>CP126204.1:3572310-4804715 GCA_030272155.1 Tetradesmus obliquus
CCTCAAGTGGAAGCTGGTCTGCTGGGCATGCTATGCGGCGTATGCTGTGCTGCTGTTGCTGGTGAGAGTCTCACTCACTGGTTTCCCTGCTGCAGGCTTGTCCTGCAGGGCTGTCCCTTCATTTGCAGCAGCTGAAGCACTTGCATCTGCAGTTCCTGCTGGCAGTGCCGATGGCTGTTTGAAAGGCAGCCTCACTCTGAAGTGTGCCCTGCCACTGGGTACCGCGGGAGGGTCCATGATGTGGTGTTGCTTGAAGTATTGCTGGGCCAGATGCAGTGTTTCGGCATGGCTTCCGAGCACCTGCAAGTTTAAACAAACCCCAGACCCTGTCTTAACCAACTACCCTGCCTGGGGGCACATGCTGCCAAACCATCTCGTGCATGGCAGCTGACTTTATTGCGCTGGTTACGTGCATCGCTTATCAAGACCGCTATCTGCGCCCACCTGTCCAGACCTGCTGACCCGTTTGGTTGGACAGTGAGCGACGAGCGTACCCTCACCAGCTGCCCGTAATCCTGTCACGTATTGGTTTACCAGCCGGCTCGTCCAAATAGGCTGCTACGGCTATCTGCTGTTCCCGTGCCCGAAACTAGTCCTCGCATCAGCATCCCTGGGTGCTGGAAGTGCGTCAAGACGATTGTAAACCGGTAGCTCATGCAGGTAGGTGCCGTGTAAGGAAGCATTGTCTGATGCTGGCGTTCGCAGGCGTTCGACACACTCAGCAAGAGGGGTTTGATGGTGCTGCTTGCAGGGGGTGGCATCGACCTCCAAAGCAGCGAATAGGGCATTTTGCAGGCCTTACCGGCCTTCTCGGGCCCATGTAACGCGGGCGTTCGCCCAGGTAAGCTGCTGTGCTTCAACTCACCCCTCACGCCTCAGCGCCGAGGATCAGAGCGTGCTGCATAGCTCAAACGACGATCTATCGCCATGGAAAGCATCACGAAGCTGCAGCGTGCCTGCAGAAGCCTGCATGCAGTCTGGCGGACTTTTCTGTTGAGGTGCAGCTGCTGTTGTTGGGCCTTGACTGGGGTGGTGGTGCTGAAGCCGCAATCGTTGTCACTGCACTCGTAGGCTGAGAGGCGCATGGTGCGCCTCACAGTTGCTGGGCCTCCAGATGGACAGCCACCTCGTGTCATTGAGGTGGATGATCCGCTGTCATCGCCTGCTGAGCTGATCGTCACCAGCGAAGTGCCGATCCAGAAAGCAGGCATCACCAAGTCGGAAGCCAGGGAGCAGGCAGCCATCATCCAGTGAGTGGCGCAGGCAGCAGCAGCAGCAACAACAGCAGCAGCAGCTGGCTCTATTGCCAGGCAGAGGCAGCTGCAACAGCGGTCGCAGTGGCAGCAGCAGGCCCAGGCGGCATGCGTTCGCGAGCGGTTGGCTGCAGTCGCCAGCAGCAGCAGCAGCTGTCGTTTCGTTTTCCTGGATGTTGCAAGGTGGTAAAACTTTAGCATCAACAGTCACAAACTGCTCCCATGCTGCAAATGTGCACTTCACCACATGCTTTGTACCTCAAACCATGTGAGCAAAGCGTTCGGCGCGTGCAAGTGTGCATCGTGCAGTCTCACTCAGCCGCACTGTGTGAGCAACTACTGTGCACTTGCAGCGCTCAGAGAGGCAAAAACATCCCCCCGATCAAAGAACTCCTCGCTGAGCCAAATGTTTCAGGTGTATTGTTGCATGATGCTTACTCACTCAGTGGTGCTGTGCGCTTTACTGTGCACCTGCAGGGCTCAGCGAGAGGAGATCACCAGCCTGCGCAGGGCCCTGGCTGAGACGCAGGACGTGATGTACAAGGGCAAGTCGGCTTACAACGACGTGGTGCAGACCAAGGACATGCAGATAGCACAGGTGCGCACACACAGCTGTGCAGCGGCGATTGCAAGTAGCTTGGGCTGCTGTTCCCTGCAAGTCAGAGTCATCTGACAACTACGCCCCACCCATTCCTGTGCGCCTGCTCACGTTGATGAGCAGTAACTCCAGCTGGTGCAATTGCTCCCGCGTTCTGTATTGCTGCTGTCGTGTCGTTCTATCATTGTTATTTGCCGTTGCTTCTGTACTAGCTTGTGACCAGCTGCGTGTGCGAGCGCCGACACAGTCGGGCCTGTTCTCTGACCAACCATTGCTGTCTTTTGTGCTGTTCTCACAGCTGTATGAGCTCGCAGCAAGCGGTGTACGTGAGCGCGCCCGCCTGCGGCAGGAGCTGAGCGAGATGCAGCAGGAGATGCAGGGCACCAAGCGCAGCTGCCTTCCTCAACTGCAAGTATAGATGCTGTTCTGATGTTGCAGCTGCAGAAGCTGGCGGCCAGCTGCGTGCGCGAGCGCCACCTCTTTTGAAACCAGCTCATTCTCCCTTACTCACCAGTTGGTTTGGCCGTATCCACCCCTGCATTGCAGCTGTACGAGCTTGCAGCAAGTGGCGTGCGTGAGCGTGCGCGGCTGCGGCAGGAGCTCTCTGAAATGCAGCAGGAGATGCAGGGCACCAAGCGCCAGCTGCACGCGTTCATGGCCAGCCTGATGCAGCTCAAGAACAGCATGGACAGCGCAGGGGATGGCGACATGGAGCATGCGCTGGAGCTGCTGCAGGCCAGCAGCTGGACGGCCAGCCTGCAAGGTGAGTTTTGGGTGTTATGTTTCTTTATGTTTGCTGTTGGACGGCAGTTTGGATGGTGACATGGAGCACGCGCTGGAGCTGCTGCAGGCCAGCAGCTGGACGGCCAGCCTGCAGGGTGAGTCTGAGATTTTATGTGCTGTTATATCTGCCGCTTTATCTGTTATCTGCTGTTACGCTGGGACGGGGACATGGAGCATGCACTGGAGCTGCTGCGGGTCAGCAGCTGTTAGCCGTTGACCGTCGCTGTGCCTTGACCGGCGCCATGCATTGACTAGTGCTGTGAGTTTGACCAGCCGCAGGCTGGCAGCCAACTGCAGGCGGTTTTCTGCATCACTGCTGACCTCTCTGGCTGCTGCTGCTGCTGCTGCTGCTGCTGCTGTGGTGTTGCTGCAGGGTCGCTGCCGCCGCTGTCTGCGGACGAGGACGTATACATGCAGCTGGTGCAGATGCAGAAGCTGAGCAACACGCTGGTGCAGGACATGAAGGAGTGAGTGATGAACGGCTGCTGGGCTTTTGCGTTTAGTTTGCATTGCTTCATTTGCATTGGCAGCGCAGTGACACAGCTGCTTGCAGTGCAGCATGCAGATGCCTTGGAGCTGCACCTAATGCTTGCTGCTGGCCTGCAAGTCTGCATGCCTAGTTTTGCAGCGTACTGCGGGCGTGCAGCGCATGGCAGTGAGCCAGCAGCCGCCGAGGCACGTGGATGCTCTGCACATCTAAGCGTAGCACTTGCTCCAGCTCAACTTGTGCAGCAACGTGTGCGCCGCGCATGCACCCTGTTGCTGTATGAAATAACAGCTTGTATCCGCAACAAGCAAGCGCCGTAAGCAGGTTGCCTCTGCTGGCATCGTTCAGTATGCGCGTGCAGTACTCAGGCGTGTCATACACCTGACCATCTTTGCTACTGTGGCTGCTGCTGCTGCTGCTGCTGCTTGTTCACTCAGGGATGAGGAGCTGATGCAGCAGGGCTTGGAGCCCCGCAGCCGGCCAAACAGTTATGACAGCCTTGAAAGCCTTGACAGTATGGACTCAATCGACCTGCCAGTCACGCCACGCAGCAGCAGCTTAAGCAGCAGCAGCAGCAGCAAGCCACCAGTCAGCAGCGCCCCCAGCATCAAAGCTGCAGCACCAGCAGCAGCCAGCAGCAAAGCAGCAGCACCAACGCCAGCAGCAGCTGCCGCGAGCAGCAAGGTAGCAGCGCCGGTGCCTGCGGCAGCGAGCAGTAAGGTAGCAGCTCCGACACCAGCAGCTGGCAGCAGCAGCAGCGCACCGGCAACGCCGCGTGCGCCTGGTGCGGTGCCTGCTACGCCAAGCAGTGCACCTAGCAGTGCACCGAGCACACCAAAGCAGCCGCCAGTGCAGCCGCAGGCGCCAGCCCAGCCAGCAGCAGCTCCAGCAGCAGCACCTGCAGCACAGCCAGCAGCGCAGCCGCAGCAGCCGCCCAGCAAGCCAAACAGCAACGGCGGCGCGCCCAACTTTTTCCCGGGGCTTGGCGGGAACGGCAACAGCAGCAACGGCGGCGGGGGCTACTACAAAACCTGGAAGTTCTGAGGGTTCTGGGGGTTCTGGGGGTTTGAGGGGCTGATGGGCTGGAACCAGTGGGGTTTAGAGTGGGGTTCAGCAGCTTGTCGTGTTTGGGCAGTTGCTGCGTGTGGTGGTGTTTTGGCGACGCCTGTTAGCCCAGTGGTGGTGTGGTTTTGCTGCAGGCTTCAGGCAGCTGCGGTTTGTTAGGATGAAGCATGTCAAGGGGCTGCAGAGCATAGTGTGGGATGCATGGGTATGCATAACGCAGCATGTCTGCCAAAGCTTGCGGATGCTGCATGTTTCCTGGCTGCAGCGTGCTCAAGTTTAGAGCGCAGCTGCTGCACACATCACCTGTCAGCACTACTGCCGGTGTGGGTGCAGTGCATGAGGGCACACTGCCCATTTGTCCAAGGTTTGCTTGCACGATACCTCTGCACTGCAGTTCCCGCACTGCAGCCCCTGCATTGCAGCTCCTGCTCTTGTGTCCTTGAGCATGACTCTGGTTGCTGCAGACCCTGTTGCCGAGCCTGTTTGTGAGGCAGCAGCAAGGCTTCAGTGTCAACTTGGGACCTGCGGCACCTTGCCTGGTGGCCTGTTCATCCCCATGTGCATACGTGCATGCTGTTGCTGTTTGGCCTGCGTGTGTCAGACGAATGCTGCAGGCCGCGTTCTGGTTCTGTGTCGCGTCTGTGTGTTGTTCTTTCTGTGTGTCATACGCGCTGCTGGAGCCACGGCAGCAGCAACTGCCAGGTTGTTGTTGTGCCGTGTTTCAGCAGCATGCTACTTGCGTGTGTGTTGCGCGAGTATGTGTTGCAGTCTGAGGCTGTGGCTTTGTGTGTTCCGCCCTGTTGAGCTAACTTCTTGTATTGTATGCATCACTGTGGTGTTTGGTGTTTGTTATGCACATGTTATGTATGCATTGAGGCGGGGAGTATCAGGCATTCCTGTGTGTGCTTCAGCTAGTGACTGTTTTTGAAAGGCGTACAAGTTGTCGTGTAGTTGCTGGGACCAGCGTGCAACCTGCCATGCTGTCTGGCCATGCATGCCCGTTAGTGAACCAGGCCTGCAGGATTTGCTGCTTCAGCTGCCTCTGTTTGAAGACGTATGCATGTTCTTTGGCCGATAATGGGCCAAGCACGCACCAGCATGATGCTGCCATGCGTTGTGGGCCAGCTCGCGTCTATGTTGTGAAGGGGTTATCAGCGCCCTTAGCGCAATCTGGCCATGGGCAGGTGGTTCAAGGAGTGCTTACGGCACTTGCTTGTAATTTGCTGGCTGTTGTCCTTCTGGTGCTCCAGGCGAGGCTGAATCATGGTCACTGGCCAATTCCAGTGGATGGCTGATGTAGTGGTTGCCCAATGAGCCTGTCATGGGCTGGAAATTGGGCTGTGTTCCCGTCGTGTAACACACAAATCGTGATTGACCCAGGTTGACCAGCCCTTTGGTGCTTTAACAGCGCTGTCATATCATGTATGCACACGTTGGTGGTTTGTGGCATCGACAGGCCAGCATTGCTGCACACAGCATGGCATTTGCTCAGATCGGGTGCCACCAGTGAGACCTGTATGGTGTCCCGCTTTATCAACAACAATCAACAACTAAGCTCGGTGCCGTTGCGGCCTGCGGCCCGGGTCGCCCACACAAACAAGTGGGCCCTTGCCCTTGCCTCCAGCCCATATGATGTTACAAATTCAGACGCGTGTCCTGCCATGTCCACTAAACTTGGTGCCGCCGCGGCCTGCGTGCAAAGCCGCCGCCTACACCAGCCATGATCGGCCCCTGCTTGGCTTTTGCTGCCACCACCATATGATATCATCTACCATAAACTACGTCGTCCTGCTTCTCAGCTGCTAAGCTCGGTGCTGACGCGGCCTGCGTGCAAAGCCGCCGCCTACACCGGCCATGATGGGCCCCTGCTTGACCTTGCCGTCACCATATCATTCATACAGATCAATCTAACGTGTGTCCTGCTGCCTCAACTAAGCCCGGTGCCGTCGCGGCCTGCGTGCGAAGCCGCCGCCTACACCGGCCATGATGGGCCCCTGCTTGGCCTTGCCGCCCTTCTGCTTCGCCACCTCGGCCTGCCGCCTCTCCTCAGCCAGCTGAACCCTAAACAGCAGGGCTTTAGCCTCCGCTGATGTCAGCATATCCGCTGTCGCTGCTGACTCAGCGCCAACTGCTGACTCAGTGCCCACTGCAACTGACTCAGCACTCGCTGCTGACGTCAGCCGCCCAGGCCCTGCGGCTGACTCAGCGCTGCTGCTGCTGCTGCCGATTGGGATGTGCAGCTCCTGCATGCGTGCCAGCTGGCTGGGCGTGGCTGGCAGCTCAGGCAGGCCGTGCGTCTTGGCGTGGCGCAGCAGCTCCCTGCAGCAGCAGCAGCAGCAGCAGCAGCAGCAGCAGCAGCAGCAGCAGCAGCAGCAGCAGCAGCAGCAGCAGAACGCCAAATGAGTTGTGTCACGGCCTTGTCAGCATATTCCTGCAAGGCTTGCCGTACCGGAGAGGTTGCCAGACGCAGCCAGCTTTGCAGGTGACACCCACAGCCAAGGAAGTCGAGCGCTGCTGCTGCCTCCCGTCTTCTGTTGCCTGTGTTTCTGCTTTGCGCATCAAAGCAGCTGCAGACACCTGCTGCTGCTGCTGCTGCTTGTGCTGTGTGCTGTGCTGTGCTGCCGTGCTCTCACCTGTGTGCATCCAGGCAGCTGTACCTCCTGCTGGTGGGCAGCCCAGCGGCACGCAGCAGCTCCAGCTGGCGGGGCGCTGCAGGGCAGAGCAGGAAGATGCAAAACAACAGCGATGTCAATGCACATGGCGATGATTGATGAAAGCAGCCCAGCGGCATGCCGCAGCTCCAGCTGGCGCGGCGGCCTACAGAACAGCGTAGCGCCATGATGTTATGGAACATGATGATATTGCAGGCGAGCTTTGAAGATGCAGCCTTTTGAGATTCTGCTCCCCTGCATGCGTTCTTGCTGGTCGGTGGTGTGGCTGGTGCTGGCTGCCATGCACAGGAATTCCCTTGGGCGGCGGCAGCAGCAACAGCTGCTGTCATTGTATAAGCTAAACCACTTGCTACAATGACGGCTGGCGCCGCTACTTGCAGCACTCCACAGCGCCTGGCAACCACACACATGCTGCATAACACACAACATACACATATATGTGCTCTGCGCCATGCTGCACAAGGCTGCATCACGCTTGCAGCACAGGCCACACTCACTTGCAAGCATTGCCGGCTGCTGCTCGCTGGCCTTGCTAGGCACCTTCCAGCCCCCAACCATGCCAGCCAGCCGCACTGCTGCCTCCCTGCTCAGAAAAGCATGCTGCTGCGTTACCAGCAGCGCTGCCACCCGCTCAGCTCTGGCCAGTGCTGCTGGCAGTGGCAGCGGCTTTGCCGCACTGCTGCTGCTGCTGCTGCTGGCGGCTGCTGCTGCTGCTGCAGGCTGGCCTGCGCTGTATGCAGTGAGCAGTGCTGTTGCTGCAGGGGCAGTTGCAATGGGATGCATAGAGCCATCTGGCAGCTCTAGATGCAGCTCATACAGGGCTGAGGGGTCAAGCCTCTTCCCAGCAGCAGCAGCAGCAGCAGCAGCAGCAGCAGCAGCAGCAGCAGCAGCAGCAGGCTTTCTGGCAGCAGCAGGCTTGATGGCAGGGGCAGCAGCAGCAGCAGCGCTGCCATCAAGTGCCAGCAAGAGGTCTCCGCTGTCAATGTCATGCTTGCCAAGGCTGCTGCTGCTGCTGTTGCTGCTGCTGTCAGCACTATCCTGATCGTCTGTCGTGCGCCAGCCGTCATAAGCACTGCTGCTGCTGCTGCTGCTGCTGCTGCTGCTGCTGCGTGGCCGGCGGCGGCGCCGTGGAGCTGCAGGCGGGTTGGCTGGCAGCAGCGCTGACTCTGCTGCTGCTGCTGCTGCTGCTGCTGCTGCTGCAGCTGGTGCAGCTTGGTCATCTGCTGCAACACCTGCAGCTGCTGCTGCTGCGAGGCCGTCTCCTGCTGCTGCTGCTGCTGCTGGTATCAGCCAGAGGTAGCTCCCTGACATGAGATCCAGCAGCAGCCGCTGCCCGCTGATGACCAGCCAGGTGTGCCTGGGCCTCAGCCCGGCCTCAAACTGCGCATCCAGATCTTCAACCAGGGCTTTGCGGGCCGGCAAAACCTCGTCCCAGGCCCCTGAACCCTGCTGAACCCCGGACGCAAAACCGCCGGCGGCGGCGGCGGCAGCGGCTGCCGCGCCAGCTTCTGCTTTGAGAGCTTCCTTCGAGGGCCGTGCGGTGCTTCTGGTGAAGTTTGCGGTGAGCAGTGACTGCAGGAGGTGGTCTGCTGCTTGGCGGTACATGAGTGCGGTGCTGCCGCTGTGCACGAGGTAGGAGGGCGCGTAGGGTGACATGTGGCGCGTGATGAACAGCTGGCGGTCAGTGGCGGGCAGCCGCATCGTCTGCAGCGCAGCAAACAATCATACAAAAAATCAGAAAGGTAGGTACAAGAGCAGTAGGTAGGGGTGGGGATGACATGTGGCGGGTGATGAACAGCTGGCGATCAGTGGCTGGCAGTGGCATCGTCTGCAGCGCAGCAAAACAAACCAAAGAATACAAAAAATAAAGACCAGAAGTACGGGGTGGGTGGGCGCGCAGAGTAACATGTGGCGGTTGATGAGCAGCTGCCGCTCTGTGGCTGGCAGCCCCATGGTCTCCAGTGCAGCGCATCAGCCCCAAAACATATAGGGACAGTAGGTACAAGAGCAGTACGTGCAAGAACAGTAGGTAGGGGCGTAGGGTGACATGTGGCGGGTGATGAACAGCTGCCGATCTGTGGCCGGCAGCCGCATCGTCTGCAGCGCAGCGCATGAAACACAAGACAGAGAAAATCAAGACCATGATCAGGGGTGGGTGGGTGGGCGCATAGGGTGACATGTGACATGATCAGGGGTGGGTGGGTGGGCGCATAGGGTGACATGATCAGGGGTGGGTGGGTGGGCGCATAGGGTGACATGTGACGGGCTAAGCGCAGCTGGCGCTCTGCGGCTTGCCGAACTGAAGCAAGCTGCTGCTGCTGACGCTCAGTACACTCAACTACAACCACACCAAGCTCACCAGAAGTGGACAGCCCTTGCACTGGCAACGGTCCACACACTGCATGGAGGAAATAGATAGGCTGACACCCCAACACTGCAAGCCCGCACCTCGACGACGTAGCGGTCAATGGTGTTGTTGATGGTGCCACGGCTCCAGGCGGGGTTATACGGGATGCCATACAACATTAACAAGCAACTAAACCCTGCAGCAAGACGTGCTAAACCCAAGCCCGCACCTCCACCACATATCGGTCGATGGTGTTGTTCACGGTGCCGCGGCTCCAAGCAGGGTCGTACGGGATGCCGTGCCGCTCACAGAACACAGCCTGCGTCTCCGACATGGCACAAACCAGGCAGCAGCTGCTGCACGCTTTTCAAACCACGGCACACCAAAAATACCTCACCAGATTTCCTCACTCCCAGATTTGACATGGTGAGGCGAACCTGCAGGAAACGGATGTGCTAACAAAACCATCATGGTCATGGCATGACGACCCACCTCCACCACGTAGCGGTCGATGGTGTTGTTGACAGTGCCCCTGCTCCAAGCAGGGTCGTATGGGATGCCGTGCCGCTCACAGAACACGGCCTGCGTCTCCGACATGGCCCTATCGCGCCACTCCATGCCTGCCTCGCGCAGCTGCGCGTCCATGGGGTGGGCTGCTTTGACCCAGGCCTCCGCCAGCAGCTGTAGCAGCAAGGGTGTAAGAGACAGGACATAAGTGACGCAGCTCTCGTTGAAAAAGGTCACGAAGTGAATGCCAACTTTGCGGAATGGCTGTGTTCATATACGCCCGCCTCGCGCAGGTGGGCGTCGTTTGGGTGGGTTGCTGTGACCCAGGCCTCCGCCAGCAGCTGCAGCATCAAGGTTGCAAGAGACGCGGCACATGTTATGCAGCTTTGAGATGAAGATGATTGATGGTGATTGCCACATCACAATATCGCCTGTTTGTATAGCCGCGCAGGTGGGCGTCCATGGGGTGGGCTGCTTTGACCCAGGCTTCCGCCAGCAGCTGCACAAACAGGGGCATACGCACCAGGCGCAGGCGTAAGAACACAACGGGATTGTTAAGCAGCACTGACTGTAGGACTGTTTCATGAAACAGTGCCTGGCAGTAAAGCGTGTAGGTATGCCTGTTGATCCATGACCGCCTCGCGCAGGTGGGCATCCATGGGGTTGGCTGCGTTGACCCACGCCTCCGCCAGCAACTGCAGCACCAAGAGTATGACGTGACATGCAAGGTACAACAAGATGACAACGCGGCTTAGGCAGAGACTCACACTCAGAGGGTGATACGCCACCTTGAGCAACAACAGTCAGCCATGTGAACACTAGTGCCAGTCATGTACCCCCGCTCACCCGTGCGCCAGGCTCCTCATCGTGTGCCCTCGTGCCCGGCAGCGGCGACAGCTGTCCCAGCCCCTCCTCTATTTCAGGCACCGCCGGCCTTTTTTCGATCAGCCTATCCCACTGTCCAACCCAATTGCGTTCTTGGACGCAAAACCACCCAGTCAAACTGAATGTCATCAAACAGCAAATGACAGGTGTTCTCAAATGTGTCCTCAAATGCAATCAAGCATCGCTCACCCTGTGCGCGCTGCAGGCTTCTCATTGGCTTGCCGCTCGTGCCAGGCAGCGGCGACAGCTGCCCCAGCCCCTCCTCTATCTCCGGCACCCAGCCACAGCAATTTTTCTTAGTCAGCCACAGCACCAGCAGCCCAGTCATGTTGGCTCCCACAAAAACCAGCCGTTCAACTCAGCTGAACTTCACCAACAAGTAAACTCCAGATGTCTTCAACGATACCCTAAACTGCATCAAGCATTGCTCACCCGTGCGCGCTGCAGGCTTCTCATCGGCTTGCCGCTCGTGCCAGGCAGAGGCGACAGCTGCCCTAAGCCCTCCTCTATCTCAGGCACCCAGCCGTGTTTCTTTTTATTCAGCCACAACACCAGCAGCCCAGTCATGTTTGCGCCCCTGCCGCGCTTTAGGGGTATAGCCCAGCTGCCGCTATCCAGGATCGTCCAGATCAGATCTCCGCGGCATGCGGCGACACTGCTGCTGCTGCTGCTGCTGGCAGGGGTCAGATCTGGGAGCGTGCTGCCGCTGCTGCTGCTGCTGATGGCGGCGGTGGCGGCTGCGGCTGCAGAGTCAGGTGGCGTGCTGCTGCTGCGGCGCCGACGGCTGCTGCTGCCGGCAGAAGTTGTGCCGTCACTTGCTGCTGCTGCTACTGCTGCACTGCTGCCACTTGCCAGTGCTCCTAGCTCAGCCGGCAGCAGCAGCTGCCCACAATAAGAGCCAAGCACGTCACTGCATGTGAGGCTTCTATGACCTGCAGCAGCTGCTGCTGCTGAGACAAAGTCCACCACCACGCAGAGGCTTCCGCTGCTGCTGCTGCTGCTGCTGCCGGCTCCAGCTGCGGTTGGCAGCAGCACTGGAGCCAGCCGAGCAGCATATGCTGCTGCATCTGCTGCTGCTGCCAGCATCATGCAGCAGCTGATATCACTGCCAAGCAGTGCTGCTGCTGCATCACCTGCCAGGCTGCTGACCAAGACCCTGTCAGGACCCTCCCTGAAAGCGCCCAGCACAACAGCCTGCTCCTCCGGCGGCTGATTGTCATGTAACGATAAACTGCTGATACCCTGGAGGTTTAGGGTTACCGACAGCTGGCGGGCGTGTGTGGCACTGCTGGTGTATGCTACTGCCTTGCCACCGCTGCTGAAAGCTCGGTATGCTGCTGCTACAATGCTACTGCTGCTGGTCTGGCTACATAAGGCCATCCAAGGATCAGTTTCTGTTGCATCTGCTGCTGCTGCTGCTGCTGCTGAGTTAGCCTGGGTGCTGCTAGGCAGTAAGCCCGTGGGTATGCTGACAGCTGCCACTGGCCGCACCATTCCCTCTGCTGCTGCCTGCGGCAGTGTCAGCTCAAACCCTGGGGTCAGGAACTCAGCTGCTGCTCCACTGCTGCTGCCTCCCACCAGCTGCAGCTGCTGCTGCTGCTGTGATGACTGTGTGTGTTGCAGCAGCAGCATTTGCCAGCCCCTGCTGCTGATTGACACCAGCAGCCTCCCTGGATTTGGCTCCAGGAACCGCAGCTGACGCAGCAGCTGCTGCGCTGCTGCTCTGAGCCCCTCATCAAACAAACTGCTGCTGCCGCTGCTGCTGCTGCTGCTGCTGCTGCTGCTGCTGCTGGGGGCCAGGAAGCCCTCTTCAAATATTGCCAGGCCTTGCTGTGCTGCCTGCTGCTGCAGCAGCAGCTGCGTGGATACACCAGGCATCTGGCACATGCGCTGCAGATCAATCAGCAGCACTGTGTCTCGGGGTTTAATAAGCTCGCCCGGCAAAACCCTAGGGCTTAACCCCGCAGGGTTTAGCAGCGGCAGCAGGGTGGCTTTGAGCTCCAGAACCCTAGCCGGACTGCTGACGAGTACTAGTACTGTGTGGGTTCTGGCATAATGTGTTACAAGCTGTGCTATAACAGGGTTTATGTCTGCGCTGGGCGGCAGCCGCAGCAGGCTGCGCTGCTGTGCTGACAGCTGAGACACCACTGCTGAAACTGCTGCTGCTTGGTATGGCTGCATTGTGTCAGACGTGCTGCCGCCATTTGCTGTAGTACCTGGATGCAGTGCTGCATTGCTGCCATCAGCTTGCTGCTGCTGCTGCTGCTGCTGCTGGTGTTGGCTGGTCGCACCAGAGCAATATCCTTTCACCTGGCAGTGGACTGCATGCAGCTGCTGCAGCAGCTGCAGTGCGGGGAGCGGCAGCTGCTGCTGCTGCTGCTGCCATGACAGCAGTTTGCTTGTCTCAAGATGCTGCTGCGGCCCTTTGTGTTGATGCTGCTGCTGCTGTACATCTGTGTGGTGGCTTTCCTGCTCATGCTGCTGCTGATTTGCTGTATGGCTGCAGCTGTTCAAGCAATGAACTGATGTACACCGTACTGAGGCCTGAACGTTTTTGAAAGCAAGCAGCAAAGCAAACATGGGAGGTAACATGTAGGGAGGCGCCAGCATGAACAGCAGCAGCGGCAGCAGTCCCAAATGCTACATCTCAGGATCAGCAGCATGGAGCCTCTGAACACGACTCGAGTGACTGCTGTGTGCTGCCGAATGTAAACTACTTTCAAGTGCTTTCGAGGCTCTATGCGGGTAAGAAGAGCACTGCCGGGAGGCTCACCTCAGCAGCAGCAGCAGCAGCAGCAGCACTGGCACTACTGCCCGCAAGTGACTGCTGTGTGCTGCCGACTAAGGAGCCCAGTCGTCCAAAAAGCTTCGAGGAGATTTGGTAAGAGCGCATGAATGAGCTTTGAAGATTGTATTTGCTTGGCTATCATCAGGACGCCTCACTGGCACTGGAGAGCGTCAAGATCAGTCTGCATAAATAAACCAAAAACCATTGAAACAGTAAAGCGCTGCTGTGTGTCCTCCAGCATTTTGACTGTCTTCCGTACCTGGTGGCAACCTTGGGGTTGTTCTGCTGGGTGACTTGCTTGCTGGTGTGCAGCGCTTTTCTACATCGAAAACATAAATAGATGCATTCCAAATTTTCTGCAGTCGTTGGCTGCAGAAAGCTCTATCGCTAAGGTGCAGCGTAATCCTCTCAAGCTGAGTTTGCGCTCAACAACAGGAGGGATCAGCCCTTTGAATAATCCTTCAACAAAAGTCTTAACGAGCGTGTAGGCTTACTGGGAAGATCACCAAAATGTGCACTAATTCAAACAGCAACTTCTCGCCTGATGATATCATAAATAATCGATCATTTATAAAGACAGCAGCTGGCGCGCGCCAAGGCCCTTGATGGGGGCGGCCCCCATCATACTGTAAACGCTGTAGGAATCCCCACCCCTATGCTGAGTAGGGTACGATATGCATGGTACCATGGCCATATCTTTTCCATTATACGCCGTCATACCATACCGTACTTGTAACAAGAGTCTGAGATCACTTGGCCATGGGTGTTGATGGCATGACTCATGCCCATATGCATGCCATGCAGCGCAGTGCGCTTGTGACATGCTGTTGCATCATGCAGGAGTCCTGCAAGGACTCAACCTGGAATCGTGATCCAATGATCATTGTGCTTTGCAACAAACTATATGCAGCTTGACATACTGGAACCTGTCTGTACCTATAGGTAGCTGTAGCTATAGCTACGCGGCACTGACCTCCCATGCGGCAAACACGGCACCAGCCGCTGAGGGCCTCAGCCTGACTCAGGCTCAGTGAAACGGCCCGGGGCCGTGCAGGCCGCCGCAGGCATCATGCCATGCATGGCATCATATGATGGCCTATGGCAGTGTGACACAGCCTGACAAGCCTACACTGGCAGGTCTCTGACATTTTGCTGCAAAGCCAGGATGGCATGCGCAATTGAACGAACTACTTCATAGCAGCAATTACTGCGAAGACATAGACCCCGAGCCACAGCGGCGCCGCCGGCGGCAAGCACGAGAACAGCATGCTGCACTGCAAGAGCTGTTCGAAAGACACAACCTAGACAGCAGAATCACGGTAGCACTGACATAACTGGGGGTTGACCGGAGTCATATACAAGGAGACCTTGAAACGATCAAAACCATCTTGTGGTGGAGAACACACGATAAGCAGCACTAGCAAGTGTCTTGGCACGAGCAGAAATGCTTCAGTTCTCGGCAGTGATCACTGCTTTGTCATGACAAACTTGCAGAAGATCTGGAAGGAACGCAGTGCAGTGATGGTGGCAGCAAGGAACGAATGCCACAAAACCAGCTCCAAGCTCAAGCTGGGCAACAAACCGAGAGCACAGGTAGCAGACCAACTCATCGCAAACCACGACTGAGATAAGCACCAGCACATCGCCCGCTTGTGCCGTAGGGTCCAAGCGGACATGTAGAGGGTATGGAGCTTATAAGCTTAAAAATTATGGGTGCCGCCCCTGGCCACACACACACTCTGCAGCAGTAACTTGCTGTATCACTTGCCCAGAAGCTGCAGAGCTGCCAGGGTAGCCACTGACCTTCTCAATATGGTATACTGAGAATTAAAACCTCCCTCAGGCATTCACAGATGTGCTGGCAGGTCCAGCAAATGATGTGCCAAAAAAATCAACACACTCAATGTGTGCAGTGACTGCAGTGTCAGATGCAGTGCTGATGACATGCAGTCATTCCCTGCGGGGAATCATTCGGATCATATCGGGGGATCACATCAGATACGGTTGTATCATTCCACATACACTAATCATTCTGTGTAGACCTGCACAACCTCCATCACGATGTTGATTTAGAAGCGTCGGTTCACATGTATGTGATGATCATGCAGGCAAGATTGTCAGGACCACTGGTCCGTCGACACAAACGCCTGAAGCCATTTCTTCAAGGTATACTGGCTCAGCACCGCCCCCAGTGTCCACACCAAGCACCTTTCAACAACCGCGCACGGCTCGTGCTGCTGCTCAAGCCCTGGGCTTGAAAAACACCCTGTGCAGCAAGCGCTGCATTGACTGGCCCGGCTGCAAGCTGCCGCTGCGACTCGCATCCAACTCCATAGAGCCCAGCCCCACAGAGCTCAGCGGCGCCAGCAGCCCATCTAATGCCTCCTCTTCCTCATCTATGGGGCCCATTCTCTCGCTCCAACATGAGCCTGGCTGGTGCCCATCATCCTCATCTACCGCCACCTCATCCTCATGCTCTCGCATGTCACGCTCAGGGATGGTGTGCGGGATGCTGAGCATGCTGACCACGGCATCATGTGGCAGCACGTCGCCCCAGCCCTTGTCTGCCTTGCAGGAGAATAGGATCAGCCGCACGGGCTGCAGGAAGGCCCCCTTGGTGCAGTTGCTGCAGGTGCAGTATGTTTATGGTGCGCATGGGCAGCGCCGGGCAAGCGATGTGATTAGCAGTCAGCAGTGTGGTGGCTGACAAGAGTTGCTGGTCTGTGCGAAAGGTCCTGTAATGTCAACGGTGCTGCACAGGACGGTGCATATGCAGCAGCGCCTAACTATGTCTGATGTGGTGAGCAGTGGACCTGCAGCTACAAGGATGCCGCGCGTTGCTCTTCTTCTGGTGCGTACCTGGCAGATGGGATGGTATAGGCGCCGGCGTAGGGGAACATCAGCCAATCCCCATCGCGCAGGCGTGGCAGCTGCATTAAGCAGCAGGTACACATGCATAGGATCGGCAAACAGTTGGCAGAGCTGATCAATCTCTCTGCTTGCAGGATTATCACATGTGGCAGCGGACAGCGACAGTAGGAGCGCCTTGAACTGCACTGCACAAGCGAGGAGGCACACAGCAGACCCACGTCAAGTACATTACATTCCATTACATTACATGCTCCACTCAACGAGGAGTGGGAACCCCAGTCAGGAGCCAACGAGAGGCTCATAGGGGGAGGAAACATCGAAGAACAACGAAGAACAACAAGTACAGCGGAACCAACTACGTCACCAACTCTCATCACACGACAAGCCGCACACGCACACATACATATATGTGGCTGCACCTGTGCGTGTGCGTGGATTGTGTCGTGTTCCTTGCCGCTGGTGCCCATCAGCCTGCTGCAATGCAGGGACTCAAAGTGCTCGAAGGGACTGCCTTTGGGGTTGGCTCTGTGTGCCGCTGCTTCTTGCGGCTCCGCCTGCTCAAAGTCAATGACTGGCAGCAGCGGGTTGCGCAGTACCAGGGGACGCGGCTCCATGTCATAAACCACCACCTGCTCAGCAGCAGCAGCAGCGGCAGCAGCAGCAGCAGCAGCAGCAGCACCAGGCGACTGGGCTCTATGTCTCAAAGCACCACCTACTCAACAGCAGCATCAATAGCAACAGCAGCACCAGCAGCAGCACCTTACACAGAACGACATGAGAGGTTGCAACCACCAGGTATTCCAGCTGCACTAGGCAGGACAGCACTGCTACAGCATGATGCTACAGACCATCGAGGGCTTCCCACATTGCAGCAGCCAAGTGCATGTAGACCAGCGTGAATAGCATCATCAGCAGTAGATGGCTAATGGACATGGTTGTTGCTCAATGAGCCTGTCATTGGCTTTAATCCCGTTGTGCAACACACAAATCGTCAATAGCATCATCAGCAAGCTGCAGCGCCCACTTGCAACCTAAAAGAGCCTTGATTGCTTTCACTGAGCCGATACTCCATGACATGTTCCGAGGAGGCGTTCCTGCCCTCGCGCTGGCCCAGCACGCTGGTAAAGAGTGTGGCAGCCGTCTCAACAAAGAACCTGCAGCACCACCAGATGCAGCAGCCGTCGCAGATATCCTGAGGGTTGATTTGACTGGGTTGACCGCATGTCAATGCTGGCTGATTTAATGCAGTACTCAACCACGTTGAAAGTGCAGGAGATTTCAATCAGGTTGACGTCAACTGGGCCGGTTGTTTTGCGGTTGATGCGGCAGCGGCAGCAACAGTACTGTGCCCGTAGTGGCGGCAGCAACAGTACTGTGCCCGTAGTGGCGGCAGCAATAGTACTGTGCCCGTAGTGGCGGCAGCAACAGTACTGTGCCCGTAGTGGCGGCAGCAACAGTACTGTGCCCGTAGTGGCGGCAGCAACAGTACTGTGCCCGTAGTGGCGGCAGCCGCGCCAGCCACCCGTGTGTTTGTCAGCTATTCAGCGCCAGGAGCACCATCTGCTTGGCATGTGTACGCAATCAACGGAGCCACATGCAGGTGTGCTATGCGCTCTGGTCATCAAACTGCACCAGGCTCAAGGCCCGCTGAGCTTTGATTACCTGCGACCCTCAAAAACTTATGACAGCACTGTGCAGCGCCCGCCTGATTCATTCCGGGTTTTACAGCAGATGACTATCCCTGCCAGTTTCATACCAGGTTATAAAGCGAACAACTTAACATATATGTTACAGTAGTATGTATACAGTATGTTATAACATATCTCCCTGGCTCCGAGATGACGTCCACGCCACAGCCTGGCGGGAAGGATCTTTCCAGCGCTGCGTTGATGGTGTCAGCCGATTGCCTGAACAGCCTACTGCTGGACTCGTCGCACGGCGCGATGAAGCCGCCGCCAATGTCCAGCAGCGTCATTGGCGAGAAGCCATACTGCTGCTCGGCCATGTCAAAAACCCTGCAGGCAGCACGCATACACACACCACAGATGAGAGCAGGAAGTCAGCATGGAACGTACAGGTTTCAGGCAAACGCCCGACGGCACAGACAGACACTGCGGCAGTTGTTGTGCATGCAAGCATCTCACGCAACACCCTCCTCAGCCTTGATACCCCACTGGCAGCAGTAAGTGCGTTTCATTTGTTCACCCTGTTGTGGCTCATACCATCTAAGAGGGTGCCAGGACCCACATGGAACTTTCCTCTTTCAAAGGTCGCAGTGCTGAGCCAGCAGCAACAAAAGGCCATTTGCTCACTTGCGCGCAAGCTTGATGGCCTCATTGAACGTAGACACATCTTGGCAGCCGCTGCCCACATGGAAAGCCATGCCAACCACCTGCAGCATACGTTGCATGGTGGCAAGAACCACGTCGATTGAAGATCATGCTGCCTGTCTGTGTGTAATAGGCGCAGCACACGCCGCCATGTGCACGCAACACACTTGCTCCAAGCAGTGATGAGGCAACAACAAGGTGGCTGGTCGCAATGTGCACGCCCATGCTGTTGCAGTTGGCCATACTGCTGTGCCATGCTATCCCTGTTGTGCGGCCCATATTAATGTGCCACAGCGTAGCAAGGTGATCACAACTCTGGCCTTTCAGTGCGAGAATTTGGCGTGCAAGACTCTGCATAGCGTTCCAATGTGTTGACTCTCCTTTTGTGGTCTCAGAACATATGTTCACACAGTTTGGGCTCAAACCATCTAAGATGGTATCAGGACCCACATGTAACCATCCTTTTTTAAAAGAAGCTTGTCACACACACCTGCAGTCCCAGCTCCTGTGCCAGCAGCAGCAGCTCTGGCACCTCAATCATGTCGGTGCCATACTTGGCGCCGGGGGGGAGGATTGTCAACGTGCACCAGCCGCAGCAGCAGCAGCAGCAGCAGCAGCAGCAGCAGCAGCAGCAGCAGCAGCAGCAGCAGCAGCAGCAGTCACCAGAACAAGGGGTCAGCGATGGGTCAGGCAACACTTGCAGGTACCAATGCAGAGGAACTGCTAGCACTGGCTGTTTCGTGCCTGTTTCTGCAATCCATTCAAGCAAGCGCTGCTCGGCATGTTTCGTAAGGCCCTTGCTAGCAGATGCCAGCTGCTGAGCGTGCTGCATCTTGCTCAGTGGGCACGTTGCTGTGGGGTCACCTTGTGCAGCTCAGAGGGCGTGTCACACATCGTGTGACCTGATGAGAGTCGGCACCATTTCCGCACGAGGTGAAGCCAGCAAGGCGTGCATGCAGCGAATGTGTCGTGGCAGCTGCTGCTTGCTCTGACATCGTGATCTTGCTGATAGCCGCTGCAGGAGTGCTGCTGTTTGCTCACCCAGTGGACACTTTGCTGTGGGGTCGTCGCAGCGGATGCGCAGCACGCACTCGAAGCATGGGTTCCACTGCGCAATCTTGTGCAGCTCGGAGGGCGTGTCAAAGGTGGTGCGCTGCACGCCGTGCGCGACAGCATACCTGCACAGTGCACAGCAGCAGAAGCAAAAGCGGCAGCAGACGATATGAGAGAGGATAGTTACATGTGGGTCCGGGCACCATCTTTGATGGTATGAGCCACAACAGGTTGGACACAAGGTCAGAGTCTGATACCAGAACGAAAGGAGAGTGAGCACCGTAGAACACAATGCACACCCTTGAACACCAAATCTTTCATGATATGGTCACACACAGGCAGCGAACAGCCGAGTTGTCTTTATGACAGCAGCGCCAAAAGGCTGAAGGGTAGCAAGGCATCACCACGTCACCACTGTTTGGGTGGCGGTATGCTCACCTGGCAGACGCAGTCGCACATGCAGCAGCACACAACAATTTTACATTTTCAATTCATGGAAATCACACACGGGTGACCTCGCCCATTTGAGGAGCCAACCCTACACCGACAGGCTCATTGGGCAAAGAGAAGACGAAACGTTGTCTGGTCAAAGCAAGGACCATTGGTCCCACCAGCACACCTGAAGTCTGCGGGCTTCTTGCATGGGTTGGGCAAAATGATCCGCTCTGGTGCCACACCCAGTGCCTGTGCTGCCTCCAGCTCCATCACGCTGGTGCAGTCAAAGCCCGCACCCAGAGCAGCCAGCATGGCCAGCATCATCAGCTCAGGGTTGCACTTCACTGTGGGGGCAGGGTTGTTGACGTCAGTCAGTGTGTTAGCTTCACGCGCTGCCGTGCTTGAGCATGAGCTTACAGCAGATGAGGGGGCATATGCAGGTTGCAGGCCGCAACAGCGCCAGCAAGAGCAACAACATGGCTGCAGTGTGCTAGTGCTCCTGCGAGGACCCATGACTAGCATATCAATTGGTCTATTCAGCATTCAGTTATGCGTCATGCGGCTAGAAAGGGCTTGTTACAAGAAATCCCAATGTCATTGCACACACCTGCGTAGTGCGGCGTCACTCTCGGCAGTGCGGCGGTCCATGTGTTGTGCAGTCGCATGACCTCCGCCAGGTCAAAGATGTAACAGGTCTCACTGATGCCGCTCTCTGCAATGAAGTGGCTGGCCGCCTCTGTAGCAGGAAAATGGGGGTGTGGTGCGTGTTTGACGTGTGACGCAAGCGCACAAGGGGCTTGCGACTTGCTGTGCATCCTATCCGGACTGCTCCCATACAGCTATGAGCTGCAAGGACGGCCGCAGCGGCCGCGTGGCTACTGTGCTACTGCCACTACCACGTGTTCACCATACATCAACATACATCAGTTCCCTCCTCTACCGCATGCTCATTCAAGCTGCTGCTCACCCGCCAACCCTTCTAAATTACCGTCCTGGATGAACAGCGCCCTGCAGCTGTCCAGCACGTCCTGCACTGGGACAGGCAGCCGCGCCAGTGTGGGTGTGTTGCTCAGGCTGGCGGACCGGCTGAAGGCAGCAGCAGTAGATAGGGAGTCCAGAGCTGCAAGCTGCGTAGCAGACACGCGTGGGGCGAACAAGCGCCTGCTGCTGCTGCTGCTGCTGCTGGCCAAGTGTGGAGACGCAGCTGCCTCCTGAATGGGTTCTTCCTGCAAGCTGCTCAACAGGCTGCTGTTGCGGCTGAGCTCGAAGATGCTGGGGGCTGTGCGGCTGAAGGAATGCCTGCCGAGCTGCAGGTGCGTTGTTACGATGCTGGGATGGCACTGGTAGCTAGCATTACTGGACCTGCGTTGCTGCGGGCTCGGCAGCTCCTCTTGCCTTTCTTTGCAGCTTGTGAGAGGCGCCTCATCAGCGTCCTGCAAGGACGGCAAGCACAGCAGCAGATAGCCAGGCATGCCCGCTGATGTTCCTTGCAGGACACATACATATACAGTAGGGGCGCAGCTGCAACAGATAGTGGCTAACTGAAGGGGCTCGGGCATGCAGTGCGAGTGCGCTTAGGTGCTTCGCAAATGCTGTGGGCAGCACGCGCCGCGTTGGTGCTGAATCAACCAGCATCATGATAGTGCGCACTGCTGTAGCAGTGTCATGCGCCTCGTCGCTACGCTGCTGCACGAACAGCGACTGAATGTTAAAGAGATTGCCCACAATAGCTTTGACGCCAGTGTCTGCCATTGAGGCACGGCCATTGCGTAGAACATGGGGTCTGCTGATCATGAGTCATGACTGTGCCGCATGCCAGATGCAGCATCCAACCTTGTCCTGCACCTTGTCCGGCTCATCAGAAGGAAAACCAGCTCCATTGCTCTCGCCTGCCGTGAGCCCTTTGTTTGCGGTGCCTGCTGTCTTTGATGCTGCTGACTGTGCCTGATGGCCTGCTGCTGCATGCACCTGGTGCACCAGCACGTGCTCACGTTGCAGAGACCCGTCTGTTAGCCAGTGGGTTGCTTTGCTGAACATCAGGTGTCCCTCTGATCCGACCATACGACAGGGAGAACGAAATACAGCACGGAAGGAAAGGCACTGCTGTAAGTCGGGGTGTCTGTGTCGAAAGAAGAGGATTGTGATCCACAGCTGAGTTCTGACTGTTCAATGGTTGCAGTTGAGTTTCGCTAGCGTATTGACGTCAGCATAGAATGGGTATGGGTAGGTAGCGTCAGTGGAGGTATATATCACCCGATACACCACTTGCGGGTCCTTAATGCTAAGTCCCCCGGCCCCCGCCCCCCGCCCTTCGGGGGCGGGTAGTTCAGGGACTTTCCCAGCATCGGTTGGATTTGACGCATTTGCAGCAAATGATAACAATTTCAAACACTCCAAATAACGATGTATTGACCGCGCCCCGATCCGCGCATCACAGGCGGTGCAGTGAGTGAGTGGCTATATGGTTTGGCGATGACCTGACCAACCATACTCAGAATGCAGTAGTGATCATGATGCAGACCGGCAACATTGAAGGTGCCCAGGCGCTGCTGGCCCAGATTGCTGCACGGCAAGCAGAGAAGGGGCAGCAGCCGCAGGACACGCAGGGCATGGGTGTGCTGGCAGCAGCTGCAGCTGCAGCTGCAGCAACCCTGGTGAGTAACAGCGGCGCTCCCAGCATAGCGCGGACTCGGCAGCCATAGTTCTGCATGTGACAGATCTGACTTGCGGAATGCAGCATGCTTGCCATGATGGACATGCTTTTGTATGCAAATCAACTGGTAGTATGGCCGAATATGCACCAAGAACATTGCAGCAGATGCGTGTGATGCCTGACAATGCTGAAGGCACATGTGTGGGAGGTATTACAGAAGTGGCAACCAGGATTGCATTGCTCACATATCTGTGCTGCTGCTACTGTTGCTGCTGTGCTGCAGGACGAGGACAAGATGAAGAAGAAGAAGCGGGGGCGTGCCCAGAAGGGCGGAGGCGAGGCTGAACTGCTGTCGGGAGGCAGCAAGAAAGGCAAGCAGTTCAAGGCGCCACACATGAACAAGAAAGCTGCTGCTGAAGCAGCAGCAGCAGCTGCTGCAGCTGTGCCGCGCGCTGGCCGTAGCTCATCAGGCCGCCAGCTCGCACCATCCCAGAAGGCTGCAGCTGCCGCTGAGGTGCATGAACTGCCTTCTGATGAACCTGAGGCTGAGTCTGACAGCACCATCGATGAGGATGGCGACAGTTCCGACGACGCCTGATGTGGTGCACACGCATGTACTGATAGCATGATCATCATCATGTACTGACAGCCTGGAGGTGCATCTGCATCAGCTATCTCGAGCTCTGGAACGTAGTGTATATATCAAAGAGCATGATGGAATTGGTTTAAGGTTTTCTTCAGCAGTACATTTAGGGCTGGCTGTGACGTCTGTTGAAAAATCATGCACTGTGCTGTGGCAATGTCGCTGTCAGCTTGGCAGGGTCCACCTGGTGCAGCTGTGCATGTGCATGCATGGCCATGTGCCTGAGTTGTAGGCATATTGGATGTGTTGTTATAGTATCCTACGTGCAACAAAGGCAAGGTAGCACTGCACTGCTAGTGCAGGTCTGCTCCTGTGCGTGCCTGCAGTACAGCATGTGCAGCATGTGCCCTGCTGCTGTCCTGCCGCAGCACGCAGCGCGCTGCACGTTTACGGCCCCGCACATATTCGGCTGTGAGGGTATTTCTATACATTTTCGTCATGTATATGCGCTCATTTGCGTTATTCTGCGCTCTTTTCAGTGCGTGATGAATACAGAGCGAGATGCAGAATGTAACGACTGACTGCAGAGTCGTTGCAGAGTCATGCAGAACCATGCAGAATATCGTGCACTCTGCAGAATGAACATGCAGAGTGGCCGCAGAGTGGCAGCAGACTGGCTGCAGAGTCACTGCAGAGCCCGCTCTGCAGCAGCTCTGCAGTGCCTCTGGTCTGTGTTGGTCATAGTGCTACCCAGGCCGCTCTGCAGCTGTGTGGCTGTGCAGTTACTTTGCTGGGTGACTTGATCGCTGGTGTGCAGCGCTGTACGTTACAGTCGCTAACGTGATGTGCTGTGAGTCATGTTTGCATTCTCTACTCGCCAGAAGCTCTGCCGCTGCCGGTGCAGCCTTCATGTCACAGGATCACACACTGTGTGACAGCTGCAGCTGCAGTCACAGGTTCCAATTGCCAAATTGGATATGATCATCCAAAGCTGATTATGAACTCAACATCAGATGATATCAAGCTCCACACCAACCTTCAGCGCATGCACCAATCAAGCATCTTTTTTTCCCGGATGCATTGTCACACAGCAGACTAATCTGTTGAAACGGCAATGTCAGCCTATCTTAGTGTGATTGACATGTTACATTACGCGCATAAGAGGCAGGCATGCCTGCTTGAGCCTATGCTCCTGCGTGCGTAGGTGTTCAGCAGCTCATCCACAACAGCAGATGCCGAACCACTAGGGCAGGCCCAGGTGTTGTCCTTCAACCGGTCACACCTAGACTGAGTAGACAAACAGACTCCATGCATGCAGCTGCAGAATGTGCCAAGCTCACAGCCTGAGCCATTACGCGCGAAAGCATCAGCAAGGCTTTGAAGTTGCGCTTCCAGAGCTGCTTCCAGAGCTGCTGCAATGGCAACGGCATTATCAATGGCGGCCAGTACTGCAGTACCACTAGTGGAGGCCTCCAGCCTAGGCTGCGGCGTTATAGCTGCAGCCTGCCACAGCGCTGTGGCTAGCCCATACATAAAGCGGCATTTAATGCAATGCGGAGCGGATCTGCTGGATCAGCGCACGACGGCACGTTGACTTACTCGCAAGCACAGCACAGCTGTGCACAGAGAGTAGAGCGCTGCATCGATGCTGCGGTGAGGCAGCAGACAACGATCAAACACAACCCTGATGAAACAGACCAGCAGTGCTGCTGCTCACTTCAAAGCCTGCACAGGCTGCATGGCAGAACTCCACAAAAGCTCACAGAATGAGCAGAAGCGTGCAGCACCACAGCCTGCACAGCCTGCATGGCAGGGGCTATTAGCTGCGCAGAATATTCTGCAGAATGAGCGTGAGCACACGACATGTGTCACCACAGCAGAATGAGCGTGAGCACACGACATGTGTCACCACAGCAGAATGAGCGTGAGCACACGCCATGTGTCACCACAGCAGAATGAGCGTGAGCACACGACATGTGTCACCACAGCAGAATGAGCGTGAGCACACGACATGTGTCACCACAGCAGAATGAGCGTGAGCACACGACATGTGTCACCACAGCAGAGCTGCGTCAGTGTCTGCACCGCCTGACACGGAGACTGCTCAACGGTCAATCGAGTCAGGCTGTCATGCGCCGATCAACGACAACCCTGCAGCTGTTACTGCCCTGCAATGCATGCCATGCAGTACAGCACTGCAGCACCAGTCCAGCAGTACTTGCCAGACGCACAGCATTTCGAGGCGTACTCAATTCAGCAAAGGAGTGGGAACCCCAATCATCCTGGCAGAAGCCAAAGTGATGCTCAGGGGGGGAGCCAGCACAACGCTTAGCTGGGCTGTACCACTTGGAACACTGCATGCAGCGCAGAGCTTCGCCTCTGCGCAAGATGACTCAACTGTACTGCAGTGTAACCACCTCAGCTGCAACGCTCTACTTGCGCTTGCAGCATCGGACCTGCAATCAATCCGTGCGGTCTAATACAGCAGCAGCCCTACCGCAAGCAACACACACACAGATGCCACTATCATGCACGTCCTATGGTGCACTGGACAGCACCCTCTGTTGATGAACAACTCCTGGGCATCAAGGGACCTGCTGCAGCAGTGAGGAGCATCAGTACACAGCATACAGGAGCTAGCCTACATGCACAGCAGAAACATACAAAAGCTGACGTACAAAGGCTGACACACGCGCACACACGTGCACACCATGCATGATACTCAGCTACATGCCTTGGAGGGTTGATACACGCATGCAATACAACATGATGCAGCATTCAAGTGGCAGTCTGCATGTTCTGAACACAACACACACACGACCAGCCGTTGTACACAATCACTTGCAGTACGGCCACTTGCAGAACTGTCGCTACAAATCCTGCAACAATTCGAACGCTGTACAAGCATACTGCTACTCGGCAGGTATTAAAGCACAACATGTGGCAGGCCGTCTGCAGAGGTAAGCTACATACTGAACTATACTAGCAATGTACACACCATAGCAGCAAGAAAGCACACATGTTTCCTGCATCACCAGTCTGGTTTCAGGTGGCAGATGCTTGCAGGAAGCTTCCCACACTCGTTCAACACACCCACGCTTCCATTAACTTCCCCCGCTCGTTCAATATCATCACACCCGCAACAGCCGCCGTAGTAGCTACTGCAGCACAGCTGTGCGCAGTGCTGCGCACAATGCTCCTGCACCATGTTCGCAACACAAAGCATACAGATGCTGCAAGCCACGTGGCTTGCGCCGTGCACAGCGCAGCACTGTTTGGCCACGGCAGATGTAGCTTCTTCAGCAGGTGGTGATTTGTTGGCTTAAATGTGGCATTGCACCCCCAACATTGTTCAGAGCAGAGTACCCACTTTCTGCTACGCCACTGCCTACTCATCCACATCAACCAAACTTCTTCAAGCTGCAAGCTGCAACAGCCTACATTTGAACATGAATGCAGCATGGGCGTGCAGCATGCGACCACACCGCATTGCTGCTAACACCCACAGCTGAAATGCCCCTGAACACACATTCACACACACCGTTTCATGAACCTTGC
This sequence comes from Tetradesmus obliquus, assembly GCA_030272155.1. NCBI lineage: Eukaryota > Viridiplantae > Chlorophyta > Chlorophyceae > Sphaeropleales > Scenedesmaceae > Tetradesmus > Tetradesmus obliquus. The sequence continues at coordinate 3,599,179 of CP126204.1, forward strand.
ATCACACTCGCTGCCTGGCAGCTAGCAAGCCTAGCTAGCGGGGCCAACACGCATGCTTGGGTGTCCTCCTGAGTTCAACTCTGCATGCAGCGTGTGCACACTCACAACATCTGCATACATCTGCATACACAACCAAGTGAGAAGCCACTTGAGCTACATGCCACATGCATAAATCTGCACTGTTGAGCTGTGCATGCTGTTTCCAGTGCAGCAGCTGCCCTGGCAGGCTCAGCGCCTGCCCAGCAGCCTCCTGAAGCTCCACACTGCACCCAACAGCTGGCAGTAGCTAGCAAATGCAACCGGTCTATCCAAGCATTCTTCATCTGCAAGCTCTACATGTACATGCGTTCATAGCTGTCAGCACCTCACACAAACTGTCCTACTCCTTGACACACTGCACAGCACACACATGTTCCAGGCGGCTTTCAGTGCAGCAGCCGGCACTGAAAGGCTCAGCGCCTTGCCCAGCCTTCCTGAGGCCCCTGCATCCATAGCTACGTGGCTGCTGCACCAGGACACGCAGTACAGACCAGTTCAGATTCAGGCAGCTTGCGGCGCAGCAGCTGCTCCCTGCAGGCTGAATGCCTTGCCCAGCACCTTTCTGAGCCCCCTGTTGGGCCAAGCAGGGTCCCAGTTGTGTGAAGATGAAGAAGAAGAGGAAGAAGAAGAACTTGAAGATGCGCCACTGCTCCACCAGCCCTTATCATTCTTGCCGGTGTTGTACCAAGAGTTGCTGCTGCCGCCGTTGTTGCTGCTGCTGCTGCTGGACGAGGAGCTGCTGCTGCCACCATTGTTGTTGTCGCTCTTGGACCAGGAGCTGCTGCTGCTGCCGCCATTGCTGCTGCTGCTGCTGCTAGACCAAGAGCTGCTGCTGCTGCCAGGGCAGGACACCTGGCGGTAGTAGATGCCGATGGCGCCGTGGCCGGTGTTGCCGATCTTGGCGAAGGCATGCTGTGAGAGGTCCATGTGATACTCGTCACCGCAGCACCTGCAGCAAGAACAGCAGCAGCAGCAACAGCAGCAGCAGCAGCGGCAGCAGCGTCATCATCTGGCTGTTCAGGCAGCAAGATCCAAGTGGCTCCCAATACCACAGCACCTGCAGAGAACTCTACACGCCTTTCAAAGGCAATCGGAGCCCACTGAGCAGCGAGAGGCCTCAAACAGCAGGGGCTGCTGATCAGGATGTCTGAGATCCAAGCCATTGCATGTGCATGCACACTGCACAGCACTTGACGCGTGGCTGCTGCTGCAACGCCTATGCTGCGCGTCTGCAAAACCTGGCATTGTCAGTAGTCCTGCTGCTGCTTGCTGCCGTTTGAGATAGCACTGTCATGTCACGTCTATGTCTTGATACCAAGCAAGCAGCCATCAGCCTCACCAGCGCTTGTTGCTTTAGGCGTTGGAGGGGTAGTAACAGGGGCACGTGTCTGTTACTGTGACAATCACAATGCTTTGGCGCCAAAGAGACAACAACCATCACTCACCAGCGCTTGTTGCTGTAGGCGTTTGAGGGTAGTAGCAGGGGCAGGTGTCAGTCACAGTGACAATCACACTGCTCTGACCGTTGCAGGAGTGGGTGCGGTCCATGGAGCTGCCATAGCCGTCCCTGATGTGAGTGGGCCTGCACGCCACCTCGTAGCAGCGGCCACAGCTGCCTGCAGGTGTGCAGCCATACGGAGGGCGGGCAGCAGCAGCAGCAGCAGCAGCAGCAGCAGTTGGGATGGCAGATAGATGGCCAGGTGGCTGCAGGTGAAATGCAGGCACAGTGGCAGGTGTACAGCACTGCGCATTGCGGCAGCAAGACCAGCAGTCAGCAGGCTTCTGGTATCAACCTGGTCGCATGAGCAGACAGCGCAGGAAAACCTCCTCTTGCCAGGCTAGCATGATCTCTGACAATGAGAGAGGATAGTTACATGTGGTCCTGGCACCATCTTGGATGGTACGAGGTTGAGGAGAGCATTCAGCTTCCTGTGAGCTTGCCCCACCTGCATAGTCTGAGGCCTTGTCGCTGATCGCTGCGATGTCCCAGCCGGTTCCCTTGTTGCCGTCGATGTTGCCAAACATGCAACTGCCCTGGTGGATGGACATGCCATCGCTGCCGCCTGCAGGGTAGTGACGAAGGGAGGGAAAAGGCGGGCGGGGAGTGGTTGATGACTAGCTTTGAGTTCATGTAAGGATGGTTGAAAACTCCATGTTACCTTGCACAGAGTGTACTTCCAGCCTGCACTGCAGCTGGTTGGCATGCTGAGGTTACAACCTGGATTCAACCTAAATTGAACTTGTATTTATGCGGCAGATCCGATTCATATCTGCAGTAGGGCATGTCTTGCCTATGCGCCTGCTGTGCTGGAAGCGCAATGCTGCACTGCTGCGGCTGTTTGAACCTTGGACGCTCAGGCCATGGCAGATCAAACTGTTGACTGCTCAGTAAAGCAAGCCTACAACCTGGGGTACTCCTGTGCACTGCTGTAAAATAGCAGAACTGGCAGGTGCAAGTTTGCAGATCCTTAAACAAGGCTCACCGTAAAATGTGGCTCTGCCTGCAAGCAGGGGAACGAACAGCAGCCAGCAAGCAAGGTGCACTTGTGGGCGCAGTTTGTTGGGCCAAGGCTACGTTCAGCTGCAACTACCAAGTACTGCAAGTGTGGACCAGTGAGAATTGAGTTTCGAGGTTCACCTTGACTCCATCCATCATAATCCCCAGCGTTGGCAGTTGGGGCCAGGGCCGCCAGGAGACAGCCGGCAACCACCAAGAAGGCAGCTGAAGATTGGTGTGCAGACATGTTGGCGAGAGGATGGAGTTAAACGATGATCAAATGAAATTATTTTGTATGTGATGTCTGTTGGAAGCGTGGCGATTAGGGTACGGTGGCTCAGACGATGCAACAAGTCAAGCAGCGGCTTGAGGTGTGCTGGGGCACACAGGTACATTCACAACGAAGAAAGACAGGCAGCTGCAGCACTGCATAAACAAGCTTAAACGCACTATTCAGCTATGAAGTGGGCTACCCTCGCGTCATTCCTGTGGAAGGATCAGCAGGCGTTGCTGCTTTCGCATTTCTCGTACTTGGTTGTGCACAGAGACAGACCGAAGGTCTCGAGGCGGCATCGCTTCGTTGGCATTTCAAAAACATTTCATCTTGACATTTAATTGTACTTGCGACATTTCAGCTTTAAAGACACAAGGAAGCAGGCCTTACCTCAAACAGTGGGAAGGGACTCGAGGTGTTCAACAGCATAGGCCTTCTGCGGGGCGACCAAACACCACCATCGAAATAAATTCAGATGTCTTCAAATATTTTATGACTGAACATCATCAACATCAAACAACGTGTCTGGGACTGTCGGTGCCCGATGACAGCACTACCGAGCAGCAAACCTTGGGCAGGTGCAGCTGCCAGCGTGAACGCAGATTAAATCTATACCACAACATGCCACCTCGAGCCAAACGATGTGAATTTACATGATATATAATCATATCAGAGCAATCCTAGGCAGGCTCCTTGTGCCTTGGCTTCTAGTACTGCCAGCTGGCAGCCTGCATGGCACATGGCCCTGACTGCTTTCCACGCTTCTTTATTTCCTGCAAGCATCCGCCGTGTTATCTACTGAATTCAACTGCAGCCATTTGCTTTCTATCATCTGGTTTACTGCTTTGCATATGCTTGCCCAGACAGTTCTGGGTGGGCGGCATTGTCTGTCAATTGACAATGCATTCTGCTTGTGCTGCCACTGACACGGCTTAGCTTCTGCCCTCAGGGCAGGCTGTCCCTGCAGCAGCTGCCGACTGTCGTCGGCGACACTGCAGCGGCAGGCAGTACGTGACAGATGACCATTCCGCCGCACTTGCACTGCCTGAACAACCTAAGCCCAAGAGGCCCGCCTGCTGCTGCCGCCCACGCCTAGCAGCTGCCCCAAACCCGCAGCCACTGCCTCCAGCAGAGCCTCACCGCTGCAACAATTATCACCCTTGCCCGGTTCCGTCCAAGCGCTAGAGATTTTGCGACACTACCGCCTGCTGCCGCCGCCCACGCCCAGCAGCTGCCCCAGTCCTGCTGCCACTGCCTCCAGCAGCGCCTCACCACTGCTGCCAGCAGCCACAACATCACGCAAGGTCAGCCGCTGCTGCGGCAACGCTTCATCATCATCATTGCCACTGCCCATGCTGCCACCACCAAACACAGCATTATTACTGCTTCTACCACCTGCTCCTGCTGCTGTCACTGCTGCTGATGACGGTGTGGGTTCATCAAACTTGCCTTTACGGGATGCTTTCAGCAGCTGCCACTGCGCCTCCCTGGCTGCTGCAAGCAGCTGCTGCAGGCTGGCTAACTGCTGGCTCAGGGCCAGCATAAATTGAAATGTGCAATTGCTCCCGGCTACCCCACTGGGTACACGCTGTACAACAATCTACACCACAAAGCAGGCTAATGCACAACACCCAATCTGTAGGTACAAGTGGATGCAGCACATGTTCTGACAACGGCGTCATTGACCGACCTATGGCAGCAGATTGCCAGCAATGTACACTGCGCCAGTCAAATGACCCACAAAAATGACCTGACATCATCGTTTCTTCATGCACAACGCTAGATGCACCACTGTTGATGTCCTGGGACCAACTCCTGCACAGACAGCTGGCTGCATTTTGGTTTGATGCAACAGCAGCATTACTGCAAATCCACATTCACGGGCAACACGTTGCGGGTGCCACAGTAGGTTAACTATTATTTGGCCGTTGAGCAAAACTGCCGACTGCCAGCACAGCCCCACCGCACTGTCAGCAGGTACAGCTGCTGCTCAGCCGACAAGACATGAACCCACATTCTGACCCACACTGAATGACTCTTCATCCTCAACGTCACCACCGACTGCACCATTTTGATATCCTACGCTTTCTGACTGAAAACAGCAGCTACACTACAAATGCCACGTTCACTGGCAAAGCAATGCACCTTCCACGGTACAGCCGCCAATGTCTAAACCCGCGTTCTGATCCACAGTAATAGATATTGCCTTCCTTGACCCACATAGCTGTTGTAGCAGCGACCGCAAGATGCACTGGATTGCAGCCACTGCAGCAGCTGCATCTCAACCACGCACGCTGGCATGCTACTAGGCTGCTTCACCTTCCAGGGTTCCCGCTCTTTCTCCTTCAGCACACCCGCTTTCAGTGATGCTCCCACTGACAGATTGAAACGGAGAAACACACACGAATGTTTCAGACAGGACAAACATATCCCACACACTGCTTCACACATCAGTGGCTGGTGTACACCAGCACATGTGCAACAAAATGATACCCTTCTCTTCTTCAAAGCACACCATACGCATAAATACAGGCACACTGCCAATGCGACTCATTCTCCTTCTGCAGAGTACTCATTTCACGCGTTGACGCAGGCACCCTAGCAAGCCGAGCGTCACCCATTGTCCAGACCCGCACACTACCAAACAGAAGCGCAAGCGATCAAACAGGGTGCACAGCACTGTTCCATGCAGCCTGAGCAGTGCTGAGACCTGCCAGGAGGCCAGCAGCCGCTGCTAGAGGAGCAGCGGAGCATGCAGCCGCCAGGGCAATGGCAGCAACCTGCCTCTGCCATAAAACATAATCCTCGCTGCCATGACACTTCACGCTGGCGGCAATGAAGCTTTCGTGAATCACTGCAGCTGCCATCTACATAGCACAAGCACCAGCAAATACAAGTCTTGCTATGGCACTCGAATCACATGAGCGGCAACCGCTCAGCAGTCCGGTACAAAACCAGCCAGCAAATCATGCAGTCTCCTTCAAAGAAGAGGCATACGCATGCAGGCCGCACCTGCTCAGAAGCCCGGTTGTGCAAGCATTGAGACAGAACAGCCAGCAAATCATGCCACGGCCAGCCACCTTCACAGCACACGCAGGCAGCCATTGAAGCAGCACCTGCTCAGCAGCCCTGTGCAAGCACCACGCCAGAACAGCCAGCAAATCATGCCACAGCCAGTCACCTTTGCAAGGCATACACGCAGGCAAGCTACTGGTGCATTCAAAACACTGCTCTGATCAGAAGGCAAAGGCAAAGACTGTAACAAAGACTGCCTGCTGTAATAAAAAAGAAGACGCTACACAATGACCTAGCACTCATAAGAGTACCAACCAACAAGCAAGAGATCCGAAACTACACAGCAACACACACCACGCAGCACACCTTGCATGCAATGGCGCAATATCCCGACTGCATCTACCTGCATCTTCACTGCAGAGTGCTGCAGCATGTAAACAATTTCCCGAATTAAATTGCAATGCTGAAGCCTACAGAGCTCTATACCACCACAATCCACACATTCAGAAAGAATTGGTTGAATAGCAGTCTTATTGCATACCACACTTCATGCAGCAGCAGCCACAGCACCAACTGCCTGCTCTACTGCTGCCTGCAGCGCTACAAGGCGTCGGTGGCCCTTCTGGTAAACACCAGACCAAGAGCTGCTGCTGCTGCTGCTGCTGCTTGAAGAAGAAGAGGAGGATGAAGACCAGCTCTTGCCATCTCCAGAGCTGCTGCCGCCAGAGCTACTTGACCACGAGCTGCTGCTGCTGCTGCTACCACTGCCTGAAGAAGAAGAAGATGAAGACCAGCTCTTGCCATCACCGCTGCTCCAGGAGCTGCTGCTGCTGCTGCTCAGCTGCTCATGGCCGTCGGAGCGGGAGCTTGCGCTGCTGCTGCCGCCTGGGCAGTCGACTTGGCGGTAATAGATGCCCATCACACCGTGCCCAAGGTTGCCGATCTTCTCAAAAGCATATTTGGAGAGGTCCATGTGGTACTGGTCTCCGCAGCACCTGTATGATGATGAAGAGGGTTGGTGAAGGGGAGGATGGAGACGGAGGGAGGTAGAGGGGAGAGGGAAGAGGGAAGGAGAGAGCAGTGCAGCAAACGGTGAGGCGTATGTTGTGTGGGTCGCGCAGAGACAGATGATGCCAGCTGTGATTCTGCAGTACATGAATGGTCGCTGGGCGCTGGCAGCCGCTGCCAAAATTGCTGCTCAAGCGTCTGACAGCATGCAGGGACAGCACAACATTCAAGCACAACACGGTTCTCTGCAAGCATCCTCAACATGCATGTGTTACTGCTGCAATTTCCCGTCACTGCTGCTGTTGGCATCTCCAACTTTGAAACTGTAGCCAGCCCACTCACCAACGCTTGTTGCTGTAGGCGTTGGAAGGGTAGTAGCAGGGGCAGGTGTCGGTCACTGTCACAATGACGCTCTTTTGGCCCTGGCAGCTGCCTGTGCGGTCGAGTGTGCCACCATAGCCATCGCTGACTTTGGTGGGCCTGCAGGCAACTTCATAGCAGCGCCCGCAGCTTCCTGCAAGGGGTAGCAAAGAGATGTGGTGGGCAACGACAGGCAGGGAGGCAGAAAAATATGTCAGCATAAATGATGGAGAGGCGCCATGCTGATATGCTCTTTCTGGCATAACACTGCTTGCGAGTCATGGATGGCGTGTCATGCTGCTGCAGCACTTGTGGGCACCACATGTGGTGCTGAGTCGATCTACTGGCATGATGCAGCTGATGAACATGTTTAGCATGGTTCTGTTCTTTACTGTTCTTTTGCATGCCCAGGGATTCTGCAGCTGCTGGCACCCTGCAGCCGCCGCTGCACCATGCCAGCTGCCGCTGCAGCGCCATGCTGCATCAGGCCATTCAAACCCACAAGGGACACTCTTCCCATCCTGCACACAGCTGAGCTGCTTCAAGGCCCTAAGCACATTTTGTATCGTCTTAAATACATCTTGCTCACCTTTGTAGTCTGGTGCGGAGTCGCTGAGCGCGGTAATGTCGAGGCCAGTGCCCTTGCCAGCCTGAATGCTCATCATGCAGGAGCCCTGCTGAACAGTGGTGCCGCCATCTTCGCCTGTAAACACAACAATCATGCGGATAACATTCAATTAGGCTGGTTCGCTCGTCATAGTGATGAACAAGCCTACTGGCCGTGTGAAAGTTTGACGCCACCGCACGCATATGCTTGTGAGCTCACCATAGAACGTGGCACGGCCTTGGCTCCAGCCGTCAAAGTCCCCAGCAGCTGCCCGGCCGATATGAAAGCCAAGCAAGGCGATAAGGGCAAGCAACGCCATGATGCCGGTCTGTCTGACTTGTCTGACTTTACTCGAATTGAGTGTGGAGCCTGATCTGCCAAATAATTAATATCTCAGCTGAGGGGAAATATTACTTGTGCAGTCCACGCAGCGATACGCAGTTGAGAGGGGAGTGAAGACTGCTGCTGCTAGAAGCTCGCACGTTATCAAGCCAAGAACGAACAGGGCGACCTAGCAAGGGACACTATGGTGCTTTGAGCCTGGATGCTGCAGCTTGTATTGGCTCTGAGAGGCGGCTGCGGTGTTAGTTAGTCTGGTATGTCACACTCTTGTCGCTACTATCCAATGTTTGTCATGAAGTAATGATTACATCGAACCCGCAGCAGCTCCGCGCAAAATGCCGCAGCATATATTTCAAAATAAGAAGAGAAACAACTCAAACTTTTTATGGCACTGGCGTCGTGTTCGGTGCTAGTAAACCGGCCCGTGTGGTGAGTTGTCATGGCTGCAGCAGTAGGCTACTGGCCATCAGCACTTGTGGCCGTCATGCACAGTGCGCTGACGAGGTGACACACGAAAACACAGGCGTTCATTGTGGAATCACTTACATCATAGTCATGTAAGCACGCAATTCAAACAATAATGGCTTTGGGCAGAATGTCGCCTAATGGCTCTCACGCCGGCGCCGCAGGGGTGGCCACCCACCATGGTGCAGGAAGCGCAGCAGTGCTCAAGCAGCAGCTTAAGCTTCGCTGTCCTATCCTGCTTAGCCCTAGTCAACAGCATTAATTCCTTGTAAAGCATCACACATCACAGACATGATGCTCAACAAACAGCCACACCCTCTCATTCCAGTGCCAGCCACACCACAGTGCAGCCAGCATCAGGGCCCTCCTTCCACCTCCGCACTAGGCCCTTTTTTTTGTTGTCACCAGGGGTGACGGAATCCTACTGGCTCGCTACCACAGCACAATTGAGCAAGCCCAATTGTCGGGAGCGGGAGGCAATGCCTCACCAGCAGAACATGTCACAACACCCTATACAGGAGGTGCCCAGCGCCCGGATCAAAATTTAAGTGGGGGAGTTGAACCCCCACACCCCCTTGGTGTGCTACAGCTCAATTGCATGCCGCACACACCCGACCAACACTCAGTGTTAGCCGCCCCAATAAAGGAGTCTATAAGTGAAAGCTTGTGAAAAAATGGACAGAGAGAGCTGCGCAAACCCTGGCGCATCTCACTAGCGCCAAACCTGTCAGAACTGCCCCAACTGCAGCTCCATGCACGGCACCAACAACGACTTCAACGATTGCGCCAACAAACCAACCAATAACCGACTCATGTAATGAGGGAAAACGTGCCATTGCCAGACTCACGTGACTGGCTAAAACAGCTGCACAACCATATGAGTGCATGCATTGATTGTGGCGCGCAGTACCGTGCATTTTCACCAGCATGCTGCAAAACACCAGCTGCAGGGGCCCATACCCTGTCATTCCACTAGGCCCTTGGCATGCTGCCCCTCTATGCAGCGCAGCACAGCGCGCTTCACAGCACCAGTGCCCACGCCATGCTGCACATACAGCACCCCACCATCAAGCAGCCCAGAGCCACCTGCATGTTGCAGGCCCAGCTGGCCTAACTCTGCTGCTGCTGCTGCTGCTGCTGCTGCTGCTGTTTGGTGCGCGATGATCGCATCTGCCAGCTCATCTACTGCTGCTTCCGGCACCATCCCTTCTAAATCCAGCGTGTTCGACTGCTGCTGCTCTACAATCGCATACGCCTGTGCTGCCTGCTGCTGCTTCCCGCCCTTGCTGCCTGCTGCTGTACTGCTGGCTGACCCCTGCTGCTGCTGCTGCAGCTGACCCTCTGCTACAGCACTGCTGCTGCTGCTGCCGCCGCCTGCAGCGCCACTCTGCAGCATGCTGTCCACACTGCTGAGCAGCTGCTGATCCTCCTCTGCCTGTGCAGCATCATATCCTGCAAGGCCCTCCAGCGCTCTCTCAGGCAGCTGCAGCTGTTCGTGAGAACACCTTGCTGCTCATTCCAGCGCCAGCCACACCACAGTGCAGCCAGCATCAGGACCCTCCTTCCACCTCCGCACTAGGCCCTTGGCATGCTGGCCCTCTATGCAGCGCAGCACAGCTCGCTTCACCGCACCAGTGCCCACGCCATGCTGCACATACAGCACCCCACCATCAAGCAGCCCAGAGCCACCTGCATGTTGCAGGCCCAGCTGGCCTAAATCCTCTGCTGCTGCTGCTGCTGCTGCTGCTGCTGTTTGGTGCGCGATGATCGCATCTGCCAGCTCATCTACTGCTGCTTCCGGCACCATCCCTTCTAAATCCAGCGTGTTCGACTGCTGCTGCTCTACGCTCGCATACGTCTGCGCTGCCTGCTGCTGCTTCCGACCCTTGCTGCCTGCAGCAGCACTACTGCTGCCATCCGCAGCTGCTGCCTGCTGCTGCAGCTGACCCTCTGCTACAGCACTGCTGCTGCTGCTGCTGCCTGCAGCGCCGCTTTGCAGCATGCTGTCCACACTGCTGAGCAGCTGCTGGTCCTCCTCTGCCTGTGCAGCATCATATCCTGCAAGGCCCTCCAATGCTCGCTCAGGCAGCTGCAGCTGCTCCCGTGAGAACACTTTGCTGCGGGGTACCTTGACGCCCTGCTGCCGCTTCATGCTGCCGTGCCCGACTGGCATGAACATAAATGGCACGTCGACAAAGACATGGTCGGCAGTCACCTGCAGCAGCAGCAGCAGCAGCCAGCCAGGCAGCCACAGCAACTGAGTCAGCATGTGGAGCATGATGCAGTTCTGGATGCATGCACAAGACATCACACAGACAGCAGCGGCATGTCGACCAGGACATGGTTGGCAGTCACCTGCAGCAGCAGCAGCAGCAGCAGCAGCAGGAGGACAGGCACTCGCAGCAAGTGAGTCAGCATGTAAGGATGCAGCGCTGCATGCCTGCGCCTGTTTTCCCACAGGGATGCCTTTCTGTGGTGCTCTGGTTGCAGGTGCAGGTTGTATGCATAAGAATGCTTGTTACAGTTGTTACAGTGTCAAGCAAAGGCTCTGCTGCGTGTCATGACTTTGACAAGCTCTTCCAGCCGCATTGTGCTGCTTTCAACTTCAAGCTACAGCAGCAGCATACCACATGCACATGCACCCAGAAGCAGCAACAGTGCAAAGCATGTGTCCTGTCACTGCTCCACTGCTCATGTGCACGGCACTGTAAACTCCAGTAAACGCGCCATCAAGTGCACTGTCGAGTTCACACCTTGAGCACCTGCACCTTCATCAGATGATCCGCCTCCACAAAGCTGGGCACCCACATATAGTCATGAACGGCACTGTGAAGTTCACTAAAACTACCTGCAAGTTCACTGTGCGGTTCTCACCTTGAGCACCTGCACCAACATCAGCTGACCAGCCTCCACAAAGCTGGGCACCCACATATAGTCATGAACGGCACTGTGAAGTTCACTAAAACTACCTGCAGGTTCACTGTGCGGTTCTCACCTTGAGCACCTGCACCATCATCAGCTGACCAGCCGTTACAAAGCTGGGCACCCACACATAGTCATGAGCAGCACTGTGAAGTTCACTAATTCTACCTGCAAGTTCAGTGCGTGGTTCTCACCTTGAGCACTTGCACCATCATCAGCTGACCAGCCTCCACAAAACTGGGCACCCACACATATTCGCCAACCCTGAGGTCATCAAACACATCGTCATCACCAGCAGCAGCAGCAGCAGCAGCGCCAGCAGCAGCAGTGCTTGCAGCAGCAGTGCTTGCAGACCCAGCAGCAGCAGCAGCAGCAGCAGCAGCAGCGCTGGAGGCTTTGGAAGCGGGTGACTGGACCTTTGCTGCGTAGTGGCTGATGATGGCTTGCACATCTGAGAGCTCTGCCTGCTGCCGCCGCACAAGCTTTGCTGCTTGCTGCACCTGCAGGGGTTTGTTTTGTTGTGGATGCGGGGCAGCAGCGCAGATGCGTGTTGGTGAATTGAGGAGCTGATGCATTAAAGCGCAAGAGCGGTGATGTGTCTGCATGCATGGGCTGCTGGAGGATGTGGCAACTCGGGATGCATGCACTGCAGGCTCAATGCTTATGCCAGCACATGCTGTGTATGATGTGTGCGGCATGTCGCCTGCTGCGTGCTGCATGGCTCGCAGTAATGCTGCTAGTACGCCTCATTTTTAGCACAAGCTCTGCTGCTGCTGCTGCTGCTGCTGCTGCCTGTGCATGTGTGTATGCCGCCTGTTGCCTGCTCAGCATTACAGAGTGAGGTGAAACTACAGCTCACCTCCAGCACGAGTTCCGCCTGCTCCTTGAGCACAGCCTTCTCCAGGCCTCGCAGCTTGTTCCTGCAGCAGCAGCAGCAGCAGCAGCAGCAGCAGCAGCAGCAGCAGCAGCAGCAGCAGCAGCAGCAGCAGCAGCAGCAGCAGCAGGATCAGCAGCAGCAGCAGCAGTAGCAGCAGCGGCCAACGCGCGTTACAGCTGCTCATCAGCCACACAGCAACCAGTGATCTTCAAGCACAGAGACACAGCAGCACAACAAGCATGCAAGCGCCCCCTTCCAAGCACAACATATGAATACTCGGCAAGATGTACCCAACAAAGCCCAGACAAACTCCAACTAGGATGTTGGCTGAAGCCCACCTGCGTATGAGCAGGCTGCGGATCTTGTCTCGTATGCTGTCTGCCTCTGCCTCCTGCTGCTGCCTGGCTGCCTCCATGGCCGCCACCTTGGCGCGTGCCTCAGCCAGCTGGCCCTCCACACTGGCAGCAACCTGTTACATTTGACATTTGAATTTAAATGAAACAGTCGACAGCAGCACATGCCAAACTGCGGCGTGGCGCTAGGATACAGAGCAGGCAGCAGGATGAACAGAAGAGGGAAGTGCGGCCTATGCCTATGCAGTGCATGCCAACAGCAACAGACAGGTGAACCCAGGAACAACAGCAGCCGGGAACGCTGGCTGCCTCCATGGCCGCCACCTTGGCGTGTGCCTCAGCCAGTTGGCCCTCCACACTGGCGGCAACCTGTTACATTTTACATTCAGATTCAAAGTTTATTAGATGATTGCAGCATCAACAGCATGGTTACTTTTTGCCCCAAGCCGAGGAGGCAGTCAGATACACAGCAGAGGCAGGCGTGGCCCATGCCCATGCGAACGCTGGCCCATCTCTGCCAGCCCCAACAACAACCTGATCACAGAAACTGAACCGCACCTGCTCCATGCGCCCCTGCTGTGCCTACTGCTGAATCAGCTGCCCCCAACCCCAGCTCACCCAAAACCCCGAACCCAAATTCCAGAATTGAAACCCACCTGCTCCATGCGCCCCTGCTGTTCTTCCCGCTGCCCCAGCTCTGCACGCGCGATGATGCGCGCTGCAGCCAGCACGCGAGGGTCAAACCCTGAAGCCTGCGCAATGTCGTTCATCTCAACCCCCACAACCCCAACAGAACGCCCCCATGCGGCTGCCGCTGTTCATCACAGCACACGCGCATGCGCTTGCCACAGCACATGCACAGATCGCCCGCCACCCGCCACCCGCCACCTAGCACCCCATTCACCTGCTCCATGCGCCCCTGCTTTTCTTCCCGCTGCCCCAGCTCTGCGCGCGCGATGATGCGCGCTGCAGCCAGCACACGCGGGTCAAACCCTAAAGCCTGCGCGATGTCCAGCGCGTTGCTGCTGCCGGCACAGCCCCACTGCAGCTTGTAGGTGGGGCGCAGCGTCACCGTGTTGAATTCCATGGACACGTTGACGTACCTGTAAGGGATGTTTGCGGGAACAATTGCAGGGAAGTATGCAGGAAGGTTGCGGGGACACATGCAGGCTGCATTTGCAAGACGAGTGAGCCAAACGGAGACAAAGAAACCAAGCAGAGCAGAGCAGACAGGAGTAAGATGAAGTGGTGCAGGTGTTGCGCAGCCCCACTGCAGCTTGTAGGTGGGGCGCAGCGTCACCGTGTTGAATTCCATGGACACGTTGACGTACCTGTAAGGGATGTTTGCGGGAACAATCGCAGGGAAGTATGCAGGAAGGTTGCGGGGACACATGCAGGCCGCATTTGCAAGACGAGTGAGCCTACCACAGAAACCAAACAAAGCAAGCAGAGCAAAGCAGACAGGAGTAAGGCAAAAATGTGCGGGCAGGTGCTGCGCAGCCCCATTGCAGCTTGTAGGTGGGGCGCAGCGTCACCGTGCTGAACTCCATGGACACGTTGACGTACCTGCAGGAGACGTTTGCAGGAAAGTTTGCAGGAAGTTTGCAAGAGAGCTTGCAGGAAAGTTGTGCAGGGCAACACGTCACCAAGGTAGTTTGCGTTGCAAGCACAGCAGAAGGAGTGCCGGGAAGCTGAACAGCTGCTGCTGCGGTGTGCGCAGCAACGTGCACGCAGCTGAACGCACACGGCTGTTGCTGGCTGCACCTGCTGTCCTCATCTGCTGCCGCCTTGAGCTCCGCATGGTGCGAGGTGGCAAGAGTGAGCCGCGCTGTTCCTGCAAGCCGGTCCAGCACAGCACGCGCCAGTGCAGCTCCTTCCTGAGGGTCTGTTCCGCTGCCCACTTCATCTAGCAGCACCAGACTGCCCGCACCAGCGCCAGCTAGCAGCAGCTTCAGCCGCGCAATGTGCCCACTGAAGGTTGACAGGTTCTGCTGCAAGCTCTGCGCGTCACCAATGTCTGCAAGCACCTGGTCAAACCACAACAGCTGCGGTTGACTTGTGTTGTTGTTGTTGCTGCTGCTGCTGCTGCTGCTGCTGCTGCTGCTGCTGCTGCTGCCTGCTGCTGCTGCAGCAGCTAGTTCCTGCAAGTCTACTGGTACAAACAGCCCAGCCTTTGCCATAAGTGCCATGAGCCCAGCTGTTTTGAGGGTCACTGTTTTGCCGCCTGTGTTGGGTCCTGTTATTGCCACAACCCTGACATCCCCAGGCACCCGGAGGTCCAGCGGTTTAGGCATTGGGCGCGAACCCTGAACCCCGTCGCTGCCATTGAGCTGCGCATCTGCTTCATCATCATCACTGCTGCTGCTGCCACTGCTGCTGCCTGCTACTGATGCCCAGAGGGGTGGCGGTACAAAGTCGGCCTCAAAAGAGGCATCATCGATTGAAACAGGCCGCGGCAGCGGCGGCAGCGCCCCTTGTATCAGCAAGGGGTGTCGGGCACCTGGCATGTGCATAGGGCTGCTGCTGCTGCTGCTGCTGCTGCTGCTGCTGCTGCTGCTGCTGGTGGTGAACGCTGGCCGCACGGCACCCAGCCATGATGCGTGCTTGGCGCGCGCTGCTACGATGTCCAGCGCTGTTACAGTACCTAGCAGCTCCTGCAAGCAGCAATCCAAAACCAACCGCAAATGCTGAGTCAGCTATCACGAGCCACAGGGCATACAGCTCTCAGTTACTGCCGAACAGTGTGATTACAGGCGAGCCCTGCATTTTTGTGTATGCCGCTGAGCGCCGCCGCAGCAAGACAAGCAGCCCGGCGCCTCATCAGCAGTGCTGCAACATGAGCCACCAGCAGCTGACTTGAACCTGACAGCACAGCAATCTCCTCCCGCTGCTGCTGCTGCTGCCGCTGCTGAGCACCACACTTTGCAGCCTGCATCTATAACACTATGCCATGCAATCCTTACCTGCAATGCTGCCACACGTGCGACAAGCAGCTGACTAAGTCCTGCAAGCACAGCCAGTTCCTGCTGCTCCTGCTGCTCCGCCAGCAGCGCCTCTCTGTTGTTCAGCTCCAGCACCTGGGGCGGCTCCATGTACAGCGTGGCACCTGGTCAAAGTCAACACAAGCGGTCAAACATGCGGTCAAACATGCGGTCAATACGTAAGTGACTGGAGGATGGTGCATCTCGACTGTCTGCTGCTCAGCCAGCAGCGTCTCCCGGTTGTCCAGTTCAAGCACCTGCGGCGGCTCCATGTACAGCGTGGCACCTGGTCAAACATGCGGTCAAACATGCGGTCAAACATCTGCTCAAAAATGCGACCAAACATGCATATACAAATTTAGTCGCACGTAAGCAATGTGATGCACCCGCCCTGTGGCACAATCTGGTGTACATAAAAGCACATCAGTCAGTCTACGCTGGCACCGTGTGCTGAGTCAACCGTCATGTGAGCTGTGGAATCGCAGCAGGTGCACTGAGATACATAGACGTGCAAGGCACAAGGACCATGCGTGAGGTTAGCCCAATGCAACTCAGCACCAGCTCAAAATCCCTGCTCACCAGTCTGTGATGCTCCCAGCCGCACAGCGCCCTTGCCTACGGCTGCCCTCTGGCTGCTGCGCACCGCAACACAGTACCTGCAGCAGCAGCGGCCGTAGCAGCAGCAATAGCAGCACGATGTCAGCACGTGCAGTGAAAGCTGGCTGTGATCAGCAGACCTCAGGTTCACTGCTGATGCCTGAATTGCTGCTTACAGTAATGCTGAAGTCTGCGATACTGCTGGTGCCCACGTTACTGCTGGCGCCTTGAGTACCACAGCGCAGCTACAGTACTGCTGATGCCTGCAGCAATGCAGCAGCAGCAGCAGCAGCAGCAGCCTCTCACCTGCCACGCATCAGCAGACGCTTCTGCCCCTCTGCAGCGCCCTGCGTGCACAGCTACATGATTGCTTAGCTGCTGCTGATGCCTAACAAACCAGCATGGCAGCAGCAGCAGCCTCTCACCTGCCACGCATCAGCAGGGGTTCCCGCCCTTCCGCAGCCCCTTGCGTGTACAGCCGCACAGCTGCTGCCAACGTCTAATACTACAGCATGGCAGCAGCAGCAGCCTCTCACCTGCCACGCATCAGAAGAGGCTCCCGTCCTTCCGCAGCGCCCTGCGTGTACAGCTGCCGTGCGATGCCTGTCACGATTGACCGCGCCTCCTCCCTGTTGGCTTGCCGCGCCGCCCGCACTGCTGCAAGCTCCGGTGAAGCCTCTGACAGCACCGCACCATCACTGCACAAAACGAGAAAGATGAGAATGATGAGAGTGTTGGAGTGAGGCACCAATTTACATACCAGGTAAACCCCTACGTAACGCTACTGTCGAGACATGCTGCTGTGGCAGAACAACTGCTGACGGACACCAGCAGCTGTGAGTGAGCTGCCTCTGCTGATTGGGCTGGGTGCCTCAGGGAAACTCTGCAGCTCCATGATGTGCACAGCAATGTTCACGCAAAACACTGGGCCAGCTGCTTACCTGATGCATGAGCGTATGGCACGCAGTGTTGCCAGCTCCCGCTGCTGAATGCCAGCTGCTAGATCAGCCAAGCACGGCCACTTGTACTGCTGCTGTTGCTGCTGCTGCTGCTGCTGCTGCTGTTTGCTCTGCCTGCGAGCCTGCTGCTGTGCAGCCTGCAGCTGCTGTTGGTGTTCACTGTGCTGTCCCGCATCTGCTGCTGCTGCTGTTGCTGCCGGTACACACACTATCTGATGCAGCTGGAAGGCTGCCTCCATGCTTGCTGCCACTCCCTCAAGCTGCCTTGGGTTGAGCACTCCCCCGCCAGCTGCTGCTGCTAGGGCTGGCCGCAGGTCAAACACACCTGCAGCGGCAGGCAGACGCAGCACATATGCGATGTGTGCCGTGCTTGTAGCATTAGAAAGCGCTGCAGTGGGTGTTGCTTGCGATGATGGATGCACAAGCAGTGAAGAGTCTGCATTGCCAGACAGCTGCTGTTTTGCTTGAAGCCAGAATCCGGCGCATTTTCGGCAGACTAGAACATGCAGTTCATTTGTTCGGCGTCTTGATTCACAAAGACACAGAATCAGATAGTCTTCCAGCTGCTGCGCACCTGCCACCTCCAGCTGCGCATCTGCTGCCTCCTGCGTCTGCTGCAGCAGCAGCTCCGAGTGCTGCCTGCTGCTGCCAATCGGCAGGCGCCCTGCCAGCAGCAGCTCAGCAGCCATGGAGGTGCCACAGAAGGCAGCCACCTGGCAGCAGCAGCAGCAGCAGCAGCAACACAACAGATGTAACCTTGAAAACTAGTGGGCAAGGCTGCAACGCAAGCTGGTTGAGCATGCACATGCACAACACATGAACACACAGCTTCTGTGCAGTGCAGACACAGGACAACAGAGGCAAAAACATGCAGGTGTGACAGCATGTCACAGGCAGCAGCACACTTGCGCTGAGTTTCACTACATCTTAGTGAGTAATGGTGATGTGTGGCAGATGCGCAGCAGTCAGTGAGGTGTATGCCTTACCTGCCGACACACAGCTGGCCACTCCAGCAGCTCTAGAGACTGCCGCTGTGCTTCTGCTGCTGCTGCTGCATCAGGCGTGTGCGCATGTGCAGCTGCTGGTGCTGATGTTGCTTCTGCTGCTGATGTGTATGCGCCTGCTGTTGGTGCTGCTGCTGCACCTGCTTTTCCTGCAAGCAATCGCCGTCTTGGGAGATGCCTGCATTGCTGAACTTCACTGCTGCTGGAAGGCCTGGCTGCAAGTGAATTGCAGCAAAGTTTTGAGGACGTCTCATAGGTATGACACCTAGAGCTGTGTTGGTGCTGTCTCGAGCTCAGCAAAATGCTCGTGCTGCTGCTGTGCCCAGAGCCACACAGCCAACCCCGCTGCTGCTGCCTCAGGCTGCTGCATGCAGGCAGCTGCATTGCTGCCAGCGGCTACAGGAACAACTATGATGCAAATTGTTCCACTTCAAAGGGAACACATGTTTCACTGGCGATGCACTTCTGCAACACTGCACTACAATGTGGGTACGTAGGGAGCACTAATGGTCTCTGTACGTGCCTCTCGTGTACCGATGCACTACCAAAGCAAGAGAACGAGCGTTACTATCAATCATATTGACCTGCGGAGTTGTTATACCTCAGCGGTGGTCGTGGGTCCTGGGACTCAACGTTGTCAGGCCACCTGTCATTTGAATTAGGAGCATATGGGCTGACGGTGGGCGCAACAATGGAGCAGCTTGAAGTGCGATGACAGCTAAAGGAAGCGCATTCGGTGATAAGTTTCCGCAGCGACGGCACTTGGCCAGCAACAGAAGGCACCAGGACGAACCCGCCAGCAAATATGGTCTACAGCTCGAAGCATGATTTTAGGTGCATTTGATACCTTTTATGAGTATTGTTAGCTATGACTGCAGTGCTGGAGCAGCAGCCGAATGCGCAGGTAATAAAGCACTTCTTGAGTTCGCCCAGCAGTTTGCCCTGCACGCTTCTGTCTTGATGCCAAACAATAACTGAAGCTACAACAATGCATTTCGAGCTCAGTTAGCTGCCGGTTCGGCCAAGGATCGGCTTGTGCTGCAGCAGCTGTCCTGTGTGCAGTGCACCTGCTTTTTACCAGCCCTTCCTTGACGGCCGCGCACGGCATCGGAATCACGTTTGAAAACTTACATGTTCAACCTAATTGTGAACGCAGGGCTGCGCCACAGGCAGTCATAAAGCCAGAAGCAGTGGCAGGGCACTGCAGGACATCTGTGCCAAGCCCCTGCACCTCATCAAGCGCTCACTATCTTTTCGCAGCAGCAACAGCAACAGTAGCAGCAACACGCACAACAATAATCAGCGTGGCTCTGAACAGCAAAGCAGGCCTGTAGCAGCTGACACTGCAGCAGACGAGGCGGGTGTCGCGTGCTGCACTGGCGCCATCAACGGCAGCAGCACCAGCAGCGGCAGCGCAGCAGGGCACATGCAGGCTCACAGCCACATTAGCCAGCAGCAGCCACACCAACAGCATCATGCACAGCCGCATGTACACCAGCAGCACCAGCAGCAGACACAGCCTGTGTGGCCACCTTTGCCTGCCCCAGTAGCGCCAACCACTGGTGCCGCGGCTGCACCCCAACCCCCAGGAGCAGCAGCAGCAGCAGACCCAGCAGCAGCAGCAGCAGCAGTAGCAGCGCCTGACCCAGCAGCAGCATCTGGGCCACCGTCTGCAGCAGAGCTGGGTCCGCTGCGCTGCAGGCGGCTAGCAGAGGTGCTGCTGCGGTGTGGCAAGCCCGGGGATGCAGCCAGCTGGGCTGATGAAGCACTGCAGGAGAGCCCTTGGGATATCGAGCTGCTGCTGCTGCGCGGCAAGTGCCTGGAGGCTGCAGGAAACGTGCCAGGTGGGCGGCATGTGGCGTGCTGCGTCAGGCCAAAGGCTCATGTTAGGAGGCACGGAAAAGCCACTGCCAACAGTGTGTCAGCGTGTCCTGCAAGCAGTTCAGTTGCAGGGTGTTACAGCGCGTGCATGATTGCTTGCATGTGCGCTTGGCACGCTGCAGATCCAGCTCCGCCCTCATTTATTGGGATGTCCAGCGTGTCGATTTGGCATCGGTGATTGATGCCGTTCTCCAACAGGCCTTGCTTGCATCCTGCCATGTGCTGCTCTGCCAGTGACATTTATCAGCTACGTGTGGGTGCTGTTCAGTGTGTCTGCAATGCATCCTTGTCTGATGTTGCATGGTGTATGCCTCTGTCTCCTCCCGTTTTATGCTGTCGCCAGGTGCCTTTACAAGCTACATGTCAGCACTGTCAGTGCAGCGCACACACCTGCCGACACTGATGGCGCTTGCAAACCTGTACAAAGTAAAAGGCATGCTAGATGAAGCCAGGTCAGCACTGGAGACTGCACTGGCAGCAGCAGAGGCCAGCAGCGGCAGCAGCAGCAGCAGCGGAGATGCCACAGCAGCAGCAGCAGCAGCAGCAGCAGCAGCAGCTGCAGCGGATGAGAGCCTTGATCGCTCAGAGAGTTCAGAAGGGACAATCATGGCAGACGACAATGACGATGAGCAGACTGCAGGAGCAGCGGCAGCAGCAGTGGCGGCAGGCCTGCAGGCGCAGCAGCAGCAGCAGGAGCAGCAGCAGCAGCAGCAAGGCGGCAGTAGCAGAGAGGGCAGCGTGCATTGCAGTAGCGACGGCAGCACCAGCAGCCGCAACCCAGCGGCAGCAGCAGCAGCAGATGGCAGCAGTGCTGACGCTGCAGCTGCCGGCAGCGCAGAAGCTGCAGCAACAGCAGCAGTTGCTGCTGCTTTAGACCGCAGATGCTCAGCTGCAGATGCTGCTGGTGCTGCAGCAGCAGCTGGCATCACAGCTGCTTCAGTGAAGGAGGCGCTGGCAGTGGTGCTCACAGATCTGGGCACACGGGCTAAGAGCGCAGGTGAGCCAGGTTGTGCTACGCTCACAGGTCACGCTATAGACAGCAGTTCTCTGTATGCAATTTTGCATGCAGAACCTGGTGACGTGCAGCTTCTCTTTTGTTGTCTGGTACCAGCTGACAGCCTGCTGCTGTCAAACTGTGAGCGTTGATCTGGCCCAACCTAATTTCTTGATAACTCACCATGCAGGCCGGTTGAAGGAGTGCGAGTCGCTGTACCGTCAGGCGCTAGCGGCCTGCCCCGCCTACCCCAGTGTGCACTACAACCTAGGCGTGCTGGCCAGTGAGGGGCGGTGCTGGGGTGAGGCGCTACAGCACTATCAACAGACGCTGGCGCTGGCGCCACACCACGCACAGGTCAGTTTGTAGAGCTGCAAGCGATATTGTTGTGTTGTGCATTATGTGTGCTGGCCAGTGAGGGGCGGCGCTGGGGCGAGGCGCTGCAACATCATCAACAGACGCTGGCGCTGGCGCCACACCACGCGCAGGTGAGTTTGTAGTGTTGCAAGCGATGTTGGTATGTTGTGGTTGATCGTGCTGGCCAGTGAGGGGCGGCGCTGGGGTGACGCGCTGCAGCATTATCAACCGACGCTGGCACTGGCGCCGTACCATGCACAGGTGAGTGGGTCTGAAGCTCGCTTGATGTGCGCATGGTATTTGCATGAAATGTGCAAGTTGCCGTTTGCCGTCTGGACCTTAGCACCCAAGGTAACCAGCATTGTTTGTGTGTGCTGCTGGCTGCTGCTGCTGCTGCTGCTGCTGCTGCTGCTGCTGCTGCTGCTGCTGCTGCTGCTGCTGCTGCTGCTGCTGCAGGCGCTGTGCAACTCTGGTGTGGTGTTCCGGGAGCTGGAGCGACTCGAGGAGGCGGTGGCGGCATATGAGGCGGCACTGTCGGTAAGTGGGTTTTGTGTGTGATAAGAGGTAGCCCAGCCGCACATGGTCTGCTTGTAGCAAAAAAACTTCAGTTCAAGGAGGCAGTGGCAGCATACGAGGCAGCACTGCCAGTGAGTGCGTGTCTCCGGACCGCAGTAGCAAAATGCTCTGCAGTGCGTGCGGGAGCCCTCGCAGCAGACCCTGCACCCCACTTCGTGCACCAACCTGGCTGCCGCTAATATTGCTGCTGCTGCTGCTGCTGCTGCTGCTGCTGCTGCTGCTGCTGCTGCTGCTGCTGCTGCTGCTGCTGCTGCTGCTGCTGCTGCGGATTCTTCACCACTGGTTGTTCACGCAGGTGGCGCCCAACTACCTCATCGCGTGCACTAATCTCGCTCCTGCTGCTGCTGCTGCTGCTGCTGCTGCTGCTACTGTTGCTGCTGCTGCTGCTGCTGCTGCTGCTGTGTTGCGATGCATCTGCATCTAACAGGTGGCGCCCAACTACCCCATCGTGCGCACGAACCTGGCTGCGGCTCTGACCGACCTGGGCACGGCACTCAAGCTCAAGGGCCAGCTGCAGCAGGGCATAGGTGGGTGCTTCAGTGTTGCAATTTTGTCTTTGTTTGGGCACACAGAACTGCCAGTTGTACCACTGGCAGCTGCAGCAACCACTGATAGGCACGGCACTCGAGCTCAAGGGCCAGCTGCAGCAGGGCGTAACACGTGTTGGGTGGCTGGCCTGCGGTAGTTTCACTTGCGCTGCTGGCAGCGGTAGCAAGGCGTGGGTAAGCCACCTGGCTGTGGCACTGACTGACCTGGGCACAGCGCTCAAGCTCAAAGGCCAGCTGCAGCAGGGCATAGGTGGGTGTCTCTGTTGGCAGATTTGTTTTTGGGTTAGCTATTCAGAGGTTTTGCACCACTGACAGCTGCAGCAACCAATGACATGCACGGCGCTCAAGCTGAAGGGCCAGCTGCAGCAGGGCATAGGTGGGTGGTTTGTCAGCAGCTCGGCACGCAGTTATGTCTGTTGCGTCCATTCGCTGTACAACTTTGGCGTGGCATGCAGCGAGTAGGCCACATCAAGCGAGCCAAGGTCCTCCGCCACATTGCTGCACTCTTCCACCTCGGCTGCCTGCAACCGACACGCATTCTGTGTTTCTTCGCTGTGCTGCCACGCTTTCCCCTCCCACTCGAACACAGCCATGTACGAGCGCGCGCTTGCGCTGGCGCCGCGCCACTCCGATGCGCTGTACAACCTGGGCGTCGCATGTTCAGAAGCCGGGCACATCGAGCGGGCGATGTTCTGCTACGAGCTCACCACGCACTTCAACCCGGGCTGCGCTGAGGCCTGGAACAACTTAGGCGTGCTGCATAAGGAGCAGGACAACTTGGAGCGGGCAGCCGAGTGCTACATGGCTGCGCTCAACATCAGGCCTAACTTCCCGCAGGTGTGTGCAGATAACGTTTGTGTCAAATGTGTGTCCGTTTCTTGTCTTGTTAGTTTTGTTCGAGCTGTGCTGGGGCCTGGAACAACCTAGGGTTGCTGCACAAGGAGCAGGACAACCTGGAGAGGGCGGCGGAGTGCTACATGGCCGCACTGAACATCAGGCCGAACTTCCCACAGGTATGGTCAAACTTTTTTTGCATTGTTTGAGTTTTTTTTTCGATGACGACTATTGCGCTGTGCTGAGGCCTGGAACAACCTGGGGGTGTTGCACAAAAAGCAGGACAACTTGGAGAGGGCAGCGGAGTGCTACATGGCCGCACTGAACATCAGGCCGAACTTCCCGCAGGTGAGCAGATTATTTGTGGGTCTGTTTCTGTGTAACCTGTTGAAGTTACCCACGTCGTGCGTGTGGATGGCTACGTACCCGGCCCAATTTGCCGCAGGTTTGTGTGTTTGGTTGAACTGCCAACATCTGTTGCTTGACCGGGCTGTGCTGAGGCCTGGAACAACCTGGGCGTGCTGCATAAGGAGCAGGACAACTTGGAGCGGGCGGCCGAGTGCTACAAAGCTGCAGACCTCTCCTTTCAATATCCTCATTCAAAACTTCTGTATCCATGCATGCTGCTGCTGCAGAGCCTCAACAACCTGGCTGTTGTGCTCACCAGCCAAGGCAAGGCACGCCAGGCACCAGCGCTGCTGCAGGCAGCCATTGCGCTTCACTGATTGGCTGCCTGTGTCTTCTTCTCTGCTGCTGCAGAGCCTCAACAACCTGGCCGTGGTGCTCACCAGCCAAGGCAAGGCAGGCGAAGCTCTAGCGCTGCTTCAAGCAGCAATCGCAGCCTCACCAAGCTATGCAGAGGCGCACAACAACCTGGGCGTGCTGCAGCGTGATGTGGGGGCCATTGGGGACGCACTGGCTAGCTACGAGCGGGCGCTAAGCCTGGCACCAGACTCGCGCAATGCAGGTGTGTGCACGTGTGTATGTTGATGTCAGGGAGTGAGCGGCTTCTTTTCTTGGCGGGTTGGGGCTTTCATGCGCAACTGTTGTGTCTAAAATCGCTCTGTGGGCAACGTAATGCTTTGGTGTCTGTTGCTAATGTGCGGCGCACAACAACCTGGGCGTGCTGCAGCGTGATGTGGGTGCCATTGGGGACGCGCTGGCCAGCTATGAGAGAGCACTGAGCCTGGCACCAGACTCGCGCAATGCAGGTGGGTGTTACTTTATTCTATCAGGCAGGGAGCTGCATCTTCTCTTGGCGGCTTGGGGCTGTCACGCGCAGCTGTTTTGCTCGACAATGCTCTGTGGGCAACGTATTCCTCAGGTGTGTGTGGCTAGTGTGAGGCGCACAACAACTCGACCATGCTGCAGCGTGATGTGGGGGCCATTGGGGACGCACTGGCCAGCTATGAGCGGGCGCTGAGCCTGGCGCCCGACTCACGCAACGCAGGTGGGTGCTACTTTTTTCCTATCAGGGAGGGAACTGGTCTGCTTGCTTGGCGGGGTGGGGCTGTCATGTGCAACTGTTGTGTTTGAAGATGCTCCATGGGCAATGCAATGCTTAGGTGTGTGTGGCTGGTGTGAGGGCCACAACAACCTGGGCGTGCTGCAGCGTGATGTGGGGGCAATTCGGGACGCACTGGCCAGCTATGAGCGGGCGCTGAGCCTGGCGCCCGACTCGCGCAACGCAGGTGGGTGCAAATTGTTTTTGTGGGAGGGACCTGGTGCCGGACCAGCTGCTGCTTGGCCGGTTGGGGCTGTGGTGCGTGGCTTGCTTGTTGGAAAGGCTCTTTGGTTGATGCAAAACATTATTTTTGCGTGGCTGGTGTGTGGCACACAACAACCTGCCAGGCTGGGCGTGCTGCAGCGTGATGTGGGGGCCATCGGGGATGCACTGGCCAGCTATGAGCGGGCGCTGAGCCTGGCACCAGACTCGCGCAACACAGCTGGGTGCACTTGTTTATGTTAAAGTCAGGGAGTGAGCTGGTCCGCCTGCTTGGAAGGTTGGGACTGTCATGCGCAAAAGTTGTGTATGGAAGTGCTCTGTGGGCAACCTAATGCTTTGGTGTGTGCGGCTAGTGTGCGGCGCACAACAACCTGGGCGTGCTGCAGCGTGATGTGGGGGCCATTGGTGATGCATTGGCCAGCTACGAGCGGGCGCTAAGCCTGGCACCAGACTCGCGCAATGCAGGGTGGGTGTTACTTTATTCTATCAGGCAGGGAGCTGCTTCTTCTCTTGGCGGCTTGGGGCTGTCACGCGCAGCTGTTTTGCTCGACAATGCTCTGTGGGCAACGTATTCCTCAGGTGTGTGTGGCTAGTGTGAGGCGCACAACAACTCGACCATGCTGCAGCGTGATGTGGGGGCCATTGGGGACGCACTGGCCAGCTATGAGCGGGCGCTGAGCCTGGCGCCCGAGTCACGCAACGCAGGTGGGTCAGCTGCGCCTGGGAATAGCCTTGTCTCCAACAGCCTCCTCAACCTGCAGCTTTAGCTGCAGTGCCATTACCATAATTTGGATGATCCAAGAGATACATTATGACTCGCACATGTTCTGCGGCCTGCACTGATACTGATCGTTTACCTTCATCCCTTGCAGACCAGAACCGGCTGCTGGCGCTGAACCACATCTACCCAGGCGAGGAATTTGAAGAAGGATCAAGCAACTCCAGAATTTATATCTCACACATGTGTTGCGGCCGTATCACTTGCATGGCCTGCAGGCCAGAACCGGCTGCTGGCGCTGAACTACATCTACCCGGGCGAAGATGCAGCCGTGTGCGCCGCACATGCGGCCTGGGGTGAGGCCTTCCAGGCGCTGCATGCGGGGCAGGTGCTGCCAGAGGTGACGCCTGCGCAGCGGGACACATCTCTGGGCCGGCGGCTGCGGGTGAGTTTGTCAGTGGTTTAGGGTTTGTCAGGGTTTTGTTAGCGTGTTGGACTTGGGTTGGGTTTGGTGGAGGTTTAATTTATGTGGCTAAAGTGTAAAAGGCCTCGTTATTTGAGCCCCACATGTGCCACGTGAGCGTGGGGCGAGGCTTTCCAGGCGCTGCATGCGGGGCAGCTGCTGCCGAAAGTGACGCCAGCGCAGCGGGACACCACGCCTGGCCGGCGGCTGCGGGTGAGGGCGGATGTTTGTTGGTGGTTTAGGGTTTGTCACTGGGTTGTTAGCGTGTTGGACATGCGTTGCGTTTGGTGGAGGTTTGATTTATGCGGGCAAGTGTGAAATGGACGCTTTCTTTGAGCCCCACGTGTGCCCCGTGAGCATGCGACGAGGCCTTCCAGGCGCTGCACGTGGGGCTGAAGTGAAGTGACGCTGCCTGAAGTGACGCCCGCGCAGCGGGACACATCTTCGGGCCGGCGGCTGCAGGTACATGCACAATTGTTCAGCAGCAATGCTGCATCTTGCTCTGCTACACGCTGTGCAGTTGAAAACTGGTGCTGGGGCATGCTGTGTCTGTTGCCTGACCTGATTACGCACAGTTCGTTTTACTTCTCTCATGCATGCTGCATTTGGCATTGAGGAGCCCTTCACGCTGCACTGCTGCTGCTGCTGCCAGGTTGGCTATGTCTCACTCAACGTCTTATCGCACAGTGTGTCATACGTGACTGCTGGTTCCTTGATTCGTGCTGCTGCTGCTGCCGCCAGGTGGGCTACGTGTCGCCAGACCTCTTCACGCACAGCGTGTCGTACTTCGCGGAGGCGCCCCTCAGCCACCACAGCCCTGCACGGGTGCAGCTGTTTGTGTACAGCTGCGTGGGCAAGCCGGACGCAAAGACAGCACGCCTGCGGCAGCAGGTGCGTATGCACAATCATATGCACAATCATTATTTGCAGCCAATCAATCCCATAGGCTATTCATAACTAATCATTTGTGCAACGGAACGACAACATCCCTAAAAAGCATAATTACTGTTACTCCTCCAACCCCTCTAGTGTTTGTGTACAGCTGCGTGGGCAAGCCGGACGCAAAGACAGCACGCCGCGGCAGCAGGTGCGTATCAAGCAATTCACCCGGGTCCTGAGACGCGGCAGCCAGGGTCTTGTGTACAGCTGTATTGGGGAAGCGAGAGGTAAACACAGCAGCCTGCAGCACCAGGTTTGCACCTGTGAACCTCAATTGCATTTTGCTGCCCCTGCAGCAGTGCCTGCACTGATGCAACTGGAATAAGTGAGCTCTGATGCTGCTGCTGCTGCAGGTTGCTGCCAACGGGGGCGTGTGGCGTGACGTGGGCCGGCTGTCTGAGCCGCAGCTGGCGCAGCTGATCGGGCAGGACGAGATCGACATCCTGGTGGAGCTCACAGGTGGGCGGCTTGCAGGAAATGGTGTGAAATGGAAATGGCCTTGTCATGGTGTGATGGTGTGTGTGATGGTGTGTTGGTTTGCTAGTCAGTGATAGATTGCTTGTCAGTCGAGATGGTGCTGGCCTTCAACTGTCAACCGGCAATGCTGCCAACCCCTCACTGCTGCTGCTGCGCCCGACCTGGCTCTCCTCGTGTTGTGTTTGTGCTGCAGGCCACACCGCCAACAACAGGCTGGGCGTGTGTGCGATGCGCGCGGCGCCGGTGCAGGTGACGTGGATCGGCTACCCCAACAGCACCGGGCTGACAGCTATCGACTACCGGCTGACAGACGCCATCTGCGACCCGGCAGATACCAAGCAGGTGAGATTTGGTGCACTTTCTGACTCCTAAATACAGTGTAGGTGTAGCACCAGGCACCTGGTGGTGCGCTGAATAAGCGGTTTTATCTATGGGTGGACAAGTTGCGGCACGCTGGATTGGCTACCCCTACAGCACTGGGCTGACAGCCATTGACTACAGGCTCACTGACGCCATCTGCGACCCAGCAGACACCAAGCAGGTAGGATCAATTTGTTTTATTCTCTCTTCATTAGCCGTGCATATGTGGTGCAATGACTAAGGTTTTGGATTCGTCAAGCCGCGGCGTGCGGATCGGCTACCCCAACAGCACCGGGCTGACAGCTATTGACTACCGGCGCACTGATGTCATTTGCGACCCAGCAGACACCAAGCAGGTGCGAGCACTGCGCAAGCGTGCGTTCGAGTGTGTCTGGCGGTCTGATATAAGCGTTGCTGTGACCGGGCTATTCTGTATCTGTTTGGCCACCGCATACCTTTGCAGAGGAGCTGGTGCGCCTGCCGGGCTGCTTCCTCTGCTACACCCCTCCAGACATTGGTGCGGTCTCTGACCCAATTCCTGCTTTGTTTGCCTGCCCGCAGACGTTTACAGAAGAGCTGGCGCGCCTGCCTGGCTGCTTCCTCTGCTACACGCCAGCGCCAGATGCCCCTCCCGTGGCGCCGCTGCCGGCTGCCTCCAACGGCTTTGTCACCTTTGGCAGCTTCAACAACCTGGCCAAGATCACGCCGCAGGTGCTGGCGCTGTGGGGGCGAATTTTGAACAGGTGAGGCTGTCGGCAGGTTGGGGTTTTGGAGCTCATGTTTTAGGGGGCCTCAAGGGCTTAGGTGTTTTGTCGGTTTTCTCAGGTTGATAGGGCACATGCAGCTCTTCAACGACCTGGCCAAGATCACGCCGCAGGTGCTGGCGCTGTGGGGGCGCATCCTCGGCAGGTGAGACGGATGCAATTGTGCAGTGACTCCACTTACCTCAGGTCACTATTCTGTGATGCAACAATCGCTGCTTGCACTGCTCCAAGAGTTGTGCTGGTCGATGGTCATTGATGAGTGGGCGCATCTGGACCGGTGAGGTAGCTCGCCACAGTGCTATGTGTTGCAGCACTGCGCCAAACGGCGTCATCACGATTTGCAGCAAGCAATGACTGACTTTCTCTGGTATTGCTGCCTCACAGTGTGCCTGCCAGCCGGCTGGTGCTCAAGGCCAAGCCGTTCAGCTGCCCCGCAGCCAGGCACCACGTGATGGGACAGCTCGCAGCAGCAGGCGTGGCAGCTTGGCGTGTGGATCTGCTGCCCCTCACTGCAGGCACGGGAGAGCACCTATCCGTATACAGCCTCATGGATATCAGCCTAGATCCTTTCCCATATGCCGGCACCACCACCACCATGGAGTCGTTATTTATGGGCGTGCCTGTTATAACGCTCTCCGGCGGCTGCCACGCGCATAATGTATCTTGCTCGCTGCTGGCCGCGGTGGGCCTGGCGCAGCATTGGGTGGCAAGCAATGCGGATGAATATGTGGCGCTTGCAGTGCAGCATGCAGCTGATGTTGCGGCGCTGCAGCAGCTGCGGCAGCGGCTGCGGCAGCAGATGCTGTCCTCTCGCATGTGCGACTGGCAGCCGTTTGTGGCAAGCCTTGAAGATACGTATGAGGCCATGTGGCAGCGGTGGGTGCGGGAGGGAGGCAGGCGGCGGCCAATTGCAGGGTCAGGTTCAAGCAAGCAGCAGCAGGATGCGGCTGCAGCGGTGCAGCAGCAGCAGCAGGCGACGGTGCAGCTGGTTGCAGACTGCTCCTCGTCGGCTGCAGCAGCAGCTGCTGCAGGGGCGCCTGATCTGACTATGGCGATTGCAGCTGCGCCAGATAGCAATAAGGCAGCAGCTGCTGGTGCGGTGGACACTCAGCAGCAGGCTGCAGCAGCAGCAGCAACATCAGCAGCCGCAGCAGCAGTCAAACCTGCAGCAGATGCTCAGCAGCTGCCAGACGATGGTGCAGCTGCAGCCAGCTGCAAAGGCGCCAGGGGAGACCAGAATTGCGGCAGCAAAATGGTCAGCAGCAGAGGCATGCGGGGTCTAAATGTGGAGCTCTGTGCTGCTGCGCCAACTGCTGCTGCTGGCGCTGCTGCTGTTGCAGAAACTGTGCAAGAGGCAGCAGCGGGTGGTGGCAGCAGCAGCGCACATAAGGGGCGGAAGATCAGCAGCAGCTGCGATGCTGCTGCCACGATGCATGCTGGCACAGCAGTGGCAGGTGACAGCAGGGGCCTGTGAGGGCGCATAGCTGCTGCGGCGCTGCTGCTGCAGTACCTGCTGGTGAAATTGAGCAGAGCTGATATGGGCGTAGCTGTGTCTGTCTGGCAGTGATGGCTGTTGTTGAGCGACGGAGTCAGCTCTTCAAACTGCCATCTGACGTGCTGCAGAGGTCGATGGACCGTATGGGGTGTTTTGATGCCTGCATGCAGTTGAGAGAGACATCAGTATTTATGGTGATACCAGAAGAGTTGCATTATGTTTCAATTCAACAGGTGTTGGCAGAAACTTGTTAGGGCCAGCCGCACAGCAGCTGCAGCTGCAGCATCTGCAGCAGCAACCTATGCCTGTGCCATTGCCTGTTGTGGCCTTTGATGCTAACCATAGGGTTTATGAGTGATGTGAGCAAGGGGTTATTGTTCTGTCATTGCACAGGGCTTGCTGTGTGCACTTGCACAAACTGTTCAGTGTTTGCAGGGCTCTAGATCTAGACATTGTTACCAACGTGCAATACGTAGAATTGACGAGTACAGGTGCGTGAGAAAGGTTTGCAGGCAGTGCAAGGAGGCACATGCTTCCTGATATTCACTTTGCATTGCAAACAGCAAAGTCACATTGATTGTGTTGTACTTGAGGGTCATTGCTACTGCGAAGGAGGCTGCTGCAATGTGAGTGTTTGACGGTACAACTGGTACGACTGGTACTTGGGAGGTTCCTTGCATGTGCCGCAGCACGCAGTGCATGTGTGTGCTGTGCGCAGTGCGAGTTGCAGATGGTAGTGGGTGTTGCATGGAGCTTTTGAACTGGCTTGACAGGCTTGTCATTTCACTGGGTGCAGCATGGATGATGTGCTGCTGCTGCTGCTGCTGCTGTTGCTGCTGCGGCGGCGGCGGCTGAAGCAGCTCACGCTGTAATGGGGCAGATCCATGGCAGTAGTATGCACCTCAACCAGCCAGCTGCTTGGGATGCAGCAGCTTGGCTAGCGGCATAGCGTCATCCTTTTGAAACATGACGCATGGCACATGCTTGTATGCATCGAGCAGCGATGCTCTACGGCCGTGTGACCTATGTATGAATTGCCAACTCATATCTACTTTGGTGGAGTCAAAGTTGCGAGTTCGTCCGCATGCCGTGAACCATGGCATCAGGTGCAGCACTCCTGCCCTGAGGGCTGCTAGCAGCAGCAAGTGACACAGTCACTCGCGGCTCTTTTTGCAGCACTCATCTGCGCAGCTGTAGACGTATAGTGCTGCAAGCGGTTTAGACAAAAAGCAGCGCTGTCACGGAGATGGCACTCCGATTGATGCCTCGCATGTCACCTGTACAACCCTAGCTGCTGTTCAGTTGATGTATGCGCTTACTTCCGTGCCACAGCAACTATCATTCAAGTACGTTTCACATAATGATACCAACGGGTCCTTGCGCATGAGCTGGATGGCGAGCACAGCAGTTCCTCCGATCGCCTACCATCAACGTCACCCCCCTTGCTGCTTGTTGGGTCTTGGAAAGCAATCTAAACTCTTTTCGAAGCGCCCGGTGCTGCGCGGGGCACGGCCATGCCGCGCAGCACCTGCAGGAGGCAACGACAGCAGCAGCAGCAAGGAATCCAAAGCCACAGTAGCCCCATTAGACCAAGGAAGCAGCACAGCCGCGGGGAACGGCTTCATCGATTATTCCAATGATCCCTTGGCAGCTGGCCTCTACCAGTCCTGGTCAATAACGCCAGCAGCTGGCGTCAACAGCTATGCAGGCTACCAGCGGCAGCAGCTACTGGAGCAGCGGCAGCAGCAGCAGGAGCAGCAGCAGCTGATACAGCAGCTGGAGGCAGATGGAGACATGTTACCCATGCAGCAGCTGCAGCAGGTGCAGCAGGTGCAGCAGACACGCAAGAAGCTACCTTCATACAGCAGGTGGGCTGTGGCTTGTGCTGGGCACGGTTGGCAGCTTGCTGCTGATCATTCCGTCGTCAACTCTTGACAACAGTTGACCTCCAAGAACTGCATGCATCCTTGACAAGCGTCTGTTGTTTGGCTTTCCTTTCTTTGCACCATCCACACAGCAACGCAACAATCTTGGAGCCCATCAAGCCACGGCAACGCAGCAGCATGACTAATATTCAGGTACAGAGGACAGCTGCAGTGCACCGTGTGCACTGTGCAAACCATCCTATGCAGGCAAGCAAGCATGCAAGTGCAACATTTGCTGCTGCTGCTGCTGCTGCTGTTGCCCTTCTCGCCCTGCAGTGCCAGCCACTATGGAGGTGACACGGACTGGAAGCTGCTGAATGAGGCGGCTGCTGATGTGGCACGATTCAAGGTGGTGCAGCAGCAGCAGCAGCAGCGACCACACCATGGAAGCCTTCCGGTTACTGTACCCTGCTGCAATGTTAAGCAGCTAGCACATGCATGGGATGCATGCTTGCAGTCAGCATTTTCAGAAAGACGGCTGCATGACAGTGCCTGCTGGATCCTGCGAGGCAGTATCTTGCACCGTGAAGCTTTATAAGCAGCTGCAGCAGCAGCTGCTGCTTCATCAAGTCAGCTCAAGCGTAGCACCTTGACCTTGCTGGCACACAACTGCTCCAGATGTTAATGCCATGAAGCGGCATGCGCTGACCTACCGGCTGCTCTTGTGCATTGTGCCGCAACAACAGGTGCAGCAGCTGAAGTCGGGCAGCAGCGGCGGCAGCAGCAGCAGCAGCAGCAAGAGCGGCAGCAAGCGCAGCAAGAAGCGCTGGGCACGGCAGCTGCAGGAGCTGCCAGGCTGGCTGCTGTACAGGTGGGCTGAGGCCAGCAGCCGGGTGCTTGCAGGAAAGTTGCTGGCTTGCAGGAAAGGTCTTGCTTGCAGGAAAGTGGCTTGCAGGACGCCTTCGTGCAGCAGTAATATGGTTGATGCTGTGTAGCACCTGGAAAGCAGCAGCCGGCACATACATTGCTGCGCTGTTATTGTCGATTCCAACGTGCTTGTACTGCCTCACCTTGCTGCGCTTGCTGACATACTTTACCACAAATGCACCAACAGGTACTACAACTGGAGGCAGGACGGCGTAAGTGACCTGCTGCTCATTACAGCAGTCAGCACCACACTGCTCATCACAGCAGCGCTGCTAAAGCGAACCCTGGTCGACCCCTCCGATCCAACAGCGCTGCTGCTGCAGCAGCAGCAGCAGTACCTGAGTTCAGCCACCGCAGCAGGCAGCGCAGCAGAAGTAACTGCAGCGGCGCCTGCAGAGGCAGCTGCGCGGCTCACGGCGGCTGCTGCATCTGCTGCAGCGCCTGAGCTAGTGGACTCGGCATTTCCTGCAAGCAGCAGCAGCAGCAGCAGCGGCAGTGTGGATGCAGTGAAGCCCTGGCTGGCTGCGCTGGGCACGGATGTGTACCAGGTCATGGTGCTGAGCTTCGGCGAGAACTTCCCAAATCCTGACGACGGTGAGTGGCGCAGACCCCTGCGCCGTTCGCTGTTTAGACAGCTGGCTTGATTATGGTGGTGGGCGGCAGTGAGTTGCTGCTGCGGACCGGCTCCTAGAATTCAGCAACACAGCGCTCTGGGCAGCATCACAAACAGCAGGCACAGCTTTGGCTCGTTGGATTGGTGACGTAAAAAGTGCGTCAGTTGCATGCGAGCAGGCTATTCAAGCATACTCGGCACGTTGTGCTGAGTGTGATGGTGGAGCAGGTGGTGCTGGCGGGGTATGCACTGGCACACAGACACACAAACACCATCGCGTAAACCGCCGCTTCTGACTCTGCTTATGCAGGCGTGAGCCCTGTTGAGGAGCTGTTCAGCATTGGGGTGGCGCTGTCCGGCCTGGCAGGCTTTGCGCTGGCGCTGGCGCTGGTGGAGCAGGTGGTGCTGGAGACCAACATGGCCAACGTGAAGCGAGGCAGCCCAGTGTACGAGGCGGGGCACGTGAGTTTCAAAACAACAAAATTATGTCAGAATGAGATTCTAAATGAGAAAAAGAACAAGGCACTGTTGCAAGTAGCAGTAGATGTATACCTCATTGTTTGTGTATTCGTTATACTTTATTTTGAATATGTTTACATTGTTTGGCTCGTTCGATTGTGTCTTCTCTGTTTGTAAAAGTTTGGTGGCCAAGAAATACAGCTGTTCATGCTCAACAAACAATGCTAATTATTGGATCTGAACGAGCTGCCAGGTGAGTGGCGCTGGCGGAGCAGGGGGTGCTGGAGACCACCATGGCCAATGTCAAACGGGGCAGTCCGTGCACGAGGCTGGGCACGTGTGTAATGTCATCACATTTCAAATAAAAACAATGCCCAACATATTTATAATACCTATTCAATATTTATTGTGTATTTATTGTGATATTCCCATGATTGTTTGAGTGTGTATTCTCTGCATGCAAGGTTCAGTGGCAATGAAAAATAGCTGTTCATGCATACAACGCAGAAGATGTGATGCTGAGTATAAATGCAAAAGCGTCTGCTAGGCACTTGGCGCTAGTCAGCAAGCAGGTGGTGCTCGAGACCAACATGGCCAACGTGAAGCGAGGGATGCAAACTTTAGACGCTGATGAGGCTTGTGCTGCTGCTGCTGCTGCTGCTGCTGCTGCTGCTGCTGCTGCTGCTGCTGCTGCTGCTGCTGCTGCTGCTGCTGCTGCAGTATCTCGTCTTAGGGTGGGCTGTTTCTCAGCGCGACCTGGAGCTGCTCATCAAGCTGGTGGGGCAGCTGATCAGCTCTGCTGCTGCTGCTGCTGCTGTTGTTGTTGTTGTTGCAGTACCTGGTGCTGGGCTGGGCTGTGTCTCAGCGCGACCTGGAGCTGTTGATCAAGCTGGTGGGGCAGCTGATCAGCTCTGCTGCTGCTGATGGCGGGGCCACCATTGTGGTGCTGACTCAGCGAGAGAAGCTGGAGATGGAGGAGCTGTTCAGGTAGGTAATTTGGCCTGAATAGTGGTTTGATAATAATAGAGTGATTATATTATATTATAGTAATTATATTATATTATACTAACTATTGAGTGATAATGACGATGATATTCCTGAGTTCGTCTAATTATTTATTTGCAAGCAGCACTGCTAATCTTGATCAATAAGCCATCCTGGTGAACACTGCCGCTGCTGGTGCATTTGCAGGCGCACCATCCCTCCTGCTGCACGCGCCGGCAGCCGGCTGGTGTTCCGCCAGGGCTCCCCGCTGCTGCCAACGGACCTGAGCAATGTTGCTGCCAGCAAGGCTCGCTCCACCATCATCATCAGCGACCAGAGCAGGGGCAGAGATGAGGCAGATGCGCAGAGCTTGAGGTGAGTCGGGCAATGTACATGTTTTGTGAGACCGAGTGTGAGGCTGGGTGGTGATGCTGCTTGGTTGTGCATTTGATAATATTTGGGTACATTCAGCTCAAGCTGGTCCTGGGTTGTTGCTTTCTGAGAGCGGATAGTTGTAGTTGGGTCCTGGCACCATCACCCGAACTTGCTAAACGTATGTGACCCATAAGTTCTGCAGGTATGAGCCACAACAGGTATTTGGTCAATACAATGTGTGGCAATGTGTGATGTCAACACAGTGTCTTGTTGCGCTTCATGCTGCTGCTGCAGGTGTGCCATTCTGCTGGATGAGCTCGATGGCTACCGGGGGTTGCGCAAGGGCCGTGCCATGGGCCACATTGTGGTGGAGACGCGCACGCCGAATGCTGTGCCGCTGCTGCGCTTCAGCTGCAGCAAGCGGGTGATCGCGTTGCCGGCAGGACACATGAACGCACGGCGGGTGAGGCAATGCGCTGTGTCCTGACTAAACTGATGTAACACCTGAGGTGCTTCCAATCAAGGCATTCAGCCATGCTGGCTGTGTATTAGCATCTACAGCTGGCGTTGTATACAATGTGCATCTGGGCGCGTATGATGTATGCTGTGGTGACCGGTGCGGTGCCGCTGCTGCGCTTCAGCTGCAGCAAGCGCGTGATCGCGCTGCCCGCGGGGCACATGAACGCGCGGCGGGTGAGGCAATGCGCTGTGTTTTCTTTCAGTAATAGGATACCAGCTCATGAAACAGGGCCGTCCCAAACCAGGGTATCGGCCATGGCTTGTGCTCGTCATCTGCAGCTGGCGCTGCAGACGGCGTGCAATTGAACGCATATCATGTGTGCTGTGGTGACCGGTGCGGTGCCGCTGCTGCGCTTCAGCTGCAGCAAGCGGGTGATCGCGCTGCCCGCAGGCCACATGAATGCGCGGCGGGTGAGACATTCTGATGTAGCTGTATGTTGATGTTCGTGATCAATGGACTCGCAACTGAGCATACAGCCTGGTACTGGTGACTGGGTTTGATACATTTGACCGTGTTTGACCGTGTTTGACCATGTTTGACTGCATTTAATCGCACTTTCTCTTGCTGCCGCTGCAACAGGCGTGCATGCTGAAGCGCCCCTTCATCTCCTGGGTACACCTGACCCTTTTTTGGCCATGTTTGACCGCACTTCTTACTGCTGCTGCTGCTGCTGCTGCTGCTGCTGCCGCTGCTGCTGCTGCTGCTGCTGCGCTGCAGCTGGCGCGCATGCTGAAGCGGCCCTTCATCTATTTTTCAATTGAACTTGACACGTCTGACCTGGCGTGAAACAGTTGACCTCGATTTGACCATGTTACCGTGGTGTGTGCTGCTGCTGCTGCTGCTG
This sequence comes from Tetradesmus obliquus, assembly GCA_030272155.1. Taxonomy (NCBI): domain Eukaryota; kingdom Viridiplantae; phylum Chlorophyta; class Chlorophyceae; order Sphaeropleales; family Scenedesmaceae; genus Tetradesmus; species Tetradesmus obliquus. The sequence continues at coordinate 3,636,198 of CP126204.1, forward strand.
CTGCTGCTGCTGCTGCCGCTGGCGCTGCAGCTGGCGCGCATGCTGAAGCGCCCCTTCATCTCCTGGGTAACCAAGCTTGAAACACCTGACCCCATTTGACAATGTTTGACCGCTCTCCTTACTGCTGGTGCTGCTGCTGCTGCTGCTGCTGCTGCTGCAGCTGGCGCGCATGCTGAAGCGCCCTTTCATCTCCTGGGTGAGCCAGCGGCTGTGGGCCTTTGACAGCCGCTGCAGCCTCTTCATGCACGCAGCACACGACCTCACAGGCACGCGCTTCAGGTGCGGCTGGCGGTTGTGCCAAACAAAGTTGTGCATATCAATATAATATGTGATTGCATTGGCGCCTCACAGCAGAACATGGCATAGGTTTTCAAGTCAAGCTGTGGCTAAACTGCTCAAGCACACCTGCAAAGGCTCCCCACTCAACGCTACATGCTGCTGTACACTGTGCCTTGCACAGGTCTCTGGCGTTCCTGTTTTTCAATGCCATTGTGCTGGGTGTGGCACATACTTGGTTATGCATCACTCACAGTGGCCTGCTTAACCCTTCATGCCTGCTTATGTTTTATGCAGGTCTCTGGCGTTCCTGTTTCCCGATGCGATCGTGATGGGTGTGGCTCACATGGCTTGGTTATGTAATGCATCAATCAACGTGGCCTGTTCAATCCTTCACGCCTGCTTATGTTGTATGCAGGTCTCTGGCGTTCCTGTTCCCCGATGCGATCGTGATGGGTGTGGCTCACATGGCCAGCGGGCGCGTGACGCTTAACCCCATGCTGGACTACGTGCTGGCAGCAGACGATGAGCTCATCCTGTGCAGGTGGGCAAGCTGTAGTAATGTCTGATGCTGTATCATGATATTCACATCAACCCCATGCTGGACTACGTGCTGGCAGCAGACGATGAGCTCATCCTGTGCAGGTGGGTTTCTTTTAACCAATTTCACAAATAGTATTATGAATAATCATACACATTATTCATTATTATTATTATTATTATTATTATTATTATTATTATTATTATTATCGTACTATTTTATTATTATCGTATTATTTTATTATTATTTTGATCAATTGACTTGTTTGTTATAACAGTATCACAGTTATTGCCAGGATTGCCACTACTGTTGTAATAATCGTTATTAATATTGTTGTGGTCCACATTGTTACTGTTGTTGTTATTATGGCTATCATTTATATTATTAACAAAAATCAAATCTCGACAAATTGTTCAACATGTGTGGTGCGTGTACTGCCTGTACTGCCTTTGACAGGCCCACTGCCATCCCCACAGGTGAGTTCAGCCACCTCCCTGAGCTGCTCACAATCTCAGAGCTGGAGCTGCTGGGGCAGCAGCTGCTGCAGCAGCAGCAGCAGCGCGAGCAGAGCCTGCGCTCCAGCCCCTTGGCACCCCTGCTGCAGCAGCAGCAGCAGCAGCAGCAGCGGCGCGAGTGGATGTGGCAGCAGCAGGTGCAGGCCGTGCTAGATCTGGCACGCACGAAGCAGCTGCATCAGCAGCAGCCGCAGCCGCAGCAGCAGCAGTCCATGCAGGAGTTAGATGCTGAGTCAGCGAAGGTGCTGGCAGAGCAACATGTAGCACCTGGCATCATCAGTGTTGATGATGTGCAGGGCCCTTCTGCTGTGCTTCAGGCCAGTGTACTGCCACTGCCCCTGGCAGCAGCAGCAGCTGATAGCGCACCAGACCCTTCAGCAGCAGCAGCATTTGGCAGCAGCAGCAGCAGCAGTGGGGGCCTTGTGCGGTCCGTGACTGGCAAGAGTGTGATGAAGCTAGGGTTTGCAGCTGTTATGGATGACAACAGCCCCAGTGTCTCTCAACTGCAAAGGGCCTCAGCATCATCAGCAAGCCTGGCAGATGGTGACTTTGAAAGCGCAAATGCAGCGCGGCAGCAGCTGCTGCAGCTGGAGCAGCAGCAGGAGGCGCGGCGGCTGCAGCAGCAGCAGCGGCAGCAGCAGCAGCACGAGGAGCATCTGGCAATGGTAGATCAGTGCTCGCCAGATTTAGTGGCGGCAGCCGGCCTGCAGCAGCCTGATGTAGCAGTTATTAGAGCCAGCGTAAATGGCGCGAACGCTGCTGCAGCAGCAGCAGCAGCAGCAAGCGTGAGTGCTGCTGCTGAGCCAGCAGCTGCTGCAGCGGGGACTGCTACACGTGAGCTGTTCGCCCGCAGCAGCAGCAGCAGCAGCAGCAGTGCAGCAGGGCTACAGCGCAGCAGCAGCATCAACATGGCGTACAAATCAGCCATACTAAGTGACAGCGAAGAAATTGACCTGGGGCCCGGCCCCTGGGGCAACAGCAGCAGCAGCAGCATCCGCAGCAGCGGCAGCAGCAACGGCAGCAGCAGCAGCAGCAGCGGTAGCGGTAGCTTGCGGTTTGCTGCATTGGCAGCAGGAGATCCGCTCGCCGTTGATTCTGAGTCACTCGATGTAGAGGATGACGTCATGAGTGACGTTGAGGGTGAGCTGGAAGTTCTCAGTCATGTTCCCAGCCTGCAGTGTGAAAATCTCAGTGACGCTGACACGTCACCAGAACATCCAGCAGCAGCAGCAGCAGCAGGTGAGGCTGCAGCACCTGCTGCTGCTGTTATTGCTATGCTTGATGGGGAAACTCTTGAGGGTGCAGCAGCAGCTGCGGCGTTTGCTACAGCTGAAGTAACCGCAGCTGACTGCAGCATGCCTCCTCCTGATGTGCATGGCTGGAGCAGTCTGAGCAGTACCCTAGACAGCATGGATAGCATGCAGCAGGCAAGCAGCAGCATCAGCAGCATAGACATGCAGGAGCTACAGCGACGTAGCGTGGTGCAGCCAGCAGCAGCAGCAGCAGATGGTGGTGCCCTCAGCAGCGCTGGGAGCGTCACAAGCAGCAGAGACGGCCTTGATGGCACGGCCGACATCAGCAGCAGCAGCAGCAGCAGCAGGGGTGGAGCTGCTGGCCCCGCTGTCTTAAGCAGCAGCCCTTTAAACACTCCTAGCAGCAGCATTGGCAGCACCAGCAGCATTGACCGGTCAAACGCTGTGTGGCAAGACGAAGGTGCTTCATACGGAAAGCCACAGCAAGGCAGCAGCAGCAGCAGCAGCACAGCAGGCAGCAGCACTGGTGCTGGTGACCAGCCTGGCAGCAGCAGCAACAGCAGCATTGGCAGCAGCAGCACAGTACAGCTTGCTCCGGCCGCTGCACCTGCTGCAGCTGCTGCTGCCAAGGACTCCTCTGACAGTCACAAGGACACGAGCTCATTCAACTATGTGCCTCGAGTGAGTGATGCAGCGTGGTTGCATTCACGCTCTATTTTAGCGTGGGCTGCTTTTGTTACTGCAACTGGCACAGCAATCAGCTTACAGAGCTAGCCGTGTTGGTGGCTTGCTCAGAAGTGTGGCTTTGCTTTTGTGCCATTTAGTGTGCGTGTGCGGTGACGTTTGTGCACGTGATTGCCTGTGTTACATGGCAAACACAGCTCAATGCGTCAAAAGATGTCTGCCTCATCTGTTGCAGGAATGACAGCGCTTCCATGTGCTGCTGCTGTGACAAACACTGATGACCTGCTGCTGCTGCTGCTGCTGTTGCTGCTGCTGCTGCTGCTGCTGCTGCTGCTGCTGCTGCTGCTGCTGCTGCTGCTGCTGCTGCTGCCGCCACTTCAGGAGTACCTAGCTGTGGACAGCTCCCCAGAGGCGCTCATGGTGTGCGGCTGGAGCGAGTCAGGTGACACACTTTGTTACATATTCAACTAGCTTGCATTATATGTAGTTGACTGCTTAGCCGGTCTGCAGAACAAGTAGGCTTGATGGCGGAGCTGCTATACCAGCTGTACGGCGCACCACACAACCATGTTTAGTCATGTGGTTGGATTGGAGGGGATTGAAATATCGTCACCGCGGGCGTCATGACGGAGCTGCTGTACGAGCTTGACAACTGAGCACACCGTCATGCATGATATAGTACATATACATCAATGATCTATTGCGGTTGATCTGCGGCTTGCAGGCTTCATGGCTGAGCTGCTGTACGAACTGGACAGCGGCGCCAGCTGCCTGCCGTCCAACGCCCATGTAGCGCCCCTGAAGGTCTTGCATACTCACCTCTTGCTGTGCTGCTGTGACGGCAGGCTTCATGGTGCAGCTGCTTTTAGAGCTGGACAGCGCACTTCACAGCCAAGTCCCTTAAGTCCGTTTTGGGAGGGCTATATTAAATCCAAATTGTTGAATTTGAATGACCGCAGGCTTCATGGCGGAGCTGCTGTATGAGCTGGACAGCGGGGCCACCCACCAATGATTCAAAGCTGGTACATTTAGTGACACGACTCGTGTTATTTCAACCGTATGCTGCAGGCTTCATGGCTGAGCTGCTGTACGAACTCGACAGCGGCGCCAGCTGCCTGCCCCCAGGCTCCGAGATCGTGTTCGTCAACTGCCACCCGCCCGAGGACACGCTGGGGGCGCTGCTGCGCGGCAAGACGCTCACCAACGTCAAGGTAATGCAGGAAATGCGACAGACTCGCATACACAGTCATAGAGTTCTGTAGACTTTTTTCAGCACTCACTTTGTAATGATTGAGCTGCGATGCTCTGTGCTGTGGGGTGCGGCCATGCGGAGAAAAAGCAGGCGAGCGTTGCTGCAGTGGCTGCTGCACACAACATGCTGGCCTTTTGGCAGGTGTTGCGCGTGTACGCAGATATGTAAATGTGAATCCTCAAGCATGCGACTGTCTCGCTGTGTTGCCGCAGGTGTCTCATGTGTATGCAGACCCGCTGCAGCGCAACCAATTGGCGGCACTACCGCTGGCACGCTTCCGGTGAGTTGACGGTTTGTTTGCGATGAAAACATCATAGACATGCAGCAGACATTGCATATTGCCACGCCTGTACAGGACTCTGTCATCAACACCTGATCAGGTTCATGAACAACTCAGCCAGGGTTGTAGGTTGCCTGAGCGGCAACAGTGCCGCCGAATGACAACATGGCAGACAGCATGCTGCTGCTCCTGCAGTTGTCATTAAATTCTCGACATGTTAATTCTTGCTGTGATACAGCGCTGCCATGCTGGCTGACACAGTGTTGGCCGACCCCCACGGAGACGAGTGCAACTGCGTTGACAGCAGCACCACAATGATTGACTCAACTGTGTGTTAGCTGTTTTGTTGCTTTGTGTGCTGCAGTGCCGCCATCGTGCTGGCTGATGCAGTTTGGGCTGATCCTGATGTGATGAGCGCAACTGCATTGACAGCAGCACACGCAATCAGGCGCTCAACTCTGTGTGTGCTGTTCTGTTGCTGTGTGTGCCGCAGTGCTGCCATCGTGCTGGCTGATGCCGTGTGGGCCGACCCGGATGGTGATGAGCGCAACGGCATCGACAGCATCGACCAGCCCAGCGTGCTGCGGCAGGACAGCCTCATGGTGATGGTGCAGGTGAGAGCAGTGCTGCTGCTGCTGCTGTTGCTGCATCGCTGCCGCTGCTGCTGCTGACTCTCAAAGCTAGTTCGGCTATGGTTTTGGTCATGTGCGAGCAGCCCAGCGTCCTGCGGCAGGACAGCCTCGTGGTGATGGTGCAGGTGGGCTTTTGCTGCTGCTGCTGCTGCTGCCGCCGATTAGTTGTTGCATGGTGGTTGTGCACAACAGGCACGTGCCTGCGACTGCATTTGTGTGAGCAATCGCCACTCAAGCTGCTGCTTGCCACAATGGTGACTTTCACGTTCCCCGCCGTATCTTAGTGCAGCTGAACATCCGCAAGGAGTTCGAAAACCTTGGTTGTCGACAGTGATGTCACCGCCCGATTGCTCACTCTCCGTTGTGCTCTCGACAGGCTCTCGACAGACGAGAACCACCAGGGAAATATAGTATAAAGTTTGATTTACTATGTTCAAAGCAAAGATCAGAGTGTAGAAACATGTGGTTTGATCGGTGTCTGTCACGTGTCGCTGCTGCGGTAGCGCACCGTCGCCCACCGTCGCCCACCACCGCTGATCAGCAAATACTTTGCAGCTTAGTTTGTACGAAGTTATGGTGCAAGCATTATGAACATTTGGCCTGTATTGTGCCTTGCGTTTCGTGTGGGTTTGGCGTCGCTCCCAGGTCGGATGGCTGCAGCCAAATAAAGCACACGCCGTGCTGCAAAAACCGGTACTTGAACCCACGTTTCCCTATACGGCTGCCGGACATTGTTACATAGGCCCGAGCGCCCGGTCTTACGCCAGGTAGTCAGACGATTTGGACTTGTGGGCACCACATTGAATCTCCGAGGGCTTCAAGGCTGGTTGCGAAACGTAGTTGCCTGTGCACACCGTGTAACTCCACTGGAGAAGGGACTTCTGACTTCTGGCCCTGCTGTTGATTTTTATAGTTTGATTGCAGCTCAACATCCGCAAGCTGCTCGCAGACCTGGCGCTGCCTCAATTAACATCATCTGCCAGAAGGCGACTATAGCCGCCGCCCCTGTTTTGCCATCCAACCATGCACCTGTTTTGCTTTTTTGCAGCTAAACATTGCAGGCTGTTGTAGGAGCTGGCACCAACACCTTGGTTACACTCGTGTGACACTGAGGAAGGATGCATGCCGCGCGCCTTCTCCTGCTGCTGTTATTCTTCCTTCTTGCAGCTCAACATCCGCAAGCTGCTGGAGGATTTGGCGCTGCCGCCCATCAACATCATCTGCCAGAAGGTGGCCACGCAAGGGCTCACGCGCTTCGAGGACAGGCGGCGGCTGCCGCTGGGCATCAGCATCAACTTCAACAGCATGGCCGCCAAGCTGCTGACACAGGTGCGTTTTAGGGTTTTGATTGAAGCCCTGTTTTTATGTGCGCTTTGGGGACAGGCTGCGGCTGCCGGGGGCATTTCCATCAACTTTAACAGCATGGCCGCCAAGTTGCTGACACAGGTAGGGTCTCCAGGCTGTTGAAATCTATGTGTGTGTCTCAGAGGACATGCGGCGGCTGCCCCTAGGCATTAGCATCAACTTCAACAGCATAGCCGCCAAGCTGCTGACACAGGTACAGATCCAGCGTGTGTGTATCCTTGATGACCGGCTGCTGCTGCGGCGGGCATCCACATAACAAGCAACAGCATGGCCGCAAACCTGGTCACTGTCATGTCAAAAATCAAATGGACATGACAGTCCATTTTTATTTCGTCATGGGTGCCAACGGCTTGCTGCTGCTGCTGCTGCTGCCAGGTGGCTGTCAACCCTCTGTCCATGCTGGTCATGAACAGCTTCGGCATGCGCGCTGACCTCACCATCGTGGACGCATCAGGTGAGGGGTATGCATGCACAAGTACTTGACATTGCAGCTGACTCAGCTCGGAGCAGTACGATTGAGTTGGAGCACGCAGCTGTTCAGCCCGGGCGTGCGAGCAAGCAATCAGCAGGCTGGCAAGTGTAATGCTGTACATGATGCTGCTCCTAGCAGCACGCTGCTACGCTGTGTCTCCTGCCGTTGTCAGCTACGTGCGGTTGTAACAATCAGATAATCAGATTGCAAGCGTAAGAAGGCGGCTTTCTGAAGCACCACCTGTTGCCGCCGCTGTTGTGCTCCCGCCTGCAAGTACTGTGGTCACGGTGAGGCCATCAGGTTCTGGAGGGTGCTGGCTGATGCGCTAACCAATAAACTGGCTGCTGCTGCTGCTGTTGCTGCTGCTGCTGTTGCTGCTGCTGCTTGCCTGCAGAGTACTGTGGGCGGGGTGAGGCCATCAGTTTCTGGCGCGTGCTGAGCAGGGCGCAGTCAGCAGGAGACGTGCTGGTGAGGCGGCCTGCTGCTTTTGCCGGTGGCTATTGAGCTGCTAAATGCTTGGGTTGTGCACCGCAGCTGCTGCGCTGCTGCTGCTGCTGCTGCTGCTGCTGCTGCTGCTTCTTCTGCTCAAATCTGTATATTTGGATCACCTAATGCACTGCAGATGACTTCAAATCACATGCTGTTGATGCATGCTGCTGCTGCCTCCTATTGAAGCCATCTTGAGTCAACATTGCTGCTGCTGTTGACTTCTGTTGACTGCTGTTGCCGACTGCTGCTGGTGTTGTTGCTTTTGCTGTTGCTGACTGCTGCTGCTGCTGCTGGGTATGTACCGCTCTGCCGCAGCTGGGCTACTACGTGCTGCCCTCGCACATCGACCAGCCCATTGAGAGCACCATCAACCCCCAGGTGGGCTCAGCGCAGCTGCTAGTTTGAAAGGGTTTTAAACAAAAGCGCTGCTTGCTGGGCTTATACGCAACCCCAACATTGTGTTCCTCCTTGACCATTATGGTCAGCTGTTAGCTGTGCGTGCTTGTCAGCAAGCACGTGACGCCACGTGGAGCCTGGTTCAAGTCCTTCAACGTGCCATTGCTTTTTGTTGACAGGCATGTGTGTGCTGTGCCTGCAGGGCCTGGCGGCGCGCAGCGTGCAGCGCGTGTGGAACACCGGCGACGGGCGGCTGAAGTTCATGGTGATTCGTGACAAAGAGTGCGAGGCGGAGTGACGCCACTGCTGCTGCTGCGTCACCGGGCAACGCGCAAACGAAGTTTGTGCTGGTCGGTGGACACGCCTGCGAGGCGGTGTAACACCGCTCCTGCTGCTGCTGCTGCTGCGTCTGCGTCTGCGTCACTGGGCGGGTGCAAGTTCTTGACGAACAAATATGAAGAACTGGTGTGTTTTGCAAATCTCCCAAATCAGGAGCTGTCCAGAACTTATTGAACTGCTGTGCAGGCAGTGCTCATTGTTTGTTTTGCGGTGGTTGGGTGTTTTGGTGTGTGCCGCAGGGTTGGTTCCATGTTGCTGCAGAATGGTGTGGTTTGCAGGAAAACGTGGGGTTGTCAGTAGGGTGGCTAGCTGCTGCAGACAACGTGTAGCTGCTGCTGCTGCTGCTGCTGCTGCTGTAACAGAAGAGCTTGCAGGCACAGCCAGCAGGCTTGCATGCTGTTGCAGTGGTGTTGTTCCGGCAGTGAATCAGTGCTGGCCCCATGTTGCTGCAGGAGTGTGTGGTTTGCAGGAAAGCGTGGGGTTGTCAGCAGGGTAGCTCGCTGCTGCGGACAACGTGCAGCTGCTGCTGCTGCTGCTGCTGCTGCTGCTGCTGTTGTGACTGAAGAGGTTGCAGGCACAGGCATTGGGCTTGCAAGCTGTTGCATTGGTACGGTGTTGGCTGCTGCAGGTTGGCTTGGCAGAAAGGTATGCTGACGTGAATAGCGGCTTGCTCGCAGTCGTGTCGTGCGTTTGGGTGGACAGTGCAACATGCGCAGCACGCTGTTGCTGTTATTTGTTTGCGTGTGATGGGTTTTTACATTTGTTGTGTGGGCGTGCCTATGAGGTACTTTCAGGATCTTAGCGCTGGCTTTGCTTCTCGCTGCAGCTGGGTGGCAGTGCTGTGCTGTGTCGTACAGTATCATGCAAGGATACGGCTTGCATCTACACACACAACAGCAGGGGTATGCGTCCTGACACAAAATGTGTGAGTTAATCAAGCATCATGTCAATGCAGCACAGAGCAGCAGCAGGGCTCTCAAAAGGACACCAACTGTGTGACGTGTTTGCATTTTTCTGATCTGCGCTGGTGCTGTCACACGCGGCGTTTATAATTCGTGCACAGCTGTACAGCAGCATGTACCGCACAGCTTATGCTGGCAAGTGGCGCACCCACAAGGCTTAAATCAAGCCTGCAGTGCCGATGCCAACCTGTGCTACACGTGTATGTCGAATTATTTGTGTGGTTCCGCTCATGCAGGGTTGCAGTGCAGCATCGTTTGTTATTTGCTCTGCGGCAGCAGCGTCATCATCTTTACATGCTGACAGCAGCGCCGTTGTTGTGTTGATTTTAAATCAAACAAGCATCGAGACGTGCGGGCTGGTACTGTTGCTTTCTTGCTTTCCGTAACTCTTTACACGTTGCTTTAATTAATGCATGTCATATCATGAAGCGTGGTGCAGCAGCTGGTGGTGCAGCTGCCGTCATTTGATTTGATGACAGTGTGAACACAAGCAAGAAGTACCCTGAACTTCAGCTTTTGATTTCGAGTGCTATGCTAGTATTCGCTATTTTTCAGCGTGCACTGCAGCGGCAGTGCTGCCGGCGGTGTGCACATGTGCCTGAACTGCAGTATGTTGGCACAACAGTGGCCGGCAACAGTCATCAGCTCGAAGGTCCAAGGTGGGTCACTGACAGCGGCTGAGCTTCTCCATCCATTCGTGCAAATGAAGATGGATTCGATGTTTGAATAAGATCTATGCAGGTGCCTGTTAGGAAAACGGTGAGGAGATGCGCATACTCACAGGTTATTCCTTGCTCGGCGCCCCCTAGATTTCGAATCACTACCACATCAGGTGAATTTCGGCCAGACGTCTTCAATCAATTCAGCAATTTCAATTCAAGACAAAATTTCGAACCACCGCAGTTGCAGAGCACCACCCCGCGTGCCGCGTTCAGCCTTCAGAGTAGGGCACGAGTGGCCAAAACGTCCTCGTAAAAACTTGGCAAGCTGTTTCAGAAGAATAATTGAGCGGCTATAGCTCCGGCAGTAGGGCGCGCCGCAAGAATATAGGTTGGTTGGCCTCGGGCATTGAGCAGCATGCTGAAGTGCCTAGACGCTGTCAGCAGCTGCAGCTGATTTGAGCATCTATTGAAGCCACGTAGACATCCAGTTGCGCGAACTGTTCGTGAAAAGCCGCTTTGCAGCATTCAAGCGGTCAGCATCTGTTGTTAACAATGCCGAGGGCGGTTCATCAATGGGCAGCTGACTCTGCAGGCAACTCATGCAGCAGGGCAGCACCCTATGCGCCTGCAGTCTTGTAATGTAGATGTAACACAATGAATAGCTTCTGTAAACTTCAAACTGTGTTCTGCACCCCAGGTACATCATCTTTAATTACACTTAGCATCAGCATCTTCCAGCCATCAGGCCAGACCACTTGTGTAAACAACCATGACTGCTGCAGCTACAAGCAACACAGCAGCCCATCAGCTGGCTCCCGACACAGCATGTGCAGCAATTCTTTCAAACCATCCAAGCTGTTGGCTGCTTGGGTAGCACATAGCAGTGTGAGGCAGGCAGTGTGCTCTAGCAGCCGCCACACCTGCCCGGCCACAGATACTTTATATAACATCAACCGCAGGACAGCTGCAGTTACCGCTATGATGATCAGGTGCTTTTGCACTCCAGCGGTTGCTGAGCATAGCACAGCCAGGGCCCAGCAGGTATGGCAAGTCACCCCAGACCAGCGGCAGCAGCTGGGCGGTGATCTAAACAATGCCAGCAGTGCGTATGCTCAGAGCATAAGCTTTGCAGCAGGCCCCATCACTGCTGCACAGCCCGCTTGCAGCGAGGGAAGAGGCAGTATCCAAGCTGGAGCATGGGATTGGTCTGCACAAACAAGTGGCAGCAGCAGCACCAGCACCAGCAGCAGCAGCAGCTTGGACGTTGCAGCTGCCGACATGCTGCTAGCCAGCAGCAGTCCAGCATCGGGCTTTGGATTTGGAGAAGATGACAGCCTGCAGAGATGCAGTCAGATGCAGCTGTCAGACGCAGGAGATCCGGCTGCTGCTGCCACCTGCAGCAGCAGCAGCAGTAGCAGCACTGGCTGTGACACGCTGCGGCCGCCGCCGCCGCCGCAGCAGCAGCAGCAGCAGAGCGTACACACCACCGCCCTTCCATGCTTGGAAAGGAGCAGCAGCAGCTGGAGCTGGTCAATCCGCACAAAGTCTTGCCCAGGTGGCAGCAGCAGCAGCAGATCAAATCCAGCGCCACTAATGCCAGGCATCAACAGCAGCAGCAGTAGCAGCAGCAGGCGGCTGTTGTCCGAGGTTGGCGTTGCTGCTGCTGCTGGCAGGTCAATGCTGCACCCTGCAGTGCAGGCCTACCTAGATGGCTCTATGGGCATTGCCTTCAGCGGTGGAGGCTTCAGGTGCGGCCTGGCCTGGCAGCTAGCTGGTGTCCTCCTTGAAGATGCTCTTTGTTGTTGAGCGTGTAGTACTGAGCGCAGCTGCTCACGGTCCATAGGCAGTATGACAGCAACCCAGATGCATGCAAGGTGCATGGCATTGCCTTCAGCGGTGCAGGCCTCAGGTGCGGCATGTCATGGCAGCAGAGTTCAAGTTGGCAGCTGAACTCATCCGCAACACTAAGCACAGAGAAAGCACGGCTGTGGTGCAGCTGCCTGTGCTGCTGCGTAGATGCATTGCAGCATGCGTCATGCACTCCTTGGCGCCTTGCTGCACTGCCAAGCCGAAATGCCAAGAGTCTGCCACAGCTTCAAGCTGTAAGTTACATCACACGACAGCACGCATGCATATACTTGCCGACGCTGCTGCTGCTGCTGCTGCTGCTATTACTGCTGCTGCTGCTGCTATTACTGCTGCTGCTGCTGCTGCTGCCGCTGCTGCTGCTGCCGCCAGGTACACCTACTTTGTTGGTGTCATGGATGTGCTTGTGCACAAGCTGCGCTGCGTGGCCCCTGGCACGCTGCTGTCGGGGGCCTCCTGTGGCGCCCTGATTGCGGTGTTCACAAAGTGTGGGCTGCCGGTGGAGACAGTGCTGGAGCTCACCAGGAAGTTCTCACACGTGAGTCGAAGTTCACAGTGATGAATACCCTGAACACTGATGAATACCCTGCAAGACCATGCAAGTGCAAGCGCATGTACCTAGGCGATAGCGGCCTTCATTGTATGAACTCCGTGCCTTGGTAACTGCAAAGTGTTCTGCTGCTGCTGCTGCTGCTGCTGCTGCTGCTGCTGCTGCTGCTGCTGCTGCTGCTTGCAGGAGTGTGCCACGAACGGTGTGAAAGGCCGGCTGGGCATCGTGCTGCGCGCCTACCTGGACGCCTACCTGCCACACAATGCACACGAGCTGTGTGATGGCAACACCTTCCTGGCGGTGACAAAGGGTGCGGTCCTGACATGTTACATTACGTATACATTACGTTACGTTGTGTACCAACATGCAGTGTCTTGAATCTGGTCGACAGTTATGCCAACATACATGTTTCTAATCTTTCGTTCATCCAATAGCAGATAATGTACTTATGTGAAATGGCGAATGCCTTGTATATATGGAATCAGCTGCAACTCAGTTTCCCGGGTTAAAGCACAAATGCATATTTCAAGGAGCATGCTGCTGCCCTTGAGTTGCTGTATGTGACGCCATTTAGCAATGCTGTCTTGTGCTCCGCAGTGTGGCCATCAATCCGCACGAGGCTCTTCAGCAGCTTTCCCACCCGGCCCGACCTGATCTCTGCCGTGATGGCCTCCTGCCACCTGCCCAGCCTGTCTGACGGCTCCTTCACTGTGAACTTTAAGGGCCGGTTACACATTGATGGCGGGCTGCTGAGCGTGGTGACGCCGCCACCAAATGCAGCACACACCGTGCTCGTCTGCAGGTGGGTGACACTGTTGCTTTGTTCCATGTGGCATATATTTTGCGTGTTTTGAGGGTTTGCTGGGATTAATATAGGGCTGCCTGCATTTACAGGCTAGCAGTATCCGCAGTAGCCTCCTGCCACCTGCCGAGCCTGTGTGATGGCTCCTTCACAGTGAACTTCAAGGGCCGGTTACACATTGATGGCGGGCTGCTGAGCGTGGTGACGCCACCACCAAATGCAGCACACGCTGTGCTGGTCTGCAGGTGGGTGAGAGGTTGTGTTGCTGCATGGGGGCTTGATTTTGCCTCACCTGGTTTCACTGAAGCCATACGCAGAATCAAGTGCTGCTGTGGCACCTGTGAACACACAGTGCTGGTGGCATCATCCCATTTCTTGGTTGAGTGGAGTAACGTAGCGTAACATAACATGATGTAACGCCTTGGCTGCTGCCATCGTTTTTCTCTATGAACTGCAGCATGCCCAGCAAGCAGATCGCGTGGCGGCCGGCCTTCATCTTGCCATATCAAATCGATTTTCTTTCCTTTTTTTCACATTGATTTTCGCCCAACTAACGACTACGTGCCTGTGCTGCTGCTGCTTTCCCACTCTCTTTCTATGCTGCAGCATGCCCAACAAGCAGATTGCGCAGCTGCCGGCATTTATCTTGCCATCACATTCTATTTTTTGCCCAACTAACGACTGTGTGCCTGTGCTGCTGCTGCTTTCTCGTTTCTTTGTGCTGCAGCATGCCCAGCAAGCAGATTGCGCGGCTGCCGGCCTTCATCGGCCGCCCGCGGCAGGCGGACATCTCCATCAGCCCTGACAATTTCCAGGACTGGCCTTTCAGCAGGACTGAGACCACAAGCCTGGCGCTGGAGCCGCCCAGCCCTGCCTTCATCGACCACATGGTGAGGCCAGCCTGCTGCTGCTGCTGCTGCTGCTGCTGTTGAATACAGAAACTGCAGGGTTTGTCAACGGTTTATGGCGGCCGAAGCTTCACAGTAATACGTGTATTGCTGTTGCAGAACTAGCAACACTGTCATCATGACAATGATTGTTGACAAGCATTGCACCGTACTGCATTCTGAAATGTGTTCATTTGTTTGCCTTTCAGGTGGAGCGAGGCAGGGCTGATGCGTGGGCCTGGGCTGAGGCTGTGGGCTTTGCCCGCAACGGCATGCCACTGCTGCCGCCAGCCACCAAGCTGGAGCAGCTGCGGCAGCACGTGTTCAGCAGCAGCAGCAGCAGCAGCAGCAGCAAGTTGCAGGCAGACCTGCCACGTGTAGAGGTACAGTTTGCCTGAGCAGCAGTGCAACCGCCCGATGCTGTGTCGGCTGAAGTGCAGGAGCAGTGTGTGCAGGCTGCACAAGGCAATGCCAGCAGCTGTTGTGGCAATTATAGATCCTGCAACAGCAGCAGCAGCAGCAGCAGCAGCAGCAGCGCTGGCAGCAGCAGGAGCACTGCCAGCGGTAGAAGATCAACCTGCTGCAGCGCTGCAGTACACATGCATGTACACTGGTTTCAGTTGGGAAGGATGCATGGACGCACAAGCAGCAGTCATGCGATCGCCTGGCAAGTATAAGTCACTTCATTTGTCTGTTGCAGCTGTAGTAGTAATTTAGGGATTTGTCTTGAGACGGTCAACGACAATGTTTGACCGCAGAGAACATTGGCGTTGCCAGCAGCACACAGGTAGTTTTCCGTTTTCAGGGCTGAAGCGCTGGTGGCGATTTGATCTGTTTCAGACTCTTACTCGAGGGGTGTGAGGCGATTGTAGTGAGGGCATTCCTCAAGTGTCTGTTATTTCCTTGTGACGCTCCTGAGCTCAGCTCAGCTCTGTGTTGATGCAATGGGCGCAAGCCTAGTTTCATTATTATTTCCCTGTAGTTGATGTTAACCAGTGATGGCGCAGCACATAGACCCATTGCTTGAAGGCTTTGGGCAGTGTCAAGCTTGGGTTGCCTCCATTGAGGTGTCAAAGCTGCACACAGCATATTGCAGAGGTTACCTTCTTCTAAAAACCTAAGAGCAAAGTGATATAGCAAAGTAGCCTGAACAAACTTCAGTTGAACTACGCCTTGTTCTACTGGTGAATGCATATTTGAGTACGGTCCTGGATATGTCACCCTTTCTTTCACTCCACAGCTGTACTAAGGGCAGATGAAGATGTTGCCCTTGTCTCATTAGTAACAAGAGGATTATGGCTGAGCTGCCGCAGTGCCCTGCCTTGTTACTTTGCACGCCGTGGGTTTGTCCTGATGTGGTTGCATATGCTGCGGTAGCAGCTGCATGCAGCAGTCAGAAGCAGGCAAATAACAGACGACAAACGGCCGCTGGCGCTTGAACTGGTGCTTTCACATGTACAAGCTCTTGTACAACTCACACAGGGTGTCGGCCATCTGGGCTTGCCTTTGGTAGCGGCGCAAATCAGCTGAACAGCAATTCGACTGCATGTCTGCCTGCCTGCCATGTGACTGTAAACAGACAAATGACTGTCTGCCACACACTGCAGATACACTTTGCGCCTGCTGAAATAGGGAGACACGTTTCCCCGCTGAAGCAGGCGCAAATCCAGCGAGAGCAGCATCAGCACAGCTGGCAGCCGCTGCCAGCTGCTGCGGCAGCAGTCACTGCTACAACATAACCGGTGGTGTCAGTTCAACTGCAATGCAGAAGCTCTGCTGCGGTCTGCTGCAGCGGTAATGATGCATGTGATGTGGATTCAGGATTTAAGTTACATTGCAAAAGCCTAACAGTTTCGCAATCAAGAGGTAGATTCGAGCCATACAAGACCATTGCCTTTGGCAGCTTGCTGCCAGCTGCTTGCAGCTCTTCAGGAACTGTTCAGGGGCCTTGAAAAACTCAATCTTGTTAATTAAAAAGGAAGCGTTGCTTGCACCTTATAATGCTATCCAAAAAAGAATAAGAAAACCCTAGATCGAGATTGGTCAACGACTGCTAAAGCAGGGCTCATGCCATGTCATGACACGCCTTCGACAGCTTAAATATATAGTGCTGTCTGAAATCTGTTGTTACTGGCTGAAGAAGGCGATGAGGGATTGACAAGTATTATGCACGAGTTGCTGACAACCCTGACCAATTCTCTGCTTTCACGTTTTTGTCCGTTCAATCGAAGGCAAGCGCTGACGCTCGTGAAGTGTGAAGCAATTAGTGCCTTGGACGCGATGAAAGCTACGCACAGCCTGCTGCAGAACTCATCTCTGCCTCGAGAGACAACCGCATGCGCTCTTGGCTTGCTTGGATTAAACTTCCTGCTCGCTGTTTGGGGTTTCATCCAGGTGAGGCCCTTCAAGGCTTGAGCAGTACGCTCATGCCATGTGCAGCACCACCACAACTGCTGCATCTGCTGTGGCTATCCATTATATCTGCTACAACTAAAACACTCGTGTTCTTGTTTGCCCTGCATGCCTCTGCCAGTCGTTCGTGTTCTGCTTTGCAGTTGGAACAGCGTATGGTGAGCACCATGGTGCTGGCCAGCACCAGACGCTCAGTTCTACTACTCGCCTTGACAAGCAGCTCAGGTTCTTCATGGCAACGGCTTATGCTTGCTCTTGATCCCTGATACGAGTCTCAAGTGGTGTGATAGTTATTCGGGCTTCCCAGCATGGCCTCAGGCCCTTCAGTTGCAGCAACAACATCTGCAGCTTCTTGCAGCTGCAGGTGAAGCAGCCTACCTTCCTGCAAGCCGTCAACACAAGCAACACACATCACCTTTCTGTTTCCTGCAGGCAACTTCTACACTGGAGTCTGGATAAACGCTTTGTCGCTCGTCCTGGTGGTGCAAGCTGTCGCGCTGCTCTTCAACCCCAGCCTTGTTACCACACGCCCAGCCCGCTTCTACGCATGGACATGGTACACCATTTGGATGTCAGGCTGCTGCCTCACACTGCTCATCGGCATGCACTACAAGGAGCTCATCAGCCAGTACTCATGGGCTTTCCTGTGGCTACCACCCATTGCCACCATCGCAACAGCAGTCCTCACGCACCGCACCAGCCAGCAGGCCCGCGCCAGCAGCTGTCTTGCAAGCAGCGATGTGGAAGCAGACCCTGCTAGCGCTGCTGCTACGCGCCCTGTTGCATGCAGCAAGGCAGCTTGGTGCAAGTGCTGGGTGGAGTTTTGGGCCTTCTGTGGCTGGAGCAGCATGTTCTGGCTCGCCTTTCTGGTGAGTTGGTTTGAATTTATGCCCTACAGCGTCCTGCATAAGGCCAGCGGCCCTTGCAGGACAGATACAGTATGTATGTGTCTATACAATGCTGTTTCTGTGTGGCGGTTGGCAATCATGGCCTGCGTGCTGAGCAGCCCCTAGACATGCCTGGCGAGCAGCTGCACTTGCGCTCAAGCACCCTTCCTGCAAGCTGCCAAGCCCAACAGCACGCTGCAGCAGCCGCATCTACTTTCACACACAGCCTTACTGTTGCTTGTTACGTACTGCTGCGCAGGGCTTCTTCCTAGCACTGCAAGCCGCCTGGCTTGTCAATGATCAGCGCCTCTACCCCCCGCCAGGCCAGCTGTACCAGGTGGACTTGCAGGACGGGAGCAGCTACAAGCCCAGCATCCACATGCTGTGCAAGGGCCCAACCAACACAGGGCTCAGCACTTTCGTGATGGAGGGAGGCGGAGGCTCCCCTGGCATTCAGTATGCCGGCCTTGTTGATAAGCTGGCAGCGGCTGGGCGCAGGTGCGTGTGGATACATGGTTGTCCATGTTGTTGTGCCCTGCTAGGAGAGGGTTGCTGCGCAAGGTGTGCAGCCTTGTGGCAGTGCGGCAGACGCTGCGCTCGTCATTGGTGCATGCTGCGGCGCTAGCATAAGCAGATTCTTGCAAGGTTTACCAGCTGAGCATGCTGCTACTTGTAAAACACCTACATGGAGCATGCAGTTGTGGGTGGCCATGCAACCAACCATTGGATAGTCTGTCATTGGCTAGCTGGGCATGCACCATGCTTGCAGCATGCAGTGGCGCACGCTCTGTTGGGAAGTCTGTCCAATAGCCGACGTCGCTGCTGCTGTTCTTGCTCCTATGAAACAGGGCCTGCTGGTACGACCGCCTTGGCTATGGCTGGAGCAGCGATGCTTTCCTCTACCCCAGCGCAGACCAGGCTGCAGTGGTGCTGCACAACACCCTGCAAGCAGCAGGAGAGGCAGGCCCGTTCATCATCGTTGGCCACAGCGTAGGCGGCCAGCTAGCCCTGGCATTTGCAGGATACCATCCAGACAAGGTCAGCGGCATTGCACTTCTGGATTCTTATGATGATGTGGCAATTGCTTTGGGCTATCTCAGCAGCCGCGAGGTCAATGTAACGCTGCCAAGCGGCCGCGCAATCACCCGCCCAGCACTCAGCCAGACCAGTCCTGCGCTGGTGGGTGTGCTGGACATCGTGCGTGCTGTCACGCCGCTGGCTTGGGCTCGCTTCGTCACCATAAACTCAGGCGGCAGCTATCCCTATCAGGGGGCACGCAACGCGATGTATGGTGAGCGGCAGGCACCTGTTATGGTGGCGCACTCTGTTGATTGCACCCAGGCTTAGCTCATGCAGATGGCCTGCTCGCAGTTTCGTGCACTGGCACTGGCACTGCTGCCTGCTCCTGGGTTGTGGTTGAGTCGGTGAAGCGCTGTTTTGCAGAGGATCGCAAAGACCCCTGCTCATTGCGCTGACTACTCGCGCGCTGCTGTGCCGCTGCAGGTAATAACAAGGAGTGGCATGCGCAGTGGGTGGTCATTACTTCTGAGGTGCATGGCGTGGCTGCCACGTCAGACCAGCTGGCTGACCTGGCATACAATTCATCTGGAGGCACAGTGTCCGACTTGTTCCATGGCACAGCATGGCCTGATTTCAGCCCCAAGCCTGTGCTGCTGCTGCCAGCAGAGAAAACAGTGGCACCAGGGATGCCTGGGAGCTGCGATGTGTTTGCGCTGCCGACTGATGCAGCTTGCAGGAGCCGCATCGCTGCATGTACAGACAAGAAGTGTGTGTACCCGAGTTTGTATGTCAGGTACCTGCAGACGCTGAGCAGCAATGCCAGCATGACGGTGATGCCTGGAGGGCATGAGTTTCCCTGGGCAACGTACAAGGAGACTGCAGCTGCGCTGCTGGCCAAGTTTGCAGGAGTGTAGAGGCTCTTGTGTCAGCCGCTGACAAGGCAAACATCATTGAATGATTGGGCGCCAGTACAGTTTCACCAGCACACAAGAGCTCATGCTGTAATGGTACTGCTTGAATAAGTGCAACCCATGCAGATGCGCTCATGAACTGATATGTCATGGAAGTACATGCCGTAATTTTATATTTGGATGCATTTGGGCAGTGCCGTTGGTCACCTGATCCTTGCAGCCACGCCTACAACCGTGCAAACCTTAGATTTACTCAGGCAATGTGTGGACCAAGATTCTGACAAGATGCTGTATGTTCAAGATTAATTTTGACTGTTCTTTCATGCTGTCAATCAGTGCCAGTCCGTCGAGCGTTTTATGCCGCGGCCGAGGTACCTGTCAATCAGCAACAACGCCAGTCGCGGCTCAGGCCTGGTACCTCGTGCCTCATCTGCGTACTAGCATTGGGCAAACTAGGCATAGAACGTTTCTAATCAGCTCGTGCACATCTTCAAGCGGGCTGCAAAGCACCTTGCAGGATCAGCCAGTGCACAGGCACACAGCACAGCACAGCACGTGCTTAAGCTTGCCCATTGCGAGCTTGTCGAGCTGCGTAGCATCGTGCAGCTGCTTTTGTTGTTTTGTGGTGCCCACCAAAATAGCATTTTCAACGCTGGGACCCATCTTGTACAGGCAGATGGACGCTGCAGTGTCACTGCATCACGCAGGCGAAGCAGAGCAGCAGGCCTGCAAAGCAAAAGTGGCGCTGGATATCTGCTTACGGCATAACATGGCTGCAGAGGATGTTGCACGCCTGTGGACTGGCAGCCGCTCACTGCAGCAGCTGTGCGGCTCGCGCCTCAGCAGTGCGCTGCTGGTGCGTAGTGTGGCAGCAGCAGCAAGAGCAGCCAATGATGGGAGCAACAGTATGCAGGCGCTGCGCTGGCTGCTGCGCGAGCCGAAGGCAGCAGCAGCAGCAGCAGCAGCTGACCACGTGCGCAAGAGAATGCGCGTGCAGCGCTGGCAGCTGCAACAGCCGAAAGTGACAGCAGCCATGATCAACAAGTGCAGCCAGCAGCTGCTGGCCATCCCTGGCGTGCCGCTTGCTGCTGCGAAGGCGCTCGTGCGGGCTGGGCTGCGTGTGCAGATCACTAGCCAGCAGCTGGTGGCGCGTGCCTACAAAGGTTTTGAGGGTCTGGGGGTGTGGCTGGAGGCTTTCAGTGCTGCTGGGGTGCCGCTGGTGGCATGGACTGCTGAGCTGCCTGCAGAGCTGCGGGCAGTGTGCCGTGGCAGCTCTGCATTCAGTGATCAGGTAGGCTCTTACTTCAGCAGCACTGGCCTGTAGCAAAAAACAACCCAGGGCAGCTGACATGGTCGGTCAGCTGTTGCAGCTGAGTTTCAAACTGGACTGTGCTGCGGCTGCCTAACATCCTGCTGTGTGCTTTCTGCTGGTGACGTGCTAGATGCTGACCTGCATCTATGTTGGCAGAGACGGCAGGTTGAAGGTCGCGCTTTGAATTCCTGCACTGAGCATATCAGACGAGTCAGGCATGAGAGCAAATGATGCATGCACAACGTCATGCTGCCCCTCTTTTTAGCGCTATGTCTGGCTGCCATCAGTGACACTGTTGCTGCTGCTGCTGCTGCTGCTGCTGCTGCTGCTGCTGCCGCTGCTGCTGCTGCTGCCGCTGCTGCTGCTGCTGCTGCTGCCGCTGCT
This sequence comes from Tetradesmus obliquus, assembly GCA_030272155.1. Classification (NCBI taxonomy): domain Eukaryota; kingdom Viridiplantae; phylum Chlorophyta; class Chlorophyceae; order Sphaeropleales; family Scenedesmaceae; genus Tetradesmus; species Tetradesmus obliquus. The sequence goes on from CP126204.1 coordinate 3,657,347, forward strand.
GCTGCTGCTGCTGCTGCTTCCCGCAGCTGGTGCAGGACCTGACACCAGCCCGCACAGCAGGCCTGCTTGCTGTCGCTCTCAATGTGGCAGCGAGCAGCAGCTCAGCAGTGGACAGCGTCCGCTACATGTTCCGTCAGCCTGCCTACGCTGCAACGGCCCAGCTGCCAGCAGCAGCAGTGGAGACGCTGCTGCGGCTGGCTGTGCAGCTACACGGCAGCCCCAGCAACAAAGCAACGGCAGCCGGCTGGCAAGACATCATCAATGGGTTCTGCCAGCTGCCAGCGGTTGCGCAGCTGCCGACAGAAACTGTGGTGGGGCTCGCGCAGCAGGCAGTGCTGTCAGCTGGCGACAACAGCGTGCTGTGTGCTGCGCCACTCTTCTGGGTGCTGGTTGGCAGAGCTCTGACTGCTGAGCAAGTCAAGGGCCTGCTGACACTGCTGCTGGGTCCCCCAGAGACAGCACTGGTCTGTGGACTGATCAGTCTGCCAAATGGGCGCAGCGTGATGGCTTGCCCAGCCAGCCGGGAGCAGCAGCAGCTGCAGCAGGCCTTGGGCTGACAGCTGCTGATGTGCAGGACCCTGCAGCTGTTGCGCTGCTGTTTGGTGGCCAGGCAGCAGCAGCCACTGGCACAGCAGATGACCCGATATGCATCTTTTGATAGTATTGACTCTGACTCAGATGGCAGTGATGAATGACTCACCCTACTGTGATGGTGAGGTACCTGGGCTTGTGACTGCAGCGGCAACAGTACAGGTGGTGTGATGCAGTGCCACCAACACTAGTTTCAGGCCGGTGATGGCATTAATGGTGATGGTGTTGGTGGTTGTGATCGTGGTGGTGATGGTGAATTGCACACTGGGCAGGTGGTTGCAGCTGCTGCTGGCCCTGCTGCACCTGTTGCTGCTGCTAGCCCGGCTGGCTCCAGGCTGGCTGCAGCTGTAAAACATGCTGCTCAGGCGTAGCTTGTTGGTGTGTTGAGTATCAAGGTAAGGCAGTGGCTCATCAGCTGCTACCCACAGTAGCTGTGAGGGCATTGGGGTGGGCGGTGCAGGGCACTGGGCCATCAGCTTGGATGAGGAAGGAGCTGTTGCGGGGCAGCAGTGGGCTGTGTGACACGTTTGCCTCGCCGTGTTTGGCCAGCCGGGAGGAGTCTGGGATACTGGCAGTGGAGCTGTGGCACGTACACTGAGCTGGCTAGGTGGTGATAGAGCGTGCACTTTTGGCGCTAGTGTAATGTAGGTGTGCTGTTTGTTTACACAAGAAGAAGCCTGCATCCTGTCACCAAACCCTGTTATTAGTTCAAAAAATGTGTCAATTCCCACAACATTTTGTCCAGGCCACTGTGCTTTCCCGTGCAGTGCATGTGACGCCGCCCCATGTCAGTCTGCAATGTCAGCAATGCAACTGTGCAACCACCAGCAGCTGGAAAAAACCCACCAGCAGCACCATCGCCCAAAAGCGGACCATAGCTGCAAACCAGCTTCATGCATTGCATGCCTAAGAATAGTGTATCTAATGCAATGTTAGGTGGTGATAACATTGCACGTATGTCAGGGAAACATGATGCAGCTGTAGCGCAGAAGCAGGTGCACCATAGCCTGAGAACAATTGCTTCAAACCCCATATTATCATACACATATCCAGCTCCATGTCATTGTTTAAAGCCTCAGCACAAACCCAAACCTCTGCTGCATGCGGCCCTGTACCACAGCCGCTGCCTGCTCAGCCACAACCCTAAACCCAGGCCGCTGCTGTCCCTCTTGAACCACAGCCTTTAGAACCATCCTGACACCTGCCAGGTCATCATCCCTGCTCACCATCCACTGCACAAGGTACTCTGCCAGCACCAGTAGTTTCTCGCAAGCATCGTCACTGCTGCTGCCTGCTGCTGCTGCTGCTTCTCCAGGGGGATGTTGATCCGCAACTGCCGCTTGCTTTGACAGAGGTGCTTGCAGGGGTGCCAGTGCATCCAGCGCTGTGCGCAAGGCAGCCAACACTGCTGCCATTGGCTCATCAGCAAACAGCTGCTGCTGCTGCTGCTGCTGCTGCTGGCTCCAGCCACTAGCTGCAGAAGCCTGCCTCACCCATCTGCCCAGCCCAACCTGGCGCAACTGCTGCTGCCGCTGCTGCCCCTGCTGCCTTTGCTGCTGCTGCACAGGCACTGCAGCAGCCGCTGCACCTGGTCCCCACCCTGCTGCTGCTGCTGCTGGCTGTTGCCGCTGTCGTGGCCTGCCCAGCAGAGCTGCGCGAACTTCCTGCTGCACCTCTGGAGGGAGTTCAGCCAGAACTTCAGGGTCCACCTGGTGCATGTGGGTGAGAACTTTATCCAGGTGGTGGGCTGGAGGGTTCCTGCAGGCATGAAGAACATCAACAGGCGGTGCTTGCATTTGAGTAACAACTGAGTGACAACTGTTCACCTTTGGTGGCAAAAGTCGGCAAGCATTCTGTCTGCGTGAATGTACGATGCGTGTGCTGCTAGGATTTCTCTGTGATGCATTGCATACGCATACAGTGCATGATGCATGTCGAGTTGCCAGACAGCCCCTCAATAACTGCAAGGCACAGACCTATTGTGTGTGCTGCATGCAAAGCACAGCTGATTGGCTGCACAGAGAAGTAACTCTACTGCCTTACCCTTGTTTGCTCCGCTTGTCACCCACAAACGCCAAATGCTGCTGCTGCTTCTTGCCCTGCCGCTTCGGGACTGCTGCTGCTGCAGCACCCTTCAGCCAGTTGCCTCCAGCAGCAGCACCACTCCCTCGCTGCTGCTGCTGCTGCTGCTGCTGCCGGCCCTTCCGTGCTGCCTCTCCAGGAGACCTGTGCCCACCTAGTCCTGCTGCTGCTGCTGCTGCCCTAACTACCTTCAACGGTTGTTGCTGCTGCTGCTGCCGTTGCTGCTGCTGCTGCCGCTGCTTGTCTCTGTTGTAAGCTGCTATCAGTTCTCTTCGCACCTCGGCCGGCAGTGCAGCAAACACTTCAGGATCCAACTGATGCAATGGAGGTAGCGCTGCAATGGGAGTGCTGCCGCTCTGCCCTGCTGCTGCTGCTGCTGGCACAGCATCAGCATCACCAACTCCGGCACCGCCAAACAACTGACGTCCAGCAAGAGGGCTGTCAGCAAACACATCTTCTTCTTCTTCCCTGCTGCCAAGCCCGCCTGCTGCTGCTGCTGCTGCTGCTGCCAGCCGGCCGCGTTCATGCGGCCCTGCTGTCGCTGCTGCCGCCGCTGCTGCCTCATACGCTGCTGCTGCAGGGTCGGTTTCTGGTGGCGAGGCATCTGGCAGAGAGCCTAGCAGCAACACATCCTGAGAGCAGGGTGACTGTGGTGCAGACAGTGAAGCATAGCCTGCAGCTTCAGCACCACCACTGCCATCACTAGCAGCAGCAGCAGCAGCAGCAGCAGCAGCTGCTGCACTAATGCCAGCAGCACCAGGGCTGTCAATCAGCAGAGAATCTTCCTGCTGCTGCTGCTGCTGCTGCTGCTGCTGCTGCATAGTGTGCTGGTGCACTGCTTGGAGCGAGCCTTGTGGCGCTGCCTGCTGCTTCTGCTGCTGTGCTGCAAGCGCCCCATGCAGCGTCATCTGCTTGCCAACAGCAGCGGGGCTGCTGGCTGCTGCTGGTCGTGGCTTCTTGCTGGGCGTGTGCTGCTCAGCAGCAGCAGCAGCAGCACCATCAGGTGGGTCGACCCAAGGTCGTTTCCTCTGCTGCTGCTGCGGGCTGTCAGCAGATTCTGCATTGCCGTCTTTCCTGCCATCTTGCTGCTGCTGCTGCTGCTGCTGCTGCTTGTCAGCCTGCTGCATGAGTGCTGCAAGCCAGGCCGGCTGCCTGGCAGGGTCATAAACGCCATGCTTGGCTGGAGGCACCTGCATAGCCAACAACAAAGCATGCAGTCAGTAGTTCCAGCAGCAGCAAAATCAGTGTTCATAGATTGCCAGTAATTGGTATGATCAGCGCAGTAGCCGTCGGTTGACAGGCGGTGGGCTGCGATTTGTGCTCCTAACCAACTGCCGCTAGACACGTGGCGGAAGCAATGATGATGGCTGCCTACCTTTGCCGGCGCGGGGCCTGATGGCTTGGCTGCATGTGAGGCTGCTTCCCCTTCCAGCCTGGACACCTGGCAGCAGCAGCAGCAGCAGCAGCAGCAGCAGCAGCAGCAGCAGCAGCAGCAGCAGCAGCAGCAGCAGCAGCGGAGTATACAGAGACTGTCACCAGTCCATCTGCATTGTATCACGGACATGCATCAGCACAACGCTCGCTGTGTGCGCTGTGCGCTGTGCGCTGTGCGCTGCTGCGCGGTTGAAAGGTGCATTTGCCACCACATGCGCGGGGCTGTATATAACACCACCCAGCACATACGTGTACACAATCACTCACAAACACTCATCCTGACAGCAGTCTTTCCACCTGCCATGATGCACATGCCGTGGGCCTCCGCAGATGGCTAGGCCATACAAGTAGTGTCAGCACACCCACACCTAATCACACTGCTCCGATAACAATAAAAATTGCAAAATCGAAAGCAACTGCTGTACGCACCGTTATGCCCATGCCGCGGATTTCTTCTGACGGCACGCCCATGCCGCGCAGCAGCAGCGCCGCAGACGCATACAGCTCCCCAGAGCTCCGCACAAAGCCACCAAGTGTCACGCTGCGGCTCAAGTTGTCACATGCACCGTGCCCTAGGAACTTTACTGGCTCCGGCGCGTTGGTTTGGCGGCGCTTGAGTTTGAGCGTTATGGTTCGGCAGCGCGTGCCGGCGGCGGCGAGGCGGGATGCCACCTCTGTGCAGAGCTCCTGCAGCAGCAGCAGGAGCAGTGGCAGCAGCAGCAGCAGCGTCAGCAGCAAGAAGAATGGTGTTGGTCTAGCGCCGCTTGAACTTGAGCGTGGCGGCGGCGGCGAGGCAGGGGAGGCAGGCAACTTTCGTGCACAGCTCCTGCAGCAGCAGCAGAAGCAGCAGCAGGCACATCAAGCTTGAGCTTGAGCGTTATGGTGCGGCAGCGCGTGCCAGCAGCGGCGAGGCGGGAGGCGACCTCCGTGCACAGCTCCTGCGGCAGCAGGTCAGCAAGGTCAGCAGCAGCGGCAGCAGCAGAAGCAGCAGAACAGACGTCGGGAACTTGATTGAAATGCCGAACCTTGCACACTCCCGCACACACACAGAGTCAGCCCCACCGACAAGGGCGCCGGCATTTGCATCGTAAAAGCAAATGGCCAGGTTGTTTGTTGTGCCCACACCACACCCCGCACCAGCACCCATTGCATGTCCTGCACACCAAAGTCGACACACACAAAGCATCCATACCAAGCACCAAGCACAAGGAGCAAGATCATTCCGAATGAGATGTTGTTTAGCATCCGCGTCACTGTCAAAGCGCACGCCCAAGTAGCGCCCTCCCCAACGCACAGCCACAGAACGCTTACAGCAGCGTCATGCACAGATCAACAGCCTCACCCGTAGGAACTTGTCTGCATCCGCATCGCTGTCGAAGCGCACACCCCAGTTGACGTCAGCGCCTATGCTGCGCCGAGCCTTGGGAGGCTCCACCTGCGGCTGGTCGATGCATTGCGCGTGATGCCATGACAAAACCCCCCAAAAAATAGAGCAAGTCGTCATTGCATCAGATACAAACGTCTCAAAGAAGACAGCATTGCGTCGCAACACATACACACAAACACATACACACAATGGCAGCCTCACCCGAAGGAACTTGTCTGCATCCGCATCGCTGTCAAAGCGCACACCCCAGTTCACATCAGCCCCAATGCTGCGCCGCGCTTTGGGCGGCTCCACCTGCCGCTGGTCGATGCCGTGGGCATGCTGCCACAGTGCTGCACCAGTTTGTGCTCCAAGCTTGCGCATCAGCAGCTCCTTGCTGCTGCTCCACACCTGCGGCCAAACAACAACACAGTGAGATGGAGACAAGTGGTGGAGTTTGCGCATATAATCAGGCTGCAAATGTTTGCGCAAAAGCAGCCTTGCTGCCACTTCGCACCTGCCACTGCACGGAAGCAATGTGTGAGAACCCCAATCAGCAGGAAATTGGGCCACAGTCAGAAGCCAGGCACTGCACCTACAACGCCATGCACCTGCCTGCACTGCGTGATGCCCAGCTCACCCAGCTTGCCCTTCAGCGCGCTGAACAGAAGTCAAAGGTTGACGGTCAAACATCAAAGTCAACGTAACAACCACCCACCTGCCTGCACTGCGTGATGCCCAGCTCAGCAAGCTTGCCCTTCAACGCCCAGCCCACACCCGGCAGTGCGTCAACAGCCAGGTCACCCAGTACCTGCAGAAGTTGACAAATTCTAACGTCAGTAACATGATTTTGCATCATCTATGATGGGGCATGGCCCAGCCCACACCCGGCAGCGCGTCAACAGCCAGGTCACCCAGCACCTGCAGCAGAGCAACAATTGTCACAGCATGTGTAACAGCTTTTCTGAAACATGGCCAAGGACCACACCAGCAGCGCATCATAGCCAGATTGTCCAGCACCTGCCATATGCAGCACTTCAAAGGAAGATAGCAAGCTTCAGCGTCAAATTACATTCATGTGCACTCTCTACACATGTAAAAGTTGTCAGGTCTGAACCGCATCTCAAGTCACCTGGCAGGCCTGTTGGACGGTCGGATCTCTGGCCGTTGTATGAGTTTGAAACATGGCAGTGAAGAGGCATGATGATATAACAAGAATGCTGCTGTGTCTCACCTGGCGTGCCTGGTCGGGCCTGATGAGTGCTTGGCCATTGGGCTTGGCTGCCTTGGTGGCAAGGCGCGCCAGCAGCATGTTGGGGCCGATGCCTGCATGAACAGCAGTGGCATCATCATCAACACATTGGGTAACAGGTTTGAACAGAGTGACAAGTGACCCTGGTGCACAATCGTGCAAGAGCAAAAAGCGTGAAGCATGCCTTTGGCATTAGCAAGCTAAACGCTTTTTAAAACCTTCGACTATTTGCACATGGCAATTTCCCACACAAGCAAGAACGCTGCACAAGAAATCAAGCTGTACAGCCCTCCCACTGCTGTGAAGCCTGCCCATAACAGCACAAAGTCACCTCACCTGCACTTGCGGTGCAGCTGGTGGCCGCCTCTATTTCAGCGCGTATTGCCGCCACGCGCTGCTGTGGGTCACCCGGCAATCCAGTGATGTCGAAGAATGCCTCGTCACAAGACAGCGGCTGCACCACAGGCGTGTGGCGCAGCAGAATCTGGTACACCTGCAGCAGCAGCAGCAGCAGCAGGGCTGACGGGAGCACCTGAATGTAGAAATAACATCCATGGCGAACAACCTGCCCTACTCCAAAACTATTGCAAAAAATGTGAAACTTCATCAGCCGAGGCTGCAGTGCGCATGTTTCATGCAAATTGGGACCCATGCACCTACTCCAAAACCTCCTGTCACTTTCAGAATTGAATGGCACCACCAGCAGCACCACCAGCAGCACCGAGCAGCGTGCTTTGGCACGGCTCATCACCATGCAGCCTGCACCACCTCACCCTGCATTTCAAACCCCTGCGACGCGTCAGCGCCAAAACGTGCCGCCCAGCTCTTTGACCCCTCACAAACTGCTGACAGCCGAATTCGCACACCTGCTCTTAGATCTCTTCGTACTTGTCGAATTTGTAAGGCACCACCAGCAGGCCAGGGCAGCGCGCCTTGGCGTCACTCATGAACATGCCAGCCCGGATGCCAAATGCCCGCACTGAATGGTGGTGACATAGCTATGCCCGCTAATCGTTCATCATGCCACACTTATAGCTCTATCAGCCGAAATTCAGCAGCGCATGTTTGCTGCAGATATGACCAATATCACCCACACCTGCTCTGAAATCTCTTCATATTTGTCAAATTCGTATGGCACCACCAGCAGGCCAGGGCAGCGCGCCTTGGCGTCACTCATGAACATGCCGGCTCGGATGCCGAATGCCCGGGCTTCATAGTTGGCAGATGATACTTCGGCGCTGCCTTGGCCGCTGTTTGAGTGGCATACTGCCAGCGGCTTGCCTGCAAAACAGCGCACAGAAAGGGGGAAGAGGGAATGGATACAGCACGATGCACGGCCCGGATGCCCGAGCCTTATAGTTGGCGGAAGATACTTCGGCGCTGCCTTGGGCGCTGTTGGAGTGGCACACAGCCAGCGGCTTGCCTGCAGCAATTTGTAGCAGGAAGATGCTGCAGATCAGCCTTGCTTGCACTAAGAGCAGTGTGCATGGCAGGATGATGTGAGCCTGGCGCTGTTATGGTGGCAAACGGCCAGCGGCTCGCTTGGAAAAAAGGCTGCAAGGCGGGTGCGGCGGGTGCGGCCTGAGGTGATTGGTGACTCCATATTCTGGAGTCAGGTGAGGTGCAGGTACATGCCAGACATGTGTTCAACGCTGCCTGCAGCTGCTCACCTGCAAACTGCGGCCTGCCCACAGCCGCCACAGCAGCAAAGAAACAGTCCATGTCCAGATGCACTACCACGCGCTGGCCAGCACCAGCAGCACCGCCTTTTTGTTGCTTCTGCTGCTGCTGCTGGCCGCGCAGGAAGCCACTCAAGGGCCCTGCTGCTGCTGCTGCTGCTGCTGCTGCTGCTGCTGGCTGCTGCTGCTGCTGCTGCTGCTGCTGCTGCTCCGCCATGAGTGCCTCAATGCGCGCCTTCCAGCTGCCGATGAAGTGCAGCCGAGATGACCTGCGGGCGGCAGCGACAGCTGGCGGTTCAAGTTGCTGTTACGGTTTCTTGTGCATGTCCCTGCATCATGCGTGCGCACTGCAGCGGCAATGTCGCTTTGTATGCTAGCTGGTTGGCCCCTTGAACAAGCTGCCGACACAGCCCTGCGGGTCAGCCGCAGTGGCGATGAACACTTTTGACATTCTGTGTTGTGTTTTGCACTGATTACCGTCACACTCGCACACCTGAAGAAGCTGCCCACACAGACATGCGGGTCAACTGCAGTGGAGCGCGGTGGCCCTTCCAGCATGTCACAGCACTACACACAATGTCACAGCAGTAAGGCTGACCGATGAAATCGTCGCACTCACTCACTTGAAGAAGCTGCCCACGAAGCCTTGGGGGTCATCTGCAGTAGAGCGTGGCGGGCCTTTTAGCATGTCGCAGCTGGCGCGCAGGCTGGCAGCAGCTGCCTGGGCCGCCTCAAGGGAAGTGTCCGGCGGGCGCTGCTGCTGCGGTTGATGCTGCTGCTGCTGCTGCTGCTGCTGCTGCTGCTGCTGTTGGGCCTCCAGCGACGTGCTTGGCTGCTGCTGCTGCGGCGGCAGCAGCGGTTGCAGGTGTTGCTGCTGCTGCTGCTGCTGCTGCTGCTGCGAAGTAGGCTGCGGCTGCTGAGGAGTCCGCCGATGCGCTGGCAGTGGTGGTGGCGGCATCACCTGCTGCTGCTGCTGCTGCTGTTGGTGTGCAGGGAGCTGCTGCGCTGGCGGCATCACCTGAGGCTGCTGCAGAGGTTGCTGCTGTTGTGGCGGCAACAGCAATGCTTGCTCTGGCTGCTGCTGCTGCGGCTGCTGCTCTTGCAGCTCCCCTTGCTCTGGATCCTCCTGATGCTGCTCATCCGTTGCATCCTGCTGCTGCTGCTGCTGCTGCTGCTGCTGCTGCTGCAGTGTTGGGTACATTTCCTGTGGCGCCAATGCTGCTGCTGTGTGCGCCCTGAACTTAAACAGCTGGCGCTGACCTGGCAGGTCCCTCATGGTCTGCAGCAGGAAATCCTTGGTCTGCGGCACACAGCAAAGCACACGACTTTCAGGGTCACCAAAAACATGCGCAGGGACAAGGTAATCAACCAGCGTAGCAGGTCCCCCATGGAGGTATAACACTTGCCAGGGTGCAGAAAACAGCGACGCAGCATACGAAGTAGCTTGTACATACTGCAAAGCACCTTGTGTCAACACAGCAGATGATCTGGATGTGCATCTGCTTGACTTGCCAGCTGTGAGAGTAAAGCAAGTAGCAGCATCAATCAATCGAAACAGGCGCTGCTTACTCTCACCGGCAGCAGCTGCCCTGCCCTCAGGCTGGCCACAATCCATTCAGGCTTGACAATAGGCACTGGGTCTCTGCAGCAGCAGCAGCAGCAGCAGCAGCAGCAGCAGCAGCAGCAGCAAGCATACAAGGCAAGGTCAGCGTAGCAGACAGCTTATCTGGCACTGCTATGAGCCCCAGCACGTGCCTCTTGGGCAGCCGCATGCTGTGCTGCTGCAATACAAACCAGGGAGCTGCACAGTGCTCCTGTTGCTGCTTTGCCCTGCATAAACAGCTGCAGCTGCTCAGCACAGCGGGGTACTGCTGCACACTACAGCGCACCGTGCATGCGCCAGCTGCTTGAGCTTTGTGTCTGGCAGGTTGTTGCAGATGATGTGTGTGACCCTGTTGCGGTAGTAGTACGTCTCAAAGCGGCCTCCATGCAGCGCCTGCAGGATACATGCAGGACAAGTGCAAGACAGGTTCAGGGCAACTGCAGGACCAGCATACATCAAGCGTGGGATGATGTGAAACTATGCCACCCAGCAGCGGCAGGACGACCAACGGGGTTGCTGTCTTTGAAGGCGCAGAAGCAGGCTGTTGCAGAGGTGTGTATGTGCGCCGTTGCCCGCAAAACTGAACTCCTGCTGGCTACTTCCGATGTTGCCTGGCCCGACAACTGCTTAATAGGAGAGCACAAGCAACCAAGTGAAGGTTCTGTGCAAGCTGATGCAGCTGCTACAGCTGCTGCTGCTCTGCGCTGATGCAGCAGCAGCTGCCAGTGCTGGTGGTGGTCTGTCCCTGCTGTGCCTGCTCAGGATCCTGCTTGCCTTGCCTCTGCCTTTGCTGCACCCACCATGATCTGTTTCAGCTCCTGGTGCGAAGGCACGGTCCTGCCGTTGACGTGAATAGATACGCCTTTGAACAGCTCGCTCTGCTGTGCCTGCTGCAACTGTGCTGCTTCGAACTGCTCCTGCAGCTTCAGGTTTTTGTTTTGCATATAGACCTTAAAGCTGCCACCGTGATGCATGGCGCCCTCATCCTCCTTTGCCTCTGATCGAGGCAGCTGAGGTCCCCTACCCGACATGGCTCGCAAAACTCACAGTTCCGAGCACAACTCAATCGTAACGTATCTTCCAGAAACAGACTTTGATTATCATATTGTGTACAAGCTTCAACAGGCGTCAGCACAGCTGAGCATGCGCAGCACACCGCATGATGGGCACGACAAGCAAGGTATCAGTGCTGAGCTGCAACCGTACACTCGTGTCATCGCCACAGCAACAAACATGGAGGCTAAAGGCCCACTTCTGAGCAGCGGGTGAGCAGCGGGTGAAGAAACACTGTGGGTCCTGCTGTCACGTCAAAGCAATTGACAAAACCCTAATGACATAGTTATACTGCTGATGCTGCTGAGGGTGGCAAGGCTTTGCAGCCAGGCTATGCAATGTCATACACACATATGCAGGTGCATCTGTGGTAGCCTCCAGCTGCATCGAGACATCGGCATGCAGATCCTCGAGTTCCGTTCCCGCAACAACAGCCAACTGGCAACTGGCGACAGAGCTGGCAGTGCACCAGCATTGGAGGCAGCCCATACTCATCTGCTCATGCACCGGCTTTGGTTTGACTGTGTGCAGCAGCGCAGTCTGATATGGTTAAAGGCACCGCAACAGCCATCACAGACGTCACACACACGCACGCACCTTATGGGCACGGCATTGCACCGCAAAACATCATATGGCGCTGCTGTACCTGTTGCGTGTCAATACCATGTCATAGAATATGACATCATGCTAAACATGAAAGAATGCACCAAGCAACAATGCCGTGTTGCAACTAAAACAGCAGCACACGCCACTGCCGCATAATGCACACCAGGGGAGCATGCACAACACAGAACGGCCAGGGCGCTGCCGTAGACACTGCTGCCACTGTTGCTGCTGCCGTCACTGATGCTGTCGCTGCTGCAGCACACGCCATTGCTGCAGAATCAGCTTCGACTGCTGCTGCCGCTGGCGAGCGTAGTCCATGTACAGCAGCGTAGTCCATGCTAGACTGTCCATCTTTACAGCAGACGGCTGCAAGGTTTGTACGAACGGCTGCTGCCGCTGCTGCTGCTGCTGTGATTGACAAGCAGCCGCTGACGCTGCACGTTAACAACAGCCGTTTAGCTCCTGCCACACATAGCTGCTGGTGGCGACAAATTGGCCTGCTTCATCTGCTGTTGCAGCTGCTGCTGGAGATTCAGGGGAGGAGTGTGGTGTGTGTCCAGACAGCAGCTGTGGGCACTTCTGCCACAGTGTTGCAGCCTGACCTGCTGGTCTGACTGCTGTAGCTCACGTGCCCTGCTGCAGGCGCCCGGCTGTCAGTGCTGCTGCTGCTGCTGCTGCTGCTGCTGCTGCTGCTGCTGCTGCTGCTGCTGCTGCTGCTGCTCAGACACCGCTTGCTGCTGGCGTGTGCTGGCGCTGCCGCCTTGCTGCCGCCATGCTGGCAATGAGGAATGCTTTAGAGATAAGTATGCTGCTCATTCGGAGGTGTAGGGTTCACTTGGCGCTCTGCTTGTAGTTTTTGGTGTCCAGAATCTGCTTGCCGCACATGGCACACAACCCTGCATGCAGCAGCAGTAAGGCAAGTAGGTGAGCAAGTAAGTACACACGGTTGCAAGCAGTGCCACGCCAGACAATGGAAGGCTGGGGCCAACACACAACCAGGGCTGTGCTCGGGCACGATTGCTGCGTCAGGAATACAACAGAAGCCATGAATCATGCAAGAGCTGTGGTTGTCGAGTGACGACCTGCAGAGAGTGGTGATCAACACTCACCATGTTCTGCTACACACAGCTGCTGCTGCTGCTAGCGCCACGCTGCTGCTGGATCCCTGCTGCTTCTCACCTTTCTTGTAGGCGCAGCCATGGCAGTAGAGGCCCTCCTGGTGCAGTGTGCTTTTGCAAACCTTGCACTTGGCTGCTTTGCCGGTAGCGTAGGGTGAATACTTCTTTGTCTTGCCTATCGCCTTGTTCTCATTGATCTGCATCAGCAGTTGAGCAGTTGAGATTTAGCTACACTGTACCAAAATCTTCAAGATAAGCAGTTGTGCAGCAGCTGAGCATCATCAGGGTGCAGCAGCAGACACCATACAGCATCAGCAAGGCTGCTGCTCACGTGCCCTGTTCTGCAGCTGAGCGTGACGAGCGTGACTCAGCAACGAAAAATAATATAGACAGCATCCCAGGGCTGTCAACGGCATGCATGTGCCTTTGAGAGCCTGCCTAAAAGAGCAGCAGCAGGTGCAGGTGCATGCGCACCTTTCTGCTGTTGCTGCCCTCCTTCCACTTCTCCGGGCAAGCGACGGCCTGCAGCTTCTTTTCGCATGTGGTGCATACCATGATGATGGCTATGAGTAAGGAACGGCAGAAAATTGATTGCAGGTGGTGCCAAGAAGCAGTGAACAGCACTGAACAGCAATGAACAGCTAGAAGAACAGCTTGGGTGCAGCGTAATCAAACGAGATGATTGCAGCAGGTTTAGCTGGTCCAACATGAGTTGAGAACCTCTCCTGCTGGTTGAGACCTTTCTGACAGCCTCGCAAGAACCGCTGTGACAGCGAGTACATGTCAACATGGAATTGGTCTTGCTCATGTGACCGCTGACAATATTCGTCCGATCTCAGCATCCGCCAGCAGTTACGCCAGCACAGCACCCTCCTCGCTCCACAGCTGGCCTTACTCTCGGGACAGCAAAGTGCAGTGCAGAACGTTCCTCAAAACGTCTGGTGGTTCACATACGGGTCTGAATTTCATCAACTGTTTGATTACATCGTCTCGGACGTGCAGCTGCAGCTACAGCTCTCTTATTGCTAACAGCAGCAGCTGGGACCTACCTCACCAGGTGAGGCCCTGGCACCTGCAATGCTAAGCAACTTCAACGGCGCGCTTCCGTTTTTAATATCAGGCAATTGCTTTTGTGGGAGTTCAGCAACAGCAAGATCGGCTACACAGAAGATGCAGGACACGTCTGCGCTGCAGCTTTGCTGGTGCACATGCATGATGTTGCTTCCCTTTTGCAAGGTTGCTCACAATCAGTCGCAGCATACTTTCTGCAACTCAGTTGCAACCAAGTGCATTTTGCGTGTATTTCTGCTGTATATGCAGCGCTCTGCAAGCAGCACGGGAACGAGTAAGAGCAGCAGCAGCAGCAGCAGCAGCAGCAGCAGCATGCCTGCAGCTGGTGACTTGATGAGTGGGTGACGCTGCTGCTGTGCCAATGTCGGAGGACTGGTCTCTCTTTGGCCCCACTGCCCAGTACGGACTCTTTTCGGTGGCTTTTTTGGCAGGGGCCAGGTGAGATCGCGCTTGCAGGAAACACACCATGCTTGCAGGGAAGCTGGCTGGCACAGACAGTCACCCTTGAAGGCATAGTAGAGATGCCAGCACCAGAGACAGCATGAGGGCAGGGTTGCACTAGGCAATAGCTTTCCTGCACTGCAGCATCAGCGTTGATGGCCGAGAGAGGCAGCTGCAGCTGCTGCAGCTGTTGTCTTGCAGGCACACGTCAGTTAACCATGTGATCTATTCCAGTGTCTGCCTTGACTGCGCTGCTGTGCCTGGTGGTAATTTGATTTGCTCCCTGGACGACTTGTACAACAGCCCCAGACTACAGCCTCATTGTCACTTGCACTCATCGGAACATTTCTGTGCGTGTACTGCTGCTGTACCGCCATTGTACTGCAGGTTGCTGTACAATCTGTACAACATGCCTGATTTCAAGAGCTTCAGCTTCCTGCAATGGAATCACTTCTGCTGACCATGTTGCTGCTGTACTTGTACTGCTGCTTACCGATGTGGTACTGCAGGTTGCTGTACAACTTGTACAATAGCCCTGAGCCCGAAAGCTTCAGCTTCCTGCATTAGAATCCGTCCCAGTGACAATGTTATTGCTGATTATGTACTGCTGCTGTACTGTCGTGGTACTGCAGGTTGCTGTACAACTTGTACAACAGCCCCGAGCCCGAAAGCTTCAGCTTCCTGCCCTGGGCAGATGACCTTCCCGAGGATGACACAGTGGTGGTGGACTGCACCCACCCCAGCCTGCCCACACTGTCACACCACAGGTGATTGTCTAATGCATTGCATACTTACTGCATTAAATTGGTGGGCAATTGGTTCTTCCGAAGGAATGGTAGGAGGCGTGGAGGCGCATAAGGTATCCTTATCGCCCCATACACGTCCCCCTTCCTTAACTTACGCGGGTGTTTGAATGTGAACACACCACGTGTAGCTCATTCATTCATTCGTGTTTCTGAAGGTGACACAGTGGCGGTTGACTGCACACACCCCAGCCTGCCCACGCTGTCACACCACAGGTAGAAAATACACCAATTATGGCTCGAGTTGCTACACCCTTGCTGCTGATTTCACACTTGCAAACCCACCTAGTACTACATCTACATCTCATGTGTGTTGTCATTCATGTACTGAGGCAGCAGATGCAGCTGTATGTGACACCATTGCTGTACCTTCTCGCACCGCAGGGGTGCCAACATTCCGGCAGGGGTCAGGCCAGCAGACACCAGCACCGGCATCATGCTGAACATAAGCTGCTTCTGTTGCTTGGTGTATATCTTCACATGGCTGCCTCTGGCACTTGCTGTACCTCTTTAAACTGCAGAGGCTCCTGCACAATCTTTACCTGCCGCAGGCAATGAATAGCTCCTTGACATGTGAGACATTGCTGACATCCTGATCACGTATGTCGCGTCTGCTGCAGGGGCGCCAACAACCCGATTGGCGTTAGGCCAGCAGACACCAGCACAGGCATTGTGCTGAATGCACTACAGGCACGCTCAGGCTGGAACCGCGATGCGATTGTTGTAACGCACAAGCGTTATGTTACAACCAACCACTTTGACACCGACAGCTTCCTCAGCTGCTGGTGCTACATCAACCGCAAGGCAGCGCTGGAGCATGAAGGGGGTGAGGCGCTGCTGCTGCTGCTGCTGCTGCTGCTGCTGCTGCAGCTCAGCTGTTATTGCGGCAGATTGAGCAAGCATGGTGTGTTTGTGCAGCATGACTATCTGTCTATGTCTCACGACTCTAGGGACCTACAATTGTACAGTACATGTGTTGGCACTTCGAACTCAGGAGATCAATGTGATTGCATGTGTGCTGCTGCTGCTGCTGCTGCTGCTGCTGCTGCTGCTGCTGCTGCTGCTGCTGCTGCAGTGCTGCGCCACATGGCACGCATTGGTGACTTCCGCGAGGCCTTCCTTTCACCGGATTTGATCACGGCACATGGGGCAGAGGACCACGTGACCTTCATCCGGTGAGCGAATTGTTTTGCTGTTCAATGAATAGGGCAAAAAATGCCTGAACACAGCTCTGGCGGTCGATGTCGTGTTTGGTGGCGTCAGCAACAATAGACTGTGACGGCCTAGCTGACGCAATCAGCATCTGTCTGCCTCCCTGCCTCAACCACACGCTTACACAAAGGGAGGCCTACACTGCGCTGAAGCTGTGCTGCTGGATCAGCACACCGGCGGCTCATCACACCATCACGCACGGCCTGCCTGCCTGCCTGCCTGCCGGCCTGCCTGCCTGTCTGCCCGCCTGTTACGCCGCATCTGCCTGCAGGGAGGCTTACACCGCGCTGAAGCTGTGCTGCTGGATCAACACGCTAGAGGCGCGGCTCTTCTCGGCGCCGTATGAAGCGCGCGAGTGCGCCGCCAAGATGGCATGGTTCCTGCCGCGCTTTGAGCGGGTGCTGAGGGATCCTGAAAACGCCTGGGGCGACTGGCAGCAGGAGTACACACGGGTGAGGTTGCAGTAAATGTTTTGAGGGGTTTGGGGTGATGTTTGTTTTTGCGAAGGGTTCTGCTGGCTGACTGCCGCAGACGGGGGCGACGGGGCGAACCACCCTAAGCAGCAGAAGCTGCCTCCCTTCGCTGCTGCTGACAGGCTATGCAACTGTGTTTCTCTGTGACCGCAGGTGGTCAGCGGCTTTGACTTGCTGGCAGGTGCTGACTGTATGGTGGAGACGCCCCCAGGGCTGGGACTGGCGGAACTCAGCGCACCTGAGCCGCTGCAGCCTTTGAGACATGTGGCTGTGTCGCATATTGATTGTGCAGCTACTGAAACACAAAGTCGCTGTGTTCCTGTTTGGTTGCATTGCTGCAGGTGGTCAGCGGCTTTGACCTTCTAGCAGGGGCAGACTGCATGGTGGAGACCCCTCCTGGACTGGGCCTTGCGGTGCTCAGCGCACCAGAGCCGCTGCACTACTACAGCCTCTTCAGTCACACCATTGGCTACGACGTGGTGGTGAGTGTTAATTTCATGTTATTATTGTGTTACTTTGGGCTTCAAGTTTTACTAGCGCGCCTGAGCTGCTGCACTACTACACCCTGTTTAGCCACACCATCGCCTACGTCGTGGTGGTGAGTGTTACGTTCATGTTATTATTCTGTTACTTTGGGCTTTCAAATTTACCAGCGCGCCTGAGCCGCTGCACTACTACATCCTGTTCAGCCACACCAACGGCTACAACGCGGTGGTGAGTGTTACTTTCTTGTCACTTCATGTTCTTTTTGTGTCATTTTGGATTTTCAAATTGCCTTGTATTTGCGCCATGCTGATGGCGAGCTGCGGCTCAGTAGCACAGTTCCCGCTGTCCTTGCTGGGCTATGCTTCTTGTTGCTTTTATGTTATGTGTGTTGATTCAGTACTCTGCCCGGCTGTGTCATTGTGTATGCTGCTGAGCCTCAACACTGCCGAACATTGCACTGTATATGTCCTGAACTGCTTCCCCGCTTCGCTGCTGCTCCTGCTGCTGCTGCTGCCGCCGCCTGCTTCAGCTGATGATGTACGATGACAACCGCTACGAGGTGGAAGAAAAGTACACGCAGTTTGTGCAGCTCGTCAGCAGGTGCGCTGCGCCTGGCAACAGCTGCTCCCGGTTCATCGGCACAGACAGATTCACACCAGGCGTGCTGTGTGTAGGCTGGCAAGATCAGCATTGGTTGCGCTTGTGCAGGATGATCAGGGCTTCACATGCTGCTGGGATGCATGTTTGCCCCTGCGTGTTAACACTGCTTGCTTCTGCTTGCCGTGTGTCTTCACACAAAAGCCTGAGCCTCCTGAATCTGGCTCACATGCACTGCGCGCTGCAGCAAGCACCTGCACCAGCAGCCTGAGCTTCAGAAACACACAGCCATACTTAATACAAGCAATGCTTGTGCTTGTCTTGAAACAGCATATGCCTATACACAAACTAGTCAACACCAATGTCATTTTGCGCAGGCCCACTTGGCCCCGCCTGGACTTGGCTCCCCTCGCTGCCGTGCTCAACAAGTTTGAGGCGCAGTTTGCAGCAGCAGCAGCAATTGGCGAAGAAGAAGACGCCAGCTCACCCCAGCTAGAGCTGCAGTGGGTGGCAAACAGCCTGACTGACACAGGGCCGCTGCTGCGGCTGCAGCGGCGTGGTGAAAATTTGACGAAGGCGCAGCGGTATGGGCACCCATATGAGCGGGCCATCTACAGCAGTGCCATCCCGCCGCGCAAGATGCAGGTGATTAGGCGCAAGGCTATGTGGTTTTCAGGAAACGCGATTTGACTGAAGTTTGACCAAAAGTTGACCAAGTTGACTGAGGCAGCAGCTGCTGCTGCTGCTGCTGCTGTGGCTGTGATCTCATGACAGGATTGTGGCCAGCTTAATAGGTGCCGCCTGAGAGGATCTAACCCAGTCATTGCACATGCAGCACACAGAGTTCAACCATAGAATGTGCTGCTGCACATGGTGCTGCTGCTGTGTTGCTGCAGGCCATGGTGCACAGCTTCCTAGGGTTATGCTTGCAAGAACTCAAGCTACGCCTCTGCACACAGCTTTCAGCAGCATCTGACCGCATCTTGTTTCTATCCTGCCGCTGCTGCTGCTGCTGTATTCTCGCAGGCCATCGTGCAGAGCTTCCTAGGGTTTGGCCTGCAGGGGCTCAAGCCTGAGCTGGGCGGCTGGAGCTGGGCAGACCTGCAGGACATCAACCAGCAGATACACTGGCAGGTGCGCAGCATATTTTGTTGCTTTTGGTTTTATGTCGTTCTTCTGTGCAGTGACTGTTGGTGTGGTGTATTTTGTGGTGCGCTCTTCTGTACGATGGCAGGTGACACACACAGGGTAGCAACCCACTGCAGCGCAAAATGTATCGAATGGCGTCACAGTGTATGTTTGCACTGTTGTGTGTGCACATGCGCTAACGGATGCGCTGACATAAGCATGCTGCAACTGCTTGCAGGACTGGGCCAGCTGCCTGCTAGAGCAGGTCTCACTCATGGAATCATAAACTCGCTGCAGCACTAAGCGTGGATTGTTTACATCACGTGATGACTGATGCCTGCTTTTAAGTGCTTGCAGGACTGGGCCAGCTGCCTGCTAGAGCAGGTCTCACGCGGTGACCTAGAACAAGCAGCAGCGGCAGCCAACACCCCAGCAGCAGGGCGGCGCCGCAGCCTGCCTGCAGCATACAGCATCAGCGGCAATGCAGGCAAGCAGCCGGGGGCATCAACAACGGGTGTTGCAGCAGCACCTGCAGCAGCAGCAGCAGCAGGGCTGCCGGCTGGTGGTGACTTGCAGCAGCTTCACGATGCAGCAGGTGAGCTTGCGTGGGTTGCGGCTGTCTACGTTTTTTTCATCTGCAGGAGGCCTCAGGGGGTTGCTTTGTGTTGACTGCTCGACTTGCAGGAGCTTCATGATAACCTGCAGGTGAGCAGGTTATGAAAATGTGTGTCTTTGTACATATTTGGATGGCTACAAGAAAAGGGGCGTGCTTTGTGTTTTCTGCCCAGCGAGCAAAGTCGTCCCCTGATGCTATTCAGGGCCACCACGCAGCTGCTCAACACATGCGTGCCGCAATCATCCTGCTGTGAATCTGCTTGTGCTTCTCAGGCACTACGTTGTCTGGGCAGTGAGATCACCACACCAATTGCCGCATTGCGTTCAAACCGTGTTGTGAGCTGCTGGGGTACTGCTTGCCCCATCTTTGCTGCTGCAGATCCCACCTTTGCGCGCGGCTTTACTTCCCCAGTGAATCTGCAGCGGCCAGGGCTGCCGCTGCCAGCCTCAGCCAGCCCGCCTACGCTGAGTCAGCCTTCAGTGGTGGCACAGCCTGCTGCACTGGCAGCACTAGCAGGTGAAGACATGTTCGGTTGGTTGGTTTGTGTTCAATGGCCACTTGATGCTTGTGTGAACAGTAGCTTGCAATTACGTGTGTTGTGATGATGAAAAGGCTCGCTGCCACCATTCACCAGGCAAGGCAAGCTCTTGCTGCTGATCTACAGCACATTCATGCCTGCATTGAGCAAGCTTAGCCCAAGCTGAGCTTCTGCTCTGCTGTGTCCTGCTGGTGTCTGCAGCCTCGCTGCCGCACCATGGCAACCCCTGGCTGCTCATTTACAGCACGTGCATGCCTGCATTGAGCCAGCTCACGGCTTGAGGCATGCCGCAAAAAGCTTGCTGCTGATGGATTGCGCTCATGCCAGGGCGATACATGCACACTTCTGTATCTCTTGCTGCTGCTGCGCCCAAGCCGCCGCAGGTGTGTCAGGTTACAACAATCACCTTCCGCAAGTCGCCTAACAATGAATGCGCGTGATTTGCTGTGCCTGCTGGATTTGCTGCTGTTTACATGCAGCCTCGCTACCGCCGCTGCACCAAGGCAACCCCTGGCTGCTCATCTACAGCACAGCAAGGGACGGCATCTCGCTCGCCACCATGATGCGCAAAGCAGAGAAGGTTGCCCCGAGCCTGCTGCTGGTACGGGATGCTGGAGGGGCCGTGTTCGGCGCGTATGTTACGGACGCTTGGCGATACGCGCCGCGCTTTTATGGCACTGGCGAGAGCTACGTGTTCCAGGTGAGCTTAGCTTGCAAGAGCATGCTGTTTGGTTAATGTCAATGGTTTTGTGGAGCTATGTTCCAGGAAGCCTGGATGGGCGTGATGCTGGGATGTTGAGCATGTAGCTCAGCGCAGCTGCTGCATGCTGCGCAAAGCGGAAAAGTGGCCCGCAGCCTGCTGCTGGTGCGGGATGGCGGAGGGGCCGTGTTTGGCGCGTATGTCACAGACGCGTGGCGGTACGCGCCGCGCTTTTATGGCACCGGCGAGAGCTACGTGTTCCAGGTGATTGGCTGGACATGATTTGCGCTGTTACGGTTCGGGTGGGCAAGGGTGGCATGTAGCAGGGATGTGCTTGCATGCGGAACACTGTGCTGGAGAATGACAGCAGTGACGGCTGTGCTGCGTGCTGCACCTCTGATTATATTCTTGCACAAACCACAGCTGCCACATTCAAATCAACCACACACAGCTCTCGTCCGTGCCACACAATCACGCTGGCACTGCAATACAACTGCACAACATATTTCTGTGCCTTGCCGCAGCTGGAGCCGCAGCGCCTGATGTAAGGCGGGATCACACCCCCACCCTGCGCAACATTTTTCAGCTCTTACTAGAGCCAAAAGCAAGATGCTGACACTGCCGTTCGCCTACCTTCTGTGCATTTGTTTTATTGCAGCTGGAGCCGCAGCGCCTGATGTGGGGCTGGGTCAACACGCCCACCCTGCGCAATGACTTCTTCCAATACGTCAGCCACGAGGGCATCGGGGTTGGTGGTGCGGGCCACTGGGCAATCAGCCTTGATGAGGAGCTGTTGCGGGGCAGCAGTGGGCCCTGCGACACGTTTGCCTCGCCATGTTTGGCCAGCAGGGAGGAGTTTGAAATACTGGCGGTGGAGCTGTGGCACGTGCACTGAAGCAGCAGCTAGGCACTGATGATTGTTGACATCGTGGTGTTTACCATTTCAGCCATAGCATCATCAGCAGCCTCACGCCCCACTAAAGTGCGAGCCCTGTCTCAAGTTTGGTGACATGTGAGCTGCAGCTGCTACAGCAGTACTAGTGCACTAGTGGCGGTGCAGCGCGCAGTTCCTACATGGTCTAGCTATGTCAGTAGCCGTCTAGCTATGTGAGTGTGCACGATGTCGCATTGTGCTTGTGCTTGTAGTGCATTCACTGCATTTGAATGCAACAGGCAACTCTCTTTATACATGGTACGGGCGTATGTCACTGCTGCCGCCTTCGCATGGCAGTAGGTATGACAGATTCGAGTGTTGTAAAATTATTGTCTTTCCTGCAACTCTTGATACATATGGCAGTGCTGCTGTTAAAAGCGCAACCGTTTGCAGTTGCTGCTGTCGCCAGCACTTTCATGCAGCCTTTCCTGCCTGACCCAGGGCCTGTGCACACATCTGACCCAGGGCCTGTGCACACATCTGACCCAGGGCCTGTGCACACATCTGTTGGAGGTTGTACGCAGAAACGCAGCACACTGCCTCGCCTGACTGGTCAAGTGGAGTCACTGACAAGATGTCACTACCCAGGCTACCAAGGATCCTTGTAGTCAGGACTACAAGAGGATCGAAGACTGTCAGTGCCGTTGCCCCCGAAGGGCATCGTGGCTCTTCGGGACGGCGCTGACCAGGTGTTGTTATGGTTGCAGGTAATACTAGACGACATAGGAGCAGAAGCAGGAGCTGCACATGCTAATCTGAAGTTCAGCAGCCATGGTGGCCTTTCGGGGGACCACTTCTTGCTATGTGAGTGCGCATTATGTTGCATGATGCTTATGCTTGTAATGAATGCAATTCGGCAACTTTCTTTATATGGTCAGCCACGGCTCACACATCAGTGGACAAGGTGTGCCCCCTGCCCTGAAGAAGGAGTCGCACACACGAAATGCGTTTTCTGTAAATTTCTTTGAAAAAAAGTATATTTTTGAGCTCTGCATCTCTCACAAGTGAGGTCACTCGCTTTTCGCGTATGCGGCTTCCGCAGGAGTTCTCACCTCACACAACGCCCTCGCTGATGAAATACAAATGCTGCAAGTAGAGCCAAACATGTAGCAAATGAATATTTGGCACTTTCAGGCATCAGTGCTCTGCAAACCTTCGCTTTGCACTTTGCACAATGAAGCACGCAGTCGGATTCGCCCTGCTGGCGTTCGCTGCGTACGTCGCCTTGGTGGCTGCATCTGCTCAAGGTGAGCATAAAGCACAATTTCGGTCATCTTTCACAATGCGTGCAGCCGCAGCAGCACGTGTGGTTGTTGAGTTGTATGCAGGCTGTTGGCCTGCTAGGCCTGAAGTTACTGCAGCCTGCAGCAGGCAGCCGTGATAGCATTGCCACAGCGGCAGCACGAGCAGGATCATGTTGCGTTAACTAAGCAACAAAATCACCTGTGTTTGCTCAACGCAAATTCTGCTCATCACCCACCCTGCTGCCATCTGCTGCTGCGCTGCTGCTACCTGCAGGGTCACCCACTGGTCCTGCAATCGGCACGCGAGGCATGCGTAAGCTGCTGTCCACATCAATTGCCAAAAGATTCAGCACAGATGGTCCAGATGATGACTCATTCTCAGCATCTGAGGTTGCTGCAGAAGTTAGCAACTTCAAGAGCAGCATGACGCTCAGTGCCAGCAAGTCAGGCGATGACAGGCGGCGGCAGCTGCTGGCAGCAGCAGCAGCTAGCAGCAGCAGCAGCAGCAGCAGCAGCAGCAGCAGCAGCAGTACTGATGGTCCTGATGATGATACTTTCTCAGAGGGTGAGGTTGCTGCGGAAGTGAGCAACTTTAAGAGCAGCATGGCGCTCAGTGCCAGCAAATCAGGCGATGACAGGCGAAAGCTGATGCTGCTGCAAGCAGCTGACAGCAGCAATGCTGTGAATGCAGATGGTGCTGGTGACGTTAACATCTCAGCAGCTAACGTGGCTGCAGAAGTGAGCAACTTTAAGAGCAGCATGGCAGTCAGCGCCAGCAAGTCAGGCGATGACAGGCGGAGACAGTTGCTGGCTATCTCAGACAGCAGCAGCAGCAGCAGCAGCACCGATGGTCCAGATGATGACTCATTCTCAGAAGCTGGCGTGGCTGCAGAAGTGAGCAACTTCAAGAGCAGCATGGCAGTCAGTGCAAAGCAGGCGACGACAGGCGAAAGCTGATGGTGCAGGGGCGTAAGCTGCTGCAGTAAAGTGCTGTTGTTTCAGTCCTGACATTGACGTGTCAGGATGTGTTGTTATTTTGTTTTCGCTGTGACTGATGTGCAGCTGGACCTAGAGCACTCGGAGTTTCCTTACATTACATTAAATTACATTACATGCTCCACTCAACGAGTTTCATTAATAACATGTGCATTGGCGGCGGTTGACGGTGACGATGATGATGGTGGTTGCGTGGTGATGGTACCATATAGAGAAAATTGACGATTGCATTCATTACAAGCATAAGCATGATGCAACATAATGAGAGATGATAGTTACATGTGGGTCCTGGCACCATCTAATGCGTACTCACATGGCAAGAAGTGGTCCCCCATTACCGGGTGATTTTCTGCTGCTGGTGTTGCTGGCAGTGGTTGCTTAGTTGCAGCGCCAACAATTGCAGCGGCCCGGTGCTTTATGGATTTGAAGACTCCGTGTCATCACAACAACTTCCAAGCTGGCAGCAGTTGCCGCTCTATTGGGGCGCGGGGCCGATGGTGTTGATAAAATGTTACACCGGGCAGACCCGTCCTTGTAAAGTAAGCTATGGCTTGATTGGTAACAACATGATGGAGAAGCTGGCAGCAGCAGCAGCAGCAGCAGCAGCAACAGCAGCAGCAGCAGCAGCAGCAGCAGCAGCAGCTGCACCTGAGCTGTCTGCTTCACCACTTATTACCAACCAGTTACCAGTAACCCAAGGAGTTACTTTATATGGCCACAGGCCCACCCGCTAAGGAGCCAGACAAGGCTGATGGGGTCCAAAAAGATCCTAAACAGAAACACAGTCACAAAGCGTCGGAGACCTCAACAACAGACCTCTATTTCACTGCCGTCAGGGTGACGGGCCAGCTACTAATTACTAGCTCGGCCCATAGCCTTTTCAGCACAACACCAGGCCGGCCTGTAGCCCTTGCAGAAGGCCACAGGCAGCAACGCCAAGCAGGCACACTGCCGCCAGGGATCTTGATCAAGCTGCTCGACAAGCCCCTGCAGCAGCAGCAGCAGCAGCAGCAGCAGCAGCAGCAGCAGCAGCAGCAGCAGCAGCAGCAGCAGCAGCAGCCATTAAGCACATGAGGCAGGGAGCGTCGCAACAGGAACGGTATAACTGGAAGCGGAAGACTGGGGACATAATTGGTGGTGGCACAACATGCAGAGGCACCATGGGTCTGCACATGGCAGCTGCAGGCCGTTGCCAAGAGCACGGTACTGTGCTGCACAATCGGCAACTGTTCCCAGCAGCCAGCAGCCAGCAGCCAACAGCTAAGCCCTTATCACCAGCAGCACGGCCCTTGCCATCATTTGTGCACTGTGCTTGCATGCATGCATGAGCGCAAGCACGCTCTTTGATATTATCTCCTGGCAAAAGAGCGGAAGAACAACAGCCCGCAGCACCGCCCTGATCGGCCCAAGTCCATGCTCACCTTGCACAGTTGTTAGGCTGCCTGATCAGTATGCACATGAGGCCAGCCCACCATCAGTATGCACATGAGGCCAGCCCACCATCAGTATGCACATGAGGCCAGCCCACCATCAGTATGCACATGAGGCCAGCCCACCATCAGTATGCACATGAGGCCAGCCCACCATCAGTATGACATGAGGCCAGCCCACCATCAGTATGCACATGAGGCCAGCCCACCATCAGTATGCACATGAGGCCAGCCCACCATCAGTATGACATGAGGCCAGCCCACCATCAGTATGCACATGAGGCCAGCCCACCATCAGTATGCACATGAGGCCAGCCCACCATCAGTATGCACATGAGGCCAGCCCACCATCAGTATGCACATGAGGCCAGCCCACCATCAGTATGCACATGAGGCCAGCCCACCATCAGTATGCACATGAGGCCAGCCCACCATCAGTATGCACATGAGGCCAGCCCACCATCGCCTGCGGACACCACCAGAGCTGCTGCTGCTGCTGCTGCTGCTGCTGCCATTGCAGCTGGGTTCACCTTATTAACAGTGCTCTTTAATTTCCTGGCCGGCCAGCACCCTGCACCGCAGCTGCAGCTGCAGGCTGTCTGCTCAGCCCTCCACTCGCATCCCGCATGCTGCCATGCGCCTGCAGCCCTTCTTGTGGCTCCCCCAGCCAGCAGCCTGGCAGGCAGCGCTGCAGTAGCGGCAGCCACACCCGGCACACACCCGGCATCCGAGTGCGCTGCTGCAGTGGCAGATACCGGGCGCATGGCAGAAGCACTTTTAGGCTGTTGAACAGAGTTGTAGGAACCAAGTGTTTGATAGTTTTATGAGGGAGGATACTTACATGTGGGTCCTGGCACCATCTTGGATGGTATGAGCCACAACAGGTTAAACATAGGTCTGAGACCAGAAAAGGAGAGTGAGCACCGTAAAACACACTGCACACCCTTGAGCACCAAATCTATCATGTTATATCCAGAGACGTCTTACTGCGGTGCGCAACGGCACCCCACCTCACCGGCAGCTTGCTCTAAGTTATCATGTGATAGTAATGGTGTACAAATGCACGACTGCGATATGAAGACGTTCCACCCTGCCCGGCACTCCTGAGGAGGACGCCAGCAGATCAGGCTGTGACCACCATCCAGCTTGTGCACATGCACGATTGCAATCGTGCAAATGCGCGACTACGTTATGACGACGTACCATTCTGCCAGGATCACACCAGCAGATCAGGCTGTGACCCCCATCCAGCTTACTGCATCAAGTCACCCGAGTCACTTCCATTGTGACAAGTGACGAGTTCCGATTATTGGCAGCTGTTAATCCTGCAGGCCCGTCAGCATCTTGCTTGGCCCTTGAGAGACGCTTCATTTTGCAACGTGAAGTACAGTGAGTGTCTACTAGCCGAGACTTGCAGGAATGGTGCTGTCGGAGAATTCAGCTGCAGCAGCGCATGAGGTATCCTCATCGTCACACACACCCCCTCCCTTAACTTACGCGGGTGGCGAGTTTTAACACACCACGCGTAGCTCATTCATTCATGCATTCATGCATTCATTCAGCTGCAGCAAATCATCATCAGCCCGTGACATCAGATGCTTGCACACAAAGACTCTTGCTTTGATAACTAAATCGCAATGCCGTTCACGTTTCTAGTGCTGCTCTGCTTGGCCTGTGCTGCCCGGCATAGTGGCCTCCATGGAGGTGCGGTGAGACTTTCGGAACGGAATTGTGCCAGCAGCCTGGGCGTGTGCAGTGCCTTTGCTGTCGAAGCCCCAGCCTGAGATGCACCAAGACAGCGGTGATGGTCAGCTGTGCGCTATACTGAACTGCCTGGCGCTTGCTGGCCTGTATCTGCTGCTATAGTAGCCGCTGCTGTCACAAGTTGCGGCACTCATCATGTCATGGCATCCATCAGCAGCCCTGTCTGCCGCGATTGTACGCCTTACAAAGCAAACCTGATCTGTGTAGGTCAGGGCCTGCTGCCCTCCCATGTGCCATCTGTTGGTGCCAGCAACTTGCTCAGCCAGCTGCAGCAGCAGTACAAGCACAGCAAAGCATGGAAGCGCGCCTACAAGCAGCGCCCAAGCGCCGCATGCTCCAGGAGTGGCAGTGCAAGCCTGTGCGCTGCGCAAACAACAAGCGCAACTGACGCATACGCCCAGCTCATGCTGGCAACCTCACCTCAAGCATACAGCAGCACCAGCAGCACCAGAGTATGCGTTGTGGCGCCAGCCCAGGACCAAGCCGAGTGTTAGACATGTACCGCGTTTGCCGTGGCAGCAGCAGCAGAAACTGCTATGGCTGCTACACTGCAGGTTGACGTGCAGCAGTGCAGCATCAGCGTGCAGGGGTTGTTTTTCTGTGG
Organism: Tetradesmus obliquus; assembly: GCA_030272155.1. Classification (NCBI taxonomy): domain Eukaryota; kingdom Viridiplantae; phylum Chlorophyta; class Chlorophyceae; order Sphaeropleales; family Scenedesmaceae; genus Tetradesmus; species Tetradesmus obliquus. The sequence continues at coordinate 3,685,168 of CP126204.1, forward strand.
CCCAAACGAGCCCACTAGGAGCTGCGAAGCGGGCTGGAGTTTACGCGATGCCCTGCAGCAGCTGCAGCAGCGGGGACAGAGCCTGCCAACATCATCATGCTTTCCCTACAAGCCAGATCTGTTTGGTGACCAGAGCACAGCAGCGCTGTGCAAGGGGTCCTGCAGCAGCCCTAGCACATATGCAGGGCGTGGCAGGTTCTCCTCTCAGATGATCACCAGTGTCTGGAAGGCGCAGCAGCACATACGGCAGTACGGCGCTATCGTGTCGCGCTTTGATGTGAGCACCAGCTGCTGCAGCATCTTTGCTAAGCTGTTTGTGCATAGTGCTGCGAGATACGCATGTTGATCATGGCAGGGACCGTTGCATGATTTTCCGTGTTGCTGCTGCACTCTACCCATGCGTTATCGACGCGCCGCCGCTGCTGCTGCTCCCGCCCGCGGCCGCTACTGCTACAATCACTCTGTTGCTACAGGTGTACAGCGACTTTGAGTCCTTCTATGCTGACAAGCGCAACGCCCAGGCAGTGTACAGGCCCAGTGCCAGCGCCTACTTCCAGTACTACCACGCCATCACGCTGGTGCGCTGGGTGGATCATACCTTACGTTATGATACTTCACATTATGTCAACACCCAGCCCATGTAACGTCACTTAACCAAAGGAGTAAGAGCCCCATACAACCGATGCTTAACCGGATGGTGCCAAACAGTAAGGTTATTATGAATATAAGCAACACCGGTTGGTTGTGGCTCACATCAGAAAATCTGGAAGCTGCAACCTTAGGGCCTGTTGCAACCATTCAAATCAGTGCCACTGCTGCATACATGCCTGCTGCTGCTGCTGCGTTGATGCGTGTAGGTGGGCTATGACAATGAGCAGCAGTATTGGCTGGCAAAGAACAGCTACGGTAGCGACTGGGGCGACAAGGGTCTGTTCAAGGTAGGAGCCATGCGTCTTTTGGATTGGGCCATTTGTCTGATGGCAGCAGCTGTTGCAGCAGCCGCCGACCGGCTTTTGCAAAATCTTTGCAAAAGGCGTCGATTGCAGCGTGGTGTCAGTCCATTACGGGCCTCGTAGCCTACGGCAGGTTCCTGGAGTGTACGGAGATGAAATCCAGTCCTGTGAACAACAACGCGGCGTGGGCGATCTCCTTTCTTTCTTGTTGGTTGCTTGCAGGTCGCGTATGGTGTGTGTGCCATCCTGGCAGCAGACAAAGGCGAAGCCTACGGCGTTGTGTGGACGCCCAGCAGCGTGCCTGATGCGCGGCAGCTGCCGGTGACAGCTGGGCCGCGCAAACACTGCTACTGGTACCAGGTGACCAGGGGATGGCTTGCCACTTCACTGGTGGTGCTGAGATGTCGTAGGGTGCCTGCATGATGGGGTCAGCAACTAGCCTAGGCCCGTTGAAAGTGGATCCATTTTTTTCTTTTTCCGGAAAACGCAGCCACTCGCATCAGACGTGAACACATGCATGTGCCATATGGCCAGCTTGGCATGGTGTTCGTGCGTAAATGCTGCTGGCGTGCGCGACATTTGTGGCAGATGTCACTGACAATCTTGGCGGCTTCGAGAATTCGAACGTTGCGGCAGAAGCTGAGGCACTTTGTCACATGCTTTGCTGCTGCAGGCACAGCCTGGTGACTACCTGTCCAAGGTTGCATGGCTGGCTGGCATACGCATTGACAAGCTCATGCTTGACAACACGGACGTGGTCAAAGACCTTGATGCATCACTGCAGGGGATGAAGCTGCTGCTTTGCAATCCCACCCCAGGTGAACAACGACGAGTGATTAGCCCAACATCTGCGGGTTGACTTTCAAACGTCATGTACATCGTTGTACCTAGCCGTGTGTGCCTAGCTGTACCTACCCAGCCGTGCTGTTGACACGTCCTGCCAATATACAGATGTTTGACACAAACAGCTTTTGTCATGCACGTGCACAGCGTAAAGGGAACCGGCAGAGCATGGCAGTGCATGCACCAGATGCCATGCGCCACACATTACAGCGTCGCCAAACTTGGATGCACTCAGGAGTACCTTTATCGCATTTGCAACAATGTTGCGCTGGGTCTGCATCTGCTCAGCAGCAGCTATATGTCCATGTGTTGCTGTAGGTGCTGTCAAAATGTCTGGATCTCCTCCCGGTCCAGGTAAGGGCGACAGCCGAATTCGTGATCCATATCTTGTGTTTCGCTATGAAGGCATCACACAATTTGCAGTTCAACTACAAATAGTGTATTGCACACTAACACCACCCTCAACGTTGCGGAAGTGCCCCATCTGTTTTGTTGCCCCTGCTACTTTCACCAATATGTGTTGTTGATGTTGGTTATAACCTACTAGTAGGTTCGCGTACTGTGCTAATAAGCACTGGGTTGCTTGTCACCACTGGACCTGAGGTCTCCCTAGGAAGACCTGGTGCAAGGCCTTGCAGCGGCATATGTACTTAACTATGTAGCTTACATTATGTAATGCTTGTGCAGGGGATGCATCCAAAGTCCATTATGTAATGCTTGTGCAGGGGATGCATCCAAAGTCCATTATGTAATGCTTGTGCAGGGGATGCATCCAAAGTCCATTATGTAATGCTTGTGCAGGGGATGCATTCAAAGTCCAGGGCACTGGCTCAGATCCCCAGCTTGAGGCGCTGCTCAAGATCAAGGCGGCAATCGACACAACTGGGAAGCTGGAGGAGTGGAACATGGCAGCTGGCACCAGTGGTGGCTACTGCAAGTGGCGTGGGGTCCTTTGCAACGACGGCACAACTCGTGTGTACGATTTGACTCTGAACCCTGCTGGCGGCACTGAAGGACTCAAGGGCACCCTACCACCTGTTGCTGCATTTAAGGGCCTTGCTGGCCTGACCGGATTGGATATAAGCGATCAGCCTGGCATCAGCGGCACTGTGCGTGCAGACTGGTCACGCCTTGGTCAGTTGCAAGACATGCGGTTGGGAAATAACTCCCTATTTGGCAGCATCCCACCAGCATGGGGCAGCCTGAGCAAGCTGCGCGTGCTATACTTGTTCGACAACAAGCTGAGCGGGTCAATCCCTACAAGCTTCAAGGCCTTGACCGTGCTGAAAGACATAGCAGTTTATAACAATGCGCTCAGCGGCACCATCCCTGACCTCAGTGGCCTGACCGGGTTACGGAGATTGTACCTATATGGGAACAAGCTGAGCGGGGCGATCCCTGCAAGTGTCAGGGGCTTGGTAGGGCTACAAGAGTTGATCTTACATACCAATGAGCTGAGCGGCACCATCCCTGACCTCAGCAGCCTGACCAAGCTACGGATGATGTCACTACATCAGAACAAGCTGAGCGGATCTATCCCCGCCAGTGTTGGGGCATTGACGGCATTGGAGTACCTAGCTATGCACGAGAACAATATCAGCGGCACTGTACCGTCTTCGCTATCTAGCATGCGGAGCTTGAAGGGAGTGTCCATGTCCAGAAATCCACAGCTGGGCTTCTGCTTGCCTGCATCATGGCGACAACAGCTGTCAGGATTTGACATGAAACAATGGATCTATGATAAGACACGCATCAAAGGGTTTTGTTGAATAAGAGTGCAACCTTGGCTTAGCACATGAAATGGTAACGTGAAGTTGCAACGTCAAATGATGCTGATGAGGTACTTCAGTGTCTATCACCGTAGGTGCCCTGGCCTGGCCATGCTCAGCATGCGGATTGCTGCATTGGTGACTTGCCACATTGGGGTGAATTTACGTTTGTAAACAGCCATTTTACGTTTGTAAACAGCCACCAAACCATAAGGTACGTGCCAGTGCGTGGACATGCAAATCATCATGATCAGGTTTCATTGTCATCATGTTACCCTTGTGGCCACAGCATAATCTGCAACATGTGTCATGTACATTTGCAAGTGGTTGCCTCATCAAGATAGGGCCTGCTCAGGCATCAGGATCATGGCATGCTGCATCATGTGTGCAGCAAGATCAATACGCCAAGCGTCCATAAGTCACAGCTTGTAGGCACGCACACTCTATCTTAGCCACCTGCCACATGGAAGACAAACCACTGGAACATAATACAATACATGGCACCGTCATGCTCAATCAGCGACTGCACGCAGTTTCATAGGTTAAATGCCCAAGCTGCTGCTGCTGGTGCCGCTGCTGTTGTGGACGGCGACACTCTAGTGCGGCGTTGCTCCCAGTTCCGCAACTTGTGCATGCACAACACCTAAATCGTCCAACACTCTCGTACTACAGCTGCAACATCTGCCAACACATGCAGCTACCGCTGATTGCATGGGTGATGCTGCTGATGCGTCAAAGAGAGCCAGATTCCGCCAGCACCGTCGAGGATCAGCAATTGCAAGTACGACATCGCCAGGTAGAGATTGCAGATGCCACCTTGATTCCTACGTAGAGGAGCTGCTCAAAAGCCGCTCATTGACGTAGGTGCGGCAGCAGCACTAGCTGTGCGCTGCTGCTACTTCTGCTTATGTTTCCGCCACTTCTTGCACATGGCGCGGTGCTGCTGCCAGTGCAACACGAGCAGGCCATGTTTCAATACTTGCAGTTATGGCTGAGGTGCTCGTCCAACGCTGTGGACGGCAACCCGCTACCAAAGCACAGAACATTGTGCACCCAACAAGTTCTGCAACAACTGGTCACGCAAGTGTCGCTGCACAGCTTCCTTTTCCAAACCCTGAGCCTCAGGATGCTGCATCCAATCCTGCAGCTCCTGCCGCTTCAACACTTCCTTGACCCTGCTGCTGCTGCTGCTGCTGCTGCCCATGATGTGGATCCCGCGGCTGTGGCACATCCTGCTGCTGCTGCTGCTGCTGCCGCTTCATCGCACGGCATGCGTGCTTGTGGTGTGGCCACATCTCCACCAGGCACTCCCTGCTGCAGAAGCGTGCAACCCTACAGCCGCCGCACACACAGGCCTTGCCACCCACCAGCAGCGCCTCGCTGCTGCAAGCGATGTTGGTGCAGGCGGGGTTGTTGCAGCAGCAGCTGACGCCAAAGTGACCACAGACTGCCAGGCACCACTGCTGCAGCTGCCGAATCAGCTCCTGCACACTTCCTGTAACTAATCCATCTGCAAGTGCGCTGTTGGCGCTGCTGCACGCGTCAACGCCCTCTGCATTTGATGCTGCGCTGGCAAGCACTATAGCCGTAGGTGTTGGCGTCCACAGCTGCACAAGCTGCTGCCGCAGCCGCAACAACATACTGTTGCTGTTTAGAGCTGCCGCTGCGCCGCCGGTCGCTTCCATGAAGTATTTGACAGCTGCATCCAGCAGCAGCAGCCACTCCCCCAACTCCTGCAGTGCTGGGTCAGCCCGCTCCTGGCCAGCCACATGCCCTGCAGCAAGGCCTTCTGCTAGCTTGCTGCCGGCAAACAGCGCCCGCACGAGCAGCAGCAGCCACGGCGCCGCAGCACTGCTGGCGCATGCGTCCTGCAGCTGCTGCTGCTGCTGCTGCTGCTGCTGCTGCTGCTGCTGCTGCTGCTGCTGTAGCTTTGCCAGCTGGCTGGCAGCAGCAGCTACATCCGACAGTGCCCAGCAGCTACCTCTCCAAGCCTGCATGCGCAGCCTGACAAGGTTTTGCTCACCCACACAACCCTGAGTAGCCGGCAGCTGGCTGAAATGCACCACAGCCTTGGTGAAGGACAGCAGCAGTCCAAACAGCAGCTGCTGCAGCTGCTGCTGCTGCTGCTGGAGGCTGCCTGTGTCAGTTGCGCTAGCAGCGGCTTCCAGCAGCACACCTGCCAGCACTGCACTGGGGGCATAGTAACCGGCATCATCATTATCGTCATCGTCTTCACCATCATCATCATCATCATCATCATCACCATCATCATCATCATCACCATCATCATCGCCAGAGCTACAGAGGCTTCCAGTAAGCTCGCAAAAGCGAGTCCACGGGTGCGTGTCACCCACCGGCATGGCAGCAGCAGCTGCAGTGGCGGGCGACGCCCACAGCACCGGCAGCACATCCCTGCGCAGGTGCTGTTGTAGCAGCCGTAGGAGCTCTGCTGACACGTCCCTGACGGCCTGCTGCTGCTGCTGCTGCTGCTGCTGCTGCCAGTGCTGAGCTGAACTGTTGAGGATGCGCACAAGGCCATCCACAAGATGCAACTTGCCAGACAAGGCGCAGAGGTTGGCGGCTGCTCGGCGCGTCTCCTGCCTGCTTGCCATGCTGCTGCTGCTGCTTTGTGCATCTCCGGTTTGGGCGCTGTGATGCTCCGGTGTAGCAGGATGCTGCGCTGCTGCTTGTGTGTCTGCGTTGTGTGGCTGTGTCAGCATGCTGCGGGCTGTCCGCTGCAGCTGCTGCAGCAGCGTGTGCCAGCAGCACGTCAGCTGATCACCCAGAACAGGGTCAGGCAGCACAACTGCTGTGCTGCTGCTGCTGCTGCTGCTGCTGCTGCTTGCTGTGCCAAGCAGCCGCCAGCAGCTCAATGAGGAGCGCACCCCTGCAAACACCTTGTTGACATGCGCAACTCCAAAGCCCCAAGGGCAGGCGGCGTCAGGGCTGCTGCTGTCGAGGCTGTTGCAGGCTCGCTCAGCTACATCCATCAGCAGCAGCGGCACCTGCATTGCCATGCCTGCCAGCTGCAGCTGCTGCTTGGACACTTCTGCTGCTGTCAGCAGCCGACATTCTGGACTAGTTGCTGTGCCAAGCAGCACTAGCGGTGCAGGTGCTGTCTCCAGGGCTTTTGTGAAAGCTGCGCAGGCAGTAGTGCCTGCCGTGCACTTGCGAGCTGCTACTGCTGCCTGGCCAAGCATCGCCTGCGGCAGCCCAAGGTCCCGCCACAGCTGCAGGTGATACTGCACAGCAGGCGCATCTGCTGCTGCTGCTGCTGCTGCTGCTGCTGCTCCTGCTCCTGCTGCTGCTGATGTGCGTTGTGCGGCACTGCTGCTGCTGCTGCTGCCTTCTGTGGTATTAGGCTGAGCCAGCAAGGTGGGGTGCTCCTGCAGCAGCAGCTGAGTCAGCACCGCCACCATGACCAGCATCAGCTGCCCATAGAAGGGTGATTTCAGCAGCGCGGCTGCATCCTCTGGCTGCGCTGCTGCCGTAAACCCTCCGTCCAAGTCATGTACAAATGTCCGAGTCCGCTCCTCGTGCATCTGAGCATCTTGCAGCAGCATGACGCCGATATCGATGCACGCTGCGATGCTCCTGCCGACTTGCAATGCGCTCATGGCGCGTGCTGCGCTGCTGCTGTGCTGGGCTGCTGCTGCTGACCTGAGACCCGCCATAGCCAGATAAGCTGCAGGAGCAGCCAAGGCTGCTGTTTCTGCTGAGCTGAGCAGACCATCTGGCTGTGACCAGCCTATATCGGATGTAAGTAAGAGCAGCTCAGCAGGCAAGGTAGAAGCTGCAGGTGGCAGGCCTACTTGTTGCTTGGAGCTGCTGCTGCCGCTCTCACCAGCGCTGCTGTTACTGCTGCTGTGGCTGCTGCTGCCGCTGATGATGCTGCTGCTGGCCTGTTCCAGTACTGCTGCTACATCCTGCATGGCCCCTGCCAACCCACGCAGTAGACTGTCCCACGCAGGTTGCTGTTCCTGCTGTGGATACCCATACGCCACGTTCAATACTGCCATAAGTGCTGCAATAGCGTGCTGCACACGCACTGCACAGCCTTCTGTGCTCCAGTCTTGCTGCTGCTTACGCTCTCCTAGCACTGTAGCTGTGGCTTCTACCAATGCTCCGGTCACTGCCACCTCGATCACTGCATCCCTCTCAACAGCATTGCTTGCAGCATGCTGCTCGGTTAATGCAAGAATGGTCTTGCAAGCTGCCTCTAACTGCGTGCTGTCCTTGAGCTGTTCAAGTACGTCCGCCCAGGCCTTTGCTGCTGAGGCCATCACGTGTGTCTTACTAAAAACTGCCTCAAGTCATAATGCCTAGCGAAAGAACACACGGCGTTGTGGATCAGATCCAAGGTAGCACGCTTGGCAGGCCGGGCGCAAAGCAGCTCCGATACACCGAAGCGATTCAAGAACGTGTTAAACTATTGATGATATCAACATGCGTCATTCAAGTAGCGTCGGGTGCCGGCTGCGAAACTGATAGGCAAGCCTGCACTGCAGCGTTAAAGGGCAGGGCTGGAGTGCAGTAACACTGTCATGGCCCGGCCGTTGAGGGTACCCTTCAGTTGCTCGTCATTGTATTCCCTGCAAAGTGCGAGTAAACCGTCACTAAGACTTATCAGAAGCACCTGACAGCACTATGTAGCCATCACCAAAGAGTAAACCATCACAGGCAGTGTCTCATACACAACTCATGTTGTGTCCCCCTCAGGGGGACCCAGGGCCTGGGTGGTGAATGAGATTGAAGTATAGAGAACTGCAGGTAACACACATTGCAGTAGCACAATGAAGATATTTCTCATTTGCTGCAACCGTAATGGCAGTCGGCCTTTTGTCAACCAAGACCGGCTGGCCATGCTGCATGAACAGCCAGCAGCATCAAAAGCGCGTCAACAAAGCTACGCTGTAACACCACCTGGAGCTTGTCTCGCAGCTGAGTGCAGCCATACAGAAGCGCTGGCCTGCTGCAAGTGCAACCGCCTGGCGGTGCTGCAGCCCTGCCCACAGCAACACAACACTTGATTCGAACGTGCATACAGTAGCATGGGGTAGCTGCAGGAGATCCAGCAGCTACTGTTGCAGGGTACCCGCTGCTTGCTAGGGTGCTGGGGCTGATCAGCGCAAAGCATCAAACATTATTAAAGCATCAAAGATTGATAATGCATCAGTGCAATGCCGACACTGCAGAACATGGGCATGGCAGCACTGCACGCATGCGCTGTTCCAGTAGTGCATGCGGCGTACAAAAAGGCATTCTTCACGAGCACTGCCGGCCACCTGTGGTGTTTTCCTGACAGGGGGCACTGGTGCTGCTTAAAATCACGCACTAGTAAGGTACACAGAGTAGTGCACCATGTCGTTGCCGTTGCTGCTGCTGCACGCCATGAACGATACGCTGCCGGCTGTCACGAGCATGAAGTGTTCACCAACACACATACACCAGGCACGCCACGAGCGCCACAGCAGATGCTGCACAGCCATGCTGTCTATTGCAATTGCCCAACTGCGCTGTGCCATGCATGACTGCAAAGGCCGCCGCTGCAGCCTGCACTTGCAAGCGCCACTGCATCTGCAGCCTGCACTACAAACAACATCCACTTGATAGCACCAGCTCAGCTACGCAGCTCCGGCTGCCGATCTGCTATACAGCCGGCTGTTGCCTTGCTCTTGTGAGCTGCGGCTCCGGCATGGTGTGCATGGTCAAGGCCACGATGCAGTAACCGTGCTGCTGCTGCTGCTGCTGCTGCTCTGCTGCAATCGGACAGTGCCATTCCCACTTGGCTACTCTGCATGGCAGCTCTCCTGCAGCCTAGCAGGCTGTGCTGTGCATTATTCCACGGCTCCAGCTGCAGCCGGAGCAGCTTCACAGCAACATTGGCTGCACAGCTGCTGCTGCTGCTGCTGCTGCTACCGGCCCGCCTTGTGCTGGTGGCCGTGGCCGTGTGCATGATGCCCGTGCCCATGCTGCTGCTGCTGCATTGCCCTGCTGCAGTCTGGGCAGTACCACTTGCCCTTGGGCTGCTCAGTCAGGCCCACGCAGGGGAAGTGGAACCACTCAATCGGGCACTCCTCGTTATCACAGCAGACCATGTCGCCGTATGACACGCCCTTGCACACGCAGTAGCGGGGCTCGCTGGCATCACCTTCCAGCTCCGCTGCTGCTGCCAGCGGCACCGGCTCATCTGCTGCTGCTGCTGCCGCTGAGAGGCCTTGAGGGCAAGAATTGGTGCAGGCGAAGCAGTGGAAATACAGCAGAGGGGGTGAGGAGCCCAGGCACAGCAGGAGATACAACAGAGAGCACGGCACATAAGCATGCATGCGACTGCGATAGTAGCCTAACTCCGGCTACTATCACAGGAGGTAGCTGGTGGATGCTGTGCAAAGCGACCAGTCAGGAAAGCATGCCTTCCAAGCAGCAGCAGCAGCGGAGCTGGAAGGTGATGCCAGCGAGCCCCGCTACTGCGTGTGCAAGGGCGTGTCATACGGCGACATGGTCTGCTGTGATAACGAGGAGTGCCCGAATCAAACAGACACACGACACAAGGCAGCAGCTGCGGCGGCGGCGGCGGCACATACTGCTGAGGTCGGCTAAGAGCACTGCATTGCAGCAGGCGATGCACCTCCACACTGCTTCCTCACGTCTGTGCAAACACGCCGGTGCGTAGACTAGCAGCAGCATTGGTACCCGCTGCTGCTGAGCACGGACACACCACAAGCTGAGACCGTCTTTCCACGCTCACCTGCAGCCTCCGCTGCAGCGCCCTCCACTCCTTTCCTGCGAGTATACTTGCGCTTCTGCCGCTGCTCGCCTTGCTGCTGCGCCGCTGCTGCTGCTGCTGCTGCCGCCTGCTGCTGCTGCTGTGGTGCTGCTGGCAGCCCTAGGTCTATGCCTAGCCTGCCGCATGCTGTTTCTCCATCTGTCAGGCCGGACTCGCGCTGCTCATCATCTAGGTCTGAGGCAAACTTGGTGAGGTCTTCATCCAGGTTTCTGATGTGCACGTCCACCAGGTCGTACACCTGGGCTGCGATGTGCATCTGTTGGTGTGCGTGGGTTCGGCATGTGGTTGAGCAGCAGCAGCAGGGGCAGCAGGAGGCAGAACAGAGGGGGCACATGCAGGAAGATGAGCCGTATCACAGTGAGGTAAGGGCGCCATGTACACCAGGCCTTACACAACCAGGCCTGCTGCGCAGAAGTATCAGCAGTTTGGAATGTCAAGCTGCTGCTCCTGCCAACAAGCACATGCAAGCAGAGGCAATAACATGGTTAACTACAGCACAGAAGATTGGGCATGCAGGCTCATGTCCGTGCTCTGCTGCAGGCAGTAGCATGACACCTATTGAGCACGCTGCCGCATGTGACAGAGGCACTGCTGCTGTGCCTGAGCTTGCTACGCTGCTCACCTTCTCCTCTGCCATGTTGATGATCTGCTGCTGCATTGCTTGTACCTCTCTGCTGAGGGTTTGGTCTTCTGGAGAGTGCCGAGCTCGCTTTGCCTGCCCTGCCTTGCCCTGCAGTGCTTCCATCTGCTGCCTGCACTTCTCGTCTACCTGAGCCTGCAGCTGCGCCGAGCGCTCATCTAAGTCGCGTATTAACCTAAAGTTCCGGTGCAACCTCTCCGGGATGGGGCCTAGCTCCGTGATGTACTTTTCTATCAACTCTGCTCCATCGACTGGCGCCCTCTCCTTCTCTCTTTCTGCCATGTTCATATATTATTTTTGAAACTGTTAACCAGGTAGGATCGCAGATAACACCGCAACCGGGAAGTGAGTGCTTGTCAACAACAGCACAAGAAGCAGTCTGAATGTGGCGTGTCACTGATGCTATGCTTAAGCTTAAGGTTGTTCTTGCAGATTACGCAACTGAAGTTGACACTGCACAGCTTGTACTCATGGCAATGCTACTGACCGCCACAGGGAGCTGTTATGACAGCTGACTCTTTGCAATTTGCTTTAAGCAGTTTGCGAGGTTTATCATCCTGTGGGTGGGTAGCTACAATGCAGATATCACACGCATCTAAAGCCATAAACACGTGCTGAGCAAGCCTGGCGATCAGGAGGTACATTGTGACAGGACGCAGGACCCTGGACCCCGGACGCGTCTTTGCAGCAATTAGTTCTCAGCCTGCCGCGCACGCTTCTCCTCGCCAATCTGCAGCAGCGCAGCTGCGTGAAAAAGTTGCTCAGTTGGTCCTCCTGCAGGAATTCAGGCAGCCTATTTGGTTGGATCGTGCTGCGAGAATGGGTTTTCTCACACCCGTTCTCAGCGGTACAGCTGTACAGATCAGCTGCAGCAGCTGCAGTGCAAGGGCAACAGAAGCAGGTGTCTAGGGTACAATGTCAACGTTTCAGATGAATATTACCACTTCTTGGCTGTTGTAGGTGACGTTTGGTGATTGGTTGCACACACGTACAAGGTGTTTAGGGCTTCACTGGAGCCTGCGACACCGTGGCCTCAGTGTTTGTCACTACACGCAAACCTGAAACGTCACAGCTGGATTATACATACGTGTAGTAACGTGGTGCATACACCTGCTGAGTCCTCGTCTCGCCATCGACACTCACGTCTTGGCTCACCTTGGCCACGCACGAACAGTTAACATCTCCTTGCTCAGCTGCAAGTATACTTTCATCCTTCAACGTTACCGACTGAAGCTTGTTTAAGCGTTCACGCTGGGGGGATCTAGGTGATTTCCAAGCCGTTGGATGGAATGAAGCACATTGTACTGGCCAGCTTGCTGCTGGCATGGGCTGTGGCTGGCTCGCAAGTTGCGAAAGCGGAGCAAACATGGTGAGATAAGCAGCTTGGGGCGAGATCAGCGTCCTGTGCTTTGAGTGTGTCACAGGGATTTGCAACCCTACTGCTGCTGCTGTGGTAGTAGTATGCAATAGTGCTGATCTCAGCAGGGACGCTTGTTTGATTAAGTCGTCGTAACAGTATCATAAGCTATGCCTCTTACACGGGTTTTCGTCCACTGTATGACTGGCACAGCAGCTTGCTCAGTATGCATGGCACCCTTGGCAAACATTCAACAGAAGTGCATGGACACGCCCCTGCAAAGCCATCACACATCGCTGCAAGCCATTGCAAACACAACTGAAACTTTTATTCAAACGTATGTCTCGGGTTTGCATCCACATGTGTACAAAACACTACTCAGCAGCAGCAGCAGCAGCAGCAGCAGGAGCAAGCTTTCTGCTACGAGCCACATGCACGATGATAGTGGGCAGCCCTCCAGATGCCCCTGCTCGCATCAATTGCCTGTGAGCTGCAACATCAACTACTGCTGGTGTTGGAAAATGTGCAGCAATGCTGGCATTGAATGAACACAGTAGCCTGCACTTGTCAAAGCACGCAAGCGTCGGCACTCACCCAGCCTGTTCTGCCTGCTTTTGTGCTGCTTTGCTGCTGTGCAGGCATGTGGGTGACGACCCGTCTCCAGCTCCTGAACCCCCACCCAGCCCTGAACCCTCACCACCAGAACCACCAGCACCAAGCCCAGAACCTCCTGCCCCAAGCCCAGAACCCCCTGCCCCAAGCCCTGAACCACCGGCACCCAGCCCTGAACCCCCTGCACCAAGCCCTGAACCCCCCGCCCCAAGCCCTGAACCCCCGGCGCCCAGTCCTGAACCGCCAGCACCAAGCCCTGAACCACCCGCCCCGAGCCCTGAACCCCCCGCCCCAAGCCCTGAACCACCGGCACCAAGCCCTGAACCGCCGGCACCAGGCCCTGAACCGCCATCACCTGACACATGGCTCACTAAAAAGCATGAGCTGGGCTATTGTGCCATGTACGGCATCTGTGGCCGCAGGAAGGATGGGGATGTGCTCAATTGCGCCAACAACACACAGGTGTGGCAGTGGTCAACACACAGCTAAGGATCTTGCCTCCGGTTTTGTGCAGCGCTTGGACACGTTTCGCCCTGGCGCAGCAAACGGCAAGGTTGTTGACCAACAAATTGCATCTTGCATGTCAGCGTCCAAGCGAAGTGGTCGGCGAATGATGTACCCAATGCTGCTGTGTGCGTTGTCGTGTGCAGGCTCAGGCTCCTGCTGTTGCTGTAACAGCTGTGCTGTGCTAATATGTCTTATTGTTCTGCTGTTATGTGCAGGCCCAGGCTGCGAGTGATGAGCTGGCGCGCAAGCTGCAGGCGACGTGCCCCACGCTGTGGGCAGAGGCGGGCGGCGCGGCGGGGCGCTACTGCTGCACAGCGGAGCAGATTGACAAGCTGTCAGGCGACGTGCGCGTGAAACCCTTACTAGGCAATTGCAGCAGCTGATATGTAGTTTTTACAATAGCACAATGCAGCTTTTCATGCAGTGCGAATGCCCTGTCCTGCCATACCTGCAAACCTGCAGCTGCTGAACCTGCGTGCAAGTCTATCGTTCACAATGCCCACTGCCGCATTGTCAAGCGCGCCGCCGCCGCCGCTGCTGCTGCTGCTGCTGCTGCTGCTGCTGCTGCTGCTGCAACAGACCGGCAAGGTGGCTCCTTTCACTGTGGGCTGCCCAGCCTGCCTGCACAACTTTGTGCAGCTGTGGTGCTTCCTCAGCTGCTCCAGCGACCAGTCAACCTTCACGAATGTGACACAGGTGCAGCTGGCAGCAGACAACAATGCAACGGCAGTGAAGGAGATCGACGTATGGACCAGCGACGAGTTCACAAACTCGCTCTACGACTCCTGCAAGGTGGGAATGATCAGATCAACAACATTGCAGATGGATTTGCGACTGCGGTGTGCTGGGCATATGTCGACTGAGAATGGCCAACACTGATCACTTCAGCATCCAGCGCTGCTGTGCTAGTTTGTGGTGGCGTATGCCTCCCTGCAGGGTGTGGCCACTCATCCCACCATGAACTTCATGGCCAACATATACCAGAATGCTCGGCAGTGAGCGCATATAACAGGTTGTGGCCCTGCTTTTGTGGTTGCTTCTCCACAGGACGTGAAGTTCGGTGCAGCGAATCTTCCCGCCATGAACTTCATGGGCGGCGGCGCGAAGAACGGCCAGCAGTGGCTGGAGTTCCTCGGTGAAGTCAAGGACAAGCGCGTGCCCCCGGTGGGCTCCCCATTCCAGCAGAACTTCAACCCCACAGGGAATAACACACCCCCTGGGATTACTCCGGCAGTTGGCAAGATGGCCAGCTGCGGAGATCCTCTGTTCCTGTGCTCATGCGCAGACTGCCCCGTGGCGCCCGGCTGCTCAATCGTGAGTTTTTGCAAGTTGGGTTTGTTGCAATAGTCACAACATGTGTTGGTGGTATTTGACGTTCCAAACGTGAGTTTGCCAAGGAAAAGAATGTCAAGGACAAGCGCACGCCCCTGGTGGGCGCCCTGTTACAAAAGAACTTCAACATTGTGGGTTATAGATGCCAGTAGCAAGATGGCCAGCTGTGGCGGCCCGCTGTTCCTGTGGTCCTGCGCGGACTGCCCTGTGGCGCCCGGCTGCTCCATTGTGAGTGTCTGAAAGTTTGGTATTGTTGCAAATTGCATTGGTGGTGTTCAAACTTTTCAACATGACTTTGCAAAGCTTGCGGTCCTGAGCGGACTGGCCTGTGGCGCCCGGCTGCTCCATCGTGAGTGTTGTTTGGTTGGGAGCTCATGGCAAGGGGTGCTGTATGCACATCTGCAGGCTCTGCTCTCTGCTGCTGCTGCTGTGCCTGCAGTTCATAGGTTTTACGGAAGAGAGTGTTACTGCTAATGAAAAACCCAAGCCCTCACCTGGCGGCATCGCTTGTTGCTGATCATTGTGCTTGCTTCTGCTGCTGCTGCATGCTTGCTGCCGCAGCCCACTCCCGGGCCTCCCCCTGAGAGCCGCACCTGCAGGGCTGGCGCCATCAGCTGCTGGGACCTCACGCTGCTGCTGACATACATCGCCCTCGTGGCAGGTGAGCAGCACCCGGATTGTTGTTTCGGCCGAAGGCAGACAGCTATACTGTCATTCTGGCACCGAGTTACAAAGGCGATGTCGCAGCAGATCGTGTCCAGCCCCAGTTGTTGTGCAGACTGTGCTGCACACAGTACCTACTCGTATGCATGCCCCTGTGTTCCTTGGTTGCTTGTCTTTGTTGTTCGTCGCTGGGCAACGATGCGTGTGGTCACAAGCTGTCTGGCGCTGCCGCTGCCGCTGCCGCTGCTGCTGCTGCTGCTGCTGCTGCTGCTGCTGCTGCTGCCATATACCCTACTTTCGGCCTTGCAGGCACAGCCACCGTGTATGTGCGCAACAAGCGTGCCAAGGACAGGCAGCTCCTTGATGCACAGCTTGGGCTGGAAGGTGAGTGGGCTGTAATGTTACAACATGGCATGTTTGGCATATGAAAACATGGAGTATGCTCTGCATAACCAAGCATCTTGTTGGCAGTGACAGCTGCTGCTTGGTTGCATGCACGTGTGCGCACCTGCGTCTCCCCAGCTGTCAGGCAGCGTTTGAATTATGTTACATATGTGTTACTTTTGTGTTATTGCAGCACAAGAGCCGCTGCTGGGCATGGCGGCTGAGCCCGGGTCAGCAGCTGCAGCAAATGGCGGCAGCGGTGATGATGAAGGCGATGAGACGGAGCCACTGCCGGGTGATGTGCACTACCCCTGGCTTGAGCGCAAGATGCAGACTGCTTACACAGCGCTGGTGAGCAAGAGCGAAAGCTGCTCCCACTGTGGAGTTTTGTCTGCCAGTCCCAGTCTCCCGAATGCTTCGGCTGCATGTTTCTGCCTCTCCCTCTATCAAGCGATTGCCGACGTCTCGCCAAAGCCTTTGCACATGCCTCTCTGTGCTGCCTGCTGCACATTTCCACTGCACCAGGGCGAGCTGTGTGCGCGCAAGCCCCTGCACGTCATCCTTGCAGGCACCCTCCTCATCGCCTGCTGCCTGTTAGGCCTCATCCGATTCAAACTTGAAACCAACCCACAGCAGCTCTGGGTGGGCCCAGGCAGCAGGGCAGCACAAGATAAGGCAGCATATGAGGCCTCATTCGGGCCGTTTTATCGCGTGGCGCAGCTGATCCTGAGCACCACGCCAGACAGTAATAGCAGCTACATCAGCAGCGGCGGGATGCCGGGCATCGTCACGGACGCGAATATCAGGCTGCTCTTCGACATGCAGGATAAGGTGGACGCGCTGTCAGGTGAGTGCCGACCAGCGGTTGGCTGTGACTGGATGCAGCAGCAAATTAGGGACGCATGGTGTTGCTACTGATGACTGCTGTTGCGTTAACTGTGGCCAGCGGTTGACTTTGACTGGATGCAGCAGCAGCTTTCAAATCATGTTTGTGTGTTGTTGTTTCTGGTTGTATATCAGTGGTGGTATGTCAGTGGCCGCCGTTCGACATGCAGGACAAGGTGGACGCGCTGTCGGGTGAGTTGACTTTGACCATCCGTTGATTTGACTGGAAGCAGCAGCGGATTAAGAAAGCATGTGTGTCTGTTGTTGTTCCTGGTGGTCTGTCAGTGGTTGCTGGTCAGCCTGCAGGACAAGGTGAACGCGCTGTCAGGTGCGTTTGACCGTGAGTTATAGTTTGACTGCGTGGTGGACATCGTCTGTGACTTCAAAGCAGCAGCAGATGCACTCTAAAATGTATGTGACTGGCAGGATGTATGTGTTGATGTGTTTCACATGGCAACACCCTACAACTGAGAAAATAAACTTGTCATCTGATCACCTGCCCCTTCTCTCTGCTGCTTCCACCCGCGCCACTGTTTCCTGCAAGCGCAGCCGCCTACACCTCGCCAGCTGGCACCCCATCTGCCGCTGCCCTTACCGATGTTTGCTTCAAGCCCTTCGGAACAGCCTGCGCCACCCAAAGCATCCTGCAGTACTGGCACATGGATAGGGCCTTCTATGCCAGCGAGCAAGCAAAGGGCAAGTACTCCACAAAGCTTAGCCCAGACTACTGCTTCGGGCACTGGGCTACGCAGTGCAGGAGTGCCTTCGAGGCGCCCATGGACCCGCACGTCATTCTGGGAGGGTTCAGCACTGGTCCAGATTTCAGGTGCGGCCTGCCTTGTGGTGTGCACAGTTTATGTCTCAATGGTCTGTATAATTGTCCACGCACTTGGTGGTGTGGCCTGTTGTGTCTGGGCCACGCAGTGCAGGAGTGCCTTCGAGGCGCCGATGGACCCTCATGTTATCCTGTGAGGGTTCAGCACAGGGCCCGACTTCAGGTGATTCGGGAATGCATTGCTTGGTGTGCATGCTGTGTGTCTGCGTGCGGTGCTGTGCACATGGTGGTGTGCTGTCTGTGTGCTGTCTGTGTATGTGGTGTTTGTGCATTGGGCCACGCAGTGCAGGAGTGCGTTTGAAGCGCCGATGGACCCACACGTCATTTTGGCAGGGTTCAGCACTGGTCAAGATTTCAGGTGCGGCCTGCCTTGTGGTGTGCACAGTTTATGTCTCAATGGTCTGTATAATTGTCCACGCACTTGGTGGTGTGGCCTGTTGTGTCTGGGCCACGCAGTGCAGGAGTGCCTTCGAGGCGCCGATGGACCCTCATGTTATCCTGGGAGGGTTCAGCACAGGGCCCGACTTCAGGTGAGTCGTGATTCGGGTATGCATTGCTTGGTGTGCATGCTGTGTGTCTGCGTGCGGTGCTGTGCACATGGTGGTGTGCTGTCTGTGTGCTGTCTGTGTGCTGTCTGTGTACGTGGTGTTTGTGCATTGGGCCACGCAGTGCAGGAGTGCGTTTGAAGCGCCGATGGACCCACACGTCATTTTGGCAGGGTTCAGCACTGGTCAAGATTTCAGGTGCGGCCTGCCTTGTGGTGTGCACAGTTTATGTCTCAATGGTCTGTATAATTGTCCACGCACTTGGTGGTGTGGCCTGTTGTGTCTGGGCCACGCAGTGCAGGAGTGCCTTCGAGGCGCCGATGGACCCTCATGTTATCCTGGGAGGGTTCAGCACAGGGCCCGACTTCAGGTGAGTCGTGATTCGGGTATGCATTGCTTGGTGTGCATGCTGTGTGTCTGCGTGCGGTGCTGTGCACATGGTGGTGTGCTGTCTGTGTGCTGTCTGTGTGCTGTCTGTGTACGTGGTGTTTGTGCATTGGGCCACGCAGTGCAGGAGTGCGTTTGAAGCGCCGATGGACCCACACGTCATTTTGGCAGGGTTCAGCACTGGTCAAGATTTCAGGTGCGGCCTGCCTTGTGGTGTGCACAGTTTATGTCTCAATGGTCTGTATGATTGTCCACGCACTTGGTGGTGTGGCCTGTTGTGTCTGGGCCACGCAGTGCAGGAGTGCCTTCGAGGCGCCGATGGACCCTCATGTTATCCTGTGAGGGTTCAGCACAGGGCCCGACTTCAGGTGATTCGGGTATGCATTGCTTGGTGTGCATGCTGTGTGTCTGCGTGCGGTGCTGTGCACATGGTGGTGTGCTGTCTGTGTGCTGTCTGTGTACGTGGTGTTTGTGCATTGGGCCACGCAGTGCAGGAGTGCGTTTGAAGCGCCGATGGACCCACACGTCATTTTGGCAGGGTTCAGCACTGGCAGGGTTCAGCACTGGTTTGGCAGGGTTCAGCACTGGTCAAGATTCAGGTGAGGCCTGCCTTGTTGTGTGCACAGTCTTTTGTGACTGGCTGCGTGCTGTGATGTGCACATTCTGGTGAGCCGTGTGCGTGTGTTTGATGTGTGGTGTGCCTCTCACTGGGCCTCGCACATTTGCTTACAACACATACCACCGCCTTGCGCAATCTTCAACCACAGTGATGCATGATTACTCCGGGGCCATGGCCTTTGTCGCGGCCCACTCCATCCAGCGCCCGCACACACAAATCGTCACAACACATGCCACTGCCCCAACTGTCACTTGAAACCCCCTTGCAGGAGCTACTCTGCTGACGCAATGACCTTTGTGGTCACCTACCTCGTTGACAGACAGCTCCCACACATGCTGAAGTCAATTGCTTGCCGCTGCCTCAATCTCCAACACTCCTGTGCAGGAACTACTCTGCTGACGCAACGGCATTTGTCGTCACCTACCCCATCGACAGCGACCCCGCCAACCTGCCAGCAGCGCTGGCCTGGGAAGCCGCCTTTCTAGAACTAGCTCAGGGGGAGCTGCGTGGCATGGCTGCAGCGGCAAACCTGAGCTTGGCGTTCCAGGCAGAGAGGTGGGGCTGCGCTGCCTTGTTATAGCTGCTGCATGCGTGCGGAGGCTGTTTGAGGTGTTTGCATGAACTGGAGATGTACAGGTGTAATTGAGTTGTGTGCAGCATATGATTTTTGCAGCGTATGCGTTTGCTGTGGCATATGATATTGCTGCAGCCTATGCGCCTTCAGCACATGCTTAACACGGACTTGCCTCTGTTGCGTGTTGTCTTGTCTTGCGTCATGCTTGCAGGTCTGTTGAAGACGAGCTGAAGAGGGAGTCCTACACAGATGCCTCTGTTGTAGCCGTGTCATATTTGGTGATGCTCGGCTACATCACGTTCGCGTTGGCTGCGCTGCCGCCGCCTCAGCAGCTGCTGCAGCTGTTTGTGCTCAGCAGAGCGGCGCTCGGCGCCGGCGGTGTGCTGATCGTGGCAGGTGCGCCATGTGTGTGATTTGGAACATGTGTATTGCTGGCCTTGGAGCCGCTTGTGCATGCGCTCATGAGGTGTGACATGTGTAATGCGCCTGTGCAGATGATGCGCAGGACTGCAAACACATGCACAAGGCATCAACATCTGCTGCTGCTTCTGCTGATGATGCTAATGCTGCTGCTGCTGCTGGCGGCAACTGACACACGCGCTATGAGCCTGTGCATTTGCTTGGCTTGTGAAGCACTTTCACCATGCTGCTGCTGCTGCCGTCCTGCACACTTGCAGGCAGTGTTGCTGGGGCCATGGGCCTGTGCAGCCTGTTTGGTATGTGGAGCACGCTGATCATCATGCTGCTGCCGCTGCTGCTGCTGCTGCTGCCGCTGCTGCTGCTGCTGCTGCTGCTGCCGCTGCTGCTGCTGCTGCTGCTGCTGCTGCCGACTTCAAACCTGCAGGCAGTGTTGCTGGGGCTATGGGCCTGTGCAGCCTGTTTGGCATGTGGAGCACGCTGATCATTATGGAGGTCATTCCTTTCCTGGTGCTGGCGGTTGGGGTGGACAACATGTTTGTGCTGGCGCACGCGCTAGGGCGCCAGGTGGGTTTGAGCAGTTGGTCATCACTTGTTTTATGACATCATCTGCTTCCTGTGAACCATCTGTTTGTCACATGAATCCGCCTTGGGCTCTGCCGGCGCCTCCATCACCCTGGCAGCAAGCTGTATCTTCTGCATCCTCTGAACGTGTTCTGAGTTGCTTTGTTATGCGTTGCTTTGTTATATGTTCCACCTTGCAGGACCCCACCTTGCCCTTGGTGACGCGTGCTGGCCTGGCCTTAGGCTCAGCCGGCCCCTCCATCACCCTGGCAGCAAGCGCACCAGTCTTACTTGAGTGCACCTGCACCTGACACTGGATGTACATGTGTCTGCAGCACCCCGCCTTGCCTTTGGCGATGCGTGCTGGCCCTGCCTTAGGCTCTGCTGGCCCCTCCATCACCCTGGCAGCAAGCTCGCCAGTCTTACTTGAATGTCTTCACATCTCACTTTGTATGTACATGTGTCTGCAGGACCCCACTCTGCCCCTAGTGACGCGTGCTGGTCTGGCCCTAGGCTCTGCCGGCCCCTCCATCACCCTGGCAGCAAGTTGTGAGGTGCTGGCCTTTGGGCTGGGGGCCCTGACGCCCATGCCTGCCGTGCGCAACTTCAGCATCTGCGCAGCGACAGCAGTGCTGTTGGACTTCATCCTGCAGGTGGGGGCTGTTTTGAAGTTATATGAATTGTGTGTTATCTGAAGGTGTTATGTTGTTGCGTGTCGCCTGCCGTGTGCCAATTCAGTCTGCGTGACAACAGCACTGCTGCTGGACTTCATCCTGCAGGTGAGGTTTGTTGTGAAGTCGCGTGTTACAAGTGTTGTTTTGATATGGTGGGTCATTGCTGCATGGTGTCGGCCGTGCGCAACTTCAGCATCTGCGCAGCGAACACAGTGCTGCTCGACTGCATCCTACAAGTGGGGTTGCCTGGCGTTGACATGTGACTTGTCATTTGTGTCACCTCTGTATTTTGCTCACAACAGCGTTGCAGGCCGTATGTCGACGACTACTGTCACCATGCCCAGTTGCAGTGTACCAGAAGCACGTATGCACTGCCTTGTTGCGTGCCTTGCATTCCACGCCCACCTGGTATATATGGTTCTTCTGCGGTACCATGCTGTGTGGAAAACATTGTTATGCAGGTCACTGTGTTCATGGCGCTGCTTGTTGTTGACAGCCGCCGCCTTCAGCAGTCCCGCCTCGACTGCCTGCCATGCCTTTGGACTTAACCCCTTTCACTACGCGACGGTATGCTGCGGTTTTGTGTGGGTTTGCAGGTCACTGTGTTCATGGCGCTGCTTGTGCTTGACAGCCGCCGCCTTCAACAGTCCCGCCTCGACTGCCTGCCATGCATTCGCGTGCCATACCGCGACGCTTCCGGCCACTGGGTGTACGACGATGTGTCAGATAACGAAGATGACGATCACCAGGGTTCAGCTGCAGGTGGCCGATCTTGGGGTTTACCAGGGCTCAACGCCCTGCGGGGTTTAGCCGGCGGCGGCGGCGGCGGCCAGCAGCAGGGTTCAGGGACAGATCCTGGGGAGATGTACTTTGCGCCGCAGCAGCAGCTGCCGCCGGCAGCAGCAGCAGCAGCAGCAGCGGCAGCAGCACATGATGGTGATGGTGAGCGGCTAACGCCCTCACCACTGCCAACAGTTCTTCCTGGGGTGACAAAGCATGGCCCTGGGCTGCTGCATGGAGACAAGATTTCGCTGCAGTCGCTGCTGCAGGTGGGATTTGGGCAGCGCTGCGCGTTATGAGTGCTGCACTTGTTTGGTGGCTTCGGTGCGTTGTTGGGCTGCTGCATGGAGACAATATTCTGCTGCAGGCACTGCTGCAGGTGGGTGCATTGCTGCGGCCAGCCCAGCGCTCCATCTACTGCAGATGTTTCTTGCCGTATGTGCACTGGCGCAGGGCGGAGTCTGCTGTCCATGCCCAACCTGCCCCTGTCACCCTTTTGGCCTGCTGGATGCTGTAGCTGTACTGTTCTGTTGGATCTGTCCCACTTGCCTGTGTGGTCTGCTGATGCGTGCTGCTGCTGTTCTGATGTTGTGTGCTGCTGTTGTGTGTGCCTGCAGGCCTACATGGAGCGGCTGCATGCGCCGCTGCTGATGCAGCCACTGGTGCAGGTGGCTGTGGTGGCGCTGTTCATCACAGGTGGGGGTGTAATGCGATGATGGTCCTTACCTCAGGTTCATTTTGTGGGTGTGCAGCAGGATGTACACGCGGCATTACACGCAATCAGTTGATTATACAGGTGCTGCTGGTAGCTGTGTATTATAGGTCAGTGTGTGCAGCTTCTAGCGCATCTACATGTTACGTTGTTCCTGTCCCGATGGCTGATGCTGCCCTGTTCCACACCTGCAGGTCTGTTTGTGGCGGGGGCGATGATCCCCAGGCTAGAGGTTGGGCTGGACCAGGCAGTGGCACTGCCCAGGGACAGCTACATGCAGCAGTACTACAGGTGTGTTATTTGTGTTCCTTTGATGTTATAACACAGCCAGAAATGACAGGCTGGCCGTCAGCACTGTAGCCGGCTGGAGGTTGGGCTGGACCAGTTAGTTGCGCAGTCCAGGGACAGCTACATGCAGCAGTACTACAGGTGTGTCACATGACAGTTGATTGATGCTTTTGGAAACGGCAGGCTCAGCGTGTCCACATGTTGACGTGCCTACAGGGTGTTGGAGGTGAAGAGTGACATTTCCAAGGTATCAGACATATCTGCTGTTTGCTGCGGCTGCTGCTGCTGCTGTGCAGGGACCTGTTTGCCTATCTGAGGGTGGGCCCGCCGCTGTACTTTGTGGTCTCCGGTGTCAACGTGTCGACAGCAGCGTCTGATGTGAACAAGCTCTGCAGCGTGGCGGGCTGCAGGCAGGACAGCCTGGCTGTGCGGGTGAGCTGCTGCTGCTGCCGCTGCTGTCCTGTTCTGTGCTGCCTCTCGTCGCCTGTGTATTACACGCTGCTTGCAACAAGTCTGTCTGGTAATATGCGGCGTACACACGGGCAGTGCTTGCATACATCTGTGAGACAGCCAACTTGGGGTCAACTCGAGCACCAGCTGATGCATTAACTTGGCCTCGGTGAATGCAGCAACAACTGCTGCTGCTTTTGCATCTGGCGTATGAGGCTGCCATGAGCCCAGCAACATGTGCACGCACGACTTCCGCTTCTGCTGCTGCTGCTGCTGCTGCTGCTGCTGCATCAGGTGTCAGAAGCAGCCATGAGCCCTGCCAGCAGCTTCATCGCCTCCCCCGCAGCTCACAACTTGCAACTCTGCTGCTGCTGCTGCTGCTGCTGCATCAGGTGTCAGAGGCAGCCATGAGCCCCGCTAGCAGCTTCATCGCCTCCCCCGCGGCTCACAGCTTGCATTTCTGCTGCTGCTGCTGCTGCTGCTGCTGCAGGTGTCAGAAGCAGCCATGAGCCCCGCCAGCAGCTTTATCGCCTCGCCTGCAGCCTCCTGGGTTGACGACTTCCTGTCATGGACCAACCCCGCACTGCCAAAGTGCTGCAGGTGGGCAATTGCAATCATGTCTGACTTTTCATTTCATCGTGTTTTTGGTGTTCAAGGAATTGGGTCATCATGGAATCATAACTTCCTGTCGTGGACCAACCCCGCACTGCCAAAGTGCTGCAGGTGGGCATTTGCATGTTAGCAGCAGCAGCAGCAGACTATGCACTGCCGTGAACAGCCTGATTTGTTCATGGTTGACCATTGCAGGGTGAGCTTGTATGTAGGACAACAGAGCACACTCGCAACCCACGCTTATGCATCAAAATTCCGACGTGCACCTTTGTTCTGCTGCTGCTGCTGCTGCTGCTGCTGCTGCTGCTGCTGCTGCTGCTGCTGCTGCTGCTGCTGCTGCTGCAGGGTGAGCCTGTTTGACCAGCCGCAGCTGGGCCCCGCAGGCAGCAGGTGCCCGCCACCCGACCAGCCGCCATGCTCCACCAACGCCAGCGCCTGCGCTGACTGCGACGCGTGCTTCTCTGAGCTACCACCTGGAGGGAGGCCCAATGCAACACACTTTGCAGAGTGAGCACAGGAGATGTACTTAAGCGCGCCCTGAAGTTGTCTTAGCCAGTGAAATGTGTGCTCGTGTTGCAACGCATGGGCTGCGGTTTGCGCTATCAGCCAGTCCTGCAACAACAGCAGGCATGCTCCAACAACGTAACCGCCTGCGCAGTGACTGCGACACATGTTTGTCCGAGCTGCCGCCAGGCGGCAGGCCAAATACAACACACTTTACAGAGTCAGCAGGGCAGAATGTTTCTGGCGCCCTGCTGTCATGCTGCTTGAGAGCGTGATGGTGTGCTGCGATGCCTGTCAGTTTGTGACGCAAGATGCTCTGAGCTGCCGCCTTGTGGCAGGCTCCGCATTGCAACGCCAGTTTGCAGAGCAAGTACTTGTGGTCATTACTGTGTGTATGCTTGAGCGTGCTTTACAAATGTTATGCATGCTACGCATGTCGTTCTAGTCAAGCGCACACATGGTTGCTGCTGCTGCTGCTGCTGCTGCTGCAGGTTCCTGCCGTGGTTCCTGGAGGCTGTGCCCAGTGAGGGCTGCGCCAAAGCTCCCCACCATTGCGCATGCTGACCTATATGTCCTGCTGCTGCTGCTGCCGATGTTGCAGGTTCTTGCCGTGGTTTCTTGAGGCTGTGCCAAGTGAGGGCTGCGCAAAGGGCGGCGCTGGGGCCTACAACAACGCCATACAGAAGGACGCTGCAGACCCCACAGGTGCACACCTGATTCTCTTTTAGTTGGGTGCATTGCACCGTGTCAATTGTGTGCATGTGTGCATCCTACGCCGTGTGGAATAGTGTAGGGTAGCTGCTGCGATCTTCGCCTTCATGTGGGGTTGCTTAAACTGGCGTTTACAAGCACATATAAAGTTCTATATATTTTGCATGTTGATACATCCAGTGTGTTTGCCGGTGGCTCCTTCATGCAGCTGCTTGCCTGCCTGTAATGCAGGCATTGCTGGCCTAAGCTCCCCCATCATCACTGATGATGGCCCACAGCGCTGTGACAGCCAGCGCCTCACAGCGGCTGTGACAGCCAGCGCGTTTTGCACCTACCAAACACCCCTCAACACCTTGTGCTATGTTTGAAGCACCCACTGCTGCTCTTGCATGCTTCACTGTGCTGCAGGCATTGCCGGCCTGAGCGCTGGCATCATCACAGCCAGTGCATTCAGGACCTACCATACGCCCCTCAACAGTCAGCCGGACTTTATCAACGCACTGAAAGCAGCGCGGCAGTTTGCACAGAGCGCATCTCAAGAGCTGGGTATGCAGGTGAGCAATGAACTATGTTGTTTGGGAGTATCTAAAAGGGGAACGCAGCGCAGGGTTTCCTGTGTGCTGGACAGACATCAGGTGTGCAGGCGCCAGCCTCACGCACATGCGTATACCAGATTATGCAGCAGCCACCCATGGCTTTGCAATTCGCTCACTATATTCGGTGGTCGTTGCAACATGCGCAGTCATGTTTTCCAGTGCCTTTCCAGTGCCAGAGCACCACTCGGTTTTTCACATCTTCTTCGAGCAGTACCTCTAACAGCCACAGGGGTGCGGCGCTGCTGTTTCAGTCTCTGTTGTTGACAGTGAATTGCAGTTACGATGTAAGCATTTATCACATGTGTTGTGTGTCTCTGTGTCTGTGTGCCGCTTTTCCCGTGTTGCAGGTGTACCCATACTCGGTGTTCCACATCTTCTTCGAGCAGTACCTCAACACACACCGAGATGCGGCGCTGCTGGTGGGCCTGCCGCTGCTGGCGGTCTTCTGCTGCTGCTGGCTGTTCACTGGCAGCTTGTGGGGCAGCGCTATTCTGCTGGCTATGCTGTGCAGCCTCATGCTGCAGCTGGCTGGGTCCATGTACCTTTCAGGCATTGAAGTCAACGCAGGTGAGCTGTTGTGGGTTTTATTTCACAGCTACTTTGTGGTATCAGGCTGTGTGATCATGCCGGTCTGGCTTGCGCCGTCCACATGCAGCTACCTATGTTCTTCTTTTCCTGAAAGCACGGCTTGCATGGCTGTTCACTGGCAGCCTGTGGGGCAGCGCTATTTCATTGGCCGTGCGGTGCAGCCTGATGCTGCAGCTGGCTGGCTCGATGTACCTATCCGGCATCGAAGTGAACGCCGGTGAGTGAATTGCAGGGATGGTGTTTCGATTGTTCTCCTTGGTCTCAGGCGGTGTGTGACCATGCAGGTGTAAGTTGCACCATCCACGTGCAGCTACCTATCTTCTCATTCTCTTTCCTTGCATCTGCTCACTCCGCACGCAGAAACTGCCTGCCTGTTTATGGGCAGCCTGTGGGACAGCGCTATGTTGATCTGCAGTGCCGCCTTACATCTTGCCATGGCGCTGGGTACTGCCGTATAGTTGTGCACGCACATCCTGCAGCAAAGCTTCTGAACATTCCTGCTGCTGCTGCTGCTGCCCTCCATCACAGTCTCACTCGTCAACCTGGCGATGCTTTGGGCATCGCCGTCGAGTTCTGCGCCCACATCCTGCACTCCTTCTGCGTCTGCCACACCTGACACCCCTGCTGCTGCTGCCGCTGCTGTTTGTCCCTCTGTGTGTTTTGTTTTGCAGTGTCGCTGGTCAAACTTGCAATGGCCTTAGGTATCGCCGTAGAGTTCTGTGCGCACATCCTGCACAGCTTCTGTGTGAGCCACTTGCATCAAGCTTGCTGCTCCTGCTGTTCGTCCCTCGTGTTATGAAGTGTCGCTCGTCAACCTGGCAATGGCGCTGGGTACTGCCGTTGAGTTCTATGCCCACATCCTGCACTCCTTCTGCGTCAGGCACATGAACTGAATCAAACCTGCTGCTGCTCCTGCTGCTCCTGCTGCTGTTCCCTCCATCACAGTGTCGCTTGTCAACCTGGCAATGGCGCTGGGCATCGCCGTCGAGTTTTGTGCGCACATCCTGCACAGCTTCTGTGTGAGCCACATCTAACACACTTGCTGCTGCTGTTTGTCCCTCTGTTGTTTTGCAGTGTCGCTGGTCAACCTTGCAATGGCCTTAGGTATCGCCGTCGAGTTCTGTGCCCACATCCTGCACAGCTTCTGTGTGAGCCATGGCAGCAGGCAGGCGCGGGCCCGCGCAGCGCTGGTGAAGATGGGTGCGCCTGTGACCAGTGGCATCACGCTCACAAAGTTTGCGGGTGTGGTGGTGCTGGCGTTTGCACGCACACAGATCTTTGAGGTGAGAGTCATTTTGCTGTGTTTTGACATCTAGTCAAGCATCTATCAGTATGCAGTAGGCATGCTGTCCAAGGATGGGTACATGGCAGGGCCACAAAGCTTTCAACCAAGTCACCAAGCTACCAAGAGGTGCCTTGTACATTGCTGAATTGCAGGTGTACTACTTCCGGCTATACCTGGCCCTAGTGATCCTAGGAGCAGCCCATGGGCTGGTGCTACTGCCTGTGGTGCTGAGCCGCATTGGGCCCCCCAGCTGGTCTGACCGCAGGGTTTTGGGAGGCTCCCAAAACCCCAGCAGCAGAGAGCTGGAGGCCTCTCGCAGCGGGGATGACCGGGCACTTGCTGGAGCTGCTGCTGCTGCAGCAGCAGAGGAGGCTGCTGTTGCGGCCGTGCTGGCAGAGGCGGCTGCGGCAGCTGCTGCTGCTACTTCTCAGCAGCAGCCGCAGCAGCTGTCCAGGGCTGAGCAGCGGCGGCAGCGCCGCCAGCAGCAGCAGCAGCAGCAGCAGCAGCAAGCAGAGGTGGCAGCAGAGCAGCCGCCAGCGCCTGCTGCCACCAGTGACGTAGCAGAGACAGCAACAGCGGCAAAAAGCACCACTTCAACACCAGCAGCAGCAGCAGATGAGTAGGGTTGCCCGCCTGCACTGCGAGCACGATTGCACACATGTGATGTGTGGTGGTGTGTGCGTCAACTTGCAGGAACGCTGCCTGCATACAGGCGACAGTGGGCATGGCACTGCATTTCGGCCGTTATGTGCTCCGCATCACAAATGCGTATCTCGATATCATGTCCCATCAAGCATAGCAGCATGTATTGCATTGATTGCATTTGGTGCATGCTGAGGGGGCCCGTACTACGGTAGGGCGTTTTTCACTGCTTCAACTGCTTCAAGTGCTGTGCAAGTAGTTTCCCAGTCGCTTTGGCCCAAAGCACCGGGTGCCACTGCAATGCAAAACCGTTCGGCAATGCTGCCAGGCTATAGCGCTATAGAGACATTTGGCATGTCATTCGATTTCATTTCCCTGCCTTGTTAAAACGTTGTAACCCTTTTACAACGGCAGCCAGCTGGAGGTGAGGTGAGTACGCATATGTTACATTGATGCTGTCGCGAAATGTAATGTCTCTCCTGCAACTCATAATACTGAAATCCCCCCCCCCCCCCCCCCCCCCCTGCAGCTGCAGCTGCAGTACAGTACAGCATGATATGCAGCAGTACTGCGCCAGCAGACGAGACGCTTGAACAACTCTATGCTGATCAATTAGAGCTATGAGTTTGGCAGGAACTCGGCAGCATCGATTAGCAAAAACCGGTGTCGTGGAGGTCAACGGCAGCTACGCAGCAGCTGTGGTGGGTCAAACGGCAACATGGTTTTGGGCTCGTAAGACCTTGTGCTAGCGTATGCTGCAGTTGCCAGCCTCGAAAGGCCCAGGATCCTGTCAAGCAGCAGCTTGAGTCGACGCTATTGTCGCTTTCCTATCAGCGTACAAGCATCATCAAGTCTGTGGGACACGAACAGTATGGCTCGCCTGGTGAGTCATTCGCTTGGCCTTCAAGTTGCTGAATGCCTGTAGCATAATGTGATGTCCTAGCGGTGGCCTTGGCTCCGTGATCGTGGCATGCAGCACGCAAGGACTGGATGTGTGCACCGCAGCAGCAACTGGCTCTCGCAGCGCTCGTTCTGCAGCTGGGAAGCTTGATTATAATAAGTGAAGCAGCTTTCACCATGTCGCGACGGCCGAGCTTGCGTGTGATGAAGGGCACCATGGCTGTAGTGACACTGGCGACACAGTGCACTTTGTACACACGCCATTTTGACTGACGAGACGCCTTCAATGTCATATCGTATTGTTGCAGATCTCTTTCATGGCCCTGCTGGCCATGCTGGCTGTGGCACAGGGTGAGCAGCAGTTCATTTTGCGACAGTCACAGATGCCAGCCAGCGCTGCAGTGAGCCTTTCAAGCAGCGGGATCCGATTGTACCGTGGTGTCGTTTCGTTCTAGCAGCGAGATCAATGGCACACCGGCAAAAGCCAATCTGCTATCGCGACAGTTCCTGCTGGCACAGTGCGGTCAGCGCATCGCAGACAGTTGCGCTGGAGTTGCCTTGGCGATTGTATAGCTTATATTGAGTTAAAAGCAATGGGCTATGGGCAACCGTGGTGGGCGATGCCGTTCACTAGGTGTGGGACAGCGCCACAGAAGCACAGAAAAAGGTCCCACACAGACTCTGCACGCAGCAGCAGCCCTCGACAGTACGTGTTACAGCAAACGAACTATTCAGCAAACCTTTATCGTTTGTGCACCTACCTTCCACTGAACGGAAGCCACCTGCACATCTTGACCCATTGCTGCCTTCCTTGTGTCTTGCCTGACACGCGCTTGCTGCTGTTGCCACTCCCTTACTTTACGTGCAGCCAACACCGACAAGAGTGACTTCTTCTTCCTGTCAAAGTCCAAGGGCGCTGCTGTTGCTGTGGAGGCTCCTGCCCCGGCGGCACCCGCACCATGCTCACAGGTGTGCTGCAGTGACGCTTGCTCAGCAGTGACGCTTGCTCAGCAGTGACGCCACCCCACATCAACTGCTGCTGCTGTTGTTCAGAAAGTCGCATTGCCAGCTATGCATCAAATGTTGCATGACCATACTAGCCAAATTAAATTCAACCAGCCAGCCCTGCAGCCTGCTCCCCTTGCGTATCACCATGTTGCCTGCTGCGCTGCTTCGGCTGTTAAACTTCCTGTCATGACGTGATGTTATGTTACAGGTGTGCAATGACAAGTGTGACACCGTTTTTGAGAAGTCTTGCACCAAGGTCCCCATCACCACCACGGTAAGCAGGCATGCACTTTCCTGTTGTGCATTTATGGGTGGTGTTGCTGTCAAATTGCAACCAGCAGCAGCAGCAGCAGCAGCAGCAGCCGCAGCAGCACCAACAGCAGCAGCACCAACAGCAGCAGCGGCGGCAGCAGCTGAAGCAGCTCTTCAAGTTCGCAGCTACTCACATGCTGTGTTGTGTGATGTCTGCTGGTTCCTAGGCAGCCATGCACTCTGTACCCAGAGTGAATCAGCAGCAGTGCAGCGCTCACATGCCACACCTGCATGCGGTATGCAGCAACAAGTGTCTTTGTTGGTCAAACTTGCCTTATACTGCGTGCTGTTGCTGTTGATGCTTGCAGGAGTGTGCTATGGTGAAGGTGGTCAACGTGGTCAAGCAGTGCAGCAAGAAGTGAGTCACCCCTGCTGCAGTGGCACCTTCACTATCAGTTCTGCTTGCCAGCGTCTGAACTTCTCCGATATCGACCAGCGATGTATATGCATTGCAATTTACCTCACAAGCTGTTTGACAGCAGGAACTTTTAAAAATTATCAACAACAAAGTAAACATATGAACCTGCTGCACGTGCAGGTGCACTGTTGTGACTCCTGCGCCCGCGCCCGCCCCAGTGCCCGCCAACCCCTCCACGCCCCCTGCCACCATCAGCAGCACCACCACCACCACCACCGTCACCACAGGCGCCAGCACCGTCACCACTGCTGCCCCTGCCATGTCTGCTGGCAAGGGTGACAAGAGTGTCATGATCACAGTCACTGGCGGCAAGGTGAGAGGCTTTTTTGCTTTGTTTTGAATGTTGCGTGTAAAAAACGTTGCAGAAGACGCCACAACAGGCGGGCTGTGAATGGTGCTGCTGTTTTGGTGAAGTGCTGGGCTGCAACAAGAGATCGCAACAATTGCTGTGAGGATCGCTGCCCCTGCCGTGGCTGCTGGCAAGGGTGACAAGAGCGTCATGATCACAGTCACGGGCGGCAAGGTGAGAGACTTTTTTGCTTTGTTTTGAATGTTGCGTGTGAAAAATGTTGCAGAAGACGCCACAACAGGCGGGCTGTGAATGATGCTGCTGTTTTGGTGAAGTGCTGGGCTGCAACAAGAGATCGCAAGGATTGCTGTGAGGATTGCTGCGCCTGCCATGTCTGCTGGCAAGGGTGACAAGAGCGTCATGATCACAGTCACGGGCGGCAAGGTGGCCGCGCGTGTGTTGCATATCCTTGTTTTGCAGGTGGCCTGTGAACACAGCTGTTGACAGAGAGGTTGCAAACGCATGTAAGCATTTGAGCAGTATGGTGTTCACAGCGATGATGTAGCTGTTGGGGTTGCAGTGCTGGAGTGTGAGCTGAATGCGCATGCATTGGTGCGGAGATTGCACTCGAGAGCAACCTACAAGGGCTGCCGAGGCTGCTGACAAAAAGAACCCCTGCCGCTGGTACCAATGCTGCTGCTGCTGCTGCTGCAGCAGCCACAGCTGCAGGGCCACAAGCAGGTGGCTGCCGAGGCCGCTGACAATTTCTGACACGCAGGACTGATGCTGCTGATGCCGCTAATGACGCTGCTGCTGCTGCTGCTGCTGCTGCTGCTGCTGCCGCTGTCTCAGGGCCACACAGTGCTGGCAAGAAAGAATCCCAGCTGCTGCTGCTGCTGCTGCAAATGACGCTGCCGCTGCTGCTGCTGCTGCCGCAGGGCCGCAAGATGCTGGCTGCTGAGGCCGCGGACAAGAAGGACTTCCTGCCTCTGCTGTTGATGGCGGGCAAGGGCCTGGCCAAGATGCAGGCCATGAAGCAGAAGGAGACGCAGAACGTGGTGAGTGCAACCTTTGCCACTTGTGCGGAGCTTGGAAGATTTGACGCGTCTGTTGTGCAGCACCTACTGCAACCACTGCTACTTTTATAAGCTGCTGCGGGATGCGGGGGTGTTGTCTGGTCAGCTGTAGCAGATGCCCTTGATGTGGGTTGTGGCTACTCTTGCTGCAGCAGCTCTGTGAATGTTTAGGCCAACTGCTGATGGCGGGCAAGGGCCTGTCCAAGATGCAGGCCATGAAGCAGAAGGAGACGCAGAACGTGGTGAGTGTGATGTGTCAAGTGTGCAAGATGCTCAGTTTGCATACAGCTGGATTTGGCATTGCATAACATAACATCACATAACATAACGTGTGTTCCTTTGGTGTGCAGGTGTGCGAGGATGTGTGTGAGGACGTGCCTGTGGAGGGCATGGAGAAGCAGTGCAAGGACGTGACCAGCGAGGTAGGGGTGGTTTTCAATGTAGCAACAGCAGCAGCAGCAGCAGCAGCAGCTAAAGTACAATGACCATAGTGTTCACAGCTGCAGCCTCACAGTTTGGGGTAGTATATGGGTCATGACAAGAAGCGCAAGGTCATCTTTAGTGAGGATGGATGGTGACCGAAACAGCAGCAGCAGGAGCAGCAGCAGCAGCATTGACGTCAGCTGCGTCGGAAACTGCAGTGGCTGGCACACACAAGCGCTTGTGCTGCTTTGTGGGTGCCGTAGCAAGTTTACCTGCGGGTGGCTTGGCCACGCTGCTTCGAGCTGACAGCGCTGTTGCTGCTGCGTGCTTACTTACCGCAACAGGTTGAGCAGTGCACCACCACCCCCAAGACCACCTGCGTGAAGGTAAAGGTTGCCCGCTTGCACCATGTTGATTCAAACATGAATAAACCCTCAACATCAGCAGCGCCACTGGCTGACTGCGCTGCCGGCACGTTTGGCAATGGCTTGTCAATCAGCACATGTGCACGTGCCCTTGCATGTGCATACTGCTGTGCAGGCTAAGAGGAATTACACTTGGCTGCTTTTAACCTGCTTTTTAGGCAAAAGTCTATTACACTAGAGATGTTGCCATTGCAAGGCGCAATCGACTGATAAACAACATTAAAAAGATGATATATTTATAAATCAGTTAATAAGCCAGTCACATGAACCGTTGCTGCAGCAACCAACTCCATCATGTGGCGGCATGTTTGTTCGTTGCCAGGAGTTGCAAGCAGAGTTTCCAGATCCTAACTCCACTGCTGCTGCTGCTGCTGCTGCTGCTGCTGCTGCTGCTGCAGGAGTGCAACTGCGTGACCACCGTTGCCTCCAAGGGCAAGTCCTTCATGCTGCCCATCATGGGCAAGGGCAAGGGCAAGTAAACCATCGGATGGCCCATTGATAAAATCGATAACAATCCACAAATGCTAGGCAACCAGATGACGCCAGCAGCAACAATGAGCAGCCATACCAGCAGCTGCAGCAGTGGTGAAGGAAGTCTGGCAGATGGGTGCGGTTGGCGTGGTGCCGAAGTGAGGCAATGAGGAGGGATGCAAGTGCACTAGGAAAGGTGCAGGAGCAAGTGAATGCCAAGCTGACAGCAGCAGCAGCGGCAGCGTTGGAAGAGTTGTAACATCTCGAAGGAGAGATTTGATGCTGCAGGCAACTGTCTACATGCTGCTCTGTTGGTGTTGTACAAATGAAGCAAGCATTCTGCAGCGTGCACAGCATGTTGAAATAGATGGGTGCTTTGACCTGCGGTGCTGACAGTGAGCTTTGCCTCACCATTTTGCATGTAGCGGGCACAGTCGACTAGGTTTCTGTTTGAGCAGGGTAAAGCTCAGGCAATGAGTGTGAGGGGTGGTGTGTAGAAGCCGGGCGCTGCTACTAGTAGCTGCAGCGCTTAGCTGTGTGGGGAAGCTCTGCGGCTGGCCACATGGTGCATGATGCATGGCACGGCGTGATGGGTGTTTTGCATGTTTAGATGGCTGCATCTATGCATGTGCGTATGCAGCAGCTGCTGGCGCATCGTACATACTCTGCAGGGTATCGGTATGTACCTGTAGCACAGCTTTGCTGCAGGGTGGGTTTAGAGCTGTTCTGTTGTTTGTTGAAGCAGCCTGGGAATAAGTGCTCCCAAGCGTTGTTTGGCTTGTTCGCAGCGTGCAGTGCTGTACTACGCTTTGATGATGCTGACTCAGCTTTTGATGCTGATGCTGACTATGCAGATGACGTCATCATGATCATGGCCCGTGCTGCATGCTGCACTGCCATGTTGAGTGTCATGTAGGTGTGGTGTTGGCTTGTAAAAGGACGATTTCACACGGCTGCAGGATCCCAAAGGACCATGGTAAATGCATAGCTGCGCATCTCAAAGAAATGCTGGACCAGAAGAAGCACAACTGGCTTGTGCGCACAGCAATTATGCTTGCGGGAAGTCGGCCGCAAACTAACAACTGCAGGGAAGCTGGCAGGTGAAAAGGAAATCACTGACTTTGCAGTGAGCTTCCTGCAACTTTTTCACACTGTGGACCGCAGCCAGCGTGGTCCATGAGAACATGCATGGCCCACGCAGGATCAAACAGAGCGCTGGCAAACCACCGAGCCGCCAAAACCTTGAGCAGCACGACAGTTGTTGCACCTCAGAGCTGCAAACATACTGTATCGTCGTGTAACACACAAATCGTGTGTTGACTCGTCCTTCAACAACTGCAACTATACTTAATCAACCAAAGCGCATCACAGGCAGCCGCCACACAACGCAACGCCAAAGTCCGGCGAGCACACGCGTGCGCACCAGCAGTAATGCCGCAGCTTGCTGTGTGCCATTCTGCAATTTTACGCGTCAGAACCCGGCCATCTCGTCCGTCAGCAGCTGCAGCAGCTGCTCCATGCAGCCTTCATCTATGCAGGGCCGCACCATCCATGTGGTGATGCCAGCAGTGAGCAGCTTCCTGCAATCCTCCACACTCCTGACCCCTGCCCTGCGGCCAGCCGCGCTGCCAGCTGCCTTGCTGCTGCTGACAGACAGTGCCCGGCTGTTTGGCTGTGCTGCAGTTGCCCCTTCCTGCAAGCAGCTGCCAGCTTCTTGCACTAAACCGCTGAAGCTCTGCAGCATTCCCTGCTGCACTGCGAGCTCCTGAGAGTGCATCTGCAGCAGCTGCTGCAGCAGCGCAGCGCTTTCTGGCAGAGCCAGGCAGTGGAAGACTGGCAGGCTGCGCTGCCAGGGGGCTCCCTCACTCAACTGGCTTGTTACACCTTCCAATGCAGCTTGCATGTCCTGGAGAAGCAGCAACACACCAAGTGTTATGCAACGGGGAGAGCAACACGCTTGACAGACCCTTTAGATCCGGGTGCAGCATCACAGCTGATCATCACACGCTTGTTTCCCCAAACACAAATGCCTGTACAGTCCTGCCACCACTCTGGTACCGACCAGCACCAGTGCATGCGTGCTGCTGTGTGCTGTTGCAGGCTGCTGCCTGTGGAGCGTTGACTGTCAGAGTTGAGGTCAAAATGGCAGCGCATATAGGCAACACGGTGGGCATGTGCACTGCTGCCTGTCATTGAATGCGTGAGAACTAGATACCAAAACTGCAGCCTAAGCCGCCCACCTGCACTGCTGCCTGCATCTCATCCAGCAACTCCTGCAGCTGCTGCAGGTGCTGCAGCTGCTGCCGGTGCAGCTTGGCTGCCGCAGCCGCCTGCAGGCCAGCCACCTGTTGCAGCGCCTCCGGCAATTTCAAATCCGGCATGTAATGCTGACTCAGCAGGCTGTTGGTCAGCTGCGTGGCTTCTGCAGTGCCTCGAGCGCTGGCATCTGCGCAGCGCGTGCAGCCATCTTTGAAGGCTGTCACTGCTAATCGCACCGCCCGCTGTGCTAGCCGCTGCCACTGGCGCTGCTCTAGGGGTGTAGGCGGAGCTGCTGCATCTGCCTTTGCTGCATTTGCAGCTGCTGCTGCAGGGGCTGGTGTGGTTGGCTCTGCTAGCTGCATGTTGCGCTGCTGCTTGCTTTCAGCCCCTTGTCATCCCTACCACTAGCACAGGCTCTGCAGCTGCACTACGGCACAATCGCGCAGCAACTGCTGTGCCAGCTGCTGCAGGTGGCTCAGCTGCCTGAGAATGCTGTTGCGCAGCTGGCCTGCACTTCTGTGAGCGCTGCTGTAGGCAGTACCGGCCTGCTGAAGGATACAAGCAGTACACCGCTTGGCAGGTTGACTGCTACAATGCCCAGCTGCCGCTGCTTTGATACTGCCACGAAGCAGCTGTCTGTCTGGTGGACCACTAGCAGCTTGCTGCCTGCAAAAGCATCGTTACCAACACCAGCAGCAGCACACTGTTGATGCATGCAAGCAGCCTGGGGTGTCTTCTAAGCTCTGTAAGCAGCGCATAGCGTCGGGCAACTGATTGACAAACACGCCCCCAAGCAAGTCTAAAGCCTGTCCTGCAAACACGCCCCCAAGCAAATCTGTCCTGCAAGAGGCGTCATGTGGCGGCTCACCCCACAGCTCATATGATGTTGGTGGATCGCTGGCTGAGTAGAATGACCTCACCAGCTGCTGCACTGGCTGTGAGATCCCCTGCAGGAGCAGCCACGCATTGCACTGCTCAACTGAAGGCGAGTATGCAGCGCCTGCATACGCATGTGCTGTGAAACACGTGCGTGGCAGCTGCGCCAGAGATTGTTGCAACGCTCCTGGCCTGCTGCTGATGTTTGAGTATGGATGTATGTTGTACGGCCCCATTACCAGCATGCGCATCAGCTGCTGACACGTTGATATGCCTGGATGTGTTTGTCTTTGCCTGCAGGAGCACACCTGTGCACACTCTGCTTGGAAAGCACCGGTTGCTGGCTGCAGCGGTCCCCGTGCCTACAGACAAAAAGGGCAGGTTAACTAGTTTAAAATCAGATTGCCACAAGTGCAGCATCATACGATACGGTTGCTGGCCAGGTTTGAATGCAGAACAGCTGGCATGTTCACACACCGTGATCAGGGCAAACCCTGTGACGATGCCTCTGTCTTGTAGCTGCAAGAAACTGTCAGACCATGCACACATAGTAGGGAAAGACTGATGAGAGGGGCAGTGGAGGCATCAGCGGTGCTCAAGCAGCTGATTTGGGCGGGCAGCAGCAGCAGTGGCAACAGCTATTGTGCACAGGTTCGTCGCGTGACACACGTGGTGCCTGTGCAGAGATGGCAGTAGCAGCTGGTAAAAGCTAATTGTAAGGCCCGCACTCACTCTTGTCAGCAGAAGCAATGCTGGGAAGCAACACCACACTCAGTGCAAGAACCCCAATAACATCGGTGCCTGTTTCAGCACAGCTGCATGTGATCAGCTGCTAACGTAAGCAGCTGATATGCACATCATTGATCTTGTCCTCAGCGACACAACCACGCCACCACCTGCTGATGCCTTTGTCGTCGTGCCTGTTGTCGTGTTTGGCCACACTATCACGAACAACTTTCCAACCATCACAACAGGTCGACGTTTGCTTGAACTGCATACTCTGACACCTCTTGAACAGACGGTTTGCTTCACTAACCTCGTCCCCCATTTCCACTTCACGTGGCCTGCAATTCTCGCCACGGATCCACAACCGATAAACGCTTTACTAACAGCCGCTGACACGCTCTGCACCGCAAGCAGTCGCTAGGGCGCCCACAGCAGCAACAGCAAACACAGCAGCAGCAGGCCTTCAAGCAGCAACAGACACGAGTCGTAGCCAGCCTGTGGCTGGCTTTGGGCTCAGCCGAACCCAAAGACGTTGTTAGCGACAGTTTCAGCAAAAAGATACCATGTCTAGCTCGTCAGACATAGAGCAGTATGTGCACCAGCTCAGCAACCAGGCAACGCGCGAGAACGCGCTGCTGGAGCTCAGCAAGAAGCGCGAAAACTTTCCAGAGCTAGCGCCATACCTCTGGTACAGCTTCGGCACCATTGCAGCGCTCCTGCAGGTGGGTGCAGACGCCTTCACGCCCTGCTGCCGCTGCTACTGCTGGTACCTGGTGCTGCCATTGCCCCTGTTGCAGACAGATCTGGTCACTTGCAATTGGCATTGTGGACACAGCAGATGCTACCTCATGACATGCAGCACGGCGGCAGTTTCTGCTTTTAAATGCAGTCGATGCATGGCAATACCTGGCGGCATCTTAACAAGTGCCGCGTTGCTGCCCTGCTGCTGCTGCTGCTGCTGTTGCTGCTACCCCCTACTGCTTGCAGGAGATTGTGTCCATCTACCCGCTGCTCTCACCACCAGCGCTGACAGCGCACGCATCCAACCGCGTTTGCAATGCGCTGGCGCTGCTGCAGTGCGTGGCCTCACACCCAGAGACACGCGGGCTGTTCCTGCAAGGTGAGGGCTGCAAAGGCAGAGCACCTCAGCCATCAGCAGTGGCGCCACGTAGTACACAGCGTCTCAGCTGCTGCTGCTGCCCCTTCTCGTCGTTGTTGGGTATCAAAGGCTACTGCTCAAACGTGTCTATGGCTGCAACGGCTCAATGGCTGAATGGCAGTTTAGCGTGTGCCTTTGTTCTCCATGCCTCTGGCAAATGGCACCTCCGCATGTGCTGCCTTCTTGGCCGCTTCTTATCCGAATGCGCAGCGCACGTGCCGCTGTTCCTGTACCCCTTTCTTAACTTCTTGTCCCTGACAGCCATGCATGCGCTGCTCTTTCTTTTTCTGCGCGTCCTTTGTATGCTTTCCTGCTGCAGCGCACGTGCCGCTGTTCCTGTACCCCTTCCTCAACACCATGTCGAAGACGCGGCCCTTTGAGTACCTGCGCCTTACCAGCCTGGGCGTGATTGGCGCGCTGGTCAAGGTGCGTTAGGGTTCAGGGTGGACACCCCAACAATGTTGTGCTTTAGGGCCGCAGTTGCCTGTGTGTGACCAGCCTGGGCGTGATCGGGGCGCTGGTCAAGGTGAGTTAGGGTTGAAGCCCTCACATCTTGTGTTAGGGCTTCAGTTACCTGGTGTAACCAGCCTGGGCGTGGTCAGGGCGCTTGTCAGCGTGAGTTGGGGTTGAGGGTTGAGATGTGTGGGTTTGGGTTCTGCCGGCAGTTCACCAGCCTGGGCGTGATCGGAGTGTTGGTGAAATCCAGCACCTGCGCCCCACCTGGATTGAAGCAGTTCAAAGTTGGCACATCAGCCATCCCAGGAGCCAATCACAAAGCTTCAGCTTATCGCCCCCCACAAATTGCAAAGCTGCGCTGATGCAGTCTGCTGCTGCTGCTGCTGCTGCTGCTGCTGCTGTGTCAGGTCATGACATTGACGTCATCATCTTCCTGCTGAGCACTTAGATCCACGTCTTCAGCGCGTCAAACATTTATTGAGAAGGAAGTGCTGCGCTGCTGCGTCATGCGCAGGTGGATGACACGGACGTGATCAACTTCCTGCTGAGCACGGAGATCATCCCGCTGTGCCTGCGCACCATGGAGATGGGCAGCGAGCTCAGCAAGACAGTGGCCACCTTCATCGTGCAGAAGATCCTGCTGGATGACGTGAGTTCTTCGCTGCGCGGTGTGTTGTGTGCGTGCTGTGTCTTTTCCCCAAATCACTGTGCAGCCAACCATCTGCTGTATGAAAATGGTACATTCTTGGAACCAAGACAATGGCGATGTTCATCGTGCGGAAGATCCTGCTGATTGATGCTGTTCATTGCGCTGCGTGATGTTACAATACTGTTCAACAGCGCGGTGGGTGGGTGGCCGATTTCAGGCGCGCATGAGCTCCCATCATCACATCCTTGCCGCCGCCGCCGCCGCTGCTGCTGCGCTTTGCAACCCCAGGTCGGCTTGAACTACATCTGCGCGACAGCGGAGCGCTTCTTTGCCGTGGGTGCGGTGCTGGCCAACATGGTGTCATAACATTATGCTGCTGCTGCTGCTGCTGCCGCTGCTTTTCGCAATACAGGTCGGCCTGAACTACATCTGCGCGACAGCGGAGCGCTTCTTTGCCGTGGGTGCGGTGCTGGCCAACATGGTGGTCATGTTGGCAGAGCAGCCCTCACCACGCCTGCTGAAGCACATCATCCGCTGCTACCTGCGCCTGTCAGACAACCCCAGGTGGGTTAGAGATAAGGGCAATGCACTGGTGTGTTCATGCGGCTTGCCACGACAGATAACTGGCCGATACAAAAGCTGCAAGCAGCTCGAGTCAGGCAATCATACCAGGTTCAACCCGAAGTGGGCGGGCCACAGGCGGCAGGGCGCATGCCTTGTTGCGGTGGCCCTGGTTCTCTACTTTGTAGCCGCACTTTTGATGTTCACTGGCTGCTTGTGGAGCACCTCCACAGCGCGGAGACTGCGTTACTTTGTGCAACAATCACATCATGGTGCATCATGCTGTGCCGTGCATTGTCTCATCCATCTATTCTTTACCTATGCAGGGCGCGCAAGGCGCTGCGCACATGCCTGCCTGAACTGCTGCGAAACCTGCAGTTCATACACACAGAGACAACATGGCTGCCTTTTCATGCTGTGTTTGCTGCAATTCCTCAACGCAATTCCTCAACGCAACGCAGGGCGCGCGAGGCGCTGCGCACGTGCCTGCCCGAGCTGCTGCGCAACCCTCAGTTTACGGGCTGCCTCAAGTCCGATGACACCACGCGCCGCTGGCTGGCGCAGCTGCTGGTGAATGTGGGCTTCACCGAGAGCGCAGCACAGCTGAGTGCAGAGGCGCTCACGCCGACACCACTGCAGGGGCAGTAGGCCAAGCGCCCGATGGGTGGCAGCTACAGCAGCTGCTGGTGAATGTTGAGATCACCGAGAGTGCAGCGCAGCCGAGTGCAGAGGCGCTCACGCTGACTCCGCTGCAGGGGCAATAAGCCCAGCGATGCAGCTGCGCTGCTGCAGCAGCAGGCTCATGGGTGGCAGCTACTGCAGCTGCTGGTCACGGCGTGATGCAACGGGAGCGCAGCGCAGCAGCAGCAGCGGTGGTGGAGCGTGTGCTCTGGCTGGCTGGCGCAGCTGCTGGTTAATGCGGAGTTCAGCCTTAGCGCAGCGCGCTCAGCGCAGAGGCGTGGCGCCCACATGCCGCAGCATGGGCAGCAGGGGCGCGGCGCCGCAGGGGTAGTTCGAGCCAAGCAAATGCGCTGCTGCATGGGCAGTGCCATGCAGATGCGCTCCAGCAGTAGCAGGCCAAAGGGTGCAGCTGCTGCCAGCGGGTTGTCATCGACACCGTCAGCCCTGTAGCACTCTCAGCCGCTAAAGCGGGGTTGGTGATTACAGCTTTCAACGGGCAGCGCTGCAGCACAATTGCACAAGCAGCAACAGCACCTGCGGGTGTATGCTGGCTAGCTGCTGCAGCTGCTGGCGTAATGAGAAGCACAGCATGTTTCAGGGCAGAGATGCTTGCATGGGCACCCTCTGCAGGAGCAGCAGCGTGTGTGGCGCGTACTGCAGCATGCCATGCCGATTAGCGACTGCCACTGCTTGGTGCATGGCATGTTGCGCAGCAGTGGCTCTGGTTTGCAGCAGCTGCACACCAGAGCGTGGCAGCAGTTTTGCACGAATAGCAATAGAATGGTATTGTTCAGTGGAATTTCAGCACAATATGCTGCTCAATGCTGTGGCAGGCGTCAGCCCAGCTGCGAGCCTGGCAGGCTGATGTGGGAGGCCCATGGTGACAAGTTACGATGTGCAGTGGACATGCGCTACAGCAGAGAGTGGCAGTGCTCACGTTTGGCTGTCTGCATTGAGCTGCTGATGTGTGCTGCTCAAATCTATTTAGAGTATGGGCACTGTGTTGTGCAGGGGCAGGTGCAGCACATGTTGATTGGGGTGGCGGCGGGGCCTGAGCAGCGTGATGCCGCTGCCAGGTTCAAACATGGCAAGATACACTTTTGGTGCTGCTGTTTACGCAGCCAAGTATCTGTCCCTGGATCCCGAATGCAATCTGGTGTTGGTACAATCAACCTGCGCAGGTTCTTGTGCCACACTGTGGCTGCTGTGACAGCAAGACGTTATGCCAAGTGTTGTTGCTCTGTGCAGCAGCAGCCTCGCAGGCAGCATATGGCCTTTGCTTGTTACGCAAAATCAAGTTCGACCTTGTGAGATGTCACTGGCGTATACCTGAGTGACCAAATATATCTTGTGAACAGGTATTGCTGACGTTGCAGCAGCAACTGATGCAACCGTGCCCACATGGCACTGCTAGTGATGCCGTCCATGAGTTGCTGAGCCTTGTCACCAAGCTGCCGCTGCAATTGAGCACTTGTTCCTGTCATGCACGTGGAAAGTAACGGAGCACGACGTCCGATTGGCTCAGCAATGCCAAGCAGCGGCCCTCAAGTGGTTCCCAGTGCTGAGCGAAAGCCATTCATGTGCTAAAGATGAGCATGTGTGCATAAGATCCCATGTCTTGCGGATCATTCGCGTGTGAAAACAAATTTGTTTTTATTTTGCGGCCGTGGCACGCAAGTAAACCGTACTACAGTGCCTTCGTGTTTGTCACTGACGAGCTCGGTCAAACATGAACCTGCGAACAGCAACTGCAAGGAGCCAGAGGTCATCTTCAGAGTTATAGATCCCCTTATATGCTTCAGGTTTGGGATATACACTACTCACAAAAGTGTCCGCTTCGCAGAATCCTGGCCAGCCCGCCAGTTTCGCAGCTTTGCAGCATGCTATGTAGAACCAGTTCACAAAGACAAGTTTAAACACGAGTTCGCCAACACATTAAGCAATTTACCGCAGCGGACTACGGAGGCTGGGTGCTGCCGGCTCGGAAACATGTTGAACTCTGGCAGTGCTCAGCTCCCCAGGCTGCAGTGCACAAAAGCAGCACTGCTGTTGTCGGCAGCATGTCTGCTGGCCATATTGATGCATGCCAACGCACAAGGTGGGTAACGTTTCCCCCAATCCTACCCAGCAAACATTTGCATTCTGCTGTTTTAGGCTCCAACAGTGTACTGCAAGCAGTTGACAGCATTGATTGCTGCCCTTGACAACATGCATGCAGACATTAGTATGACAAATCACGCTAAGACAATTTCAACACCTTTTTCCTCATCATTGACAACTGCTGTGCATCATCACCTGTTCCGCTGCAGGCATCTGTGCTGATCCGCAGCCTGCACAGACAGTCTGCCCAAACACACCACCCCCACCGCCAGCTGCTGGCACTTACCAGTGCACAGTAGATGGCAAGATCTGCTGCACATCCACAGCAAGCGCAGGGTGCCCTGTGTGTGGAGCCATATCATTTGGTACGAGGCATTTTTGCTGATACGCTTACCTGCAGTGCCTGGGTGCAGTGCCTGTTATGTTTTGGGTAGCAGCATGTGCGTGCTGTTCAATGCTGCCACAGCAGATGCACATGCAGCAGCGTATCAGCAAGAGCAGCAACAAACATATGCATTTTGATGTAAAACACCATGCCAGACAGCGTCCGCTGGCAGTCCTGCTGTCCTGGCTGCCAGCAAGTGTGACAGTTGCAGCATGCACACTGCCGCGCATGCAGTGGCCAGACAAGAATCTGGCAGCAGCCGTCTCCTACATGCAGAAACTCTCCATCTTCAACATCACCTGCCGCCCCTTTCCAACGCACTTCCCGCCTGCAGTGCTGTCAGTGCTGTATGGCTGCGCTGGCCAGCAGTGGACCGCCAGCAGCCATATTTGCATCTCGAATGCAGCTGCTCTGACAATAGTGCACCTGCCACCCCGGTCTGACCCTCTCTCCGCCTGCAGTGCCGTCAGTGCTGTATGGCTGCGCTGGCGAGCAGCGGAATGCCGGCAGCCACATTTGTACCTTGCCAAGGCATGCGGCATGCAGCTACTGTAGCACTAGTTCACCTGCCGCCCTTCCTAATGCTTTCTGCTTGCAGTGCCGTCCGTGCTGTATGGCTGCGCTGGCGAGCAGTGGTCCCCCAGCAGCCGCCTGCTGGACTTTTCATACGCCGGTTACAGAGCAGGCGAGGACCCCGTGCCAGACATGCCGCCATCTGCGGACCTGAAAGTGTCATTTGGGGCCCGCGGTGACGGCAGAACCGATGACACCCAAGCCTTCCTGGATGCAATCGATGCAGTAACAGACCAGGGGGTGATTTACGTCCCGCCAGGCACTTATGTAATCAGCCAGAGGCTCGAAATTCCGAAGCGAGTCGTGCTGAAAGGAGCCGGCAGGGATAATACCACGCTGCTGTTCACCAAGTCGCTCACAGACCTGCAGGGTAACACCTGGACCGGCGGCAACAGCCAGTACACGTATGGCCCAGCGCTGATAAACTTCTGGGGCACTGGCAGAACGGAAGCTAGCTCGCTGCTGGGCACAGTCAGCAGGTGGGCAAGCATGCGTGTTTGTGTGTGTGAGTGTGAGGTGGGGGTGTGGGGGTTGTATGTGACAGTCGCAGCACAGTGCGATGTAGTAGTGTGAGGTTGAAGGCAGGGCAGGGCACTGGCAGGACAGGTGTCAGCTCAC
Organism: Tetradesmus obliquus; assembly: GCA_030272155.1. NCBI lineage: Eukaryota > Viridiplantae > Chlorophyta > Chlorophyceae > Sphaeropleales > Scenedesmaceae > Tetradesmus > Tetradesmus obliquus. Next base: position 3,730,048 of record CP126204.1, read on the forward strand.
TGCTGGGCACAGTCAGCCGGTGCGCAAGTGGGGTGGGCAGGGGGGGGAAGGCGGGCGTTCTTGCACAGTGCAGTGCAGCAGTACGAAGTCTGGGGCAGCGCACAGGCAGCGCATGGCGGATGCCAGCTCTCTGCTGGGCACAGTCAGCAGGTGCGCAGGCAGGTGCATCTGCTGTGCAGTGCGACTGCAGTGTACAGCTGTGTGATATGTTGCAGCAGTGTGGAGTGCAGTGCAGTGCAGCGCAGCGCAGCGCAGTGCCATGCAACGGGATGCAGTTATGAGGGGGACGGCGATCTTCAGCAGCAAGGGCTAAGTGTAGGTACTGTACAGCAGCAGCAGCAGCTGTTGATTGCGCTAGCAGTTGGGGTACTGGTGTTTGCAGAAACTACCGTAGTTTCTGGAGTGACTCCAGCTAGCAGCTGGAATATTGGCAGCTGTGCCTGTCAGGAGCTGCGCGCGCTGCCAGCCAAGGTGGCATTGCTGTGGCAGTGGTGCTGTGTGTTGGCGACGTGTAGCGGCGGCAGATGCGCAGCAACAGCACGTGCGCAGCGCAGCTTGTTTGAACGTGTTCAGCGCGTAGAGCTTATTGCAGTTCTGCTGTAAAGTGCCTGATGCATACCCAAGTACCCTTGTTCATGTCCCGCTCTGCAGGATTGCGTCTCGTGGCGACACGCGGCTATTTGTCTCCTCAACCGCCAAGTTCAGCATCAACGGCTGGGCTCGGCTGCTGCTGAACGCTGCCTCATGCATACTCAACCGCCTCATTGCACTATTTGTCTTGCAGGAATGCGTCGCGTGGTGACAAGCGGCTGTTTGTTTCTTCAACCGCCAGGTTCAGCATCAATGGCTGGGCACGGCTGCTGCTGGACAACATAAACAATGGGCTGGTGGCAGACCTGCACAGCGGGCTGATCCCGGCTGACCCTGCCTTCAACAACAGAAATGACGCTGTCATGTTCAACTTCAAAGTGACAGAGGTGCGTCGGCAGCTGCAGGAAGAGGGCAGAAGGTTGCCACAGCTGTGGCAATGCGCACACTGGATGCTGACATCCATGGCATTGGCGACGTGCTGCAACAGTAGCAGACTCTGTGCCAGCACAGTCTCTGCTCCAATACAACCACAGATGCCTGTCACCACGATGCAAATGGTATTTTTCGAAGTTTGGCCAGCAGTGCTCGGGCAGGCTTTGCAGTTCCATGTGTCATGAATTGTCTCTGCCTGCAGATCGGGCCTGATTGGATTGGCTTTGACCGGCCCCTGGCGGTCAACGTCAGCACCGCATGGAGGCCCGAGATTCACAGCTGGTCCTCATACACACGCACCGAGTGCGGCGTGGAAAAGCTCACCATCAGGTGTGCGACGCAATGTTGATGTGCACATGCATGTTTGTGTCACAAAATCCGCGCCAGAGCCAGACCGTATGTTTTACATGCCAGCAGTCATACATGCTGGGTGGCAAAGCCACTTTCCCTTTGCATGCGTGTCCACTGCCTTTTGCTTTTGCTGCTGCTGCTGCTGTTGCCACTACAGGATGACTTGGAGCCCCTACGCGGGCATGAACCGCGAGCAGGGCTGGAACGCGCTCAACTTCTGGTGGACGCCGCACAGCTGGGTCAACGACGTCAGCATCCTCAACGCAGGTGCGCTGCTGCTGCTGCTGCTCCGCTGCTGCTGCTGCTGCTGTTGCCTGTCAGGCAGTGCTGTGGGGTTGCTACAACATTCATCTATCATTATGTTGCTGAGTTGACAGGAGGCAGCAACAGCACTGGTACTCTGCAACTGGGCAGCATCGTGAAGTTTGGGTGTGAGGGTACCGTTGGCGCTCCTATACAGGATCTGGCAGCTGCAGCCGCCTAAGCTTCACCTGCCTTTGTCCCAGCCACTGCACAATGATGCCCGTGTAATTGCAGACAAGGGCATCATTGTCGATGGCTCTCCTTCATTCCCTGTGCGGCAGCTGCACCTGCCCTACCCAGATCTCACCTGAATGCTCAACCTTCTTTGCCCCTCACTGCCTGCTTCAACTGCATCCATGGGCATCATTGTTGATAGCACTCCTTTCTTCACTGTGCGGCACATAGCTGCACCCAGCATCAGCCGCACTCATTGGCTCAGGTTTTGTTACCCCCTGCTGCCCCTGCACCTGCAGACATGGGCATCATTGTTGAAGGCTCTCCCTTCTTCCCTGTATGGCAGCTGCATGTGGGCGTGACTGCGCCCAGGTCTCACCTGAGTGCTGAACCTTCTTTGCCCCTCTCTCCTTGCTTCAACTGCAGACATAGACATCATCGTAGACGGCTCTCCCTTCTTCACTGCGCGGCAGCTGCACACGGGTGTGATCGAAACGCTTTGATATATATGTACCTTCTGCTGCCCCTGCGACTGCCCTGCAGACATGGGCATCGTTGTTGATGGCTCTGCTTTCTTTACTGTGCGGCAGCTGCACATGGGCGTGACCGCGCCCAGGGGCGCCAACGGCTATGACGGCACCTGGGGAGTGTGGCTCAAGAACGGCGCTGACGTGCTCATCACGAGCTTCAACATGTCCTGCGCCTTCACGCAGGACTTTGGAGTACAGGTGGGTGCTGCGCATGTCTTGAAGAGATGCAAATGCACCTTATACTCAGGACTGTGGGGTAAAGGTGGGTGCACAGCAGCAGCCCTGGCAGCAGCTGCCATGCCCAGCAAGTACGCTCACAGATGTAGTGTGAGATGCTACGACCCAGGATAACCAACCTGTTGTAATGTTCATGTTGCGTGCATCTGTTGCTTAGAAAACCAAAGCTCAAGGCATCAAGCTATGCGTGCATAAACTACCCATCTGCTGCTTGCTGCTGTTTCTGTCCTGCAGTCCTTCCAGCTGGGCACAGTCATCAGCAACGGAGTTGGTGCAGATCTCAGTATCAACGCGCTGTATGCCGGGCCATACGCAACACTGGTCAGCAACGTGGCCTTTGGTGCTGCTCGCAATCCTAACGGGCTTAGTGGGGCTGGGCCCAAAACTTCGTCATACAGCACCTTCTGGAATGTGCGGGTGAGCATCGGCAGCACCAACATGCATTGCAGGGTGGTTGCATGGTGTGGTACTCGACAGGTGCCGTCGTTCCAGTCAGGCAGGCCCGTTCATGGCAGCGGCGGCATTGCATAGCAACCGGTGACAGGCGATCAGCTGCAGAAGCTACAGGTGCACCACGTGGTGCACCCTCAATGTGCAGCCCAGCTTGTGCTGCACTACACGTCAGTGTAGATCTCGTTTACCACCGCATTGTCGAGCGCAAAACATAATGTCATGTGTGTTTTCTCCGTCTTGCGTGCAGGCTGACGTGCCCTTCCCCATGCCGCGCACCATGTATGGGCCTCGCATGGCATGGGTTGGTGCAAACATGGGCAGGTGGAGCGGCATCAACACCACGTAAGCAGTACTCCTCAGCTTGCTCTCTGCAACAGAGCACACGTGCATCCTGTTGTAGTTGATACCTTGTTACATTTGTAGTGTGAAAGGGCGCACTTCAGAATCAAGACGGGAGTGCACTGTCTAGGCGTGACACACCTGCTGGCAGGATGCCAGCGGAAGACGGAAGAGGGTGATGGTGGCGTCGGCTGTCGAGAGCATTACTTGACATGTCCATCTGTTCTCCCTGCACAATCTTGCAGCTGCCCTGCATGACATGTTCATGCAGCTTGACCATCTGACGTTGCTGACACATCTGCTGTTGCCACGACCACACTTGCTGCTGCTGCTGCTGCTGCTGCAGGCTGCAGTGGTACATGGAGAACAACAGCACAGCCCCCACTTGGCCCATTGATGTGCAGGCAGACCAGCTGACGCAGCGCATGGCACCGCAGCAGATCATTACTGCTTTTGGGCCAGGTGTGCAACCTGTTTTCACCCAATTGGCAACTGGCAGATCTAGATGAACCGGAGAACCAGCTGGCTCAGAGGCTGCCCCCCTATCTGGTCATCACTGCCTTTATACCAGGTCTACAGACCATCTGGACACTGGAGCTACCGCAGCAGATGCAGATGTATCTGACAGAAATCAACATGGCAGATTTTCATCTTTCAGATTGCACTAGGGAGCTGGTACACGTTGTTGTTGTTGATGGTCTAACCCTGCACATGATGCCTGCTCATGCAGGTTATGGCTGCAACCCGGCCACCTCCACTATCTGCTGCATCGGCTTCAGCAACGTCACCTGCCCCGCATGCCCGCCAGGCTATGGCCTACCCAGGTGAGCCACCCACAGCGCTAACTGAGTACACGATGGCAGCAGCAGCAGCAGCAGCAGCAGCAGCAGCAGCAGCAGCAGCAGCAGCAACAATGGCACATCTCATGATGGCAGCAAATTGTACAGCGTGTTGCTGCGGCAGGATCATTGCGCCTTGAGCGCTTCTGTACAGCCCATCAGGTCCTGATCCAGGCTGTCAACCTGCTGATGCCACCGAATCTTTTCTGCATGCTGCTACTGCTGCTGCCTGCCACTGCTACTGCTGCTGCTGCTGCTGCCGCACTGCAGCAAGCTGTGGGGCTGCGCAGGCGAGCTTTACAACATGGTCAACAGCACCGGCTCTCGCCGGCTGCTGGATTGGAGCTATGCAGGATACATGGCTGGTGAAGCACCCATTCCTAAATTGCCAATAGTCACTAGCGTCATGGTGAGTGGACAGCCTGCAGCAGCAGCAGCAGCAGCACACTGAACCTGCACAGAGTGTAGTTCAGCGGTCCAAACTACGAGCAACGAATTCAGCAGCGCAAGCCTGGCGCAAAAGTATGCCACCAGCACCGCAGTACATGAACAGGAATGTGCCAAAAGATGTTTTAGGAATCCGTGGGCGCCAGTCAGCACTAGTGCTGCCACATGACTGCCATGTTTCCCGCTGCTACTGCTGCTGCTGCTTGCAGGACTTTGCTGCTGTGGTGAAGGAGTAACGGGTGACTCCCAGGCCTTCCCTGACGCGTGGGTCAAACATTGCTGCTGCTGGTGCTGCTGTTGCTGCTGCTGCTGCTGCCGCTTGCAGGACTGCTGTGATGCAGTGGCTGATGGTGTTGCAGATGACTCCCAGGCCTTCCTGATCTCGTGCATCAATGGCTGCTGCTGCTGCTGCTTTTGCTGCTGCTGCAGGACTTTGGTGCTGTGGGTGATGGCGTGGCAGATGACTCCCAGGCCTTCCTTGATGCTGTGGATGCCATTGGGCGGGAGGGCACAATCCTGGTGCCAGAAGGCCAATACATCATCACCAAGCAGATCAACATCCCCAACAGGGTGGTCATCAAGGGTGCGTCATGATGTTGTTTGATTGCAGCCGTCATTTTAAAATGCTGTACATCGCATGCACCGCTTGCCGCCATGCGAGGCAGCGCATCATCATCGTGCATGCCACACTGCCAGCAGGCCCACCAGACCTTGAAGCCTCCCCAACGGCACCCATATGACTCGTGCTGACAACCGGATGCCTGCAACCACACTGCTGCAAACATCTGCTGACAGGCATGCATCCTGCCACAACGCGGTTGGTGTTCCCTACCCGTCAGTGATGTGGTGGGCAACTCCAGCAGCTACACCTTCGGGCCTATTAAGTCATTGCTCACGGTGCCTGCCTGCCTGCCTGCCTGCCTTGCATCCTCACAGGCATGCACCCTGCCACAACGCGGTTGGTCTTCCCCAAGCCCCTGAGTGAGGTGCTGGGCAACTCCAGCAGCTACACCTTTGGCCCAGCCTTCATCCAGTTCAATGGGGCCAGCTGGCTGGACAGCAGGACCTTCCTGGCAAACGTCACAAGGGTGAGCTGTCCAGCTGTTTGAAGCATGTTACAAACATGTTACATAACACATTTCAAATCGGCAGCCTCAGGGTAGGGCCAGAACATCCTGTGAGGCTGTGGTCCTGCAGCCTTGTTTGACAACACACCATGCAGGCACAATCCACAACTGCAGCACATAACTTCTCAAACTGTGCTGTGCAGCTCCGCTGCCAGTCTGCTGCGGCTCCTGTGCAGCTTTTTGTTGACAGGGATGTGCACATGTGCTGTGGTGCCTGCAGGATGCCCTGCGGGGCCAGTCTGTGCTGTATGTGAGCAACAGCAGCGCCTTCCGCCCAGGGCAGTGGGTGCGGCTGGTGCTCAGCGCGCCTGCTACCGGAGGCATTGCGACTGATCTGATGGGAGGCCTGGCTCAGGAGACCTCCGATTACAGGTGAGGTTTGGGGTCGTGCAGGTTGCATGGTTGATGCAGGGCTGTGGTTGAGCTGGGCAGTGGGTGCGACTGGTGCAGAGCGCGCCTGCTGCTGGGGGCATCGCGTGTGATCTGATGGGAGGCCTGGCGCAGGAGACCGCTGACTACAGGTTTGGTCAGGTTTCAGGCATGCTTTGGCAATTTAGACACGGTTCTGCTGTGTGTTGGGCTTTGCTTGTGACTGGTGCTAAGCGCTGACGCTGACGTAAGCAACGAGCTGAGCCTGTGGCATTGCGGGCGTGGGCTTCACCCCTCTTGCTACTCTTCATGCTGAACATGCAGCTGCTGTTTGTGCTTTGTTGCCCATGTTTCCTCATCTGCAGAAGCAAGCCCAACCTGCTCAGCTTCAGCAGCCGCGTGCGCTATGTGGGCGCGGGCTTCAGGCACTGCACATTGCAGCCAACCTTGTGTTCTGCTGTGTTCCAATGTTTCTGCACACTGCCTGTTCCCTTTCGCAGGAGCAAGCCCAACCTGCTGAGCTTCAACAGCCGGGTGAGCTTTGTTGGTGTGGGCTTCATCAAGCTGGACAGGCAGCTGCCATACAACGTGTCCACGCGCTGGGCGCCCGGCCTGCACATCTTTGAGCGTAAGCAGCAACTCTATTCCATACAAGTTTGTGTTTGCAGATGTGGTTTCTATTTCAACCGTCCACTTGTGCATGACAATTTTGGCTATACATGTTACAATTGTTCGTGGCGTCAACACACAAGAGCTATGGCAATGAGAGGCGGCAGCAAGTCTGGTGCCAGGCCTGCACAGCTGTGAGTAGATGCGCCACGGCATCTGCTACACTCAGGATCCGCAATTCCAATCGTCAGCTCCAGCGTGCTGCTGCTGCTGCTGTCCGCAGTGTCCTTCAGCCGGCAGCAGGCGGGCATTCAGGACCTGACCATCGAGTTCCCGCTCACGCCTTACAGGGGCGTGGGCAAAGAAGCAGGCTTCAACGCGATCTACTTCTGGTCCGTGGTGCACTGCTGGGTCAAGAACGTGGCGGTCATCAACGCTGACATGGCGGTGACGCTGGACGGCACCCACTTCTGCACGGTGAGATGCTGATCTGTTAATCTGTTACTTTGAGCTTAGAGGAGCATGGGCTCAAGCTGGCTTGCCTATGCTTTCACACCAACCAAGCAAGCCTGGATGTGCGCAATTCTCCAAGGCAAGTGGTCGGCAGGGGCCTGGGCAAGGAGGCGGGCTATAATGCTACTATGGTATTGGTTCTGGTTGATAGTGCACTGCTGGGTGAAGAACGTGGCAGTGATCAACGCTGACATGGCGTCACGCTTGACGGCACTCACTTCTGCACGGTGAGCTGCTGATACCTTTAGTTTTTGAACTTAAAAACAGCATAGGCTGCAGCTGGCCCATGAATGACCCGCAGCTCAGCAGCTCAGGTGGCTCCGTGCTCGACATCCCCCTGTCCGTACTGCTGCTGTGATAACACACCCGCACTGCGCTACCTCACGTTGTGTATGTTGCAGTTTGACGGCCTGCAGCTCAGCAGCGGCAGCAGGGGCGTGAATAGCATAGTTGCACTAAACGTGGGGTCAGGCTGTTTATGAAACGAAACGAAACGTTTAAAACGCGCGTTTTAAACGCTTTCAGTGTGAAACGCTGTAGCTAAACGGCAGCTCTAGTGGGGCTCAGGCGTTTGAATGCAGAACCCCTTGTTACTCGGCCTAGCGGCCCGTTCAGGTACTCGGGGATATTCGTAACATTTAATTTATATCGTTGATGTTGTTTGAACACCTTTTGTTGTCCCATCAGTCACCAGTATGGGCAAGAAGGCCACTGATCAGGCTACCATAGCCTGGCAGAATGTTGCAGCTGTTGACAAGCTAGAGGAAAGAAACAACTACAGCAAAGTCATATGCAAACACTGTGATCACTCCTTCAGTGGTGGGGCCAGCAGGATCGTTTCGCACCTGCTCGGCACCGGCTCGGGCGTGAAGGCCTGCAGCAAGTGCCCAGAGGATGTCAGGAGTCGCCTGTCAGCTGCCAAAGCTTCCACTGATGCCGCTAACAACACAAAACGGAAGCGTGAGGAGGAGGACGTTTGGTATGAAGTTCATCCCTCTTACGCCGAGCAGCCCTCCAGCTGCTGTGCAGTGGTGCCTCGCGGCACGTGGTCCGTGACCATCAACACACTCACACGATATCATGTGTAATCAGTAGATCACGCACTGACACGTTGATTCATCGTGACTTTGTGAAGATGTGTCACGCGACAATCGCCAAGTATGTTCAAGTGTTATAGCCGTACTACTGTCAACTACCTTGACAGCCCTCAAAGCCCGGCAGGCACAGTTCTGGGGTCAAGTATTGACTATAAAGACTGGAAACAATGATATAAAAGCATTTAAAAGGCAAATCATAGGTGTACCTGGCCTCTACATGCCTCTACAGTGCATACTGTGGCATGGCGTTTCAGCAGCGTTTCAGTCAAGGCACTGGCGTTTTAAACGCGTATAGAAACGAAACGTTTCGTTTCAATTGAAACTTTTAGTGCAACTATGGTGAATAGTGCATGCATAACTGTCGACTAAGCCTGCATCCTTTTCTCAACATTGTATGTTGCAGGTTGATGGCCTGCAGCTCAGCAGCGGCAGCAGGGGCGTCAACAACGGGCTGTGGGGTGTGTGGCTCAAGAACGGCGCCGACAACCTCGTGCGCAACTTCAACGTGGGCAGCAGGCTGGTGCGCGACATTGCAGTGCAGGGTCTGCAGCCGGGCACGGTCATCTCCAACAGTGAGTGCGCTCGCTGCAGAACCAGAGTTGACAATGCTGTCACAGCAGCACCTAAGCATACCCAGGCATACGTCACCGGAATGCCTAGCACGTATGTATACACAACTGCGTGGCGTGGACCTGCAACAATCCACAGATGTCTGCAACATATCTGCAACATCCACAGCATGTCAGCAACAGCAACATGATGTGTTGCATGACCTCCTTGAGATTTGGTGCATGCTGCTTGTGTCTATAATGCCTTGCAGGCAGCGGAATTGGCATGCCTATTGACGCAAATGCCAGTGGGCCCTGCAGCCTGCTGCTCAGCAAGCTGTTGATGTGGGATTGTGATAAGGAACACTCGACCCCAGCATGGTGCAAAGTTTCACACGATGTCCTGCTGCCGATTGCGTTTATTTGCCCTGCAGGCAGCAGCGTGGAACGGAACACTGACGCCACACCCTTATGCATACGTGTTAACTGATTACTTGAAACTCCTGTGCTGCCCACTGCTTGCGTGCAGGCAGCGGCGTTGACCTGTCAATTGATGCCATGGCCAGCGGGCCATACGGGCTGCTGCTGAGCAACGTTGATGTCGGATACGGCAGCAGGTTCTGGGGCGCGCAGGTGCTGACGACACCCGATGTGGCCAGCTTCATGACAGCCTGGAATGTGAAGAGTCAGGTCAAGGTGTGTTATGTTTGGTCTGGATGGCGTCACCTAAGTGTGTTACGTATGCAGGGCATTGTTGCAGCATTCTTGTGCATGCAGCACAGCAATGCATGTTGTCCACAAGCCTGGTTGCAGAGTAATCATTACTTTGTGTGCATCTTGCTGCTGGTGGTTGTCAGAGGCATGATAGCAGGTAGTCTTACAGACAATGTGTGCCTCAACTTCTTAGGTTGGGACAAATAACTGTATGCTTCTGTATGTGTTGCGCCTGCAACAAATGCAGATGGTGGCCCTCAACCTGCTCTATGGGCCATTGATAAACCCGGTAGCCATCAACATTGGCGACCCCTCGTGTTGCTGAACCAAGCTTTACAAACCTGTGTTGCTGCACACGTTTTTCAAATGCAGATGGTGGCCCCCAACCCGCTGTACGGCCCCCTGATGAACCTGGTGGCCACCAACATCAGCGACCCCGCACCAGCACCAGGCTTCAGCTGGTACAATGAGAACGCAACAAAGGAGGTGAGAACAGAGCATCAGGTGCAGCTGCTGCGCACCAGGGCTGGTGTGGTGTTGCTTGGTGTCCAGCCTTGCCCTTGCTGCTGCGAGATTGAACTGAAACAACAAGAACACAACAAAGGAGGTGCAGCCGGGGACAGGCACGCGGCAGGCATCAGAAACAGCTGCTGCGTGTTAGGGGCTGGTGTAAATGAAGAATGTGAGGGTGTGGCTGCTCACCTGGTGCTGCTGCTGCACGTGCCTACTGTTTCCACCATCGCTTGCTGCACGTCACCACCAACCCTCCCCATTCTTACTGCTGCTGCACACCCTTCTTGTCATGCTGCACGCTCTGCTGCACACTGCGCAGGTGTTTCCTCTGGACCTATATGCCGCACAGCGCTTCGAGCGCCTCGGAGTGACACCTGAAATCGATCCCAGTGAAGGCCAGGTGGCATATGCGGGGCCCGGCTACGGCTGCAATGGCTGGACCCGCTGCCTGGTGGGAGCCAGCAATGCAACATTCCCGGCATGCGCACCCAACTACACCCGTGAGTTATCTTTTGACGGCATTGTGCTTTGTTTGTGGTTGCTTGTTTGAGCTGTCTTGGTTTTGGGTGTTGATGTGTACTTGTTGTGCACAAATGAATGCTGGGAAACTTGCAAACTCACTGTCAGCAAGGGCCAGATAGCCAGGTGGCCTGCCAGGGGGCCGGCTACGGCTGCAACGGCTGGACCCGCTGCCTGGTGGGAGCCAGCAACGCAACATTTCTGGCGTGCGCACCAAACTACACACGTGAGTTGCCTGCGTGATGATTTGCCAGCGTGCAGGCAGCGTGCTGGCAGCACTCCTGCTGCTGCAGCAGTGTATTTGGGTGGTATGTCTCAATTGGGTGTGCGGGTGTCGCATCTGTTGGTTTTGCAGGTCGCGCATTCCGTGCTGCTCAATGTCTTCTTCTTCTTCTTCTTCTTCTTCTTCTTCTTCTTCTTCTTCTTCTTCTTCTTCTTCTTCTTCTTCTTCTTCTTCTTCTTCTTCTTCTTCTTCTTCTTCTTCTTCTTCTTCTTCTTCTTCTTCTGCTGCTGCTGCTGTTTTCTGCCTGCCGCAGCTCCCAGCATCCACTTTGGCTGTGCCGGAGAGCTCTGGAATGCCGCACAGCGCCTGCCTGCAGACTGGTCCTTTGCAGGCTATGCTTCTGGTGACAACCCCATCCCTAACCTGCCTGTTGTCGGCAACGTCAAGGACTACGGAGCAGTGGGGGACAACAGGACGGATGACACGGATGCCTTCCTGAGGGCGCTGGCTGATCCAAAGGTAAGCGCATGACTTGAAAAGGAGCTGCAGCCGCAGTGCGCAAGGTGTCGAGGGTATTGCATGTTTTGCCTGAAGCCTACAGCCGTTGGGGACATCAAGAAGGATGACACAGACGCATTCCCTAGGGCAGGGTGACGCCAAGGCACGCATATGAGTGTAGTGGTCTGCATGTACAGACACCTATGTTGTTTGTCAGCAGCATGTCATGCATACAGGCTGGCAAGGCGAATGACCCGGCAGCAGCACGCAGCAGCAGCAGGGTCCAGTCCCCCTCCGGCTTCAGTTGACTGAGCGCTATCTACTCTGCTGCCGCAGGTTGTCAATGGTGCGCTTTTCATCCCTGCTGGAGTGTACCGCATCACGAAGATCATTGACATGCGCAAGTCCATCGTGCTGCGCGGCGCTGGCAAGAACCTGACGACCATCTACATCCCTGTGTCGCTCACTGACGTATATGGCAATACTTGGTCTGAGGTGAGGCTGGTTCGCTGCTGACTGCACTCTCAGGGGTGGCTTGCCTGAATGCGCCTGCTGCATGCTGTTATTCTGCTACTGCTGCTCCTGCTGCTGCTGCTGCTGCTGCTGCTGCTGCTGTTGACGCTGCGGCTGTTGCTGCTGTTGCTGCTGCTGCTGCTGCTGCTGCTGCTGCTGCTGCTGCTGCTGCTGCTGCTGCTGCTGCTGCTGCTGCTGCGCCGATTGCAGGCTGGTACCGGCAGTGGCGTCAGTGACTACTCTCACGGCACTGGCTTCATCAACTGGTGGGGCTGGGACCCTGTGGCCTTCGACAGGACCTACCTGGCCAACGTGACAGCAGCTGTGCAACGCGGAGCAACAGTGCTGCAGGTAGGATGCAGCTGCCAGCTGTATTGCAGCTGGCGGGGATATTATGAACTGATGTGCCACTCTGCGTCGCTGCACGTTGTGCCGGCCAGGCTTGGTATTGCCCTGCAGACAGCTGTGCCTGTTCCTGCTGATCACCTGGCTCAAACTTCACAGCTTGCCCTGGATGGTTGCTGCTGGTTTTGTAACAACAAATAAACCTGCCTTGCCAAACGCCTACTGCTTTCTCTGCTGCATCTCCAAATCACATCCTACTCACAGGTCAGCTCTACAACTGGCATGACTGTTGGCGGCTGGGTGCGCATCAACTTGGATGACCCTGGGGATGGCTCCCTGGTGCAAGACATGAATGGAGGGCTGATGGGCAACGGTCCTAACCAGGCGGGAGCTCGCAGCATAATTCGCCACCTGAGCCGCATCAGTGCCATGGGACCGGGATGGATTAGGTGAGCGAAGTACAGGCTGCAGCGCTCCGTTTCAACGATTGTCACTGCCCACATCAGCCTCGCCTACAACCCCACGTGCGCCACTTCCTGCGCATGATCCCATGGCGGGGGTGACTCCTATGTTGCTGTACTGTCGCAGGCTTGAGCGCCCCATGATCGCCAACATCAGCTTGAGCTACAACCCCACGGTGCACCGCTTCCTGCCCATGATCACCATGGCGGGTATCGAGTACCTCTCCATTGAGTTCCCGCTCACAACATACCCGGGACACCTCATGGTGGGTTCCATACAGTTAGTGCTGATTGGACTGCTAGCCTGATATCTTTTGAAGCTGGCAGCTGCAGCAGCTGCGCTGTAGACAGCAGCTGCACTGCATCCAGCTGTACACATCTGCAATTCAACAAGTTCACATGCGGCTAGCTCCAAGGCCGCGGTTGTGACTTTGGATGTCCATTATTTCATTGTGCCTTTACATGGCTTCCTACTGCATCTTCCATGTGTTGTCATTGACGTCTGTAGGAGCAAGGCTACAACGCGATCCACTTCAACCAGCTAGCGCACTCCTGGCTGTGTGACGTGCGCATCCACAACAGTGACAGCGGCTTCTATTCATGGGGCATGGTCTTCTGCACCATCACGGGCCTTGAAATCACCTCCGGGGACAGGTGCGCAGCGGATTTGTTGATCATACATCTTATAGCATGCTTGTTAGGAATCAGCGGCCCCTAATCCTGGGGGCGTGGTGCTCTGCAGCACAACTGGCTGGGGATCGCCATCGGCAAGTGTGGTTGGAGCCTGGCTGATCCCTGCTGCCGCTGCTGCTGTTGCTATTGCTGCTGCTGCTGCACCGTGCAGGGGCTACAGCAACGGCCACCGCGGCATCTGGCTGGAGCGCGGCCAGGACAACCTGCTCAGCAACTTCAACATCACCACCAAGATGTACCACGACATCTCCGTGTCATTCTATGAGCACTCCACCGCCTTTGTCAACGGCACCGGCAAGGTAAGAACTCTGTTTGTTTCAGTCTGTCGCCTGAGCAGCAGCAGCAGCAGGTGCTGTGGCAGCGGCGGCAGCTGTACGGCTGCAGCGCACCAGTCTCTTACAGTACGTACATGGCTATCCAACCAATGCATATGTCTGGTCGCTTGCAGGACGTCAACATGGACCACCACAGGGCCGCACCCTACGCCGTGCTGTGGAGCAACATTGACTTGGGCATTGGCAGCCGGGGTTTTGACAGCAGCGGCAATGAGTTCTACAACGGCAACCACACCTCCAGCTTTGTGACCTTCTGGAACGTCAGGTGCGCTGCTTGCTAGTTTCTTGAAGAGAAAGCTGTTCAGGATTGATTGAGGAGGCTGCGTCCACAGCATGTGCTTTGTGCATTGCCAGCCTGCTGGTTGCGTAGACGGTCATAAGTTGCATGCAGCACGCATGCCAAATATACATCTAGTAAGCGCAAGGCACGGATCAGCCTGTCCAACGCTGCCTTTCTCAGAGCATCAGAGCATCAGAGCAGCTATTGCAACCGGTCTGGAGGATTCCGCACTAGCTGCTGCACTCTCTGCACTCCATCTGTATGGGATCCCCAAGCCCACGCTTACCGCGCGCAAGCGTGCAAGCTCTGTTGTTGCCCACCCTTTCCCACCTGCCGCCGCACCGCTGCACCCGCCGCCGCACTCTGTGCCTTTGCAGGGGCAAGCTCAACGCGCTGCTGCCTGAGCCAGGCTTCGGCCCCCAGCTCAACTTCATCGGGCTCAAAACACAAGACTGGGTCTGGGGCGAGGCTTCGAACCTGGGCTGGATTCTCGAGAAGCCTCCGACAGCAGTCAGCCCGCGGGACCTTTACACCGCACAAAAGCTCACACGAGCTCGCAGGCTCGTGCAGCCTCCTGCAGTTGTTCGGCCGATGGGGTTGTGTGCGCCACCAGCTACGGCAGTCAACAGCAGTAGCAGCAGCCCGAGGCCGGCCACTGGCCGCAGGAGTTATGCCTTGTGATGGGAGGAGCTGCTGGGTCAGCTGCTGCAGCTGCTGCAAGCACTGAGTGCCCTGTGGAAGGCACTCACAGATGCATCCAGCCACATGGCTCAGCCGGTTTGAGTTGAGTGTTGAAGTTTCATTGCCATTTATTGAGCTGTTGTCGGAGGTTGAACAGTTGACTAGTTGTGGGGCGCCATGTGCGCACGTTGACCAGCTTGCACTGTTTTATAAGTGTTCAACGTGTGCGTTACAAGGGATTCTCGCAGATCCACCTGCAAACGCTTAGTACAGGCTTTTTTGATCGGTCACGTTGTATAGCATGACAATCACTGCGCATGTGTCAATAAGCGCCATCATGCTGCAAAGCATGTAAGGCACGCCTGGAAGCCACAGTTGGCGCGCCATGGCTCGGCCAGGCGTAGAGTTATCTGTGCGTCAGACGCCTGTATGCAGAGGCACTCTGTTGAAGGCCGCATAAGGTTGCAGTGGATCAGCCCCAAGGCATAAGCTTGCGTTTGGGCCAGTTGCTTGGGATTCTGGGCTGGAGGTTGTAGTCGCGCATGCATGACCTACATGTGTGTGTGCCTAGCTAGCATGCTGCCGCAGCACTGCTGCTGGCGGTCAGCACTGCAGAGCAGGACTATACAGCACATGTGCTGCAGCAGCAGCACCGAGAAGGGCTTGATTGATCCAGTGGATTGTCAATTGGACCTTCGTAGCCTTGGTGAACCAAGTCCTCTTTGTTTACCAACCAGCTACTATTGGGGGTCTATCAAGCTAGCACCACTGTCTTACACAGTTTACAGTTCAGCATGTTGATGGTTCTGCACTCCCCTGTCACCCCACTTTCTGTCCAAGACAGTGCGTCAGCCTTGCTGTGGCTGTGCCAGCGAAGGTGCCCAGAGCCCAGTGTAACCATCCCTCGCAACGCATCCTCTGTGACTTGTATAAATTCGTCCATTTACATCCATGTCAGTGCTTCCCTGTGTGAGTTTGAGTTCCCAGCTCAAGTGCACCAGCCTCAACCCTGGCACTGAACAGATCGCAGGCCTCCTAGGATATGCATGCATCAACGCGCACATTATCGCTGCTTTTGCAGCAGCTCTTTAACACCTGCTGGCAGGCCTGTTGCCACTGCAGGGCGGCTGTGTGGGCCACAGTGTCTTGGACTAACACGTGTGACAAGACGGCCACATGACAGCCGGCCGAAATCGGACCAGACAGTAGCTTGCTGCTACACAATGTGGCACATGCATAGGCTTGCAAGTGCCGCATGATCCTAATGCAGCCCACTGCTGTGCATAGGCTTGCAAGTGCCGCATGATCCTAATGCAGCCCACTGCTGTGCAGGACAGCCAATGATCCTAATGCAGCCCACTGCTGTGCAGGACAGCCAATGCCATGCAACCTTATCAATGCATCTCTGCATAGGCAGTGCACTGTGATCTCTGTTGATCCATCCCTGCACATGGATGTGATGTGCGCTGCCGCTGCTGCTCCCGCTGCACGCAGCATGAACACACTAGGTGTTTTCCAACGCCACTCCTGCTACATCCGTCACCCCCGCAGCTGCTGCTGGTTTCATCCTCGACGGCTGCTGCCAGCTCTGCTGCACGTGCCCCACTTAGGCACCCCATGTCACATGTCACCGCCTGGTGCGGCCGTTGTACATCTGCGGCAGCCACTTTGGAAGGTTGCCGTACTCCTGCAGTGAGTGGCAGCAGCAAGGCAGTATGTTATGGGCATCCTCACAATCATGCAGGTGATAGCAGTTGGCTGTGCAAAACGCATGTTTCTCCTGCCAGGCAGAGACCGTCACATTGAAGAGTATCAAGCGCAACAAAGCAAAGTAAAGCAGATACATATGTTCACGTATTGCAAAAACGCACGGAACACCCCCCCCTACCTGGCTGTAGTGCAGCGCTGCCATCCACGCAGCAGCAGTGATGTTCCCCTTGGGCACATTCACAGCCTTGTCCAGGTACTGCTGTTTGATGTTAAGTTTGTAACATATATGATAGGCCATGTACGTGTTGCTATTACCAACAGTGACCAGGCCCCCCACCCTACCTGGCTGTAAAGCAGCGCTGCTATCCGGCAGTGACATCATCTTTTGAACATACAACAATCTCCTATGATGCACGCGGGACATAAGAGCTGCGCCCTACCTGGCTGTAGTGCAGCGCTGCCATCCACGCTGCAGCAGTGATGTTGCCCTTGGGCACGTTCACAGCCTTGTCCAGGTACTGCTCCTTGATGATCAAATTTGTAACAGGTGCAATAAGTGACGTGTCAAAGCTGCTGTCACTGCCTTCCTCCATGAGTCCAACTGCCTGCTGTGTTTTAAGCACTAAGCCGCTGCTGGTTTCTGTCCAGGTGTGCCGTGTGTTGACGATGGTGCGTGTGTTGCTGCTGCCTCCAAAGAAAGGGTTCTTTTCTTGGGCAATGAACTCGATGCCGCTGCTGTCAAAGCGAGTGATGGTCATGTTGACCTGCAGCAGCAGCAGAGGCAGCAGCAGCAGCAGGGAACAGGCGGTGTTATGTCAATGTTGTGGTGTGTCCCTTACGCTCTGCTAGTATGGACTTCTCTGGTTGTCTCACAGCAGCAGCAGCAGCAGCAGCAGCAGCAGCAGCAGCAGCTGCTGCTGCTGTAGTGGTGCATTATTCTCACCTTGGTGTGGAACTTTGTGCCCCAGGCCTGCACAGGGTCACTGCGTAGGTATCCAGTCCTGTTGCGGGGGCAGCTCCACGGCTGGCTGGCTGACAGCCGGTTGTGCAGGCAGCCGGTCAGCGGGATCTCGTTCCTGCAGCATGCAAAGTGAGAGCACGCAGTACTTTAGTGTCAACACTCAGCTTATGTGAGCTGGCAGCCACGCAACCATGCTGCTGCCTGCTGACAGCCGGTTGTGCAGGCAGCCCGTCAGAGGGATTTCGTTCCTGCAGGATGCAGAGTGAGAGCATACAGCAGCGCAGGTTCGTGTAAGTTGGTTGCTGCACAACCATGCTGCTTGCTGACAGCCGGTTGTGCAGGCAGCCCGTCAGCGGGATTTCGTTCCTGCAGCATGCAAAGTGAGAGCGTGCAGCAGCACAGCTTTAAGTGAGTTGGTGGCTGCGCAACCATACGGTTGCCGCAGCCACCAAGCATGCATGCTGATTGCTGACAGCCGGTTGTGCAGGCAGCTGGTCGGTGGAATCTCGTTCCTGCAGCATGCAAATTGAAGGCATGCAGCACATTGTTATGTCAGTTAGCCTTGCTGCAGCCGTGTTGTTCGCTGTATCTACATATGTGACAGGGGCCTAGCAGCAGTGCAGTACTGCATAGCAGCAGCAGGTGCACTGCACCAAGTGGCGAGGCATAGCAGAACCTTTGCTGCTAGTGCACCAAACAGACACCCTATACTTTCATGAACTAATGCTGTTGCTGCCGTCGCTGCTTCTGATGTTGCTGCTGCTGTGCTGTGTTGCTTACTGGCGCTGCCAGCACCATCACCAGGAGAAGACGGTGCCCGCAGCCATCTTGTATACTGCTGCTGCTGCTGCTGCTGCTGCTGCTGCTGCTGCTGCTGCTGCTGCTGCTGCTGCTGCTGCTGCTGCTGCTGCTGCTGCTGCTGCTGCTGCTGCTGCTGCTGCTGCTGCTGCTGCTGCTGCTGCTGCTGCTGCTGCTGCTGCTGCTGCTGCTGCTGCTGCTGCTGCTGCTGCTGCTGCTGCTGCTGCTGCTGCTGCTGCTGCTGCTGCTGCTGCTGCTGCTGCTGCTGCTGCTGCTGCTGCTGCCACAACCCTCACCATGAAAACACAGTCCCCACAGCCACCTTGTCCGCCGGCTCTGCTGTGTGGAACAGGTGGTCCACCCCATGAAAGATAAGGTACATGGGGTGAGTCTTGCCATCAACAGCATACACGGCATCCCTGCAGCATGCATCAGAGTGCACACAAAAGCAAGACGTTGAAAGTCATAGTCCCATCAACTGCCTCACAAACAAATCAATAGGTCTAATACACATTGAGTACATGTGTATGCATTGCGGTTCC
Organism: Tetradesmus obliquus; assembly: GCA_030272155.1. Taxonomy (NCBI): domain Eukaryota; kingdom Viridiplantae; phylum Chlorophyta; class Chlorophyceae; order Sphaeropleales; family Scenedesmaceae; genus Tetradesmus; species Tetradesmus obliquus. The sequence goes on from CP126204.1 coordinate 3,748,793, forward strand.
CTGCATGCACTGTGGTGCCCCACGCCTAGCATCATCTTGGGCTGTGTTTTGCACGTGCCAACTCGCTGTGATCACACTGCGTGTTGCTGCATTGCCTCTCAGCTGCATTTGCCGATGCAGGTTGCTCACCTGTGCAGGTTCTCAAACAGCCAGACCATCATGCTGCTGGTCACTCCTTGAAGCGGCTTGAAGCTGCGCGGAGAGCAGCAGCAGCAGCAGCAGCAGCAGCAGCAGCAGCAGCAGCAGCAGCAGCATGAGTCAGTCTATAACAAGCCCTGTAACAGCTGCTGCTGATACCTAATCCTATTTGCTGCTGCAGCGCTTACACTTTCCATTCTCTATACTCCCTTGGTCTGATGATTTGTGTCAAAAGTGTCAAAACTTCAGTGCTGCTGCAGCCATGCCGCAGCTCCTGCTGGTTCCTCATGCTGCCAGCCGTTACACTCACACAGCCTCCATTTCGTAGACTCCCTTGGTCTCGCCCTTCTCTCCTACAAGCACTTTTACTTGTTGGAGGCAATCCCAGCCACAAAAGTCCCAGCCCGAGGGAGTGTTGGGCGGAGGCCTGTAGCAGCAGTAGCACCACGCAATGGCAGCGACCATGTTGGACCCTTGCATCTTCTGAACAAGTAGCAATTACATTTGTTGGCTGGAAACCTAGTTCTTTGCGATGAGTTTGAGGCTGCTGCTTGCTCAGCGCGAAAGCAGCGCGCCAGCTTCTCCCGCCTCAAGAAGCACTGCTTTCGCAGCAGACACGACGTCGCGATTTCCCACCTGGTTAATGGTAAATCTGATTGCTTTACTTCTCGAGGATTGAGTTGCCTAATAATCGCTCCGAGCTTTGAGGCTATGTCAGCATCACCGAACACTGACGCCACACTGCTGCATGCTGAATCCGCTCCAGTCGTATATAATACAAATAATAAAGCGATTGTATACGCTACGACTTTCGCTGCTCTGAGTGGTAGCGCCATTGCAACGGAGGTGTCAGGCTACTTGCTGCAGTGATCGCGGACGCTAATTGGGGCCATGCAGTGCTAATCTATGCTCGTGCACGCAGCAGGGGATCTAGAGTCCTGCAAGGTAAGTTCACAGATGGTTGCTGGTTGTTGTCAAAGTGTTGCTTCCATGACATGCCGTCCATGAGCTGCGCGAACTAACTTGCATCGAATTGCACAAACATATGCCGCAAATTGATAGTTCAAGCTGATCTAGCAAGTGGCTGCTGACACACAGTGGCCACTAAAAAATGGCGCCATCGCTGCCGACCACGTGTGGTGGCCCTGCGCGAAGACTGCTTGTTGCTTCGCTGCTTTTGTTGGCGCACTTTTCGGCAGTATCGGCGCTGTCGACAGTTGGAGGTAAGCGCACCATGGATTTTGGGCCTGCATGTTGACCAGCTGCTGCTGCTGCTGCTGCTGCTGCTACTGCTGCTGCTGCTGCACCTGTCTCAGAGTCTGTCTCAGCACTTTGCACAGGTTGCAGTAGTCGAGTAACTTACTCCATGGTTCATTTGCACCGCCAACAGGCACACATGATGCTCTGTGGCAGCAGCAGTGCAGCAACATCCAAGATGTGTACACAGTGCAGCCAGGCGACACTGCACAGCACATCATGGCAGCAGCCTACCCAGACATGCAATGGGAGCCAATGTGGTCTTTAGTTGCCCTCTGCAACACAGCAGCAGTCGGTTTAGTTGATCCTGGAGTAGAGGGCGAGCAGCAGCTGGATGCCGGCATCACATTGTCACTGCCAATCTTTCAGCTACCCATTGCGCAGCAAGTGGTTGGCACTCCCAGCAGTGGCCAACTCCTAGCTGGAAACAGCAGCAGCAGCAGCAGCAGCAGGACACACCAGAAGCAGCAGCAGCAGCAGCAGCAGCAGCAGCAGCAGCAGCAGCAGCAGCAGCGCATGCAGACCCTACAGCTGTCAGGCATCTGCGGTTGTGGGCCCAGCATCGCCATAAAACAGAACTCAACATGGCTGGCTGTTGTGACAGCAGCATATCCTCATCTGCAGCCGCCAAGCACCGCAGCACTGTGGCTGCTGCTGTGCAACCCTGATGCTGCTTCTGCTGCTGCTGTGTCTGGGGCCAGTGGCCTGCTGCAGCCGGGGCAGCAGCTGCAAGGCATCTGCAGTGCAGCCCTGGCACCCAGCCTCAGCCTGCTGCAGCATGTTACATCAGGCAGCACTGGCAGATTTCAATCAGCACCAAACACAGCAGCAGCAACAGGGCCACAGGTACCTTCAGTAGCAGCAGTGGTGCCAGCACAGGCTCAAGAGCCGGCATGCTCTGTGTCGGTTGTATCAGGGCATGGCAGCCACCTGCAGCAAGTGTCACTGCAGCCGCCGCCGCTGCAGCAGCAGCAGCAGCAGCAGCAGCAGCTGGGCCAAGAGTGTCCGTGGTATGCTGATGGCTGCAGTGGCCCCTCTGACGGCCTGGCCTACCAAGATGTGCTTACTCCTTGGTGAGCGCTGAACAGCACAATGCATGATGTGTTGATTGTTGCTGCCGGCAGCAGGCACACCGTGTTTGCAATGCACTGTGCTGTGGATTTAGCAAGTGCGGTGTGGCTCAGATAACACTGCTATCAGGCTTGGTGCTTGAAGGCAGGCAAAAGGAGCATACGTCAGTCAGATGTAGTGTGCAACAGTCATCGTGGCACTACTAGCAGAGGTTGGGTTAGCTCAGCTGGCTAAACCAACAGTATGTAACCACAGGATGTTGATGCTGACACCAACAGTGATGCTGTTGCTGCTGCTGCTGCTGCTGCTGCTGCTGTTGCTGTTGCTGCTGCTGCTGCTGCTGCTGTGGCCGCTGCTGGCGTTTCTCATACGCGTAGCTGCAACGCACATGGTAAGGCCTGGTGGTTGGCACAATCCATGCAGCAGCCACACAGCCAGCACACCGTGAAGAGCACACTGTCGTGCTGCAGTGGCTTGCTGCCAGCCTTAGGCAGATTGGCGCACACTGCGTATCAGATACACTGTATCTTTTGCTCACAACATCACATTTGCCGATTCAGCAGCACAAGACAACCCGTGAGATTCAAAGTTATTTCACCAGCCTGTGTGTATCTTGAACACAACGCAGGCACACTCGCCACTGACTGTTCTGCTGTTGTTGCTCATCTTCATTTCATAAGTCATGCCGCACCGTGTTATGCTGCAGACTACTGCTACCTGTGTGCATACAAGCTGGGCTGGTCCGGCAGGGACGGCCGGCAAGCCTGCGACCGCCGCATGCTCGGAAACTTCCTAACGGCTTGCGCCGCGAGCTTCCCGGTGCGAAGTAAATGGGACTGGAAAGCCAAGTGGCACAAGTTCTGGTGTGACAGTACGGCCGGTGTGATGTTTTCGGCGGTTTGGGCGTGGCAGGAGCTGAAGGGCGGGGAGCTGCACACGTACTCGGAGTGTGGCGGGGATGTGGGGCTTGTGCTTGGAGCAGCAGAGTTCTGCTTCTATCAGTGACTGACGGTGTAACACAGATTCTGGGGTAACACATGTCACGTAAGGCACTCACTGAGAGTGGTCACAGGTGGATGTAGTTCAATTCAAGATGCAAGGACGTCAGCTGGCGGCCAGGCCTGGCCCCTATAGGGGAGGAGCAGCTGCAGCAGCAACTGCACAGCATCATAGCGTATGGTGCACGTGCAAGGTCCCTATTCTGAATCCTGCTGCCAGATTTGCACACAAATTCTCCGTATCCGGAGTATTGCACGAGAGCAGCTGCACAGGCAAGGAACTTGCAAGACAGCAAATTACTGTCTACCCTGCTGGCAGCACGAAGCAGGAGCATTAGCGGTGGCGTTGCGCAGCTTCAAGGTCTGCTTGCCATTTGCAACGCAGGCTGAGGTACAAAAGCTGCATAAGCCAGGCTGTGCTGCACAAGGTGCAGAAGCTGAGCAGCAAGGCCCTGCCATACACACACTCAATATCATCCTATCCCTTTGCTTGATGCATTGAACAATCAATACCACAGCCTTGCCATGCTGACAGGGCTGACCCATAGCAACCTTCAAATCCACATTATCAGGAAAACGTTGCCATGCTAAATCAAAAGCACAAGCATCGTAAGCATTAGCTGGTACCCCATTACTAATGTCCCACACAACCGATTTGTTGGGTTCATCAACTTGCAGAATTTCTGCGTCCTGCAGCTCACTCTGATGAGCACTCTGACGAGCGCTCCAAACAAACCATTACCAAGCTCAACCCGGCAGCTGTGGAGAGGTTGTGGCACCGCGCCAGCCACGGCGATGCCTACCTTCTTGCCCTCCACACTGCAGGCAGCCATGTTTTAGTGCCTCCATACTCCTCGACAAAATGCAGCGCATTCATCCAGCCCAGTGCTGTCACATTCTGGGTGGGCAGGTCACTCGTGCCGCCCATGACCTGGAACTTGATGAACTCGTTGACACTGTTTGCAAAGTCCGATGTGTTGAACTTGGTGGTGGTGTTGATATCCATCAGGCCAATCCACAGCTGCGTGCGCATGCCGACAAGGGCAGTGCCGGCACCATTGTCTCTCCAGGTGTGGCGCGTGGTGGCTACTACGCGGGGCTTCGGGCCCAAGAGGGGGCTGGCCTGCAGCAGCAGCAACAGCAGCAGCAGCAACAGCAGCAGCAGCAGCAGCAGCAGCAGCAACATCAGAAGTTGGATGCAGGTGTGGCGCGTGGTGGCAACCACACGAGGCAAAGGGCCCAAGAGGACGCTGGCATGCAGCAGCAGCAGCAGCAGCAACAGCAGCAGCAGCAGCAGCAGCAGCAGCAGCAGTGCCAACAGCAACATCAGAAGTTGGATGCGGGTGTGGTGCATAGTGGCAACCACACGAGGCATCGGGCCAAAGAGGGGGCTGGCCTGCAGCAGCAGCAGCAGCAGCAGCAGCAGCACCAACAGCAACATCAACAGCAATATCAAAAGTAGGATGCAGGTGTGGCGCGTGGTGGCAACCACACGAGGCACCGGGCCCAAGAGGCCGCTGGCCTGCAGCAGCAGCAGCAGCAGCAGCAGCAGAAGAAGAAGAAGAAGAAGAAGAAGAAGAAGAAGAAGAAGAAGAAGAAGAAGAAGAAGAAGAAGAAGAAGAAGAAGAAGAAGAAGAAGAAGAAGAAGAAGAAGAAGAAGAAGAAGAAGAAGAAGAAGGAGCATTTGGACGCGCTGACACAAAGCATGACTAGTTTCCCTTTGCATTCCTGGTTCTCAGACAAACATTAGACTTCGAATTGGCCTAGCTTAGTAGCTCTTCCGCACTAGCAGGGACTGCTCTCAACTGCGGACTCGCTGCGCAATCTTTCTGGTGGCGTCTGGACTTCGTTTGATGATTACTGTGTCAATTAAAGAGTGCTGCACCGAGCCCTCCTGTGCACACCTGTGCATCCCTGTGCTATGTACTGTGACATGTAACATGACGCAAACACGCCACAACAGCTCTGCGACTCAACATGCATGCGTGTAGAGCTGTGGTGAGCTGAAGTCACGACTCACCTCGATCCTGCTGAACTCAATGCCTGTGCTCCTGAACCAGTTGACCACCATCTTCTCTTTCGTCTTGTACTTCTTGGCCCAAGAGGATTCTTTGTCAGATTGAACAAAGCCCTTGGCATTGGGTGGACACACCCACGGCTCCGATGCGCTGTTTCTGTTGTAGATGCAGTTGCTCAGAATCATCTCACACCTGCATTGATCAAGGTCATGCACGCTTCATGCATTGTGCTGTGGTAGATGTGGATCAAATCACCCGCGGTAGGCCTGCATGCATGCGCTTCGCTGCACTCATCAGTGCCATGCACGCTGCTGCTGCTGCTGCTGCTGCTGCTGCTGCTGCTGCTGCTGCTGCTGCTGCACTACATGGCTGGTTGTACAAGCTGACTGCCGGCTCACCCAGCATCTGGTTCCGCCCTGGTTAGTGCCTGCCCACGAGATAAGTGCTCGTGTGCATGCTGCTGCTGCTGTTGTTGCTCCTGCTGCTGCTGCTGCTGCTGCTGCTGCTGCTGCACCAAATGGTTGAATCAACAAGCTGACTGCTGGGTCACCCTGCAAGGGGCATTGCACTGACACGGCAAGCATGCCATGCGCCGGCAAGTTCATTATCATCGTTGGTGCAGCTGCCTTTTCAGAGTGATCCAATGGCACTGTACTGCACACCCACCAAGTGAGGTGTGCTCCACGGCTGATGGTACCATTGACCTTCTGCACTTCGTGCACCACATGATCCCTGCAGCAGCAGCAGCAGCAGCAGCAGCAGCACACCCGCGTTAGCACCAGCAACGCAACGCACTGCATAACTTCAGGGATGTTTATTAGGTTGTGCAGTTTTGCTTCCAGCCACTGCAGTTGCTGGCTAGTTGCCGGGTGGACAAGATCGGTGGAGTTACAGCAGCAAAGGGGCTGACACCCTTGCCAGTTTTGCGTACATTGCTGCTGCTGCTGCTGCTGGTGGTGGTGGTGGTGCTGCTGCTGCTTTTGAAGCTGCACATCAGCCCTGCTTTGCCTGGGTAACTGGGATCTGTGACTGAACAGCTGCAGCTCACCTTGGGTGGAAGATGAGGTACCTGCAGAAGCCACCATACATGTGTACAACAACGTTAGTAACGCTAGCTACACCAGCTGACAGCAGCCTGTGTGCGGCTGGCCTGCATGTAGCAGCCTGACGTGGTGCAGCCATAAACATTCTGGTCCGGCAGCTGCAGGTCTCCTAGAATTGCAGCACCTTGCGCTGCATGAAGCAAGGAGCCACCAGCAATTGTGCATTTGTTGTAGTAAAACTGCTTGAAGCACCTGCCACCTAATCTTGTCAAAAGTCCTCCGCGGTCGCTTACATGGGGAACGTTTCATTGGTGGGCGCATAGGTTGCATTGTTCGCCATGTTCTCAAACATCCAGGTCATCATTGTGCTGTTCACATCCACAATGGGCTTGTACCTGAGGCAGCAGCAGCAGCAGCACCAGCAGCAGGTGCAGACCAGTGTGATAATCAGCATCGTCGTTTCAATTGTGCTGCTGCTGCTGCTGCTGCTGCTGTTGCTGTTGATGCTGTCAGATATCATCCTGCCGTCCAAGAAAGCCTCAGCGGGCAGTGGGTTGCTAGCTGCAAGTTGACTGCTATTGCAGCCTTGTATATTGTAGGCATGTCACAGGTCTGTGGCTGTAATGTGGTGAGCAGCTTCCAACTTGCTCAGGTGTCACTATATGCACTGCTGTATGCGCTGCTCAAGTGCCACTGCCCAAGTGTTACCGCACGCTGTGCTGCATGGGCTGCCAATGTCATTGCTGCGGTGTCACTGTGTACACTGCAAGAATGTCACTGCAAGCCGTGCTGTCTGGGCTGCCCAGGTGTCACTGCTGCGGTGACACTGCAAGCCGCGCTGCCCAGGTGTCACTGCTGCGGTGACACTGCAAGACGCGCTGCCCAGGTGTCACTGCTGCGGTGACACTGCAAGCCGCGCTGCCCAGGTGTCACTGCTGCGGTGACACTGCAAGCCGTGCTGCCCAGGTGTCACTGCTGCGGTGACACTGCAAGCCGTGCTGCCCAGGTGTCACCAGGCTCCCTTGCTACGACAGTGCTTGACAGCAGCAGTGCTGCTCTGTGCTGTGTGCCAGCGCACCTTAGGTCCATGTACAGCATACCAGTCGTGTTTGTCAATGGATCTTTGTTTGTCACGCGCACACGCGTAGCGCAGCTGCCGAGTGTACAAAAGCTGTACGGCTTTCCCTGCCTGCATTGCGTTGAGATTAGGAGCGGTGCAACAGCAGTCAGCCAGGCCATTGCAGAAGTCGTCAGAGGTGCTTCGAAGCTGTAGTTAACTGAAGGCATCTAGGCCACGATGAGGAACTGCGCAGCAAGCAGCAGTAGTGCTCACTATTCAGCTGCAGCAGCGCCCCCGATACTGTCGCACAGCACTCCTAGCACTGCAGGTCCTGCTCTGTGTAATCGTGTGACTTGAATAGATGTTGCTGGCATGCAAGTTCAATTGCAAAGCCGTAGCAGCATGTGCCTGCTGCTGGCTCACCCAGGGCGCGCTACCGGCAATTCACTGACATTGATGCCTGTGGCCGCAGTCGGCACAGCTGCAGCTTGAACCCAAGATTTTACAAGGGGATCGCTGAAGCTGGCTACTATGCTCTCGTCTGCCTGCGACTGCAGGACGAAGCAGCACATGCCCAACGCCACTACAAAAGTCCTGCGCCAGCTTGCCATTCGCTGAAACCTCATCATCATCAATATGCTTAAGAATATTACTTAGGCCGCATACATGTCCGGTTTTTTGCTGTGCTGAAAACGGTGATGCTGGGAACTTGCACGGAAGAGTAGTATGCTGGTCAAGGTGGAGGGTATTAGCACGGGCGAAAAGCATGTAACACAAAAACCACGTGTTCTACGTGGTGTGGCACGAGGCTCCGCATATGCCGTGCGTGGTGGCGAGTGACAGTGACGTCTGTTCTGCTCTCGGCTGGGAACTTCCTGCGGCAGATTATGTGCGTGTCTGCTGAGCATATCTTTTTAAAAACCATCATTATACGTTTGTAATAGACGTCAGGCACGGAGGCGTCCATGGCGAACACTGGACCGGCAGGCACAGCATGCAGCGGAATGCAGCTGGAGGGTATGCCAGGATGCGGACGTAACAAGAGGTGAAGCCTGTATAAATTATTGCCACAAACCACCACGCCACAGCAACGAACTTGAGGTCAGCCGAGGCATGTACACGGGACCCAAAGGACAACATGCTGCCAGCTGGGATGGCCGCGGTGGCACAACACTGGACGCAACGCGCGCATGAAAGCAACAAAGCCACACACTTCATCAATCCCCCAACGCCTGAGCTACATCACAGCTGCTGGTCTGGTTCCTATACAGTAGCAGATGCGTAAGGATGCCCATACAACAGAAACCTCGGCTGCTAAGAACACGCTACACTCTGGTCAGACAGAGCTCTGTAACTGCTCTGTAACAGTTCTGTGTGGCCAGATGCAGTTCTGTTACAGAACTTCTGTATGGGCAGCTGAACGTTCTGTAAACTGGAAGCACCCATTTCATACTCTTAGAGGTTCCCTGCTGTCCTCTTGACCAACTCAAAAGCATTATAGCGTCAAGTAATGTATGGTTGGAAGCTAGCAGGTAAAACATGTTTCTACTCACCAGTGCCTGCTGCTAGTGCTGCTGCTGCTGCACTTGCAGCACCTGCTAGTGCTAGCACTATTGCTGATACACGGCTTGTTAGTAGTTCAACCATGAAAAGTGTACTCCCAGCTTATTGGGGGTTTTGCGAGTTCGAGGGTGTGTGCTGATGTGTGACACCCCTCTGAGGGACCTGTCTGCCTGTCCTTAGAGGAGAGGCTGCATTTAGATATCAAAGCACATAATAGCATTTGATTGCTCTTTATCTTTGAATACAATTGATTTCTCCGATTTGTTTCATTCAAGAGCAACCCCAACGAAGTCCCGTGGGGTCCAACTCCTGCACCCAGGCTGTTATGCTGACAGACATGTGGCTGGCATCAGATGCTCGATCGCCTCGGTCCTTGGTTCAAAGACGCGTTTCAAAGATGTTCAAGCGTTTAGCGATGCACACCGCTGCAGCAGCAGCGCGCTGTCGTTTTTGATTTGAGTCGGTTGAATATGAGACTGGTCAGATAGGCCGTCTGTTGCTACATGTGAATTTATATGCGTTCATCCGTCAGGTAACACAGCCGAGAGCCTGCGCTATGGACACCCTGATCGCCTCCAACCTCCTGCCTCGCAGCAGCTGCCTTGCAGCAGCACAAGGGGGCTGTTCCACGCCGCGATCGCGCAGGAGGCAACCAACACGCTGTCAAGAGGATGTGTTAGGTACGCTGTTGCGGTTACCGTGTACAAGGGCGGCCCCGCAACCTCCACAGCAGTGGTGAACAGCTCAAGACACTGCTGCTCTCTGAAGGCAGGCATTGCAGATTGCAAGCTGCCAGACGACTTTCTGCAGGTGCATTAGCCATACCTAAATAGCTAGATTACACGTCTGAAAGTACCAATGTACACGCAGTAGCCAGTGTTCTGATGCGTTGGCAGTGCTGCTGCAGCAGGTGCAAATGCACTGGCTTGAAAGCAGCAGCTGCAAGGCGCTTGCATGTATGCCGCATTCGTTATCATTGGTGTTCCGCTGACCCTTATCTGTATTGTAACATTGCTGCACAAATTCCGTAGGTTGAGGCAGCCGAGCCAGGTGGCACATCAACTGGACCTGGGTGAGTGGCAGCACTTGGTGCAGCAGCAGCACTTGCTCGTCGTCAACTGCGCGGTCTTGTGAACACTGGAGCCAGTGCTGCCAGTTTTACAGCAGCATGCAGCAAACGCGCAAGGTGCTGCAGCAGGTGTAACACATGTTAGCATGGTCAGCAGTGCATTGCACACACCCCGCGCGCCTTGCAGAATGAAAAGTTAATGATGTTCCACTGTAGGACCAGCGGCCTGTTACTACGCCATGCAATTACGCACTTTCGCCGCTCAGCAGCTTATCCAGCTTACTTCATGTTGCCCTGCAGGTTGCTGGGCTATGCACTGGCAGCAGTGGTGACTGGCGGCCGGCAGACAAGGCAGCTGCAGAGCGTGCTGGCAGAACCTAGCCACGGCTGCTCCCTTTGACCACACCAGCACCACATCATCATCAACGTTGTGCTGCCAGCGCAGTGGCAGAATCACCGTGTTCAACAGATGCTGAGCAGTTGACAGCAGAGCAGCAAGGCATCCACGGGCAGCAACATGGCCTGCCAACACTGTGTTTCCTTGCTGCAGCAGGTAAGGACTGAGTGAGTGTGTCTTTCTAAATGTGGTTTGTGACAGCAGCGATCCAAGTGCTGCATGTGGTTTTGTGCAGCAGATGAGTTAAAAGCATTAACCTTTGCTTTGCCACATGTAAGGCCAACTGCGCCTTACTTTGACTGATACTTTTGCTGCTGCTGCTTCCGCCGTCTACTCTGTGCCCTATCCTCTCAGATGATCAGGGGCTGCTTCCTGACAACCCTGCAGCCGACAAGGGCTGTGCAGTAAGCACGACTGCATCGAAGGCACCAGCTCATTGGAAACACAGCAGCGCAAGCTGCAGTCCAGCAGCAACAGCTGTAGTGCACAGGTGGCAGCATGCTTGGGCTGCTGTGTTATTGTTTGTCCCGCATCTGTGACGGTTGGGGATGCTGGTGTGGTGCGTGCTGACCATCTGCTGGTCCCAGTGTTCATGCACAACTGTTCCAGCAGTTGATCATGTGTCACATGCTGCAGCACGGCGTACAAAAGGCTTGGACGGCACGCAGACAGATATGCGCCTGTGTCAGGCAGTACATGCCTACATGCCCTGCAGCTGCCGCGTCAGGTGCACGGTTTTGGCGGTGCGCGTGTTGTGAGAATGGGCACATGGGCCCTTCAGGTTGCACCTAGGTTGCACCTAGGCACCTAGCAGGCCTGCTGCTTCCTGATCAGTGAATAGTGGCAGCAGCTGCAGGCTAGCTTCGTGGCTGGGTAGTACTGGCCATATCACAGTTGTTGTTGAGCTGCTGTCTACAAGCATGCTATCCGCAGGTTGTGCTGCCAGCTGCAAGTTGTAGTGGGGGTTGGCAGTGCTGACCACTGGCAGTGAGTGCGGTCCTGTGGCGACCCACCTCATCGCATCAAGTACAGACGTCATACAATGCTTGTGTATACCATATATATGCGTTTGATAGAGGGTTTGCTGCATTTCCGGCATTGCGAAGTGATACCGAAGTCTGTAAATACCGAACCCCGAGGGCAAATGCCGGTATTACGGAATCGGTCACAGTTCGGTAACAGCTCTGTGTAAGTTCGGTAATTGTTCCGTAAGAAGTGCACCCCGAACCCTTTTCGGAACAGTTACAGACGTCGGCTGTAAGTGCAGTGCTATGCGACAGATCCGTGGCAGACCTGCAAATGCAGCACCATGCTGCAACTAGCTCCCTGCCTCACATCTGCTGTCAATGGACAGCACACAACCCCGCCTGTTGCACAAAGCAATGCAGCCCAAATAAACAGGCGCACGACACACAACTCTAGCGGAATCGCAGCAGGTGCAAGCACGTACAGGCAGCTAGTTGCAGCCTGTGCAACTGCGCACACCGATGCAAACACGCTGCACTGCAGCACTCATGGGCCAGCTTACAGCATCACAAGCTACCTTTGCACGCCCCTAGCACCCAGCTGGCGCTGTTTGACAGACCGTGCCAACACTTGTGCAGCACATTACTGCCGCGCCGACAAGCGGCGGCAGCGGCGGCACAGCAGGAACTACCACCGGAAATCGACGCATGCATATGCGTCCCAAAGGCCCTGTGCAGCCCATCTTTGTGCCAATCGATGTATATGCGATAAGGCTGCTTGGCAAGACGGTGCTAGTGGAAGCCGGCAGCTGCAGCAGCACCGCGCGTGTTGCTGGCGCCTGCATTTTTGCAGCCACAACACGGCTGTGCTGCCGCTTGCAGGAAGCCAAGCTCCGGCACGGCAGGCCGCCTGCACTGCTGCCACACTGCAGCTGCCGATTTACGCCCTCCATGCACAGCAACCCAGCACTCCACACCACAGCAAAAAAAGGAGCACATCGCTGCGCCGCGGCAGCTGCCTTGCAAGGAACGGCCTGCTCTGCTGCCAAATACGCGTGCATCGGTCAGGCCATGGCTGCTGCAGCGCACATGCTGCGGCTGCTCTCCCCGATTGCACACAGCACACCTCCTAGGCCCCTTCACAAGCACCCTGCACTGGACAGCTGCCTCACCGGGATCAGCTCTGCTGGCGGGTATGATTGGTTCCACCCCTGCAGGGGTGCTGCTGCACACCCCAACTGCCCACAGCAAGCCCGTGAAGTCCAGTCAGCAGCACCACTGCTGGCTAATTTGGAATCTGCTCTGCTGGTGGGTAGGGGTTGCTCAGCCACGGGTGCTGCTGCTGCACTCCCAAAGCCCGCCCACAGCACACACCCCAGGGCCCCCCAAGCACAGTTCAAAATCACTGCTGCTAATCTGGGATCTGCTCTGCTGGCGGGTAGGGGTGGCTCAGCCAGGGGTGCTGCAAGGCGTCCTCTGCGCTGGGCCGTGCGCTGGGGTCTGGCGTGAGCAGGTATGATAGGAAGTCCAGGAAGCCTTCATCGGCGCCCGGCACGCGGTGCCGAAGGCTGGTGTGCTTGGGCAGCAGCAGCTCGTACCTGCAACAATCACAGAAAAACAGCAGGACAGGGGAGCAGGAAAGGGATCGGTCAAAGGACTTCAGGTATGCGACAAAAGCTTGAGTGACGGTGGTAGTAGCAGGAGCAGCCGGGAGCGCGGCATCGAGGCTGGTGCGCTTGGGCAGCAGCAGCTCATACTTTCAACAAGAACGGGAGCAGGACAAGGGATCACAGATACAAGAGGGCATGCTTTGTGCGCTGTGATGCTGCAGGCCAGTGCGCTTGAGCAGCAGCAGCTCGCAGCTGCAAGCTGACAAGGGAAGAGTCAGAGCTAGAACAATGAGGAATGTGCGCCAAGAGACTCGAGTAATGAACAGCAGCACCACTACCAGCAGCGTGGTTAATCGGCGGTAACACCGGCTGTCTCTTGTCAGCAGCAGCACGGCTTGTTTGTGGCCAGCCCTACCACCCCCACGCTGTCGACACGTGCATCTGTACACATCCAACTCAAGTGCCTTGTGCAAGCCATGCAGGAACATGAAGGACAAACAGTATGGCAGTCAAGTCGCATGCACTCACCGCCCACTACTCTTGTTGCGCTCGTAGATCTGCCTGCTGCGCGTGTAGTACCTGCTGCTGTAGCGGCCCTGGCTGATCATCCAGCTGGGCAGCGGGCCCAGGATGCCCTCCAGACGCACCAGCAGCGTGGCCAGGCTGTCGTTCTGCAGCAATGGAGTGCAGACATGAAGCCAGAGCAGCCAGCGGTTGGACGGAGATGATAAGCAAAAACACACGTCATGATGCATATGCAGCACAGCCTTGACATCTGCCCAAGTCGAAACTCAACAGGTCCACCTCTTCCTGCATGCCAACCAGACAGCCAGCAAAACCTCAGCTGACTTTGGTCAAACACCAGTCACACTTCGGTCAAACACAGTTTCACTCACCTGGAACAGCATACAGTCGCAAGCTCAGCCAGGATGCACCCCAGGCTCCACAGGTCCGCCTTCTGCCCATACGCCGTCCATCCAAGCAGTCAAACGCAGTCAAACCACAGTCAAACCCTGGTCAAACCTCAGCCACACCCACCTGGAACAGCACGTATCCAGTCGCCAGCTCAGCCAGGATGCATCCCAGGCTCCACAGGTCCATCCTCGGCATGTACGCCAACTAGCCAGCGAGATAAACAACTCTGACACCTCAACCAAACTACGGTCAAACATTGGTCAAACCCCAGTCAAATCCGCCTGCAGCAGCACGTATCCAGTTGCCAGCTCAGCCAGGATGCACCCCAGGCTCCACAGGTCCACCTTCTGCCCATACGCCAGCCATCCAAGCAGTCAAACGCAGTCAAACCACAGTCAAACCCCGGTCAAATCTAAGTCAAACTCACCTGGAACAGCACGTATCCAGTCGCCAGCTCAGCCAGAATACACCCCAAGCTCCATAGGTCCACTTTCTGCCCATACGCCAGCCCCAGAATGACCTCCGGCGCTCTGTAGCTGCGGCTCTGCACGTAGCTGGACAGGTGATCTGTCACGAAGCAGGAGGAGCCCAGGTCAATGACTTTGACCTCGCAGCGGGAGTAGGACTTGATGAGGATGTTCTCGGGCTTGAGGTCGCTGTGCACCAGGCCCAGGCTGTGCAGGAAGGCCAGGCTCTGCAGCACCTGCAGCAGACATTTGCAAGCAAGAAAGGAATCTGTGATTGTAAAAACTACTGGCGCCCTCCACTTTACTTGGGCACCAGGCCCAGGCTGTGCAGGACGGCCAGGCCCTGCAGCAAATTCAGCGATTCCATCTTGATTCACTGTGTGCGCAGCTGCGCCGCAATGCACTTGATGCAAATCTGCACACTACAGACCCGCTTTCTGCAGCAACAACGCGCCTGCCATATCTTTGCCTTTGCTGAATCGTTGTGTGCGCACCTGCGTCGCGATGCGCTGGATGCGTGGCGGCGTGAAGTAGGGCTCATCGCCGTTCTCGCGCTGGTACTTCTGGAACTCGTACAGGTTGGCGCGCAGCAGCTCACACACCAGGAACAGGTGCTCCTGCAGCAGCAGCAGCAGCGGCACGGGCAGTGGCAGCAGCAGCAGGATGTCATTTGCCTGTCATTTGCGCGATCCATTTTTCTTGCAATGTGCGCAATAACACACACACCACAAAAACACTCAACAGAGGCACCGTTACAAAGGGTCGCAAAGTTTTACTACACCAACTGAAGGTGGTTGGTTCAGCATCTTGTTCCACACACACCTTGTTGTAGAAGAAGTCGTACAGGCGCACGATGTGGTGCTTGGCAGCAGCAGCAGCAGCAGCAGCAGCACTGCCACAAACACGCAAACCCACACCCGCACCTTGTAGTAGTAGAAGAAGTCGTACAGGCGCACAATGTGGTGCTTGGCAGAGCAGCAGCAGCAGCAGCAGCAGCACTGCCACAAACACGCAAACCCACTCGCACCTTGTAGTAGAAGAAGTCGTACAGGCGCACGATGTGGTGCTCGTCCTCCGGGTCAGCAGCGTTCACGTAGCGCAGCAGCTTGATCTCATCAAGGCTCTGGTCAAAGTAGTCCTGCGGCAACATGACATGAATGACGGGAAAGAGAGAACAGTGAGGTGCTGAGGCAGCGTTTATCGCAGCAGAAGCTTGATCTCATCAAGGGTCCTGCGGCAAACAAACAGGCTAACAAAGGCCATAGCATTCACGTGCCAAAGTATCACATGCCATCCACAAATATGTTGTCATTGCCCTCTGTCTGGTGACCTCAGAGCTTTCACATTCCGCTGTCAGCAGTCGCACCTTGTTGTTCTTGATGATCTTCAAGCACACCAGTGCGCCTGTGGCCGTGTCCAGCGCCTGCACTGCCTGGCTGAAGGCCGCACTGCCCAGGAAGTCCATCACCTGAGCAGCAGCAGCAGCAGCAGCAGCAGCGGCATTGTGTAAGCACAGACACGCCGCAGGCCGATGTTACCACCAGCAACACAAACCGAGGGCAAAACGCACCAGGACGCCCACGACGCCCAAACGAGTACGGTGCACAGCACACCATCACCTGAACGCCAGACAACCGAGCACATACCATTAGCACACATGCGTAAAAGCTTCAAGATTCAACCAAGACAGCAACCAGCCGCACCTGGTAGCATCCCGCGATCAGGTCGTTCTTGCGTATGCGGAACTCCTTGCTGTTCTAATACCACACACAAACACAATGGAACACACTCAACCATCAACCCGTGGTTGCCGCACCTGGTAGCGCCCCGCAATGAGGTCGTTCTTGCGTATGGGGAACTCCTTGCTGTCCTCGAAGCCGGTGTGGCGGCGCCGGTGGATCACGCGCAGCTCAAACGTCTCGTACCTGCAGGTGACGCAGCAGGTGACACAGCGGGTGACGCAGCGGGTTACACAGCAGGTGACGCAGCGGGTGACACAGCGGGTTACACAGCAGGTGACGCAGCAGGTGACACAGCGGGTTACACAGCAGGTGACGAAGCAGGTGATGCAGCAGGGGACGTAGCAGGTCAGCAGCCTTGACTTGCCAATCGCTTGCTGTCGGCGTAGGCGGCAGCTTTTCATACGGTCGGGTTCCCTGTGCAGTCACTTCAGCCTGAGGCTGCTGCATGCATTCACAGAAGCCATTCACTTGCCGTCCACGTAAATCGCGTCCACTGGTACAGTGTGTGACTGAGCACACGCTGATTTGACAAAGGAACAAAACAACGACAACACAGCGAAGGGAGCCACTCACTTGCTGTCCACGTAGGCTGCGTCATACTCGTAGAGCAGGTTGCCCGACTCGTCCACCACGTAGCGCGGCGCGCCCAGCTCGGAGCCCGCGTAGCCGCCTGATGCAGCATCAGCATCAGCAGCAGCAGCGGCAGCGGCAGCAGCAGGGCCCAACCAGCGTCAGGCCAATGATTGTGTCGTGTGCTTGCACGTTTTTATCTGTTGAGGCCTAGAGCACAACACCCGCAGGGTGGTCTTACAGGGTGACAGTCCAAACCACACATGCAAACACACAGACCCAGTCGCACAGTTGCCTGTTGAGGCAGCATCAGCCTCGCCAGGCCGCAGCAAGCCACCCACGTACCCAAGCTGCCCAGCTTAGCCAGCCAAGCCGCCCTGCACTTCCAGACCACGCAGGCAAAAACAGAAACAGAGCAGCACTCTGCTGCACACATGATCACGCATGCAAAAACAGCAGCACAGCAGCAACCTGCCGCACACATGATCACGCACCTGTGCCAATTGAGGCTGCATCAGCATCGCCGTCTACCATCCCCAGCTGCCCAGCATACACAGGCAGACCCCCCTGCACTTCTGAGCCTGCCCCAGTCACCGGACTGCTGCGGTAGCTGCTGCCAGCCATGCCTGGCAAAGCGCCAGCTGCTGGCGTAGGAGTGCCGCTTTGGCTGCCTGCTTTCGCCAAGCTGCTGCTGCTTCCGCGCTTTGCCAGCTGCCCTGCACCCCCAAGCGAGCTGCTGGGTGGTCTGCTGCCTGACCTGCTGCCGCTTGCGCTGCCTGCTGCTGCACGCTCAAGTTTCGCCATGCTGCCGCTGCCGCCGCGCTCGAGCGCTGCTGCTGCTACAGCTGCAAACACACTCTGCGGCTCCGCTGCTGCATCGGCAGCAGCAGGCGAAGCAGCAGCGCCTGCTGCTGCGGAGGAGCTCGGTGCAGCTGCGCCTGCAGCAGACCGAGGGCTGATAGGCGGCATGCTTGTGGGTGTTACACGCGCAGCAAGCACGACTGTATCAGCAGCAGCAGCAGCAGCAGTAGCAGCAGCAGGTGAGCCATCCGCAGCTGCATCTGCAGCGCTGCCGCCCGCAGCGCCGCTGCTGCTGCTCTGTGTCACTTCCGGCACAGCTGCTGGCGTCATGGGGAACTCCCAAGAGGTGTCATTTGGGTCTGCTGCTTCCTGTGCTGCATCGCTGCTGCTGTCTGGCAGCACCACAAACGGCTTGCTGCTGCCTGTATCTGCTGCAAGAACAGTAACAACAGATGCACGATGAGCAGCAAGTCAGCGTGTCAGTATGTCAAGCAACAACCACTTGCACGCACAGTCACATACGACACAGGTCCCAGCACATCACACATTGCTATCACATCACTGACAGCCTTACTAGACACAGTGCCAGGGCATCCCTGCATATTGCCACGCAACATTTGCCTCACTGCCGCGGGTGCTCACACCAAGGCAACAGCCACTGCCGTCCCAATTCACTGCCAAGCAGGGTTCCGCTGCTGCCAACCTCAACTGCCTGCCCCGTTGCAAACAATGCTGTGGTACGCTGCTAAACGACCTCGCAACACCCCGCACCTTCGTCATCTGAGGCCCCTGCAGCATCCAGCCCTGATCTGCTGTGGTTGCTGGCCCAGGTGGAGAACACGCGCTCAGCCCGCTCCTCATGCACAGCAGCATCCACAGCACTCGGCGGCGTGGTGGGAAAGCTGAAGCCAAAACCACCACCACCCCCACTGCCGCCTGCTGCTGCTGGCGCAGGTGCTGCTAGAGTTAGCCCTGGTGCTGCAGTATCGCTGCTGCTGGTGGGGCTGCACGAGCAGGGAGTGAGGTTTGCAGCAAGGCAGGCGGGCGCAGACGTGCAGGTGAAGGGTCAGCAATGGGATGCTCAGCAGCAGCTCCATTGCACAACCAGTCAC
Organism: Tetradesmus obliquus; assembly: GCA_030272155.1. NCBI lineage: Eukaryota > Viridiplantae > Chlorophyta > Chlorophyceae > Sphaeropleales > Scenedesmaceae > Tetradesmus > Tetradesmus obliquus. The sequence goes on from CP126204.1 coordinate 3,767,589, forward strand.
CTGTGCATGAAACTGCATGCTAATGATGGCTGTCTGGCAACTGCAGGGAACCTGCCGCAAGCATTGTGACTGCACAAACACCTGGTATGTTGATACGGTGCATGCTGTACATAGGCTACATGAGACGTGTACGAAAAGGTGGTGTTGTGCTTGCAACTGCTGCTGTGGCCTCACCTTTGAATTTGCTGTTGCTGCTGCTCAGCAGGCTCTTCAGCTGCTTGCAATTGCTGCTGGGTTTCCTGCTGCTGTTCCTGCTGCTGCGTATCCAGCTGCGGTATCTCCTGCTGCTGCTCAGCTTGCGGCTGTACCGCATCTTGCTGCTGTAGCTGCGTTTGCTCCTGCTGCAGCTCCTGCTCTTGCTGCTGCTCCAGCAACGAGCTTTCTTGCTGCTGCTCTGGCTGCTGCTGCTCCTGCTGCTGCGGCTGCAGCTTGGAAGCCGGCTTTGCTCGCCCCAGCCCCGAAAGCAGCCCTGGCGCAGAGGTGCTGCCAGCTCCCTGCGAGCGTGGCCTGTGGTCATTGCTGAGCTCACTGTCAGTCTCGCTGCAGCAGCGCACAGAGCCATACAGCACATCCACAGACGAGGTTCTGCTGCTGCCTCGCAGCCCCAGCTCAAAGATGTTACTCAAGTCAATGCCAGCATCAGCAGCACAGTCCGGCGGCGGGCTCGGCGGGCTGAGATCAATCACATCGTCATAACCACCCCCTGCTGCTGCATCTGTGCTGCTGCGGCCGCCAGGCGCACTGTCGCTGCTGCCGTCCGCGCCGCTGCGCCGCAGCGATGTAGAAATGTCGCCGCCAGTGCTGCACACCTCAGAGAGCCGGCCGTCCCGGTCGCCAGCACCCTCGCAGGACTCCAACTCATCTATGAATGAGTTTGAGAGGGACTCCACGCGGCTCAAGCTGCATTTGGGCTCGCTGCTGGTGCTGCGCCGCGAGTCCTTTGTGGGTGTTGTGACCGGCTCTGCAAATACGATGCCTGCAGGACCGCTGTCCCAAGCTGCATCGCCCGTTGCTGCTGCTGCTGCTGCTGCTGTGGGGCTGCTGCCATAGCTGCCTGCACGCACTTGATAGCTGCTACCCAGCCCCTGCTGGTCCTGCTGCTGCGCGTTGTCATGCAAGGGCGGCCCCGCATGATTCTGCTTGCAGGAAGACATGCCTGGACTGCTCAGGCTAGCGCTGCTGCTGGCGCTGCTGCGCGAGCGTGCGCTTTCGCTGGGGATGTAAGGCTGCTCGCTGCTGCTTGCAGGAAAGGCATAGCCTTCCACCTCGCTGTCCTGCAAGAGGTCCAGCTGCCGCATGATGAACTCCTGCTGATGGGGCACCAGCCGCCGCACATAGCCGATATCATCCATGCCCTCGTATTCATCCACATCTGGGTCCTCATACAAGCGAGTGGAACCTGCGCGCACCACACAAGCATCAGCAAGACATGCAGACATGTGCCAGGCCCAGCGGGTCTGCAGCATCACAGGCTGCAAGCTGCTGTTGCTTATGCGCATGCTGTTGAGTTGGAGATCCGCGAAAGATGCAACAGGTGGCCACTGCCCAACAGGCGGTTCACAGCATCAGGGCATCTGCACAGAGCAGCAGCGCAGCATCACAACAGCAGCGCAGCACTGGTACGCCAGTATACGCTGGACCTGACGCAGTACAGACGCAACACGATGTTGAATGACACCCACATCAACACGACGTGCATCTGGGTAGCAGACTACACTCCTGCAACCCACAACGGATAGGCAGTGCCATGACTCTCACCAGACAGGCGCTTGGTGAGCGCTGCTGCGTCCCCAGGCAGCCAAGGGCTCTGCCGCTGCTCCTCACGTCCTTCATCAGCGTCCTCTGAAGCCCCACGACTGCAGAGCGGGGCCAGGGCCTCGGTCAGCACAGCATCACTGCAGAACGTAAAGCTCGCACCCGCCTTTGCGATCGCACTCACCTGCTGACTAAGACAGGCTCCGCTGATCTGCTTCTATACTCTTCTTGTGGACCTTCCTGACCTGCAAAGTCTTGGTCCTCTCCGAAGGCCACTGGTGCCGAATGCAGCGAGGCCTGCAGCTGCTCATCTGCTGAGTCGAGGCTAGGTTTTCTTTCAAGGTTTTCTAAACTTTCATATACAGCCTCTGCAGCTTTATTGAAGCCGTGATCCTGTAGGAACTGCAGTACCTGCCTCAGCCTCTCCACAAAGTCATCAGAAGCTTCCATGTTTGCTTCATTGCAGTGCTATCATCACCAACCAAAGCAGCAACAACGCAACATCAGCGTGGGTGCGCTGCTGCAGCAGTACAAATCTCAGCAGCAGCACCGCTCAAATAATGACAATGACATTCAACCCTCCCACTTCCCTCCTGGTCCCCGCTGGAGCAAACAAGCAACCAGCAGAAACAGCAACGTGTTTACTTCGTAAAGTGATCACTGCAGACACTGATGTTACTGCCACTCAGTGCCACCAACTGCTGCCCTGCAAGCAGAGAAAACCCTGATGGCATGCCCCGGCCAGGCTTGCATGTTTGCCAGTCATTGAGACCCTTCACAGCCCTCACCAGGACACTTGCATTGTATCAACTACAGAAGGTTGCCTCTGTCCACGAAAAGACAGTCAGGCGATGCGTAAAGCACTTCAAGTGCTGGTGTAAGTTACACCCCTCACCCCTCACAGTGTGACAATATGATAAGCGCTGTGACGCCCCGCGTCTCCATCCGCTGTCCTTGAAAGGATGGGGAAACACCCAAACCTTTGACAGCAGCCACTATGAATGCTTATCATGGAACCAGGTTGTGTGATCATCACGCGCACTGCAATAGCGTCAGTACAAGACCAGTACAACATTCAGCTGATAGTGCAAGATCAGTAAACCAGGGCTGAGGCATCAAATGCGGGGAGCACAGGTGAGGCTATGCCGGACGCACATCATGGCATAATCAAACCTTGGCGAAACACAATTCACAAGGTGGTGCACACAGTCGAGCTGTTCACACAGTCATGCTGTGCACAAAGTATGCTGTGCACATGTTGCTCTTGTCAACTTGGCTCAATGTGCTGTGGCATGAGTCACTGCAAGCAGAGGGCCCTGGCATGACCACACACAGCGCACATGTAGCCGCAACATTATGCACACTGTATCCACATCAATGCAAAAACCTGGGGCACATGACGCGCTGCCTGGCTGGCACACTGACACCAGTCAACAACAGGGCACGAGCATGGTGATGCTCCTAATGTAGAATATCGCGACAAGCTGCCTGGCTGGCATACAGATGCCAGTCTGTTGCGTGGCGACGCTCCTGTTTCAGCAAGGGACTTGAGCATCATGTTGGGGCGCCACCACCTGTCGCATGCAAGCTGCTGCACTGCGCACCACCTTTGATGCGTCTGAATGACAACATAACCATGCCCATGCTGCGACGCCCGCTAATGTCGCATGCTGGCAGCTGTATGCCGTGCATATACACACATACAGTTCAGATTAAACCCTGCTGGACAAATAAAACAAAAGTGCTGTGACTGGTCTACATAAACAATTTTCAACTGCTAGTCTAAAGCACAAAGTGTCAACAAGCAAAAGGTAAGAGCAAACATGCATTCTTCACTGCACGGCAGATGTAGCCCGCTTGACTGCAGCGGATGCACACATCATGCTTGGCAGACATAGCGCCTGATCTGTGACAGTATCTGACACATTTATGGGCAGCTCAGCAACTCTAGCAAACCCTAGCAAACTGCAGCAACAACTATGACAATTTGCACCTACAGCAAAACGTCAGCAATTTTGTGTATGTATGCAGCAACAACTCTAGCAGTATGTGTGCCCTGCTGCAGGACTGCTGCAGCAGCATCAGGCACTGTGCTAAACACCGCGCCTCAATACAAGTATGCAGATGGTGAATGCATGCAATGGCCTCCTTTCAATGTAATGTGCGCTGCTGCTGCTATTGCTGCTGCTGCTGCTCCATCTTTCTACGCCTCATCCCTGCCCCGCAGCAACTGCCTCTTCCATCAGTCACCGGGACCGGTTTGCAACCAGAACCGCTCCGCTTGCAGTCAGAACAGGCACCTCAAACGTGCAGCACATCACCCCACACTGTGCAGATGGTGCATGCATGCCATGAACATCCTTTTTTGCAGCATGCACGGGTGCTGCTGCTGCTGCTGCTGCTGCTGCTGCTGGTGCTGCCTCCTCAAACTTTTCATATGTAGCGTCACTGGTGCAGCTGCCAGGCCCTCCTGCAGCTGCCTCTCTCAGTAGCTATAGCTACCGGGACCACTTTGCAACCAGGATCGCCCCACTGGCACTCGGAACAGGCACCTCAAACTTGCAGCGCTTGCCATCCTTCGTCTTGACCGGCATCAGCTGCTGCACTGTTTTACTGCCCTGGATCTTGCCGGTCAAACCTGAGCCCTCATATGTTTGACCCTGCCATGTAATCATGCCCTTACTGAAGATGCCTTCCGGCCCAGGCAGCAGCCGAGTGAGGATGCCGGCCTTTTTGCAGTATTGGGGGTCCACGATGAGCCTCACATTGCAGTTGCGGGCCTCATCTTTGTTGAGCAGGGCCATGCGCAAGTCTCCCATGTCTGCTTTCAGCGCCCATATCTGCAGGAGGAAGGATATTAGGGGTTGTGAAGGCGATGGCAAGGGGCGCGCAGGGCAGCAGCAGTTTAGGAGCACTGTGAGAGGGATTGGAGGCAACCCGCTCGCATAGTTTGAAAAGATCAAGTAGTTGTGGATGCTAAGCAGGGATGCATCCATGCTTCCAGCCAAAACACAACAATCTGCAGATATACAGCACCACAAGCAGCTCTTGCCCTGAGCTTTCATTCCGCGCTGTACCTGCCCCTCTTCTCTACTCAAACAGGCACAAAGTCGGGTCATGCATGTCTGCTCTCAGCACAGAATCTGCAGCAGCAGCAGCAGCAGCGCACCCACCTTCATGTTGGCGCTGCACCTGCCTCTGTTCTGCACCCACACTGGCACAAAGTTGGCATCCGCATGCCTGCCGTAGTCACCAGCAGCAGCAATGGTCCAGAAAAGGTAGCCGTACCAGGGCGCATGCACACTTGGATACGGCAGCGGCGGCTCCTTCGGCCGCACCTGAAAAGGAAAAGACACAGGTAATCAAATAACAGACATATAACAGACTTCAAATTCATGTCATAATAGACTTGCCTGCAAAATCCATTGCTGCGCAATATTGATGTGGCGGGCGCACCACGGCTTGAAAGCGGTTCACATACGCTTGCTGCATTCCCATGAAGTGAGGAGGAAGGCGGCCATCAGCAAATCAGCAACTCACGTTGTAAGCATAGTTTGTCTGCACGCCTGTGTTGGGCTGACCCAAGGCTTCAGTGGGGTGGCCGCCAATGCCCCAGTGCAGGTGGAACCCAACAGCCCCTGCAAGAAACAAGGTTCGCAGCAGCAGTAGCAGCGTCAGCAGCGGTGTTACTGCTGGTATTTCCGGTGGGACAACTGAAAGCTAGGAAACAGAACATGAGTCAAATCAGACGGCCGCAACCCGATCACCTGCCTAAGCCAAAATATGCATACTTTGTGGATGCCCCAGATCATTTGTGATGACAACTACAGCCACCACTATGCTGACATGCTTGCAAAAACACAGTAAGACGGCTCTGAACACGAACATGGCGTGCATCGCCTTGCTGTCTACAACAGCGTCCAACAACATCCAAAGCTGGACAAACTGGACAGAGCTGGTCAAACTGTGCTGCACAGCACCCACCTGCATCAGAGAACGCGAACAGTGCATCTGCCACCCACAGGGCTCCAACCAGCGTGTCGCTCAGGGAGGGCCGGCCCCCTCCATACCTGCAAGCAAGCGGCAGATAGCACAGTACAGCACATATGTGAGGGGCGTGACACGTACGCTGTGTCTTGTAAATCATGCAGCGTGTCACTCAGGGAGGGCTGGCCCCCTCCGTACCTGCAAGCAGGCGGCAGACACCACACAGCGCGACACATGCAAACGCCATATGAGGCTGATCTGAAAGCTGTGGCTTGTAAATTTTGGGCCGCCGTGAACAGCTAGAACGAGGGAGCAGCTGCAAAGCTTGCAGCGCAGCAGCTCCGCCAGAGACACTTGCTGTACAACACACACATACATAATGTACGTGTAGGTTTTCACTCACAGAGAGTTGGTTTCGCTGATGCGTATGCCCAGTCGCTCCTTAGTCCCGATGCGCTGGTAATCCTTGTACTTGCTTACGCCAAAATCCTGCAGCGGCTGACTCAGCAGCTGCGTGGCAGTTACTGTCTCATTGTTGATGTAGGGGTAGACTGCACCAGGCGGCCAACAGCAGCAGCAGCAGCAGCAGCAGAAACAACAGCAGAAACAGCAGCAGAAACATTCTTCAAGTGCAAGTCCTGCAGCGGATGGATCGGCTTCTGCGCGGCAGTCACGTTCTTGTTGTTGATGTAGGGGTAGACAGCGTTGCACAACAACAAACATAGCCAGCAATAGCAACAGCAACAGCAACAATGCCAGCAACATCAGTGCACGGCCAAGCGAGCATGTAACAGCACTACAGCACCCGCAGCACAGGCAACGCATGCAGGTGAGATTGTGCCTGCTGCTGGAAGTACAAAACATACTGGGAACACAACCAGCTGCATCGCTGACAACCGTAGCAGTTCTGCAGGAGCTGGCCGTTGCAGGTCAAACACAGTCTTGACAGTATTACAGGACTAGGGGTTTGAGGTGCTCACAGTGCACGTTGAGCTCCCGCAGGTAGCACTCCTTGCCCTGGTACAGGATGCGCGCCAGCCAGCTGACGGGCTGCGTGTTGACATTGCCTGCATGGCAGCAAGTCAGCAGCAGCAACAGCGGCAGACATTGTGCAGCATAAGAGGAGCAACACCTTGAGTGACTAATGTTGACCAGCGGCTGTCTGACAAACAGCACATGAGCTTGCTGTGCCTGAGACAGTGCACACACAGACTACCGCAAACATACCACAGCTCACAGGCTCACTCCGCTCAGGCCCAGCTAGCATCTTCTTTTGCTGCCTCAGGGGTTGATTGCCCACATGTTCTTGCTGCCGCAGGCGTTGATGGCAGCGCTACCTGGTGGGACCACTACAGCTGCACCCTGCCAAAACCGCTGGCTGTGCCACAAACCCCCCTAAATAACAATCATAACACAAGTATGACGCTCACCCCAGCCAGGGCCTGACAGCATCTTCTTGCTGCCGCAGGGGTTGATGGCCAGAGCGACTTTGTGGAACCACTGTGCATAGGCCTCAAAGCCCGCCTTCCACTTGCCATCAGAGCCCCAGCCGCCGAGGCCGTTGGGCCAGAACTCAGGCTGCAGATCATAGCATGTGCAGGAGTAAGTTGCTGTGTAAAGTTTGAAATTATCAAGCACGTGCTGAATATGTCACTGGCTGTGTCCAGCCGCCCAGACCTTTTGGCCACAACTCAGGCTGCGATCAATTGCAGGAGTTGCAGAGCGGGTTGCGTTACAACATGTTTGAGGTTTAGCATGTTTGTAGTACATATGTCATCGTCCATGTCCAGTCACTCAGGCCTGAGGGCCAGGCTGTATACTGCTATTGCAGTAGGTCTTGGTATTGTTATTCGTCTGTTTCTATCTTTGCAGATTTTGATTTAAGCAACATTTACTACCTTTGCTATTGTCTGTTGCATTTTTGAAACTTGCATCAAAGACACAAGCACTGCTCGCTTTGCTTGCAGGGCTCTACTGCAGCTGTTCCTGCGGCACACACGTCACTGCCCAGCTCACAGCCGATGAAGGAGTCCCCCAGGTACTTGCGCGACTGCTCCCTCGTAACTCTTCCACAAAGCATGCAGCTGCTGCCGCTAGCACTCACCTCGTTGCCGAGCTCGTAGCCAATGACCGAGTCACCCAGGTACTTGCGCGACTGCGCCATGATCTTCTGGGACATGCCAATGGAGTTCTTGGGGAACAGCGGCAGACCCAGGATGAACCTGCAGCAATAAACATCATCAGAGATTAAATAAGATAGTTTCAGGCCTCGCCAGCCATCAAGAAGCACTCGCTAGCCATCAACAATGATCCTCTGGCAAATGGTCCGCAGAGTCTGCAGCTGCGGCGGCTGTACAGAAGTGTCGCCTGTCAACGCCATCTCAACACAGGAGACATTCATAACGCTGCATTCTTGGGCCAGACTCACTCAAGGCATGCTCACCTGCAGTTGGTGGCGTCCCTGAACTTCTTGAGCGCTATCCACACGTTGTCGCCAGGCACGCGCGTCATCTTGTCCTGGCTGGCGCCCCCCACCGAAGCCCACCTCCGCTGCCACCAGCGAATCCTCAGCAACAGCATTTGCAACTCATTGCAGCCGGCTGCTTGGCACATTCTTTCACCAGCCAGCGCAGTGCTGCCCCCCAAATACTCCAAATCAACCACACATTCCGTCGTCTTTCGCACCTGCAGTTGGTTGCGTCTCTGAACTTCTTGAGCGCGATCCACACGTTGTCACCCGGCACGCGCGTCATCTTGTCCTGGCTGGCACCCCCCACCCGCACCACAGGCGAGGGAGACAGCATCTTGAAGATGTTGGCCCACGCCTGCGGCAGCAACAGCAGCAACAGTAACAGTGCTGTAGTGCCTATCAGGCTAGCTCGGTTGCTGGCTGCTGTCGTCACCAGGTACCTCCTGCGCACCCCATCACGGTGCATGCTGCTGCGGGCACATCACATATCCTGCCCTGCAAGCTCTTCACCATGCAATGCACTAGGCGCTTGCAGAAGCCCCATATAAAACATAACAACACATGATTGTAATCATTCAGATCACACTCACGCTGACGATGCGCTCATCGCCATAGTCGCCAACCCTCAGGTACTCGTGCGAGGTGGCAAGGAAGGTGTCAGTGACACGCCTTCCGAGTGGGCCGCTGCTGATGCTGACTGTTGCGGTTGGCCAGGCACCAATCGGCTTGTCCAAGTTGTACTTCTGGCTGTAGGACCACCTGGCACCCAACATACGCGCAACAGGAGCATCTGCGCCATGCTGCTGCTGCTGCTGTTCTTGCAGCTGCATGGCAGTGCTGGAGTTGAAGGCGCTGCTGGCAGCCAGAACGGCTTCATGATCCTGCTGCTGCTGTTGCTGCTGCAGTGTGGCCAGCAGGGCTTGCACCTCTGACTGGCCAGCTGGGGAGCCTGCCGGCTGGCCTGCAAGCGGCATCATAACAGCAGCAGCAGCAGCAACAGCAGCAGCAGCAGCAGCAGCAAAGGCATGAAGCGCATGTCGTAAGCTGCTTGATTTAATTCCTGTTCAAGTCCTTCAAAGGTTTTGCCAGGTGGTGGCACGCCGGCTTGTATCGGCGGTTTTCAGCTCAGCTGAGTGCATGTGGGCGATCATTTTTTGCGTAACGACATGTCAAGCACAGGGCCGCGGTCTGTCACCTCCACAGAAGCCCCGCTTGCAGCGCTTGCCGGCTGCGCACTGGCTTCCCTCTGGCAGCGGCGTGCAGCTGCTGCCTGCTACGCTGCTGCTGAGGTCCTGCTGCAGACATTCCATGCTGAGTCCAGCACAGGTATCTGCAAAGATCGTCAAAAAAGACAGGAAAGGAATGGGCGGTCAGGAGTGGTCAAGGTGCATGCCTGTCAGCTGTGTCGGCTGCTAGCCCAAAGGCTTCCCGTGCTCTCACGACAATGACGGCTCCAAGTAGCGCTCAACTCAGCTGAGATTTCGTATGATCAATGTGTTGGCAGACAGGCACAACTCAAATCTGGGGTGTGAACTTCATCAATGCATGTAGGGAGGCCGGGCACAGTAACGTGCTGCGAGCGACGCGGAACATATGGCAAGCACAACCCGCCATAGTTGCTGCAGTTGAACGACCTGCTGTACGCAGTACTGATAAGTCTAGCTGCTTGTGAATGCAAGTGATGATGTGGTGTAGCACGCTGCCGGGCACTCACATGATGCAGGTGACGCTTGCTGCCAGGCACTGGCAACTGCCCACTTCTCATCCCCAACTGCCTGGCTGTATGCGCTGCACAACTGGCCGTGCATGCCAGGAAGGTTCCAGCAGGGATCTGCGAAGCTTTGCGCGTCGCTGGGCGCTGCCAGCTGCTGGAGTAGCGTGGTGCCGTTCAAAGGCAGCAGCAGCAGCACTACAGCCAATGTAACTGCCACGCCTGCTGCAGTCCAGGCAGCCGTCCTAACAGTACTGCGGAAAACACTGATCTCAAGTTGGGTAGCGCCTGCGTGGGCAGTAGGGCTGCCTCTGTCCCCTTCACGCCCCATTTTGTTGGGTCGCCGGGTGCGCCGCCCGACTCTTCCAAGACTTTAGCAGATAATATACAGTTTGAATGTTAATTCGACCTACTTGATGCCCCTAGTGTGCTTGCAGCGTCAGTGTTCGGTGATGGATGGTCACGGTGGAGCAGGTGCTGACAGGCGATCGGCGAACGTCGTGAAGCAGGCATCTATCTACTCTCTGGTCGCAGTGTACCCGACTGCAGCTGCTGAGTGGAGCGAACCAGGGCGTGGCGTCAGTGTAACTAGCGTAACCAGGAACGACAACGAAGACCATGTGACGACCCGTACATGGCGCAATTGTAAACCAGATTCGACTTCAAATATCTGCAAATGTCGTTCTTGTGTCGGGCTCTCGACCAACGCCATGTTTGCTGTATGGTAGTGAGACGAAGAAGGTCTGCTGCTTGGGCGGGAAGCTTCACTTCTGACTGATCCATCCGATATGTTGAGGGTCGACGCATGTCCCACAACATTTTCCCAGCATTATAATTTCTTCATGCATGGATGCATAGCAGCTGTTCTCACCATGCCAGAACCAGACATGCAGGCTGGCATCAGTTGTGGAGGCAAGCCACTGCACAGCAGACGATGCCCAGCCTGCCACCAAAAGCTCCAAGTTGCCGTGTGCACAGCAGCACAAAGAGTGCACAACCATGCACGATCATGGCTCAAGTCCTGCACCACATCAACAGTGTGGCTTGCATAAAAGCACATCAGGACAACCGCCACAACTGCTCACATACTTGTGCTCACTGCTACTCGCCCATGACCACTATGCATCTCAACACTGTACATACGCACCCCGTGCTAGTCCTTTTTGTACATCTGTGCCTAAAATCACTGCTGCGCAGCAACGCCGGTGGAGCCAAAGCCGCCTGCGCCCCTGCTGGTGTCGTCCAGGTCTTCAACCACCTCCACATCTGGCGTCACGATGCACTCCAGCACGAGCTGTGCAATGCGGTCGCCCTTTGCCACTGCAGCAGCACCAGCAGCAGCACGAAGAAAAGACAGGCACAGGCAGCAGGAGCAGCAAAGCATCAGCACCCCTGCATACTGTCCCAACACACACCACCCCCCTTTGAACATCTCTCTGCGGTGATCGAGCAGCCCTATCACGCCTTGCCTGCATTGATGTGCTGTGTATCCAACATCTGCACAGTACAAACGCCCACAACGCCCGCACTGCCAGTTGCCAACAAGCACACATGCATCTTCCGTGCCATACATGCTTGCTGGCCCCGCCACGCACCCTTGAAGTCTGTGTCGTTGTGGTTGAACAGCAGCACCAGCACCTCCCCCCGGTAGTCCTCATCGATCACGCCAGCGCCCACATCGATGAAGTGCTTTGCAGCAAGCCCGGAGCGCGGCGCAACGCGGCCGTAGGTGCCGTGTGGTACGTGGATTGCAAGGCCGGTGTGCACTGCGTACTTGCCGCGTGCTGGGATCACGCAGTCCTCGGCACTGCAGGATTCAAAGATACACGGCAGAGGCAAATGAATAGTGAGGAAAGTCACAGTCACCCCATTCCCGGGATCACACAGTCCTCAGCACTGCAGGAGGGAAAAGTCAGGGCAGCAGCAAAGGATGCTAAACTGGGAGCATGAGAAGGGCAGCGCAAGCTGGTGAGCACTGCAGCAGCACACTGCATGCACGCCGCGTGCTGGGACCATGCAGTCCTCAGTGCTGCAGGAAGTTCTGCAGGAATGGTAACGAGGGATAAGGTGATAACGGAGGCTTGGTATACAACTAAATAGCAGTGGTGGTTTGTGCAGCACAATAGGGGCAGGGCAAGTAAAACTACAGCAGCAGACAGCAGTGGTGCTGAATGCGCTGTTGCGTGGCGAGCAACATGCATGTCTGCTGACACAGTGCTATAACAAAGGACACAGCGTCGATGTTGGAATGTCACGCATACTTGAGATGCATGCGTGGCTGCAGGCAGACAGCAGTGCATGCAAGAATGCTGCCTTCAAGCACACAGCTAGTAGCGCAGCAGCGTGTGCTGCGCTGCGGCAGTTCTGCTGCTGTGTCTTCCACGTTGCCACTGCTCACCTGGACAGATCGTAGCCGGCAGCCAGTGCAGAGCCGCGCTTGGGTGCCTGTGCGTGCTCGTTGAGCAGCTTCACTTTGAAGCTGCTCTGCTGCTGCAGGCGAGGCTGCTTTGCTGGGGGCTCCATGGAAGGCAGGTTCTCCTGTGCGCTGAGGACCTGCATGGTGCGATGACGATTTGTGCGGTCTGCTGCTAAACGCTGAGTGTTCAGCGATGGCCTGTGCAGGACGCGTAGCTGTGAACTCAAGCTGGTGTTGCACTCGCAGTGGCAGCGAGCAGCAGCAAGCATACAGCAATTGCAAAGTTCTAGCAAGTCGATAGAGAGTAGTGTTATTCGGGAGGCTTGGTCGCTGTTGATGTCACGGATGAGGCACTTGGCGCTCAAACACATTCAAATGCGTGACATGACACTATCTGGACCGGTTGCGCTTCCAGAAACACGTTTTTTGCATAACAGCATCATGTTGATAGCATATTATATAACAGTCAAATTTGCACCGTTGGAGTTCGCCAATGCGAGGAGTAGGAGCTGGAAGTCGCCAGGCATTCTGTTGCCAGGTAGGTCTGGCCTGCAACGCCCTTAAACTCAACATAAAGCTGACATTGTGCTCATAAACCACAACTTACAGGCTTATAAACCCTGTGTTGCACTTGGGGCTTGGCGACCAACACCAGCCTGCTGGCATTACTGCTGTATGCTGCTATTGTGTGCTGCTGCTGATGTGCAGGACACTGAGCATACCCAGCAGTTGAGCATTATGCAGGGAGAAGTGTCAGTCTTATTTGCAGCAAGTTCAACAGCTTACTGCGTCCCTTCTGCTGCTGGAAGAGCCGTCCTGAGCAGCTGGCCTGAAGCAGAAGTAGCACAATAAGTGGCAGCAGCAGAGGCAGCAGCAGAGGCAGCAACAGCAACACCAGCGGTGTGCACCACTGACTGCAGGACAAAGCAGCAGCAGCAGCAGCAGCAGCAGCAGCAACAGCAGCAGCACGCACAAGCAGCAAGCAGCCATGGCGACATCAGTAACACGTGCCAAACTTGAAATGGCTGCCATGCAGCTGTGCAGCATAGCTGAGTCACCGCAGCAAGTCCTGACTGGCGCGGCAGTCAAAAAGATAAACAACATACGCAGCGTCCTGTCGGCTGCTGCAGTAGCTGCAGCAGCCAACCCAGGTGCTGTGCAGTTGCCGCCACTCATGCACCAGTATGAGCTCGTGCAGCTTGCCAGCAGGGCAGTGACAGCTCTCCTGCAGCAGCAGCTATTTGGGGATCCGGCTGCGCTGCGGCCATTGCTGCACGGCAGCAGCAACGCGTGCGTTGCATTTGCCAGCTGCAGCTGCCTAGCTGTCAGCTTGCAGTATGCTCTGGAGTTGGCCCTCAGCATGCTCGGCCGCGGGCTAGAAGTGCGGCTGATGCTCGCAAAGCAGCTGGTGGCGGCTGGTGAGCGCTGCTGTTGCTGCCCTGTTTTTTGCACGACCTACAGCCTTGTTTATCGCGCGAGCCACTGCACATCCTCTTATGTGACCATACTCTACAGCGCGTTGTTGTGGGGCTCAACATCAGCTGATGTATTGAAGAGGAGCCGCTGCAACACCCACACAGCTGCCTGGCAGTGCTCATCACCCAGAAGTTCAATAAGCAGCCACTGCATACTCATGCTATGCATCCAAGCAGCTGCGTTGCACCAAATACATGCATCAAAACCAGCCGTATTGCACTGCTTCTTGACTAAGCATTCACAGCTCACCTCCTTGTCGGCCCTGCTCTGTTTCCTCAATGCTGTTGCCGATGCCGTGTAGGCTTCCTGCCAGCGTTTGCAACAGCTGCCGCCAGCCTTGCTGCAGCTCTGGCGCCGCCTAAAGACCCCCACCAAAAAGAGCAGCAGCAGCAGCAGCAGGATTATCCAGCAGCAGCAGCAGCAGCTGCTGCTGTCCGAGCCAGCATCTCTGCCCACAGTGCCGGGCGAGCAAATGAACAAGCCATCCGTGCAGCTGTGTGTGGCCATGCTCAGCTTGGCATATCGCGCACTGCATCAAACCAGGCAAACTGCTGTTTGGTAACACAGTGGCTCAGCTGGCCCTCCCTATGGTGCGGCTGAGCCTGGCAGCAGTCTACAGCAACGACGCACATGCTGCTCCACAAGCAGCAGCAGATGCAGCTGGTGTAGCTGGGAGTGTGGCACAGGCAGCTGGGATGCCTGGCAGGCAGGCCGGCAGCAGGACAAGCAGCAGAAGCAGTGCCGCAGCGCATGCAGGCGCCCGCAGTAGTGCTGCAGCCACTGCTGCCGCTGCTGTTGCTGCCAGCGGCAGGATCCCGGAGCAGCAGCTGCTGCAGGTGGTGCTGGAGGCAGTGAAAGTGCTGTGCTGCGCGCTGATAGACGAAGTGCACAGTGAAGAAGTACAGGGACAGGTGACTAGGATGGTCCTGACAGACCCCAGCAGTGCTGCGCTGCAGCTGCTGCTGTCAGCGGACTTCCAGACGCTGCTGCTTGTGTGCATTGCAGCTGTGACGAAGCAGCAGCACAAGCTGCGACGCGGCAGGTCAGCCGCAACAGCAGCAGCAGCGCTGGCAGCCGCGTATGCAAGGAAGCCAGCATGGAAGCAGCAGCAGCGACAGCAGCAGCAGCAGCAGCAGCAGCAGGAAGCACTGGCGGTGCCTGAGTGGCACCAGCAGCTGGTGTCAGGCCTGGGTTTAACCTGCTTAACCCTGCCTTCAGCATTCCTGCAGGATGCAGAAATGGTCCAAGTGACTGAGGTGCTGCTGTGCACTGTAGCAATGGTGCTTGGGTCAAAATGCACGCTTGCAGGGGCAGCCCACATCCCACAGCGAACCTGGGTAGTAGAAATCCCAGCTGCTGCTGCTGCAGCAGCCGTGGAGGCCCTGAAAGCAGGTGCAGCAGCTGATGCCAGCAGCAGCAGCAGCAGCAGCAACAGCAACAGCAGCAGCAGCAGCAGCAGCAGCAGCAGCAGCGCAGGAGCGGGGTCAGTGCTGCACTTGTGCTGTCCTCTGATCCAGCAGCAGCTTGTGCTGCCGCTGCTGCTGACTGCAGTCGAGCTGCAAGCGCTGCTGTGTGATGCTCAGCTGTCGTGCAGCATCCTACCCTGCATGGCGGCTGCAGTCAAGATCTGGTCAAACCTTGAGCAGCAGCAGCAGCAGGGCGCCGGAAAGGCGGCTATGCAAAGGGTTTTGGCAGATTCTGGGCTGCTGCCGCAGCTGCTGCACCTACTAGGGCCGGCACTGCTGTTTGCTGCTCGGGAGGCTGATAACCGCAAGTTTGGCGACGCAGTGGTGATGAGGTATGGGGAGCTAGTGCTGCAAGCGGCAGCAGCAGGTGTGGCACTTGTTCGAGGCAGGTGGCAGATGTTGATGTGTATGGCTTTTGTGATGAGCAAGGATTTGCGTTGGGCCTGTCAATTCAACAGGACTGAGTAGAAGTGTTACCTGTTGTGTGTTTCTTGTACATCTGTGGACCCTGTGTTCATGTATGTACTTGCTCAGCATGAACACTTAACATATGAATGCTTGTCCGCATTGGTCCTGCCTTCTTGGGATCAAAATTCTGCTCATTTGACTTGAAAGGTGCCAACACCTACATGCAACCTCCTTCTTCCTTCTCTTCAACCACTGAATGCTTTACTTCTTTAATGTATGCCGCGCCGCAGCTGGGCCAGAAGCGCTGGCAGCAGCAATGCAGCAGCAGCCAGGCTTCAGCTGACACATATTGCAGCTTATGTTGTGACTGAAAAGGTTACATGATGAGGAAAAAAATCTGATAGTGATTATTTGCATGTCTACGCACTGTAGCATGGTGTACTTGTGATGTTGTGCCTTTTTTCAAACAGGCATTTGTGCAATGTTCAAAGTTACCAGTGCCGCAAACCGCATGGTGAGCATCGCCGGGTCACCTACTGTGACGGACATGGAAATATCTTGTCTGCGTCAATTGATGCTGCAAGGTGTTACACAAGGTTGCAATATCCCAAAGCACCTCATGTGCCAAGCCAAGGCTACAACCACACTCAGCAAAACCCTTTGATGCGTGTTTCAGCATATATATCTTCCTTCACGTCATTTTCTGACAGTTGTTGTCGCCATGATGCGGGCAAGCAGCCGCCCAGTTGTGGATTTCTGGACATGTACACGCTCTTCAAGCTCCTCATGTTGAATAGTGAAGAAGGTACAGTGCCGCTGATATTGTTCTCGCCCACAAATAGGTACTCCAATGCCGCTAATGCCCCAACACTGGCAGGGATAGACCCGCTCAGCTTGTTCTGATGTAGTAACAACACCTGTAGCCTGGTCAGGCTGCTGAGGTCAGGGATGGTGCCGCTCAGCTCATTAGTATGTAGGATCAACTCCTGTAGCCCCACCATGCCCCTGACACTTGCAGGGATTGACCCGCTCAGCTTGTTGGTGGATAGTTGCAGCACCCGCAACCCGGTCAGGTTGCTGAGGTCAGGGATGGTGCCGCTTAGCTCATTGACATAAACTGCTATATCTTCGAGCGCAGTCAAGCCCCTGAAGCTTGCAGGGATTGGCCCGCTCAGCTTGTTTCTAAATAAATACAACACACGCAGCTTGGCCATGCTGCCCCAGGATGGTGGAATGCTGCCAGTCAAGGAGTTGTTTGCCACCCGGATGTCTTGCAACTGACTCAGACGTGACCAGTCTGCAGGCACAGTGCCGCTGATGCCAGGCTGATGGCTGATATCGATTTCAGTCAGGCCAGCAAGGCCATCAAATGCAGCTGCATGTGGAAGCGTGCCCGTGAGCCCATCATGAATGTGGATCTTGTACACAGTGTGTGTGCCGTCGATGCATGCAACCCCGCGCCACTTGCAATATGCGCCGGCAACGCCAGCTGTTCTGCGCCACTCCTCCCGCTTCCCAGTCGTGTCGGTTGCCGCCTTGACCCTCAGTAGCGCCTCAAGCTGAGGGTCTGAGCCTGCTATCTGGCCCTTGATATTGTCTGCAATGACATGCACATTTTTCAACTTACAACAGCTTTCAGAGCTGCAAGGGGTCCCTTACAAGCAATCAGCTAACATTGTGCTAGCATGTTCACAACAATTGCTTCACAGTCGAGGGCGTGAGGTGATCGGGACCAAAGCGGGTAGGTGAATATATTGCATGTGAGTCCTACACTTGGTAGCCGAGCAGAATCAGCGTCTTTTGCTGTAGTGCAAAGATTATGGGTACTGCTGTAGTAAAAGCAAGCCATGCAGTTGAGTACAACTCGGCACTTGGCTTCCTCACCTAGGGCGGGGTTGCACAACAGCAACCGACTTCCTTGCAAGCGTGCATCTAGGTCTTTGACCACGCCCGTGTTGTCAAGCATGAAATTGTCAAGGCGTATGCCAGCTAGCCATGCAACCCTGGACAGGTAGTCACCAGGTTGTGCCTGCAGCAACAAGTACACAAACAACTTGTGGCAGCTGAAACTAGCGACAATCGCGCACGTACTACGTGTGACATTTTGCAAAACCCGACATTTTTTTCGCACCTGCCACGTGCAACACACAGTTTTTATTTGCCTACAAATCATGCAGTAACACCACACACAGCTCAGCACACTGTGTGTAGGTGCCACCTACATAATGATGATAATGATGTCAAATGATGACGACGACTGCTTAAATGCAAACTGCAATCTCATTATCAACACCAGGTAGAGCTCTCCGAGTGTGGTTGCAACCCCGCAAGGTGCAAATTCTCCATTGGATGCAGGCAAAGACCACGATCACCTGATACCAGTAGCAACCTTTGCGCGGCCCAGTTGTCACTGCTAGCTGCAGCGCACCAGGCACGCTGTTGGTTGTCCATACAATGCCATAAGCTTCGCCTTTGTCAGCCGCCAAGATGGCACACACACCAAACGCGACCTGCAACAACAGACACGATAATGCAGAGTTCCTTGTGCTGCATGCCGGGCCACTCACGCCCCACATCTGACGTGACTACATGACAATAAGCGCCAAACTTGCCTTTCAGGGGCCGCAAGTTGCGGCAAAGAATGCATTACATTACATTACATTACATGAATGCAAAGGACTACATGTCAGGGTTGATATTCCTTCTTTGTCAATCTGCCTCAAGGCTACTGACACCCTGCTTAACCTAGAAGCGTGCTAGAATCAGCAAGTACAGTTCAATCGCCGCAATAACATGAGACGTTTGGTTGCATTGTGGTTCTCTCTTGTGCTGCTGCCACTGCAGCAGGCCCTCTGTAGTGTGCTGCTGCCAGCGCAGCAGCACTTGCATTGCATTGACTGACATCACGCAGCAGGCCTGGCTAGGCAGCAACCAAGCTCCAGAGTCAAGTGTGCATCAAGTGCGGAACGCAGGCTTGCAGGCACAAGGCACAGGCTTGTAGGCGCAAGGCGCCCACCTTAAAAAGTCCCTTGTTCCCCCCTCTGCTGCCGTGGCTGTTCTTGGCCAGCCAGCATTGCTTCTCATTGTCATAGCCCACCTGCAATCAACAAAAGGAACGCAATGCATGCACATGCCATATTTGGAGCTGAAAAACCGCGCATGCTGCATCAAAACAAGGCACATATGTGCCTTGTTTTGTTATTAATGACCAGATGCTTACGCTTTGTGCAGTTGTCAGCATTAAAGAATACTACATACCCAAAGCTGCCAGAAGCAAAGGGCGCATATTTTGCGTGGCGGCTGAGCGTACCAGCGTGATGGCGTGGTATTCCCTGAAGGTGGCGTTGGCGCTAGGCCTATACACTGCCTGGGCGTAGCGCTTGTCATTGAAAAAGGAATTGAAGTCTGAGTACACCTGGAGGAGCAACAACGGAGCAGAAGCAACAACAAGCTTCTTACACGGGGACAATGGCAGCAGTGAGCAGGATTGTCGGCAACATGCGGTACATACAATCAAGGCATGCTGCTCATGTGCAACAGCACTAGCACTTGAAGGAAAGCCGACTCTACAGGCAGCTAGCACCTACTAGCCAGCATTTGACATACATAAACAATTCCGCTTACGTCGAAGCGTGACACCACAGCGCCGTGCTGCCGTATGTGCTGCTGCGCCTTCCACACACTTGTGATCATCTGCGAAGAAAACTTGCCGCGCCCAGCATGCATGTTGGGGTTGCTACAGGGTCCATTGCACAGCATTGCCGCGCTCTGGTCGCCAAACAAATCTGGCTTGTAGGGTAAGCACGATGTTGTCGGCAAGGTGGGTCCCCGCTCCTGCAGCTGCTGCAAGCGGATTGCAGACTCCAACCCGCTTCACAACTCCTGACTGGTGCATTTGGTTCGCAGAAATACAGTGCCTGCACGCTGATGCTGCACTGCTGCACGTCAACTTGCAGTGCAGCAGCCATGGCCGTTTCTGCTGCTGCTGCCACAGCAAAAGCGGTGCATGATCGGCAACCGCCTTGGTCTTGTGCGGGCGCCACTATGCGCACTCTGGTGCTACTGACGCTGCTGTATGCTTGAGGCGACGTTGCGAGCATCAGCTGAGCATAAGCATCTATTGTGCTTGATGCTTGCGCAGCGCACAGGCTTCCACTGCCTTTTGCTGAGCATGCTGAGCTTGGCCGCTGCTTGTAGGCGTCTTTCCATGCCTTGCTGTTCTGAAATTGTTGCCGCAACTGGCTTAGTGTACTGCTGGCGCCGACAGGTGGCACATGCGAGGGCAGCAGGCCCTGACCTGGGAGGACAGATATTCCAGTGGGGTAGCAGCAGCATTCATGAGCCATAGGTGCATCTGATACTGTCAGTTTATAGGATGCAGTGTGACACCAGAAACAACACTCCAGCAGCAGCTGCTGTTGCTGTGACAGCACCAGGGCCGTTCCTGTGACAAGGCGCCAGCCCCTACAAATGCAGCAGGCACGAGCTCGCTGCATCTGCTGTTTCAACACCTTTAAAGATGTTGTCTACACAACACATTCATTGTAAACGCCATCATCGCCAGGACGAGCGCGTTGATACCACCCACCTGCAACGTGCTGGGCGGCGCAGGCCAGGCTGAGCAGCACTAGCAGCACGTATGGCATCTCGATCGAGTAGGATTCCTTTTATCAATCAGCTGCAAGCATTGCAGACCGTGGGCTGCACTTGATGGGACTGCTTGCTCCAACAGCGCCTTCCTGTAGATCTCAGCGATTGAGGCTGTTGCGGCAGATAATCACTGTCGTGCAGCGATTACAAGAGCCAAATAAACTGCGAGCGAGATCACAACGGGTTGTGGGACTTGCAGTGCATCTAGTGTATTACACTAGAACAGTTTAACCGTTCGTACGCTGCTCGAGTGACAGTCGACCAGTGACTTGAGAAGAGCTGTTCTAAATGTTCAATACTAATGTTGCTGACAAGCTGCTGCTGCAGCACACGACGCACCAACAGCAGTCACGACAGCTACTAGCCTGACCCCTTTCTAGCTCAGTGAGCAGCAATACACCCTGGTCACCAGGTGCTGGTCAGGTGGGTTTAGAGCCCCGCCTACACATGGCATGTGACATGTCAATCGTCAACGTGTAAACCAAATTGCTGTTTACGCATTGACGCGATCACAGCCCGTACGTGTGATTAAAACACGCCGTGTGATGATCACGGTGTACATCGCATGTGGCTCTGCGGTGTGGCTCTGCAGTACTGCATTACGCTGCCAACAGTGCTGGCGAGCCATCCCTGGTATGTCTGACGTTCCTTGCATGAAAGGTAACACAAACAACAGAAACAGGGAGTAGACAATGTGCACGACTTACTGGAGGCCGACACGTCACTGACTGCTGCAGTCGCAACTGCTAGTCTCAGTCCAGCTCATGAGTCATGAGTGATTTTGCACTGGGGCAGGTGCCACCTGTGCAGATGCATCTGCCGGGTGACAACACATGCCATGCACGGCTCCAACAGTGTCACAATAGCATGGCAGAGTGCAGGTGTTCATGTCACGAGCCTCCGGGGAAAAGTAGGATCCAGGATACACGACAGGACATGCTTGCAACCAACGTGGTGATCACCACTGGTTGCGAGTTAGAAACGGACAGTCCAATTACTGTTCTGGCTATAGCCAGAACTGATCGAGCTAGATCCAAGAATGCACAGCTGTAGAAGGGCTGTCAACATCATGGGAATGAAAACCAAGTGCAGGAGCTCACCATTTCTACAAGTGGCATGGGGTGTGCATACTGCAGTCTGCAAGGAAGCCACACTGTGACAGATGCATATGACAGTCCCCACTGCTGCATTCCGTTTGCACGTTCTCGTTGCTAACACAAGAGGGCAGGTTTCACAGTTGCAATGCAGCACTGTTCGCCACAGCACAGCGTGCATGCTGAAGGAGACGTGTACGGGAGTTGCCCAGCTCTGTACAATGTGGCACTTCATGATGCAGTGATGCTCAGGCGGCCGTCAGGAAAACCTTTGTGAACCCTATCACGGTCCACACGTCCGACCCTCCAGCAATACCCATCCGACAGCTGCAGCTGCAGCAGCAAGCAGTGCCCTCAACTGCAACCAACGGCTGCACCTCCAGCAAGCCCTCATCACACTTGTTAGTGCACACACAGCAGCACAGTTCAATCCTGGTGAGGTAAGTATTGAACTGAATTGAGGTCAACAACGACTACACAATTATCACCGCGCCACTCTCGGCGTCATGCACAGCTAGCTGGAGCGCTCCAAATAAAATTGATCAAACCTTACTCAAAACAGCGCCAGAGCTTCAGCAACATCAACTGATGATCACACCCTCCAGAACTTACATGAAGGCTGACCCTCTCCCATCTGCACTGCCCCTCCAGCCACCACAGCTGCTGCCGCCTCTGCTGCAGCAGCAGCAGCAGCTGCTGCTGCCCTTGGCTGCCCTGCAACACCCACAGCATTGCTGCTGCTGCTGACTCCAGCGCTGCTGCTAGTAGCGGCTTCGCTCTCTGTGGAGGCTGCTGTGATGCTGTTGCAATAGGGCTGCATGTAATGCGGCCTGGGGTGCCCGCGGCGGAAATCGCGCAGCAGTATATTGCCTGCAGGAGCAAATCACAAGCGCGACAGCAACAGGACACAACACAAGCTTGCTGTTCGTGTTTGTTGTTGTGAAAGTGCCAGGGCATCAGTGTTGCTGCTGCAAAGCAGCAGGCATCAAGAAACCGGTGCAGCAGCCACTGCCACTTCCTCCATAGAATCCACAGCAGCTGTAGGTGCCATGTGCATAGCCGTATTTCTACCTTCTGATTCCTTACATTGCAAACCTGACCTCAAGTGGCTTGGCACTCACCCAGTGTATCAACTGTCGCCAGCACTGGCCCTGCTGCTGCCAGGGCCACAGCCCCCGGCTCAAGCCTGCCCCAGCTGCTGCTGACGCTGCTGCCAGCACTTTCTGCATGACTGCCAGCCTCACTGATATGGTCATATGCCCCATCATCGCTGGCATCGGAAGGCTCCAATGCATCCTCAGATCCTGGCTCTGACTCTGATGCGCCTTCTGATCCTGCTGCTTCAACTTGCTGTGCAGCAACCGCGGCAGCCTGCTGCTGCTGCTGGAGCTGTAGTAGCTGCTGCTGCAGCGGGTGAACTGCTGGCTCGGCTGCGCCTACATCCAGCACGTCAACCCAATGCTGCTGCTGTTGCTGCTGCTGCTGCTGCTGCTGCTGCAAGCCCTCCTCTGCCTGCTGCTGCTGCTGCTGCTGCTGCTGCAAGCCCTCCTCTGCCTGCTGCTGCTGCTGGTGTATGATGCGTATCGCCTCGTCAGCATCAGCCTCACCCAGGGCCTGGATGAGCTCCCAAGCATCATTTGCTGCCTCGCTGTCTCGCCAGAAGGCATTGCCTGCTCTGCCTAGCACTTGCAGCTGAATGGCTGATGCCCTGCAGCCAAGCCACGGCAACAGCAGCCGGTGCAGTGGATGCTCGAGGTAAGAAGCTTGTGAGTCTAGGCTAAGGATGTTGCAAACTAGGTGTGTGTGACTTGCGAGCTGGTACTGTGATAACAGCTGCTATATCCTCACAGCGTATTTAGCACCTGCCTGAAGTCTATCAACAGATGGCACGCACGCATAAGCAGATAGAAACACATCTAAACCCAAGAACGAAGACATTACATTAAACTCACGTTGATGACAGCCTTTGCAGCCGCTGCCCGTCAGGGATGCTCCACACAGCCACACTGGCAGCAGAGTGCAGCGCTACTCTGCTGGTGGTTGCAACCAGCCGCACCCGACTCAGCTGCAGTGCCGTGACCGGCTCGTTGTTTGGCATGTGGGCGCTGAATAGCACCCTGCTGCTGCTGCTGCTGCTGCTGCTGCTGCTGCTGCTGCTGCTGCTGCTGCTGCTGCTGCTGCTGGTGCTGCTTGTGAGTGCGGAGGTAGCAGCAGCAGCTGCTGCTGCCACAGTTCTTGTCCCCGTTGTACTGCCTGCAGCACTGCTTGCGCTTGCTTTGCTGTTGCTGGGGCAGTAGACACTGCTGCTGCTGCTGTTGCTGCTGCTGTGCTGCTGTGGGGGCATGCGCACATCCCACACCTGCACACCTTTGCGCCCGCCACCTGCCAACATGCTGCCATATGCAGCAGCGCAGTTCAGCCTACCAGACGGCCACTGCACCCTCAAAACCCCAGCTGCCCCAGACTCCCTAAAACCGCCTTTGACTCGCGCATCTAGCAGCATGATCGCATGGGAGCCGACAGCAGCAATGCAGCTGCCCAGATCTAGGCCACTTAGCAGCTGATAACAAGGGCTTGTCATCTTCCATGTCATAACACATGACTGGCTGTTCACATCCCACAGCTTTATCCTGCAGTCCCGGCTGCAGCTCAACAGCCTGCTGCTGCCGCTGCTGCCGCTGCTGCTGTGGTCCGGCGGCAGCAGCAGATCTGTCACACAGTCACTGTGGCCACGGAGGGTGGCCAGCAAGGGATTGCGCCCCTGCTGCTGCTGCTGTGATGTCTTGCTGCTGCTGCTGCTGCTGCTGCTGCTGCTGCGGCCGCCGCCAGGTGTCAGGGACGCAATGCGCCACAGCTTCACCGTCTTATCTGCACTGGCACTAGCCAAGACAGCAGGTGGACAGCCATCACCACTGCTGCTGCTGCTGCTGTCACGGCAGTCACAGCCAGGCAGCACCAGCAGTGCTGTGACACTGCCGGTGTGGCCCCGCAGCGTGCGCACAGGGCGCACCATGCCGCTGGATGTCCTGCTGCTGCTGCTGCTGAAAGGCGTCCATAGCTTGACAGTTTTGTCTCGCGAGCCGCTGGCATACCTGCAGCAGCAAGTCACAGCTTGTGCATGCAACACACATGTGACACGCCGCTGCTGCATGTCCATACAGCAATTATACAGGCGCATCTGCAGGAAGCCTGGAGCGTGTGACACTTCCTGTCTTGCTCACTCTCCTACTCCCTCTATTTCTACACCAATCACGCACTTCTGCTGCATCCAAACCCTAGCTTATGAACCTAGTATATGAACTTACCCTGAGCTGCTGCCACCGGCAGCTGGCAGCTCCACCAGGGCATCAATGAATGCTGTGTGGCCATGCTGAGGGTCACTGCATCTGAAAAGCATCCAAAGTGCATCTAAAGTGCATCTTGACGGTCTGGTGAACTTCACCCACTCACCGAAAGCTGCTGCCACCAGCAGATGGCAGCTCCACCAGGGCATGAATGAATGCTGTGTGGCCATGCTGGGGGTCACTGCACAGCCTTGTGCCAATATCACTGCAGCGCAGCAACCGCTGCTGCTGGCTGCCGCCTTTGTCTGCACCTGCATTACTGCAAGTAGCAGTGTCGGAAGGATCACTGCAGCTGCCGCTGCTGATGCTGCTGCTATCCATACGCCACCACACAAGGTGCTGGTCCAGCGCTGCTGCGATGCTGGGCGGCTGCCAGGTGGGCTGCATGCTTGCAGGACAGTGGCGGCTGCTTGCAAAAAGCTGGGCGCTTGCAGGACAAGGTGCGCTGATCACCAGCTGAGCCACAGATGGTGGCTCGACTGCATGTGGTCTGCGTATGTCGGCGCTCCAAGGGTCTTTTGTGGACAGCTGTGCTTGCAGGCAATGTGCAAAACCAGCAGAAGTTGCGGAGAGGCTAAAACACAACCCAATCAGATGGTGCCAGTACACAGATGCATGGAACCGGGCTAGTGATTTCATGCAGGAGTTGCTGCCAAGCAGTACAGCTTGGCCAAACTGAGCAAAGGCAGCACAAAGCTGTACAGCAAAGGCAGCAGCAGCAGCGCACCTGGCATGCTGCAAGCACTGACTGCTTGTACAGCCCTGGCCAGTCGTGCACTCCAGATATGTTCTTGGCAGTTTCTGGCCACGAGCGTTTGAACTTGGAGCTCCACAAGCTGTGGTTGTGGGCTACCTGCTGATTCAGGCTCTTGCAGGCAGCAGACACCTGTGCGAGCGCGTCGCAACCCAGATGACCGCTGATAGCGACCCATGAGTCTGATATGAGGTCCAGAACAGTGGTGCTTGGCTCGCATGCTTCCATCCAGGCAGTTCGTGAATTCCGGAAGCAATTTTTGGCATAAAGCACATGACACACAGCAGCTGACGCCCAGCATCAGTCGACAGTTAACCAAACAAACGCAACGCGATTCAATCACGACACAACCTGCCCTCCGTGCACTTCCATGGCACAGGTTGCAAGGCATAACCTTCTGTCCTACGGACTCGGGTAATAGCACAATGAGTTGCAGTGCCTCTGCCCATCGCCAACATGAAGACCTTAGTTAGGAGATTCACTTCGTCCTGTGCACTTTGCGAGGGCTTTAACGCATCAGGTGAAAGCCAGCCAACTGCAACCGTTGCTGGGTGAGCACCCTGCAAACTCTTGCTACACTGCTTCACTGCATACACGTTCTGCAAACCTGCGACTCTGTCAGCCAATGAAACCAATGAAACATTGTGCTTGACTGTCTCCTGAACCCCTGAGTCGCTCGCTGCCCCTGCATCTAGTGGGCCACATCTACTGCCCTGCACTGCCACCAGTACAGATTTTTACAACTCGCTTGCAACCACAAGCGTTGTTGTAAGCCGGTTGTAAGCCGGTTGTAAGCGGGTTGTACACTGAAAGTTGTAAGCAGGTTGTATAAAAGTGGGACTTGTAAATATGTTGTAAACATCAGTTGTAAGCAAGTTGTAAGCATGGTACAGTGTTACAAATTTTGTGAATATGATGTGCTGTGCCACTGAATAATATCGCATTCACATGCACAACCAGTCATGTGGTCCTCTGACAGCAGGTAATACATGGCCAGTGGCTGGCCACATGCCGGACAGCATGAGCCACGCAGCGCATATGCATGCATGCACCATGCACCGACTTGGTGAGCAAGTGTAAGTGCCACCACACATACCGATAAACACTGCGCAACTCTGTACAAGGCGTATGCAATCAAACGCTTTATAGAAGTGACTTTCATCTGCTGTGCAACTTGTGCAAAAACACACAAGCACAACTGCTGCACAACAACAAGGTGTAACAATTTGTGCGTAAACATCAACAACAATGCTGATCACGCCGCACAGGCCGCCTCAACACCACACACTCCACGATTGTGCCTAGTCTGACTTCGGCTCATTGCTGCTCTTGCCTTTGCTCTCGTCACTGCTGCTGCCACTGCCACCGCTCTGGTGTTCTTTGCCGGATGCCTTGGACCCTTCGCTGGCCTGATCTTCCTCATATCCCTCATGCCAGCTTGCACCTGCAGGCTGCCTGCATGTGGCACATGCTGCATTCGTGTGCTAAGAACACAAGAAGCAACCTCCTTTGCCGGGCCTGCTGCTGCTCTTGCTACACTTGCTTCAACAAAACATGGCACCTGCAGCCTGACCAAGCCAGGAAATGAGACAGCAACGGCAGCAACATGTTTGGCACACTCATGCTCGCAGTATAACTTTGTCATTTTACATGTTGTAGTGCAACAGGGCAGCAAAAAGTGTCGCGGCAGTTTCTTACGAAGGGCAACAGCTGCGTGTTGAATTTGGTTCTACTGAGCTGTGGTTGCGCCACATGCTGCTGAGCAAGTCATGGCACATGCCTGCACAGCTGACACAGCAGGTAGTACACTGCCAGTTGCTAATCACCCACCTGGCAGCACACCAAAGCTGATGCAGCCGTTCTCGTGCAGGAAGTATAAGGCATCCTTGGTGACAGCTAGAGCAGCGTCATCAATCTCATCTGCGGACAAGGCGCAGCAGCAGACACGGTCGCAGCCAGGCAACAGTTGCAAGGCAATGCCTGCAACACGTGCACCAGGAGACTTGGGCAGGCGTCTTCTGGTCCAGCATTGCTTGAAGGTGCGGCAGCTATGCACCTACCACGGTCCTTTGGCATCCTGGAGCCATATGAATTCGTCCTGTTGCAGGTGTGTGAGCAGGAGGTGTCATGCGGCTGCCACTGCAGATCACAGACAAGCACATCTATCCCACACCGCCACCAGAATGTTTTGAAGGTGCTGAAATGTGCATGACCACGGCAACCCACCTGATTCTGCAAAGCACTGCTGTTGACTCCTGCAGCTGCATCCTGCAGGATGCTGTTGCTGCAGCAGCAGCTGGTGCTGCTGTGCCGGATCAGCACTGCTGCTACTGCAGCTTCAGCAGCACGTGGTGCTGTGCCAGATCAGCACAGATCTGACATACATGGCCATCTAAAAGGCACCAGCACCAATTGTAAGCTGATTCGCTGCAGCGTAGTGCAGGCGCCTCGCTT
The DNA here is from genome assembly GCA_030272155.1 of Tetradesmus obliquus. Taxonomy (NCBI): domain Eukaryota; kingdom Viridiplantae; phylum Chlorophyta; class Chlorophyceae; order Sphaeropleales; family Scenedesmaceae; genus Tetradesmus; species Tetradesmus obliquus. The sequence continues at coordinate 3,795,574 of CP126204.1, forward strand.
GGTGCCTGTGAAACAGCGTGCAGTTGCTGCGTAACGTGCTGCTGCTTGATCTGCCCAACATACTGCATTGATCGATAAACAAACCCATGTTTGTCGCTTCGCCAAGAGTGATAAAGAGACGCTGACGGAGAAATGCCTTCGGGGAGGCAGCAATACTGATGTGTCTCGCCCACGTACGTAGCACCAAACAAGCTGAATATAATCCGTACGTAAAGAGCAACGACGGCATTGAACCATCATAGAAGCTATGATCGCTGCCAGATCATTTAAAGTATAACAAATGACTGACATGACACGACAGGTATCCCCTTCGAACCCGGGGGTTCACATGGCGTGTGGTGTATCTGCACCTACCCAGCTGGGTACCTGCAGCGGCAGCATGATACCGATATAGTGCTGCATAATGCAGTTAGTGCCACATAGAGCCACATATTGCCAGTTAGTGACCCTTACTGCGACATAGTGGCCTGTAGCCCTAGTGTGCCATGGCCCCCTGTAGTGGGGGCCCCCACCGGGCCGCTCATCCACGCATGCTTAGTTTTAATTCTGAACAACACTATCAGACTGGTGTTGAATAGCATATGTTCGAAATAGTTATTTGTGCGCCAGTGGATCAACTGGCAGCAGCAGCAGCAGCAGCAGGTGCTGGTCAGGCATGGCCAGATTGTGCAGCGGTCCAGCTCACTGAACAAAAACATAACTACGTATATTAAACATGTTTTTCTGTTGTCAGGAGCATCACACAGCCCAGTTTGAGCATGTTATGAGGCAAGCAGGGGCAGTACTTTACAATATGTTGTAAGTCCTTACAACTCGTGCTTACAACTTGGCTTACAACATGTGGTTGTAAGCCGGTTGTAAGCAAGTTGTAGGAATTCTGCCTTCCCACAATGCTGCTGCTGCTGTTTCTGCTGCTCCAGGCGCACCTACTGCTGACACATTCAACGTTTCATCCCATACAGCAGCGTAGCAGCAATGACATCGGAGCTGCAGCGGCTGTCTGATCCCAACTATGCCATATCCCTGGCAGTTGGGCCTCCTTTCCCAGATTTGAAGCCGCAGCAACCTGGCAGCGGCCTGATACTGAGCAACCAGTGCAGCAGCCAGCCCCGCAGGTGAATTTTTTTAGAAAAATACATTTGCTGCAGATTTTGCTGATTTGTACTGTACGGTCTCCAGCAACTCGGTGAAGCATCTGCCACCCTACAGCTTCACTCGCAATGGACTCGCCACAACATGGTGTAGTCATGGTTGGCAGGAACTTCACCAATGGCCGTTGAGCTGTAGGGCCCATGATTGCTGCCGCAACTGCCATGGGTTCTGGCATGACCACATGCGTTCAGCGTCCATATTGGTGTGAAGACAACATATCTCATGCAGAAGCAGATGATCAGACCATCCACATGCAGCAGCAACAGCAGCAGCAGCTGGACACCTCAGCAGCACCTGATTGTCGTCCTTATCCCAAACGTAGTCTAATAGGTGTGCTGCTTCGTGACCATTGCTTTCCACAACACAGGTTTGTCTTCAAGAAGGCGCACTTGTCACGAGATGACTTCCCGCATCTTTGACGGCAGCAGCGGCCGCCCAGTAGCAGTGCTGCGCCACTTTGGCAAGAACCCTTTCGAGAAGCTGGACCCACTGTCACTCGGCAACTTCAGTGATGCGCACCAGCACATGGTGAGTTCGTACATGTGGCCGTTTGAACATTACTTGGACATGTCAGCAATGCGCACCATCATATGGTAAGCAGATGTTTCAGCTTTTCTTGGCAACTGCAGCAATGCACGCCAGCGCATGGTGAGGTGCTGCAAGCCTGTCTCAGCTGCTTCAGCAAGGCCGCCCAGTGGCGGTGCTGCACCACTTTGGCAAGAACCCTTACGAGAAGCTGGACCCGCTGTCACTCGGCAACTTCAGTGACGCACACCAGCACATGGTGGGCTGCATGCCTTGATGTTGCGATGAGCGACACAACCTGAACCTGCTGGGGTGTCACTAAGCAGCTTGCCTCTCACTGGCTCAAGCTTAAAACCATGCAACATAAAGCACATCAACTTGTGAGGCACCCGACTGGTGTTTTGTGATGCTTACTACGCTTTGCTGCTGCTGCTGCTGCTGCTGCTGCTGCTGCTGCTGCTGCTGCTGCTGCTGCTGCTGCTGCTGCTGCTGCTGCTGCAGCTAGGGGAGTGGGAGAGTGTGTGCACAGTGACAGGGTACAACGGCATGCCCAGGTGAGCTGCTGCTGCTGTTATGTGACAATACTTGGCCTTGTGAACAAATAAAGTCATGAATGTATATGTTACTCTGCATGTGCTGTCAAGCTGGCCACTGCTCATGTTGCTGCTGCGTTTAGCAAGGACTGATTGCGTGTGCCTCTGCTGCTGCTGCTGCTGCTGCTGCTGCTGGTGCCAGCCTGAAGATCCGTCCCAAGGGCATCAGCAGGCACGGCAGAACGTTTACGACGGCAGCGGCCAGCGCCACCTCTTCAACATAGGCAAGGTGCGGGGCAGCTTCAAATCTTTGTGCCCACAGTTCTACCTAAGATTACGGCAAACTGGTGCTGCGCCTACAGTGCTGTATAATTCCTCAGGCACGGCACTGTTGTTAAAAATTCAGTCGCAATTCAAGGGGATGCATGGGCCTTGAGCTGCGGCAGCAGTACACAGCAGGTGTAAAGCCACCTAAAAGCTGCATTCTACTAGTTAAACGGGTGGCAAGGCGCGCGCCAGCATTGTTTTCGTGCTTCTGTTGTTGAAAATGTCATAACGCTGAATTTCTTGACCAAAACCCTGCATTGCTGATGGTGCTGCTGTTTGGTGCAGGCAGGAGAGCAACGTGAAGTCAATGGCACTGCGCTCCACCCCGTCAACCCTATGATGTTTTCCCGTAACAACGTTGCTCTGCTGCTGCTGCTGCTGCTGCTGCTGCTGCTGCTGCTGCTGCTGCTGCTGCTGCTGTTTGAGCCCTGCAGGAGAGCAAGCTGAAGGCTATGGCGCTGCGCTCCAACCTGGCTGTGAGGGGGCCGGGAGACAACAAGGACGTACTGTACAGGTCTGTTGTTTTCAGTATGTTGTGTGGGTTTCTGTGCATCCATGGCACACAAGTACATGAAAATGGGGGTGCAGGCGCATGCGGTTGGCAAGCGGCATGCAGCAATGCACGCCTCATTTACACACAGTAGTAGGTATGTTGGCACATACACCAAGCGTACGCTGCTGGCTGCTGCTGCTGCAAGGTGCTGCCTGACCTGATGGGGCGGACGCTGCAGATCGTGACACCCACTGATGAGCTGGTGTGCTTCGTGCAGAAGAGCACCAAGGCCCTGATTCAGGAGGTGAGACAGCCAATGCTGTTGCTCATGCATTGATTCGGCTGGCATTTTGCACATGTCCCTAACGCAGCAGAACAGTGAAGAGCACCAAGGCGCTGATTCAGGAGGTGAGACAGCCATTACTGTTGCTCATGCATCGATTCGGCTGGCATTTTGCGCATGTCCCTAACGCAGCAGAACCGTGGATGAGCTGGTGTGCTTTGTGCAGAAGAGCACCAAGGCGCTGGTTCAGGAGGTGAGATGCCATTCCACATAAAAAGCGTGAATTGGCAGCTAATCAACAAGGCCATTTTTGCCGTTGTCATCGTCATAATCTGCAGCAGCAGTAGAGGCAGCGGCAGCAACAGCTTCATATACAACAGTTCAACCCGAGATCCACGACTTGGCAGCTATGTAGACCACAAAATGCAATGCACGGGCTGGAGAGCAGTGGTGTGATGGCTCAGCACTACTGTTGCCAGTCCTTAGGGGTCACTTGTTGCTTACTGTGTTTTGTTGGAAGCACTCAATGTGAACGCAGTGCTGTGCTGTCCTGCCGCAGGCTGCGCTGGGCTCTGGCAGTGAGATGATGATCGACGTGGCGCCAGGAGTGGACTGGGCCGCCATGATCGCAGTCATCATGGCGGTGCAGCAGGTGGGAGGGCTTGATTGGTTTTTGCATGCGTGTTCACTGTGTTGCTTCCCGTTTGGGTTTCTTGCTGAGCTGTGTTGTGCTTCAGACGTGGTGTGGACTGGAGCGCCATGATCGCGGTCATCATGGTGAGAAGACCCTGCTGCATGCTGCTCACCTACACCTCAAGAGGTCTCCCCCTCATGGTCAACCCGAACTGCATACCATGCTGTGCAAAGGCTAGCAGCCACCCTGCCCTGCGCAGTCGCAGACCTCCTTTCATCACCCGTAGCCCCACGCCCTACATACGCTGTGCAGGTTGGCGCACACTGTGCCAAAGATGCTCTCAGAAACTATGTGCTGGGGCCCCTCAGTGCAGTTTACACCCTTATCTGCTGTCCACACTGAGCTTAACACCATCCACGTTATGCTGCTTGCAGGTCGGTGCGCACCTTGTCAAGGATGCTCGTGGAAACTTCCTCATACACCACCGCACTGCACTTCACACCCCTGCCTGTTATTCACCTGAACTTCACACCATCCTTGTTTTGTCATTTGCAGGTGGGCGCGCACTTCGTGAAGGATGCTCTCGGGAACTTTGTGCTGGACCCCTCAAGGACTCGGCAGTGCAGGCAGCACTGTCGGGCTCAGGCATGGACGGGATGGCCAACAGTGCGGGCTCGAATATTGACGGCGCACTGCAGTTTGTGCGCAAGATGCAGATGATCCAGCAGATGTTTGCACAGTGACAGACTTGCGGTATTGAACTGCCTTGTGGCAGCGGACGATGGCCAGGTTCCTGCGCAACGTGTGTATGCAGCGGTGCAGCAGAGGTGTGTGCAACAAAGCAGCAGATGTGCGGTGCTGGCAGCACAGTGCTGCAAGCGGCCCGTGGGGGCGGTAGCACTGCCAGAGGGTTCGGGCATGGACGGGATGGCAAACAGTGCAGGATCTAACATCGATGGAGCGCTGCAGTTTGTGCGCAAGATGCAGATGATCCAGCAGATGTTTGCGCAGTAGCACTGGTAGCCTTGTGGCAGTGGACGGTGACCATTGCGCAACACGTACATGCAGTGGTGCTGCAGAGGTGCGAGCAGCAAAGCAGCAGATCTGCGGTGCTGGCAGCGCTGCGCTGCAAGGGGCCCGTGGGAATGGCAGCGCTGCAGGGCTTAGGCATGTATGGCATAGCCTACAGTGCGGGCTCGATTATCGACGGCGCGCTGCAGTTTGTGCGCAAGATGCAGATGATCCAGCAGATGTCTGCGCAGTGATAAAGCACCTGCTGCTTCATTGCCCATCAAGCCTTACATCATCTGTGAACAGAAGCTGGACCGGCGGTACTGGCCGTTGTGTAGCAGCCAAGTTGCGGCGCACCAGCGGTGTCTACTGCAGCATGTGCACAAGCTGCAGGTGATCCATCATAAGTTCTCCTTGTGATGGTGCACCACAGGTGTTCGTGAGCGATCATAATGCCTGTCATTGGCTTGAAATATTTACGGCTGCTGTTGGTGATCCAGAGAAGTTTGCGCAGCGATCCAGGCGGTTGCAGAGTAAAACGGCAATGTGCAACTGGCTTGAATAGGGCGATGGTGCTGTTGGGTGATCATCACACACACACATGATGTGTGTGTTGCGCGTAGTGGCCATTGGCGCGTGTCTTGCTCATGCGCAGTGGCCGCCATGTGCATGATGACAGTGAAGCGACAGATGCTGGTACAGTGATGCGCCAGATGTTTGGTGTGGTGTTTTGCGCTTGCAAGCGCCAAATTTGGGGCTGCACCTGCCTTGATCACTGCAGAATGTTGGCGCAGAGATGGCGGACGCGGTGCTGGGTTCACCACCTTTAACAGTGCGCTCAGCAGGCTTGTTGGTGCCACGTGCACAGTGTAGCAGTGCCACTGTGGCCGAGCGGCTTGACTCTCTCCTCCTTCCGCTCAAGTCACCTACCAAGGGCGGGGCGATGTACATGTTGCTATGGCTTCCAGCGATTGGTACCATCATGGATGACCATCATGTGGCACGTACAGTAGCTTTCATGTTTCCACACATCGCTTGCCTCTTTTGCCCTCTCGCATGATGAGACATAACCTTGAGTGTTGGGTTTTGAGCTTTACACGAATGACATCATGCTGTAACCACAGCCACCGCATTGCCTGAAGTTTGTCAGGACCCTGATGCAGCAGAGGGACAGCACAACGCCCTGCACCCTAGCTGCACGCAGAGCAATGAAATTTGAATTCATGCATGGCGCTCATCATCCAGAGGATGCTCAATTCTGCACCTCCATTGGAAACTGGCGGCCCTTCACTCCATTGGGATGTCGGGCCAATGGCGACAATGATGAGGCTGCGACGCCAACACGCATGATGACAAAATGAAGCCACAAAATCATGAGACGCAGTTAGAACTCACGAGGTAGAAAATTGCTAGCGAACCTTGTGCCAGGGGCTAACGGCACAGTCCCGGTGTGGGGAGCCAAACCTAACTGACAAAATGGGCCTGCCAAGGCATGCAAACCACATGACGAATGAAATCCAACAAGCCTGAGCACTGCTTGCCGCTCTACCTGAGCAGCTGCCAACCCACACCAATCAGCGCACCAGCAGGCAAGCATCCATGCACAACGCTGCAGAGTCTCGTAGCACAGGAGAAGTCCACATGCAGCATGCCACAATGCGGAGATCCTGCAGGCAAACAATTGCATACCGGCAGCAGAAATATCATCTACCGCTGGCTGACATCTGCACTTTTAGCAGGTTAGCAGGCCATCCGTCACCAAGCCACCAACCTCACACTCCGAGCAATCGATGAGGTCCCCAGAAGCAATGCTCACAGGCAATGCTCACAGGCAAAGAGGCAAGCGCTGAACAAATGGTGGATGCAGGTGTGCTTGCCAAGACCAGGGCTGACAAGAAAAGACACCAGCACAAGAGGGGCAAGAGTCACGGCCTGCTAACACTGTCACATGACACTTGCGCAGATGACATTTGCGCAGAAGAAGCAACAGCAGGGCTGCTCCATTGTGCACCACGGGACTTTAGAGTGTTTGGACCCCACCCCACACCACTCCTGCCTCATGCTGCCTTTCATGGCAGCTCATAAAAGCACAGCACAAACATAACACGGCCAGAGGGGCGAGGCACGCACATGACGGTTTGGCTCCCCACATGGTTTACCAACGCAACATGGCTTAGCAGAAGTAAGCAGGCGCCGACTGAGCACACCCGCTATCGAGTGCACTGCTGCTGCTGCTGCATGCTGCCTGACCGATTACACAGCCGATCTCATGAAGCGCTGCTGGCTGCATGCCGCGATGCAACAAACTGCAGGTTGACTGCTGCACCATTGCAGCCAGTCAACTGCAGCCCATGCGCCACAAGCAGCCAGGTGCACCACACTCGGAACCCATGAAAACAAATCGAAACACGGTGCAGCAAACACACACAGCCGCAGCACCGCATGTGGGACATGTAGGATTGAAGGACCCTGCCGCTACTGCCTGCAGCTGGCTGCCGCTGCACATGACTCACAACACACTGAAAACACTACGAGTGGCCTTGCACCACGCACTACTACAAAAGGGGCGGGTCCAAGCTGTGGGGTTGCAGCACAGCTTGCATGGCACGACAGGCCAATCAATCCCAAAGCAACAGAAGCAGAAAACTGGGCTGCCTAGTTGTGTCAAGGGCAGCAGGCAACCACACGGCTGCGGCTGCTGGCCAGTCAGAGAGCGGGGAATAGCCGCCGCAGATTTGAGGTCAATATGCAGACAACATGTTACAGGAAGCAAGTCAAGACGTATGGGGAGAGCAAAGAGCGATGCATGCAAGCAAGCCGCATGTCCTAAACCTGGATTGGAGTCTATGCACACACATCAGACACACCACAACACACAAAGCTCCGAGCAAGCCTCCATTGCAAGCAGCCAGCAGAAGCTGCTGCTTGTACACACACAAACACTCACGCCACCCCCCGCACATGCAACCTCGCTTTCGGCTCAGCAGACAGCAGCATAGCAGCTTGGGGACACCGCTCACTACTCAGGCCCAAGCCCCAGTATCCTGCCACCCTGCAACGCTGCGCGCCAGCCTACATGATAGTGACGCCCCATCCACCTGCCCCCGTCCCCCACACACAGTCTTTCACAGTGCTCTAGCAAGTGCTGGGTGCTGCAGGGACCCTGCATTGCTGTTGCCGAAACAGCTGCAGCGGGCCAGTGGCTGAACCTGCAACAGCAGGCAGCACACCAGGCGCCACAAACACAAGCCACAGCAGCCACCAAAGCACGCTGCAGCAGGCAGGGCTGGCTACACTCACAGCCCCCTGCCCCATAAACACATGCATACACATGGATACCACAGGCTCAATGAGCTCCTGCCATGCAAACCGTAACAGCCGCCGCAGCTGCCGTGCTTGCGTGAGCGGCAGCGCACCTGCTGCTGCTGTGCTGCATAAATAGTGAAGCATATATAGCATAGTATATACCCAGCCATGTTCCAAAGGTAAGAGTTTCGACTGTACAAGACAAAGTGCCGCCGCGCATCTCTTCAGCAGCATGCGGCAGCGCAGCAACACAAGCCACCAGGCGCGCACCAACCCAGCAGCCACAGAAGCAGCACAGCCAGCAGCACACGCAGCCGCAGCCTGCAAAAGCTGGCACACCAAATCAATCAATGGCCCACACACAAGCACAAGCACCAGCGCCGGCTGCTGCGACTGCCAGCCTGGACAAGACATGCCATCCAACTGCACATGCGCCCACATATGCCAACCATGTGCAACCAGGACATGTGCCTCCAAAGCCTACCAGCTGGCAGCTCAGGCCTCGCCAATCGTCGTCAGCGCCGCAGTCAGCGTCGACTGCACCGGCGTGCGCGCAACAGGCAAGCTGCTGTCGCCGCTGCCGCCCAGTGCCTGCGCAGGAATCGGCACTGCTGTGGCTGTGCCCTGGCCAGGCTCCAGGAAGCCAGTGCTGCGCAGGATTGCATTGCGGGTGCGCAGGCGCTCCCGCTTCAGCGTCGCACTAGGCGAGGCGCCAGTGAAGCTGCGAGACGCAAGGAGAAGCAGCAGCAGCAGGCGCAGGCAGCAGCAGCATGTTGAGTGGTGCTATGCCAGCAAAATGGCTTCGAGAAGAACAAATAATCAGCCGCAGGCGCGGAGGGCAGCAATAACATGGTATGAGGCATGGTGTTTCTCGCTGCTTTCCGCCCTCGCCACAAGGGGTTGCAGGACCTTGCCACACATGCCGCCGCACCGGCACGTGCGACTGGACACACCTCAACACAACCAAACACAGCTGCAAAGGCCCACCCAAACTTTATCACTTTGTTCAACTGCTAGCTGCTGCTAGCTACAACAGCGCCATGCCAGCTGCCTGTCTGCTGTTCACCCTGTTAAAGCACTACTGCCTGCTGCCACCTGCAACAGCAGCAAGCCTGCCGCGCCACACCTGACCAGCAATCGTCCTGCTTGCTGCACCACATCACACATGCTGCTGGCTGCTCGCTGCCACAGCACTAAGCCAGCTGCAATTGTCCCTCCTGCAGCGCCGCACCTAAACATGAAGTCGTCCTGCTTGCTGAGCTGGTGTGGCGGGATGAAGGTGCTGGCTGCCTCCTGCTGCCCGCCTGCCTTGCCGTCGCTGCGCCAGCGGTTCATCATGTTGGGGATGGCGATGGGCGCAGACGTGCCCTGCAGTCACGACAGTTGCGACGTGACACAATGCAGACATGACAAGACATGAAAGAGCATGAGCAAGCCACAGCCGATCGGTTGAATGACAATGCACAGCAGACAGAGATAGACTCCGAGCACAAATGATGTTCTGGTAGTGATAACCCTGGATGTGCAAGGCAAGGCACGCTGGAGTTGCGGTGCCTGCCAGCGGGACTGCTGCTGTTGCGGTACCGCTGCACCTTAGATCAACTGCGCAGCCACTGACGCGGCATCTGCTGGTGTAAGCCCGTAACTCGCTGCTAGTGTAAAAACACTGCATCCTGAACGAAAAGTAAACAAGCATGCATGCATGCATGCATGCATGCATGCATGCTGCTTGATGGTGCGGTGCACAGCCCATCGGCAGCAGCCGCCGGCACCTCTTCTGCTGCAAGCTGCACATGCACCGGCTTCAAGGCAGGTACTGCAAAGGCAGTTCACATTGATTTACAAAGCATTGACTTGGTGCTTGCATGCAGCCTTAAGCTCACCAGCCTTGGATACTGCAGATGAGCCCTTGCAGGATGAACACTGCTGCTGAGCTGTGCTGCCCGCCTGCTGCTGAGCGCAGGCACATCTACCGGGGGTGACGCTGGGGGCAGGCTGCTGCCTAGCTCATCATCTAGGCTGGCGTGTAGCGTGCTGCTTTGATGGCTGGCACTGCTAGCACCTGCACATGTATCAGCACACAACAGAGGTGGCCAAGGCGTGGGTGGGAAGCACGTCACACAACACAACAATGCAGGCCAGCCAAAGGACTGCCGCTCTTGGTAGATATCATAGCATGAGATATAGCCGAAAAGTACCTGTGATGTCAACGCCCTTCTGCTTAGCCCCTGGGAGGCTCTGCCTGCGGTCCTGCTGCTCTACGTCCTCCGCGCTGCCATCGCTGTGACCCTCGTCATGGTCCTGCTCGTCTCCACTGAACAGCTCCTCCTCATTGAACTCGTCGAGGGCCATCGCCAGCAAGCAGCCTTGCTGCTTAACCACTGGCGTGGCGCTGGAAGCCCCGCAAGCTGATGAGCGCAGAAGTACTTAGACGCAACAAGGATATAAGAAAAACACTAGGAAGCGATCGATGCTGAGCAATGCCACCGAGACTGAGTCCGACAGGAACAATCCACGAGTGTGCGACGAGTGAATATGCCAACAAGCGCAGTTGTGATGAAAGCTTACGTCGTTGTGATGTATGGAAGGGGGTGGCTGCCAACAAGGTAGGCTGCCAAGCATGACAAAGCATGCAACAGCTTCCAGCCACTGGTGCATGGTCAGTCATCTACAAAATCTTTTACAGTAAACCTCGTGAGGCCAGTGAACATCAAGACAACATGCTGGAACATCCAATTGAGAAGTGCAAGCGCCACAACAACAGCAACGCTGGCAAACCACCATGCCACGCACACGCATGCATCTAGTCTTGCACACTCTCCTGCTCTGGTGCCCAGCTGATTTCTTGTTCATCCACCAGATGCAGGCACATCATGTTGGGCATCAGATTGCAGTCAAGTCAAACTCAAATTGTACTTCTGCCTTACTCAGCCAGCAGCCAGCCTGACATTCAACATGGCAGCTGGTCCCAGATCCTTGGACTTGCACCATGCAACAAACGCTGCCAGCTGAAAGGCTACAACTGCCAGGCAGGTCGCTTACCAACGCAGGAACGGCACTCAAACTGCAGAAGTAACAAACAAACAGCATACTGTTACACATACCACTTGAGTTGAGCCATGCATGTGTATCAGCTGCACCGCCGTCTCAACGTCCAGTCCGCTTGCTGACTCACTATGGCAGATGCCGCACATCAACAACATCAATAGCATATGCTGCAACGACAACTCAACCGTTTGTTGCATATGCCTTGCTGCAACAGCTCTCGCCATGCAGCAGCAGCACCAATGCAAAGCGGCAACGCGAGCAACACCGCAGCAGCATCACTTGCAGGAACATCTGAACGACCTGGACAATACCCACAGACCAGACATCAGCATGAGGACTTATTTAAACACCTGGTTCTTGTTAATTTGCTACTTCTTGTACTTGTCCATAATCCGGCGAGCCTCAGACAGGGGGTCATACAGGTCACCATCATCTGCCCGCTTGCTGCTGCTGCTGCTGCCACCGCCGCCACTGCCAGAGCTGCCCCCATCACCGCTACCCCCAGCATACTGGAAGTAAAACCAGGCTGCTCCACCCAGCAGCGCTATTGTCAGCACTGTAGACACCAGCTGCAGGCAGCAGGTGCAGCACAGAGCAGCAACAATGGGTAACAACAGACTCTGTGATTTGTACTTCCACTCATGTGGCATGCACATGCTGTGGTGATATTCCACCTCAACGCTGCATGTGTCGCGCACGTTGCAAACACGGTGACTCCTGCAAGCATGCCTGCAAGCTGCACTCCCTTCAGGAGCAGCACGCTCGACACTGCAGCACCACCACTAACAACCACACACGCTCACTGATCCAGCAAGCGTCGGTTCCGTCTTATACCACTTCTTTTCGCACCTTTTGCAGGACCCAAAATGCCACCAGGCCTGTTGCAACAGCCACGCCCGTCTTGGCCACTGGGCGTGGCACGTTTTCAGGCACCATGTTGGAAGCTGACTCAACAAAGCCCTGACCGGCACTGATGACAGCTGCAATACCAACAGCCACCGCACAAGCGGCCGACAGACACATGGGCAGCAACAGCAGCATGCACCAAGTTTCAAAGACCAACTGAGAGTGTGGGAGTTGGTGTTTGCAAGGTGAGAGTTGGGGGTGTTATAGCGCACAGCAGGTCGCCACTGATGGTTCAGCACGCATGTATGTTGCTCTGCCTGCGTGAAAGCTCTTGCTAGTGCCAATGTGGGTGTAGCAACACATGCATGCGCTTCCTGCAAGCTGTTCATTAGCAAGGGCCAGATGCTGACAGTGGCTGGCTGGGTACTTGCTGCAGATGAATGTGCTGCATGTATGGGGGCCAAGGCATTGTGTTCACAGCTGCAAACACTACTTGCTTAACGCCCTTGAAAGTAGCAGCGCACTTACTGTCGAGTGCAGCATTCCCTGTTGTCCTGTCCTTTGCCTGCACAATCAAGGCTGACCTGTGTCTGCATGAGCTGCGAGTTGTCCAGCACAGCTGCTGCCGTGTCCTGCAAGCGCATGCATGCACAAATCAGGTGCATGTGTTACAATCATATCATCAACAGTGCCAATCAACATCAGTCCATCAATTGCTGTGCACTCAGTATGCGAAACTAGTTGCAGTGCCTGAGGCACCAGTACAGCAGCAGCAGCAGTTGCAAGTTGTTACCTGCCAGGGGTTGCGCTGACGCAACGCATTCGCTGGCCTACGCACGCCTGCGTAGCACAAGATACATGGTCAGTTCGCAGAAGCTTCAACAGCTTTCGCAAGCAGATCTCTTCATACGTGTCGCACCTGCATGGAGAGACTGCTTCGAACGTTGCTTAGGATATGAGCTACGATGCTATGTTTAAGTTTTACAGCTAGTACAATAAGGAATACTTGTAAGCACGAGATCCGCTTGGCTGCTTGGCAAGACCTTGACACAACGTGTTCAGCTTTTCAGAACGTAGGGTGCCGTGCAAGCAGGATTGCTCAGCCACGTAGCCCAAAATATGCATATAGGATTCTTGTGGTTGAGTGGTGCACTCACACAGACAAGCGTCACTTGCAACAGCTCACACAGGGTTCGACCATGGGGCTTAGTCAGGCCAGTTCTCTGCTGGGCTGGAGCAGCGCCAACGTCTGTACTGCACCCGTGCTGCAAAATCACCAGATCACTTGAGGGGAAGGTTACAGCAACATTCTATACTTGAGATATCAGGCTGCGACAAAACCAGGAACTCAAGTCAAAAGTAACACAACAAGTGCCTCAACTCAAACCTCGAGCAGTGCACCGCACGAACAAATGCAGCCGTTGATGGGTTTCTATAAACCAGGACATACACATGCCAACGAGCAGGGCACCACCCAGCATCAGCCAGTAGACGACTGTATGCCTGACTCCCGGGCCACAGAATGCAGAGTCAGCTCCAGTAAGGTGAGCAGCAAGAACTTCATCAACCTGGACGTGCTGACAGAGCCAGGCTGGCCGACTGGAAGTGCAGCATACCCTGCACCAACAAATCACACAAGAATTCAATTGCACAGCTCGCCCCCTGCTGTGCACACCTGTGCCCAAATGTGGTTGGACAAGGCCAGGGCAGACGCTGCTGCAACACCGGACAGCATCACAGCCAGAATCAGGAAGCTTCTCTGTAAGCAACTCTGCAGTCTCGCGTACTTTGACCAGATTGCAGACCCAAAGTAGAAAGAGCAGCTGCAGCACATGCGCCTGGCATCCCCAGGACCGCCAGCTGCACAGTCGCAGCACCTTCCATCTGCTTCACATGCGAAAAAAAAACTCTGAAAACTCCATGTAAACAGCAGCGCTCCCACACACCTCTGCCAGAGGTGGCTAGTGGCCACACAGATCACACACCAGCAAAGACAGCAGATCTGCGCAGTACATGGCCGCTAGGCATACAGTTGCCCAGTGGGGACCTCTGTCACTGCAGCCGCAACGCATTGCTGGCAGCTGCTGTTATGTTTCCAGATGGTTTCACATGCTCTTATACGGCTACTGCTAGCCACACAGAGCATCACCCTAGAGATTTCCTGCAACAACATATCTGCACGATGCAGATGTTGCAAGAAACCTCAAATTACTTGATACCCATGCCATAGCAGCACGGCCGTGCGGTGTTCCATCTCGCAAGTGCCACCCCGCAATCACCAACTTTTGCTCTGCAGGGCACGCCTTTCTGCTGCTTTATAGCAGGCTCTGGCGTTCACAACACCGTGCACAAAAGGGGGGCTAGCGAATGTATTCACATGCTTGCAACTCACAGCGCATGTCGATTCAAGCAACTCAGACAGCAGCGCCCCAGTGCGCACTGCTACAGAGACACACCTGTTCTGAACTCGGGCATTCAAAGAGCAGCTGCGCTTGTGAGCACGCTGCAAATGTGTCCTGGCAGCATAGTGACACACGCCCGAAGTTATGAAACGCACGCCTTTGTAGCAACCCAAGCAGGGAAGCCAGCAAGTGTGCAGCTTGACAGCAGCCAGTTGGTGACCAGTTGACAAGGCGGTGCCAATAAATCAAACAATGTTTATCTATTGATCCTAGCTCATCAACGCTGCTAGGTTCAAAGCATTGGACTTCACACAGGAGCATGCCAACGTCTACCTCAAACCAAAGATAGCTGAACTTGTGCAGCGTTAAGAGGACGCACTGTGCAACAAACAGCCACTGTAGCTGACTGGGATCTACCCTGTTGCAGCGCACGTCCAGATTGCGGCCCAGGTTTGCTGTGACAGCCATACACAAAGCTATCCAGAGGGACAAGTGCTGTGCACTGCACTGCAGAACTGAATCCTGAGACCCTGATAACATCAGTGTTGCAATGCCACATTACTGCACCAGTACACAGTCCTGCACTGACACATGAGCAGCTGCGCCAGCCAAAGCCACATGGTTGCTGCATGCACCATATCAACAGCAAACTGCATCAAGCAACTGACAGCAAAGCAGTATCACCATGATGCACACACAGCTTCGACATTACGGTCTGAGCAGCTGGGGCAGCTAGGATGCAACTGCTTGAGTAACTCAGCGTTGCTTGCCGCATGTTTGCTGTCCTGTTGTCATACTTACATCCGGAGCCACAAACAAACAAGCAGCCGCCGCAGCTGGCACGGCCGCCGCAAAAAGTAAACATGCGTGCAGATGAAACACAAAGGGTACAGTTTACACCCCACCCGCGCCAACAGCAGGATCCGTTTAACTTCCTTTCTTTGCACATGCCGCAACTGCAGCAAGCTGTGGCACCACATATGTTACTTGTGAGTGCCACAAAAGGGTGTTGCCCCGCACCGTACCCAATGCCAATGCAGCAGTAAGCAATCAGAACAATGCCAGGCAATCGAGGCATCCATTTGGCAAAACCCTACAACTCAAGCAAGTGCCAGTACTCCGACCTGTGTCCAGACCACCCCCAACGCAGATCAATGCCAGCCAACATGCGCAGCAAGTACGGCGCGCACAGCCAGCCCACATTTGCCTCCGCAGCATGCACTAATCGTGGCAGCAGTTGAGCAGCCAGATGTCTGTGCCGCGACTGTTGTGATGCACGCATGTGCACATGCAATGCCTGAGCATGAGAGCAGCTCAATTGGTGTGGGTGTGGCACAAAAACACCTGTCCAGGCGACAGCAGGCAATTTGCCACGTGTGCCAGGGTTGATAGTAGATGCCGCCGGCACACAACACCCAATCCAAAGATTGGGGCACATGTATATATGCTGCACAGTCGAAAAACGCAGCACGGACATCTGTGGCACTGCATGCTGCTGCTGCTGCTTTGCATGCGTGCTGCTTACGGCAACATGTAGGAAGCGCACAACAGCAACTGCAAGCTGCATAGGAAGCAGAGGGTGCAGCCATATGTCTGCATACCCTGGGGCCTGCACCAGCAATGCACAAAGCAACATTAAGAATGCTTTTTGCATGCTGTAGGAATATGCAGCACCAGCAGTACAAGAGGACGAAGACAATGCAGCCAAAACACAACAGGAAATGACGACAGTAGGTCCAAACATGCAAGAAGCAACACACAGCTCATGCACATGCATGCAGCTGCCACAGGCTGAGTGCGCCACACGTCACGGCAGAAAGTAGGGCACGTGACAGCAAGTATGTACACAGACGGATGCCCTGGGATGCCGCACAGGCGCCGCTCTGAGTCTAATATATTAGGAAGTGAGACGGGATGCCAGTTGACTCCAGCAGGCCCCCACGTGTAATAAACTTAACAGCAGACCGCTGCAGCTGCAGACAGCTCCACAGCACCAAAAGTTCAGGTACACCCCCCACGCGCTTCCGCGACACTCAGTCCTCCCACGTGCCAACTGCACAACGTCCCACACACACTATCAACCACTGCCAGCCCCCACAGCAGAGTAGTATCCTTGCTACTACGCAGCCAAAACCACCGAAAGTTCAAGCACTCTCTGTGCCATTTCCAGCAACCAATGAAGCGTCTCTCTCCTGGGACAACTGCCAAACGGAGTGCACCAGCTCAACCACGACAGCTGAGCCAAACAACTCACATCGGCAGCTTCCAGCGTGCACGCAGCGTGTGCAGCTTACTTGCAAATGGCGATGTCACTGCTGCAAACTGCAATGTCACTGTTGCAAACTGCAATGTAATTGTGCACGCAGCGTGTGTAGCCTACTTGCGAACATCACCATCCTGTGGGCCCCTTCTGAATTGCAGCACCCCCCGGCAAGCTCCAAGCTCCAGTCAGCTCCAAGCCAGCAGACCCAGCACCGCCTGGCGACTGCTGCTGCTGCTGCTGCTGCTGCATGTGCTGCTGCTGAAGCATGTCCACAGCGGCTGCTTCAGCTGCTGCGGCTGCAGACGCATCTGGCACCTCTGCATCTGGCGCTGCTGCAGACTGCACAGCCAGGCCGAGCTGCTGCTGGTGCTGCTGCTGCTGGTACGCGTGCGTCCAGAGCGCGCCTCCGTTGTGCAGCTCATCTAGGGACAGCTGCATCAGCTGCTCCAGCCGCGCAACTATCTGCTGGAAGGAGGGCCTGCAGGGAGAGAAAGCGTTATAGCACATAACAACACATATGAGCCAGCGGCTGACCCTATCCTTCTAGTAACGCAAAAGATAGTGGATCGGTCGGTTGCTCAGGAGATGCTGACACTTGCTCCAATCACAATCATGCACAATCCAAAGAACGCGTACAACCAGCAAGTAGTTGCGTTGCTTGTACTCAAAAATAACTAAATGTAACTGCGAATCACCTTGCAGCTGCCTCCTGCGCCCAGCACTGCTCCGTCAGCAGCCGCAGCGGCGCAGGCACGCCGGGCGGCCAGCCAGGCCGCCAGCGCTGCTGCACCACATTCTGCGCGAGCAGCGCAACTGGCACGCCCTGGAAGGCCCTCCGAGCAGTGAGCAGCTCCCACAGCAGGATGCCGTAAGCGTACACATCACTGGCTGAGCTGGCGCGGCCGTGCAGCAGCAGCTCTGGTGCCATGTGCGTGAGCGTGCCCTGTTGAATGCAGAGCGCGCGAGATGACGGCAGATGGACATGTTCAGGGTGTGCAGCTTCAAGCAGAAGACAAAGGCGACAGCATGCGGCATCAGCTGGAACGGATGGGCGGCATCTGGCACAAACAACGCTATGCTGCTGCTGCCGCGGCTTGTATGACTGGGCACTGCTGTGCAATGTGAGACCTGAATGGTTGGACGCAAGGATGCATTGAAGTGCAAAGAAAAATCATCAATGTAGGCAAGCACAAACACGCGCGAAAGCAATCAAGACAAGAGTGATAGCACTTTGCAAGAGCAGCAAAAGCAGCAACAGCTGCAGCTCACCGCGTGCATGTGAGACACGTGGGTGTCTCCAGGGTCCAGGCTCAAGCTCAGGCCAAAGTCAGCCACCTGCAGGCGCAAAATGACAACACAGAGCAACATAGGAACATGGTATAAGCTTCAACAGACTGTGCCAGTGAACCCACATTCGACCCTGTAGATGTAGCATCTCACATGTAAAGCTAGCATTGACCAGCGACTGCTAACAATGGCGTGAGCGCAGCAGCCGACAACCATGTAAGCAGCAGCTGACTGTAGTGTATGTTGTAGGGCAAGCAGGAGCACGCTGCACCAGTCAACAGTGCCCGTCTGCAGCACTTGTGCATCCAAATTGCACACCAGGGCAGAACACGCTTTGCACCAATTAGGCTCACCTTGGCTATGAGCCTGCCCCCTGCTTTCGCCTGCGCAGCCGCCAGCAGAGCCACACACGACGCATGGTCACCCGAGCCGTACCCAGCGCCAAACTCCTGCTGCAGCTGCTGCTGCTGCTGTTGTGCGGCATAGCCGCCAGGTGACATCAGATCTGCAGCGCTGCTGGCGCCAGTGCTGCTTGCTGCTGTAACTATTGGCGCGGTGCCGCGCGTGAGCAGGACATTGCTGGCCTTCAGGTCCGCATGTATCAGGTGCTCGCTGTGCAGGTGAAGCATTGCGCAGGCCACATCATGTGCCAAAGCCAGAACCATATGCAGCGCAGGCAGGGGAGCAGCGCTGCCGGCTTGGTCTGATAGCCGGCCCTGGTTTAGGGCTTGGCGCAGAGAACCCTGCGCATACACAGGCCAGCACAGGCAGCAGGCGCATCGTCCAAATCAACATGGTTGGGAGTGCTCAAACCTTCACCATGCGCCAGCAAGCACAACAACCTCTGCATTGTGATGCGATGTTGTGGACTATTCGAATCATTCAAATTGACCTGTTTGTTGAATGCCAGTGAGCATCTTGCTGTCCATCTTGCAGCAGTGCACACATGCCAGCACCTTCCAACCCAGACACCAGAAAGCACGCACCTCATCGCAGTACTCCATGACCAGCTGCAGCTCCCAGCCGCTGCCACATGCAGTGCCCTGCTGCTGCTGCAGGCCCTGCTGCTGCTGCAGCTGCTGCAGCTGCTGCTGCTGGCTGGCTGCAAGAGTGGGCAGCGGCTTCAGCGCAAAGGTGAATACCTGCAGGCACCGTTGATGATGTCATAACATCAGCACAGCGTGCGATATGAGAGCTTCAATCAGCACGCGCCCAGATGAATCAAAGCAGGCGAATCTCGCACATGAGGCGCAGTCAGGCAGGCAACTTCAATCTCATTCCAGTCTTTGGTGCTGGGCTGGCAATGAGCCACGCACCTGCAAAATGTTGGGGTGCCTCATTGTAAACCAAGCTACTGCCTCCATGACTGCCATGACGACGCCACACATGAGGCAGCAATATGCACTCTGGCTTTCCACTACTAGCTCAAGTTCATCAACCGCACCTGCACAATGTTGGGGTGGCTCATGGTAATGCTGACCACTGCCTCAATGACTGCCATGCCAACTCCACACATCAAATACGCACTCTGGCAGCTTCATTGCTAGCTTCACTTCAAAACACACACCTGCACAATGTTGGGGTGGCTCATTGTGACGCTGACCACTGCCTCCATGACTGCCACGACAACACCACACATGAGGCAGCACTACGCACTTTGGCAGCGCCCATGCATCTACAAAAGCAGCTTGTACTAAAGAGCGCACCTGCACGATGTTCGGGTGGCTCATTGTAATGCTGACCACTGCCTCCATCACCGCCATGCGCTCGCGCGTGAGCAGCGCAGCATCGCCGCAGGGGTCAGCGCCTGGCTCGATGGCCTCAGCCGGCAGCTGCACCACCTTGACAGCCACGCAGCGGCCGCGCCAGATGGCTCGGTACACACTGCAGCAGCAGCAGCAGCAGCAGCAGCAGCAGCAGCAGAGCACGGCGGATGACGCTAGAGTCAGTGCAACGAGCTTGGCCTGCTGCTGGAGATGCGATTTGACGCTGAGCACAGGGCGGACAACAACAGAGTGTCATAGGAACTGCACACGCACTTGCATTGGCGTCAATCTATAGCATGCCATTCACCTTGCCAAATGATAGCTCACCTGGCGAAGCTACCCCGGCCCACCATATCCAGCAGCTGCAGCTGCGGAGGCGCGCCTGCTGCTGCACCACCCCGCAACTGCAGCGTGCTCTGCTGATTGTGCTGCTGCTGCTGCCCAGCTGCATCGCCGCATTCAGCTGCTGCTGCAGCTGCTGCTCCTACATCGCCTGCTGTGGCTGTGACTGCCCTGGTCACTTCGCAGCTTGCTGCAGCAGCAGTGCCAGAGCCCGAGGAGGTTGCCTGGCTGCCTGCTGGGGCCATGCCGGCTTCCAAGCGCCGCTGCGTGATGCCGTGCTGCAACAGACTGCACACAGAAGAGTGCGACAACATCACACAGCAGCAGCAGCAGCAGCAGAGCAAGGGTAGAAGTTGAGCAAGTGACACCATGCGGTTGTCAAGATCGGTTGCTGTCACACGCACTACACCGAGGAGTCACTACCTGGCATACACTCGACAGCAAGATTCTCCCGAGGCTGCGTGCTAGCCCTGCAGACACGCTCATACACATCAGCCAAACAAACTCGTCCTTATAACATAACATCAGCGCTGTGGCTAGCTGCCAGCTCTCACCTGATGGCACATGACACCCGCTGCCACGGCTTGGAGGCTGCCTGTGCAAAGAAGCCCGCAGCAGCTGGAGGGCTGGCAGTGCTGGCAGCGCCTCCAGTCAGCTTGGTGCCGCGGCTGGCTACCGCTACTGCAGCTGTCGGGGTACCCTGCTGCTGCTGTTGCTGCTGCTGCTGTTGCTGCTGCTGCTGCATGTTCTGCTCCACAGGCGGCCCCTGCTCTTTTACTACTGTCAGCTGTTTCTGCTGCTGCTGCTGCTGGGTTGGGCTCACCAGGGCTGCTGTCGCTGCACTAAGGAAGCGCGTCTGAGTGCCGTACGCGCTAGCCACACGCTGCGGCTGCTGTTGCCGCTGTGAGCTGCTGCTGCTGCTGCTGCCGCCCTGGCTCAGTGCTGCTGCCGGCTGCTGCTGCTCACCCGCTACAAAACAGCCCATGGCAGAAGCAGCCTCTTGCGCTGCCTGCCAGTCATGCATCGGCAGGAACTGCGAGCAGCCTGCTGCTGCAGAGCTGCTGAACCTCAAGCCGTCCTGCACTGCGCTGCTGCTGCTGTGCGCTGCTGATCCCTCCGCCCAGGCAGAGCTTGTCTGATTCAGATGAGTGCTGCTGTCAGGCCCAGCAGCCTGCACCCCTTCAGGCCAAGCCTGATGATCCACAGCTGACCGTGTAGAACCCAAGCCCTGTAGGCCGAGGGTGCCAACAGGCCACGCGCGCAGCAGCTGCAGCCCATGCTGCTGCAGCCCATGCTGCTGCAGCTGCTGCTGCTCTAGGCTGCATGCGTCGACGTCAGTGTCGGACTGCTGCTGCCGCTGCCGCTGCTGCTTCTGCTCTAAGAACATCATGTCGTTCTCTATGTCAGAGGTGAGTGCCCCTGCTGCTGCAGCTACTCCTGGAACTGATCTATGCCGCTGCTGCTGCTGATCATTGGCTGTAGCGCTGCCTGAATCCCGCAACCCCACCTCCCAGCTTACTCTGCGGACCCGGTGCTTCCGCGGAGGGCCGCCAACCTCAACGCAGCCAACATCTGCTGCTGCTGCCGGCCCTGCTGCGGCGCCTGCAACTTCTGCCTTGCTGCAAGAGGAGCACACAGCCGCAGCGTCCTTGCTGCCGCTGAGTAGTCTGCTGCTGCTGGCGTGGCTGCTGCTGTGTATGCGCGAGGCTGCAAGGTACTGCTGTTCACTGCTGGACTGCGCATCCGCAGCTTGCGCCAGCAGCTCTGGCTGCAAGCTAGAGCAGCGGCTGCATCTGCTGCCGGGCCCTGCAGGCAACAGCTGATCATCGTAGCTGTAGCGGGCCTTCTCTTCGTCAAGCTTCTTCTGCTGCTGCTTGCGCTGCCGCCGCTTGCGCAGCAGCAGCAGCGCTGCTACAGCGGCACCCGCAACAGTCAGCACCACCAGCGGGACAGCAATCGCTGCTGCAAGCGCTTGACCTGCCAGCTTGCCACTTGCAGTGAGCACTATGCTGTGCACTTCGCCGCCTGGCCAGTAATACCCCCCAGGAATCTGAGCTGCTGATGGCAACGCAAGCAGCGTGAGGTTGCTGCAGTTCAGGCCGTGGCCTGTCAGGCTGCCGATGCGCATGCTGCTGCTGCTGCTGTCAGCTTCTACGCCATTGAGTACAAGCAGCCCGTCACCGTTCTGGCGCACATCACCTGCAGCAGCAGCAGCAGCAGCAGCAGCAGCAGCAGCAGCAGCACCCGGGTCAGCAGCGTCGTGATGCAGGCCAGTGCACTGGCAGCTACTGCCCTGCAGCACAGCTGATTACTCGCTGAACCGCCAACAGCTGCTTTTGCACTCTTCCAAGGCTTTCCCTCTGGCTGGCCTGCACTCACTTGCAAGCTTCAGCACGATCTGCCCCGAGCCCTCCACTGCTAGCTGCCGCAGCTGCTGGTACTCCTGCGGAGGCAGCTCCAAAGTGGTCCCGGACACTGCCACGCTCGCAACAGCGCTCCTGCACAGACCAATAACAATAAACATGCACTGTAAAGATTCGTCCTGTTACAGATGACAATGCACGTGGAGATGGCCCGCACGGCACAGCAGAAGATGATGGGTAGCAGCAGACTCGCCTGCCACGTGCATGTTGTCTGCTACTTTGCTGCCAGGCGTCCATGCTGTCATCTTCAGGTTCAGAAACTGCCAGAGCAGGCGCCATGTGACTGCTACCACATATCGCCCATCAGATAACAGCAGTACAGCTGTGTGGCTACAAGGCATAAGTTACACAGATGCTGCAAAAAGCGCAACAGCCCCTGCCACACTGCCGTGCTGCGCCGTATGATCCGAGCTAGCGAGGGCCCTTGCGTAGCAACACCAGCATAGCCCAACACAAGCGCAGCCACGCACCTGTTGACAGCCCACAGCAGCAGCGTCCACACATCAGGGCTGCTGATGGAGGGTGCTGCTGCTGCGCCAGGGCCCTGAGCCAGGCCCCGCAGCACCAGGTGCTGCACCTGCAGGCACAATGTTCAAGGCAGGACAGCACTAAGCAGCACTTCCAGCACAGGGCGACTGCTTGCACTCAGCTGAAGCGCACCATGCACACAGTCGCTGCCATTGCACAGCGTCTGCAGTGTCAGCAGCGCCCTGACTTGCCAGCACTCAACTCCCCACAATTCTATATCAATATCAAGACTAACAAACAATGCTGCCACCAAGCTACGAGCGGGAACATAGTACAGCACCAGCCCACCTGCAGCTGTCCATCCTGTGCATCTCCTGGGACAGACAGCAGCGCGCGCCGGAAGCCCAAATCCAGCTCGCTGCTGCAATGCGTCGCAACATCGCTCAGCAGGCTGACAGGATATGGCACAGGCACACCGCCAGGAGGGACGCTCAGCAATGCGCTGTTATGCTGCTGGCTGCCGTTGCTGCTGCTGCTGCTGTCGCTGGCTGCTGCTGGCGGCAACGAGATGTTGGTGCGCAGCAGTATCACGTGCTGCCTGCCTGCTTCTGCACCGCCCAGCGGCTCCAGCTGGTCCTGCAAGTAGCAGCAAGCAGCAGCAGCAGCAGCAGCAGCATTGATTCCGCAATCAACAATTGTGACACGTCCCATTGTTGGGCACAGAAGCCGCAACACCAAGCACAATGACCACTGCAGGTTTCAATGGACGGCCAGTGCACATGCACAAGCTACTGCCCTAGCTCCTGCTGACATCAGACAACAACCAGCTAGGGCCTGGCCAGCCTCAATCACCACAAGGTATAATCATTGCAGGGTTCGCTGCTATGCGTGCAGCTGCTGGTGACGTTTGGGCCAACAACCAGCTATAGCCTGGCCAGCCTCAATCCCTGCCTGCTGCGCAACCCCACAGGCAGCCACCCACCAGCAGCATTGAAGCGTTGCTGACTGCCGACACCAGCGGCGACTTCTGCGTCTGCTGCAGCTGCAGCTGGGGGTCCAGTGCTGGCACAGGCAGCGGCGGTGCCACTTTGGGCAGCACTGTGTAAAGCGTGTCTTCAATCACGCAAGAGCGTGCGTCCTGCTTGACCACCATCACTGACTTGTCATTCTCGCTGTCAGCCAGCTGCACGCCACACCAAATAGCAGCCAAGGCACAGTCAATACAAGTGAGTTACATCAGGGCATCAGCAGCAGCAGCATGGATGCGACCAGCGATCGGCGATGCTGTAGGTGCAAGCATGCTGGGCAGGCATGAGCAAACGCTCACTGGAGTGTCTGCATACAGTCACAGGTTGCCTCCCAGCCACAGCTCCTGCCATACAACAACCAGCTATGCCAGACATGGCTGACACAACAACTGCATGACAGTGCATCCGCATGCACAAGGGACATGGATGGGGCAGCTGCGCATTGCACCATAAGCTACATGTGCGTGGTCGGCGCACCTGCCACTTTCTGACTTTGATTACATCCCGGATGAACTTTGCCAGCTGCTTGAAGTATGGCAGCGAAGACTGATACACAGTTGCCCTGCAAGACGCAAAACAACTCAGCAACATTGGATGAATGCAGTTGCAGCAACATATGCCAATGGGCTGGTCGCCGGTGCCGCACCTGCTGCCATGCACTGATAAACGCAACAACAGAGCCGCAGCCAGACTGACAGCTGTGACCTGCCAACCGGCAGATGTGCACTGCATCAACTAATCGTTGCACAGCCTGCAGTCATCGCATAATTAGTGCAACCGCACCAATGGTTGACTCAAACTGCTGATCTGCGGGCAACCTGCTGCTGCGCGCCGCCTCACCAATACAGATAGTAGTCCAGCTCAGTCTGCGAGCCCATCACAAACGTGGCGTTGCGCAGCAGCAGCCGCTGTTCGCCCCGGGGGTAATACAACGCCCATAGGTTGTTGGCGCTGCTGACGCTCAGAGGCCGTGCCACCTCAGCGCTGCGTGCATCACCAGGCGCCATGTTCTCTAGCACCAGCGAGTCAACAGTCATGTTTGACCAGCTGCAGGACAGCAGGCAGACACGGTAGGTGAGTTAAAGCGCATTCAGCTGATAGCTTGCTGTTGAATGTACAGCTGGGTGTATGCTCAGGTGCTGCGCCTCAGCATGCAGCAGTGTGTGCCTGACCGCACGTGCTGCTGACTGCATGGCAGTGGCGACTAAGCCATGCATGCAAGGTATTTGTGTGTGCAAGGACATCAGCCACCTGCTGGAACTGCTGCTTCCGTGTAACACTTGTACATGCGCTTGCATGCGTGTACTGCATGCATGTTTGCACTGAGCTTACCGGCCGGGTGTCGCTGCACACAGAGCAGGCCACATGGCATTGGCACTGCAGCTGCTGCATGCATGTTCCGCACAACAGCATGCTTCGACAGGAGGTCGGCTGCGCCTGTGGACCTCCCACACGCACGGTCAAACAACCGGCTGCGTTGACCTCACTCACGTGGAAGACATGATTATGCTGTTCCTCTGCATAGCCAGGTCAAGGCCGGTTAAAGTGAAGGACAGGCCCACAAGCGCCAGTGGCCGCTCCATTAGCATGCCTGTCTGAGGGACAGGTGGCTTCGACAGCGTGACATTCCCATCTACGTACAGCAGCGACTGCACAGGGGTGTCAACCCCACCCAGTCGCTCAAAAAGCGGCACAAACGTGGCGTTGCTTGCCGAAAGCACATAGCCGTACTTTTGCGGCGGTCCTGCAAGCGCCGCGCTGCTGCTGTTGCTGCTGCCGGTCAACCCTGCTGCGCTGCTGGTTGACCGAGCATCCTGCAAGCTGCTCGCCAACAGCAGCCCGACAGATTGCCAGCTTGCCTGCGGCATCCACACATAGTTGACATGCAAGAATGTAGCAGAATCCTGCAAGCAACGGCAGAGCAGGATAGCATGTCAGTGCTCGACTTTGGTGGGCCCAGCACAGAGGGCAGCACATATGATAGTTGCGTTGAAGAAGCCGGCGTCTCCTGACAGCAACGTTGCTCACATATGTGGGCATGCTATCAGTTGCTGCTTGATGTTGACAGCAGGCACATGGCACAATAGTGATGCAACGCAATCGTGCAAAACACATGCGACCTAAAGCCAATGCAGTCTTCAACCTGTATGCACAACATAACGACAGCCTTTGCATAGCTGATGTTCTGTGAGTGATGCTTGGATTGAATATCACACACTGCTGGCCAGCGGGCGCTCGCGGCAGCTGCTGCTCACCGTGTATATCTTGACTTTGCCTTGCTGGCTGAAGTACTCAACATGCTGCTGCAACGTGCTGCTGTCAACCAGGAGCCGCACGTCCTGCAAGGCAACATGCCCCCCACTAGCCGTGGCACTGCTGCTGGCTCGCAGGCCAACTGGTATAAGGCCTGCAGGACTGCGTGGATCTGGCAGCTCAAAGCCAGCCAGCACCACATAGGTACAGCTGATGGATGCAGCTGTGCCTGCAAGGAACACATGGGATCATAATTTAGCTGTTGCTGGATTGGTGGGGAGCAACGCCGTGCATGTAAGAGGTCCCATTGTCGTGCACCAAGCAATGCAGTGCACGCCTGCTAACAGGGCTACCAGGATAGCACTGCAGGCGTGCAAGGGCCTTACCAGATGCAGCTGCAGCTGACGTTTCCGTGGCAATATCCTTGATCAACGCTGGCGGGCCTCCCGGGAGCCCAAGCACGCCTGTGAAGGAGCTCAAGCCAGGCGTGTAACGACAGTCCTGCGATACGCTCACATCGCCTCCAGCAAGCTGAGTTGCTTCGGATACACAAGGGGAAATAGCCGCTGCTGCGGGCGGTGCTGCTGGCAAGAGCAGGAGAATGGGCAAGCACAGCAAGACCGCCCTTCGCCTGCTGCCAAACGGCCTCATGACTCTGGCATCATCCTTTCGATCTTTTCACTCCAACAAAACCATCAATCATAGTTCAGCCCCGCCTTCGAACAGTGTCCAGAAGATTGCCCTCCAGAATCACCATCCATGTCTCGCCCGATATTGTCAAATCCGCGTACGTTTGTCAGCATAACACGATTCAGTTTCTATGCACTGTGTTTTGCTTACATGGCGTCACCCTTGGACCACACTATGCTGAGCCCCGCCACATGCAACACGTGGCACTGCAATCCAGAGCTGCTTCAATCTTCGCTTACGCCCCCTCGTTGATGACTCCCAGGTAGTCCTCCTTCATCGTCCCGATGCAGAACTGCAGCATCGCAGTAACAACAAGTGTAGGTCATTCAAGGCACGGGTATGCATCAGTACCCCTGCACAGTGATGCTGGCGGGCTGTGTAAGCTGCTTTAGGAGTAACAGAGCAGGATATGTAAGCATACAGTACCAGAGCAGTGTACAGCAGCAAGCCATTGACCTCAGGCTGCCCATCATGGCAGCAGTGCACCGCTCTGGTCATGAGACTCGAACGGTCAACACATGGGGTCACGCTGCAAAACAAAACAGCAGCAAATTTGCACTACAAAAAGGCAGGCAACTGCAGCATGTGGGGAGAGCACAATCAGCAGTGCAGGGGTGGCGCACCATGTCGTTTAGGTCTGTCCTCACTCCCAGCACTTTGATGCGGACCTCACTGCCCTCCTTGATCTGCACAGCACCAGCAAAGGCACCATAAGATGTTTTGAAATTTGTGACAAAGCTTGCAGCCAGCACTGCAGAACACACACGGTTGATGAAGCTACAGGCAACGGGATCCGTGGAAGCAGCTCTCGGCTGCAGCCTGCAACAACTGCTTGCAGGACATGCCCCGTGGTCTGCAGTACAGGATATTCTGCGCAGCGTGGCGTAAGCTGCACCCAGCCACACCGCTTGTGGTCTATTCAGTAGCAAGTCCCAGCACCACCCCCGCCTGTGTGCAGCCAGCCTCCCTGCCCTATCCCTGCTTGTGTGTTCTGTCCACTTTTCACTGCGCACCTGACTGGTGGCGTCCAAAGAGAGGAAAGCGTCGCCGTTCACTGTGGAATACTCAAAGTCGTCCGGGATCAGCTGCAAGGTACAGAAGCCAGCAACACAGCAACAGCACCAGTGGGTGCATACTAGGGTGACTGGATTAGTGGAGTACTCAAAGTCATCCGGGATCAGCTGCAGCATGGAAAGTACAGTAACACAGCAACAGCACTAGTGGGTGCATACTAGGGTGAGTGGAGTACTCGTAAACATCCAAGCTGAGGGTACAAACTTTGTGCTGCAGTGCAGTAACACAGCAACAGCATCAGTGGGTGCATACTGGGGGGAGTGACGCAATCGTACTCCTGCAAGATGAGCTGCAGCCCAGAAAGCGAAGTTCAGAGCGCAGGTTTCATAGGTGCATTGTGCAACGAGCTGGACCTGCGCTAAAAGTGTGGACTTTTAGGCTAAAAGTCCACAGGGGGGCAAGAGCAAATCCATGCAATTTGTGAGATGTTTTCAGAAGTGCAGCTGATTTTGGCTGCTGCCTGCAGCTGCACAACTACCCTGCAGCTTCCCTGAGCTGCACAACCTTGTGGCAGCAGCACCTGGCGACGCTGATGCTCTTGTCAAAACTGTCTTACTGCCTTAATCAAACGGTTTGTACCGCACCAAGTGTCTTGCTCAAACTGCTTCAGCTGCCTTTATGCAACTCACGTGGCTCGACACGAAGATCTGGACAGGCCCAGCATCAGCAAAGAAGCCCATCTGCATGAGCACATACGCAACGCAGCAGCGACAGCAGCAGCAACAGTATAAGAAGCAGCGGGGGAAACTCAGCAGTTTGAATGCAGCATGCAGGGGTTTCAGCGTGCTGGCTGAATCTCTCGAGCAGCTTTTTGTGGAGCCTTGGCTGTCACAGCAACCCTAGGATGATGCAGTTACGTGTAGCCCGTGTTTGCCAGGCACTGCTGCTGAAAGCACATGCGCCTCCTTTTAAGAGCCAGCTGGATGCGGCACATGGCCACAGTTGCCGCTGGCAGCCGCGCCTCGTTCACGCTGTTCACTACGCAGCCCAGCACACTTGGGAGCCGTATACATGACCCCTTCTTCACTGAAATGTAATAGCACAGAAAGGGCAATTGCAGTTGGCACACCCTGTGGCCATTGCTATGAGTATCATTAGTCCCTGTCATCATGAAATGACGAAAATGACACAGATCAGCATTGCTTGCAGGTGAACGGTTGTGCATTTTACCATGCCTGAAACTGTCTTGTTACACATAAATTGTCATCACCTTGTTCACGCTGTTCACAATGCAGTCCAGTACTTCGCCCTTGAAGGGCCTGAAGGTGATGCACTGGAAGTTGGCCTTGAACGTGGCCAGCCCGCTGCCATCCTGCCGGATCTTGCCCTGAGCAGCAGCAGCAGCAGCAGCAGCAGCAGCAAGGCCTGAGTACTGTGCGATTGAAGTTCGCCTTGAAGGTGGCCAGCCCGCTGCCGTCCTGCCGGATCTTGCCCTGAGCAGCAGCAGCAGCAGCAGCAGCAGCAGAGTGGCAGGCGAAGAAGCAGAGAAGAAAGGGCATCAGCAGCAGCAGCAGCAGCAGCAACAAGGTACAGCAGTGTCGCGTTGTTGACTCTGCCTTGACATCATTTAGCTCGTTGCCGTCCTCCCAACAGCAGTGCTGCTGTTGCTGCAACAAAAAAAGGCAGCCCAGCTGCAGCTGTTGCACAGCGCTGTGACTGGCAGCATCTTCGGCTGCCTGCGTGATTCCAGGCTGCTGATCACCCTGGCTTTTGATGAGAGGTCGGCTGATATGACAGCAAAATAACAGTAATAACAGTTGTAACAGTCACATGTGATGCTGCACACCTTGGAGATGTCATCCACTGCCAGCACTGACAGCACATAGCCATGCTTGGCACTGCATGTGCCCTCCACCTGCGGTTGCAGCACATGCAGAGCAGGACACATGAGTTGCAGCACAAACTCGCCACGCCACATACATGAAGGTGCTGCTGCTGGTCAGCAAATGATGAGTCGCATAACAGCAGTTCCATTCACTATCAGTGGTAGTGAACGGATGTGCATGCAGCACTGGACGTGCCTTACGCGCATGCAGGCTGTAGCGTCAACTGCCGCTGGATGCATGCTGCTGGGCACAGCTGCTGCTGGCCTCTGAGTGCAACCGCTGGCACCTGCGGCAGTTGCAATTAAGCCAGCTGTTCTCTGTTGCTTCTGTTGGTGCTGCTGTTGCAGAAGCCGCCAAAATATGCTTGCAGGAACACGGTTGCTGCTGCTGCTTGTGCTGCAGGCAGCAGCACACCTTGTCTACAATTTTGAGCCTGATCGTCTCCCGCAGCTTAGGCCCGAAGTACATCGGCTCGAGGTCGATGTTCTGGCTGATGGTGACATGATAAAA
The DNA here is from genome assembly GCA_030272155.1 of Tetradesmus obliquus. Classification (NCBI taxonomy): domain Eukaryota; kingdom Viridiplantae; phylum Chlorophyta; class Chlorophyceae; order Sphaeropleales; family Scenedesmaceae; genus Tetradesmus; species Tetradesmus obliquus. The sequence goes on from CP126204.1 coordinate 3,826,064, forward strand.
CATCCTGCCACTGTGCCCCTGAGGGCGCCAGGGCGCCTACAGGCCCTGCGCTGCTGCTACTGCTGCTGCTGTTGCTGGAGGCGTGCCTCAGCAATGGAACTGTGACACGGATACTCTAGCAAAAGCCGTAAAGCTCAGCCACTCAGGTATAAGAACCGGTTGTCGCGGACAAAGCTTTGAGAAGGATCAGCAGGCAGAAGTACTGCTCACAGAAGAGCAAGCTACTGCTATGACACAGGTCCAACGAATCCGGCCACCAGTAGCCGTGACACAAATACGTCAAGCTACACTACCATGCGCGAAGTTTTCGCTTATGCGGATGCACATGCAATTCAAGACACGCGGGGTCCAGGACTGTCACTTTCAACTAGAACCGAGAACCGCTTCCGATTTCTCCACAGTCAAGGGTAAGGAAGGCGATCCTTGTCTACAATTTTGTATCGTCGAAAGCTACGTATTTCGCCTCCGCTGTTCACTGGCAGTATTCCAGCAGCACTCTCTTGCCACACTCTCAGTGCACCACACATCAGTCATTAGCACCACGGCGTCTGCAGCCACCCATTGCCTGCAACAGCCCACATGATTACTGCTCATCAGACACGCAGCCATTGTGCCAACAAGCAGGGCAGTAGCAGGCCTGTGCTGCTTGCTGTTAGGCAGCTCAGGCCACACCACAGGGCGAGGGCAGTGCAGCAGTTGGTCAGGGCAGCAGCAGATGACAGCATGGGAGGGGACCCTCTGGACAAGCCTTTCCTGAACAAACTGGACATGGGTGTTGTTTTCTCTCAGCAGAACAGTAAGTTTCTGCCTGCTGGGTAGCTGGCACACCCCTGCGAAGCTTTGAAACGGCTCTCTGAAGGCAAGAATTGCATGCAATGGCCAGGGCCGACCGTAATCAGAGCATGCATGGCTTGCACCATCAGAGCAGCAGCAACTTACACAGTGAAACAGCGTGAGCCCAGCTGCCGATAACAACTGAACGATCTGCTGAGCCTGCTGCTGTTGCTGCCTGGCTGTCAATGCTGCACCAGGTGACTTGCAGGAGGCTGTGCAGTTCCCTATGGCGGTGCCGCTGCTGCCTTTTCCAGTGGAGGAAGTGTTCCTTCCAGGTGAGACCCTGTTTTTTTAACCAGTCAAATAGATATTTATTTCTTTATGCAGCTATCAGATATGTCAGGGGGTGGAGCCATTTTTCTGTGGACGAAGTGTTCCTGCCTGGTAAGGAGAGTACTGTGGAGAGCATTGTTGCAGCTTCAGGGTTTGCGGGGGTACTAGGTGACGTCTGTGCAGGTGCATGTACTCACAGGCATGTATCATCGTGTCATATGTGGCAACGCAGCAGGCACTCTGCTAGATGACGATGCTGGTTTCACAGACTTTAGGCAGTCGTTCCACACCAGCACTAGCAGCAGCCTCCGTAGGCTGGCGTGCTTGCTGCTGCTGCTGCTGCTGCTGCTGCTCCCTGCGCAGGCTCTGTCAAGACGCTGCACTTGTGCGAAGCCCGCTACCTGGCGCTAGCAGCAGCCTAACTACGCCGCCGCGCTTGCTGCTGCTGCTGCTGCTGCTGCTCCCTGCGCAGGCTCCGTCAAGACGCTGCACTTGTGTGAAGCCCGCTACCTGGCGCTAGCAGCAGCCTAACTACGCTGCCGCGCTTGCTGCTGCTGCTGCTGCTGCTGCTGCTGCTGCTTCCTGCGCAGGCTCCGTGAAGACGCTGCACCTGTACGAAGCCCGCTACCTGGCGCTAGCAGCAGCCTAACTACGCTGCCGCGCTTGCTGCTGCTCCTGCTGCTGCTGCTGCTCCCTGCGCAGGCTCCGTCAAGACGCTGCACCTGTACGAAGCCCGCTACCTAGCAATGCTAGAGGAGGTGCTTTTGAACCCCGGGCGCAACAAATTTATTGGCCATGTGGTGGTTGAGCAGCTGGGAGACCCTGTCGGCAGCAGGGCATCTGCATTCCCACGCGCCTTTGTGGGTGACAACTTTGTGATGCTCATGGGCACACTGTGCAGGGTGAGTGTACAGTGAGGCGGCGCGGTTTGTTAACAGCTGGGTCCAGAGTTTTGGATTTGGTCAGCAACAGAAGTTTACTGTGGAAACAACATTGTGATGCTCATGGGCACTCTGTGCAGGGTGAGGCGGCACAAGTTGTGGCTAGTGTCAGCTGAAGCTGTGTCCAATTTATAACTAATTGTAAGTGATTGGGCGGCAGATGTTGTAAATGTGATGGGTGGCAGATGTATTGCGCCGAGGACAACTGTGTGATGCTGATGGGCACACTGTGCGGGGTGAGCCGGCACAACTGTTGCTAGCCGCTGCAGCTGTGGCCTTATACTGTTGAAAGGAATGATCCAAGTCCTGTGTAAGGCGCAACTTTGTGATGCTCATGGGCACGCTGTGCAGGGTGAGGCGGCACAACTGTTGCGGTTGGCCAATGCTGGACTCTAAACTTGTTCTTTGTAATCCACCCAACAAACTCTGTGGACAGGATGCAGACTGTGTTCAATGCATTCAGCTGCCGGTTAGCTTCGTGGCCACTGCACTTTGGTGTACCAGTGCTGATGGTGACATGTACAGCTGTGTGATTCACCATAAAGCTGCTGCTGCTGCTGCTGCTGCTGCTGCTGCTGCTGCTGCTGCTGCTGCTGCAGGTGCTTGAAGTGAAGAGCCTGCAAGTTGGTGCGCTTGTGAAGGTCCAGGCAGAAGCCCGGATTGCAGTCACACGCGTCACCCAGGTGCAGCCGTTTGTGCGGGGCAATGTGGAGGCGGTGCAAGATGGCCCGCTGCAGGACAGGCAGGCGGTGCAGCAGCAGCTGCAGCAGCTGCAGACAACAATGCAGGTGAGCAAGGGCGTTTGGATCTGTTGTGGCTGCAACTTCACTGTAGGTTGTTGAGGTGTTGCTGGTTCGTACAGCACAGGATAGAGTGAGGCACTTGCAGATGCCACAAACACCGGCCGTGCTGCCCACACACCTTCACAGCTGGCTGCTATGCTCACTTTGTACGCGTCTCTCATCTGCATGCGGTCGCAAACGCCACACAATCCGGCCGTGCTGCTCACACACCAAAACACAGCTAGCTGCTGTACTCACTTTGTACGCGTCTCTCATCAGCCTGCTATGCATCTTGTTGACTGTGCAATTGCCTGCCTCTCATCTTGCTGAGTGTGCAATCACTGTGCAGATAAGCTCTGACCAGACCACAGCACGGCGCAGCATTCTTTGTTGTGGGAGTGTCACCTGTGCGCTTCTCCTTCTGCTGCTGCTGCTGCTGCTGCAGGATCTTCAAAACCTGTCAATGAAGTTCAGGTCAAAACACACAGCAGCTTTGCAGCATGCCATGTACTGGTGGCCAAAAGCACCCCTCATACCAGCAGCAGCAGCAGCTGTTGAAGTTGAGGCAACACCCAGCAGCAGCAGCAGCAGCAGCAGCAGTAGCAGTCCTGACAGCGCTGTATTACTCAAGGAGGATCCATCCAGCACATCAGAAGCAGCTAACAACAACAGCAGCAGCAGCAGCAGCGGCAGCAGCCCTGCCGCAGATTTAGCAGAGACAGCAGCCCGGCTGTCTTTTGCTGCCCTGCAGCATGTGCCTGAAGCTTCACCCAAGGTGCGCGGCAGCAGCAGCAGGAGCAGCAGCGGGAGCTCAAATGTTGGATGTGCATGGCAACGGTTGCGGCCGCCATGCCGCCTTCGACCTGCGCATACGTGGGATGATGATGCTCAGTGTCAGCTGACTGCCTCTACTGACCTACGTGAAGCTGTTACAAATAGACTTTGCCGAATTGTACTGTGTTACTGCCTGCAGGAGCAACTGAAGCTGCTGCGCTGCAGCGTAAATGCACTCTGCAGCACAGCAACTTGATGTGATTAGGCCCTACTTGTGTGACCACGGTTATGTTGCGCTGTCCAATCTGCCTGCAGGAGCAACTGAAGCTGCTGCGCTGCAGCGTAAATGCACTCTGCAGCACAGCAACTTGATGTGATTAGGCCCTACTTGTGTGACCACGGTTATGTTGCGCTGTCCAATCTGCCTGCAGGAGCAACTGAAGCTGCTGCGCTGCAGCGTGAATGCCCTTGAAACAGATGACACCAGCGCGCGGCTGGCGCTGGCGCAGCAGCACATGGGGGAGAGCCTGCAGCTGCTGGCGGCAAAGTGTGCGCTGAAGTCGCTGCAGCTTAGCTGACTCAGCACTCGGAGTGCTGCGCATGCAGGCTGGTGATGGCACTGTTGTGATTGGCCGGCCGGCTGGCGCTGGCTCAGCAGCACATGGGGGAGAGCCTGCAGCTGCTGGCGGCAAAGTGTGCGCTGAAGTCACTGCAGCTTAGCTGAGAGTACTGCGCAGATTGGCTGATGGCGATACTGTTATGATTGACGGCCGGCCATCATGTTTTGGGCCTGGAGTGTGCTGTGGTGTGACCATGTAACATCACAGCGCCATTGCATTTAGTTTGGGCAAGCCCAAGCTGTACCGTATCAGCGACCATACTGTCTGACATGTCGCCTCAGGCTGGTTGATTGCAACGGAATGCGTAGTTGCTTGTACAACAACATGTTGTTAGAAGGCTGGGCCCCCTCCAGTCAGGCAGCGGCCGCCTATGACTCAAAGCCTGAGGCTGAGTCGTCTTTTAGGGCCTGCCCAATTACAGCAGCTGACGGCACAATCAGAAACTATGAAAACTCAGGTCTGCAAAGCAGACGAAAGCAGCAACGCCAGACAAGAAAGCACAACACAGCTTGGGGCACATGCGTATAAACCTTGGTTCAAGGTGTGATACGCTCTCGTGCACAAGAGCTTTTTGGCTGCACACTAAAATGAATCTGCCTCTCCCTTGGGGGGCTCTTACTGAGTAGGAACAGAGCCGTGAGTCACAGGCTGTCTCCCATGCCTCAGGGTGGTAGTACCACAAACACAGCCAGAGTAGCTGTGCAACATCACAGCACGCCGCCATATTGTCAGGTGGTCACAACTCAACAGTGGCATCATTGTTGTGCATGCTTCGCCGCGACAGACAACGCCACTGCACTGCTGCTTGTCATGGATTACATTACATTACATTACATGCTGCACTCAACGAGGAGTGGGAACCCCAATCATGCAAGTTCACAAGCGAAGCATCCATCACAGCTGCTTGCTTAACCACTCCCTGCGTGCACTGCGCATGACTGGCTTACGCATTTTGACAAGAGTACAGTGACAAAGGAAAGGCACACGGCATGCACAGTGCTGTGCCAGCGAAATCAGTCACTGGCTGTTTGCATGCAGGCTGGTAGACTTATTGAACAGCTGCTTGTTGCTTGCCGCATTAAACTGGCTGGCAGAACGCAGCAGCCGCCACACCACATCACCCCTTCACATTACCTATTTGTTCGTGCAGTATGGTGTAGTGCAATGCCGCCCTGTGTGCAATGACAGGACCCTTCCAAACATGATCATAGATGTGAGCTGTCATGGGATCATCCCCAGTTGCGTTGATGCGTGTGGAACATCAACCATACTGTGCACAACTGCACCATGAAGGGTTTTGTTTAATCGTATGCATGATGCGTGCACGGCACACGACGTGCATTACAACGTGACGTTTTATGACTTGGGTAATGACAAGGGAGATGACCTCGGTTCAACAATGCAGCAGTGCCTGGCTCAAGCAGCAACGTACGTCAACCTTTGTCTGACGGAATAGTACTGCACGCACGCTCACCAGCTGGTTGAGGCTGATTTGAACAGCTTAGGTCCGCTGCTTACGTGTACAATGACAATCCTCTGTCAACAGTTTCTCGCGCTTGTCTGTGCAACTAGGATACAAGAGCTCTGCCCCACAGTCCCTGTCACTGCTAGCTCGCAGTCGGTGCACGTTCAACAGATGTACAATCCACAACTTGTCAGATCCACAAATTGAAGCCTCGTCAGTGCACGTGCTGGCTGCAGGGCAGCAGCACGCCTCACCAAATCCTCAACCAACCTTCTGTGTGTCGCAGTTTGCACTGCAGGGCTTGATCGCCAAACAGCAGCTCTTGCATGCGGCAGTGCTACAGCTTGAAGTACACGAGCGCGCATGTGCAGCAATCACAAACATCCATGCCCACACCGATGCTGCACAAGGCTTTCATCCTTCAAGTGCCATACAATGCACACTCCTGGATCGCCTGACAAACGGTGTATGTTCTCATCATCACCACTGATACTTGTACATACTTGCCAACGCAAAACATGCCCCGCACACAAAACACTTTAAAGCCCTGATCCACATGCACACGCCTGTACCCAGTCATCTGGTAGACCCAGCTACCGCAGCTTCAGCTGTTAAGCTTGGGTGCTTTTGGGATGAGTTTAGGGCAGGTATGGTGCCAGGCGTTCAGCCATGTCAAACGTTGCCTGGCCAGCGCCTGTACTGGGGTTGCTTGCAGCGTTTGCAGAAGCCCAGCTCATGAATGAGCCGACCCTGCCTGCCCTTGCTGTGAGGCGTGGGTTGGCGCCCTCGTTGACAGCTTCTTCAATGGACTGCATTGCAGGGTTGCAGGGTTGCACGGGTGCACGGGTGCAAGTGAGGGCAGGTCGCACACAGCTTGTCAAAGGGACGCAGTAATGTTTGAAAGTGAAGCCACTTCTTGAGCAGCGGTGCGGTGCGGCTGAGCCTCTCTCGCTGCTGCGCAGGCTTGTCTCATCAGGATACGTGCTTTGCACACCGTGGTTCAAACACCCTGCCTCACCCCTGAATCAGGCTTGATCAGGCATAGTGTGAGGTGATAACAGATACCTCGATTGCCACTGCGAAGCAGCTACATGCAGCATCAGCCCCTGTAACATGCCATGTGGCAGTGTTATTGTTTGTTTCAGTTGGGGTGCTGGCTACTGTCTCTGTGCAGCAGCAGTACATCGGCAATCCGGCAAAACACTTGTGCAGCTGCTGCTGGTCAGGCCTGCTGCTGCTGCGTCAGCACGCGCGGTGATGCCGCAGCAGCGCCCTATCTTTTAGCCACTCCGATCTTACAATCTCAAGTGGCGTGTGGTCACCGATAGGAGGACGCTGCTGCTATCTCGAGCTTTTACCTGGGCGGTTGTAGCCTGAGCACGCTGGTTGTTCGCCATCATCTGCTCCGGGCTTATGCGGTCGACGCCCAGCAGACCTCTGACGGTAAACTTGTTCATGGGTCGAGCTGTTCATGAAAGAACCCACGGAGAAGGGGTTTGGCTGTGAGTTACGCCACTTCCGGAATTGCAGCCATCCTCTGTGGCCCGAGTCCGATCCGGATAAAAGCATGCAGACAACACAATGGTTTTTGCAGGTAATATGCCCACCTTGTGCGGCCAGCACGCACGCCAGCAGCACCATGACCATCACTGCTTTTCCAGACATGTTGTTCTATGCTCTGTGTGATTGACGATTGAGTTGGAAGGTCGTTGTGATTGGATTCCACTCAAATCATGTGCGAGCTATATATAGCCGACGTGTGCAGCAACTCCCCTTCCTATGACCCTGTTCTAACACCTTCAACTGCAGGTCAACTGCAGGTCAACTGCAGCTCAGGTGAACATCATCAGAACGACTTTGAGTCACACCAACATGCGCCATTCATATAAAGCAATTTACCGTGCATACACTCGTGTTGTGAATCGAGTTGCTGCATCCTTCTGCTTACACTGGCACCACCTACAGCACCTTGTTGTCACCAAGCCGCAAGTGGTAACAGGGCACAGCCGCCGCCCACCCGCAGCTGCAGCGGCAGTGACGCAGCTCACAAGGCCACAAAGCACTCAACAGCGACAAATCGAAACAAGCATTGCTTACTGCGTAAGTGAGCAGTGGAAGAATGTTACACGTCGGAAACACCACACCTCCGCAGCAGTAACCGTTGGAACAGTCATACAGTCCCCGTGCCAAAAGAGAGCATTATGCAGCATGACCAGCAGCCACACGTGTGGCTGTGCACAGTGAACAGCCACCTGCCAAGCGTTATGCTGCTGCAGTACCTCGCTTGAGTCGCCACACAGGCTGCACTTCTACGCTAAAACACAAGGAGGACACAAACACCTCCTGGCCCTAGCCAGTAGCTCCTGCAGCAACGTTGCATGCCCGCAATTGTTGCCTCGCATGAGTTTACAAGCTGTGCACGTAACTGCGCCGAGTGCAAGCGCCGCGCACGGCGCAAGACCATAAAAATGAGCAGCACCGTGACCGCAGCAGTCAACTAAGTGTGTGTGTGGCATCAACTAAACAAACCAACCTCCAGGTGTACCACACACACCACCCCTTGCCTGAAAGAGGCACCAGGCCGCAACTTGCTCAGCGACGCATCTCACGCAACCAGCCACTAACCAGAAAATACTAGCCCAGCTCCCTAGCGGCGGCCAGACAGCAAACAAGACGAGAGTAATGATACATGCTGCAGCAGCAGCAGCTGCGACAGCAGCCTGATGATGCCTAAGCAGCTGCAAATCTCATGCAGAGCAACCAAGTGCCAGTGCGTTGCACACTTCTGGCACACACTGCTTGCTTGCAATCGACCTTCCGGCCAGCACATGCATCTGCCGCTGCTGCTGCAGCCGCCCCCAGCAGCAGCTGGCCTCCAGCAGCAGCAGCAGCAGCGCCAGCAACAGGTGCTGCCGTCAGCAGCAGCTGCTGCTCTTGGCTGGCGGCGCCTCGCCTGGTTTGATGGTCTGCGCATTTGGCCCTCCAGCGCCGTAGCCCACCTTGATGCCATACGACTGCGCAGCAACAGAACACCACAAAAGCACAATGATTTATCAGATTTGGGGCACAGCCAGAATGTGCTGTAGCCTACCTTGATGCCGTACAACTGCGCAGGCACGATGTGTCGCACAGGCAGGCACAGGAGACTGTGCGGGTGCAGGCGAGGGGCAGGTGCAGGGCAGTGCATGTGCAGGGCAGTACATGTGCAGGGCAGTACATGTGCAGGGCAGTACATGTGCAGGGCAGTACATGTGCAGGGCAGTACATGTGCAGGGCAGTACATGTGCAGGGCAGCGCAGGGAACCTCAGATGATGGACAACCTGTCATCTAAGCACGATGTATTGCTGTCGCCTGGAGGTATGCTTCGAGTGTCAGACAGCAAACCAAAGCATTTGGCCCCTGACTGCGATAAACTCGCAAGATACAGAAACCATCGACACAGCAGCCCCCAAGGCCTGGCGGCTCACCTCGTTGGACACGTCGAACACGCCGTCCTGGATCTTCTTGTAAATCTCGCGCGCTGTGTTGATGAACGCCTGCACAAAGCAACAAGGACAGCAAGAAGGAGTGAACGAAGGCGGTCTCGGCAGCGTCAGCAGTGAGCCAGCCTCCAGAACTGCTGCTGTGCTGTGCACAGCGTCCTCATATGACTGAGTGCACCTGGTTGAACAATATCAAGCAACACAAACCTCCTCTGCATGGTATGCTGTGCGTGCTGAGGTCTCCAAGAAAATGGGCCGATGCTGTACGTATATCAACACGCATGTAACTGCGTTGTCCCCAGCTACTGTCCACACCCTAGCTACAGCACACACAGTTTTAACACACAGTTTTAAAAAAGCGCACCTCCTCCACGTTGTGTGCTGTGCGTGCAGATGTCTCCAGGAAGATGAGCCCGTGCTCCTTGGCAAACTGCTCGCCCTCCTCAGTGGACACGGCACGCCGGTGCTGCAGATCATAGGGCATGCAGCAAGGCACGGCAGATATGAACAACTATGCAGTGAAAACGCCGACTGCTGTTGCTACTGCTCGCCCTCCTTAGTAGTAACAGCACGCCGGTGCTGCAGATGAGAGGGGATGTCCGGCATGGACAGGCCAGCATATGCGCCAGGGGCCTGCAGCCTGGTGCACGAAGTGCGCAAGCGCAGCCAGCTCACTGCACATGTTGCCGATTACAGAGCTTGTTGATATCTGATGCAAGAGTATGTCCACTACGTTTGCTTGCTGCTCTGCAAGTGCACTGCTGGTGCTGCTGCTGCGGAAGCCTGTGCCGCTGCTGCAGCAAACCCCCTGCAACAATAACAATCAACGCCTCCGACCCCTCATGTGCTGCTGCCACTGCTGTTGCTGCCGCTGCTGCCGCTGCTGCTCACTGAGAGGTCGCTCTTGTTGCCGATGAGCATGATGGTCATGTTGGGGTTGGCGTGCTGGCGCGCATCGTCCAGCCAGCTGGCAAGGTGGTTGAACGTCTCGCGCCTGCAGAGTACGCATGCAGACACAGCGAGTTCGCTTATTCCAATCCGCAAACTGGATACTCGCAGCTTGCCCATGAGCACGCCACGTGTTGCTGAGATATATGGCAGAAGTTGTGCAGCTGACGCAAGAGGCAACAAACTGCTGGCAGCACAGATAGCCGCTGCTGTCATCCTTGGCAATGCAGGCCTTAGAAAGCGCGCAAGCTATGCATGTGTTCAGCGCCAGCAGCTGCCAGCCAGCAGCGGTCAGCCCATTGCTTGGAGAAGCTGCATCAGCAGCTACTGCTGCTGCTTGACAAACGCACTGCTGTGCCTGCTGCTGCTCCTGCTGCTGTTGTAGCTGCTGCTGCTGATCACAGTCGCTGCTGCTGCTGCTGCTGCTGCCAGAGCGCTTGCGCTTGCCTTGTGCTGTCATACACCAGCAGCGCTCCGGCTGCTCCTCTGTAGTATGAGCGTGTGATGGACCTGAAAGACTCTTGGCCAGCCTGCGGGGCAAACAGGCACGCAGGATGGCAGCCACATCAGCTCATTCCTGCAAGCTGCTGCGATTTCCCGTTGCTCTCTAACTGTGAAACGTGTGACTGTGCCTGCATGGCAACTCTTGGGTATGAAAAACTGGCTGATGCGCAGCTTGCTGAGCAGCTAGGATTTAGTTACCAACCAATTGATTACTAATACTGTCTGTCACCTCTGGCATTGCTGGGGGCGCATGGAATAGCAAATGGACGGGTGTGTCAGGCAGGACACACAGCTACTGAGCACGACACATAAAAGACACGCGGTTATTGCGTTGTGCAGCTGCTGGTGTTACAGTCTGCACCTGCAGGACTCAGAACAAGATGTATAGGCTGCTGCTGCTCATGCGTGCTGCTGCATGCTGGTGGATTCAAGAGCATGCCTGATGCAGGAGCAGCTGCTGCTGCGGTAGGGCTGCGCACCGTGTCCCAAATCTGCAGCTTGATTTGCTTGCCGTCTATGTTGATCATGCGAGCGCCAAACTCCACGCCAATTGTCAAATCATGCACCGGCTGGAAGCGCTTGTCCGTGAACTGCAGCAGCAGGCATGACTTGCCCACGCCTGCAGGACAACACGCAGCAGGTACAAACGTCAGCAGTGCAAACTGGTTTGCTTGCATGAGAAGGGTTTGAAGGCTGATTGCCTTGGAAAGTGAAATAAGGCAGGTGGGACTGCACACTGCTGTGTCACAGGTGGCATAGGAGCTGCAGTGGCAGCAGCAGCATCACCTACCTGTGTCTCCTATGATGATGTACTTGAACAGGTACCTGCATGCATTCATGCGTGTCAGCCCAGCTGCAGCCAGAGGTCCGATACGGCTAACGGGTGCGTCTCCATCGGGTGGCTTACGCGTAGCTCATGATGCTGCCTGGCCCTCTACCCAACGACAGTGGTGCTGTTCACTAGGGCTGGTGGGGCGTTATGGGCAGCGTGCCCTGCTGTGTCGCACTCAGGCAAGTGAAAAGAATAGCTGAACTCTGGTAAGCAGCGTTGTGAATGATTGGCTACGGAGTTTGCTGTTGTGCACTTCAGTCTGTTGCGTGTCTCGCGCTCTTGGTATGCAGTAGCCTCTCAAACGTCGAAACACAGCTGTAAGCGGGGGATCAATCTGCATCGACACAAGAAGGAGCTGCAATTGCTGGAGATACTTGTGACACGACAGGTTTTGTTCATGACATTGTCCTACTAAAACTTGAATTTGAATTGCTCAACAGCATCATACAACTGTTTTGAAGCCTGCATAGATCGGTTGCAGCTGATAAAGGCCAGACCTTCTGCTTGGCTTATGCTCTGCAGTGCATGGATCGCTGATCAAAGTTCACTCGACCATAGCAACATTGTAATTTATGCAAATGGCCACCAAACGAAAGGATGCGGGTGCTGCACCAGCGGACAGGGCTGCTCAGAGCGCGATGAGGAAGCGAATGAAGGAGTTCCTGCTGCCTGGTATTACGCCTGGATACTGCTTCACACTCGGAACCAATGGTTTTGGTGCTTTAGGCCTTGGGGAGGACGTAGTGGAGAAGTTCAGGGCAGCACATGTAGATGTAGAAGGCAAGCGTCTGCTGGGGGTTGCCTGCGGCGGCATGCACACCGTAGCCCTGGCAGAGGACGGCAGCATATACACATGGGGTGTGAATGACGAGGGAGCGCTGGGCAGGCCAACGTCAGGCACGGCTTGGGAAGCAGAGCCCGACAGCAGCAAGGAGGACCCGTATGTGCCAGGTGCGCTTTCAGCAAGCTTGTATCCAGTGGTTAATGTTGGAGTGAATCTTGCAAGTATAGAGCCAGCTGAGATGTTGACTACAGCGGCTACTCAGCAGGCCGTCAGCCGCAGCACGCCAGCAGTTGCTGTACAAAGGTCTGCAGTCGCTATCCTTTGAGTCGGCACACCTGCTCACATGCGCAGCAGCTGGCAGCAGCAACCATGTGTGTCTGGTTGAGCTCATGCAGCTACAGCAACTGCTATGTGCTTTGTGGCACGGCGGCCCTGGAGGACGCCAGAGCTGCTTGCAGGACACTGTGCAGTACTGAGTGGCTGCAGCTGCTGTCTAAACAGTAGTCAGTCGTCATGCTCGTGCTGCTGACACAACAGTAGTCTGGTCACAACGAGACATTCAACTCAGCCCACAGGCAGCATATGATGTGCTTGCATACGCTTCTCTCACAGTCAATGCTTCCCTGCCGTCACCTTGGTCCTGCAGGCAAGGCGCGCCTGCCTGACGGCGTCACCTGCGTGCAAGTTGTGGCTGGCGACGGCTTTACATTTGCGCTGAGCGACGCAGGGGCCATCTACGGCTGGGGCCAGTTTAAGGATGACCTCAGCAGCTTCTACAGCTTCGGCCCGGGCGTGAAGGTGCAGCGGCTGCCAGCACTGGTGTACCAGCCTGAGGTGTGTTGCTTGGATGGATTATAATTTGTGGTGTGGGTAGACGTAATGGGAGCTAGCATGTCGTCAAGGGCAGTAGTTGCTGGGCTGATTGGTGGTAGCAAGAGCCATAGTTCAAAAGCTCAAGTCTTTTCGGCCGGCAGGCCATCACCACTTGCAGTGGCACTTGCTCCTGCTCAGTTTCACTCCCCATGCTGCTGCTTTGTTGCCTGTTTGCTTGCCCTGCACTGCTTGCAGGACGTGCGCGACCGCTTGCGCTGGCAGCAGGCGCGCGGCACATGCCTGGCTTCTGCTCTCGTACTCATCTCGTTTTACTCATCATGCTGCTGTGTGTCTACTCTCATTACGCATTGCAGGACGTGCGCGGCCGCGTGCGCAAGCTGGCAGCAGGGGCGCGGCACATGCTGGCGCTCACGCGGCGCGGGGAGGTGCTCACCTGGGGCATTGCAGGCCAGGGGCAGCTGGGCCGCGTGCCGCGCTTCAACAACGAAGAGTACCCAGCAGCAGACATGCTGCTGCAGCCAACAGCAGTAAAAGGCATCGCAGCAGCAGTCGGCCCCGAGGTGGTAGACATCGGCGCTGGCAGCTATGCCAGCTTTGCAATTGGGCGCAGCGGCGCTGTTGCGGCGTGGGGCTTGAACAACGGCGGCCAGCTGGGCTTGCCGGTAGCAGCGGATAAGGATGCTGAGCAGTGTGTGTGGGCGCCCGCAGCAGTGCCGGCGCTGAGTAAGGGTGTGGCAGCGATTGCAGGCGGCGAGCACCACTCGCTGGCGCTGACAAAGCAGCACAAGGTGCTGAGCTTTGGCAGCAGCAACTACGGCATGCTGGGGCGCAGGGACATCCCCAAGCCTGTTGATAAGGAGACGATCTGCCTGCCGGACCCTGAGCCAGTGGACGAGAGCGATGGGCTAGCAGAAGAGAAGGTGTCTGGCATTGCTGCTGGCATGCATGTTTCGGCATGCATGACGCAGTCCGGGAACGCATTCACTTGGGGCAGCAATGTGAACTACCAGATGGCTAAGGGCCAGGACGAGGATGATAACGAGCAGCCCACGCGCATGCGGCGCCACAAGGCGTTTGGCAACAGGCGCGTGCTGCAGTTCTGCTTTGGGGGGCAGCATGCGGCGCTGCTGGCATCAGCAGATGAGGAGGCGGAGGCAGCAGCAGCAGCTGCTGCACCTGCAGCAGCAGTACCCGCAGCAGCAGCGGATGGTGCAGGCACGTCTGCAGCAGCTGAGGCAGGCGCAGCGGCTGCTGAGAAGCCGGCAGCAGCAGTCAAGAAGCGGAAGGCGGCAGCAACAGAGCAGCCAGCAGCAGCAGAAGAGCCAGCAGCGGCGGAGGAGCCAGCAGCAGCAGCAGCAGCAGCAGAGGAGCCAGAGGCAGCAGGTGAAGAGGCAGCGCCAAGCAAAGGCAAGAAGGCACGCAAGGCGCCAGCAGCAGCAGCAGCAGCAGCCAAGGAAAAGGCACCGGCAGCAAAGAAGAGGAAAGCATAGTGTGCTGCATTGGCAGCTGATTAGTCGGACACACCCAGCAGGTGCTGCCCCCAGTTGTCTGTTCTGGGCAGCAGCAGCAGTGCCCAGCAGCAGCTGCAGCAGCACCATCATCTTGGGTGCAACATGACAGTTTCAGGCATGGGTGCACAAGTGCTGGGTTCGGACAAGCTATTTGGCACTGCCGTTCTGTCCTTGAGCGTTTGAAGCTGCCAGGACCATTGACCAGCCACTGAGCATCAGTAGCTAGCATGCATGGTGTGTGCCGCAGCTTGCATGTATTGTTTGCTGGCGTACGATTTTGCCGCTGGCCGTGCATGTGCATTGCTGTTTGCTGCAACAGGGCATTCATGCTACCTTGGCAAGCCTTGGACTGACACTATTCTAGCACCAGTGCTTTCTGGTGATTCAAACGGGATGTGCTTCACTTGATTGTGATGCGCATCATTCAGCCAGTGCCACTGCATGCTGTTGGCAGGACGTTCAGCGCAAGCCTAGTGATCTGTGACGTATTGCATTGTTAGTGACTGTGTTGGGTGATCACCAGAGGCAAGCTGTGGTATGGTGTTCACCATCGGCATGCGCATGCAATCATTGCATGGATGATCCATGGTTGTATGACCAGCAATCGCAGTGGTAACGTCGCCATTTGCCCTTCAAATCGTTGCCTCCCAAAGGACACACGTGTGTGCTGCCATGGCATATGCCGTGCATGCCACAGGCCAGGTTCACGGTGGCCGTACACGGCGCCAGCATGCATGCAACTGCAGCATGAACTTCACAGCCCCTGAGGCCAAGCGTGCACATGTGACCCCTGCCATGTGCTGCCACGAAACTCAACTATCTGCGAAGATTGCCTGAACGCATACAAGCTTGTGTACAAGTCCGACTTGAGTTGTACGTGGTACGTATGGCTTGAGGCACAGTCTGCGAACGCTGATCAGACATGCAATGATGACTGCACAGGCTGCAACCATTGCCTAGCAGGCAGTGTGGCGTCTGCCTTCAGAAGCCTGTACCGTGTGCAGGCTGCACAGCAATCTCCCTGTCAACAACAACGGCCGCCAGCCGCTTCAAGTTGGTGCTTTTGACCAGAATGAGTACGGTCTCACACCCTGCTCGCTTGAAGTTGAGGACCCTGTCACTGACAGGGCCTTCTCTTTGTGATTGTTCACGTGCCCTAGTGCATGCCTGTTACACCACCACCCCGGTGCACATGCACAGCACTGCATGAGTATTCTGCATACCTACAGCGCAGCCGCCTGCATCAGCTGCAGCTGAACTATTAGCTGAACCATTAGCTGAACCATTAGCTGAACCATTAGCTGAACTATTAGCTGAACTATTAGCTGAAACATTAGCTGAACTATTAGCTGAACTCCAGCTGCGCCTTCATGACTGCCAGGGCATCTGTGGGCAGCATGAGGAAGGTGCTGAGGAATGCGTCATCCACCTTGGGCACACGCGCTACGCCAACCAGCCTGCAGCAGCAGCATTAGCAATGGTGGCAGTGGCAGTGTGTCAAATGACTGTCGAGCTGTAGAATCGCAAGGCTTCTGTACTTTTCAAAGCCATCCTCGACACACACTTGCAGTCGAGCAGCAGCTCTAGCACTGCACAGTGCGGTATGCACATTCGAGCGCATGCCAGCAGACAATCTGGTGCGGTCTGTGCGCCTGACAACACCTCAAACCCCACAACTTCAGTATTTTTGCAACATGCTGCAGCCCGCCCCAGCTACTCACTTGACCTGCCCATTGCTCAGCCGCTGCCCGTCTGCCTTGTGTATCTGCCCGGCCGAGTGCTCCGTGGTGAGTGTGGTGGCTACTTTGAGTGAGGGTGCTTTGTACAAACTTCCCACTGTGAAGTCAAAGTCTGCTGAGAAGTTCATGTCCAGCTGGCCAGTGGTGAGGTCCAGCACACCCTGCAACAGTGAAGACATGAGCCACAGTAGCCGCAGTGAACATGTTGCGTGAAGGTGCTCTGTACAGACTTCCTACAGTGAACTTAGAAGTCGGCTTAAAAGTTCATGTCCAGCTGGCCGGTAATGAGGTCCAGCACACCCTGCAACAGTGAATACATGGCACGCAGTAGCCACAGTGAACATCATGAGTCAGTGTGCTCTGTACAGACTTCCTACTGTGAACTTAGAAGTCTGCCAAGAAGTTCACGTCCAGCTGGCCGGTGGTGAGGTCCAGCACACCCTGCAACAGTGAAGACATGGGCCGCAGTAGCCGCTGTAGCTGCAGTGAGCTTTTTAAGTGAGGGCGCACGGTGCAGACTTTCTACGCTGCAATTGGAATTCTGCTGAGAAGTTCATGTCCAGCTGGCCGGTGGTGAGGTCCAGCACACCGTGCAGCCAAAGTTCACGTACCATCCAGTGCATGCAGTTCACTCAGGATACACCGGGCGGGGTTTTTTTGGTCCAGCAAACTTCCTTGAAGGAGCGTAAATATGCAGTCACCTTGGTTTTTTTGAAACCCAGGAGCCACATAACCCCCCCCCCCCCCGATTACATTGTGGTGGCACCCATTGCATGTGCCCTGTTGCAACTAAGGCAGCGATGATGACCAATGATATGCACGGCCGCTGCCGCCGGCTTAGTTGCACAGCCAGCACAGTAGCAGTAGTAGGTTGCTGTGCAAGGGTGCATGTGGTGAGCCTGCCGCAGCTAGCCATTCTGCAACATCGTGCAATCCTGTCATAAAGTTTAATCGCTGCTGTCTCTGCTGCTGTTAACATCTGTAACACTTGCTCTGCCCACCTCAAACTTGTTTGGCCTGATTGCTATGTTCAATGGCGGCGGGATTGGCACCCCAAACACAGAGGCAGTGCGCCAGTTCAGGTCGGGTATCTGCAGCTCTGCAGGAGCAGCAGCAGCAGCAGCAGCAGCAGCAAGGGTGCTTTTAACAAAAGGCAGTCACTGCTGGGTAGGTATGAGCACCTGACCAACTGGAACACACTCATGCACATACTTCAGCGCCCGCTCACACTTGCACCCATGCAAGCTTCTACAATATTTTGCACAGTATGAATGGGAGTCCTGCCATTTTACAGTTGCTGCTGGTGTACGGCCGCTGCTGTGAATTCTGCTTTCCTAACTTTTTACGTTTACCTCATGCAAGGCAGTTGCCGACGCACGCCGGACACGCTCACACACGACCACCTCATGACCAACAGCAGCATGATGTGCTAACCATTCATACGCACACGGACACATGCTGGGCGCCTCACCGTCAGTGTCAAAGTTTATCTGCAGCTTGTTGTCACCCAGCTGCTGCACTGTGCCGGTGCCGCCGCCGCTGCTGGCGTTGTAGGCAAACTTTGGGTACATGCTCACAGCCAGCTCGCAGTCTGCAGCTGTGATCAGCTTGACCTGGCATGCAGCAACAGTTATTGGGTCGTTTATAGCTAGTGATGTGTTGTTATGTGAAGTAGCGCCAACAGTTGTTTATACTAGCGGTAGTAGCAGTTGCAGTTGCCATAATTTCTCAGCATCAATCAAGCTGTCACCGCACTGCTGTGTCATGTGTGTCAGGGGACATTGTTGCTATAGCGAGCTTTATGATGCCAACTTTGTGGAGGTGATCTCTGCTTACTTTGGTTGCGCTGCTCATGTCTGCAGCAGCAGCGCTCTGCAGCTGCGCAGCATGGACTGACACGCATCTGCTTCTGCAGCTGTGCTGGCTAGGGAATTGCCTCATCGATCTCATTGGTCTAGCACATTCATTCAACTGCCTTTGACAGTTGAATTGTAAATGTTCTGCTGCTGCAGCGCTGCAGTGATGCCGGGAGAGCATCTGGGTGTGCTGATGTGTGGTGCGGGTGACTAGCACTGCTGGGTGGGATGGTTTGATGCAATACAAAGGCACAAATATAGCTGTACAGCGCAAATTGTTTGACGGGTTCGCCACCGTGCAACTGCAATTGCCAACATGCCTTCGCCCTACGTGCTGACCGGGGGTAGGGCTCTGTCACTGTCAACAACACGGTTCAAACGACGGGTGGTGCAGCTGCAAGGAAAGATGAAACATTTTTGTACCAATGCAAAGTCATTCAAATGGATTGCAAACTCATTGCGAGTTGCTAGCTGACCATGACGCATTGAACGACGTGTGATTGCATGCAAAAGGCTGTGATCGCCCTTGTGGTGATTGTAATAGCTATAATGATTTCCAGCTTGCGAATGAAATGCAGCAGTACAAGCATGCAGCTCTGCAGGCAGGCCCGGAGCACTGTCGGAATAAAACTGCAGCAGCAACAGCAGAAGCTACACCATCAGCTTCCTGCAGCGTTGCTTAAGTCAGCCCGCCCGGTATCTGCGAGTTTAAACCCAAGGCTGCCTTTGCTATTCAGCAGACCGCTCACAACTACTACTGCAGCAGCAGCTGGCCACAGCGAAGCAGGCGACAGCGGCAGCAGCAGCTCCAAACCCCGCAGGACATCCCTCCTGCAAGCAACAAGACAGCTCATCACTAAAGCAGCTCGCACGCTGCTCGCTGTGCTTCTTCTAGTTGCCGCTGCGCCATACATCCTGTCCAGCAGATGGGGAACAAGCGCAGCCTGCAGGATTGCCAGCAGGGCATTGCCAGGGGATATTCATGTGCAGCGGGTGCAGCTGGGCTGGGCGCAGCCGCTAGCAGTGGAAGGGCTTGTGATGCATGAAGGTGCAGCTGGCAGCAGCAGGCAGCTGCTCAGCTTGGAGCGCATGTCGACCGCAGGTGCGCAGTTGTCAATGCGTCAGCATGAGTTAACAGACGTGACATGGTGTTACGCCTAGCGTAAGGTGCTGCAACCCTGTTGCGAAGTTCGCAAAATTGCAGCATGCATTCAGAGGGTGTGGCGTCCATGTGGATCCAAAGTGTGTTGATTGCAGATTGCAGTGGCAGCGGCGGCGGGTAATACCGACATTCAACTCCATCTGCCGTGCTGCCCCTGCTGCCTCCTCTGCTGTGCAGAGCCGCTGTATGCAGTGTGCAGGGGCAGCGGCCTCACACTTACGCTGACACGGCCGGCCATTGACTGCTCACTTGATGACAGCGGAGAGACCTCCAGGCTACTAAACTACCTGCAAGCAGCTGGGTTATGGAACCTGATCACAAACCGACTGCGCAGCAGCGGCAGCGCAGCCAAGGGCAGCCAGCAGCACAAGGAGGGAGCAGCTGCTGCTACACAAAGAGGAGCAGACAGCACAAGCAGCAGCTTGCACAGCAAGCAGCCGCAAGCGAGCAGCACGATTGGCGCCGCAATAACAGACAGCATACACAGCCACCCTATCCTTACGCATTCAGACAGCCTAGCAGCCATAGAGGCAGAACCCCCATCTGCTACACCATCTTCAGTATCAGCAGCAACAGAACCTGTAGCAGCAGCAGCAGCAGCAGCAGCGCCTGCGCTGTCACCCGTACGGCAACGGCTGACTCAGGTCGATGCGTCTGCGCAGCTGTCTGCAGAGCTACGGCTGCCGCGACTGTCTGTGTATGTGCCGGATGGGCTGCTGCTGCTGCCGCAAGAAGTCAGGTGAGCGGCTGGTGTGCATAAGTGTGCTTCGCGCTAGGCTGCAGCTGCTGTACTGTTATGTGTGTGTGCCTGATGGGCTGCTGCTGCTGCCACAAGAAGGCAGGTGGGCGGCTGGCATGCATAAGTGTGCGTCACGCTGGGCTGCAGCTGCTGCACTGTTATGTGCATGTGCCGGATGGGCTGCTGCTGCTGCTGCCACAAGAAGTTAGGTGAGCTGGCATGGCAATGTGGGGCTATACTGCAATTGTTAGTGTCTCTGCAGAGCTGCGGTTGCCGCGGCTGTCTTTGTATGTGCCGGATGGGCTGCTGCTGCTGCCACAAGAGGTCAGGTGCGCGGCTGGCATGGTGCTTTGGGGCTGTACTGCAGCTGCTGAGTTTACATCAGCAGTGATGACTGAATGGTGTGCTCACAGATGAGAGCGCTGGTGCTGCATATGGGTAATGGCGACGTGCCAAACAACATGTGCTACTTGTGGTCAATGCTCTGCGAACACAACTGCGTCATTGGCATGGTTGCTGGCTGCTGCTGCTGCTGCTGCTGCTGCTGCTGCTGCTGCTGCTGCTGCTGCTGCTGCTGCTGCTGCAGGGCTGCGCTGGGTGACCACATCCAGGCAGTGATGGCAGCAGGCAGGCAGCAAGCCATGTGTTCTGTGCTTTCTGGACACTGAAATTGTGAAATTGTCATCCGGCTGCTGCTGCTGCTGCTGCTGCTGCTGCTGCTGCTGCTGCTGCTGCTGCTGCAGGGCTGCACTTGGTGACCACATCCATGCAGTGATGGCAGCAGGCCAGGCAGAAAGTAGTCCGGTTTGTGCTTTCTGGTCTCTGACTGCTCAGACTTCTGAGTTTGTTTTTATCCTGCTGCTGCCATGCAGGGCTGCACTGGGTGATCACATCCATGCGGTGATGGCAGCAGGCAGGCAGCAGGTGGAGGAGCTGGCAGAAGAGCTTGATGAAGACTGCAGCTGGCTGGCAGCACAGCAGCAGCAGCAGCAGCAGCAGCAGCAGCAGCAATCTGACGCAGCAGTCGACGGCAGCAGCTCGGAAGGAGGTCATAGCAGTGGTGACGCGGCAACAGAAGCAGCAGCAGCAGCGGCGGCTGCAGCAGATGCAGCAGGCTGGCGCATACCGCCTGATGGCGTGAGCAGCAAGCGCTGGGGTAGGGCACTGCCTGTGATGCTGCAGGTAGGTGTGCAAGGAGATACGACTTTCACAAATAGCATGCACAACTGCTAGGTGACCTCCGAGGGTCGACCAGCAGGATTTGTACCATCTTGTTGAACCGGCAGCGGTCAGTTGGAAATTTAAACTTTAAATTGCTCGGGACTTAGATTGCGTGAGCAGCAGGCGCCGGGGCAGGGCACTGCCGGTGATGCTGCAGGTGGGTTTGGGTGCAACAGAAGTGGCAGCAGTCAGCCAGGGCTGCTGCAGGGCTGGTGGCTGGGCTCCCATGAATGACCAGCATCCAACTGCACCTATCATCTGATGATGATCTATGATCTGGTGAACTGCACCATGCCGTGCAGGTGTCGGGCGAGCGCAGGGCCTGCTGCACGGGTTGCTGCTGGGCTCTGGAATAGCCATAGTTATGTGTCAAGGACTGAAGCTTGGTTACAACACACTGTGCAATGCAGGTGTCTGGCGAGCGCGTGCAGGGCCTGCTGCGCCGCTGGCGGCTGGGCTTCACAAGTCGCCATGGATCACATGCATCACATCTAAATAGCCGAAATTTTGCTGTAATATATCATTTGAATGCAGGTGTCTGGCGAGCGCGTGCAGCGCCTGCTGCGGGGGTGGCGGCTGGGCTTTGGAACTTGCCATCAATCACATGCATCACATCCGAATAACTGAAATTTTGCTGTAATATATCGTTCAAATGCAGGTGTCGGGTGAGCGCGTGCAGGGCCTGCTGCGAGGCTGGAGGCTGGGCTCGCAGAGCTACCTGCTGCAGCAGCCGGCACACGTCACGTGGCAGTTCAGCCCAGAGCTCGCAAGGTGCGTGCAAAGAGGCAGAACTGCAGGTCAATCATCGTTAGAAACATGTTGCCCTGCAGGAATGCTGCTGTTCATGGCATGTCACGTGGCAGTCACCTGGCAGTTCAGCCCAGAGCTGGCCAGGTGCGGCATGCAACAGAGTTGCTCATGCTGATCTTGCCATCGTTATAACACGTCTTCTGGGATTGCCATGGCGCACATGCCACGTGGCAGTTCAGCCCAGAGCTCGCTAGGTGCGGCGTGCAGCAAAGTTCTTCTTGCTGGTTCGTGCGTGCCAGCCAACGAGACATGCTTGTGTCCTCCTCTGCCGCCGTGCAGGCTGTCGCTGTCCCAGTTCAACCCCATGCTGGAAGGCGTGGTCAGCACACACAAACCAGTTCAACCCCATGCTGGAAGGCTTACTCTTGAAGCCAGTCTGTGACACAAATGTATGTCCTTTTCTGCAGGCTGTCGCTGTCACAGTTTAACCCCATGCTGGAAGGCGTGGTCAGCGTCAAGGAGGGAGGACAGCTGCTGTCAAGCTACGAGCCAGAGGGAGGGCAGCTGCCGGCACTGAAAGGCCAGGTGAGGTGTGCTTTGCTTTTTATGTTGCCTTGCAAGCGCTGTCGAGGCCAGCTGCTGTCAATATATGAGCCAGAGGGAGGGCAGCTGCCGGCACTGAAAGAGCTAGTGAGCTATGTGTGTTGATGTTTTTTTCATTGTGTGTTTGGGCATTCCCCTCCCTCATTGCAAGTGCTACCAGCATGATTGCAGCAGCACAACGATTGCTGCAAACAGTTTTTCAATCAGTAGCAGCAGCAGCGGCGCACACCACATTGCATAATTGCTGTGTCCACGCTACAGCGCCACTGCTGATTTGCTGCTGCCGCTGCTGCTGCTGCTGCTGCCGCCGCCGTTGCTGATTTGCTGCTGCTGCTGCTGCTGCTGCTGCTGCTGCTGCTGCTGCTGCTGCTGCTGCTGCTGCTGCTGCTGCTGCTGCTGCTGCTGCCAGGTGCATGTTGCACCCATGAAGCTGCGCATGTGCCAGGGCAGCCTGCTGCGCCAGGTGCAGCGGCTGCTGGAGGTGTCCAAGGTGCGGTCACCATACTGCAATGCACACCTGCGCAAGTCTTTTGTTGCAGCAAGTGTTGTGCATTATGCTTGACTGCAGACAGTGGCAGGTGCAGCGGCTGCTGGAGGTGTCCAAGGTGCGCTGTATGCGGCCAACACACTGTGCTGCATCCAGTTCCAGGGTGTATCGGTCACATTTGGTTGTGTAGGAGTAGTTGTGGGTGGTGGCACTGGCGGCTGCATGCACTGGCACCTGTTTGTCAAATCTTGCGGCGCCCGATCGCTCTTATCGTGATCTACGATTGATGTAACCGCACCCTTCCTTTTTTTCAGGGTGGCGGCACTGGCGGCTTTATGCGCCGCTCCTGGCTGTCCAATGAGCCAGCAGGCGTTGACGTGTGGACGGGGCCGCTGCAAGTATCGGTGGAGGGACCGGGGCTGTACCGCACGCAGCGCACCGACATGATCATCGGTGGGTAACGATACAATGACAGCAGGGTCTGTGTTACTACTACAGGGCTTGTGTTCGTCATGTGCACCATGTGTTGTTTCGCCTGTCAGGGTTGGCGTGAGCCAGCTATACTTCAACCGGGGTTGATTGTTGATGAAGAGTTTGTAATCTACAAGTAAGCAGTCGGGCCGCATGCCAGGGTGGATGTGTGGAAGGGGGCGCTGCAAGTATCGGTGGAGGGCCCTGCACCGCACGCAGCGCACCGACATGTTCATAGGTTGGTGTTTGGCATGATTCTAAAAGTTGGGAACATCGGACATTGGATGAAGTTGTGTAGCATTGAGCTGCTGATAGCATGCTTTTAAAAATGTCATCAGCCACCTGTACCTTTGCCGGGGCTGCGACGGGTTATACACAGCCACCAAGGGAAGCAGTCGTTGAGAAGCACCCCTGCTGCTGCTGCTGCTGCTGCTGCTGCTGCTGCTGTAGGATCTGCATTCTCTGCACCGCATGTGGCCGTTGTATTGGGTGGACTTGAACGGTTGTTGCTGCTGCTGCTGCTGCTGCTGCTGCTGCTGCTGTAGGCTCCGGGTCATCAGCGCTGCACGTGGCTGTGTGGGGCCTGGTGGACACCACCACAGACAAAAGTAAGTGCTGCATCCTTGTACATGTCATTGAGCTGCAAAGCAGCATGTATGTCTGCTGCTGGTTGTGATCTGTGGTGAAGTTGCTAGTGACGCTGCGGATGGCTGGGGCCTGCCTGGTGCTGCAAGCATTGCTGGCTACCAATGTGCGGCACACACACGGCGCCTGAATGTTTGTTTTGTGCATCGCTGATATCACACACGTGTGCACGACCCGCTGCTGCTGCTGTTGGCGGTGATGTGCTGTCCCCTGCTGCTCTGCTGAGCATCCATACTGTAACACACGTTCCAACCCCACCTTTCCTGCTGTTCCCATCTGCTCTTGGTGCAGTTGACATGCGCATCGGGCTCACAGCAGCAACACTTGCTAAGGCAGGCATACGTGGCCTTCCTGCAAGCTACGTGCTGCCTTTAGCAGTAACCGGCCCCCTGGACTCCCCTCAGATAGACTGGCAGGTTGCTGTGCGCAAGCTGGCTGTGCTCTCTGCCATGCAGCTTGGAAGAGATGCAGTGCAGCAGCAGCAGCAGCAGCAGCAGCAGCAGCAGCAGAGCCTAGGTACACCTGGCCAGGCAGCAGCAGCAGCAGCAGCATCTGGACAAACAGCAGCTGGTAATAGTGCTAATGCTGGATATGGAGGAGGAGTTGCTGGGCTGGTGCCAGGGCTGTTTGGTGCTGCCAACAGAGCCCTGAGCAACGTAGCGAGCTCCTTCATTGGCCAGGTGAGCTCTGCCGCCGCCGCAGCAGAAGCAGCTGCATTGCCGTAGTCTGGCTACTCGTCAGCTGCCTGCACAGTATGGGAACAGGTCTTCAACTAATCACGATGGCCAGGTGACAGTAAGTTAGTGTGCAGAGAGCCGGTTTGACAGGCACATTGCGACCCTTTACTTGGAATACACACGGTAGAGCCAAAAAAGTTGCAATGCCATGTGTCTGCTGCAGGCTATCTGGGGGTGCCGCGAGTGACAGTTTACTGCATCATCAGCTGCTGCTCCCTGTGTGTCATAATGCTACAAGTAGACCACCAGCAGCAGCGCGAGCTGTCATTGCTGAGGAGCATGTTACCTTCCAGCGGCAGCTGCTTCTCTGTGTGTTGTAACATGTTGTTATCATGTTATTATGCTGCAGGTGGACCAGCGGCTGCAGCGCGAGCTGCAGGAGGTGCCGCCTGCTGCGCAGCTGCCTTGGGAGCGGCCTGGAGGCAGCAAGCACTAGCACCAGCAGCAGCAGCAGCGGCAGCAGCACCAGCAGCAGCAGCAGCAGCAGGTGCTGGCAGAACCCAGATCTGCCAGTGGCCACCATGGTGTGTGTATACGTGTGGGGGGGGGGGGGGGGGGGGTAGCAGGCTGCAGAGCAAGTGCCACATTGGCAGTTAGCTGCATTTTGACACAGGGATTGCGATTGGTATGTGTAAGCAGAGTGTTGCAGCTGCAGTTTTTCAAATGCTGCAGATGTTGACAGAGAGCCTCGATGATTGCATTTGCATGTCAGTGTGCGTCGCACGCTCGGCGAGCAAGGTGCACCAGAAGTTTCTGGCGCATGATGTGTCGGACTAGGATAGTGATGAACACAGCTGGCTATGTGTATGGCGGCGGGCCGTGGAAACTTCACCAGGTGCATGCTTGGCTGCTCCTCTGCATGTTCACAGAGAGTTTGCATATAGCATGAAAGCATGGAAGTATCCTCAGCACGTTTCAGTCGAGAAGCGCGTCGAAAGCATTAATAATATCGCGATGTGAACTGGTAAAAGGTTTACGGGCCGCTGGGGTGGGCACCCTGCGTATCAACCAGCATGTGTGTCATCAGTGCAACATGCTGTGCGGCACGGGACTTGATGACTTCGGCAGCAGCTGCTGCAATACTACTGTAACATGACGACACGCCAGGCCCTGGCTGGATGATCCCGAAGGACGCTGGTCATGCACAGCTGCGCACCTTCAAGCAATGCTACTGTGTGCACTTGCACACATGTGCTGTGCTGCACACACGCAGTGCCTGGCATAATGTGCATTGGGCTGCTGCCTGTACTATTGTGGTCAAAGGCTCAACATCCGTACGCGCTGCGCTCAGTGTTGACCTCTGACGACCTCTGATTTGATGTCAATAGGCGAGCCCAGTGGATCGCGATTAGTTAGGAGGCCTGCCAACCCTGATAAGGACAGCCGAGGGCCATAGTTGGTGGCAAAACTCAGATTGTTTTGCTAAAAAAATATCAGCAGTTCCTGAAAGCTGAACTCCGCTCTGGCAGTCGATGAGTCATCGGCGATGACGCAGCCCAGGACGTCGCTGTTGCTCGCTGCTGACACATTCACGCGCTCTCGCAATGCTGCTCTTGTATGGCTGTGTGACGTGCAGTTCTCAAGGCTCATCCGATTGCATCACTGTTGGCCAGTCTTACCAACAGCCAGCGATGACGAGGACAGCCATTTAGGCCAAACAAAAGCTCTCAGTAGGAACTAAAGCGACCCTGAACAGCTTCCTATGTGTATTTCATGCTTGAATGTTTCTTCTCTGCTTGCTCACAGGTTGCTGTCTGGCTGTTTCGGCCTTGCGACATCTGTACTAATCAAGCTAGACATCGTGAGACACGTGAGCCGCGTCTAGTTGTTCCGGACATGTTGATGGTTTGTTTATGTGTATATTTATACTCTGCACGACTCTAAGTGTGGTTGTGTGACACAGTACTGACTTTCTCACACTGGTCACTCTAGGCCATGTGATAAGCCTCTCTCCCATGCCGAGCACACCTCTCCCTGCTTCAAGGCTATGCAAGCGCTTCAATTGCCGATACAAAACGTTTTGTTCATGAATCTAGAATCATCCGTCATTTGCTTGATTATTCATATGTATATTTCAACCTACAAGCACAAATAGGCATCGGGTGTGGCCCATCGGTCGCCAAAAGACTATCAACACTCGCGGATGCCACTAGCATGTGTCAAGTCCCAATCATGACGCCAGCTGCGGAGGAGACATGCGCAGCTCTAGCACAGCAGCAGCCAGCAGCACTCCAGCACCCCGAAGTGCAAGGCAAGATATCATCAAAGTACCGAGGACTGTGCTGGTGAGGTCACACGGACGTGTGCACATGGAGCGGCACGCGCAGCAGTGGTTGTATGTCACCCCGGGGGTTGGAAACTTACAAGCGATCCGCTGCAGCTGGTGCGGTAAATCAAATATAGTTTGCATTCAAGAGCATCGTTTGCTGCTCTAGTGCTCTGCGACTTGCCGCAAACGAGTCCGAAAGGCAGAAATGAGTGCTGATAATTTGCTTCCAGCAGGGGCCTTGATTGTGCAGAGTCTGTTACCAGCTCCAGCACCCAAGCTCAGTGACCTTCTGACCACCTAATTGGCGATGCATTATTAATCGATTGCTTCTGCAGGGATAAGAAGCACAGGGCGTGGCGGGTGCGCATCTTCTTCTGTGGCAAGCAGCGCCACGTGGGCAGGTACAGGGACGATGTGACAGCAGCAAGGGCCTATGACAAAGCAGCAGTCTACCTCTATGGATCCAAGGCAATCCTCAACTTTAGCATGGCGGTGAGCCCCAGCTGATGGTGCTGCTGAGACGCCTGCTGCTCGCTAGTGTAAGGGTGGTGCCGCTGAAGATGCGGTACAGTACCGCAGACAACACAAATGCCCCCAAGGCTTGAAGCAGATGCGCTGCACGCCAGCTACTTGATGTTTTAATATAATTATAACACTAAAGGTACGTTTCAATGCTGCACAGCTGCCTGCTGTCAGTAAGCAGCTTGCAACAGCCAGCCGTCAGCACCATCCCAGAGGCCAGATGCATCAGTACCTTGCTCACAACCGCCTGTGGCCTGCTGTACCCCGCTGCTGCTGCTGCTGCTTGCAGGAGTGCCTTGCAGACCCCAGCGAAATAAGCGGCTTCATCACCCTGGCAAAGGAGCAGGCCCAGCAGCACCAGCTGGAGCAGCAGCAGGCAGCCATGCTTGCAGGAAACAGCGCATCGCCTGGTGTGATGCAGCTGAGACACATGGCAGCTGCTGGTCCTCCCCGCATAGCCCACATGGCACACAGCGCACATACAGATCAGCTGTATGATCAGCTGACCCTGCTGGCAGCTCAGCGAGCCTCTGCACCCAGCGATGCCATCCAGCAGCAGCAGCAGCAGCAGCAGCAGCAGTTTGTGCAGGCGCCAATCGCTTCACAGAGCACGCCGCTGCAGCAGTGGCAGCTGCCGCTGCTGCAGGGCGGTGCGCAGCTGCTGCTGCCGCTGTCCCTGCAGCAGCAGCAGCAGCAGCAGCGGGCAGCAGCCGGCTGGCCTCTGGACACAGAGAGCAGCAGCAGGCGGCTGCTGCAGCAGCAGCAGCAGCAGGCACTGGCAGGGCAGAGCTCCCCGCTGCAACAGCCTGCTGCTGCTGCTGCCGGCACAGGTGCAATTGTCCAGCAGCTAGCAATGCTACTTCCAATGCAGTCCGGGCCACAGGCACTACTGCTGACTGCAGTGACAGCTGACGGCAGCGGTATGTCAAACTTCATGCCTCATGCTCAGCTGCTGAACGGCAGCAGCAGCAGCAGCAGCAATGTGCCGCAGATGAGCCACATCAGCAGCGCACCCATCATGCAGGGCTCTGCTCAGCTGCTGAACCTAAACGGCAGCAGTAGCAGCAGCAGCAACACCAGCTTCCCAAGCAGCAGCAGCAGCATGCCTGCCCTGCAGTATGTCACACTGCTGGACGGCCAGCGCGTGCTGCTGCCTGTTGCCCCGCCAGCTCACCATGTTACACCAAATGTAACGACGCTGAATCAGCATGATGTTACTAACGTGACGCCTGTTGGGCTGCCAGCTTGCTACTTGTCATCTCAGCAGCAGCAGCAGCGCCAGCCAATTGTGCTGATGCAGCAGCAGGGAGCTGCATGTGCTTCACTCACAACAAGCCTCCCCCGAGTTAGCAGTGCTGCTGCACCAGGACTAATGGCTGCCAGTGGCCCACGCATGATGTACCCAGCACAGATGCAGCAGCAGCAGCAGCAGCAGCAGCAGTCGGTGCAGCAGATGCTGCAGGCAGGCAGCAGCAGCAGCATCCTGCTGAGTCCGCCTGGAGTGTCGCTGCCTCTGATGCAGCTGCAGCAGGGCGAGGCTGCTGCCATGCCAGCGGCAGCAGCAGCAATGCCCTGGCAGCAGCAGCAGCAATACGTGCAGTACAAGGAGCCACAGGTGCTTGTGAACTTGATGCAGAACTGTAGCATCAGCCAGCAGCTCACTGAGCAGTGGGTGTGAGCAGTTTGCTGGCTGCAAACACCACAGTTTGCTGCTGTGAGCAGCAGCTGCTTTGACCGCTCGCGCCAGCACAGTTCCCTAGTAGGCCGAGAGTGCTGAGCACATATTTGCCGTGAACTGTGATGTAATATGAAGGTGGTGATAGGGCTGACACCCACTGCCACGCGTCTGGTTTGTGCTGGACCGTACAGTCAGATGTGGCCAAGGCTGGACTTGAAAGTGTCAGCAAATGAGGCTTGGCATGCCTGAACCATCACATGTTGCATCTGTGCCGGAAGGTTGCGCTGCACCTGCCTATGGTTGCGGGATGCAGCGGTGTCGCAGGAGTATTGTCTGTTTGCTCAAGTGCATCTGGTGCACTGGAGGCCAAATGGGTTGGTATGTTCCTGCAGCCAGTCTGCCGGATTATCTCGCATATGGCTGTCACACTTGTCACCGCTCCCTCACTCAATCAGTCGATCTATCATTCAGACTGGTGTGGAGTGTCAGGAGAATGCGCATGTTACTCAGTACAAGTGTGTTGATCAGTCGATCTCTCGTTCAGATCGGTTTGAAGTGTTAGTAGTGTGAGGTATCATGGCGGCTGTTCAGCAAAGGGCTGTGCACTACTTTCATCCAATCAATAGGCTGGATTCTTTGCGGCAGGATCTGACTGAAAGCCACGGCAGTATGGATACCATGTGCAGCTGCGTTGACAGCTGCTTTACCACCTTTGGTGATTGCTTGCAGGCACAACCAGCCTGAAGGCTCCAGGGTTGAAGTCACCAAATTGAACTGTGCTCGATTTGTTGCTTGCATCCTCCCTTCCGCTACTGCACATGCTGCATGTCAGGCACATGTGCAGCACTCCCCAGACAGTAGGTACCAGTGGTGCATGATAGCGCCGAGTATCATTGCGCTACGGTGAGACAGCGGCCATGCTACTACAGGCTGTTGTGTATCAGCTGCTGCAGGCGCGTAAGCGTCGCAGCATATAGCTGGAGCCGCCTTGCATTGTTGCAAGTTGCTCTGCGCACTTCACACAGGCAGGACTTGCACTTGGTAGCTGTCCGATGTAGGTGGCTGTTGAGCAGCTGTATCAGCATTGCGCACAGCAGTGGCCGGCGATGCACATGCAGCTGCCGCTCAGCTGCTGCTTGTGTAGCAGTGGCTGCTGCACTTCTGTTCAGTTGAATGCCATGCTCTCAAAGGCCTGATGCATCGGCTGGGCTGAAGGGGTGCAGTTGAGGCTGCAGCAGTAGCTGTAGGCACTTGAAGCGTAAACACCCACGCGATGGTTGCATGCTGTGCTGTTTGTATGCTGTGCATGCTGTGTTACCCAGGCAACGTCTGCATGATTGCGCTCTTGCTGTTGTCTGTCTCCGCCAGCACAACACAGCTTGCTATGCCCTTGGCTGGGGCATGCCTTTTACTATTCTTTCCTTGCAGTGATGCAGACAGTTGATGGTGTAGCGTGCTTGGTTGTGTTCTACAGAGCCTTTACATGCAGTTTGACTGCTGAGGCATAGCTGTCTGTATGCTTCAGCACGAGTCACTTGACAGATGTGGGGCGACCCGCAGTCAAACCCTACCTTGCAGGAGCGGCTTTCCTGCAAGTGGTTGTGCTGCAGGCTAGTGCTCAGGCCACAGCATCATTGCCGTTGTGGCTTTCACCAGCTGACAGCTTTCCTGCTAGGATGCTGGCAACTGTCTGCCTGGCTATCGAGTTGCTATTGTTTGATACCTGCTAGGTGCAGCACTTGCTTATTTTGCGCTTGGTAGCCAAACGCAATGCATGCTGGCATAGCTGCCAGTTGCTGCAATGCAGTGTTGTTATCTTGTGGGTTCGCTGGGCTTTGGCGCTACTGCCCATTGCTAGCTAAGTTGTGGTTGCTATGTGTTGCTCTGCTGCTGCAGGCAATGACGATGATGCTTGCAGTAGGTGTGCAGCAAACTGTTGGCAACATCGACAATTTGTTCATGCCGGTCTGGCCGTGCTTCTTGCCCCGGAACGCAGTGGTGATGGTGGCCGACAATGGGGCCTTTGCAGGTTGTGAATGCCCCATGATCTTCATGGTATTAATATGTCTGCCTGCAATGCTTGTGAGGCACCTGCATGGCAGCCTGCTGACAGTGTTGTTTGTTTGATTTAGGATGTCTGCCTGCAATGCTGTGATTATTCATCACAGCTTGCTGCTGCTGTTGTGGCAGAACAGTTGTGGGAGTTTGAAAAGGGACGATGCAGTCACTCAGCAATGTGTTGCCGTTGCTGCATGCTATCAGTAGGCCACCAGGAGCATGTGCCAGGTATGTCCTCGCAACTGCGAGATGCAGCCGATGCAGCAGCAACGTGGCAGCAGCAGCAGCTGGCCGCTTTGGTTGACCGGCTGGTTGGATGCAGCATGACCAGCGCATGCTGAGACGATGGCAACTGCTTTGATCATGGCTTGGCTCACACGCTTTTCACTTTAGCAATGCGTGGATACGTGGTGCATACCCATATGGTTTTGTCTTTCTATGTATGTCTGTGTCGATGCGTTGACAGCTGCTGTGGCTGCTGTCATGCTAGGTCTGTGCGGCGCTAGCAAACACGTCCGGTCACATGAAGCCTGATTTGGTGACTGGGCAGATCAGCAGTAAATAACCTGCAGCCATATATGTCTAACAGTATCAGATAGGCATGTGCAAGGCGTGCCCCACCTGGCGATCAAGGTGTGGTCAAAGTGGCAAAATAACACGTTTGACTGTCGCTCTGTCGAGTTGACTTGGCGGCTGCAGCTGTTGCTGCATGTCCCACACCGCCAGTCCTGTGCAATCCTGCGGTTCAACTGCAGTGTGTATGCAGACTGGGGGTGCCGTTTCAAAAGCGGGTCTCGCTGTGCTCAGCTGTACCAGCTCGGTGTGGTGGGGGTTTGTCTGATTGTGGTGACCTGCTTTCAATCAGCTGCATCTCAGGGCATCCTGTTGTGGTGTTATGCGTATGCAGGTTGGGTTGGGGTGTTGCATGGGGCGTATCAAAGGGGCTTTCTTGCTGTCAAAACAGCGCCTGGCCGTGCAGTCAGCCATGTGCAAGGGATGCAAACTCTTGCCAGCCTATGGGTTTAAAGATTGGCTCCTTGTTGAGTGGCTTGAAAGGGTTCGGGTTTGGCTTGAAAGGGTTCGGGTTTGGCTTGAAAGGGTTTGGTTTGAAAGGGTTTGGCTTGAAAGGGTTTGGGTTTGTCGTGGAATCATCAGTGGGTAGGGTGACAGTCCCGGGTTGGGTGTGGGGCTGCGCTCAGTGTATATCCACCACTGCTGCTGTGTTGCATACATTACATTACATTACATTACATGCTCCACTCAACGAGGAGTGGGGACCCCAGTCAGGATACATACATTCATCGAACAAAAGGCGCCGCAGCTGCTGGCCGCATGTGCCCAGCTTCCATGCAAGCTGCTGGCGACATGCTCTGCTGTCAATGCGCACACCACATGTGGAGTGTACACTACGCAAATCACATGTGGAGTGTGCACTCCTCGACCGGCGTTGTGGTGTGGCGCGGCTGCAACTTATTGGCTGAGGCCGGCGCATTGTGGAAAAGAAGTACGTCTTTTATGTGTGCCGCATACATATATACCTGGCAGAACTGTTGGGCAGCTGGTTGGTGTTTGTCATCATTGCCGCCATGTCATGTTTGAAAGCATATCACAGATGTCACCAGGCTGGCTACCTCGGAAGCCCCTGGTTTATCATGACATCTCATGCGGGTTGCTGCAGTGGGGGCCTCGAACAGCAGGCTGCATGCCACCCACATGGGTTGTACCCTTATGCACATTTCTTAGGCACACAATCAGTCGCTGCCCAGATTACGGCTGGGCAGAAAAGGCTGGTCAGGAACGGCTTCTGCTGTGTCACTGACAGGCTGTCAGTGTTCTGAATGGCTTCAGCGTCTGACCACTCCTAGCAATGCCTGCTACTGCTGCCGAACCGTAGCTATGCTTGCAGTTGTCCCCGTATCACAGGACTCCTCTTTGAAATACTTGAAGGGAAGGACTTATAGGCTGACATTGTGGTTGTCACAGCACAGTGGTTTGCCATCTCAGCTGGTAGCTTGCTCAGCAGCAGCAGCAGCAGCAGCAGCCGTTTTTTGGCCATGTGCTTCCAGGTTGAGGCCATGCACTAGTGGCACATGGCATAGGCTGTGTGCCCTCAGCTGTGAGACAATGCACTTGACGCCTGGTAAATGCTGATAAGGCATCTGATTCAGCGCCTCGATCAGGCAGACGCCAGCACGTCTGCTCAGCTGCTTGACGATCAGATGTGTGTGAGTTTGCGTGTCGCGTGAACTCAACCCTATTCTTTTGTGGCTCTGCCGTGGTACTAGGAAACAGTGTTGCGCTAATTGTATGCCAAAGCCAGCAGCGCTTGCGCCGCATGTGCGCTGAGGCATGCGGCCCCTGTGTGTTGTCACATCACACCAAGGATGACTCAGCTCATCTGGCCAGCTGACTGTGATGTTGCCTTCCACTGCTTACCAGCTGGCCAGCTGACTGTTGATCAGTTTTTGTTTTGTTCTCACGTGTTACTCTTGTCACTAGGGCGAGGGGGGGCGATCTGTCTTGCAAGTGTTTGATCAATGCTGTTGTTATCTATCTGTTGTAACTTCCAGTCTCTGGATCTGAAAACCATAGCGCGTGCTTTTGATGGCGTTTTGTATCAGCAGTGGCAGGGGTGCCCGCGTGATGCTGCTAGTGGTCATGGTGTCTACAGTACCTATGAGCGGTGGTTTGCGGCATGCTCTTCTGCTGACATGCTGTCTGTGAGCCCAGCTTTATGGTGCCCAGATTATGTCTCTCAAACTGCTGGGATCAACAGAGAGCATCTGGGGTCCTTGACCCGTTTCCGGTTGGGTGCTCATGATTTACGTGTCTGCAGTGGCAGGTGGCAGCGACCACCTGTGCCGCGAAGTGACAGGGTGTGCCTACGTCCTGGCTGCGAGTTCGAGGTTGTTGAGGATGAGTTTCATATGGTCTTTGAGTGCCCTTTCTATGCACCAGTCCGCGAGCGATTTGCTATGTTGTTCGAACCCTTCGGGGACTCGTCACAAACATGGGCTACTATCGCTGGTTGTCACCCAGCAGGCGATGACATGATCACTTTTATGAAGCAGGCACCTGCTTTGGTGGCTGCCTTTGTGCACTGCTGCTATCTGATGCGGTGTCACCCGGACACTGATCCTGAGATCCTTCTGTCCTGCTAGACTATTGCTCAAGTTATTGATGATGCTGATGAGTTTTTTTCTGCGATTTATTCTGACGGTTTGGATGATGATGAGCTGTTCTTCGATGTTTCCCCCCTATGAGCCTCTCGTTGGCTCCTGACTGGGGTTCCCACTCCTCGTTGAGTGGAGCATGTAATGTAATGTAATGTTATCCAGTGGAGTTGTCCAACAACGGTGACGGTTGGCAACTATGAGCCAGTCAACGGTTGGCAAGTATGAGCCCGTCAATGGTTGGCAGCTATGAGCCAGTCAATGATTGGCAACTGTGCGCCACAGCCAACTATGAGCCACAGCCAATTGTGTGTGGTGCGGCCCACTGAAAACTCCATGTCCACAGCGTTTGTATTGTGATAACTGTCAGCGAACCAGTGTGGCTTGCTCTGCTGAGTGAGTGTTGTCGCGCCCAGCAACTAGGCTGTATGGCATGGCTTTGCCTCACACAGACGGTAATTGCTTGCTCACACCTCACATCTTTTGTTGTTTTGGGTAGCACCATGTAACTCTATCAGTGCCGCTAGCAATTAGAACATGCAGTGCATGCACTTCTTCCGGGGGATGATCGTCTCTGCTACAGTTCAAGCACATGCTCCAAAGTGAAGGCCCATCTGTTACAAGCAATTAAGGCAACACGCGCCCAAGCCTTGAATCAAGACTTGCAGTGCTGACTTGCAGTACCACTTGCCAAAAGCCGTCTTAGCCCCCGGACGCTCTTGACAAGTGCACATGTGGCTGCTGCTGCTGCTGCTGCTGCTGCTGCTGGTGGTGGTGGTGGCGCATGATGCTGCCGGGTAGCCATGCTGGCGCCTGGCATGTGCTGCAGTAGTGATCCAGTGGATGGCTGATGTAGTGGTTGCCCAATGAGCCTGTCATTGGCTAGGAAACGGGCTGTGTTCCCGCCATGTAACACACAATTCGTGAGCACGACAGCACTGCCACGACGGGCTGAGCGGCTGCAACTGCGGCTGCGGCTGCAGCGCCTGCTGCTGCTGCGGCGGCGGGTGCAACGGCGGGCGCAGCGCCTGCTGCTGCTGCTGCTGCTGCTGCAACTGTTGCTGCTGCAACTGCGGCTGCAGCGCCTGCTGCTGCTGCTGCTGCTGCTGCTGCTGTGTAGTCGTCCACACCCTCCTGCAGCAGCCACCACGCAAGCAAGAGACACGTATGCTAACACAAGTCCATTCATGCTGTGGCGAAGTGCAGCACATGCAAAGCTTTATGCAGCACAGCGATACACCCAAGCCCGACTTGCCAGCACCCGCATCTGCCACTACGCCCCCACGTAAGACAAAGAATTTACCTCCGTTGCAGCACAACAGCATGTCAGCAGCAAGTGGCAGCAGTGTCGACACCCTCACCTGATAGCACTGCACATGCGCTATGCCCCGCACCAAGGACGCATCATTGTGCAAGCGAGATGTGGGAGCCGCTGACATTGCTGCTGCTGCTGCTGCTGCTGCTGCTGTGGAAGCCGCTGACACTGCTGCTGCTGCTGCTGCTGCTGGCTACATGTGGAAGCTGCTGACACTGTTGCTGCTGCTGCTGCTGCTGCTGCTGCTGTGAGCGAGAAGTGGAAGCCGCTGATACTGTGGCTGCTGCTGCTGCTGCTGGCGACATGTGGAAGCCTGCAAAGCTGCTGCACATCGAGCAGCAGCCAGCCAGCATGCAGTTGGCAGTCACAGCCGGCTGCACCAGCCGCATTCGGCATTCAGGCCCCTTG
Source organism: Tetradesmus obliquus (assembly GCA_030272155.1). Lineage (NCBI taxonomy): Eukaryota > Viridiplantae > Chlorophyta > Chlorophyceae > Sphaeropleales > Scenedesmaceae > Tetradesmus > Tetradesmus obliquus. Next base: position 3,862,482 of record CP126204.1, read on the forward strand.
CTGTCGCCGCTGCTGCTGCTGCTGCTCCCTGCTGCTGCTGTCCCTGACCCTGCTGCTGCTGCTGCTGTTGCCTGTTCAGCAGGTGGATGCACTTGCCCAGCAGCACAGGCTGCCATATAACTTATGTGATATAATTCAACCACGAGTGGCGGATGCAGCAGCCACATGCGCCATGTACTTGCACCTTGCTTCAGAGCCCTTGCTGCTGCCGCTGCTCCTGACCCTGCTGCTGCGCCCGACCCTGCTGCTGCCCCCGACCCTGCTGCTGCCATTGCTGCTGCTTGCTGCCCCTCCAGCAGGATGCGCTTGTGCAGCAGCACAGGCCTCAGCGCCTCCACCAGCAGCAGTGCATCCAGCCGCTGCAGCGTTACAAACGGCACGCCTGCTTTGGCTGCTGCTGCCCGGTGCTGCTGCAGGTTCACTGCACGGCCGCTGTCCCAGCGGGGCTTACAGCACACTTTGATGTGACATGTGATTACACCCTGCTTCAAGGCCCTTGCTGCTGCTGCTGCTGCTGCTGCTGTCGTTCCTCTGCTGCTGCTGCTGCTGCTGCTGCTGCTGCTGCTGCTGCTGCTGCTGCTGCTGCTGCTGCTGCTGCTGCTGCCCCTCCAGCAGGATGCGCTTGCGTAGCAGCACAGGCCTCAGCGCCTCCACCAGCAGCAGTGCATCCAGCCGCTGCACCGTTACAAACGGCACGCCTGCTTTGGCTGCTGCTGCCCTGTGCTGCTGCAGGTTAACTGCGCGGCCGCTGTCCCAGCGGGGCTTGGCCAGAACACAGTGCCCCTTGCGGATGAGGTTGGTCAGGCGCAGCACATGCGACAGGCCTGATTGGTCAATCAGCGCCTCCATCTCACTGCAGGCAGTTGAGAACGTTCTGCGGTGGTTTGAACAGGAGGACTCAGACAAAGCAACTGGTATAAAGGAGCGTGCATGTCACAGCTGGCCGCAGGAGGCGTTGCATGGCCTTGTCAGCACACAATGCCCCTTGCGGATGAGGTTGGTCAGGCGCAGCACATGCGACAGGCCTGATTGGTCAATCAGCGCCTCCATCTCACTGCAGGCAGTTGAGAACGTTCTGCGGTGGTTTGAACAGGAGGACTCAGACAAAGCAACTGGTATAAAGGAGCGTGCATGTCACAGCTGGCCGCAGGAGGCGTTGCATGGCCTTGTCAGCACACAATGCCCCTTGCGGATGAGGTTGGTCAGGCGCAGCACGTGTGACAGGCCTGATTGGTCAGCGCCTCCATGTCACTGCAGGCAGTTGAGAACGTTCTGCGGTGGTTTGAACAGGAGGACTCAGACAAAGCAACTGGTATAAAGGAGCGTGCATGTCACAGCTGGCCGCAGGAGGCGTTGCATGGCCTTGTCAGCACACAATCCCCCTTGCGGATGAGGTTGGTCAGGCGCAGCACGTGTGACAGGCCTGATTGGTCAATCAGCGCCTCCATGTCACTGCAGGCAATGTGAGGGGTGTGCACAGTACATGACGGTTGAGAGAAGGCGCCGTTTTATGCGTCAGCTGCGATACCTGTGCCGCCTTGAACAGCGGAGAATCAGGTAGCCTGTTGTCTGTTCATACTTGGCGGTAAAGGGTACAGCAGCAGAAAGAGTACGCGATATCGCCTGCTTGAAAAATGCATGCTGCTGTGTGCTGGTGCCGCACCTGCACTCACAACTGCCTGCCTTGAAGATGGCCAGGCACATTATACAACAAAAGCGGTGGCTTGACTGGCTGCAGCTGACGGCTACAGCTGTCGGCTACAGCTGTCATTTACAGCTTGTCACCTGTACACGTAGCCGCCTGCCTGAAAGATAACAAGGCACATTGGTAACACAAGCGGTGGTGCGACTGCTTACGGCTGTTGGTTGAGCAATCATTACCTGTACACGTAGCCGCCTGCTTTGAATATGACGAGGCGCCTGCGGGGAGTAGGCATGGCTTGCAGGACCTGCAGGGTGCAGCAGCAGGCCGTGGCGCAGCAGTATGTGCAACATGCCCATTAGGTGCTGTGCAAGTTAAAGGTCGGTGTTGTACGCTGTTCACACGTGGCTTGCAGGACCTGCAGGGTGCAGCAGCAGGCCGTGACGCATGCACCTTGAGCGCTTGCACGGCAGATCAAGGCAATGGTCCTGCTTGTACGCTGTTTGAGCATGAGTGCAGTCATGCGCCTTGTGACACACTTGAGACACTGCTTGTGCACGTGCGCCTTGGTGTGGGCTGCGTGCTGCTTGCACTGCAGGTGTGCAGCCATGGATGTGGCAGCATCTGCCAAGCGCTAAGCTTTTGTTCCACACATGATTTAAGCGTGTGACATTGCGCTGTTGCTAGCACGGTCCAGGCACTACTGAGTAGCCTGGTGGATGCACTGGTTGCCAGCCAGCTCTGCCCAACCCCTTGAGTGTTGCAGGACACTGCACTGGAACCGTACTGATCACCAATCAGCACCCGATATGCAACCGTGCAACAGCCAGAAGCTTTGACTCGCCTGCAGCAGCTGCTGAGGGTCTTCTGGTGCCACAGGGGGCGGTGCATCAGGCGCGCCAGCAGCAGCAGACAGCGGCAGCACCCACATCCCAGGAGGCACCCCAGCTTGCAGGACAGCCCTGCTGGGGCTGACTCTGCTACTGCTGGCTCTTTGAGATTGGCTACTGCTGTTGCTCCTCATGCTGTTTCTGCCAGTCGGTGTGGCAGTGGTAAGATGGGTGCTGCTGCTGCTGCTGCTGCTGCTGCTGCTGCTGCTGCTGTTGCTGCTGCTGCTGCTGCTGCTACGGCTTGCGGAGCGTATGGCCCTGCTGTCAAACGCCCTGGTTGATCGAGCTGATGCTGACTGCTGCTGTTTGTGAGTCGTGTCTTCCAACTGGCGTTTTGCAAGTTTGCGCCTGCCAGCAGCTGCTAGCATTTCTGCCCTCTGCTGTGCGCTGCTTCTGCTGCGTGGCTGGATGGCTGGGCTGCTAGCAGAATCAGCATCAGCTGTGGAGGCTGGAAGAGGCGCAACAGCATATGCTGGAGAGATATCATCCTGGTAATAGCTGTTGTTGGTCGGTTCTGCCGTTGAAAAGGTTGACGTTGCTGCCTGCTGCAGTTGTTGCGAGGTCCCTGCTGGGTGTGAAACGGGCTCGCCCGCTGCACCAGTCACGGTGAGTTTGAACTTTGTCGGATTCTGACGTACATCGGTGCTACTGCGGACAGAGCGTGCAGGCTTGCCAAAGTTTGCATGCAAGCAGCTCATCCTGCAGAGTTCGCTGTTGTCGGGCTGATTTCCACATCGCAAAACAATCGCAGCCAGTCCCAGCAAGATGAATATACTGTGGCAGCTTTGCCTTCAAACCAAAGCAGACTGGGTAACACACCTCAGCCCAAGAACCCTAGTGCCAGAGTTCACAGTTACTTTCCAGTGCGATGCATCGATGAGTGCTCGGCTACTCGGCCACCAGGCTTCAGGTTTGCCTGTTCAAGCAGCAATGGTGAGCCATCTAGCCTGTGACTTTGCTCACATAGGCGACCCACTGCCAAGGCTGGCTGATCAAGCTGTGTGACAGGATGCTGTACAAACTGCACAGCATTTCATGCCTGTATGAGCACACTTCTCTGCAAAATAAAAGCACACCCAGTATGCACTGAGAGGTTGTGATTCTACCTCTCTGCTACCACATCCCACGGACTGCATGTCACCAACACTCTGCTACCGTTATCACAAACGCTTCCCGTCGCTGGACTGAGTGCTGAAGTCGTTACAGCTGCTACAGCTGCTGGTAGCAGTAGTCCAGCAGCAGCCGCATCTCTGCAGCCATCAAACCCTCAAAAAACTTCAGCAGCTGCGCCGCATGCAGTGCACTGAGAGCTTGTGATTCTACCTCTCTGCATGCCACATCTCATGGACTGCATGTCACCAACACTCCACTACTGTTGATACAAACGCTTCCCGTCACTGGACTGAGTGCTGAAGCCGCTACAGCTGCTACAGCTGCTGGTAGCAGTAGTCCAGCAGGAGTCGCATCTCTGCAGCCATCACGCCCTCGCAAAACTTCAACTGCTGCGGGTCCCTTCTCTCAGCCACCTCACAGCACAGGCCCACAAACTTTGAAGGCACCCAGCTACTGCCATGCTTTGCCACATGTGCCTCTGCTGCTGCATTGCCTGCTGCCAGCTTCCGTGCTTCTTTCAGCAGCGCTGCATTGATCGGGTGCTGCCCTGCTGCACGGTACCTGCAGCAAATGGGACAAAGTACATCGCACCAGCACATGTGGTGTTGGAACTTGCGGAAGAAAGGCAGCCAGTAGCAGCGCCGGCTGTGTTGGGCGCTGGGTACAAGAGACCACACCACACGCGCAGCATTGGCGCACACTGCATCTATTCAATGTGCATGCAGCACACGTCTCCCGGTGCACTGCAGCACACGGGGGAGCCCCCATGATCACATGCGTCTACATGCGTTTGTATTGCAACAGCTCACCAGTAGTTCGCGTTGCTGAAGCCCGACCCAGGCCGTTATCCAGCACTGCGCAGACAGCACAGAGCCCCATGCCTTGCTCCATGCACTGCAGCACACCACACCACACATGTGATCTACATGCATTCAACTGCAACAGCTCACCAGTAGTTTGCGTTGCTGAAGCCTGACCCGAACTCGCCGATGCACTGCCCCTCCTGCCGGTGTATCAGTGCGTGCACGTACGCCGCCTCTGCTGCTGCGGGGCTGCTGGCTACGGGCTTGCCTGCGAAGCAACCGGCACACACACAAAACACAGCAGTCAGTTTGACGCACAGCATGAGGCACGTCACTCTGCATGCATCCAGGTGGCAAGCTTTTTGAACGCAATTGCGTGCAAGCAGCCACTGACACACGTTCTAGGTGGCGCATTGCATGCATGGACTCGGAAACAATCATTGCTGCACTGCACCGCACAATAACGTACGATGCCCGCTGTACTGCATTGTGCATCATATCAACACTGGCAATCAACCACCTTGCAGCCAGCAGCCAGTTTCTGCTGCAGCTGCATGCTGCTCCCACCTGCGTACGGCGTCCAGGACCCCCAGCACAGCGGGGTGACCAGGTTATGTGCCGCATCCAAGCCCCCGCAGGCAACATACAGCAGCCCTGCGATCACCCAAGCCATATGCTCCCTGCCTGTGCTGCTGCTGCTGCTGCTGCTGCTGGTTGGCAGGACATCGGCTGGCTGCAGCCCTGCTATGCAGTCTGGGAGTGGCACTGTTGGGTCTGCATCGTACTGCATGGGCAGGCTTGTGATGGTCATGGGGTGGGACTGCAGGTATTCTAGAACCTGCGGAGAGTTGGCAGGTGCAAGAGGCACACCAGTGAGCATTTGCAGAGCGGATGGCATTTGCTCAAGCAATTTGTCGGAGCTGACTTCGAAGGGCAGCGCACCAAATGAGTGCTGTGAGCGTGGCTGAATGCAGGTGATAGTTGATGCTTGAGGCTGCAGTTCGCTTTTTGCAGCTGTCCCTTGAATGCCAAGCACACCTTGTGCTTGTGTGAGCGGGTAGATGGATGCATGTGCTGCAGCGCTGTTGCACGTGCACTGGTGAAGATCAGCCTTGTTCTTGACTGGCATAGGTCTGAACACAAACATCAAAGAAGCATGTAGGACTGGCTAGATGGGATGTGCAGCAACATTGGTGCCAGGTGGCGCACCTGCTGCACTCGCTGCGGCGTGCGTTGCTTTCCAGATGCAGCATCTGCTGCTGGAGGAGCTGCCATGCAAGCCACAGCAGCAAAGCCAGCTGCTGCTGATGCTCTAAGTGATGACCGCAGGGCAGAGCGGCAAGCCAGCAGCAGTGAGCTACTGCTGGTGTGTGGGTGCAAGCAGCGTGTTGTGCGAGCAGGTGCACCTGATGAGGTATGCCAGGAAGCAGGGTTCATGTGACAAGCTTTAGCGTTTTCGGAGCAGGAGATATGGCAGCACTGCAGACGTGGGTGGATGCCTGCGGGGCTTGAGGAATGAGCCTGTTGTGCTGTAGTGCCGAGGACAACGGATGAAGGCTGATCGAGTGCGGCACCGGTTGTGAAGTTTATTTGTCGATGAGGAGTGTTTAAAGCAGCCAATGTTGCAGCGTCAGCGGGGTTATCTCGTTACTGACAGGTCACTAGGTCTTCGTTGTTGTCGGACCGTGGCATTTGATAAACTGCGTGCACCTGTTGGCCTTTGATCAGTGCGTCCAACTAAGAGACGTAACAAGGCAGCAAGAACGCACGCTTGAACGCATCCGTGACGCCACACTGCACACAGCAGCAGCACACCGCAGCAGCAGGCACTCCTCACCCACTCAGCCTGCATGCCGCAACAGGAGCCTGAACCTTGCTTCCGTATCGCGGAAGAATGTTTATCTTGACCACAGTAGAGGCAGACGTGCGTGTGCACCCAAGAGACCTAAATAAGCCGCCATTGACAGCAGTAACGGACGTCATAGAGCAGCTATACCTTGACAAAGTAGTGCAGGACTTGGGGCTAGTTGTTAGCATATATGACATTCAGCAGGTTCAGGGCGGGCACATCTACCCAAACGACGGCGCAGCATACTTCAAGGCGCGCTTTCGATGCATAGTGTTCAGGCCATTTGTAGGGGAGGTGCTGGTGGGCAAGCTGCTGTCCTGCAACAAGTGAGTGGCTGGTGCTAGAAGCAGCAGCTTGAATCAGGGAGATAACAAGGCACTACGCTCCTGACAGCAGCAGGTTTGAGGCTTCAGCAGTGACACGTCAATCGTCTAGGCCTGACAGCATGTGCTTGTTGTGGGGTGCCAGTAACTGTGGTGCCGCACAGACTGTCCTGCAAGCAAGCGAGCAGCACAAGCTTGTACAACTTGATGTGCAGGGCAGCTTAAAAACTGTTATCCAGGCTACTTCGCGTGTGGCGTGTCAGCAGCAGACGTGCAAGCCAACATAACCCAGTGTTACTCCACTGCAGACCCATCAGCAGCTGCAGCCGTTTGTATGCAAGTGGATAGCGCACAAGCCAATCGGTGCTGAGCCTGCTTTATGTAAATTTGCTTCTTTCATGTTGTATGATCATCAGCACTGCTGCTGCTGCATCCACTGCTGCTGCTGCATCCACTGCTGCTGCTGCTGCTGCAGGGAGGGGCTGCGTGTGAGCCTAGGGTTCTTCAGTGATGTGCTGATCCCCGACTACGCGCTGCAGTCGCCCTCCTACTACAATGAAGAGGAGGGCGTGTGGGTGTGGAAGTATGAAGGCAGTGACATGTTCATGGACATAGGTGCGGTGTTATACAGTGGGATGTATGACAGCAGCAGCAGCAGCAGCAGCAACGGCAACAGCAAAATGCACTGGACAGCATCACAGGCCTGCTGTTGACATTTGCGTTCAGGGTGTGTGGGTGTGGAAATATAAAGGCAGCGACATGTTCATGGACATAGGTGCGGCACGGGGAAAGGTGCAACACGTCGGCAGCAGCAGCAGCAGTACCGAACAGCAACAAACGACAACTGCCAAACATTGTTGATATTGAGGGCGTGTGGGTGTGGAAGTGTGAAGGCAGCATTATGTTCATGGACATAGCTGCGGCTCTTGAATAAGGTGGCATGACGGCAGCAGCAGCAGCAGCATCAACATCAGCAGCAGGGCTTCAAGACTACGAGGCAGCTGTTGAATTTTGTGATGAGGGCAGTCGATCAATCAGGTTCAGCGATAGTTGCTGGATAAAAAAGGGCATTTTCAGCAGCTGCAGTAGCGGAAGTGCAGTGCAGCAAGCAATGCGGCTGTTGCTGACACGCCTAGAGCATTTGCAGGAAGCGCCACGGGCCGCGAAGCACTGATTGAGTGAGGTTGCATCTTACAAGATGCAGATGTTTGTCACAGCCGGCCAGCACTCCCTGCTGTCAAGTCAATTGCAACCTTCTCCTGTTTCCACCTTCACGTTGTCCGTGTTTCTGCTTCTGCTTTTGCAGGGGAGGAGATCCGATTTCGGGTTGCCTCGCTGCGCTTCAACGCCACCCCAACAATTGTGTTTCCTTATATAGTATGTTTCTTGTGCTTGCGCAGGAGAAGAGATCCGATTTCGGGTTGCCTCGCTGCGCTTCAACGCCACCCCAACAATTGTGTTTCCTTATATAGTATGTTTCTTGTGCTTGCGCAGGAGAAGAGATCCGATTCCGGGTTGCCTCGCTGCGCTTCAACGCCACCCCAACAATTGTGTTTCCTTATATAGTATGTTTCTTGTGCTTGCGCAGGAGAAGAGATCCGATTTCGGGTTGCCTCGCTGCGCTTCAACGCCACCCCAACAATTGTGTTTCCTTATATAGTATGTTTCTTGTGCTTGCGCAGGAGAAGAGATCCGATTTCGGGTTGCCTCGCTGCGCTTCAACGCCACCCCAACATCAGCGCAGCTGCAGCAGCAGGCAGCAGCAGCAGCGGCAGCAGCAGCAGCAGACGGCGGGCAGCCGCCGCCGGCTGGCCCCACAGTGCATTCCCCGCTGGAGGTGCTAGGTGACATAGATGGTGATGGGCTGGGACTGACTTGCTGGTGGCAGCCAGTGGCAGAGGAGGAGCCAGCAGCCAGCTAACAGCACCGCAGTTTCTTCTTTGCTCGTGTTTGACATAGATGATGATGGGCTTAGCTTGACCTGCTGGTGGCAGCCGGTAGCAGAGGAGGAGCCTGCAGCAAGCTGACACAGAAACACGCTATATGCGCATGCGCTGACAGTACTACTGCAGGTGGTGCCTGAAGCAGCAGCGTCACTGCGTGGTGTGGGCATTGGAACTGTGAGCGATTGCTGCCGCCAGCTTTTAATCCGATGGTGAGCAGCGCATTTGTGTGCTTGTGATCTACTTGCTAGCCATTGACGGGTTGGAGCTGACATTATGTTGGTAGCCGTTTGTTGAGGAGGAGCCGGCAGCAAGCTAACAAAGCATGGACTGTGTGCATGTATATTGACTAATTCATGTGGCTCCTGAGCTCTGAAGAACTCAGATATATGCACAACTGCCCACCTTCAAGCAATGCTGGGCCAAGAGACCCCCGCCCACAGCATGTGCTGACAGTATCGTGGTGCCAAAGCAGCAGCAGCTTTTAACCACTTGGCATCTTGTGAAGTTTGTTTTCGTGTGGTGCAGTCGTTGTTGGGTCATATTGGGTTTCAATTGGCCGCCTGCTGGCCAAGCGATGCGCTCTGCATGCATGCAGCGTCAAGGATGGTTGGCACATGACTGGTGTTGATGCAGGAAGCTTTTGATAGATACGTGGGCCAGTGGTGTGCATAATGTCCTGTAGTGGTTAGCTGTCCCCTGTCTCAGACCATGTATCAGGGTACCCGGCTGGTGTTTGTCATGGCGCACCTCATAGCCCTCTCAATTGAACGAAGCTGCGGCTCATGCGGCCTTCAGATGATGCCAGCAACCACTTTGGAACCTCAGCAGCAGACGCCTGGGACTCAGATGGTGATGCTCAGCAGGTCAAGATGATCTTGACCACAGCATGTTACGTCACGTTACATAAGTCACTCAAATGAGGAGTTAGAACCCCATAAGGAGCCAACAAGAGGCTCATAAGGGCGCTTTGCGGCCGGCCGATTACTAATCAGTGTAGTACACTGATGCGCAGCAGCCAGCCTGCTAGTGGCGCACCGTGCTGCAACCCCTGTTTGTTTCAAAGCTCCACAGCTACTCGGCTCGCTGCCACCTCTAAGCAATCCATAAGCCGTTTGGGCAGCACCTGCTGCAACACATCTTGCATGACCCGCCTCTGCTGCGCAGACTTCAACTGAACAGGCAGCACCACGCATACCTCACGCAATGCACTCAGAGTGCCCACAGCCTGCAGCAGCAGAGCAAAGCTGCCGCAGCCATGATGAAGATATGCACGGCTTGTATCCAGTGCGTCCATGCCACTTAACACCTCAGCAGCATACAGATGTGCTGCTGCTGGCAGCCCGCCTACTTCTAAAGCAGCCACGACATCATCACCAACGGACGGCATAGCCATGCGCCCAAACCCCTGTATGCTCAACCACCGCAGCGCTGTCAGCTGAGTGAGCGCAAGCGCAAACTCAGCGTGCGTTGCCTGCAGGCAGCCATACCAACGGCCAGCACAGCCGCCGCTCAGTGCCAAATTGGTCAGGCCTGTTAGGGCACTGATCTGCTGCAGAACAGCAGCAGGCATGTGAGCGCTGCTCCAGCGCAGCTCTCTCAGCGCAGCACGCGCCACGCTGCTGCAATGCCTGCTGCAATGCCTGCTGCAGTGGCCTCCGTTTCCTCCCAAGTTGCAGGGGACGCCCCGCTCCATTCAAACGCCAGACTGACTTCCTGCAAGCTGCTCAGGCTGCTGAGCTGTGCAAACATCAGTGCTGCCTTTGTGTTATTATCCAGCAGCACCTGCAGCCTCTCTAGCCGGGTCAGAGCCAGCAGGGGCTGCACACTGACTTGAATGCCGTCCGTTCAATCATAACTTGAAAGCTCAAGCTCCAGTAGATTAGGCGGCAGCTGGCATGCGCCAGTAGACAGGCATGTACCCTCTATTGCCAGTTTTGACAGCCCTGTCAAGTGCCCCAGCTGCAAGGGACTAGGCTGCAGCACGCCACGCACGTCCCTGCTTGCAGGATCTGTGACATACAAGTCCAGCTGCTGCAGCTGCGGCAGCTGCAAGTGCTTCAGCTGGCGCACTGTGACTGCCTCGAGTCGCAGGTATGTCAGCTGCTGCAACGCAGACAGCGGCGCTAAGACAGCGTCCCCATTGTGCCGTGCTAAAGCGCTACTTTGTGAGTAGTACAGATCACGCTTGGCACATGAAGCCTCCACGCTGAGGATGCGCAGGGCCGTCAGTTGGCCGAGCGCAGCAATCTGTGCTGCACTGCGCCAGTCTAAGGTGCAGGCGAGGTGCTGCAAGCTAGTGGCTGGCAAGTACTGCAGCAGCGGTGCCTCGCCGCCCCTGACGGCTTCATAAACTCCCAATGTGCAGGACTGCAGCTGCCAGCTGCTGGCAAATGGCTCTGCTGCTGCCGGGTTGCCTGCTACTGCTGCTGCTGCTGCTGCTGCTCTTTTTGGCGAAGCAGCTTGGAGTGCTGCTACCAATGCTGCAGTTGCTAGGCGCCAGCCGCGACATTGGTTGACAAAGTCGTTACCCTCCATTAAGTGCAGTGATTTGACGATGCTGGCATGCTGCTGCAGCCATGGTGCCAGCTGCAGCAGCTGATGTGGATTATGCAAAAGCCTCATTGTGACATGCAGCTGCTGCAGCTTGGGCGGCAGCAGCTGCAGCTGCGCAGGCGTTACTGGGCCGATCTTCATATGCGTTAGTTGCTGCAAGCCTGCTGCTAGTGGGTGAAACACGTCAGCATCGTCTGCTGCTGTGCACTGCAGCTGCAGGCGCTGCAGGTTGGAAAGAGCTGCAATTGCCTGTATGCTGACGCTGCTGTTTGCGTTTACGTCTGCAATGAGCTGTGTTAGGTGCAGTGCTGGCAGCTGCAACACCCTAGGGCTTGATATGCTGCCCCTGAGTGTAAATGAATGCAGCTGCAGTGAGCCTGCTGCTGCTGCATGCCGCAGTGATAGCTCTAGTGCCGTGACCGCTGCTAGCCTCCTTGCGCCCACTGCGCTGCTGCTGCTCGGCAGCTGCAGCTCAAGCGAGCGCACAACGCAGGCATTCGTACGCAGCCACTGAGCGAAACTATGAGCTTGCTGCAGCGTCTGCACTTGCAGCGCCACTGCCAGCTGGCCAGCCAGCAAGTGCGTCGCTGCCTGCTGCAACTGCTTCGACGTCTGCAGCAGTGCTGCAACCACCTGCACATCCTGCATGACGCTAGGGCAGGCCATGAAAGCTACTTGCAAGCAGGAGATCAGGCTTGATTGGTGGTTCATGCCGGCGGCGTTCATTGCGCCCTGCTGATGCTGCTTAGTGCAACATGTGGTGCTACTGCAGGGCAATTCAGCAATACAAACTTCAACACGTGCCTCTCAGGACAAGACAGCAAATCAGGATGTACAGGTACTCTTTAATGATGAAACGCTCCCAGCACAGTCGCTAAGCAGTGGTCCCTGATGTCCTTAGCACACACTGTGAATGACAGTCACTACAAGCGGGTGATGAAAGGGGGCCAGACTCTACAAGTGAACTCTTCGCATGTGCAAAAAGCTACATTGCTGCTTTTATTATAAACTACTATTAGACTGCTCGAGAAGTGGACGCTTAGTAAGCCACTTGCGACATGAGACGAGCTGGGTTGAAGCTGCAGCAGCTGGCAACCCAGCATTTAGCAGATCCTGTGCTTGCTGAACGTCTGCTCTCGAACAGCCATGCAGGAACCAGCTCTGCCTGCAGCTTGTCCTCAGGCACAACGACATTCGCTCGTGTACTGCACCTCTCGGGGCGCCTAGCCGGCAATGCTAATCGTGTACCAGCTGGAGGACTTCTGTCGCTGCCCCAGCCGGGTGCAACGAGGCAGCAACGGGTGGGTCACTTGACACTGCTGCTGCTGTACCTCACCTCGATCTCATGCCTGACTTCAGCAGGCAGCGTGCTTGCATCCGCATGCTGGATTTGAAGTTTGCGTGTTTGCTGCGTTGTTGCAGCTCCATGCAAGGCTGGCAGACCTCTTCCGCAGGGGCATGTCTGGGGAGTCTGGGCCACAGAAAAGTAAGCATGCAGCTGGCTGGCATGGCTGCATGCAGCTGGTGTGTTGCAGCAGAGCAGCTGCGCAGCTGTCCAGCTGCACTAATGTGTGGCGTGCTTGCTTGCTGCATAAGCATACACTGCATGCGTGGATGCATGAGGTGCTTTTGCAGCTGCTGTGCTGGGGGTGCAGTGCGTGTGCTGCGCTGGCTTGGGGTCAGCAGCGTGCAGCATGCCATGCATGGGCCGCCGACAGGCAGTGTGGGCTGCAGCACTGCATGCGTGCTGAGATTATGCTGTCTGTATACAGCAACGTGATGCATGTCGAGCTTCATGGACACCAGTGCAGCTGTACCTGTTGTTGTTTGATGCAACAGCGTGCCTGTTTCATCTGAGCGACATGTGAACAAGATTGACATGTGAACAAGAATATTCAACAGCCAGATTTGACGGTTAGGTTTAGATTCACCATCTTCGTGCCTGTTGTCTTGTCCCTCTGCGCCTTTCCTGCAAGCAGGCTTCAAGAACTTCTTCCCTAAGGGCTCCAAGCCCAGCAACGCAGCCAATGCAGCAAAGCGGGAGAAGCCGCTGGGTGCGTGGTAGCCTGTCTTTACAGCAGCAGCAGCAGCAGCAGCAGCATGCGACACAGCGGACCAGTGCAGCCAACTTGTTTTGCTGCAACCATGGAGATGCAGCGACAGCTATAACAATGTCAGGACGTAGCAGTGACAGTGGTTTGAGGACGATCTGTCAACTTGAGCGTGCGCTACACACTTCGTGCAGTGCAGCCAGTGTCATAGGCAAACTTGCAGTGGTTATAGCGGCAGCAGCAGCCATGGCAGCGGCAGGGTGTGCCTTCTGACAGATGTTCATGCAGCAGGCATCTGTGTTCTTCACTCTTCACTTGTCCAAAGCTCTGTGTGTGTGGGCTGCTGTGTGCGTGCAGAGGGCGGCAGCAGCGGCAGTGGCGGCGAGGGTGGCGGCAAGGCGCCTGACATGAATGTGAGCGCCAACCTGATGCTGGCGACCACGCTGCTGGGCGCAGTGTTTGTGTACCAGGTAGGCTTTGTTGTGTCATAGAGCTGCAGTCGGTTACAGTGACAGGGGCAGCAGGGTATTTGTGGTGGTGACAACAGCGCGCCCAATCTTTCAATAGCTAGCCTTGCAGCTAGCTTTACAGCAACCAGTGTTCTGCGATCGTCACTGCATATCGACCTTGCTCCCGCTTGTGTTCTTCCTGTTGGTACCTGAACTCTTGCGCTGCTGCTGAAGTCTCGCTGCTGCTAATGGTTCTACTAAACAGCCACTCCCACTCTGTTATACAACTGTTACAACCTTGAAACTCAGATGCTGATGAACCCCGGCCCCAAGGCGCAGGAGATCTCCTTCCAGGAGTTCAAGACGGCGCTGCTGGCGCGTGGCCAGGTGGGTTGCTGCGCCTGCTGCTGCATGCATGCATGCTTTGCACAAGTTTTGCAGGACATTGGCAGCAAATTCACAGCAAAATGTGCAGCCGCGATGCTTGCAACTGCCACTGTATCGCGCGAGGCCAGGTGCGCTGCTGCGCCTGCAGCTGCATGCATGCATGCATGCATGCTTCCATACTTGGTGCACATTTACAGCAAACGAAAGTGCAGCTATGACCAGCGCAGTGGCCATCGTGTTGGGAGTGTGGTGTTCATTGCTGCCGCAGCTGTACTGTGTCACCTGCCGCTGCCTAGCACGCCTGGTGCTAAGAAGGTCAACACGTTGGCACCTTCGTTGCGGCGTCTGCAGGTAGCTCGCCTGGAGGTGGTGAATGGCAACATGGTGCAAGCATGCTGTGGTTTTAATCATTCTTGTACTCTGGCGCTCCGCTGCTTCAATATGTGTGCAGGTGGCGCGGCTGGAGGTGGTGAATGGCAACATGGTGCGCGTGTTCCTGCGAGGCAGCGCCAGCGGGGCGCCCGCAGGCGTGGCAGTGGCGGGTGGCGCGCCAGGCGCTGCTGCCACATCAGGCAGCCAGATCAGCTCGGATGACCTCTTTGCAGTTGGCACCGGCAACGAGGGTGAGTTGAAGGGTTATTCAGCAAGTGTGTCAAATTTGATTGTTGGTCCGGGCAGGTATCAGCTGTCAATCCTGCCGCAGGCTGAGGCAAATATTGCAGCTGCCAGAGACCCACACCGCTAGGAAGGGAACGGGGCCTCATTGTGGCTTTATTGTGGCCTGGTGATGGCTGCTGCCTTGGTTGTTCTGCCCACATGCAGGCGTGGAGCTGCGCAATGAATCACTTCCTCAATGGCAGGCTTCCGTACATCCCTGTCAGTGCTGGCTCACCTAAAACCTGCTGTCCAAAACTATTCTCAATCTTTCTGCGCTGTGTTGTGCTGCAGGCGTGGAGCGCAGCCCCAAGTACTACTTCCTCATCGGCAGCGTGGACAGCTTTGAGCGCAAGCTGGACGATGCACAAAAAGAGCTGGGCCTGGACAGCACCGCACACGTGCCTGTGAAGTACAGCAGGGAGGTGAGCGCGCCTGTGGTTCGTTTCATTGTGGTTTCTTGAGTTGCGCGCAGAGAAGTGAGCGCACGTGCTCGTCATGTACATCTGGCAGGCATGCAGTATAGCCGCACTGCTTGGCTTCTTGCTTTGGATTTGGAATTTTGAGTAGAGGTGAAAGCAGTGTGGACAGCTTTGAGCGCAAGCTGGACGATGCGCAGCGGGAGCTGCGGCTGGACAGCACCGCACACGTGCCCGTGAAGTACAGCAGGGAGGTGAGCATGTCTGGTTTGCAAGTCATGCTTTGTTGCGGTTGCTGTCATTACTGCTGTTGAGCTGGTCCTGGACAGCATTGCGCACATGTCTGTGGGGTGTGCAGACGTTTTGTTGTTTTGGCTGAGGGTTGGTGCAGCACAGCTTGAAGGGGTTGGGCCTGGATAGCACCGCACACGTGCCTGTGAAGTGCAGCAGGGAGGTGAGTTTGCGCGCATGTTTTCACCTGAGTCAAGTGCATCATGTGCATGTGTTTTTACCTGAGTCAAGTGCATCATGTGCATGTGCATGTGTTTTCACCTGAGTCAAGTGCATCATGTGCATGTGCATGTGTTTTTACCTGAGTCAAGTGCATCATGTGCATGTGCATGTGTTTTCACCTGAGTCAAGTGCATCATGTGCATGTGCATGTGTTTTTACCTGAGTCAAGTGCATCATGTGCATGTGCATGTGTTTTTACCTGAGTCAAGTGCATCATGTGCATGTGCATGTGTTTTTACCTGAGTCAAGTGCATCATGTGCATGTGCATGTGTTTTTACCTGAGTCAAGTGCATCATGTGCATGTGCATGTGTTTTCACCTGAGTCAAGTGCATCATGTGCATGTGCATGTGTTTTTACCTGAGTCAAGTGCATCATGTGCATGTGCATGTGTTTTTACCTGAGTCAAGTGCATCATGTGCATGTGCATGTGTTTTTACCTGAGTCAAGTGCATCATGTGCATGTGCATGTGTTTTCACCTGAGTCAAGTGCATCATGTGCATGTGCATGTGTTTTTACCTGAGTCAAGTGCATCATGTGCATGTGCATGTGTTTTTACCTGAGTCAAGTGCATCATGTGCATGTGCATGTGTTTTTACCTGAGTCAAGTGCATCATGTGCATGTGCATGTGTTTTTACCTGAGTCAAGTGCATCATGTGCATGTGCATGTGTTTTCACCTGAGTCAAGTGCATCATGTGCATGTGCATGTGTTTTTACCTGAGTCAAGTGCATCATGTGCATGTGCATGTGTTTTCACCTGAGTCAAGTGCATCATGTGCATGTGCATGTGTTTTTACCTGAGTCAAGTGCATCATGTGCATGTGCATGTGTTTTTACCTGAGTCAAGTGCATCATGTGCATGTGCATGTGTTTTTACCTGAGTCAAGTGCATCATGTGCATGTGCATGTGTTTTCACCTGAGTCAAGTGCATCATGTGCATGTGCATGTGTTTTTACCTGAGTCAAGTGCATCATGTGCATGTGCATGTGTTTTTACCTGAGTCAAGTGCATCATGTGCATGTGCATGTGTTTTTACCTGAGTCAAGTGCATCATGTGCATGTGCATGTGTTTTTACCTGAGTCAAGTGCATCATGTGCATGTGCATGTGTTTTCACCTGAGTCAAGTGCATCATGTGCATGTGCATGTGTTTTTACCTGAGTCAAGTGCATCATGTGCATGTGCATGTTTTCACCTGAGTAAAGTGCATCATGTGCATGTGCATGTGTTTTCACCTGAGTCAAGTGCATCGTGTGCATGTGCTAGCGATGCTGCTCGACGTCCTGTCTACCGTTGCAGAACCTTGCATTCACTCTCTGTTTGTTTGTGCTTTTGCTGTGTGCAGGTCTCCATCATGTCCACTGTGCTGGAGTTCCTGCCCACGCTGCTCTTCTTTGGCTGGGCCTACTGGCTGGTCAGCAGGCAGATGCGCAACATGCCGGGTGGTTTTGGCGGGCCCGGCAACCCGCTCAGCCGCATGGGGCGGGGAAGTGGCAATGGCAGCAAGGGCGCTGGCGGCTTCTTTGGCATGGGCAAGGCAACTGTTACCAGCGTAGACAAGAACGCAAAGGACAAGGTGGGTGCAATTACTTGTGATGATGTGTGATGATACGTTGACATCAGTTGACCTCAGCTGGAAAGCTTCCCTGCTGCTTGCAGTAGCTTGCGGGCTGTTGGAACTTGCCAGACGAGAAATGCTTTGCTGGCTTTGCTGTGCAGGTCAGCTTTGCTGATGTGGCGGGCTGTTACGAGGCCAAGCAGGAGATCATGGAATGACTGATCTTGGCTTGCATTTCACGAACTTCTATTTTGGCTAGGTGTGCAGGTCAGCTATGCTGACGGGGCGGGGTGTGACGCGGCAACGCAACAGGTCATGGAGTTTGTGACGGCCATCAGCCAGCTCTGCGCTTACTTATGCCTGCTGCGCCGAAATGCTGTCACGTGTGCAGGTCACCTTTGCTGATGTGGCGGGCTGCGATGAGGCCAAGCATTGATCATGGAGTTTGTGGACTTCGTAAAGAAGCCCGGCCCCGCTTGTCACAATTCTTGATGTGTACTGTTATTTCTACTGTTTGCAGGTCAGCTTTGCTGATGTGGCGGGCTGTGACGAGGCCAAGCAGGAGATCATGTAGTTTGTGGACTTCCTGGAGAAGCCTGACCCTGCACGTTACTTTGTATGTTATGTACTGTTATTTCTGCTGTTTGCAGGTCAGCTTTGCTGACGTGGCGGGCTGTGACGAGGCGAAGCAGGAGATCATGGAGTGTGCTCACCTGTGTCTGCTGCGCCTTGTTGTCTCTGTTTGTTTCACAGGTCAGCTTTGCTGATGTGGCGGGCTGTGACGAGGCGAAGCAGGAGATCATGGAGTTTGTGGACTTTTTGAAGAAGCCGGACAAGTACAAGCTGCTGGGAGCAAAGATCCCCAAGGGAGCGCTGCTGGTGGGGCCACCGGGCACAGGTGCGGCTTTTTGATTAACGCTAGTGTAGTGTTTTGTTTCGCTGCTGTGCACAGCATGCTGTGCCTATGTCGTGCACATGTTGACTCTGTGTCGCCCCGCATCTCGTGCTGTGTCCTGATGCAATCTTGCAGACATGACCTTGCTGCAAAGGCCACAGCAGGCGAGGCTGGCGTGCCCGTCCTGAACATCTCCTGTGTACAGTGTGTGGTGGGACCAACATGCTGCTTCATGTGCTGCCGCAGGCAAAACCCTGCTGGCCAAGGCCACAGCAGGGGAGGCTGGCGTGCCCTTCCTGAGCATCTCCGGCTCCGACTTCATGGAGATGTTTGTGGGCGTGGGGCCCGCACGCGTGCGCGACCTGTTCAGCCAAGCGCGCAGCCAGGCCCCTTCCATCATCTTCATCGATGAGATCGACGCCATCGGACGCGCGCGCGGCCGCGGCGCCATGGCAGGTGGGTGAAGAGATTTGCCTTTTTTGTTTTCCCTTTTGTGATGCTGTCGGGGGTTGGTGGCTGTGGCAGCTGCGTGCACTAGGACTGGGGGTTGGGGCCTGCAGCTCTTTTTGACTTCATGGAGATGTTTGTGGGCGTGGCTCCGGCCCGTGTGCGCGACCTGTTCTCACAAGCGCGCAGCCAAGCGCCCAGCATCATCTTCATTGATGAGATCGATGCCATCGGCCGCGCACGCGGCCGCGCGCCATGGCAGGTGCGCAGGGTTTCCTAAGGTGGTTGCAGCAGCTGTTAGGGGCTGGTGTCATGGCGTTGGAACGGGGTGCGACTGCTGTGGTGTGTTTTGATTGGCATGCGCCCCTGGACCGCCATGAGGATAGTTCTGGTGTGTTTTCAAGCTGCAATACTGATGTCATTGGTGGAGCGGCCCAAGCAGCAGGCACATCAGATGCATTGGGCAGTGCGTGTGTTACCGGCTTTGTTGCTGATTGCGCGTCGCTGCTGTTGCTGAGCACGTTGTTACATTCCTTTGCCATCTCCTGACCTGCAGGCGGTCACGATGAGCGTGAGAACACGCTGAACCAGCTGCTGGTGGAGATGGACGGCTTCAACACCACCAGCGGGGTGGTGGTGCTGGCGGGAACCAACAGGCCAGACATCCTCGACAAGGCGCTGCTGCGCCCCGGCAGGTGAGGCAGGTTATCGGTTTCCGATTGGTTACGTGCTGTGTGCATCTGCTTTGTTTGTTACAGCTGATGTGGTCTGGTGCGAACGTAGATCAACAGGGCTGACATTTTTGACAAGGCGTTGCTGCGGCCCGGGCAGGTGAAGCAGTGTGACCAAGTACTCTCTTTTTTCTGCCATGGCTCAGTTGTTTTGAGACGGGTGGTGCTGGCGGGAACCAACAGGCCAGACATCTTGGACAAGGCGCTGCTGCGCCCGGCCAGGTGAGGTGGGTTATCTGATAGGGTACTTTTGTTGTACGCTGTGCCTGCGGGATGCAATGTTGTACCAACAGGTCGGCAGGTGAGGCACCCCCATACTCCTCCTATTCGGCTACTGGTCTACCCTGCAAGTTCTGGTGGTGATATCTTGCCGGATTCTGATTGAATCGGGATTGACGTGCTTGTTGCGGCGACGCAAATTGCGTGCCTCTCTCCTTCTCACGCTGCATGGGCTGCTGGCAGGCTCTGAGTCCTCCTTCTGCTGAGAGCAGCAGAGTTGGGTCTGAGCCAGCCGGCAGCATAGGCCTGTTGTGCGGTAGGCACACAAATGTGGGGTGGCATTACTGTGAGGGGCAGCAGCAAGGTTGCTGTTTTAGTATTATCAGGCAGCATTATGTTTTCAGCGCTGCACAGGTTCTGCAAGATTGCAAGGGGGTCCACGCTGTCTGGGCTGCTGGCAGGCTCGATGTCGTACTTTTTGAACAGTAGCAGAGATGAACTTGAGTCAGTCAGCAGCCCAGGCCTGTGTTGCAGTAGGCACGACTTTCAGGGGCAGCAGCAAGGTTGCTGTTCTAGCACTGTTAGGCAGCAATATGTTTTCAGCGCTGTACAGGTTCTGCAATTGGGGTCCACGCTGCCTGGGCTGCTGGCAGGCTCAATGTCGTATTTGCTGAACAGCAGCAGAGATGAACTTGAGCCAGTCAGCAGCCCAGGCCTGTGCTGCAGTAGGCATGCAGAACGTGTGCTGGTGCTACTCTGAGGGGCAGCAGCAAGGTTGCTAACATATCATCGTGCTGTGGCACACCTCCTTATGGTTCTGCAGATCTTAGAGCATTGCTCTTCAGAATACGTACGGCTGGTGCAACGTGTGCACCACACCATGGTTTGAGTGCAGCACGTTCTTGGGCAACGTTGCGCAACTGCATCTGGTGCCGTTGCTGTTGTGTTTGACCGGCTGCATGTGTGGCCGCACCATCAGCGTGAGTGCGTTAGCCATCAACCGCTGCACCTGCTGTATAATACCGCTGGTTGACCAATGTTTTTTTAGGTCGTGTTGACCGCATGTTCGACCGTGTTGACCGTACAGGTTTGCGCGCGCCATCTGTGTGGACTAGCCAGACACAGCGGTTCGGTTCGAGCCCTGCATATGCTGCAAGCGCTGCAGTTTGACCATTGTTCGACTGCTGTGTTGACCACTGTGTGACTGCTGTGTTTGACCGGCTGCAGGTTTGACCGCACCATCAGCGTGGACACGCCTGACATTAAGGGCCGTGAGCAGATCTTCCGCGTGTACCTGTCAAAGCTGAAGCTGGAGAAGGCCCTGGAGCACTACTCAGGTGAGCTGTGTTGTTTATGATGTTATCATGTTACAATGCAAGTCAAGTAACATATCGCAAGTTGTATCAGCAGCTGCTGAAGCTGGAGAAGGCAGTGGAGCACTACTCAGGTGAGGCGTTGATCATGCGATGTGATGGTATTGCTCTCATTGACTCACCTTTGGCAGTGAGGCACTTGTGTGTTGCTGGGGGGCTGCTCTGCCTGGCTTGCTCAACAGCCTGCGCTCCCGCCCTGCAGACACTGCCAATGTGTCGAACAAGGGACTCCTGTGTCGGTGACCACCTTCCTCTGCCAAACAAAGGCTGCCTGTGTTTGGCCATGTTCAACCATGCCTGCAAAACGACTGGCTGTGCTTACCCCTGGCTTCAGCGGTGGCGACATCGCAATGAGGCACTGCTGCTGTGCTGACGTTTGAACTTTGCCTGATGTTGCAATGCCTGCAGATCGTCTGGCTGCGCTGACTCCTGGATTCAGCGGTGCCGACATCGTTAACGTGTGCAATGAGGCACTGCTGCTGATCTGACGTTGAAACTCTGCCTGATGTTGCAATGCCTACAGAGCGGTTGGCTGCGCTGACTCCTGGATTCAGCAGTGCAGACATTGCCAGCGTGTGCAATGCGGCACTGCTGCTGTGCTGACGTTTGAGCTCTGCCTGATGTTGCAATGCCTGCAGAGCGGTTGGCTGCTTACCCCTGGCTTCAGCCGTGCAGACATCGCCAACGTGTGCTATGAGGCAGTGCTGCTGTGCTGACGTTTAAACTCTGCCTGTTGTTGCGATGCCTGCAGAGCGCCTGGCTGCGCTGACTCCTGGGTTCAGCGGTGCAGACATCGCAAACGTGTGCAACGAAGCTGCGCTGGTGGCGGCGCGCGCCAGCGTTGCCAGCGTCACCATGCCGCACTTTGAGGCAGCTATCGACAGGGTGATTGGAGGCCTGGAGAAGAAGAACAAGGTGGGTTCAATTTAATGTGTGGTTGCGTCGGCAATTGGGTGTGTTTGTGCAGCTGCTGGTGGTTGTGCGCTGGGTGACCATGCCGCTCTTTGAGGCAGCTATCGACAGGGTGATTGGAGGCCTGGAGAAGAAGAACAAGGTGCGTATGTTTACATTCAAACATGTGTGGTTGGGTTGACAATTGGGTGTGTTTGTGCAGCTGCTGGTGGCTGTGCGCTTGGTGACCATGCCGTACTTTGAGGCAGCCATTGATCGCGTGATCGGAGGCCTGGAGAAGAAGAACAAGGTGGGTGTGTGGGGCCTGCTGCTGCTACTGCACAGTGCTGTATCACCATGCTGGCCACGCAACGGCGGGCTCAGTCATGGTTTGTAAATGATGAGTTCATGTGATGCTGCTGCTGTGCTGCTTCTACCTGCACAGGCCATCAACCCTGAGGGGTGCCGCACTGTTAATGTACCACAAGGCGGGCCACGTTGTGGTGGACTGAGGCTTGCCTTAAGACCTTTTTTGAACTGCTGCTTCTGTGATGCTGCAACCTTCACATCTGTACATGCAGGTCATCAGCCCTGAGGAGCAGCGCACAGTTGCCTACCACGAGGCGGGCCATGCGGTGGTGGGCTAAGTATGACTACTGACCTGATGCGCTGCTTTGCCGCATTCCATTGCCACAGGTCATCAGCCCTGAGGAGCGCCGCACCGTAGCATATCACGAGGCAGGCCACGCTGTGGTGGGCTGGTTCCTGGAGCACGCGGAGCCGCTGCTCAAGGTGTCCATCGTGCCACGCGGCAGCGCTGCGCTCGGCTTTGCGCAGGTAAGCAAACATGGACTGGTTGTTGTTGCAGTCTACCTTATAATTAGCTGCTTAGCATGTGCAGCCGCTGCTCAAGGTGTCCATCGTGCCACGCGACAGCGCAGCACTGGGCTTTGCGCAGGTGAGCTGTATGGTGGGCGTGTTGTCAAAATGAAACTGCGGCATTTCATATGTGTTGCAGGCTGGTGCTGCTCTCCTGCTGTTTTCCTACTGGCGCCGCTGCTGCTGCTGCTGTGCTATCTGCCTGCATAGCCTGGGCGCCAAGGAGCTGCTTCAGCTGACGTGTCGTCATGGTTCCATTTGCCCTGCTGCTGCTGCTGCTGCTGCTGCTGCTGCTGCTGCTGTACCTGCCCAACGAGTCGCTGCTGCTCACCAACGAGCAGCTGCTGGACCGCGTGTGCTCGTTTGCTGGCGCTGCTGACATCATCACCTGCCCCCGCTGCCGCTGCTGCTGCTGCCGCTGCTGCTGTGCAGTACCTGCCCAACAAGTCGCTGCTGCTGACCAAGGAGCAGCTGCTGGACCGCGTGTGCGCCCTTGCCGCTGCTGCTGACGTTATCATCCTCCGCTGCTGCTGCTGCTGCTGCCGCTGCTTCTGCTGCTGCAGTACCTGCCCAACGAGTCGCTGCTGCTGACCAAGGAGCAGCTGCTGGACCACGTGTGCGGCCTTGCTGCCGCTGCTGCTGCTGCTGCTGACATCTTTGTGTCTGCTGCTGCTGCTGCAGTACCTGCCCAACGAGTCGCTGCTGCTCACCAAAGAGCAGCTGCTGGACCGCGTGTGTGCAGCGCTGGGCGGGCGTGCTGCAGAGGAGGTCATGATCGGGCGCATCACCACAGGGGCGCAGAACGACCTGGAGAAGGTCACGCAGATGGCGTACGCGCAGGTGGGCCGCGTGTGCACAGGTCGTTTGGTGTACCGTTATGTTATGATGTCGAGGTGCGCGTCACCACAGGGGAGAAGGTCACACAGATGGCCTACGAGCAGGTGGGGCTGGCTGGATGTGTTGGATTTGCACTGCGACCTGCTTCCTATTAGATGTGCATCACCTCCTGTGTTGTCATGCAGACAGCTAGGTGGGGCTCGTTGTGGCGCGTGATGCCCAGACCAGATTCGGATACCGTATGCGCATATGCCAATATGTGCATCATGATTAAGGCAGCAATACTCGCTTCGCGTGTTGTGCCGCACGGTTTCCTGTGACTGCAGATCAGCTTGTACCTCATGAACGAGCGCATCGGGCTACTGAGCTGTTACTTACAACATACTTATCTGCTGCTGCTGCTGCTGCTGCTGCTGCTGCTGCTGCTGCTGCTGCTGCACCTGCACCTGCAGATCAGCGTGTACGGCATGAACGAGCGCATCGGGCTGGTCAGCTTCCCTCCGCGGCAGGAGGCCTTCGACAAGCCATACAGCCAGGAGACCGCACACATGATCGACCAGGAGGCGAGTACCTGCCTTGTTGTGCATCATCAGCTGCTGAATGGTGGTTTGGAACTGCTGTTGTGTCGGTGATTTGGGGCAGGGCTTGTGCTGTCAGCCGTGCGCGCAGGCCAGGTGCATGTGCTGGCATAGCATCAGGCCAGGAGCATGTGCTGGCATAGCATCAGGCCAGGTGCATGTGCTGGCATAGCATCAGGCCAGGTGCATGTGCTGGCATAGCATCAGGGCACAGCTGGCTTGGTGGCGCTGTGCTTGAGGCGCGTGAGCACAAAACGAGGCGCTGTGCTTGAGACGCGAGATCACAAAACGACTTCTTTCTTGTGCTTGTGCGGCGCGCACTATTGTGAACACAGCTTGGTTTGGATCGAGACGCTGCACGCATGCACATCATGTGCGCGTGTCATAGCCTTATATTGTCTGGTGCTCAAACCTGCTGCGCCGTGTGTGTTGTCTTTCTGTCTGCAGGTGCGTCAGTTCATTGACGGCGCCTACCAGCGCACGCTGGCGCTGCTGCGGGAGAAGAAGGACTTCGTGGAGTCCATGGCGCAGGTGCGTTGTTATTCCGCGCCTGGTTTTGCGTGGGTTTTGTGAAAGAATATGGTTGCATAAGCCATGCTGCAGGAGAAGAAGGGCTTCGTGGAGTTCATGGCGCAGGTGCGGCTCTTGCGTCTATGTCGCGCTTGTGTGTGCGTCAATGTCTGAACAGCGTGAATGATGGAGCCACACAGCAAAGTGCTGCGATGAGTCTAGCGCATGTGTGTTGCGCATGTGTGTTGCTTTAATTGGTGTGGGATAGCTGTGTTGATGCAATGTCCTCCCGCTGGACAGTCAACACCACACATCATGGTGTGTTTTGGGGACTCTGGTGCATGTGTGTGGGCGCTGCTACCTGTGGTCGCACTGAAAACTGATATGCTGTGCTGCTGCTGCTGCTGCTGCTGATGCTGCTACATTGTTCCCAGGCGCTGCTGAGTCAGGAGGTGCTCAACATTGACGCAGTGGAGGGGCTGCTGGGCAAGCGGCCCTTCACCAGCGCCACGCTGCAGAACATTGACAGATACAGGTGCGGGCAGGGGCTGTGTGCTGGATGGGTTTTTAGGCTGAGTGGGTGGCTGGCTGACCTGCGTGCCTGCCTTGTCTGCCCTTCACCAGCGCCACGCTGCAGAACATAGACCGGTAAAGGCGCGGCTGAGTCAGGGATAATTTGACGTTCAGGCTTAGGGGTTGCTTGCTCGCCTGTTTATTGAAACAACACTTGGAGACAGGTGCGTGTGTGGGTTGCTGTGTGCTGTTTGGTTTGCTGGCTGGATGGCTGGCTGGCTGGCTTGCCTGCCCTTCACCAGCGCCACGCTGCAGAACATTGACGGGTACAGGTGCGTGTGCGGGGAGGCTGTTCCGAGGGGCAGTTGCATGTGTGTCAGTGGGGCTTCTTGATGTGCTTGCTTGCTTGCTTGCTTGCTTGCTTGCTTGCTTGCTTGCTTGCTTGCTTGCTTGCTTGCTTGCTTGCTTGCTTGCTTGACGGTGGCTCCGGTGGCAACTTTATCAATAACTTGAATACCTGTCCCATGCAACATTGAAAATTGGGGATTTTCTTGTTGCGCTGTCAGTGCAGCTGCCCGTTGTCACCACGACGCTGCCTTGTTGTCCTTGTCGTCATGCGCTGATATATAGGCCAGGTTCTGTTGTGAGGCTGGCGGTGAAAACCACTGTGCTGTTTTGCTTGCTTCATGCAGGCACGGCAATGCAGGAGTGCCTCAGGATGAGGAAGCAGCAGCAGCAGCAGCAGCAGCAGCAGCGGAGGCAGACAGCGGCAGCAGTGAAGGTGGCAGCAGCGAGGGTGGCAGCAGTGGCCCAGGCGGGGAGGAGAAGAAGGGAGTGGAGCGGCCGGCTGGCCTAGATGGACTCTCAGTGGCAACATGATCGTGCATCTAGGGTTTAGGTTTTAGGGTTGAGTGTTAAACCCTAAACCCTCACACTGCAGAACTAAATGTAGGCCTTGCTTCTGTTTTAGCTGCATCGCAAGGGGCAACACAGGGCGCTGATGTCAGCATGCGTCATCTGCAACGCTGTTGCACGTCGCAAGGCTGACTGGGGTGCCTGTGCCTTGGCGCATTGATGAGGCGCTTTCGCGCTAGCAGCAGTTGGCAGCTTGAAGTGGGGTGTCCACTGGGACGCGAGTGATGGAGGCCCTGCGCTGCACGCAGCTTGCTCACGCCTTTTCACTGTCGGATGTCCAATGTTGCGAGTGTTGTTTCTGGCAGCATATTTGTGATTTTGGCCTGCTCTGCAGTTGAGTACACAGGCAGCTGCAGCGTGCTTCAGCAGTACAGCACAAGTAAAGCTCGGCTGGCGGGGCGGCTGGCACTGAGTGTTGGTCGGGTGTGTGCAGCATGCAATTGAGTTGTAGCACACCAAGGGGGTGTGGAGGTTCAACTGCTCTGCTTATTTTTTGGTCCGGGCGCTGGGCACCTGCTGTATAGGGGTGTTAGACGTTTCTTGCTGGTGGAGGCATTGCCTTTGTGTCCCCTGCAGGCAGGTTCGCCTGGCTGCTGCGTGTGACTAGCCAGTAGGATTTCGTCCCCCCGGGTAACAAAAAAAAGCAAAGCTCGGCTGTGTGGTTGCGTGGTGTTTATGGTGTTGAAGTACGCCCGTGCCTGTCTTTGAGTGCTGGTTGATGCTTGAGGTTTGACTGCAGCGGCTGTCATGCAAGATATCAATCGTGCGGCAGCACAGCACAGCAGCCATCACATGTCATGTGGCACCTGCATTGTGCAGAGCTGTGCTCCTATAATGCAGCTCTTAGTGTGCTGTTGTGTCGTGCAGTGTTGTATCATTCACCTCTCACAGCAGGTACATCTCACACAGAGACTAGGGGTTTGGGTGCATGGTGCGTGTACTATATTCAGGCTTTCTTATTGCAGGTGTTGCGCATGCCCAATCCCCGGTGTTTGTAAACAGGCGTGTGGAGATACAGGCCAGTGGCTGCAGAGTGTGATGTTGCGCCTGCTGCCGCCGCTATGTAACAAATCATGTGCTCGTTGGCAGCTGCTGATGGCCCACAGGTGTACATTCTCACACTGCTTGACCGCAAGTGCGTTACCTGCAATTCTTTACTCGCATGCTGCTTCAGCCTCGCTCGTGGCGAATGACGCGGTCTTCTCGTAATACGCACGTGGCGGGTAACCAGTGGGGTAGGGTACGAACCTAGCATCCCAGATATGAGACAAAGCCACATAGCACACAAACAGAAAGCCATGCTGGCACAGCAACCTGCTGCTTGTGGTAGGTACAGCAAGGCACAGCTGCTGGACCTGCTGCCTTGGTTTGCTTGCATGTCAGCTGTCCTGCAGGCACCTCACCTGCTTGCAGCGCCCGCTCCAAACTGCTAGTTTCTTTCAGCTCCAGATTTCAGCGTGATCACATAAGATGAATGTCTGCAGGAGAGTGTGTGGACTGGCAGCACTCAACCAACTGTGCTCAACCACCCCAGCTGCACACGCGCAGCAGCTGCCTGTAATGCTGAAACGTTGATCGATGATAAGCAACAAGATTAGCAGCAGCAGCGCAGCGCACAACGTACAGGGCCAGACAGCAGACCGCAACAACAGCGGCAGGGCACTTGGCACACCACAACTGCAGAGCCTGATCAGCCAGCAAGTGCTGCCCAGAAGTAGAACCGGTTACATAAGTACATATGTGCAGGCAGCAGCGCCCTATAGCAGCAGAAATCAGCAGATAACAGACCCGCGAAAATTCAAAGAGTCGGGGCGTAACAGGTGGTTTGCAAGCACTATACTCAAGTTACACAGCACCCCATATAGTGGCTCAATTTGATTTAGATTCGTTGTTGAAAGTTGCTTTTAATGAGTATGCTACCTTTGCGCTACTTTCGTACCAGTGCCTAGTGTGAAGGCCGGTCAAACTCCAGGTTGCTGCAGACATTAGGTTGACCTGACATGTTATTTCTGTTTGCACTGCTAGTGTAAGCACAGCTGACACCTTCACATGTTTTTGATTCATGCCTGCAGGGTGGCTGTCCATGGTGCGCAAGCACCCTTTGGGATGGCAGAGCAACCGCAAGTCAATGGGCGCGCGGGTGGCGGCGGTGGTGGCGGTGCTCACGGTGCTAGCCATCGGCGGCAGTCCAAAGGGTGCGGCAGGCTATTACAGAGTACACTGGCCTAAGCATGCTGCTCAAATTAAACAGGACCTGAATACTTTCGTACCAGTGCTTAGTGAACACGTGTTACCCGCCAAGGGGCAGTTGAGAGACCAGTTGCACTTAAGCAGAGGTGTAAGCGCAGGATAACGCTTCAAAGTGTTGTAGTTTCTGGAAAAATACATTGCTGAAAGCCTTTGGATGCACGGCTGGGTTCGGTCTTTTCGTAAGTGCTGCTCACGTGCAGCCAAGAATGCGTCATGAGTGCCCCCACGAAGCGCCCAGTGATGTTTATTGGCAACGCCTGCATAGGAATCATGCGGACAATTTCAGGTCACATACGCCGGCGTATACGTGCGATGCACAGGGCACAAAAGTACGTCTGCCACAACGCAGCAGCAGCAGCATACGAAGCTCCTTCCACACTTGTCACAGTGTGAAGCCAGCATGGTAGAGTCCCAGAGTGCTGGCGGCATGCCCTCCGCCACCATTGTGCCAATGGTTGCCATGGTGAGCAACGTTCCCTGCGGCAGGGAACGGGTGGTCAACATGCAGCAGGTGGCAGTACATGGCTTGATGTGCAGTTCTGCACCCGGTACTGCTGCTGCTGCAGTTCTGCACCAGTACTGCTGCTGCCGCACAATGGCAAACGGCTCCTTGAAAACAGCAGGATGGACGTCACGCAGGCTGTTTACACCAGCATTCAAGGACTATGCAATGCTCTTGATCTTGAGAAGCCAATCAGACCAGTCGGAGTGAAGCTGCTGCTGCTGCTTCTGCTGCTGCTGCTGCTGCTGCTGCTGCTGCTGCTGCTGCTGCTGCTGCTGCTGCTGCTGCTGCTCAACAGTGCTGATTGCTCACTGCACCATCACATCTGACCAGTCGGTGCATTCACCGCCACTCCACCGGCACAACCTCTCCATGCTGCGCAATGATGCCTGCTGCAGGTGCTTGGGGCTGACACGCCCATTAGGCAGCGTGTGGCGCTCAGACCTGCTGCTTACCGTATGCAGTTTCAATATTACCAAATGCTGTCCACGCCGCGGTTCAATGCATGCCGCATGTACGGGCACAGGTGCTGGGGGCAGACACGCCCATTGGTCAGCGTGTGGCGCTCAGCCGGACCTCATTCCAGCCCCACTGCACCATCACATCTGGCCAGTTGGTGCATTCACTCTAGCGCCTCTCCATGCCCTGAAATGGTGCCTGCTGCAGGTGCTGGGGGCAGACACGCCCATTGGTCAGCGTGTGGCGCTCAGCCTGGCCATTAACGGGGCTGCTGTCTTTGATTTTTAAGCTCCACCTTATCCCATCCTACATACCCACACTGAACTTCCCATACCGTATGCAGTTTCGATATAACTGAATGCTGTTCAATATAACTGAATGCATGCCGCATGTACGGGCACAGGTGCTGGGAGCAGACACGCCCATTGGTCAGCGAGTGGCGCTGAGCCTGGCCATCAACGGGGCCCGCCTGGCGCTGCTGGGGCGCAGTGATGACAAGGACACCATGGAGCAGGTGGGATGCATGGTGGTGGGGTGGTTGGCAGCCTGGGAGCTCTGCAGCTCCTGGGTAAGTTAAGTGTGTGTGGCCAGGGGCGTCGCCCCTGGGCTCCTCACCCTCTACCTGTGGTGTGATGCATGGGTGGTGGGGTGGTTGGCAGTGTGGGAGCTCCCACAAGGGCAAGACAGCACAACTTATGGCAGAGGGACACAATGGAGCAGGTGGGTGGGACACTACGGTGGCCGAATGGCGCTGCTGGGGCGCAGCGATGACAAGGACACCATGGAGCAGGTGCGTTGGGTGGATAGTTGAAAACTGTCTCTGGGTTTTTCTGTGCCGTTACCGTGTTGATCAGCAATTGGCGCTGCTGAGGCGCAGTGTTGTCTGGGTCGGGCACACAACATGACAGAAGCTTGCTGCGAAAGCTGGGCCCAATGCACTTGAATCCAACGAATGTGTGCAGGTTGCGTGCCGTGCTGCATGCCTGGGCAGCCCCTCGGTAGACATCCCTGAACTGGACCTGTCCCCTGCACAATGCTGCCAGCCTGCGCGCCTGCGCTCTTCATTGGGACCCACATGTAATCACCCTCTGTCTCTCATTACAAATGGTGCACGCCACCCCTGCAGCTTCCACCACCGAGATCTGTCACCGTGTCACCTGCCTCAACATGACACCAGCTGGCTGTGTAACCTGGACCCAGTGCACCTGAATCTGGCACTGTGGCGAGGCGGGCATCCCTAACCCGTTCCTGAGTTGTGTTCAAACCTGTTGCAGGCTGACATGGGCTGCTGTGTGTCCATGGTGTGCAGGTTGCGCGCCGTGCCGCATGCCTGGGCAGCCCCTCTGTAGACATCCATGAACTGGACCTGGCCTCCGAACACTGCTGCCAGCCTGCGCGTCTGCGCTTCATCAGAAAACATGCACTGCCACTTCCACCACTGAGTTATGTCACCGTACACTGCTCGCATCCTCTTCCTCGCCATGACACCAGCTGGCTGTGTAACCTGGACCCAATGCACTTGAATCCAACGATTGTGTGCAGGTTGCGCGCCGTGCCGCATGCCTGGGGAGCCCCTCAGTAGACATTCATGAGCTCGACCTTGCCTCCGCACAGCAGCCGGCAGGCGGCAGCCAGAGCAGCGACGAGACACCGCCGAACGAGAACCTGCACATGGCTGTGGAGACGGTGCTGTCAAGGCAGGGGCGCGTGGACGTCATCGTCAGCTGCCCCCTAGGCAAAGCTCGTCACGTCTGGAGTTGCTGCATTATGCTGTGCTATAGCACAGCATAGCTATGCTGTGCTGTTAAAGTGTTGTTGAATGTGACCATCTGCGGAGTAAATTATTGTGCTGTATTCTCAGTCCTGACTGTAGGCTTGTGCCTGGTGTTTCACATTTACAGAACAATCAATCAATTGCTTGCATGTGTATCTCGCATGCCCCACCCCTGCAGGCCCCTCCCAAGAAGCAAGCGTGCAGCAGCGCAACAGCCAGCAGCTCACAGCCACTAACACTATTTCAACATACTGTGCTGTACTCTCTGCCCGTGTGCCCCGTTCGCAGGCCCCTCTGAAAGGGCCAGCGTGCCGCAGCGCAACAGCCAGCAGCTCACAGCCACCAAAACTATCCTAGAGCTGCTGGCAACAGCCTTCCTGGCACCTCCGGGGTCGGCACACTGCGCAGTGATCAATATCATGCACAGCAGCAACAGGTGCGGCTGCAGCGCAGCTGTACGCTGAAACTGGCAGTGCTTGGGAAGCCTAGATCTTGAGGCAGAGCGCTGATCAACCTTATGAGCGTTTCCAGCGTAACTATAATCATGGAAGCTACTTGAGCAAAGCTTCACCAGCTCTGATGTATCATCTGCTTGCAAGCAAATGATGTGATCTCAGCCAGGACGCTTGTGACATACATGTGATATCACGTCATAACATGTCATTTAACATGCTACCTGACAATGCTGCCCTTGCAGTGAGATGCTGCAGTGGGCGCGGGACCTCCCCCAGCACATGGCCACAACAGCAGCACAAGACCTCACTGGCTGTAGGAGGCTTCTAACATACATGTCATATCTGTTGGTGTGGTTTGCACTTAGAGCAAGCTGCCGGTGAGGTGGGGTGCCGTTGCGCACCGCAGTAAGACGTCTCTGGATGTAACATGAGAGATTTGGTGCTCAAGGGTTTGCAGTGTGTTTTACGGTGCTCACTCTCCTTTTCTGGTCTCAGACCTGTGTTCAACCTGTTGTGGCTCATACCTGCGGAGCTTATGTGCCACAACGTGTTGGCACGTTTTGGCACGTTCGTGCCGGGGCATGGTTGTGTCACATAGATGGTGCCAGGACCCACATGTAACTATCCTCTCTCATAACATGTCACATAACATGTCACATAACATGTCACTGACATTGCTGCCCTTGCAGTGAGATGCTGCAGTGGGCGTGGGACCTCTCACAGCACATGGCCACAGCAGCAGCACAGGACCTCACTGGCTTCTCAGGCCCCACAGCAGTGGCCCTGTCACCAGAGCAGCGGCTGGCTGCTGCTAGGGGTGTGTTCAAGGCACACCTGCTGCTGCCAGATGATGAGGCACAAGAAGAAAGCCATGATACGTGAGTGTGTGCGATTTGGCACTGCATTGGTGGCGGCAATAGGTAAAATGTATCTGGACTTGTAGAGATTCAGCAGTGGCCATGGTGTCTGGCTGCTGCTCGCGGCGTGTTCACGGCACACCTGCTGCTGCCAGATGATGCGCAGGAAGAAGGTCATGCAAGGTGATTGTGTGCAACTCGGCAATGCATTGGTGGCGCGATGTAGAAGCAGCTAGCTTGCAGTAGATTGTGCACATGCTGTCCCTTGTTTCGGTCTTTTGCGCCTTTGCACAGCCCCACTGTATCGGATGTACCCGTAGAGATGCAGCAGTGGCCCTGTCACCAGAGCTGCGGCTGGCTGCTGCTCGGGGCGTGTTCATGGCACACCTGCTGCTGCCAGATGAGGTGCAGGAAGAAAGCCATGATACGTAAGTGTGTGAATAGGCAGTGCATCGGTGGCGCGATGTAGAAGCAGCTAGCTTGCAGTAGATTGTCCACATGCTGTTCTTGTTTCATTCTTGTGCGCCTTCAAGGCGCAAGTTGCACAGCCCACCTATACAGTCTCTAGACCCGTAGGGATGCAGCAGTGGCCGTGAAACTAGAGCAGCGGCTGGCTGCTGCTCGGGGTGTGTTGATGGCACACCTGCTGCTGCCAGATGCGGCGCAGGAAGAAAGCCATGTGAGGTGTGTGTGTGTGCGTGATGTAAAAGCAGCTAGCTTGCAGTGGTTTATCCACATGCTGTCCTTGCAGCCTGGCAACTATGAACTAAACTGCCAGGTACATACATATATGTTATATTATGTTTCGCCTTTGAGCAGCACAACTGCATCCGGGCTTGTAGAGATGCAGCACTCGATCTTGATTTGGGTTGGTTTCTGGCCCCCTCTGCTGCTGTCCTGGCAGGCCCGAGACATGCCGTGCTGTGGCAGCAGCCCTACTATTGTTTCATGTCCCCTCTGCTGCCGTCCTGAGCGTGTAATTGCAGTTGTTGTTGTTGTTGTTGTCTGCTGCCGTCCTGACAGGCCCGAGATATGTCGTGCTGTGGCAGCGGCCCTACTGGAGGCCCTCACTGCCTGGCGCACACCACACCAGCAGCAGCAGCAGCAGCCAGGGCAAAAGCCGCACTCCATGGAGATTCACGTCTCATCACATGTGCAATCACTGCAGACAGATCCCCCTGGGCCTGAAAAGGCACTGGCAGGTCTCACAGGTCTTGTCAAGGGTGCAGCACACAAGGCAATGCATCCTGTGACCAGCTGCAGCACCCACACTGATGCTGATTCAGCAGCAGTAACAGCTGCCAGGGGTGCTGAGGCACCTGCTTCAGCTGCTGCTGCAGCACACGGCAGCAGCCAGACGTCAGCAGCAGCAGCAGCAGCAGCCATCATTCTGCAGGGCCTGGTGCGTAAGTCACTGCAGGGCAGCAGCACCAGCTCCTCTGAGGGTGCTGAGAAACAGCAGCAGCAGCAGCAGCAGGGCGGCATTGGCGTGTCAGGCAGTGCTAGCTCTGCTGCTGCTGCTGCTGCTGCTGTGAGTGGTAGAGGTGGCAGCAGTGCTGCTGGTGTGCTGCTGGGGGTGGGTCAGGAGGAGCTGCTGATTGAGCAGCTGGAAGGCCTGCTGGGGCCTGCTGCGGCAGCAGCTGCTGTGGACTCAGAAGCAGCCAAGGTGAGTGCCCAGTTGTTGTTACAATAGTGTGAACCTTGCGGCAGTGCGGTGTTCAAGGCTGCAAAGGCCGACCGCATATGTTTTGGAGCGGTATTTGATCAAGGTTTGCCATGGCCGTTGACAAGGTGTGGTGTTAGTTTAAAAGTATTGATCACGCTGTGCTGCTGGGGGTGGGGCAAGGGGCGCTGCTGATTCGGCAGCTGGGAGGCCTGTTGGGGCCTGCTGCGGCAGCAGCTGCGCGTGTGGACTCAGAAGAAGCAGCCAAGGTGAGGGCCCAGCTGTTACAATAATGTACACTCTGGACCTTGCGGCAGGAGGGCCTTCAAGGCGGCAAACGCCGACGGTAGATACTTTTTTAGAGTGATATTTGATCAAGGCTTCACCATACATTGGCGAGGTGTCAAAAACGCGGTGTCATTGTCAATGCTGCTGCATGCAGGTGACCGGCCGCAACCCCTGGCCCCGGCCAGGTGCCACACACCCTGCTGAGCCCTCGAGTGCTGTCTGGATCAGGAGCGAGACGCCCCCAGTGACTGGCATACTGCTGGCCACTGGGTCACGCAACCCACCAGGTGCAGCGACTTTCCAATACAAGCCCTTGTCCAGTGCATCACCTGCTGTGTCCCTTTTTCAGCAGTGTACCCCATTTCCCCGGGACAGCTTGTCTATGGAGAGCACGGCGCTGCAGTCGAGCATCACTTGGCTCACTCTTTCCGGCTGTGCTAAGCCGTAAAAACATCATCAGTATTTGCTGAGTTTTAGACCCTCCCGGCCATGGCTTGTTTGAGCACAGCCAGTGACCGGCATACTGCTGGCCACTGGCTCACGCAACCCGCCAGGTGCGGCGGCGATTCGACAAAGGCCCTTGGCTTGCAGCAGAAAAGGAGCAAGCGGCTGCAGTCAGGCATCACTTGACGCACTCTTTCAGGCGTTGCTGTTGCTGCACTGAAGTGATCCATGGTCCCTTTGAGCTACTGAAGGCTGCTGCTGCTGCTGCTTCCACCTCTGCTGCTGCTGCTGCTGCACCCAGGCCTGCTGTCCCGGCTCCGCTTTGACTGCACAGCTCAGAGGCTGCTGCTGCTGCTGCTGCTGCTGCTGCAGCTGCTGCTGCAGCTGCTGCTGCTGCTGCTGCTGCTGCAGCTGCTGCTGCTGCAGCTGCTGCTGCAGCTGCTGCTGCAGCTGCTGCTGCAGCTGCTGCTGCTGCACTTCAGGCCTGCTGTCCTGGCCCCGTATTCAATAGGCTGCTGCTGCTTCAAGGCTGCTGCTGCTGCTGCTGCTGCATCAATCTGACCCCTCTGAGCTGCTCAAGGCTGCTACTGCCACCTCATCTATTCCTGCTGTTGCCGCCGAAAACCTTAACCCTAAACCCTGAGCCTGTGCTGCTGCTGCTGCACCTCAGGCCTGCTGTCCCGGCCCCGCTTTGGCCTCTCTGAGCTGCTCAAGGCTGCTGGTGCGCTGCCAGGTGCTGTGCTGACGCCTGCTGACCCCCACAACCTGGAGCCTGAAGCAGGTGCGTCCCGCAGTGCTGCAATTGTTGTTCGGAATGCCGGGTGTGGATTGAATGACATGATGTGCAACAGCCCACTGCGGTTGGCACACGTATTACTTGGTGCAGTGCTTCAAGCGCTCTACAGGGAATTTGAAGTGTCCTGCCTCATGCCTCATTGGTGTGTCCCGTTGCAGGCAAGGCCTACCAACCAGGGGACTACCGGTGCCACCCCTCCTACCTGGTGCACTGCTTCAAACCCTTTACCAATAGCTGATAGCTTAGGTGTCCCGTCTCCCCCAAGCCTCATTGGTGTGTCCCAAATCTGCCTCATTGGTGTGTCCCATATCTGCCTCATTGGTGTGTCCCATATCTGCCTCATTGGTGTGTCCCATATCTGCCTCATTGGTGTGTCCCGGGACTCACCCGCTGCAGGCAAGGCGTACCAGGGGGACCCTCAGCGGCACCCCTCCTACCTGGTGCACTGCTTCAAGCCTTTCAATGGGGAGACACCCCATCAGCTGTTGTCTGATGCCTGGCTCACGCCTGCTGAGCTGTTCTATGTGCGCAACCACCTGCCGGTGCCAACACAGCTCAAGGCAGAAGCATACAGGTGGGACCTCGATAGACATAGATGACTGTGGCCAGGGGCCTTTGGTTTTCCTTGCTGGAATGTTCCGGCTGCGAGTTGTCTAGCAATGTAACAAAGTACCTGTCACTGCTGCAGGGCAGCGTAAAATATGAAACATTGTAACTACAGGTGCCATTGTGTGCACCACCACCTGCCGTCGCCCACACAGCTAGCTTGATATTAAGGCGAAAGCGTACAGCTGTGCCTGCAGGTGGGCAGAAATGGATGCGCGCCCCTGCTTCTTAGCGTACACATAAGTGCGTGCTTGATGTCCTGCTGGTGCCAACAAAATAAATATGTATTAATGCAGAGGCGTAAGGTGGGTGTGGGAAGAGTTTGTGTGGTTGTGTTGCGTGCTGCTGCTGCAGCGACTTGCATTTGAAAACAGGTGTGATGGTTCCGTGAGCGACACCGCAAAAGGCGATGTCAGGGGGCTTCTGCTGGCTTTTAAGCCAGCTTGCCTGTTGTAACACACAGGCGTACATAATTTTGTAAGCCAGCTTGCCTGTTGTAACACACAGATGTACATCAGTATGTACACCTGTGTGTTACAATAGGTAAGCAGGCTAGCGAATAATCCCTCCAGGACATGTGAGACAGTGCTAGCGTTGACCCCCATGGTGCTGCTGTTCGATCTGCTACAGTTGCCAGCGCTACATGCAATGCCACAATCTTTAGAACGCCGCTCACAGAACAGCTGTGTGTCACACACCAAACGGTAAGTGTGGGCTTAGGCTGTTGCTGCTGCTGCTGCTGCTGCCGCTGCTGCTGCTGCTGCTGCTGCTGCTGCTGCTGCTGCTGCTGCTGCTGCTGCTGCTGCTGCTGCTGCTGCTGCTGCTGCTGCTGCTGCTGCTGCTGCTGCTGCTGCTGCTGCTGCTGCTGCTGCTGCTGCTGCTGCTGCTGCTGCTGCTGCTGCTGCTGCTGCTGCTGCTGCTGCAGGTTTGAGCTGTCAGGGCCCGGCATCAACGGCTCCCCACTCAGCATCAGCCTGGAGGAGCTGAAGGAGGGCAGGTGGGGATGGCTGTGTTATAACATGCAACAGTAACACACCAGATGCAAAGTAACAAAGTATCATGTTTGTAATAATAGCTGCCTGGAGGAGCTGAAGTTGGGCAGGTGGGGGCTTTGATGTGATATACCAATTGCAGTAAGCAACAGTACTGCATACCATACAAGTGTCACGTCTCCAGCCAGTGACTGTGGCAGCAAGCATTCAAAGTGGGAGTGTGCACTGCATGCAGCGGGACACAACAGTAAGCATCGAGCTTACCATGCCTGGGAGAGAGTCAATTGTCTGCACAGATGGTCACAGAATGTCAGATCCAGCTACTGTGCCGCAATTGCGGCACTTTGCAAACTGCCTGCACCTGCTGCTGCTTCCTGCACCTTTTCTTATTCTCAACAGTTGGGGCGCAGTGTCCTCCCGTCAGGCGGTGCTGCAGTGTGCAGGCAACAGGCGCGCTGAGATGGCAGCAGTGAAGCTGGTGGAGGGCCGGGCGCCCTGGAACCACGGTGAGAGTGCTCAACCACGAACCCTAGGTCTAAACAAAGCCTGCTAAACCTCACCAACTGTGTGGTACAAAAGCAAACGGCTTCATAGAGGCTGGTGGAGGGGCGGGCGCCCAAAAACCACTGTGAGAAACCTATAACCCAAAG
The DNA here is from genome assembly GCA_030272155.1 of Tetradesmus obliquus. Lineage (NCBI taxonomy): Eukaryota > Viridiplantae > Chlorophyta > Chlorophyceae > Sphaeropleales > Scenedesmaceae > Tetradesmus > Tetradesmus obliquus. The sequence continues at coordinate 3,900,158 of CP126204.1, forward strand.
GAGCTCATCCTATACATCTGAGCCCTGAACCCCAAGCCAGGAGATTGCACTGACTGCAAGCGGTCCAATACATCCAGGATTTAGTCTGCTGCGCTGTACGCTGCAGAGTTGCAGCGAGGCGTGTAAGCGCTTCTGTTGCTGTTGGAGTTGCAAGCTGAGCGTCGCAAGGTGCAGTGGCTGATACGATGTGTGCTCTGTGATTGATGTGAGTTCACTGGACATGCAGCCATGTTGCTTGGGCCCCTGCTGCTGCTGCTGCTGCTGCTGCTGCTGCTGCTGCTGCTGCTGCTGCTGCTGCTGCTGCTGCTGCTGCTGCTGCTGCTGCTGCTGCTGCTGCTGCTGCTGCTGCTGCTGCCGCTGCTGCTGCTGCAGGCTCCATTGGCAACGCGCTGTGGACTGGGGTTGAGGTGTGGCGTCTGCTGCGCAAGGCAGGACTGCAGCGCCCCAGTGAAGATGATGCAGCAGCAGGTGCGCGCCTGCAGCAGCAGCGACTGTAAAAGAGATGAGAAGGCTGCACATGGCTGCAGACCGTCAAGAGGTTGTTCTAACCTGTCACTGAGGAGTCGAAGGAGTCCTGCATGTTGAGTATGTTTGTGTGCTTGTCGTGCTGACTATGTTCTTTTGAGAGTCACCTGCTGTGCGCAATGTCAGCGGCAAGGCCTTGCATGCACGGTTGCGGCTGTTTCTGTTGCTGCTGCTGATTCTGGAGCGTTTGCTGCTGCTGCTGCTGCCACTGTCGCTGTGCAAGTGCCCCATTGTCCTGTGATTCAGCGCAGAACCTCATTGCTGAGAACTGGGATTTCCACGCAGAGGGTGGCAAGCACTGACACTTCCAGCCCACTGCTGCTGCTGCTGCCACTGTCGCTGTGCAGGTGCCCCATCCTCCTGCGATTGAGCGCAGCACCTCATCGCTGAGGGATGAGACTTCCGCAGAGGGTGGCGAACACTGAGACTTCCATCCCATTGCTGCTGCTGCTGCTGCTGCTGCTGCTGCTGCTGCTGCTGTGCTGCAGGCGCCCCATCATCGTGTGATGCAGCGCAGCACCTCATTGCTGAGGGCTGGGATTTCCACGCAGAGGGCGGCAAGCACTTTGAGGTGTCCATCCCATTAGGCAAAGCGCTGGACCCTACAGGGGGAGTGATGGTTGCCTGGGAGATGAATGGAGCACCGCTGCTGCCTGACCACGGATACCCGGTAAGATCAGTCCTGGGCTGCGTCCTAGTATAAGAGGGTTGATGCAAATCCTCCTGCCGCTGTGTGTGCGGCTGGGAGGCTATGGATTGTGGCTGGGCCTACAAAGCTTGAGACTAAGCCCGTGGCTGGGCTAAAAAGCAACTAGAATCGACAGACTTGCGCGGGTGGTTTTGATCGCCCCAACAATGAAGGAAAGACTGGGTACAATTACTGCTATCCCGCATCAGCGAAGTAGCGGCTCGCTGGGCTGGTGCCTGAGGCGGGTTCAGTCTCGTAAATGTACTGTATTGTATTGCAAAAGAGTGTCGATCCCAATGGGCTAAGCGCTTGACACCGCTGGGGGGCGTGATGCTTGCCTGAGAGGAGATGAATGGAGCACCACTGCTGCCCGCCACTGACGCTTGTCTGCCGCCATTTTGTTGCTGGTGTTCACTCTGCCACTCTTCTGCAGCTGCGGCTGGTTGTGCCGGGCTATGTGGGCACCTGCAGCGTGAAGTGGCTCAAGCGGCTCAGCCTGTCACCCAGTTGATGCTGCTGCCTTGCTCCTTGCCAAGTGCTCCGTGCCTGCACCCAGTTCACATGGCACACACCTCGCCAAATCATCATCATCACATCACATCTGTCAGGCCGCCTGTTCCACGCGGCCTTACTATTTCCCACTGCCGAGCCTGTTCTCGCCACGTCTCTGCTCTGCATGGTGTCCACCAGCTGCGGCTGGTTGTGCCAGGTTTTGTGGGCACCCGCAGTGTGAAGTGGCTCAAGCGGCTCAGCCTGTCGCCCAGTGAGAGCAGCAGCGCATGGCAGCAGAAGGACTACAAGATCTTGCCACAGGCCTACACCACACTGAGCAAGGCCGACTTTGCATCCATGCCGCCCATCATGGTGAGGTGCTGCTGCGGGTGTTTAGTGTGAACACACCATGCGTAGCTTATTGATTCATTTATGGTGAGGTGCTGCTGCTGTCGATGTTTTTGTTGTGATACCACATTGAGCAAGGCCGACTTTGCTTCCATGCCACCCATCATGGTGAGGCGCTGCTGCTGATGCAGCTAGTGTAGGAATAATGACAAGGGATTGGCCGGCCGCACATGGTGATGTCATGCACAGTACGCTGCTCCGTCCCTGGCGATTGCTTCGCATCTTCTTGTGCAATATTGGCTGCACCTGAGCAAGGCCAAGTTTTGCACATTCAAGCAGTGCGTGTTCAGGAGACCCTGCATGCTCTGGATCCTGCTGCGCCACACCCTACACTCTCACAACCGTTTTCTGCGCTGCGCAGGCCATGCCGGTACAGTCTGCCGTCCTGCTGCCAGAGCCAGGCAGCGTCATCAATAACTGCTTGAGCTCACATCAATGCTGCTGTGCCACACCCCTATTGCTGTCAAAATGCCCCACGCATTCGCAGGCCATGCCGGTACAGTCTTGCCATCCTGCTGCCAGAGCAAGGCAGCGTCATTGATGACTGTTTAGGCTGACATCAATGCTGCTGCGCTACACCCCTACTAGTTTTACTGATGTCAAAACGCCCCATGCATCTGCAGGCCATGCCGGTACAGTCTGCCATCCTTCTGCCAGAGCCAGGCAGCGTCATTGACGCTTCACAGGTTTCAGCAGTATGGTTCAGGGGCTACGCTTGGTGCGGCGGCGGCCTGCCGATCACGCGTGTTGATGTTTCAGCTGATGAGGGTGCCACATGGGCAACTGCCAAGGTAGTTGAGAGGAAACGCGGCGGCCAGGGGAGTGATGTGGCGCCAGATCCGAATGCGCCGCCGCAGGTTAGCAGCAGGGCGTGGAGCTGGGTGAAGTGGCAGCTGCCGCTGCAGGTGTGTGCAGGGAGGGTCCTTGTTAATGCACTTGGAAGTAAATGTGCTGACTGGAAACGCCACTCAGGGACACTGTTGGCAATGCACCGTGGGTGACTGGAAATGTGTGGTTTGCAATATCAGAACTTACCCACCATATCTCAAAATAGTTGGAAGGGAAGGCGGCGGCCAGGGGAGTGATGTGGCGCCAGATCCGAATGCGCCGCCGCAGGTTAGCAGCAGGGCGTGGAGCTGGGTGAAGTGGCAGCTGCCGCTGCAGGTGTGTGCAGGGAGGGTCCTTGTTAATGCACTTGGAAGTAAATGTGCTGACTGGAAACGCCACTCAGGGACACTGTTGGCAATGCACCGTGGGTGACTGGAAATGTGTGGTTTGCAATATCAGAACTTACCCACCATATCTAAAAATAGTTGGAAGGGAAGGCGGCGGCCAGGGGAGTGATGTGGCGCCAGATCCGAATGCGCCGCCTCAGGTTGGCAGCAGGGCGTGGAGCTGGGTGAAGTGGCAGCTGCCGCTGCAGGTGTGTGCAGGGAGGTTATGCACGAACATGTTTGCAAGTTTACTTGATGGGTGAAGTGCTTCTGAAGAACACTGCGGCAAATGCAGCTGCATAGTCTTGCAGTTTGGAGTGTGACTCTTGAGTTGCTGCTGCAGAGGGGTGTGCTTTGTGTTGCGGCTTTCAAGACGCGACTCCATGCTGCTGATGCAGCTGCATTACCTTGCAGAACGCAGTGTGCCTTCATGTTGGGTATGTGCATCTGCTGGCTAGCTGCCATGGTTGATCGACAGCACAATGGGGCGCACTTTGCAGTGCCAGCGCAATTTGTGTCGCCGTCCTTTCTGCACCGCCGCCTTGACGTTTGCTCAACAGCAGAACGCTCTGCCTGCTGCACTATGTTTAGTGGCCTGGGTGCTGTAGGTGCTCCCCACACTGCACAGTGTGTGCAGCCTTCATGCATGGCCTGTCACTGACACTGTTATTTCCACTGCATCCTGGCGCTGCTGGCTGCTGCTGACACTGAACAGCACACTACATGCTGAGCAACTGCTTTTCAATCCAATCCACTGAATGGCTTTGCTGCTGCAGGTGCCCCCTACACTGCGCGAGTCTGGCGGCAAGTGGCGTGTGTGCTGCAAGGCCTTCAACATCAACTGCGACAGCCAGCCGGGCAGCCTCGCATCTGTGTGGAACTTCCGGGGCCTGGCCTGCAATGCATGGCACTACGTGGACGTTGCGGTGCTGCCAGCGGCATGACGGTGCAAGAGCAGCGGCTGAGGCGCGAGGCGTGTACTTTATATGCTGGCAGTTGCAGCAGCAGCAGCAGCAGCAGTAGTAAGCATCTGGGAGCGGTGGCACTGTGCTGCTCAGTGGTGCTGCCTGGCTGCAAGGCCTTCAAGATTGACGATGACAGCCAGCCATGCATCATCATCGTCATGTTACCCATCAAGCCATAGCATCAACGCCATCGGCCAGGCGCGCTTGCATGTATGTGGACCTTCCAAAGCCTGGCCTGCAATGCACGGCACTACGTGGACATCATGATTGCTGCTTATACTTGGTGACATTTGTATTGCTGCCTGGCTGATTTGACTACTGCTACATGTTGCAACTTCCGTCTGCATATGATAGACAGCAGTGGGTGCCAGCAAGGTCACGTCGGTTGTGGCTGCATGTACTGCACTGCCTGTGTGCGTGCCGCCTGCCTGTTCTGCATTGCCCGTTTCATCAGCAACACTGCCGCCAGCTAAATGGTAGCATGATGATGACTGCCGTCAGCTAAGCGGCTGCCACTGAGTGTGCAAGCCGTAACTCTGTGGTTGCTGTCGCGCAAGCTTGTTTAAAGTCTATCCAATGTTGATTTGCAACTCAATTGTGCACTTGCACGTGACTGTTGGTTGCAAGTTGAGCCGCCAGGCCAGCAATGCCATGGCTGTCACCTTCACATCGAGCTTCTTGTATGCATGCTAAGTGTTTCATTGCTGCATGTGCTTCTGTCCGTCCGTGGCCTTTGTGTGTAATGTGGCATGATTTATTTTGTTAGCGCAAGTGCAGCAGGTGCTGCTCCCTGCACGGTTTGCAGGGTCAACGGTGCCAAGTTGCAGTCTGCGTATGACAGCGACTGATTCTCATGCTTGGTCTACAGCAGCCAAGTCCATTGCAGCAGGTTTGCCTGTGAAATTGGTTCAACCTGCGACATTGCTGACGGTTTGAGCCGCCGAGACAGTTGCAACAACGGCTTCATCCGTGCCGCACAGCTGCTTCAGGGGCGCGCATGATTGAAACAATTCCCCACTAGCAGTATTGCTGTTTGTGCGATGAGGTCAAGCAGACACATTGCTGCAAAACGCTCTCACACAAGTCATCTGTAGGGCCTGACACAACAGCTGCGGCAGCCATGGCTGCGCACTGCAAAGCTCCGCTGTTGCAGCAGTTGTGACTGAATGCTGCACATCCACAGCCCTCCTCAACTGCCAGCAGCAGCTGCAGCGTCTTTGGCACCAGCGCTTCTGAGCCCAGCGTGACTGCCATGCTAGCCCAGTGCTGCTTGCCCTGCTTGCGCCGGCCTACAGTGCCAGTTGCGCATGCGCCTGCTGCTGTAGCAGCTGCAGCAGCCACGTTCTGGCACCAGCGTCTCAGGAACAGCATGACTGCCATGCTGGCCCAGTGCTTCTGCCCCCACTACTGCCCAACCACACTGCCAGCTGCTGCTGCTGCAGCCGTGGCAGCTGCAGCCGCTCACTCTCCGGCACCAGCGCCAAAGAGACCATCGTGACTGCTGTTGCGGCCCAATCCTGCTGCCCCCGCTTGTGCAGACTTACATTGCCAACTGGGCCTGCTGCTGCTGCTGCTGCTGCTGCTGCTGTAGCTGGAGCAGTTGCAGCAGCTCACTTTCTGGCACTAGCGCCTCAGAACCCAGCGTGACTGCCATGGTGGCCCAGAGCTGCTGGCCCGGCTCCCACTCTCACTGCCAGCAGCTGCTGCTGCTGCTGCTGCTGCAGCCGCAGCCGCTGCAGCCTTTTACTCTCCTGCACCGCTGTTGCAACAAACATGCCTGCCTGCTGCTGCGTGTCTGCATCTCCCATCAAACTGCTAGCTGCTGCTGCTGCTGTTGCTGCTGCAGCTGCAGCAGCTGCAGCCGCTCACTCCCCGGCACAAGCGCCTCAGAGCCCAGCGTGACTGCCGTGCTGGCCCAGTGCTGCTGGTAGCTGTCAAAGTCCAGCCGCTGACTCCACGCCAAGATACCAGCATCCAAACCTAATGCCACAAGCTCATCTACATCCCAGTCAGCATCATCCGCTGCTGCTGCTGCTGCTGCAGCCACACTGCTGCTTACTGCTACAGCGCCTCTGCCATTGCTGCTGCCGCCTGCAGTGGATGCGGGTCCATCCAGCAGCTGCTGCTCCAGCAGCTGCAGCACCTGCTCTTCTTCAGTGCTGCTAAGCCTCCGGCCCTCTGCTGCCCTGCCCTGCAAACCACCAGCGCCTGCTGCACCGGTTGCAGTCTGCAATCCTGCAGCTCCGCTGTCTGGTGCGTCACTTGCTGCTGCTGCTGCTGCTGCTGCTGCTGCTGCTGCTGCTGCTGCTGCTGCTGCTGCTCCCTGCATGCCAGTGCGGTACATCTTGAGCAGCCACTGCCGCCGCCGCTGCTTCAGCCGCCGTGCACACTCCTCCCTGCAGGCATAAGGAACATCTTGAGTAAGGTCCAGGAGGTGCATCCCATGTGCGTTGTCAGCATGTATCTGCAATGCAGGCTGCTGCATCAAGTCAGTGGGCTGCTGTTTTGACATCAAGCTCCAAAACAGCATGCTGCACCACTGCCCCACAGCTCATCAGCCCCTGCAGCTGCTGCCTGTTGCTCTCCACAGCACCTTTGTTTCCACCAGCCAACCCACCTCCTGACAGTAGGGCTGTAGTGGTATACAGGACCCTCCCAGCTGCTGCTGCTGCTGGTGCTGCTGGTTCCCCCCTCATCCTCTTCACTGCTGCTGCTGGCCTCACTGCCACCTTGCTGCTGCTTCTGCTGCTGTACGTCGCTGCTGCTCTCATGAACCTGCTGCTTTCTATTCTTCCGTCTACGCCTTCTAACCCTGCTGCTGCTTCTGTTGTGCTGCATGACTGCTGCTGCTGGCAGTGCTGCCTGGTGCTCCTGATCCAGCAGCAGCCGCTCTGCCACTGGCCGCCAGTCGTTCCTATCATCCCGCCTGTACCACCCTTTTGTGCTGCGGTAGCCAATGCTGCCATCAGGCTTGAGGTACTCCCTGCAACAGTGAAGGCAGCAGCAGCAGCAAACATGTGCTGTTGCACTGTCTAGCACAATCGCTCATCGCATTATGTGCTGCGGTAGCCAATGCTGCCATCCGGCTTCAGGTACTCCCTGCAGATGGGTTTAGGGTGTGTTGTTGAGCTAGTATGACAATTGCTGAAGCATGGCATGATGTTGCTGTTTGTTGAGACAGGCAAGGCCACATTGTAAGGTTCAATGAGCTGTCAACACAAGTGTACAGCGTGCAGCCGGCAACGCACACCAGCAGCAGAGCTTGCGCATCCTGTGGCTGCTGCAGTGCTGTGTGGCATGCGGCATTCAATCCAATCACACAGCATTGATGTTGCTGCGTTCTGCTGGGAAGTACAAAAATAAATGCAAGTGGCTGCAAAGCGCACCTGAGCCGTGCTGGCAGCTCAAACTCCTCGAACTGCTGCTTGTGCTGCTGCTTCTGCTTGCTGCTGCTTGCACCAGCTGCGGCTTCAGGCTTGTTGTGGAGCGCTGCTGGGCTGTGTGCTGCATCACCCTCCGCAGCATAGTTGCGAGGCCCAAAGGCACCAATGTCTGCAGCAGCAGCAGCAGCAGCAGCAGCAGCAGCAGCAGCAGCAGCAGCAGCAGCAGCAGCAGCAGCAGCAGCAACGTTAGCCAAATGCTTGGACATCACAACACCAGTGAGTGCAGCATCTGGACGTTGCCAGGAATCTGCTGTTCAAGTTGAGCGCACGACTGCATCTTACGAGCCCTCAACTGCGGGGTTTGAGAAGCACGCCAATGGGCGCTGCAGAGCCCTACTGTGCTGTGAACGCCGACAGCTGCTGCCCTGCCTGCTGCCGACCTGTTGCAATGTGCGCACCTGTGACTGGCCTGTGTGTGAAGATCTTGTAGAAGACCAGGGGCGGGAAGCTGGAGCCTCCCAGCCTGAAGCGCACCACCAGCCCGGCAGCGGCATCCACCAGCGCTGCCTCGCAGGCGTTGATGCAGCGCAGCATAGCGCGCGGGTCACCTGTTGGGGTGCGACAAAGTGGCAGGATGGCGGCAAGTGGTTGGATAGGAAGTCGGCGTGATGAATGGTGGTGAGTAGTGGCAGGACCAGGATGCGCTGAAGTTTGGCGCTGCGCCGCCTGTGCAACTTCCGCCCAAGCAGCTGGCACAACTGATGCAAGCTACAGTCCAATAACAGAAGCAGATGCGTGTATTGTCCTTACCAGCCTCCCTAAAGCGTATGAGGTCCTTGTAGTAGCGGAAGATGCGTTTGTTGGTGAAGCGTCGCCACGCGTCCTGAATTGCGCGCGCTGCACGATTTAAGCACGCAGCAGTGCGCTGAGCTGCTGCTTCCGCCTGCTGTTGTTGCCACTCGGCGTTTTTCTGCATGGGGGTGGGCGGTTGGCAAGCAGCAGCAGCAAGCGGCTTGCAGGAAAGGTGTAGCTAGCACTGCTACAAGTATGCTGGGCATCACGGGCATCACGATCTGCTGGTGTGCCATAATACCACCATATACCGAGTCAGTGCTCATCTTGATTGCAGTGTCGAAGGATTTACTCATGTCTCTTCCCACGCACGAAGACGACACACTTGTCTGTGCATGCAAGCCATACCTGCCGTGCTGCCTTTGCCCTGCAAATCCAGCCCCTATAATAGCGCTGGATGGTAGTGGCCGAAAAGTTTCTATAATCTTCCAATGCTTGCAGCTCGACTGCATAGGAGTCCAGAGCAAGCCGCGGAGAGGAGCATGTACGCTGCTGCATCGTGTCTTCAGCAAACTGTGTCCTGCTGCTGTAGGCATAGCCTTGGCGCCGCAGCAGGGCTTTGCGCTTATGTCAACTTATCGTGCGACCACTGCTTTGAGTTTGCTTTACATCTTGCTTGAACGCGTGACAGGTACAGGCCTTGGGCGTGTGCTTTGCTGCTGTCTGCTTCTGCTGATGTCTACCGGATGGTATGTTTGAAAGAAATGGGTGTCTGACCAGCTACATAAACAAGGCAAATTCATTTCAAAACCGTTTTGTAGCTTGTTCTGATTTTAGACCTCGAAAATCAGGGAACAAAGAGATCGTTTGTCACATCAGGTCAATTAGGGTTTCGCTCCGATACACACGATGAAACAGCTTCGTGATGCACCAGCAACGTACTTTGTAGCTGGAAAACCTGCCTCAAGCTCGTTGCCGCCCTCTGCTCTGCTCTGCCACAGCAGTAGTCATGGAAACCTGCTGTATCTGCTGATGTAACGATGCCATGTTGGCGTGAGCAATTATTAACAAAGGAATGCAGCTGAGGATGCTTTTGAAATCATGTTCAAGGTAGCAAACAGCGCTCAAGAGCACGGTGACTGGCAACTGATCCCAAACAGTCGCTGCACTCAGGCAGTGACTGCCTCATCATGTAGCTGACACGTGCCCACTCGTGGTCTGCAGCTATCTTTGCTCCAAGCTGCCAGTGGCAAGCAGCAGCAACAGCAGTGTCAAATCTCTGATAAATATCAAAGGTGCGTGTTCAGCTCTAGGGGTCAACACCCCAACATGTTCCAGCGGCCTGCTTCATGCGCAAAGAACAGCAGAAAGCGCACAGCAGCAAACATAGCTCTCCAACAATTCTGGTCCTTTAATCTGTTGTGCCACAGGTCAACAAGACAACAGGCAACAGGCGGCCAACTACAACAGCAGCAGCAGCAGGAACCAGCTTCACTCCTGTCAACTGCCCTACAGCCGCGCAGCTGGTCACTGCAGGCAGCAGCAGTAACCGACAACCTTGGCTGCGATGCCGCCAGATTCAAGAGCCTTGCAGTCTATGCAGAAGTCAAACTAGCAGAGGCTCTTGAAAAAGCAGCAAAGGCGTTGCCAGATGCTGTTGATGAAGATGGCGAGCTACTACCAAACAGCCTCAAGACAGCAGTCTGCTGCCAGGTTGGTGCAACATCAAATTCAGCACACACTGTCAGTTTTTTTGACAATGCCGACACCACTTGTAGCGGTGGCAGGTGTAGCAGAAGGTTTGCGTATGGCTCTGCGCTATCTGAACCATTGCAATGGATGTAATTGCAGCCATGTTTCTGCCGCCGCTGGCATTGCCGCATGACCACTAGTACTCCTGGATGACTTTGCCTAATCCTGCGTCAGTTGTCCTGCAAGCAACGCTGCTGACACCCTTTCACCCTCAACCTCACTGCAGTTGCTTGGGGAACTGGCTGAGCTGTGTGGCCCCTTCAGCAGCACACTGCTCAGGCTGCGGGATGAGCTGCTGCCTGCAGTGTACAGCAGCTACGCAGCAACGCAGACAGGCACTATCCTGGCCTTTGACCAGATGCCCTGGTGGGTTGACCACAGCTCTAGGACATATTCCTTTGATGCCTCGCATGCGCGTGTGTTGTATGCAGCTTTCCTGCAAGCGGGTCTGGTGCCTGGGCGATGCAGCTGCCATCAACCATGATGACGCCTGCTTGTTTAGAGGTGTTCTGCTCTGAAGACAGTTCCGGCTACCATCTTTCAAGCAGCAAATTACACCTCCAGGGTTGCCAGCCCATGACACGCTGCTGCCATGTTCACGCATGTGTTGGCAGGTTTGCAGTAGCGGGGCAGCTGCAGGAGCAGAACCATGCGCTGCTGCAGCAGCAGGAGGCTATCAAGGCAGAACTGGGCAGGCACCAGGTGAGCTTGTATGTTTCTGAAGTGCCAGCTGATTGTGCACTCTTACAGCATCAAACATTTTCCAGGATCCAACAAAGAACCACATTATCTGCATCACAGCACTCATTGTGGCGACCATTGAGATCGCACATGTTACAATGCCGGCTGTGCATGCTGCTGCGTGCTGTTGCGTGCTGTGTCGTGCAGGCACAGATGGTGGCAGTGGAGCAGCAGCTGCTGGCCTTCAAGGCAGCCATGGATGCAGGAGAGGCAGCCGCCAGCAAGCTGCAGGTGAAACACAGCTGCGCGGCAAGCTCGCGATTCAGCTATAAATTTGGAGAAGTCAACTGTGCATGTGACGTGGGCGGCAAGAGGATTGTGGCATTTCACTTTCAAAGACACTGCAACTGTCCCTGTCCTGCAAATGAATGTGGATGCTGCGCAAACAGGGGAAAAGCTTTTTGGCTACACGCTTTTCATGCTTAGTGTCACTGAACGAATGCAGGTCGCCAACGCGGGCCTGATTGCTGCGCGTGACTCGGCACTTGAGGAGGCTGCTGCTGCTGCCGATGAAACAAAGCGGCTGGCTGCTGAGGTGGCGCGCCTGAAGGATGAGCTGGCGGAGTCACAGGAGCAGCTCAGCAACGCAAAGGTAAAACTGACATGTGACACCTGCTGTGACTGTATTCTGGTAGAATGTGCACGTGTACTTGGTGTGCTTTCAACTCCTCATGCAGCCATGTCGGGCCTGGCTGCAAGCATGCTGTTGGGCTTCTGTATCGCCTAGATGTTTGACTGAGGCTCTGCTGAAATGCCTGCATACAGCGTGCCTGCTGCTTGCCTTGCTGTTTACCTTGCTTGCCCTGCTGCTGCTGCTGCTGCTGCTGCTGCTGCTGCTGCTGCTGTTGCTGTTGCTGCTGCCACTGCTGCAGGAGGTTGCTGCTCAGGACATGGAGCAGTGGCAGGGCCAGCTGGAGGCCTTCAAGAAGCAGCTGCACGTGGAGAAGCAGCAGGGCGAGGCGGCGGTGGAGCTGGCGGCAGCAAGGCTGACGATTGCAGAGGGCCAGGAGCTGGAGGCACGCTGCCAGGAGGTGAGGCGGGACACTATAACTAGTGCATATGAATGCCCCCTTTTTTGTGGGCTAAATACTGCGGGGCCGGCGGCAGCCAGGCTGACAATTGCAAAGGGCCAGGAGCTGGAGGCACGCTGCCAGGAGGTGAGGCGGGACACTAGGGGAAGCAAGTATGCATGCAACATAGTTGTTTGTCAACAGCTGTGGAGCTGGCAGCAGCAAGGCTGACGATTGCAGAGGGCCAGGAGCTGGAGGCATGCTGTCAGGAGGTGAGCCGGGTGGCGTGGTTAACGCAACAATATGGTGAGCTGTAGATGTATGAAGTTGGCGGTAGCTTGCCAGTGCTGGCTGAGGCAAGCTTGTCACATAGCGCCCGCAGCGTCTGTCCACACCATGTATATCACAGCTGGCAGGAGTTGTAACTTTCCAGGCAAGAGCTTGTAGTCTTCTGCATGCATCGTGCCGATTGTATGAGTGTCTGTTAGATTACTTGTGACTGAACGCATGCCATGTGCATGGTTTGTGTCCTGCAGGCTGAGAGGCGGCTGGAGGAGGCAGAGCAGCAGCTAGCAGCATTGGCAGCAGCCAGCAGCAGCACAGAGCTTCAGCAGCAGCAGCAGCTCACGCCCAAACCGACCGAGTGGAGTGACGCACAAGCGCTGGCAGAAAAGTGCAAGGTGAGTGCGGCGTATTCACCCATGCCTGGTGCAGCAAGTGCTGCAGAGTGCACTCTTCAGTGTTGTAGCAAGGGCTTGGGGCACTACAGTGCAGTCATAAACGGTGCTGTCGTCCTATCTTCAGCTTGCACAGGCTGCGCTTTCTTACCATCTCTCTGTTGTGTTACCTGCGCTGCTGCAGTGCCCCATCGCTCAACAGGCCACTTCTGAGACAGTCAGGCAGCTGCTGCAGCAGCACGCAGCCACAGTGTCAGCCATGAAGCGGCAGCTGCAGCTCCTGCAAGCTGCCTGCCTGCCAGACCCTGCCCCACAGCCCTGGCGTTTGAACGTTCGAACAGAAGCCTCCTCCTACTTCATAACAGAGGGTGCACTGAACCCCAGTGATGAGGGTTCAGGCCTGTCAAACCCCAGCAAGCCTAAAACCTTTGCTGAACCGCTGGGTTTAGGGCCGTCTGTGCCAAGGTTTTTGAGGCGGGATGAGTCGGTTGAGCTGGCAGAGGTTAGGCTGCGGGAGCTGCTGCAGCAGGTCAGCAGCATCTGGCAGGGCAAGGCAGCGCATGAGGCGCTGCACGGGCCCTGCCACTTGCAGGAGTATGTGTACCACCGCTGCATGGAAGCAGCTTCTGCTGCTGCTTCTGCAGCTATGCCGCAACACGTGACTGTCAGGGATGGGCGTGGTCTTGAGGGTAGCAGCAGCCAGGAAACAGCCCAGCTCCACCACAGCTCTAACACAGACAAGCCAGCAGAGGCTGCTGCGGCAGCAACAACAACAGCAGCGGCAGCGGCAGCAGCAGGCTACCAGCTGTATCATGCGCTGAGTCAGCATAGACAGGCCAGCGTGGCAGTTGACACCATGTGGCAGGTGCTGACTGGGCAGCTGCCTGAGACAGTGCTGCTGGAGCAGCAGCGGCAGCTGCAGCAGCTCCTGGCCGTGATGGAGGAGCTGCAGCATGCTGCTGCTGCTACTGCTACTGCTGCTGCTGCTGCTGCTGCTGCTGCTGCTGCTGCTGGAGCTGAGGGAGGCGTGGGCAGTGCCGGAACAGCTGCTGCTGAGGGTGAAGGTGTGGAAGCAACCGCACGCTTGGGTGCAGCAGGTACGATATGTTTCCCTATAGGAAGAGCTTGCATGACGCAGCAAATATTGCTTCTGCTATGTAAGGCGCAGTGTGCAGATGGCAGACTGTGACGCTGCTCTTGACCATGCATGGCACACGCCTTTTGTGTGGCATGGTTGAGGGGCAGGAGGAGGGCCTGCGGTTGACGCACACATCAACAGCATTTTAGTTGCGGTATCATGCATGTAGATGATTGTATTCTGTATCTGCTCTTCGCAGGTCTGCGCATGTCAGACATGCAGGCAGCGCTGCGGCTGCTGTATCCCCTCAAGTCACAGCAGCAGCTGGCAGAGTTTGCTGCCTGCCTGGAAGCAGCGTGTGCTAGCAGCAGCGCTGGCGCAAGCAGCACACTAAGTACTGGCCCTGGGGGCAGCCTGATACAAGCTGAAGCTCTGGCATCAGTTGTGCAAGCAGCGCAGCAAGCAGCTGCGAGCGTAGCATGCAGCATTGTGCAGCAGCAAGCAGGAGCACCTGAGCATTCAGCAGCAGCAGCAGCTGTTGTTGAGTGTATACTGCGGCAGCACTTGCAGGACGTGCTGTCTCAAACGCAGCACACAGTGCAGCAGGTACAGCAGCTGCTGGAGCACCATGCAGTGTCAGCGGCTGCTGTTGATCCAAGACAGTTGCAGCACGACACCGAGCAGCGTTTGCCTGCTGATGAAGGCAAGCTCTGGCACCAGCTGGAGGCTTTGCTGGCTGCTAACTGCAGCTGCAACGGCAGCGCCAGCAACTGCAGCAGCAGCAGCAAGCCTGGGTTAGGGAGCAGGCAATTATCGATGAATGCAAGGCAGCAGCCAGCAGCAGCAGAAACTGTAGCAGAGCTGGGCAGTAGGCTTGGTAGGGGTGGCAGTGGCCGGTACGGTAGCAGCACAGGCACTGCTGCAGCAGCAGGGCTGGGAGAGATGCCGCTGGTTGCTGCAGCATCAGCAGGCAGGGCACTGCAAGCTGGCGGCAGCAGCAGCCACAGGTGGAGAGGCGACACTGGAGCAGCAGCAGCAGCTGGAGCTTCAGGCCCTGCAAGCAGCTGTCATATATGCAACTGCCGAGTGCATGGTTGGCTGGATGCTGCACAGCGGTGCAAGGCTAGGAGCAGCAGCAACAGCAGCAGCACGCCAGATGTGCAGCAGCTTGTGTGCTGGCTGCAGCGTGAGTGCCTACTACAGCCTCCCAGCTGCCAGCAGGATGAAGCAAGTGCGGTGCGTTGGTGCTGAACGATTGTGCGACATTGATGTACGTAGTAGGGTGAGCAGGTCTGGGACTTGAGCAATGCCTCTTCAAGAAGCCCTGAGTCAGGAGTTTGCGCAGCAGACTCGCCAAGTCTGCCAAACTGGGCAGCTGCACTGCAGCCTGGCAGGCCTGCAGGAAGAGGTGGTTGGCCAGGAACGTTGCTTTCATTAGCACAGCTGCCAGTGCAATGAACAACAGGCAGGCCACAGCTCGTAGTTTGCATGCAGCAACTTTCAGGACTGGTGATGTGTAGAGACAAAGGCTTGTGGAAGTCAAAGATTCAAGTGTCTGGTTGTTTGACTCCGAGCTTGGAGACAGCTGCACAGTTGCGTGGATCTGCCACCGGTCCACGCACCTGCAGCTGTCGGAGCCAGCAGTGTGCGATTTGGACATAATGAAGCAGGTGTTTTTGCCGTGTTGGCTGGTGCCGTGCTG
Source organism: Tetradesmus obliquus (assembly GCA_030272155.1). Taxonomy (NCBI): domain Eukaryota; kingdom Viridiplantae; phylum Chlorophyta; class Chlorophyceae; order Sphaeropleales; family Scenedesmaceae; genus Tetradesmus; species Tetradesmus obliquus. The sequence goes on from CP126204.1 coordinate 3,915,585, forward strand.
TCATGTGGGGGTAGTGTATGCTCAGCATCGTTGAGGGCGAGTATCAGACAGCAGCATAGGCCCTTGCAGGCGGCCTGCATAGGCATGCATAGACTGCGCGCGCTGGCAGCACTGTGTAGCCGGCACTGGCAGCGCTGTGCGAGTTGTTGAACCGTTCAGCAGTTTCAGCCGCATTCATAACATGATGGCATCATGCGTCCGCATTGAGCACCATGTGGCATGTTCCGTCACGTGACGCAGCCTCCGTGAATGAGTGAGCACTGTGCTTGGTGGCTTACGACTCGCACTATGCAGCATGGCATGGGGAAATCATCATCTCCGTACCCTATTGCAGCTTACTTTGCGGCCGCAGCAGCATAACCCCAAAACCCCAGGATGCGGCAGCAGCATGTTCTGCTGTGCTCATTGCAATTGGTCCTGCCAATTGAAGCTGCCCAGGGCATTTGAATGTGGTGATGGTATCCTATTCTAAAGCGAAACTTACAATGCTGAGCTCAGCTGATGTAGCTGTTGCGCGTGGACCCTGTTCAAACCCACGGCATCACGTGCGCACGTGCCGGTTGCCTGACGTGTGCCCGGCCACAGTCGCGAGAGTACTGGTGCGCAGCACCCTACCTGAAAACTTTTGCAATGTGTATTGTGATTATGAAAGATCCTTGATTTCAACTAGCGTGTATCAGCCTGTATCCCAGCTACAAGCAGCAGTTTTGCTTTCGATTGCAACCAGAAAGAGCCCGAAACCGCGTTCGCAATCGTAAACATGGCAATCCACTGCAGGATATCAAGTTAGATAGGCTCCAGCGGCAGCAACTGCGGCGAGTCTCCACTAGGCTGCAAGCAGCAGCAGCAGCAGCAGCAGCAGCAGACCCAGCAGCATCTTGATCACAACTGGTGAGCAGCCTGCAAAGGAGCTCAGAGCTACAGGTGACAGTGAGAGTGTGCTGTCACAACGAGGCACAACACAACCTCTTATGCTTGCATCATGGTGGGTTGAAAAAATGAGAGACAGCTCAAGTGCTGTGCACCTGCCTTCAATCCTCATGCTTAGATGTACAGGTATCCGTACTAGTTCTTGCGTAACGCAAATGCACTTGAACTCATGTCTGCTGCGTAGGCCACACCACAGCACTGTGCTGTCGCTACATAGGCAGCACCAGCAGCAGCAGCAGCAGCAGCAGCAGCAGCACTAGTAGCGGCATTAGCAGCACTATGCAGCTTTCAGACGGGGATCCCACTGCCGATTACCACAGCTTGTACGAACCGCAGCTGCTGGCTCCAGTTCTGCGCCACCCCAGCATCAGCCAGGACCAACAGGCAGTGGCAGCACTGCTGCAGACATCAAAGCAGCTGCAGGCAGCAGTAGGTGAACTGCTTGCAGGACAGCTGCCCGTGCTGCTGCATACGACCCAGCTGCAGCAGATGTTCCTGCTAGCTCAGTGGATAAGCAAGCGTGCAGGGCTTGTGAAAAGCCTTGATATTCACTACAAGAGCTCAGGCGCTGAGATTCAAGAGTACCCTGCACCAGACTTTGCAGCATTGGTAGCCATTGACAGAGCATTAGGAGCTGCAGCATCTGCAGTAGCGCCACGCGGCTTGCAGCTGCAGTCCTTTTCGCTGAACATCCGCATGCTGCCAGGCTTCCTGCAGCACCTGCCGGTGGCACACCTGACGCAGCTGACAACACACACACTGATAGGCGACGCAGATGCCATGGCAGCAATTGCCCGCCTCACCAGCTTGAAGGAGTTGCGGTTGACCGGCTTTGACCGTGTGCCAGCAGCAGATGAAACGATGCTGCGCCTCGCAGCAGGCCTGCAGCAGCTCACGCTGCTGCAGATAGGGCCAGTCACTCCTGCGCAGCTGCAGCTGCTGCCGCCAAAGCTGCAGCAGCTGCATGCAGCAGTGCAGCTCCACTTTGACAGGGCAACTGACATTGCAGCGCTGTGCAGGCCGGAGCTAACAGCCTTGCGCAGCTTGCAAATCGATGCACCAGGCAACAGCGGTCCTAGCTGGCAGCAGGATGCAGTGCTAGCACCTATGTCAGCTCTGCAGCAGCTAACACGCCTAAAGCTAGATATTGTGCGGCGTGTGCAGCTGAAGCACTTGCAGCTGCCGCAGCTGCAGGAGCTCGAATGCTGGTGCAGCCACACAGATGAAGGCGATATGCTGCACATGAGTCAACTGACAAGCCTGCGTAAGTTGACTTTGACCAGCTACACAGCAGCGCTGCGTCGGGATGACCAGCTGCCACCAAACTTGCAGGAACTGCTGTACTCGCTCATCACGCAGCGAGGTGATGTGTATGAAAGCGGGAAACTGCAGCCGCTGCTTGCACTGAGCAGGCTGCAGCAGCTGCAGCTGGAGTTTGCAGGAGCGCCAGCAGTGCCAGCAGTAGAGCTGCAGCAGCTAAGCAGCTTAGGCAGCTTGCAGGAACTGCAGCTGGCATATAGGGGCTGCAGGGAGGCAGATGCAGTAGGAAATGCAGCAGCATGGCAAGTGTTGCCCTTGACTTCATTCGAATGGGGCAGTGACGACTTGCCTGCTGTTGTGCTGCAGCAGCTGGGAAAGCTGAAAGGTCTGACACAGCTAGTGTTGCATGCATCTGGAGTGAGTGGCAGCAGCAGTAGCTTTGAGTCAACGCCTGGGCAGCTTGCTGCTGTGCTGCAGCAGTTGACCAAGCTGCGATGTTTGATTGTGGATGGATATGATAGCATGGCAGTTGATGGAGCTGCTGCTGCTGCTGCAACAGCAGCAGCAGGTGGTGGTGGTGGTGATGTAGACGGAGGCTTTCATATGGTTGATGGTGTGAGGGCTTTCCTGCAAGCTGTTTCTGGGTTGAGCATGTTGAAAAAAGCGGTTGTAGTGCTGCCAGTGAGGCTGCAGGAGTCGGCTGTGCAGCAGCTGAGGGTCCTGCTGCAGCAGCTGCTGCCGAAAGGGCTGGCACAATGCTGTGAGGTGCAGCAGGACAGTGTGGCTGTGAAGCTGCGCACTGTGGCTGGCAGGCGGCTGCACTGGACTGCACCAACTCGCCCTGTTGCAATGTGCAGCTCAGGCCATGTGGACTCAGATTGAGCACACTGTGCAGTGTGACAGTCCGTTGACCAGCAGCAGGTTCGACCTGCAAGTGCTGGCAGCTAAAGGACCTGGGCCCTTGGCCCAATTGGGCCCCTTGCAAGGTCCACTTTTGGAACTGAGTGCTGCCGCAAGCGATGGCTGCAGTTGCATGTGAAGAAAGTTGCCGATTGCATTCATCACAAGCACAATGCACCTGCCACGGCGGCTTTGAGTAGAGTCCTGTGTCATCAACATATACTCGTCATATACTTGGTTATCTGCATGCTGGGGTGTCCAGGATAACTGGAGTTGTAGTATTACTGCTGCTGTGCGGGCTGCACTGTGCAGCAATGTGGCGTTGCATCAGAGGACAGCTACTGGCTGCGTTGTTGTATGATAGGTACAGCAAAGTATCCAGGTGACATAAAACATAAGGCTTGCGCAATGCGTGTATTTACACAAAGGTTATGGAGGAAGGTAACTTGCAGGCTCATTGCCCCGCCGGCAGCACATGCTATGTGTTTGGGCGCTTGCATGCTGCAGTGAGCACCAGCCGCTGTGCATACTATGCCAGCCAGCACAAACACCACGCAGCGGCTGGTGCTCACTGCAGCATGCAAGCGCCCCAATTTCGAAGCACATCACCGCTGTTGCCGACTGCAAACTCATTGCATGTGCATAGCAGCCAACAGTAGCTGACACTGCGACCAGTGGCATCAAACTGCATGCGTGATTGTGATGCGTATGATTAGCACATGCGATGGTGGCACATGGTACACCAAAAGTCATTTGGCAGGCTGTTGGCAGTCAGGGCGCAGGCAACTCTCTGCCATGCGGCACGCTGCACCTGCTGTGTCCAACACAGCAGCCGCGCTGGGAGAAACAGTGATGATCATCATCAATCATCATGCTGTCAAGCAACACTGAGCATGGTGGCCTCGCTTGCATTGCCAATACCGCACCAATTTTCCACCAACTGAGCACAATGAGTGGGGGACAAGCAGTATGGCCTGAGTATATCATAGTGATGACGTGTCAGAACACTGCCAGCTAGGTATCATGCACCTGTTGGCTTTCAAAACACCCAACAGCAGGCACTGCCTGCGTGCAAGTCAACACAACTGCAATACCCCTTCCCAACTGCTGCTGCGGATGCTGTGAAATAACCACACTGTACAACAACTGCCATGCTCCCAATGCTTGTTTGCATTAAGAATTGAAGTCCACTGTTTGACAACTGAGCATGCCATGACAATGCCTCGCTCTGCTCACATCTGCCACCAAATAATCAAGTGCCTCACCCTTTTCTGCCAGGTACAACAACCAGCCCTCCTGCTCACGCACCACATAAGCAGCAGCTGAAGTGGCTGCTGGATCAGCCGCCGCATCAGCAGCTCATCAGCGGCCGCCAGCCCTCCTCCTTACGTGCCACACAAAGCAGGCGCTGCATAGGCCGCTAGATCAGCCACCTCCTTGCCCTCCAGGTACGGCGCTGCCAGCTCGCCATCATCATAGCACGCCCACAACAGCTTCTCCAAAGCCGTCGCCGCATCAGCAGCTCATCAGTGGCTGCCAGCCCTCCTCCTTGCCCTCAAGGTAAGGCGCTGCCAGCTCGTCCCCACATGCCAGCCGCAGCTTCTCCAACATTGCTGACTGCTGCGCCGCATCAGCAGCTCATCAGCGCAGCCAGCCCTCAAGCTGATCTGCCAGGTGCAACATTCAATCCTGCTCCTTACACGCCACATAGGGCAGCTGCTGAACTAAATCAGCAGCTACACTAGCAGCTGTACCAGCAGCTGCATCAGCAGCTCATCAGTGGCCGCCAGCCCCCCCGGCCTATCTGTCACCATGCAACAGCCAGCCAGGCGTCTGCTCCACATCACTGGCTCTGTCGGCAGCTGAGTCAGCAGCTCAGTCAGCCGCCACATCAGCAGCTCATCAGTGGACGCCAGCCGTCCTCCTTACCCTCCAGGTACGGTGCTGCCAGCTCATCCCCGCAGGCCATGCGCAGCTTCTCAGGCGTGGCCGGCGCGTCCAGCTGGAACCAGCCGCTCAAGCCTGCAAAGAATGGAGAAGAAGTGGTTGGTTCTGCAGACTCGGTGACATTCCGCTACATTCAGAAAGGGTGGTTACGAGTGGGGTCCGGGCACTATCTAAGACAATGGCACACAGTTCCAAGCGAATGAAGTGACGGCTGGTCTGCAGAACACCAAGTCCCACCTGCTGCCTCTCGCGCCGCGTACACTGCGTCCTTCAGCGCAAAGAAGGCCAATGATTCCAGGTAAAACAGCGGCTCCCCAACTGACACATTGCCAGAACGACCCCTGGTTATTCTGAGATATATGAATGAGTCTCACCTGCTGCGTCGCGCGCCGCGTAGACTGCGTCTTTCAGCGCAAAGAAGGCCGATGAACCCAGGTGGAACGGCGGCTCGCCAACTGCCTTGGAGGAGTGCACGGCACGTGGGTTGGGCGTGTTGGTCAGCAGCTTGACACGGAAGTCAATTGGCACGTCATTGGCGGTGGGGATCTTGTAGGTGCCTGTGATCACAAGCAGCAGCAGCAGCAGCAGCAGCAGCAGCAGCAGCAGCAGCAGCAGCAGCAGTTGGGTGTGTTGGTCAGCAGCTTGACACGGAAGTCAATTGGCACGTCATTGGCGGTGGGGATCTTGTAGGTGCCTGCAGCAGTAGCAGCAGCAGCAGCAGCAGCAGCAGCAGCAGCAGTTGGGCGTGTTGGTAAGCAGCTTGACGCGGAAGTCGATGGGGACGTCATTGGCGGTGGGGATCTTGTAGGTGCCTGCAGCAGCAAGAGAGAGCGCAGCAGCCACAACAGTGGGTTGGGGGTGTTCGGTGGCAGTATAACTCTGCAATCATTGCCAACAGCACGACGGTGGCGGCGGGCAATTTTAACATAGGTGCCTGCGAGCGCAACAAACTTTCCCGTCCCTTTCCCCAACATCTGCCGCATTTTGGCCTGCTGTTGAAACCTTGCAAGACTTTCTCAGCAGGTTGTGATTCTAGATTGGTGTGCTGCCCACCTGGTCCCTTGGTGAAGAGGTGTCCCGGGCGCACCCAGGGGTGTGCACTGTCCCTACCCCTCCACATCACGCTCAGCAGCACAAGGACTATAAAATAACAGCCACCAGACAATGCAACACACAAGAAGCTCAGCTGCTGATTGTCCACCTGGTCCCTTGGTAGAGAGAGGTGCCACGGGCGCACCCAGGGGTGTGCGCTGCTCCTAAAAATCTACCTCATGCTCAGCAACATGCCAAGCTGTACTGCTTGCAAAACTGCTTCACCTGGTCCCTTGGTGAAGAGGTGTCCCGGGCGCACCCAGGGGTGTGCCTTGTCCCCCCACACCATCTCCTCCAGGCACAGCCAGCCCATGCCCTGCACAAAGCCGCCCTCAATCTGCAGCAGCAGCAGCAGCAGCAGCAGCAGCAGCAGCAGCAGCAGCCGCCAGACACATTTCAAGTTTTGCTTGTATTCCACACATGACCCCACATGGGTTGCCCACGCCCGTCACAATGTCAAACACTGCTGCTTCCTCGAGCACAGTGACTTGCTGCAACACGTGTGACACACATGTAACATACATACATGTAACACACATATAACACAAATGTAACACACCCACCTGCCCTATGTCGATGGCGGGGTTGATGGGGTTGCCCACGTCCATGACAATGTCTATCACTGCCGCTCCCTGAAGCACCGCGGCTTGCCGCCACAACCCTGACACATATTTAACACATATATAACATAACCGTAACACAAATGTAACGCCCACCTGCCCGATGTCGATGGCGGGGTTTATGAGGTTGCCCACGTCCATGACAATGTCTATCACTGCCGCTCACAGTGGTTCACAGTGGCTTGCTGCAACACATGTGAGACACAAGTTACAAAAATGTAACGCCCACCTGCCCGATGTCGATGGCGGGGTTTATGGGGTTGCCCACGTCCATGACAATGTCGCTGCGCAGCAGCTGCCTGTCAGCACAACTTATAATAACATATTTAACACAAACATAGCACAAAAGTAACACAGATATGACATGCGCACCTGTCCGATGTCAATGGCGGGGTTTATGGGGTTGCCCACGTCCATGACAATGTCGCTGCGCAGCAGCTGCCAGTCGCCTGTCAGCACATCGAGCTCCACCTCGCTCACAGCAGCACCAAACACAAAGTAGTTGAAGGGGCGGGGGCCGCCAAAGCCTGCAACAAAAGACGCATCATGCAAAACATTAGTATATTAGGTAAAGATATGGTCAGCACGTCCAGCTCCACCTCACTGACAGCAGCGCCAAACACAAAGAAGGGCCGGGGGCCGCCGAAGCCTGCGGTACAGACGAAAGTGGCAGACACCTCGTGAAATTTGGCAGCCGACACAGGCCGACCTGCTACATAAATTGCATCATGTCCTGCAAAAGGAGCGCCATGCACACTAATGGCTGTCCTCTGCAACCACCATACACATCGTCACTGCTTCACTGCAAGTAAAGCAGCATACATGTTTGAGACTTTGAAATAAATGTCGCAAAGAAAAAACCTCAAACTCACAGTCAGCACACAACAGCGCCCCACCTTTGACCTCTGGCGTGGCGTAGAAGCCGTGAGCGCTCAGGTTCACCCTTTTCATGTACACCAACACCACTGCTGGGCACCCTTACACCACGTCCGCAGTCACCAGCACATCTGAACCTTCAACCCTAGCCGCACCTGTCACCTCTGGTGTCGCGTAGAAGCTGCGTGCGCTGGGGTCCACCCTTTTGGTCTTCACCAACACAATTGTTGTGCAAGCTCAAAACATACTTCACAGTTCAATAATTTGAGCTCCATCCCCACCCCCACCTGTGACCTCTGGCGTTGCGTAGAAGCCGTGTGCGCTCAGGTCCACCCTGTCCATGCACACCAACACCACTGCTGGGCAAACCCACATCATGTCCACAGTCACCAGCGCATGCACTTCAAACCCACATCATGTCCACAGTCACCAGCACATGCACCTCAAACCCTAGCCGCACCTGTGAACCTCTGGTGTCACGTAGAAGCTGCGTGCTGAGGTCGCCCAGTTTGGTCCACAGCAACACCACTGTTATGCAAGCTCAAAACCTACTTCACAGTCCATCAAACCCGTGATTCCCATGCCGTGGCCGCACCTGTGACCTCTGGTGTCGCGTAGAAGCCGTGTGCGCTGAGGTCCACCCTGTCCATGTAGGCCTGCGTGGCCATCTGGGCAAAGCTCCAGCCCTTCTCTGCTGCTTGGGCCCTGCAGCACCAGCAGCAGCAGCAGCAGCAGCAGCAGCGACAAAGACAGGGTGTTAGAAACGGATGCCAAGGCAATTCGTGGGACACAGAGCTGGCGAGTAGGTTTGAATGATGTCCATGTAGGCTTGCATGGCCATCTGGGCAAAGCTCCAACCCTTCTCAGCCGCCTGAGCCCTGCAGCACAACCAGCAGCAGCAGCAACAGCGACAAAGACAGGGTATCAGACAGGGATCCCAAGGCAAGTCATGGGACTCACAGCTGGGGTATGAACTATAAGTGATCTTCATGTAGGCCTGCGTGGCCATCTGGGCAAAGCTCCATCCCTTCTCAGCCGCCTGGGCCCTGCAGAAGGGGCAGCAATACAGCATTGAATTGGGCTGAATGGCTTTGAAGCGCTCGTTGGTCTTCTTGCACACGTAGAACCCTGCCATTTCGTGGAGACAGGTGCTGGACGCAGCAAATACAGAGCTTATAACAACGCCCAGGTGCATAACCTGATGTTCAGCAGCTCACCTGTAGGGTTTAAGGCGCTCATTGAAATGTCTGCACGCGTCCAGCACAGCCATGCCGTACAGGTCTGTGCTGAGCACATCGCACCTGAACCCCAAACCCCAGCTTCAGCGATACCCCTAAACCCTTGCAGGCGCACCTGTAGGGTTTGAGGCGCTCGTTGATCTGCCTGCATGCATCCAGCACTGCCATGCCGTACAAGTCAGTGCTGAACACATCGCACCCAAATTTTGGCTTGAACCCTAAACCTGGCTTCAGCATAAACCCTGAACCCTGACAGCCTCACCTGTAGGGTTTAAGGCGCTCGTTGATCTGCCTGCATGCGTCCAGCACAGCCATGCCGTACAGGTCTGTGCTGGCACTGCCTGCAGTGGGCGAGGAGTTGGGCACCTGCGGCAGCAACAGAGGCAAGGAAACATGGTTCAGTCGTAGTTCCTAACACCAGACCTATCGTTTATTCAGGATGCCAAGTTTCATCCGGACAATTCCTGGTTCTGTGATCACAACCGCCCCAATGCGAGCCTCCCTCCTGGAGTAACGGGTCTTTCTGGCACACGTGTTCATCACATGGCGTGCGTCAGCACACGCAGGCTTTGCATCTGTACAGGACTGCCGAATTACTAGGTGTGTCAACACCTTGTCTGTGGATGTCTCTGCTATGAAGATCTTGCTGACAGGCACACCCAGCTCGATAGCCGCCATCAGCACCTAAACCACCACCACACTAATGTTTCTACAAAAAAGCGGTTTGCGCACCTTGTCTGTGGACGTCTCTGCGATGAAGATCTTGCTCACAGCCATGCCCAGTTCATAAGCTGCCATCAGCACACAACCATCGACACGACATTACAAGTATGCAATGAGCGCACCTTGTCCGTTGATGTCTCTGCGATGAAGACCTTGCTGACAGGCACACCCAGCTCATGAGCAGCCACCTGTGCCATCTTGGTGTGCAGGCCCTGGCCCATCTCCACGCCACCATGCGTCACCAGCGCCTGCAGGCACAAAAGATTATATTCATATCCATGATTATATTTTGGATAATTAGTTGCCATCTTGGTGTGCAGGCCCTGGCCCATCTCAACACCGCCATGCGTCACAGCGCCTGCAGGCACAGATCATAACAAAAAATTGTTCTTGTCATTGATAGTCGTATCATTATCCTTATTGTTAATTTCATTATAGTAGTTGTTGGCCATCTTGGTGTGCACGCCCTGACCCATCTCCACGCCGCCATGCGTCACCAGCGCCTGCAGTAAAAAGACGATGCCGCGCATGCAACATAGACGTGAAACACGGTGCCTGCGCAGGTTGCCGTTTTGTTGACATGGACAACATTCTTCCAAGATGCACCGCCCTGGCCCATCTCTCTCATCACTTTTTGCAATTTACGCAAGTAGCTTCGCCGGTTGCCATTGACGTCATGTGCAGCTCACCGTGCCGTCTGTGTACACGTGCACCAGCGCCCCTCCCTGGTTGTAGGTCAGCTTGGTGAAGGCAATGCCAAACTTGGTGGGCGTCAGCGCCAGCCCGCGCTTGCGCCAGCGATGCTGTGAAAGAAAAGGCAGCAGCAGCAGCAGCAGCACATGAAGTTGATGAATGCGGTGCCAAACTTGATGGGGGTCAGCGCCAGCCCACACTCGCGCCAGCGATGCTGCAAAAGCAGCAGCAGCAGCAGCAGCGGCAGCAGCATATGCAAGCTCAGTCAGCCAGCCGATCAGCAGGCGCCGCAGGCGCACTAGAGTGCTGCACATTTCGCTGCTTCAAGCATCTGCGTCTGCCGCACAGTGTGTGAATTAGGTGTAAGAGCTGTGTCTGCAATTTCATCATTGCCATATCAGCAAACAAAGCTGTGAGAGGCCTCACCTGCTGGTTGAAGGCGTCTACCGCCTCCCGCCGCTGCTGCCAGCCGCCTGCGGACTGGATTGCACCCTCCCAGCAGGGAATGACCTGGCAGCCCTCCATCACCTGGAAGCGGCAGATTTGCAGCGACAGATACTTGAACTTTGCCCGCAGTGTTAACCACAGCATCGCACTGACATAGCGGAGCACAGGGACGTTCATGTAACGGTTTCACGGCATATCTGCTGACTGCTGCCAGCTCATCATGCAAAGTGTGACCCACCATGCCAAAAGTGTAACTCACCATGCCAAAGTGTGTGACGTCGCCCTCCTTGTACAGGTGCGGCTGCCGCACCAGCAGCGGGCACTTGCCCAGGTGGCGAGACACGCGCTCCATCACCATCTCAGCAGCAATGAGGCCCTGCAGCAGCAGCAGCAGCAAGCAGCTAGTGGTGTATCGTTAGCAATGTTCTGCAGTGGAGGCTCACACGCTCCATCAACACCTCAGCAGCAAGCAGATCTTTGTGCAGCAACAGCATATGTAAACATGCGCAGCAGCAGCAGCAGCAGCAGCAGCAGCGACAGCAGTCCGCGCCGCTGCCTCACCTGTGGACCGCCAAAGCCTCGGAAGGCCGTTTTGCTGGCAGTGTTGGTGCGGCACATGTGGCCCACCAGGAAGAACCACCAGACGTGATGTGCCGAATGTCGAAACCCAGCCAAACCAAACCCCAGCACCTTACCTGCGGCCCGCCAAATCCCTGAACGGTGTATTGCTGGCGATGTTGGTGCGGCACATGTGGCTCCGCACGTAACACCACCAGACGTTATCGCGCACAAGGACAAAATCAGCCAAAAATATTAATGGCTGCCTCACCTGCGGGCCTCCAAAGCCTCTGAAGGCTGTGTTGCTGGCGATGTTGGTGCGGCACATGTGGCCCACCACGCGCTGTGCGGGGAACTTGTACACGCAGTCGCTGTGCATCAGCGCCCGGTCCATCACGGCGCTGCTCAGGTCCCAGCTGTTGCCTGCAAATTCGAACAGAAAAGTAACAAAAAAAGTAACATGATTCACCCGGTCCATCAAGGCGCTGCTCGGGTCCCAGCTCCTACAATGTTGAACTGGGAACAACAAACTGACATAGAGCGCTGCGCGGTGACTTGTGCACGCAGCCGCTGTGCATCAGCGCAAGGTTTGACACAGCGTTACTGACTGACCGGGTCCCAGCTGGTGTCTGCAGGTTCAAGGAACTTTATGCCTTACACATCTGGTCACTGCCCCAAATGCTGAGTAACATCACATATAGACATCAGTTCCCCCTCCCTGCTGCACAGGTCAAGTGCAGTGCTGTCACTGGCTCAACTCTAGGCATGATCAAGAGTAAACAAATGTGGGAATACGCTACAGAACCCACTGAGATTCAGCTCACCCGCATTGCTGTACAGGTCCATGTGCAGCGCTGTCACGCGGCCGTCATTGGTGAAGCCGACCTTGTAGCTGGCCTGGAAGGGGTGGCGCGTGCCTGCACGGGGATGGATGGCAGAGCCTTGTCAGTATGCATCGGCTTTGATTCGTGTCTTGAGCACAGTCCACAAGTATCAAAATAACAACAAGTAACAATATCCAAACAGTCCCACCTGTCATCTGCATGTCCTCATCGCGGTCAAGGATTGCTTTCACCGCCCGCCGCAGGTGGTACGCCGGCACTGACGCCGCGCAGCAGCACAACCAGAAAGTGATAAAGTAACAAAAGTAACAAGTTTTGAAACAGCGCCCCCACCTGTCATCTGCATGTCCTCATCGCGGTCCAGGATTGCCTTCACCGGCCGCCGCAGGTGGTATGCCGGCACTGCAGCAGCGCAGTGGATGAAGATGCTGCGCGTCTCCTTGCCCCCAAAGCCTCCCCCGATGCGCTTCGTCTTGCAGACCAGCTTGTGCATGGGCACGCCCAATGTGCTGGCCACGTAGATCTGCAGAAAAAGAAGGCATTTGATAAGAATTTGCTGTTGCTGAGGGCAATGCGTGTTGACGACGCATGCCGCTGCATGAGCAAGTCTTGCAGACCAGCTTGTGCGTTGGCGCGCCCAGCGTGCTGGCCACGTAGATCTGCGCGAACGAAAGGTTTTGCATTGAGCAATCTATCTTCAATACCTCAGGGGGATTTATATGACAACGCATGCGCAGTTCTTGCACATCAGCTTGTGTATAAGCACGCCCAACGTGCTGGCCACATGATTCTGCACACAGAGGAAGAGAAGAGGAGAAGGGTTGCATCAGCGCATGCGACAGCTGGTCTTGCAGACCAGCTTGTGCATTGGCACGCCCAGCGTGCTGGCCACGTAGATCTGCAGAAAAAACAAGATATGTTATAAGAATTTGCTGTTGCTGAGGGCAATGTGTGTTGACGACGTATGCTGCTGCACGAGCATGTTTTGCAGACCAGCTTATGCATGGGCACGCCCAGCGTGCTGGCCACGTATATCTGCGCGGACAAGAAGTTTTGCGTTGGGCAATTTTAGTTAGATCGAGCCATTTGTAACGTTCCATGACAACGCATGATGCAGCAATGAACTCGAGGGTGAACATAAAAAGGCCAATGCACACACCTGGTGCTTGGTGGGCTTGGTGGGCGCTTGCGTGCTGCTGATCAGTGCATATTTGCTATCAGTGCACATTTGCCTTCTTCAATGGGAAGCACAATGCAGCAAGGCAAACATTTGCTCCTCGCTGTAGGCAATGCTCAGCAGCGGCATGCAACACCAATTGTGTTATTTAGAGACTCACCTGGTGCTTGGTAGGCGCCTGTGTGCTGCTGATGAGTGTGTACTCGTCATCCTCAGTGGGCAGCACGATGCAGCCGTTGGGCTCCAGGTAGAAGTGCTCCTGGCCGCCCAGCCTCAGTGTGCCCTCCAGCACATGGTCGGCAGCTGCAGCATATCATCATATATGCAAAATGATGGTTAGAAGGTGTCAAATGTTGAACGGGATAAGTTACATGACTCATTGCATTATGATAATGTCAATGACATGTTGCAAATGTTGTTGAGTTGGGCTCCAGGTAGAAGTGCTCCTGGCCGCCCAGCCTGAGCGTGCGCTCCAGCGCGTGGTCGGCTGCTGCGGCACATCATGCACATGTTACAGCAATGTTGATGGATGTTACACGTGTCATTACGATAGCTCAAGGCTTGAGGTGGTAGAAGTGCTCATTTTTGTAAAGTATATGCTATGAATGCACTCACCTGCAAAGCCCGCCTCCAGGTCGCCTGTCTCAAGGGAGTTGCCGTACTGCTCGTAGAAGCTGCCAGCAGCGATGGCGTCATCAATGCTGATCAGCGCCGGCCAGCTTTTTGCACCCCACCTGGCACATGCACGGCTCGCCCACCTGACACCAAAAGCTATACAGTACAAATTTCTGCATCCAAATCATAGTACTCCTTAAACATACTGTTGCCTAGAGTCTTTGCACTCACCTGCAAAGCCCGCCTCCAAGTCGCCCGTCTCCAGGGAGTTGCCGTACTGCTCGTAGAAGCTGCTGGCAGCAATGGCGTCTTCAATGCTGATCAGCGCCGGCAGATCCTCATAGTCAACCTTCACAGCCTTGGCGCCACGCCGAGCTGCAGGCTCAGTCTCAGCCACCACCACGCAAATGACCTGCGGCAGCACAGCAGATGTGGCCAGGTCAAGTTGTGAGGTTTGATAATGTATGCTTACGGCATTTGACTGGCTGGCCATCGGCGCACCACCACGCCAATGACCTGCAGCAGACAGATGTCAACAGGCTGATTGTGAGTTTTTGACAGAGTGATTGCGTTTTGCATTCAAGTGTTCATGTGAAGTTGTCGGAAATGAATAAGTTGGATAGTGACGAACAAAGATTGTGTGCTGGATGGTGAAAGTTTTTTCCATGTGGCTAGCTCCGGGATGAAGAACAGATTACAAAAGAACGATCGTGATCTGCTCACACTACATACAGTGATGCACAGGCGCACACCTGCCCCACGCATGTGACCGTGTCTGTTGCAAACACCTCCTCATCGTGCATGATGGGCCCGATCATGTTGTCACCAGGCACACTTTCACCACCCAAACCTGCCCCAAACCCTATTCAAGAACCCTGCAGTCGCACCTGCCCCACGCATGTGACGGTGTCTGTTGCAAACACCTCTTCATCGTGCATGATGGGCCCGATCATGTTGTCACCAGGCACATCCTTGGCGCTGTAGAAGCCAACAACGCCAGGCAGCCGCAGCGCTGCTGTAGCATCCACCTGCGCAGCAGCAGCAGTAGCAGCAGCAGCTTTGTCAGCAGTATGCAATTTTTTCTGTCAGAGGCGTAGGCTTCAATGTAGCGCCAAAGCAGCCAACAAGCCCGGGCAAGCTCGTCAAGCAGTTTCCTGCTGCTGCCGCTGCTTTTCACCCATTGCTGAGCGTGCGCAGCTGAGCGCGCAGCTTGCTGCTGCTGCTGCTGCTGCTGCTGCTCTTCTCCAACATCTGCACACCTTGAGCAGCTTGGCATGTGGCTTGCTGCTTGTCACGAAGGCCGCGTGCAGCATTCAGTACAAGCACACGCAGCGGCTTGTACTGGTCACAGCACCAAGTTACATGAGCCCAAGCAAATGCACGGCTTACACACAGCTGGTGCTTGTAACCACACGTGAGCTGCTTCTTGTGGCGCCTGCTGCTGCTGCTGCTGCTGCTGTTGCTGTTGTTTGAGCCATTTGCGCACCTTGAGCAGCTTGGCATGTGGCTTGCTGCTGGTCACGAACGCCGCGTGCAGCATTCAAAATATGCACACGCAGCGGACTGTATTTGTCACAAGTTCTAGTCACAAGAGTCCAAGCAAATGCGCGGCTCAAGTACAGGTGTTGCTTGTGTATACACCTAAACAGCTTGGCGCGGAGCTTGCTGCTGCTGCTGCTGCTGCTGTTCAAAGTCATCTCCTCACCTTGAGCAGCTTGGCGTGCGGCTTGCTGCTGGTCACAAAGGCCGCGTGCAGCATGAAGCACATGCACAGCCTGCTTGTTGTACGTGTGAGCTGCTTGGCATGGAGGCTGCTTTTGCTGCTACTGCTGCTGCTGCTGCCGTGCTTGTTATTTTCTACTCACCTTGAGCAGCTTGGCGTGCGGCTTGCTGCTGGTCACAAAGGCCGCGTGCAGCGTGTTGGGTGGCAGCGGCACGTCATCTGTGTACTGCGCCTGGCCTGACACCTGCAGGGGCGGCAGCAGCAGCGGCAACAGCAGCAGCAGCAGCAGCAGCAGCAGCAGCAGCGCTCAGTGGCAGTGCCACATCATCTGTGTGCTGCGCCTGACAAACAGCGCTAGCCATTCGAACGGCGCAATCAGCGCCAACCACAACCTAGTAAGGCAGAATATCACACGTGTTACTTGTGTCGTGGTTGTACACACACCTGCAGGCACGCGCTCATGTGCCTGTAGTTCTTGCCCGGCCAGGCTTTGCTGACCTCAGCACTGCCATCTGTTTCCTGTGGCAACTCGTGGTGGAACTGCCACAACACCGTCATGGGCACCACGCACAAAACAACATAACTTCACCCATCCAGCCATCCAGCCTTCGCTAATTACATATACCTTTCCTGCAAACACGAGCACAAAGCAGGCCCACCTGCAGGTCAGCGCTCATGTGCCTGTAATCTTTGCCCACTTCAGCGCTGCCGTCAGTTGCCTGTGGCACCTCGTGGTGGAACCGCGCCCCCAAAATCACCAGACACAGCAAACACACACCGTTCCAACCCCAGCCAGCCAGCCGTCCAATAATTTAGCCTCAAACCCAGCCAACACAAGCTGCTTACATCAAACGAGGATCATCCTATGATAGAACAAGCATCAAGCGCACCTGCAGGTCAGCGCTCATGTGCCTGTAGTCCTTGCCAACCTCAGCGCTGCCATCAGCTGCCTGTGGCACCTCGTGGTGGAACCGCCACAACACAACTGACTGTACTGTAGACGACAGCGACAACACCATGGCCAGCCGGCAAGCTACTCAAGCCCTGTACAAAACCATCCTGAATCGCAGCAAATGCAACGGAACGGCAAATGTCACCCCACAACCATTGCTGAAAGGACTGAACAGATCAAAAGGAAAGACGGCCACACCTGCAGGTCAGCGCTCATGTGCCTGTAGTCCTTGCCCACTTCAGCGCTGCCATCAGCTGCCTGTGGCACCTCGTGGTGGAACTGCCACAACACAACCAAACACATGAAGCAGAGCTGCACCACCACCCAGCCAGCCAGCCAGCCAGCCAGACTCCCAACCAGGCAGGGCAACACAAACAAAAGCATTCAAGCCAGCAACAGCCTTGTTTACCTGCAGGTCAGCGCTCATGTGCCTGTAGTCCTTGCCGACCTCAGCGCTGCCATCAGTTGCCTGTGGCACCTCGTGGTGGAACTGCACACCCCGCACCGGGGGCCTGTGGTAGGGTGCTGCTGCGCTGGCGTAGCCTGGCGGCAGCTGCGGTTTGAAGGTGTCTGGGTGCGCTGCCTCCATGGCCAGGCACACCTGGGTGGTTTCAGCGCGGCGGATAGGACAGAAATGGTAGGTGAGTGGGATGGTATGCGTAGCAAGCATACTTGCAGGCAGATGCGGCTTGAAGTCGTCATTTGGCCGTTGCAGTACTCGCCCTAAGTCGAGCAACGTGTGTACATTGTGTGTATCGCAGCCTTCACAACAACAAGAGTCAGACTCACGTGCACGTAGAACTTGAAGAGGAATGAGGCCGCCAAGCTGTTGCGGTACTTGCTATTACAGTCATTCATTGCTTGACAGAAAGAAAAAACAACAACAAGAGTCAGACTCACGTGCACGTAGAACTTGAACAGGAATGAGCCCGCCAGGCTGTTGCGGTACTCGCTCATGAAGCCAAACCTTTGTATAAACATGGTTGACTTGTGTCAAAAACATGCAACACTCACGTGCACGTAGAACTTGAACAGGAATGAGGCCGCCAGGCTGTTGCGGTACTCGCCCCTGCCGCCAGGTGCTGTGGGAGCCACGTTGACGTCCTCACGCAGCGCCACCAGCGCGGCATCAAGGGTGGCCTGGTTCCATGGCTGCCCACGCAGCGCAGCCATTGCCTGCAGTGCAATATAGTGCAGTAGGTGTCAGTTTTTAATTGCCACGTTGACGTCCTCACGCAGTGCCACCAGCGCGGCATCCAGTGTGGCCTGATTCCACGGCTTGCCTTTCAGCGCGGCCATGGCCTGCATGAGCGGATGCACAATAGCAGTGGGCTTGTGAATTTTGCTGTTAAGGAGACGCATGTAGTAGAGCCACCAGCGCAGCATCAAGGGTGGCGTTGTTCCATGGCTTGCCCTTCAGCGCAGCCATGGCCTGCAGGAGCACAGGACAGCATGCCAAGAAGAAAGGTCAGCTGTAGCATCGTCACAGCGCCACCAGCGCCATGTCGAGCGCCTCACGGCACCACGGCTGGCCATTCAGCGCAGCCATAGCCTGCACTGGACATGAGATAACATCAGGAGGCTTGCTTGAAGGTGGTTGAGGTGAGGTGCTGCTGATATGACTTCGAGCAGAGCACAGTCGCCATGCACTTTCAACAAGTATTCCAGAAGAAGCACTGAACGCTTCTCAGCTGCAGCCGTACACCCTTTCAGCCATGATGGCCTTGGGCGCAACACCACCATACGCAATGCCCACGTTACTTGGTAAAAACACCGGATTCTCACTTTCCAAATAAAGACGGCTCACAGCCGCAGCCGCACCTTTTCAGTCATGATGGTCTTGGGTGCCACGCCGCCGTATGCGATGTCCCACCCATGTTCATACAAAACAGAACCTCACATTCCCAAAAATAATCAATCACAGCCGCATCCGCACCTTTTTAGCCATGATGGTCTTGGGCGCCACGCCGCCATATGGGATGCCCACAACACTCTTGTAGAAAAACTGGATCTTCACAAACCAATTCCAGACAGTTCACAGCTGCAGCCGCACACCTGTTCAGCCATGATGGTCTTGGGCGCAACACCACCATACGCAATGCCCACATTGGTCGGGTTCTCATGATATGTGAGCTGAAAGAGGGGCAAGTGACTCGCTCTAGGGCGATAGCTTGCCCAACCCCGTAACAGACCTCTCTCCCACATTGGTCGAAAAGACAACTTTTCACGTCCAACAGCTGACAGCTCGCAGCCGCAGCCACGTACGTTTTCTGCCATGATGGTCTTGGGAGCCACGCCTCCATATTATATGCCTATTGCCTTACCCTTCGGACGTGTGGTAAAAGTGTAAAAGTCGGCTAAAAGCGGCATGTGCAATGCCCACATCACATTAGTTTGACACATATATTTCCACATCCAATTCCAGACAGCTCACAGCTGCAGCCGCACCTTTTCAGCCATGATGGTCTTGGGAGCCACGCCGCCGTAAGCAATGCCCACATCCGCCACCAGCCAGGCCTGCTCCTCGCTGCCCTCAGCAGCAGGCCGCTGCTCCAGCCGCACACGCATGCCTGCAGGCAGAAGAAAATGAAACAAACAGCCAGTAATCAGCCCAGTAAGACAAACCCAGCACAGAAGCAGACAGATGCACGTGATTGAATGTAGCTGCAGCAGGCCGCTGCTCCAGCCGCACACGCATGCCTGCAAGCGTAAAAACGAGCAGTAGGTGGACATTTGATCCTGAGCAGCAACTGCAGTTCACACGATTAGGCATAGAAAGCGCAGCAGGCCGCTGCTCAAGCCGCACATGCATGCCTGCAGGCGCACCAGTCAAACAGGTGAGCTTGTTGTAACAGGAGCAACAGCACATGCAAGATTGCAAGGGGAGGAACACAGAGCGCAGCAGAAGTTCCTCAGCCAACAGTTGTGTTGTCATTGGACTTGCGTCATGCCTGTCGCTGTTGCCTTTGGCTGTCCCACCTGCATTGACAATGGCGGTATTTTCATTTGCATGCCCGTCATTCGTCACTTTTGTCTGCCACTCTTTGCGGCGCATGCTACTCACCTGCGTTGACGATGGCCATGTCATCGTCCCTGCGCCGCGCCTGCTTGAGCTCCTTGGCAAAATCTGTCGCTTACTCCTGTACAAACAGTTATTGCCTGAGATCTTGTCTGTAACTTTGACTCTCACTTTGTCACATTGCTGCTACGTTTCTCACCTGCGTTGACAATGGCGATGTCGTCGTCCCTGCGCGGTGCCTGCTTGAACTCTTTTACAAACTCTGTGGGCCCTGTGAATGGGATGCGCACAGACAGCAGCAGCTCCCATGGAGCCATGTCCACCTGCCTGCAGCAATGAAGCAGCAGATGACCAGGGAACGGAACGAGTTGCAGAGCCCCCTGCTGAACAATGCACAAAAGTAGTGTTGGGACGTGCGCAGCGACAGCAGCAGCTCCCAGGGCGCCATGTCCACCTGCCTGCAGGAAGCAGCAGCAACACCATAGGGAGGAATGTTGGACCGAGAAGGACCTGATGCACAAAAAATGCATTTCAGGCAATAGTCGACGGCTGGAGCATCGACAGCAGCAGCTCCCACGGCGCCATGTCCACCTGCCTGCGGCAGGTAAGCAGCAGCAAACATAAGGGAATACTGTTGAGCCGCAAAGCCCCTGCTGCACATATTGTTTCCGTGCTCTGTGAACGGGATGCGCACAGACAGCAGCAGCTCCCACGGCGCCATGTCCACCTGCCTGTAGCCATCAAGCACCAGGAGCAGCAGCAGCAGGTGAGATGAGGCAACATGGTTATGCGTACATGAGTTGTGGTAACCGGAATGCGCACCAACAGCAGCAGGTCCCATGGCGCCGTGTCCACCTGCCTGCAGGCAGCAGCACCAAACAGACTACAAAACTTCACACTGCCCGCAGCTGGAACTTCCTTGTCAACTTCCCACCTGTGGCCCAGGAAGAACTTTGACGCTGGCACCTCCCGCACCCGCTGCCCCTGGCTCGCCAGCCTGAACACCGCCCCAAACGCCATCCACCCACAGTAAACATAAACTTCACACTGCCCACAGCTGAACTTCCTAGTCAACTTCTCACCTGTAGCCCACAGAGACCTGAACTTCACACTGCTCACAGCTA
Source organism: Tetradesmus obliquus (assembly GCA_030272155.1). Classification (NCBI taxonomy): domain Eukaryota; kingdom Viridiplantae; phylum Chlorophyta; class Chlorophyceae; order Sphaeropleales; family Scenedesmaceae; genus Tetradesmus; species Tetradesmus obliquus. Next base: position 3,936,321 of record CP126204.1, read on the forward strand.
AACTACTTCCTAGTCAAAAATCCCACCTGTATCCCAGGAAGAACTTCCATGCCGGAACTTCCCGCACCCGCCGCCCCTGACTCGCCAGCCTGAACACCGCCCCAAACGCCATCCAAAGCGGGTTCAGGTCACTGATCGGACTCGCTGTCGCAATGTTACCACCCAGCGTGCCCGTGTTGCGGATCTGCCGGCCTGCAAACCACCGCAGCTGCTCAGCCGCGGCTGCAAAACCTCGGGTTTTGTGTGGCGGCTGCTTGGCGGCTTGCTGCAGCAGCAGCTCCTGCAGGCGGGTGAGGGTCACGCCTGCGCCCACTTCAATGCCCCTGTCTGTCACCTTGATCTGCAGCAGCAGCAGCAGCAGCAGCAGCAGCAGCAGCAGCAGCAGCAGCAGCAACAGCAGCAGCAGCAGCAGGCAACAAGCTCTGATCAACAGGCGGTTGTGCAGCATGCATGGACACGCGCACACTGCGACTGGCAGCCTTGAAGCTGTCATTAAAGCTCGAGTCAGCCGCGCCAGGGTACATACGTATAGCTGCAAGACATGCGGCATCAGCCGTGCACCATGCAGCACATCTGCAATGCGCAATCCCTGTTGCTGCTGCTGCTGCTGGCAGTGTACTTGCCGCACCTGCGACAGCTCTGGTACGTGTGTAACCGCAGCCATGTGCCTGTAGCCGGCATCCTTGAACTTTAGCTCAATGCCCACCTGCACGCAGATCGAAAGGCCAACCAGCAAACATGTGACAATGTCAACAAGCAAGCCAAGCCGCACACACCATCAGTAGCGAAGGAGCTGATGCTGCAGTCCCATGATGCAATTCCACATTTCAGGTTAGGTACATAATCCCCTGTTCTCCAAATCAGCCTTGCCCGCTCACCTCGCTGTTGCCTCCCACCAGCTTGAGGTCGTTGTGTGCTGACTTAAGCGTGAGCAGCTGCTCCAGCGTGGTGGGCCGGTACCAGGTGCACAAGGGGCCTGTCGATACACAGATGTTGCAGTGGCAGCAGCAGACGCACTGAGAGGCAGAACATGCATGTCATGAGTGTGAGCAGCTGCTCCAGCGTGGACCGGTACCAGGTGCAGTATGTTTGTTATATGTTGTAACAGAAGGACAGCAGCCACAAAAGCCAAAGGTCGAGGAAGCATGCATCTTGCAACTGCAAGCTGTTGATGCTGGTGAGCCATGATGAAGTACATAGTGAGGCTGTCGGCAGAATAACAACAGCAGGTACGCAGAGCTTCAGGCCAAGACATTGTGCGTGCACCGCCTGAAGCCAACGCGAGACACGTGCGCAGAAAAGGAACTACAAAAAAGATATGAGACAGTGCAACTAATGTGGTCGCTCCTGCTGCATCCTGTAATGATAACTAGCAAATGTTTCAAAAAGCGCACCTGACAGCCGCAGTGCTGCTGGCCGCCGGCCCTTCAGCTCCTTGGGAAAGATGGGCTCAGAGCTGGGCTTCACATCAGCAGCAGCAGCAGCAGCGCCGTTTGCTTTGGCCGCACAGCAGCCGCCCCCACAGCACGTGCCGTCAGCAGCCTTGCTGCTGCTGCTGGACTCCGCTGCTGCGCCGTTTGCACCTGCAGCGTCTGCTGCCTTTGTCACGCCGCCACCGCAGTCACATGGCAGGCCACTGCTTGGGCAAACCATCTTGCCATTTGCTGCTGCTGCTGCTGCTGTGCCATCTGTGGCTGGGGTTCCATTGCTCGCTGCTGCTGCTGGCGTGCTGCTGTTCTCTGCTGCTGCAGCAGCCGCCATGCCTCTGGCAGCTGCAATCGCCTCTGCTGTGTAGGCTGCGGCATCTGCTTTGGCAAAGACTTTGAAGGCATCCAGGATAGGCCTGTAGCCTGTGCAGCGGCTGTCAAACCAGCCATTCGAACAGAAGACGGCGGCAGTCAGCAGCAGCAGCGGCAGTCTCAGCAAGAGACCAAGCTGGATCACTCGGTCACTCCTGTAAGCTGCGCAATCCACCCCAATGCTATCCTAGGTTAGGTGCAACGACCAAACGCAGCAGGCTGTCCTGCAAGCTGCGGCGCGTTTCCTGCAAGCCAGCCCACCCACCAGAGGTTTCCTGCAAGGCACTCCTCAATCTCCTCCTCGCTGGGCGCCTCCCGGCCCTCCGCAGCCACCCCCCGCAGCAGGCTGTACATGCTCATGACAAACCCGGGGGTGCAGAAGCCACACTGGCTGCCGTGGCTGTTGGCCAGTGCTGCCTGCACCGGGTGCAGCCCATCACGCACACTGCCGATGCCTGCAGGAGGACAGCAAGAGTGATTTCAGTAGTTGCAGTTGTGATGTGCGTGCAAATGCTTGCACCGGGTGCAGCTCGTTGAGCACATTCCTGATGCCTGCAGGCAGGCAGCAACAGTGGTTTCAGCAGCTGCCGTGGCTGCTTGCCAGTGCTGCCTGCACTTGGTGCAGCCCATCACGCACACTGCCGATGCCTGCATGCAGTCAGCAAGTGGCCGTGTTAGTGTTTGCTGAGCTGCGGCTGTGCCGTGGCTGTTGGCCTGTGCTGCCTGCACCGGGTGCAGCCCATCACGCACACTGCCGATGCCTGCAGCAAGTAGATGTAATGGAGATTGATGTTAGCAGCTGCAGCTGTAGAATTCTCTGCAGACATGCCAGGCCCATGGCTGGGTGGCAGCAAGCATTGCACCCAGACTTGAGAGACTGCTTGCAGCTGCCATGACTGCTGCATTACCTGCAACATGCTTTTGCTGCAGCAGCTGCTGCAGGCGCAGCTGCGCTGACCTGCTGGTCAACCTGACCTCCACTGCATAACTACAGCAGCTGCTGCTGCTGCTGCTGCTAGCGGTGATGATGCTACCCTCTTCCATGCACTACAGCATGCTAATCTCTGCATGCATAATGGGAGATACTACTGCTGCTGCTGCTGCTGCTCCTGCTGCTGCTGCTGCTGCTGCTGCTGCTGCACAAGGCTCACCTTCCACTGTGACCACGTGCATGCCCACCGCTGCACACACACAGCTGCTGCTGCTGCTGCTGCTGCTGCTGAAACGCAGCCTCTGCAACACAGCAGAAGCATGCTCACCTTCCACTGTCACCACGTGCATGCCCTCCGCTGCATGCCAACAGACGCTGCTGCTGCTGCTGCCACTCTAACATAGCCAGAGCTTGCTGCTGCTGCTTCTAAACAAGGCTCACCTTCCACTGTGACCACGTGCATGCCCTCCGCTGCATACAAGCAGCTGCTGCTGCTGCCGCCACAGCCCTCCGCTCAAGCAAACAGATGCTGCTGCTGCTGCTGCTGCTGCTGCTGCTGCTGCTGCTGCTGCAACACAGCAGAAGCATGCTCACCTTCCACAGTGACCACGTGCATGCCCTCCGCTGCATACGAACAGCTGCTGCTGCTGCTGCTGCTGAAACACAGCCAGGCCCAGCTCACCTTCCACTGTGACCACGTGCATGCCCTCCGCTGCGTACAGCGGGCACAGGCAGGCGTTGACTGCGCGGTGCTGCACGCGGCCGCCCTCCCAGTGCGACAGCATGACGGTGCAGGCGCCGCAGCCGCCCTCACCACAGCCCAGCTTTGTGCCTGTGAGGCCGCTCTCTGAAGAACAGTACAGGTTCAGGGATGAGAGTGCAGAATTGAAGAAGTGTGCAGGGCGAAAGGGCAGAGACAGGGAGAGAGAACTTTTGAGGTGCAGAGATACCTATGTGTCACCAGCCACGGGTATGCTCAAAATCAGCGGATTGAGCAGATGGGGCACACAATCAGCGAACCTCCTCTGTTACTAACAGTGATTAGGGGTGCAGCACAGCAGCGGTTGCATTGAAGTTTTGCCTAACCACCAAAACATTGGCAGCCTGCATTTGATATGAAAAGCAACGACACGAGCGCAGCGAGTCCACCCGCCCAGCAGCATGCTGCAAGCAACTTGTGGAGTATATAAATGGAGTATACAAAAGCGACAGTAGGCAGCAGCTCGTGGCATCTGCAACAACTTCAGTGACAGCTTCAGCTGCTTCAGCTCAGCAGTGCTTTGAACTCGGTGCATGGGAACTGTTGCTGCCCTGATTACGCTTCCGGCTGCAGAAGTCGTAAAACATCCATCAAAATGTTCACAGTACGTGCGGCTCAAAGTTAAGGATTCTCAAACAGGAAGTGCCAACTCACCACGCAACCACTGCAGAAGAGTTGCCTCGCCACGACCTAAGGGCAAGCTGTAGCGCTTCCCATTGACGTAGCAGATGGGCTTAGCGTCATCGGCAAATCCCAAAGGGCTGAGCCTGCTCGGCCTGACCATTCTCGGCTCCTCCTACGTTGTCCTACTGCTGGTAAGGGTTGATGTGTGACCTCCGCAGAACAGCCTTTCAGCTCCTGTAGCTGACCCCAATGGCTTGTCACGATTGCAAGGGCTAGTTTACAGCTATCATACAGGCCAAGAGGCCCATGACAGAAAAAGCTACAAGCCCCAGACTTCCCAGCACCTCTGTCAAGTCACTCCGATTACGGAAGACACCGATCTCAGACAATTGAACGGGCAGATAGAGGAGAAAGCAGACCAAGTGGGTTCTGATGAAGGATACATAACAGCACATGTCTGCCATGTGCAAGAAACACGAACCCCAGGTCACCCATTGGCCGATCTAGCTGCAACACGTTGCAACTTGATTGCTGCGGCACTATTACACTTTGCTACAGCAGGAGCGCGTGGTTGGCCCCCTCGTCTCGGCCCTGCGTGTCAGCTGCGACAGCTGCATATGTGTCAAACGTAAACTCTCAAACGTTGATAAAAAATAGTTACGAGTCTCGATGGCACGCAAAGGCGGCAGCACCCCGGCACAGCAGCAGCAGCAACAACAGCAGCAGCAGCAACAGGAGCAGGACTCGGGCACAGAGCAAGCAGTAGAGGCTCCTGATGGCAGTGTCCTGCAGGCAGTGCAGCCGAAGATGGACCAGCAAGAGCAGCAGGAGCCTGACACAGACACGGTGCAGGAGCTGCTTGCAGGAAACTACAGCGAGGAGATAGTCAACGAGGTGAGCAGCAGTGGCAGCAGCAGCCAGAATGGCATAATCGCGTGCTGTTGCGGCTGTTTGCTCTGTTGGATTGAAGCTTCAGACAAGTCTTAGTGCACCTTGTGCTGCTGGCAGAGCAGACAGCAGTACATGCAGCTGTCGCGGCAATTAACAGTGTCTCTGTACTCAGCATAATGTGTACACTGTGACGTTAAATTCACCAGGCGTTGGCAGAGCTCATCGCATGTACACTTTGCAGCCGCACTTCCGTCATGCACGCAATTGTGGCCCACCAATGCTCTGTATTATGTGTACACTGTGACGGTGCATCCAGCAGGCATTAGCAGAGCTCATCGCAGCCCCAACAGGTACGTGCATGCACTGCAACTGCACTGCCTATTACGCACACAGCCGTCTGGCCGTCTTGCCTGCCTGCTCACCACCAGTACAGCAGCAACAGGCGCATCCCATGCTCTCTCGCAGCACCGCAGCACCCCAACCCAAAACACCAATGATATCAAATTTCAAACATCACCCATCGTTTGCGCAGGTCCGCCGCTACGGCGCGCCGCAATGGGAGCAGACAGAGTCCTCTCTAGACCCTGTGGACGACATCGGGGTTTTCTACGACTATGACTTCAAGCTGCCGCCGCAAGTGCATGACGACTACGTGGCTGCTGCACGGGACGAGATCATCAGCCTGGAGTTGATGAAGCGGTCGGTGGACCCTGCCATTAAAGCGCAAATCGAGCAGCGCAGGTGAGGGCAGCGGCTAGGGTTTTGATGTTGGCGCGGTGCAGTTCAGGTGATGACTGCTGTGTGGGACGAGATCATCAGCCTGGAGTTGATGAAGCGGCCGCTGGACCCTGCCATTAAAGCGCAGATCGAGCAGCGCAGGTCAGGCCCAGGAATGGGGAATGGGGTTTTGGGGGTGGTGTGGTCGGGGTTGAGGTGGCTCTTGCTGTGTGGGATGAGATCAAGAATCAGCCTGGAGCTGATGAAGCGGCCGGTGGACCCTGCCATTAAAGCACAGATGGAGCAGCGCAGGTGGGGGTGGCGGCTAGGGTTTTGATACTGATGTGGTGGGGGTAAATTGCTGCTGCACGGGATGAAATCATCAGCCTGGAGCTGATGAAGCGGCCGGTGGACCCTGCCGTTAAAGCGCAGATCGAGCAGCGCAGGTGAGGCCCGAATTGGGGTTTTGGGGGTGGTGCGGTCGGGGCTGTAACGGCGCCTGAAGCGGCGGATGCGGACATCACCACCCAGGCTGAGGCATTCATCCCATGCAGCAGGCGCAGTTGACGAAGCGGTCGGTGAACTTGCACAGATTGAGCACCGCAAGCGAGAGGTTCGTTCAAGGCAGCTTTGCGGCTCTGGGATTGTCGTTGCGGGGTATGGATGAGTCTATGATTTCTGCGCTCTAGGCAGCTGGTAGAGGGCCACCATTCTGGCTGAAGTGGGGTCCTTCACGGCGGGGCCGTGTTTGCAGGCAGCTGGTGGAGGGCCGCCATGCAGCGGTGCGCTGGATGAATCACAACGCTCACTTCTACTTCAACCACTACTTCTAACAATTCTGTTTGTTGCGCTCAATATGTATTTGCAGGCAGCTGGTGGAGGGCCGCCATGCAGAGGACGTGCGCTGGATGAAGCACAAGGCCTACTACAAAGGAGTGGCCAAAGTCAGGGCAGCAAAGAAGCAGCTGGAGCAGCTTGAGGCCGAGGAAGCCGAAGAGGCAGCAGCAGCAGCAGCAGGTGGCAGTACAGCAGGTGCTACTGCTGCACAGGTCGCCAAGCAGCTTCCCAGCAAGAGCAGCAGCAGCAGCAGCAAGCCGCGCAACCGGCTTGCAATGTACTCGGAAGGGGAGTTCCTAGAAGAGATAAGTGATCCCAGTGAGTGGGAAGCAGGCTGGAATGCAGCCTCATATGCAAACCATCCGGAGGTGCTGCAGCAGCTGCGCAGTGCATTTGCGGGGAGCTTGGGGCTTCAGTATGTGAGTCCGCAGCAGCAGGCGGCGCGCGAGGCGGTAGCGGCAGCAGCAGCAGCGGAGGAGGCGGAGCAGCAGGCGCAGGCGGCACAGCTGGAGGCTGCGAGAGAGGCGTGGCTGGCAAAGCACTCCCCTTATCAGGTGCGTGGGTGATTTGTTTGGCACGTGCAATCTCAGCTGTTGTGGCAGCTGTTGTTTGCTGCGTTGAGGGTGTAGCGCACAGCTGGAAGCTGCAAGAGAGGCGTGGCTGGCAAAGCACTCCCCGTACCAGGTAATTGGAAGTCACTTGAAGCTTTTCAGTAGTGAAGCTCTTTATGCTTCGTGGCTGAGGCAACAGAGCGCCTGTGCCTTCCTCTGGAGTGTTTCAGCGGAAGTTCTACTGTAGTTTGTTGTGGATGCTGCTGTCAAAAAAGATTGTGGAAAGGCGCAGCTGGAGGCTGCTCGGGAGGCATGGCTGGCAAATCACTCTCCATCTCAGGTGCGTGGGTTTAATTCACTATGTTGACATCTGCCATCTCAGCTGTTGAGGCAGCACTGCATTCTGCTGTGTCGGCAGTGCAGGGCGTGGTATGTAGTTGTGCCAGGGTTGCTTGTGTTTTGGCGATGTTGCTTTGTATTGTGTCTCAAGTTCTCGAGCAGACATGCGGGTTGCCGCCTGTGCCACTGCTGGAGGCTGCGAGAGAGGCCTGGCTGGCAAAGCACTCCCCGTATCAGGTGTGTGGGCTTTGATCAAAGCTTTCATGGCTGCTTTGTTGGTTGGTGTGGCTGCAGGGTAGCTTGGGTGCCTGCCGCTGGGAAGCTTCAGCTGTAGATCAGCTGTAGGTGCTGCTGCCACAAAAGAGTTTGGGCAAGGCAGGCAATCATCAGACCACGCGCGAACGTGGGCTACAGCAGTGGCGGTCTGCCCTGACACACTCCGCTGTGCACATGCCATGTTGCTTTGCATGTTGGGTCCTGCTTGGGGACCTCTGACTTTTTGCATATTGGTAAACCTGTTTTACGCCCTTGCCGCCACAACTGTTGCCGCCACGCCTGTTGTGTCTGCAGGCCTACACCCCAGAGTACCTGGCTCGCCAGAAGCGGCAGCAGCAGCTGGATGCACATCGGCGCCACAAGCAGCAGGCTTTCTGGCTCAGCCTGGGCCTGGCAGTGGGCAGCAATGTGGTGCGCTGGTGGTCTGCGCGCGGCGGCAAGCAGCAGCAGCGGCGACGCCGCGGCAGTGCGGCAGGCGCGGAGGGCGGCAGCAGGCGCAGCACGCGGCCTGCGACTCCACTCATGGCTGTGGCTGAGTAGCCATGTGCTGTAAAAATGGACAGTCTACTGCTGTACTTGAGGTGTAGGTGGTGGCCTTCCAAGCCTGTCACTCGTCTGCAAACAGCAGCAGCAGCAGCAGCAGGCCTTCTGGCTCAGCCTGGGACTGGCGGTGGCAGCAATGTGGTGTGCTGGCGGTCTGCACGCGGCGGCAAGCAGCAGCAGCGGCGGCGCCACGGCAGCGCGGCAGGCGAGGGCGGCAGCAGGCGCAGCACGCGGCCTGCGACACCCTTCATGGCTGTGACTGAGTAGTGGTGGAATTGAATATGGTGTGCGCCCTGATGGGGTGTGGTGTTGTTGTTGATTGCGCAACTTCATTAACCTGCTGGCAAGGCGGTGTCTGGCGCCGTTGCGGCAGCGGGTGATGTGCATGTAAAAGGACGAGTATGTACAGTGGATGTGGTGAGGGCCACAGGGCGCACTGCCTCCATTCAGCATCCTATGGGGATGTCTGCTGACACGTGTTTAGGGTGCAGGTATTGGTAGGCTTGGCGCAAGCTTTTTATTGGCGCAATGCGTTGTCAGCTTGTGGTGTAGCGCCTTGCGCCGCAAGGCTTGCGGCATTGCAGGCTGCTTCCATGTGTCCGCATGACACAAGCACCGCCAGACAATTATCTTCAAGCTCGCAGAGTGCAGTTCCAGTCTATTGTCTGACGTAAACGAGGAAGACACGCACGACAGCTTCAGCCTTGCGCCGAAGCTGTGACCTGTATTGCCATGCAAGCAATCGCAGCTTGAGACGGTTCAATGTTCTTAGATTTAACGTAAACGGTAGCCAATCACAGCGAAATTCAGTATGACTGAGTGTCAACCCCCCGGAAGGGGGAGGGAAGAAAGAGGAACTTTCAACTCGTTCTCACTTTCGTCACACATAGCAAATCCTACATCAGCAATTATATCGACTACAAAAGCACTATCTACAAAAACGAACTGTACACGTTCATTCCCTCTGTTGACATAGCAGAGAGTTCTTCTGCACTTCACAGTCATCCGTGTTTGTTGTACAGCGCGATCGTCGCTCAGGGGCGGTCGATATGAACAGAATCATGGTTTTCACGGTCCTATTCAGCTTAGCATGCTTCACTTCGCTGGTTGCCGCTCAAGGCGCCTGCCCCTCGGCACCGGGTGCTGAGCGTGCTGCTTGCATCTGCAAGACAGTCGGCACAGCCTACAAATACTACGCAGACACAGGAAACGGTTGCTCCGGTGCGTCGTGGTGTTACGGCCCTGGCCAAAGCATTTATGTCACCTGTCAGGCGGGCCTGCTGTTTAATGAGAAAATCCAGGTGAGCGTAAAGGCCTGCAGCCACAATCAAAAGCACTGTTTGCAGCTACATAATGTCCGATCAAACAGCAGCCGCTGGGTCCCGACAACTGTCCTGCGGATTTTATACTCAATCGGGTACTGCTGCTGCTGGTGGTGGTGCTGCTGCTGTTGTCAACTGCAACCCCTGTTGCCCTGCAGGCTTGTGACTGGGCTTCCAACGTCATCTGCACTGCACCACCAAGCTCCAGCCCAACCCCTAGCCCCTCACCGATCACACCACAACCAAGCCCTAGCCCCAGCGCCAGCCCCAGCCCCAGCACCGCAAGCCCCTCACCATCCCCTGCCCCTTCCGGCGGCTGCACCAGCAGCAGCTACACACAGCCGGGTGGGGCATGCGGCTCTGCCAACGGCCTGTGCTGCCCCAGCAGCAGCTGCTGCAGCAAGTACGGCTACTGTGGCATCTCTGACGCCCACTGCGGCAGCGGCTGCCAGGCAGGCTACGGCTCCTGCAACAGCTCAGGCGGCAGTTCAACACCCAGCGGCCCCAGTCCTGTTCCTGCAAGCCCATCACCTGTTCCTGCAAGTCCATCTCCCACGCCCAAAAGCCCAAGCTCCAGCCCGAGCCCCAGCCCTGTTACCCCATCTCCCAGCCCTGCTCCACCTAGCAGCAGCCCACAGCCCCCAAACACACGTGCTAGCCTGCCTTTGGGTCCCCTGGTTGTCGGGTACTACCAGGTGCGCCGTCGCTGTGTTTGTGCACAGCATCTGTGATTTTGGCACACATGTGAACCTGTGGCATCCTCTGCTTGCTGTGCAGTGTGCATGCAGGGCCAGCATGTACAGCTAAATTGCTGCATGGCACCAAAACTCACCTACACAGAGCTACCGATGTGGCAGCACAGAGCGCTAGCCCAGCTACAGGCCTCAGCTCGCAGCCCACCCATGCACAGCTGCAGCTGCCGCTGCCGCGCCAACAAACAACAGAGCTTGCTGCTGTTTCTGATCCTGCTGCCGCTTGCTGTTGGGTGTGCTGCTGCAGACGTGGAGTGCTGGCTGGGCCTCAACAGGCGCCAACCTTGACCTGGCAAGGATCCCATGTAGGTGCAGTATCTACACAACCGCAGCAACTGCTATTGCTGCGCCTGCAAGCAGCTGCTGCTGCTGGCGCAGCTCGGCAGCCCAGTGTCAGCTGTTGATGCTGCATGCACATGTTGTTGTTCATCATCCCGCACTGCAAATCTAGCATGTACTGTGCACGGCCGTTTATGGCTGTGCCTGTGTTGCACACACAACACAACATCATCAACTGCCTACCCATGTCACGTGACTTGGGTACTTGGCGACAGTCACTTACTGCTTGCCCAACTGCCTGCCTGCCTGTCTACCTGCCTGCCATTGCAGCATACGTCAACGTTGTCATCGTCTCCTTTGCCAAGCCTGACTGCAGCTACACAAAAGGCAGCTTCCAGCTCACCGGCACTGGCCTTGACTTCTCTAGTGATGGAACAATCGTCAGGGATGCCATAACAGCTCTCAAAACCGCAAACCCAAACACGCGGGTGCTGCTGGCAGTTGGAGGCGCAACTTACTACAACTTTGCAGGAACGAGGCCGCAGTGCATCAAAGATATTATCGATGACTTTGGATTTGATGGTATGGACTTTGACTGGGAGCCGGTCAACAGCAACTGCGTGGTCAAACCTGGCGGCGGCGTCAGCTGTGCGACTGATGCAGAGGGCGTGTCGGTGCTTGCTGCGCTGCGCGCTGCCCTGCCAAAGAGACAGTACCTGATGTCAACTGCCAGCTGGTGAGTTTGACCAGGTTTGGCCAGGTTGCCGCCCATTTTAATACTGTCTTAGCTGCTTGATTCTACATCCCGGCATGCAGTGTGAGTCTGTCCTGTCAGGCTGTTGCTCAAGTTATTGGTGATGCTGATGAGTTTTTTTCTGCGATTTCTTCTGACGGTTGGGATGATGATGAGTTGTTCTTCGATGTTTCCTCCCCCTATGAGCCTCTCGTTGGCTCCTGACTGGGGTTCCCACTCCTCGTTGAGTGGAGCATGTAATGTAATGTAATGTAATGTCTGAGATAACAAGCACAGACAGTGCCGCAGGGGATATGTGGGTCAACCCTTGCAGGAAGACAGGCACATGCTGGCCACCCGTGCCTTTGTGGGCACAGCAGCCGTTGCAGCAAGCCTAACTACTGTACCACAACAGTGAGCAAGGAGCAGCGATTGTAAATCGCTTGACACAAGCAATGTCTCAACCTGGTGCTGTTGTTGCTGCTTTCCTGCAGGCATGTGGGCATGTATGGCGAAGGCGCTTTTGTGTCTTCCAAGCCAGCATCTGCCTATACTGGTGTGAACCTGGCCATGGCAAAGAGTGCTGCTGGGCAGAGCCTTGACCTGATCAACATCATGGCATACGGTGAGAACAGTTTGACCAGTATTGGTGTTTGACTAGGTCAACAACATGGCGCGCTGTGAGACACTTTTGACCAGCATCAGCATTTGACGTTGTCAACCTCATTGCAAACAGTGAGACACGGTTGACCAGCATCAGACGTTGTCTACAGTCAGAACATCGCTGCTACAGAAGACAGCTCTCCCCAGCAGTGCCATGAGGTCCTTCTTTGCAGCAGCAGCAGCTGCTTTGTGTGGCAGTTTGCGCCCTTGCCAGGGACCAGCTGGCACAAAAGCAGAAAGATACCCTTGTTGTTGGTTCTGCAAGCCGTGTGATTGAACAGCTGTTTTCAATGCTGCTGCAGATGCGGGCAACACAGCCAGCACAGGCTTTGACTGGTCTGAGAGCTACAGGGCTCACAGGGCCATCTGGCAGAGCCAGGCAATAGCAGTAGGAGTGGAGATCCCTCCAGAGGCATGGTGAGGCCAGCACATGGCAGCACAGCAGGCGTATGCACAACTTCTCACTACATATGAAATTACGTCACATCAGGGGCCGCATTCAGGAATCAGGCATCAGCAATATGCTTGCAGTTGTAGGATGGTAGCCTGTCTATCATTTCACTTGTGTTTGAACATACACGCACCTGCTTGTGTTGACCTACTTTGCTCTGTTATCTCCTGCAGGGGCGGCAATGTCATCACCCTACCTCAAGTCGTCGAGCGCGCAAACTACGTCAAAAGCAGCAGCACCAGCGGCCCCTACGGCATCATGCTATGGTCCCTGCACAAGACCGGCTGCCCCAACGCACAGCAAATCACCTCTGCAGTATGCAGCACCTTTGGTATGGCTGGCTGCAGCACCCCGCTGCCTTTCACACAGTCAGCGTGCGGCAACCCACCTCCTGCTGCGCCCTCACCCTCTCCTGCAAGCCCTCCTGCAAACTCTCCTGCAAGTCCCAGTCCTGCAAACCCACCGCCCACAACAGCAAGCCCTTCCCCACCACCTCCTCCCGGCAATACTGGTTGCAGCAGCGGCAGCTACGCGCAGCCGGGCGGCGCATGCGGCTCTGCCAATGGCCTGTGCTGCCCCAGTGGCTGCTGCAGCAAGTACGGCTACTGCGGCATCTCTGAAGCTCACTGCGGCAGCGGCTGCCAGGCAGGCTACGGCTCCTGCAGCAGCTCAGGCGGCAGTTCGAACCCCGCTGCTAGCCCCAGCCCCAGCCCAGTTTCAAACTCTCCTTCACCTGCAGCCCCCAGCCCCAGTCCTGCAAACCCACCACCAAGTCCTGGTAACAACACAAGCTCTGGCACTGTCGCCGACGTCATTTCTTCCAGCCTCTTTGACCAGATCTTCCTGCACCGCAACGACCCTGCATGCTCCAGCAACGGCTTCTACACATACAGTGCATTTGTGGCAGCAGCGGCAGCATTCCCAGGCTTTGGAACTGCAGCCGATGCAGCAACAAACAAGCGCGAGCTGGCTGCTTTCCTGGCGCAAATCAGCCACGAGACAACTGGTGGCTGGGCAACTGCTCCAGATGGCCCATACAGCTGGGGCCTGTGCTGGATCCAGGAGGGAATGAAGACGCCTGCTGATCAGATGGCGCCCTACTGTGCTGAGTCAGCGGAGTACCCTTGCGCCCCAGGTGGGTGCGGCTGTGTTATGTAACAGATGTAACATGTTATGTTTGACTGTGCGCATGCTGTGGTGCATTGGTGTGCTGGTGCTGGCTTATTTTTGTGCACCTGCACTTCCTGCTGGCGCTGTTTGTGCAGATTCGCCATAGCTACTGTTCGTATGCTCGCCGAGTACACTGCTGCCTGACCTGTTGCTCTCCTGCTGCTGCTGCTGCTGCTGCTGCTGCTGCTGCTGCTGCTGCTGCTGCTGCTGCTGCAGGCAAGAAGTACTTTGGTCGCGGCCCCATGCAGCTCAGCTGGAACTACAATGTGGGTTGCCACCTCACACAGTTGGCTGGTGATAGCTGCCATGTACACTACATACGTAAAACTGTGTGGATCTGGGCTGTTGGCATGAGGCACGCATGCAGAGAGCAAAAATAGATTTGGACCATGTCTGCACACATGCAACAGCAGCATCATGTGTGCACTTCCCTTCATCTGGATTTGCGTAGCCCATCAACTCTCTGCATGGTTGCCAACTACCTATTGATCGTGTGTGCTGACTCACTGTTCTTGATGTGCCATCCTATGCTGCCCGTTGCTGCCTTTTGGACGCACACAGTGCATTCCAGTAAACCAGGCCCAGGCTTGTACAGGCTCAGCAACCCAGATGGCGTCACACCGCGCGCACTTGTTGCTGACCTTGTTATGCTGCCTTTCACTGCTATTTGCACATGCAGTACATTCCTGCCGGCCAGGCTCTTGGTTTTGACGGCCTCAACAACCCCGATGCAGTCACACAGGACGCGGTTCTGGCCTTCAAAACCGCAATCTGGTTCTGGATGACGCCCCGGGACCCTAAACCCTCCTGCCATGCCGTTATGACGGGCTCCTGGACCCCAAACCCTGCTGATATGGCGGTTGGGCGGCTGCCAGGGTTTGGGTTGACCACAAATATCATCAATGGTGGACTGGAGTGCAGCGGTACTGGTACTGTGCAGGGCCAGGAGCTTGACAGGATTGGGTACTTCAAACGCTATGCTGCTCTGTTTGGCGTGGACACGGGGAGCAACCTAGACTGTTCAAGGCAGCAGCACTACTAGGAGACGCTGTTTGAGAGAACAGGCGCCAGTTTCGTCAATTTGGTGTGGAGATGCTGGTTGCTATGTTTTATTGACACATCGTGATCTCTTGCTTTGTTGTGCATTCGATATTGTCTGGGCCGGGCTGCACGTGCGCTGCACGCTGCGCGCACCCTGATTACCGCACATCTGTGTACAGCATACACTCTAGTGCTGGCTTGCTGCGTATTTGTGTCCAACCGTGCGTGATGCACATTTTTACTCATTCACGGCAGGAGTGACCCCTCAGTTAAGAGTGATGTATGCACAGCACAGTTTGCCAAGAAGCAGGTGCTACTTTGGCCTTGCGTTGCCCTTTGCTGCACTGTCTGATCAGCTTTTTCACAGCCACCTTTCGTGGCTGTTGCCAGCCGTCCCACGGCTGTTGCTAGCCTTTTCATCTTTTTGCTTTGAGAAGACGCTGGCTTCTGATGCTGTTACAGACCCTCTGCTGTTACATGAGGGCAGCTGCATGCTGCTGCTGGACAGTGGAGTTTTAGCATCATGCTGCGTATGCTGTGATCTTGCTGAAGCATGTGAAACGGCAGTGATGCACAACTGCAGTCAGGCCGCTGGTGGTTGTGCATTTAAAATACCATTTGGCGAGCCACCTTTTATTGTTGCTTCGTGTTTGATGCCAGCTGCTGACACCAGGCACCATTTCTTCCTCATGGCTTCGGTAGTCACTGCAATAGCTTTCAGCTATGATGTCAGAAGACGGCTGTGCCAATGCCACCGTGCCAGCAGCAATGCTGGACTGTAGATGCTTGTTGTTGCTGGGCATGATGCATCCGGTGTGCTGGACCACCCCGCGCATGCAACGACTTGGCTGCTGACAGTGATTCACAGCACTTGCTACAGGCACTTGAATCGACTCCAGCTTGTGGTTTTCTTTGTGGGTAGATTGATGTGAATTGTTGCAGGCTCAACTGTGTGTACTCAGCTGTGTGCTACCCTCTTCCCTGCACAGTGCAATTTGCAGTAGACATTCTCTCTAAGAAAGTCAGCTCAGTGACTGAGCTAAGGCAGCATTCCCAGCATTGTTGCAGCTGTACAGTTGCCTGCAGGAAGGTTAGAGGCATCAACCGGCAAGTGTCGCAGCCCTTTTCTTTTGCTAGTAGTCATAGCATGGTGCTTGAGCAGTGCTCTTGCACGGTGTCGGCAAAGACTTTTCGGTAGGCGCCGATCATTCTGTTCAACCTGGTGTGCATGCAAGTGTTGATGATAGCAGTACCGCACATATAGCGGCTACAGTCCGTACAATGCACAAATTCATTGTTCATGGTGCTGTGATGTGGCCAGCTGTTCTGTTAAGCTTCGCAGTATCCTCGCGGTTTAGGGTTGGTGGTTAACACCCGAGCATGAAGCGCTGCATGTCAGGCGTGGGGTGTGTTCACTTAAAGCTCATTATCTGTGCACAGAGCTGTGATGATCTGACTGTCATCTCCGTCACACGTGAGTGTTTGGCACTTCCTTTGTGCCTCACAACTGCACATTGACGCAGCACATGCTGCATTGCACCCCGACAAGTGCAGCACGCCATGCCAAGCCATCAGAATCATGCACAAACACATGACTGCAGTACGCACCAGCAGTAACCAATCATTTGGCAGCCTAAAGGGCGCCCGTACTGTCCTCGAAGAAAGCCAGGTCAGAGAGTAGACGCCAAACAAGTCTGACAGTGCATGACACACTCACTGAAGAGGGTCTAGGGCTGTGCTTCAACGGTACCCTCCCAACGGGCATCTGGCGTAAGTCGCGCTGCTGCTGACTAATGTTTTGCAAGGCTTCAAGCCTGTCTCCGTCGCTATTGTCGCTTCCTGTGCATGCAGCACAACGCAGGTTCCGCACAGCAGCCACTACTGTACAGGACACAAGCAACCAACTAAATATCTCTGATAAGCCGGCTGTTCTGAGGCGTGAAAGCAACAGTTGCTGCCGCGACGGCCGCGCAAGCGGATCACAGCGCTCGGAACCATCAGGAGCAGCAGCAGGAGCAGCAGCAGCAGGCAGCAGCAGACTAACAGACCTTCCCTGCACAGCTACGATCACTGCGAAGCTGTTACCTACTCCAATACCTAAGCTTTTGCTTATGAGCAGCTAGCTGCTCCAGGAGTACCAGCTTGAGTGGCGGCAACATGTCTGCTGTGAAAGTCTTGCTGGCTGGAGACTGCCTGGGCGGCTTCAGCACGCTCTTTAAGAAAGTTGCAGCAGTCAACAGCAAGAACGGACCGTTTGACCTGCTGCTGTGTGTGGGCCAGTTCTTTGAGCCAGGAGGTAGGTGCTGGCACAGCTGCGTTGCTGTTCCCATACCTGGGCTTCCACCAGCAGGCACGGCAGGTTGCAGTGTCACAGCACGGCCGATGTTGCTGCTGCCGCACTTTTGCAGAAGGTGCTGTTCACACTTCCAGCAGCACCAACTGTTGCAGCGCATGTTTCATTACCGCATGCAGCTCACATGCTGCTGCTGCTGCTACTGTTGCTGCTGCTGCTGCTGCTGCTGCTGTTGCTGTTGCTGCTGTTGCTTGCAGGAGATGGTGGCGACATCCCAGAGCAGCTGCGGCAGTTTGTGGATGGCAGCGCACAGCTGCCCGTCAAAACCTACTTCCTAGGCGGCTACGGTGAGCAAACGTGGCAGCATCGCAGCAGCAGCAGCAGCAGCCTGAACATGTGTAGCTCTCGTTGCAGTCGTCAACAGAGGTGCCTGCTGCAAGTGACTGCTGCCATGTGCAAGGCAGGGAGCAGCAGCAACAGCAGCAGCAGCAGCAGCAGCAGCACTGAGCATGCTACATGAAGTCCGGTCATAGTAGTGAGCGTTCAGTGCGTTGCGATGCACTGCGCTCCCCATGGGTTGCTGCTGCAGATCAGCTGTGTGCTGCCGACGAATGGAGAGACCGAACACAACCTCAAACCCTCTATGTGCTTGCTTCTGCTTCTGCTGCTGCTGCTGCTGCTGTGCTGCTGCTGCTGCTGCTGGTGCTTGCAGGCCAAGGCTCCGCCGCCACACTCGCAGCTCTCAAAGCAGCACCTGCTGGCAGCAGGTCGCTGCACTACCTGGGCAGGTCAGGCGTGACGCAGCTGGAGTCCCTAAATGTGGCGTTCCTGGATGGAACGTTCCATTCCAAGGCGTTCTTTGCAAAGCCACCAGCACCCAATAAACCACCACTTAAGGATAATTCTGCAGGAGCTGAAGCAGCAGCTGCAGATGCAGCAGCAGAACCAGCAGCAGAGGAGGCAGAAGCAGCAGAAGCACCTGCAGCTGGTGATGGTGATGGCGAGGGTGTACCAGCAGATGCACCAGAAGCAGCAGCAGCAGATGGCGAGGCAGCAGCTGGTGTCAGCGAAGCAGCAGCAGCAGCAGCGCCGAGCCGAAAGGCGCCTGCATTCAACACCTGCAGGCACTACAACCAATCTGATGTTGCGAAGCTGCGGCATCAGCTGATGGTGCTGCCTGGCGAAGTTGACATGCTGCTGACATGCGAGTGGCCTGCGGGCATGCTGCAGCAGCTGCCTGCTGGCAGTGCTGCGCCTGAAGGTGAGTCTGGTGGCTTGTGAACTAAGAATGAGTGGACAACAGAAAGACATGCAGATAGTTAGACGGGTGCACATGTGTTGGATGCCTTATGAAGGCAGTGGTGTGCTTGCACAGAGAGGTCTGGATTGGCTGAACATTTGCTGATGACTTGTTTGAGTGCTGCATCGCTAGGGAGGAGTAACCGCAGCAGCGATGGCTGCAGTGCAGCTGGTAGCAGCAGCAGCAGTAGCAGCAGCAGCGGCTTGCAGCATCAGGCATGTGTTTAGGGTTTGGCACGAGTTGGCGCTGGGCATGCGCCTCCGCCGCTGCTGGCAATCAGCGCCACACAAAGAGGTTTGCATAGCTTCAGCCCAGCCGCAGCTACTCCGTCCATGCTGGTGCATTAGCCTCAAACCCGTCACCCGCTGCTATCCTGCTCTTGTCCACTTTCACTCCTTGAATCAAATCATTTCACCATTTCATCATTTTACATGCAGGCTTCCAGCCCGCGTATGCCAGCAATGTAGCTGCTGATGTGGCGCTCACAGCACGCCCGCGCTACCACATCGCCGGCGGCCAGGCGCTGTTCTATGCAGGGGTGCACGTGCCTCCGCTGCTGCTGGCAATGGTCCACAGCAAAGAGCGCTGATACCTCTCAACACAGTCACAAATACTAATTTTTTGTTGAGGCACTCACTAGCCATCACTCCTGCTTGTGTCCTGCTTTCCAATCAATTCGCGTGCAGGCTTCCAGCCGGCGTATGCCAGCAATGTAGCTGCCGATGTGGCGCTGACTGCGCGCCCCCGCTACCACATCGCCGGCGGTCAGGCGCTGTTCTATGCACGGCAGCCCTACAGCAACCCAGACCTGGGTGCAGGGCCCAGAGCCACTCGCTTTGTGGGGCTTGGATCAGTCACTGGCAAAACCCCATACCCAGCCGCCACCCCTGGCGATGCACCTGCTGCAGCAGCAGCAGGATCTGGGGGATCCGGGCGGGCCGGCATTGGGATGGGATCACAGCAGCAGCAGCAGCAGCAGCAGCAGCAGCAGCAGGGCGTGGTGGGCCCCGGCGGGCCTGCAGGAAAGCCGGCTGCAGGAAAGGCTGCAGGAAGCGCGGCGGCGCAGAAGTTCCTGCATGCGCTGGGGCTGCCGCCTGCGTCCACGCTGAGCACGGATGTGCTGGCGGCGCTGCCAGACGGCTGCGGGGCTTCGCCATATCAGGCGCCTGGGCAGGGCAGCAAGAAGCGACCTGCTGAGGAGGTGCGCAGTTTTCTGTTGTTGGCATGCATTGGCTGTTTTTGTAGACTGACTTGTGCTCGTGGTGCTGCCGGAGGGCTGCGGGGCCTCACTCTACTAGGCCCCTGGGCAGGGCAGCAAGAAGCAGCCTGCCGAGGAGGTGCGCAGCGTATGCATGTATGGTTTTGAGTTGGTTTCCTATTCGCGCATGGCTGTGTTTGTTATCTAATTGTGCTGGCGGCGCTGCCGGAGGGCTGCGGGGCCTTTCCCTACCAGGCCCCTGGGCAGGTTAGCAAGAAGCGGCCTGCCGAGGAGGTGCGCATTTTTCTGTTTATGGCATGCATTGGCTGTTGTGTAGACTGGCTTGTGCTGGTGGTGCTACCGGAGGGCTGCGGTGCTGCTTCGTACCAAGCGCCTGGGCAGGGCAGCAAGAAGCGGCCCGCTGAGGAGGTGCGCAACGTCAATGCTTTTGCTTACTTGTATTGTATTCGGCATGCGGTTGGCTGCTGTTGTTGTCAACATATGCTGGCGGCGCTGCCGGATGGGTGCGGGGCTTCACCGTACCAGGCGCCTGGGCAGGGTAGCAAGAAGCGGCCTGCCGAGGAGGTGCGCAAAGTCTGCGCTGTTGAGTATTTTGTGATTGAGTATTCGCATGCGCTTGGCTGTTTTTGTGATGTATGCGTGTTGGCGGCGCTGCCGGACGGGTGCGGTGCTTCTGAATATCAGGCGCCTGGGCAGGGCAGCAAGAAGCAGCCTGCCGAGGAGGTGCGCAATTGCTAGAGAGCATATACTTGAAGTCTGGTATGCGCTTGGCTGTTGTGGTCGTCTACTTGTGCCGGCCGCACTGCCGGACCAGTGCATTCCAAGACATTCTTCCAAGACGCTGCAACATGTGTTACTTGATTGCCCAAACATGCACCTTGTGTTACACAAGTTTCTCTTGCAGGAAGGAGCAGCCATTGCAGGCAGCGGCCTGCCGGACCACTGCACCTGGCGCTGGATGCCGCCCCTCCTCTACCTCAATAGCACACCCCTTATCAACATACCAGCTGTCCTTCAACTGAACGCTTGCAGGAAGGGGCAGCCATCGCAGGCAGCGGCTTGCCTCACCACTGCACCTGGCACTGCAATGCCTGCCACATGACTAACTTGCACCTCATGGTGTACATATGTCTTGCAGGAAGGGGCAGCCATTGCAGGCAGCGGCCTGCCTGACCACTGCACTTTGCGCTGGATGCCGCCCAAGCGCATGCACAGCATTGACATATGCCTGCAATGCCAGTTACGTGCCTTTTTTCAACCAGTTTCTCCCCTGATTTGCACACCACGATGCCCCTGACACTATGCAAGGCATCCCAAACATTGCCAGTAACATCGAAGCTGTCTTGTTGCCTTTTATCTTGCAGGAAGGAGCAGCCATTGCGGGCAGCGGCCTGCCTGACCACTGCACCTGGCGCTGGATGCCGCCCAAGCGCATGCGGGGCGGTGTGCCCCAAGGCGCCACGCCCTTCCAGCCATGGGGCCGGCCCGGCGTGCTCAAGGACAGCGCGCGCAGCGTGTTTGTGCGCAACCTGCCCTTTGAGTCCACGTACGAAGACCTGTCGACCTTTTTCTCCCAAGCAGGAGAGGTGCGGCGGCTGTTGCACAATCAAGTAGAACTTGAATTGAGTATAATATTGTTCTTTTTCTTTCAACCACAAGTGCGGACATCAGGCGCGGAGCGCAGCCCGACAGCTGATGCTCTCATCTGTTGCAAACTGTTTCATCCTGGCTCACCAATACACTGCTGCTTTTTCGCATGCCTCCTTTACGCATGCAGGTGGAGGACATCAGGCGCGGCTCGCAACCCGGCATCCTTTGTAGTTCAACATGGCTTGCCCTTAAACTGTGTTCTCTTACTCGTCCGCTAAACCCGTCCTTACACGTGTGCAGGTGGAGGACATCAGGCGCGGCGCGCAGCCCGACACCGGCCGCGCCAACCCCTGGTGTCACGTGCAGTTCACCGAGATCGGGGCAGTGCCTGCAGCCTGCGCCCTCAATGGCTCTTTACTAATGGGCCGCCCAGTGACAATTGCCACATCTACGCCACTGACTAAGGCAGAGGGCCAGGCGCCGCAGTTTGAGCGGATGTATGCAGCAGATGCGGCAGACAACAGGGAGGGTAGGCAGCAGGGGCAGCAGCAGCGGCGCGGCGAGCGGCGCGGGCAGCAGCAGCAGCGGCACGGGCAGCGGCAGCAGCAGCCGCTGCCTGAGCCTGGCAAGCCAGTGGAGGGCTGCTGGTTCTGCCTGTCCAGTGACCAGGTAGGTTAGGCTACATGACTTTGCATTTAAATTTGAATTTGAGTCGGAGGATGATGCTGGCAGCTGCTGTGCCGGTGACCATCTTGCAGGACATTCTTTCTGGCGTGCGGTTGTGGCAGCTTACACCAGATCATTTGGTGCAGGCACATGGATTGTCTGCGAAATGTCATGCTAGGATGGTTTCAAGCATGGGCATCGGCAGCAGCAGCCGCTGCCGGAGCCCGGTAAGCCAGCGGAGGGCTGCTGGTTCTGCTTGTCCAGTGACCAGGTGTGTGGGCTGGGCTTGAGTTCAGGTTTAAGTTTTGAGTTTGCGATTCGCTCTGATGGCTGCTGTGCTGGATGATCCAGTGTTGCAAGACTCTCTAGAAAGACCTTGTCGGTGTGTGGTCGTGGCAGCTTGCCTCAAATCAGCTTGTGCAGGCAGCTTGGTTGTGTGTGAAATGTTTTGCTAGGATGGAGACCGGCAGCGGCAGCAGCAGCCTCTGCCTCAGCCCGGGAAGCCGGTGGAGGGCTGCTGGTTCTGCCTGTCCAGTGACCAGGTGGGTGGGCTGAGCTTGAGTTCGGGTTGCGTGTTTTGGCTGCTGCTGTGCCGGTGATCATCTTGCAGGACTCTTCCTTGGCGTGCGGTCAAGCGACCAGGTGGGCAGGCTGTGGTACTTTGACGGCCGTTGAGCTGGGTGACCTTTTTGCTGAATGCCAACTCAAATGGAGCAGTACATGACATACATGCCAACAAATCAATGCACTTTTCCTGCAGGTTGACGTGAACCTGGTAGCCAGCGTGGGTGAAGAGGTTTACCTGGCACTCGACAAGGGCCCCATCAGCCCACAACACTGCCTGGTTGTGCTGCTCACTGACGCGCACTTCCGCTGCTGCGCTTGCTGCTGTGCCCACGGTCCTTGCCGGAATCTGCTAGGGAGTGGATCAACGCTGAGGCTGTTGCTGCACAAAATCATACCACACACTGACTTGAGGCTATTTTTTCTATTTGAATTGTATGCAGGTTGACGTCAACTTGGTGGCCAGCGTGGGTGAAGAGGTGTACCTGGCTCTGGACAAGGGCCCCATCAGCCCACAGCACTGCCTGGTCATATGACCACCGCTGACTCATGCCTGTGCTGCTGCTCTTGCTGCTGCGCCTGCCTGGCTGCTTTTCATTCCCAGAAGATGCAATTCAGTTATCTGACAACAACAAATCAATGCAATATGCCTGCAGGTTGATGTTGTCCTGGTGGCTAGCATGGGTGAAGAGGTGTACTTGGCTTTGGATAAGGGCCCAATCAGCCCGCAGCACTGCCTGGTCATCCCGCTTACACATGTCCTCCGCTGCCGCTCTTGCTGCTGTGTTCTCCGGGCTGCTTCCCCACCATCCCCCAACGCACTTGTATGCACAATCATCTGACAACAACAATGTGATGCACTTTTCCTGCAGGTTGACATCAACCTGGTGGCCAGCGTGGGTGAAGAGGTGTACCTGGCACTGGACAAGGGCCCCATCAGCCCACAGCACTGCCTGGCCATCCCCATCGAGCACTACCCCTCCTGGGCGGCGCTGCCGGCAGCAGCAGCAGCAGAGGCGGGGCGCTACCTGAGCGCGCTGCGCACCGCTGCTGCTGCGGCTGGGCAGCAGCTGGTGGGCTTTGAGCGGCACCTGAAGCTGCGGTGAGCTGCTGATAATCAATGATAGTTCAATTAATTATTATTACTCTTATTGGGCGGCGAAATTTTGGGCTTGAGTGGCACCTGCAGCTGCGGTGAGCTGCTGCGGTTCAACTGTGCAAGACTAGCAGCAATCGAAATGTGACAGGTGCCTGAAATGCGACATGGTGTTGCTTGCTTGAGGCGGGCTGACTGTGTGGCTCAGCATGCGGCTGCTCGTGTCAGAGTGCTTTGAGAAAGCGTGTGCGCATCAGCAGAGAGCAGCAGGCGAGGCTGCGGGCGCGCTGCACGCCATTTGCATTAGCTGGGCAGCAGGCGAGACTGCTGTCAGCCTATTACCGGTATCCGGTCACACCTACTGTGCACGACTTCTTGCTAAATGCTGCCGCCATGCAGGTCCAAGGGCGGCAACCACTGCCACCTCAACACCATCGGCATCAGCAGGGCAGCGGGCGAGACAGCAGCAGAAGTCTTCACGCAGCTGGCGAGTGAGGCTGGGCTGACGCTGGCTGCTGTGCCTGCCGTTGACGGGCAGATGGACATGTGAGTATTTAAACAGTACACTTCCTGGATTCTCTGGGTTTTACTGTGTTGAAGTTGCTGCGCCCCAGCAGTATGCATGCATACCCTCTTGCACACATACATACCCTACAAAAATTATGTCATTTCAATGACACAATCGCGTCACTTCTGTGCTAGCAGGGCCGCGCTGCGCGAGCTTGTAGACGATGCCGAGTACTTTTCAGGGCTGCTGCCGCCAGCCAATAAGATGCTTTGTCACACAAACAGCCTGATTTCTTTTGTGTGCCTGCAGGGCCGCACTGCGGGAGCTCGCGGGTGATGCCAAGTCCTTCCTAGGGCTGCTGCCCAACGGCAGCAGCCAGGCTGTCACAAAGATGCCACATTTTCAACACAACGGCGTTATATCTGTTGCTGCAGAGCCGCGGTGCGCGAGCTGGTAGGCGACGCCGATTACTTTTTGGGCTTGCTTCCTGATGGAAGCGGCCAGGCTGCCACAAATATGCCACATGTGTGACACAATGGCATCTTGTCTGTGCTTGCAGGGCTGCGCTGCGGGATCTTGTGGGCGACGCTGAGTACTTCCTAGCGCTGCTGCCCGACTGACGGCAGCAGCCAGGCTGTCACAAAGATGCCACATTTGTAACACAACAGCGTTGTTTCTGTTGCTGCAGGGCCGCGCTGCGGGAGCTGGTAGGTGATGCTGAGTACTTTTTGGGCTTGCTTCCTGATGGCAGCGGCCTGGCAGCGCCGCTGGTGCCGGGTCAGCGCGCCCCCATGCAGCTGGGTAGGCAGATCCTGGCGCAGCTTGCCGGCGTGCCAGAGCGCGCTGACTGGAAGGAGTGCACTGCAGGTAGGTTCAGGTGATGAGATGCCAGCTGGTGGTTGATAACAGGGAGTTTGCAGAGTTCTTAGCATGTAAAGCAGATGGAAGCGTTGGTGCGGTGATGATGTGTGGCAGTTTGTTTGCGCTCATGCAGCCGGAGTGGCAGATACTTGTGTAGCTGGCCGGGGTGCCAGAGCGCGTCGGAACGAGTGCACTGCAGTGCACTGCAGGTGAAGCAGGTAGTGTTTTTGTGTCAAGTTGGTGTGTCTGCTCAGGAACATGGCACATAAGAAGGTGGCAGCTGGCCGCAGATGCAAACACACAGAACCAGGTTGCCGGGCGGGGGCGTGTTGCACAGTGCTGCTGCTGAGATAGATTTAAGTGAAGTTGAGTTTAAGCGGTGCAAATTGTGCTGCTGGTTCTAACATGCTGTCTGCTGTTTGTGCTTTTGTGTGCAGCACCGGAGGCTGAGGCGAAGGCTGCTGAAGCCTTCAGGCAGTACTTCAAGCAGTACGACCCAGCACAGGCGGCAGCAGAGGAGGAGCCAGCAGCAGCAGACGCAGCTGCAACAGCGCCAGCTGGCGAGGCGCCAGCAGCAGCGGCAGCAACTGAGAAGCCTGCGCAGGCTGCAGCTCAGGATTGAACTTGGGTTTAGGTCTTACACTGTGCAGGATGTCTGTCCTGCAAGAGCAGCAGCTTGCATGGCTGCTTAAGGCTGCCTGAGGTGCTTATGTGTATGTTATGTCTACATGTTGCATGCCAGGTGTGTGCTGCTGGATGATGAGTTGGATGACATTGGCATCAGTTGTGTAATCTGGTGGATTGGCATTGTTTGTTACAGTTCAACCGCCTAGTTGCGGTGTGGTGCCGCCACCTAACCATACAACAGCACCAGCTGTGTTATGGCCATGTGTAGCTACAGAGCTGCATATCTTAGGCATCCGGCAGCTAGCCCTGGCTGCACTGGCAGTTGACCTGCAAGTCTCTTGCAAACATCCTTGATGGCCGCATTACACGTCACCGCAACAGCTGTGGTTGCGTGTCACTCTGTGTCACCAGTAGGGCTTTGAAGCAGTTACCCGGTGCACGCGTTTGTTCAGTTGTGAACACGCCATTCAGGGGATCTCTGATAGTCTAGATAGAAATCAAATGCCGAGCAAGCCACGCATGCACTGTCAGAATAGTCTGTTTGCGCGAGGTTGACGTCTTGCTCGGGTTGAAAGCACTCTCTGCAGTCTTTATCACTCTCCGAGACACAGTTTATATACTTGATCGAAGTGCCAGCACAAAGTGATCAGTGCTGCCGTTCTGCCGAACTCAGAGGAGGTTGCACACCACGTTTCAGACAATGCCCAGCGCGGCGCAGCTCGCCCAGAAATTGAACAAGCACTGGACTAATATAGCTCATCATCTTTACCTGAAGCATGAGTGTCCAGGTGAACGGCTGTGCATGCAAATGGAGGGTAGCAGCAGTGGTAGAGCAGCAATGGAAGCAGCAGACTGAGAGCTAACGCTGCCATGGCACATCGGGCACGACGGTTAAGCTCAAGGTTGTGATAGCATTCATTTTTGCTGCGGCCATTCCAGAACCAAAGACAGTGCAGCAGTCACAGGAGCATGTGGTCCATGCAGTTGGGTTGGTTGCTGCCAGGCAGACAACTACTGCGACTGCTGTGCTGACAGCAGCGTCACTCAGCTGACTTCGCCTATACAATGGTATCTGCATCCATGTCTGACCTTTACCGTGCTGGGCTGTCGTTTGCTGCAGTGCCGCTCCCTGCTGTCGGCCCGCTGGCAGAGCTGCTGTCAGTTACGAGGCAGGTCTGCGCAGACATCAACAGCCAGGTGGTCAACGCAAGTTTGACCGCAGCATGTGTCAGCACGCTGGTCAATGAACGCTGCGGGAAGCTGCTGGGCAAGCTTGTGTGCTGGCTGCAGCAGCAGCCGCAGGAGCAGCTGCTGCTGAACAGCGAGCAGCAGGAATCGCTGTGGCAGTTGCTGCTGGTCACTTTGGCCAACATGCTGCGAGTAGCGCACACAGATGCAGCACTCGCAACATGCTTCAGAGAGCAGTTGCAGGCCTCAGGTGGGTTGTTGCTTGCTGTTGCTGGTAGCTTTCAGTGTTTTCCCTGTTGAGTGGCAGCCAACTGCTGTTAGCTAAATGCAGCAACCACCAAGCAACACAGCTTGGTTGGTCATTACGGCTGTTATGCATGTATCAGTGAGTGACGCTAAGCTGCATGCTGTGCTTAGCGTCATGCAGCTCAGCTGTTTCCTGCAAGCTGGTTTCCTGCAAGCAGACGGCAAATCCCCAGCAGTGCAATGCCACATCTGGCCATCATGGTGCATGTCAGAGCTGTGAAAGATGAAGCCTAGCAGTTAATGCCTCTAGATGTCTCTGAGTATACTGTTCTGTTCCTGCTGCTTCCTGCAGGCATGCTGCCAGGGCTTGCTCCTGCACTGCAGTGGCTGCTGCAGCAGTCCCCCCGCAGGAGCCTCACCGCTACAGCCGGCGCGTGGCTGCTGCTGCAGGAGCTCATCACAATCAGCAGCAGCAGCAGCAACCCAGCAGCAGCAGTGGCGCCTAATGAGCAGCCACTCCATGCTGACCTGGCAAGCTGCATAGTGCAGTTGGGACCTGTCCTGCAAGCGTACATTGACCAAGGGTATGCAACACACAGGCACCCAAGCAGCGGAGGCAGGGCCAGCAACACTGGCACTCCCGCAAAGAAAGTGAGCAAGGAAGGTGGCGGCAGCAGCGGCGGCAAGGACGGCAGCAACGGGGGCACAGACACCCCTGTGCTCAAGAGCAGCAGCAGCGCGGAAGCGGCAGCTGCAGCAGCAGCAGCGGCGGCTGTAGCAGCTGCTGAGGATGGCAGCTGGCGCCACAGCCACCCAGTAGCGTTGGCAGATGATCCCAGCAGCAGCATATTTAGCAGCCTTCTAGCACTGCTGCATTGCGTGCAAGCTAGTATGCTGAGTGTGCCACTGCCAGCAGCAGCAGCAGATAGCGAGAGCGCAGGCAGCAGCAAAGGCAGTGCACCCACTGCGGAGCAACCGCAGCAGCAGCAGATGGAGCAGCCGGTCCTTCCTGCAAGGGCGTTCCTGCAGATAATTGCAGTGGCCAACACATGGCTGCAGGAACAGTCGCCAGCACCAGTAGTAGCAGTACCCGGCAGCAGCAGTAGCAGCAGCAGCAGTGCGGAGGCTGTTCCGCTGGATCACCTTGAAGCGCTGCCACTGAAGGATGTTGCTCTGGCAGCAGCATGCATGCTTGGCGTGGACAGCGGCGCAGCAGCGCTAAAGTACATCACACGTGCTTGCAAGGCGCTCTCAGAAGGCTTCTTTGACCTGACTGTGCTCAAGAGGGATCCCGCTGCTGCTGCAGATACTGCTGCAGATGCTACAGCAGCTGGTACTGGTGCAGACACTGCCACAGCTGCAGCTGGCAGCGAAGGGCTGGTTGACTGCGTGCTAGGTTTCAAGCTGCTGCTGGAGTCGATCGCGCTGCTGCAGCGCTGCGGGCAGGGCAGCTGGCTGGCGCTGCCGCTGCAGCAGCTGGCTGCCTCGGCGCGGGGCTGTAGCAGGGGCGAGATGCAGCAGCTGGTGGTGAGCCGCGGCAAGCTGCTGCTGCAGGTGCTGTCAGAGTACCTGATGCATGCACCTGAGGGCCACAAGCAGCAGCAGCAGCAGGCCAAGCCAGAGCAGCAGCAGCAGCAGGAGGAGGCGGATGGGTTTGAACAGCAGCAGGAGGATGCTGGCAGTGAGAACGCAGAGCGCTGTGTGCTGGTGGCTCATGTGCTGATCCAGATGTGCCCTGGGCGGCTTGCAGGAGCGGCTGGGCTGCTGCGGAGCCACGGCCTGGTTGGTGAGTTGCTGGCAAGACAACAGAGCACTGTGCAGCTGCAAATGCATACCCAAGCGCACCCGTGCACAGTTGCGTGGCAGATGCTTATTGCATGCAGGTGGCAGGTGCATGGCAAGTGCAGGCCTGATGCGGCTGTCGGGATGGCAAACATGTATGTGAAGGTCGTGCTAAAGGGCTCTGCAGGGCTGCTGTGATGCCACCTGCTGTGTCTACCTCTGCTGTCCCTTGTGCTGCTGGCCCTGTAGTCATCACTTGCGTCTTTCCTGCTGTGATGCTTCCCACCAATGTCAGCTTGGCTGCTGCTGCTGCTGCTGCTGCTGCTGCTGCAGTTGACCAGCTGCTGGGCGGCCTCACCGAGCAGGACCCTTGACACCTCCTGCTCTAACCAAATCACTGACATCACCTTGTATGCTGCTGCTGCTGCTGCTGCTGCTGCTGCTGCTGCAGACGACCAGCTGCTGGGCAGCCTCACCGAGCAGGACCCTGCTCGCTTCTACCAGCTGATGGACCACCTTGTGAGGCATGTGCAGCCAGCCAACCTGCAGGTGCTGCTGCCCATGTCAGCCAGCTTCCTCACGCGCTCGCTCACAAAGGAAGAGGCGCAGGAGCAGCAGCAGCAGCAGCAGTTAGGCGACAGCAGTGATAGCAGCAGCAAAGACAGCAGCAGTGCTGATGGTGCGGTGACAGCAGCGGAGGTGGATGCAGCGCTGAATGGCGGCAAGCAGCTGAGCAGCCGCTATGCAGTGCGCACAAAGAAGAGTATGGTGATTCTTTCAGACTATTCTGTCTGCCGCTCGTTTGCAGCTGCGCTGCATGGCTATAGCAAGTCTGTTGTCGGGCCTGTACTGTCGCAGCAGCAGCAGCAGCAACAGCAGGGCGCAGATGCAGATGCAGCCTCGCCGGCAGCAGCCAACGGCGGCAGCAGCAGCAGCCAGCAGCAGCAGCAGTGGCACATTGATCACGACACGCCAGTGCACTATGTGCTGCCGCCGCTGCAGAAAGTCGCAGAGTGGCTAGCAGTAGGCTTGGAGGATGCCATCATTACAGCACTGCAGGGGCAGGAGGAAGCAGTAGATCCTGCTGCAGCAGCTGCTGCTGCTGCTGCTGAAGCAGAGGCGGATGGAAATGCAGTCAGCAGCAGCATCAGTAACAGGCCTAAGAGCCCGAAGAAAGCAGCCAAGCAGCAGCAGCAGCAGCAGCAGCAGTGGACGCCGCAGGCTGTTGCTGCGCAGGTCAAGTCTTCCAGCCAGACTGCTGCCTGCAGCCTGGTGCTGATCACGCTGCTGGCTCGTGCTGCAGTGCCAGTGCTGCAGGAGCTGCAGCTTTCCCTGCAGGAGCTGCCAACTGCCTCACCAGCAGCAGGCCCTGGCGATAGCAGCAGCAGCAGTACAGCAGCAGCAGCAGGTGTGAACGCAGGTGGAGACGCGCTAGTGTCGGAGTCAGGCGCAGTGGACCTGCTGAGTGGGCTGATGTTTGTGCGGGCGGCGTATCAGGCCCTCTGCGCGCGCTGCTACCTCACGCAAGTGCTGAATGGCCTGCCTGCTAAGCTGACTGGCGCCAAGGCAGCAGGCGGAGCTACCGCGGAGGATGTAGCAGCGCTGCAGGCGATTAAGGCAGCTCTGAAGGGACAAGGGCTAGCACGGGGCTGGGCACATTTGGTGCAGTCGGTACCGCCAAAGGTAGTGCTGCAGGTCCGAGGTTTCCAAGATCACCATCCGGGAGACTTTGTGGCGAGCCTGAACCTGCTGCAGCAGCTGCTGCCGGTGGGAGTGGTGGGGCTGGAGCCTCGCAGCAGCAGCAGCGGCAGCAGCAGCGCGGATGATGACAGCACAGCAGCAGCAGCAGCAGCAGCAGCGGATGGGGAGGCGGCGGCAGCTGAAGTGCCGCAGATGATGCTGCAGATGCGTGGGGAGATGCGGCAGCAGCTGGGTGCGGTACTAACAGATCTGCTGGGGCTTTTCGGCTCGCTGCTGAGTGAGGTGCCGCTACCGGTGGGCTGCAACAACCCCGGCTGCACAAACCTGGAAGGTGTGGCGCAGGCGAGTCTGAGCGTGAACAAGCGCTGCAAGTCCTGCCTGGCTGCGCATTATTGCAGCAAGGACTGCCAGACGGCGCACTGGGCAGCGCATAAAGCGGCGTGCCAGCGCATCCGCTCGCTGTAGCAAGCTTAAGGTCAAACATCCACAGCATATGAAGCGCTGGCAACGTGCAGGCGGTGGGAAGTGTCTGCCGCTCCGGTCACTGTGTGCCTTGCGAAGGAAGCCGGACGGAGCAGTAAGCGGTGCAAGGCTGCACTCCAGCGCATCCGTTGGCCGCATCAAGATGAGGCATACTCATGCACATGGCATATGCGCCGCGTCCAGGTCTCCATGGACTGCTGCCAGATATCATGCACGGGCGTTGGTGCTGTCGCAGGCCTGAGGCTGACGTGGGTGTTGTGCTGGTTTGGTTGTGCTGGGGTCGTGATTGCACCATCCAAGAGTATCATGTGAGGGGGTGCGGCCCGAGGCATTTGCAGCATCGGGCATCGCTGCCAGAAAGCCAGCGACTGCCGTGTCAGTTTGTGTGTTGAGTGTGGTGCTGCAGGGTATCATCATCATCATGTTACCATTTAAGCCATAGCAACTGCAGGGTATGTGACGTCTCTGGATGTCAGGACGAGGCTTGAGGGGTGGGGCGGTGTGAGTGTTTTTGGACGCACCCTTGAATCACACGAGAACTTGCCACTCCGGCTTACTGCACCCAGCAGGCAGGCTGTGGCAATGGCGTGCGGAGGACGTCTGTGTGCTAAACACGTGCTGTGTGCTGTGGTGATGTGATCAGCTGTAGTGGAGCACACGCCTTGCTGTGCACATGCATGCTGTGCAATGCATGGGCTGTTTTGGGGAGCGCGCGCGTTGCGTGTGCATGTGGCGCAACACCATTAATTTGTGCCTTTGGTACCCTCGTGTAAACCTGTTGGCATCAAAGGCAATAACAATAATAATAGTCTTCTTGTAAGCCATACCTTGTCATCGGCAACCGCGCGCCCCGTAACGGAGCGGAAACTACGACTATTATTGCCTCTCTATTGGTGAGGGGTAGACCACCCAGACCCCCTCACCGCCTTCACCAGGCAGCAGGTGGGGGTTACCCATACGGTTGGCTGCGTGCCTGGCATCAAAGGCAATGAAAGTAACTTTGCTGACGGTCAGCGAGCAATGCTGTTTTGTGTGACTAACTGCGTACATGATGCTCCAGAATCAGGGAAACTGCTTACCTGCGCCGCATGGTACTTGAGCACGCCCTCCAAGTTGAGTGCTTGCTGACTGGTAACTGGTGACGAGGCCGTAGTGGCCCATGTACGAATGGACAGAGATGTTTTTCAACCATTGAAGGTGCTTGCAATTTGACGTGCTCCAGCTTAAAGGCATACGTGAAACATCGTTTTGGCTGAACAGCGTGCTGATCGCGTCATGTCATGCTGCTTATCAAACCATAACATATGGCTGGATATCAAATCATCATGCTGTCGGGATGCCGCGACGCTTGCATGCAAATTTATGGTGATGGTATCCTGTCTATATTGGGATAACATGGGTGGCTCAATGGCTGTGATCACAGTCACTTCCAGCAGACGTCAGTAAATATCAGGCAGATACAGGCCTGTTGTTTAAGCCTGCTCATCCGATCTTCATCAATATCCTGTCGATAAAATTTTAGGTGTGTATCCGACTGTGAATCAAGCAAACGGTAGCAATGACCGCTTGGCAGCAAGTTCTGCTGCTCGCTGTGCTTGCAGCTTACGCTGCAGGCCAGTCACCTCAGTCGACCGACCCGGCAACTCTACACGTCACCTTCATCATCAACATATCTGTCACAAGCTGCCAGGCGTCTCCTGCAGAGCTGAAAGCGATGTCGGAGATCATTGCCAACGTGGTCGCCGCAAGGGCGTCGAGGCCACACCATAAGTATCCTGTGAATGTTGACGTATCTGCATGCACCTCATCATCGGTGAGCGCAGCCTCAAGACTCTTGCTGCAGCGACAAAGCTGGATCTGAATTTCATGGTGAAACAGCCCAGTGAAGTTCACATCCCGACCAACAGGGGACCCCCTGCCTGGAAATGCCTCGATTTACTTGCGTCCGCAACAAACATTCATCTGTGCTGCTGCGCTGCCCCGTGCTTCCCTGCAGGGCGGTCAGCTGTCCGCAAAATTCACCAGGGCTGTGCAGGTCAGCTACAGGGGCTCCTGGAAGGCACGCAACTTCATCCTGGACTCACTGCGCAGGCAGGGGCCCTGCAGGACTTTCCCCGGCATATGCCGCATACTGAATGGCACCAACGGCAGCGGCTGCATCCTGGACGCCCTCGACCCCAGCAACATGTGCGGCACGACACCCCCGCCTGGTGAGATTGCACTGATCATCTGATCATCAGCCAGTGGTTACAAGTGACATACCTGCATCTGCAAGTTCGGCTGGATTAGCACCTGCGTCCTTCAGCATTCAGCTGTCGTATTTGCTGTAGCGTAGTTCTGTGCTGCTTCGAATCACTTGCTAATGCTGTGGCAGCAAGGCAGCGCATGGGTGCTGGCCATGAGCACAGCTGCTTCTGCCGCCTCCTTTTACAAGCAGTGCTGTGCCCTGAACATTGTGCCATGTCTGCTGCTGTGCAGGCACGTGCTCACCTCCCTGTGTCAACGGCCGCTGTGAGGGCTCCAAGTGTGTCTGCACAGCAGGCTACTTCGGCCTGCAGTGCCAGCGCTTCTGTAAGTGGACAACCTTCATCAGAGCAGCAAGGCATGCCAGCAAAGCAGGATGATATATATTATTCAGAATAGCCTCTATTCAAACCTAGCTCACGGCAGCATAGAGATCATCTACTGCATCAACAGCAGCAGCAGCAGCAGCAGTGACAACAGCCGTTTGTTGCTTTCATGGCAGCGGCAGCCATTACTGCATGAGGTGCCACCGCATTGAGGCATTGACTGTTGTACAGATAGAGGAGGAGCTGCTGCTGCAACTGCAAGCACTCCTGCAACATCCCTTGCCTTGAACGGTTTGCTGGTGCCGCTGCTGGATCCTGCAGACGGCACAGACAAGCTTACATTCCAGATCCCTCGGGTGCTCACCGGCACAGCGCCGCCTGACGACCGCAACACCGCTAAGCTCCTCGTGAAGGCCTCAAGAGGCTGGCCTCTTGTGTGTATCCTGCAGGCAAACCTGCTGCAGCTCAATGACACTTTGTATAAGCCAGCTGCAGGAGACAGCATGATCCACCCTGTGCACGCCTGCCCTCACCTACTCACGTCAAAGTCCCGCACCACGTTCCTTTCGGGGTCATTGTTTGCCAATCCTGGCAACGCCAGTCAGCAGCTGGACTTGCACCAGAGCATCGACACCACAACCGGAAAGCTGAAGTGGGCTGCCACATTCAGTGAAGACTTTAGCTTCCTGAATTCCAGCAGTGGGCCACTGGCAACAGAGCCACCGCCAGTTGACGAAGCGTACATGCCTGGCGATACAGTGCTGCGGTACAACGACACTGTGTTCTTCGACCGACTGCTGATCGGGCTGGCGACTATGACTGCGCCCGCAGATGCTGGCACGTTTGCGGCGTTTGCGGCTTTGGACTCCTACCTCAGGTGCGTTGACGGCTGCAGCTGCCTTTCCAAGGTTTGTTTGCTCCCCGGCTCCCCCTTCCAAAGTTAGGAATGTCCTGTGGATATATTCTCCACATGCAGCTGCCGTGGTGCTGCTACGACTGTTCCACAACCTCAGCGATTATGTGCCCGGTGCTGTGCTGCCAATACCTGTGTGGCCATTCACAGGGCAGCAGCAACATGTTGGGTTTGCATGGGTAAATTTGCACCCGTCAAACATTGATGCAGTAGGTGCAGCCACATGAAGTCACTTCTAGCAGCTAGATGAGGGCTGTGCATGTGGCACCATGATATGAAAACATACACACAGCGGTGGAGCTTGTGCGTGATCCAATGTATCAGGTAAAAAGGCCACACACGTCCCTCCAGTCTTAACTTACGCAGGAGCTGCAGAGCTGCCTGGGTAGTCACTCACTCACTCACTCACTCACTCACTCACTCACTCACTCACTCACTCACTCACTCACTCACTCACTCACTCACTCACTCACTCACTCACTCACTCACTCACTCACTCACTCACTCACTCACTCACTCACTCAATCAGGTGAAAAGGGTTTGGGGTTCCCACTCCTTTGTTGAGTGGAGCATGTAACATAACGTAACATAACGTAACGTAAAAAAAGCCATTCTGGTGTCTGGTGTGCAGGTCTCCGTCCAGCCGCAGAGCCAACAGTGGCAGTGACGACCAGCAGCAGCAGCTGAAGGCACTTGCCAGCCTCACACAGGTGGGATGCATACTGTGTCGATGTGTGCCACGCCGTGCAGCCTCATACCGTGTTGTGCCTGTCTGTGTGCATCTGTCCAAGCAGGTGGGATGTAAGGGCGAGGTGATACTCTCGTTAAACAGCTGTGGACGCAGCATGGGATGCATACAGTGCCAAATGCGTCACGCCGCGCAGCATGGTACCGTGTCGTGCCTGGCGCTGTCGTGCCGCGCTGCACCGTGTTGTCCCATGTTGTGCGAGCCGTGCCGTGTTGTTCCTGCCTGATCAGGCCATGACCGCGTCGCGCCGTGTTGTGTGTGCCCTTGCCATGCCGTGCCGTGCCACTCCTGGCCATGTCACACCAATGGTTCACATGGCTTCCATGCACAAGCATTCATTGTGACTATAGCATGACAACAGTCTCATGTGCCCACATTGGGAGCCGTAGTTGAACCACAAAGTCATACAGGTACGTACTGATATCCCCTCTTGCCGGAACCACCAGGTCATAATGATGATCAAAGAGAGAATTGACAACACATGTGAAAGTTGAAAGTTGAAAGTGTCTACGCCGTCTTTTCAGAGGGCGGGATTAACGGAGGGAAGAGGGCAGGAAATTTGAAACAGAATTTATGTGCATGTCTGTATGAAAAAGCGGCTGCAATGTCCATGCTATATCCTTGGAAACCAATCAACCGGGTACGACAACTTGTTGAACGCTGGGTCGATTTCCTGATGTCTGACTGCTTCTGCAGACCTTGACTGCGCAATTAGCAGCCAAGCATGCACGGGGCCTGCTGGTGCACCTCACGCGCCTCGACGACAACCATGCAGCTGTCGAAGCCGAGTTAAGCAAACGGCGCGGTGAGAGCTGCGACATGGCTGCGTTCTCGGTGTACATGACCCGCAACCGGCCCGAGATCAGCACCGCGGAACTCTGGCGCTTGTCAGACCTCCAAGAGTGCTTCTGCGACGCCTCGACGGAAGTCATGTCGGCATGCCTTGCGTCCGCTGATGTCGTTGCAAACCAGACAGCAAATGCATTCCAGCAGACATCGAATGGCACTGCGACGTCCCGCAAGGGGTCAACCGCCAGTGCACAATCAGCATCGCTGCCCATGGCGAGTATGGATGAAGGGCAAGCTTCACAAGCCAATCACAACCGGCGCCGCGCACTTGCTGCCGCTGGCTCTGTGCCTGCAACGCGCACGGACGCTGTGCTCACGGTGGCAGCAAACACACACGATGCGGCAAGCGAGGAAGGCACTGCGGCTGCCTCGCAGAGTGAGGCGCTGGAGCTTTGGAGCGCGCGGGACGGTAACGAATCGCAGCTGAAAGCACCAACAGGTGCGTGGGCAGGGCTGATCAGCCATCACATTGGGTCATAGTGATGGTTCTGTGCTTTGCAGGTGGTACATAAAGCAGTGTGTCAAGTGTAACACAGTTTGGATCAATTCACGGTGAACACCTCCCTGCAGATGCATGGCAAAGTGTGGTGCCTGCATCTCTTGGGAAAGTTCCATCCACCACTCAGCACATACATAATATGCTACAGAATCAAAGTGGCCACACATTTGCAAGCATATGAGTGGAGCATGTAATGTAATGTATTGTAATGTAATGTAATGTAATGTAATGTAATGCAAGCATTGCTGATCTCTTGCAGCGGTGCCGTTTTGGGACCATTACATTTTTTCTAGCTTGTGCACTGTGTAATTGCCGTGGTGCATGCAAGCATCTAGAACGCCTCTTGCATGCATGCACATGCGTGCAGTCAATCCCATGGGAAGCCAGGTCAGCGCGTGTGCCACTTTGGCAAGTGATACATTACTGTGCTGCTGCTGTTGCTGCTGCAACCCGCAGTTCAATTGTCAAACAGTCTCGATATGCTCTCGCCTCTGTTGTATCAGACACCAGCAGCAGGAGGCAGGCAGCTGCAGCATGTGGGGCCCGCTGGCGTGTCCTGCAACTGGCACAAAGGCAGTCCAAACAAAAAGGGCAAGGAGATGAGCGGTTGGTTGACGTTCCTGGCCAGTAACGGTGTGTTGCAAACTGCTGTTGCTTTGAATGAATGAGCTACGCGTGGTGTGTTAAAACTCGCCACCCGCGTAAGTTAAGGAGGGGGTGTGTGTGACAATGAGGATACCCCATGTGCCTTCACACCTCCTACCATTCTATTGCTTTTGCTTTTGCGAGTTTGGCTCGGTCAGCCGCCATGCGCACCACGTTCAGCGAGCCATAATCCCTACAGAGGCCTGCCGCACGCTCACCTTCATAGCAGCGGCCGCCGTTGCAGCTGTGCAGATGCTGCATGGGTCGGCACATTGGGCGTAACCACTCAACCAGCCTGCATGTATGGTCCCAAGAACGGGGAGCTTCTGGGCAGGGGCTAGGAGAGTATAATAACATGCTCAAGCATATTGGATACCATGACTAGCCATGAATGACAAATGATGAACATGCGGGCCCGCATGTCAGCTGACTCACAAGATGCATGTGTGACCCCGGCCTTTACGTAATCCGGAGTCTGCAGACTCACAAGATGCATGTGTGACCCCGGCCTTTACGTAATCACGCGACTACCTCATAACAACATTTCCATCACACAGACTATGCCAACACTATCTTTCACTGTATCACTGCGTTGCTGCTGCCTGCAGCCATCAATTGGGTCGTCCTTTCGCCGTCCATCACCTTCCAGTGTTGCATACCAGTCCCCTGCACGGGCAACGTGTTTGTTGGCTGCATCGGGCTTTCCGTTGGCAGCTTCAACTTTCAGTTCCTCAACACGGTCCTCAACACGGACTTGGGGATTATGACGCCCAGCATCAGTCTATACACCACGCTGGGCCTCTCTGAGGTGTACTGCAAGAGTTTCCAGGTGCGTCATTGCGTGGGGTTTTCTAGGAGTCACTGGGGCCTGGTGCGCATGCTGCGAGTTGGAATGCCGGGACACCTACACGTTGATGGATAACAAATGCTCCTCATGAATGACCAAAGGGCCTGCTGTGCTGCGTTGTCTTCTACTGCAACTGACGTGGAGAAGTAGGACTGTCAGGGCACTTGCGGTGATGCGGTGCAAGAAGTCAAATCCGAGTCCAAAAGGCCAGATGGTGACAAGTATGTGTGCCCGGTTGACAAGGGAGGTGCCATACTGGATCAGCTGAACTTCAACTTCTACGTGAGCTGTGACATATTGAGCAATGCAACAACTGAATTCGTGTCTGGAAGTCCAGCTAGCGTTTTCTTTTTTAGCACATATTTGGCTGTTGCAACAGTAGTACTTGGCAACTGCAGGCACCCAAGCTGTTTTGTGTGAGCCTTTGGAGGTGCAATAAAAACAGAAAATAGCATCACGAGTGCTGCGTTTCATTATCACATGGCACGGCCTGAGATATCTTGGTTTCATGTGTTATTCAAATCTACTTGGCTGTACTGCAAGAGCTAAACCGGCTGCACCCGCTTGTCCGCTGTCCGGTGTCTGCCGTGCACACAATCCTGGGCAGGCGGGCTTCATTATAGACTTCTGCTTCGATGTACAAGTGGGCAAAGGCGTTTTCGACACAACCGACAACATCCTCAACCTGATAGGGCTCAGCCCCTGCTTTGCAGGGCTGTGGGTGTCGGCATACCCGCTGCGTGGCTGGGACTTCACCCTGACGGTGTATTTCCACATTCTGGTCTTCCGAGTTTCTGTCACGTGGGACATTGCCACGCAGCAGGACACTGAGCAATGCGAGCACTTCTGCCACTGCTACCCTGGTAAGGCGCCCAAATTGTCTGACACCTCTCTGAAGCAGCTCACACGCATGCTACGTGTGTGCGGCGCTCAATGCAGGCGGCTGCTGCTAGTACAGCTGCTGCTGGCTCGACAACACCGGCAGGTAGAGAGCACTTGCTGACTAAAGTTTGCGCATTCCAGGGCTGCACATGTACACTGTTGTCTTCTTGCAAGGGAGGCTGGGAGATGCATGCAGTTCTTATGCGCATGATTGCTTGGCGCTGCTCGTGAACAGTGCAGCATGTTTTGATGCTGTGTGTCGTCCCACGTGCCTTGCAGGTAGCAAGCTGTTTGCCGACACGTCATACTGCAGGATGTGTACAAACAAACAGAACGCCATAATGGGGATTGACATCAGCTTGAGGGCTGAGTGCAGTAGCATGCAGGTGTACAGGCAAATTTTTTGATCAGATGTGGCAAGACTAGGGTGAACTTGCCAAGACGTATGTTGAGTATCAACGCCAGAATCACAGGCTGCCAATACAATCGCTGCACCTGCTTGGATAAGTTGGTTGAAACCATCCATTGCGGGGGCTAGCCAACATTTCAACTTACAACGCGCCCCTGAAAACACGGGCTGTAAGTTGCTACAGATCTGCTGCAGACATGCTTGTGGGCCTGGGGCTGAGAAGCGTTATATAGCAGTGACATAAGAAGCGCTGCTGTTGGCACCTGCATGAATGCACCCCGCTCTTTTGGTGCCAAAAGTACAGCACATTTTAAACTATGCTTCACCTCGTTTCCCTGATGTTGTCCTGCGTTGCTACTGATGTGATTACCGGTGCTGGCTGCTGCTGCTGCTGCTGTAGTGCTGTTCCTTGAGTTCACCCTCTTCACCAATGTTGGTGAGTGCTATTCAGCACAGGTAGTGCATGCGCAGCTCTGCTTGACAGTGGTGTGGCAGCCGCATTAACAATGAGAACACAGCTGTTAAATAGCAGGAAATGTTGCAGCAATGGTGGAGACAGCAACAACCGAAGGCACACGCAGTGTCCCATACAGGTTGTGTGCCCCTTCAGACGCTGCAGTTGGTACATGTGCGTGCGTGTGTGCGTGCGTGCGTGCGTGCGTGCATGCGTGCGTGCGTGCGTGCGTGCGTGCGTGCGTGCGTGCGTGCGTGCGTGCGTGCGTGCGTGCGTGCGTGCGTGCGTGCGTGCGTGCGTGCGTGCGTGCGTGCGTGCGTGCGTGCGAGCGTGCGTGCGTGCGAGCGTGCGGGCGGGCGTGCTGGCGTGCGGGCGTGCATGTTTATGTATGTCTGTTGGTCATTCTAATGAACTGCTCGAGAGGGCGCAAGTAGCGACATTGAGCTGGGACTAGCTTGCCAACACACGGAAGTGCATATGCTCAAGCAGGCCTGCCTGCTTCTATAGCACGGGAAGTGGAACATGTAACTCGACTGGCTTGCCTTGGCGGCTTCTAGGGCAGTTCTAGAGAACCCATGGTGTGCTAGCTTTCGTATGCATGCATCAACCTCTTGATGATGTTGCAAGGCCGTGTCTAACACCACTAGACGGACAGCAGCATCCCCCAGGCCTGGTGCTAAGAGGTATCTGTGCGACGCAGCCAACACTAGGCTTAAGTACAATTACAAGTAACACGCTTGTTGTTGTGACACGGCTTGCAGGCTCGCTGACAACCCTCAAGCCAGGGGCCTGCCCAGCCAAGCTGCGTAAACTGTCGGCAGTCAGCGACCTCCGGCGCCACGACTTGAGCGTGCTCAACGACTTATTCAAGAAACTGCTGGAATCTGGCACCAACAGGGTCATGTTTGCTGACGCGCAGCTTGCAGGACCGGCAGATGCGTTGGCACAGCTCGGCGGGGTGCCGATGTCGTGCTCTGGCTGCACCGCAACCGACAGCTGCCTGATATCACGGAACGCAAACCAGACGGTGACATCATGCGTAACCCTCAGCAAGGAGGACGTGCATGTATGGCTGAAGCTGAGTGTGCAGGACTGCTTGTCTGGAGACTGCCAGAACTGCACGCAGCAGACAGGCGACGTGGCAAGCAGTTGTGCCAAGTGCAGCCAGTGTATCAGTTGTGCGCCGGGAATGACGGCTGGTAACAGCGGTGTCAGCAGCTACTGTGGCAACAATGGGACAGCAAATGAGTTTAACGACTGGCACACGGTGCAGGATTGGTGAGTTTTTGAGAGCTGATGACGGATCCCCTCACCCGCGGTGTATGTATGCCACATGGAGCTGCGGCATGGTACAGACAGCGTGCACCAAACTGCAATACCGATCATGCGGCGGCGACAATGCTGCTCAGGGCAAAACACGTACCTGATGGGGTAAATAGGATTGCGCGGTGTTGCCTGTAGTGTCCGGCCGTCATCTTTGCCGCCGCCGCCACCGCCGCCGCCGCCGCCGCCGCCATCCTGCTGCTGCTGCTGCTGCTGCTGCTGCTGCTGCTGCTGCTGCTGCTGCAACTGCTGTTGCTGCAGGATTGATGACCTTGTGGTTGACTCAGCAGACGCGCCCTGCCCCTGCAAGGGAACCGAGTCATGCATGACGGTGGGCCATATTATAGTTGCTGTACGCTGTTGCAAGATGTCAATGCAGTCAGGCTGCTGGCTGCTGGCTGCTGAATGCAGCAATGCTAGCAGCAGTTCAAACAGCAGGCTGCCTGCCGCACAACAGCCAACAATGTTGCCAACAACATTCATTAATACCCCAGCTCAAGGTTGGGTCCACATAAGCTTGATCAGGCTTGTTGACGACAGCCAGCTCTCAGATGCATCGCACCGGCATTGCTCTTTTGGTACTGTAAGCCTCCATCTGACGTGTGGCTGCATGAACGCTGCGTTTAAGCTAGTCATATCATGGAACCTAATCCTTCTTCAAGATGTTCTGCTGCCCGCTCCGCAACATATGCTATTAGTGGTATGTCAGTACATCCGTGTACCGCGTTGCTGCTGCTGCTGCTGCTGGTCGTGTGGTGATGGTGGCGCCGGCTGTGCTACATTTGACGTGCAGGTGTCGCCTGCCCTACTTGACAGCAACGGCAACACCTTGAGCGACGGGGTCTGCGTGAACCTCACGCCGCCGCAAACCCTGGCCCTGGGGGGCAAGTCATACTGGCCAGGGTTGAATGCCGGTCACACACACCTTGTGGGTTGCTCATTCTTTCCCACGGGCCCTCTGACAAAGAAGCAGCCACAGAAGCATTCCTGGCATGGTCCCAGCTCGTTCTGCGCGTGGAGCACTGGCGCATTGGCCTTCGTAGACGGAGCAGACGACCCATACCAGCCGGTGCGTTGTCACCTCACCTGATCCGAGCACAGGGTGTTTGCTGTTGTAGTTGAGGATGGCGCAGGTGACGGACATGCTGTGGTGCTGCGGTGGTCCTGCCTTTTTGAGGCAATCGTGTACATGCAATGACTGCGATTTATTGAGTGACAGTCCATCTGCCAGCTGCAGGTTCAATTGGCAGCTGTAGTTGCCAATGGCAGCCGCTGCGGTCCTTAGCCATTCACGAACTCCTCTAATTGTAACAGGTTGGGATGCCGTGTGGGCCGCGTAAGGGCGCCCTCACTTCGGACGCCGCGACAGAGGCCAACCTGTGCCCGCCAGTTCCCGGTCTGGTGTGTGCCTGGGACAACACCTGCAGCTTCGCACCCAAGCACAGATGGACTTCATTTGGCTGCCGGCAGGCGTACACTTCAAACTCTGGAGCTTGCATCAACACAGGTTTGTTGCACATGCCGCACATAACGGTACGAGTGCAACTTGTCACACAACCGCTTGTACATAGAGTAGTGCAGTCAAACGCTGGCACATGGCAGGTGTCTGCGGATTCGAGCACAGCCTGTGCGGCTGAAAGCGGCTGCTGGCAGTGCACGCGTGTGCTGATGCAAGCATATCGTGCTGCTGTGCATGCACACATGCTGCAGTGGTCAGCAACACCGAGAGGACGTGTTTGAACATGGGATTGCAGCGCTCTGTTCTGCTGATCTGCCTCGCCATCTTGTGCTGCATGTTTTGCAAGGCAAGAAGGGAGACGCTGAGGCGAGGGGCAGTGTTGTTGCACTTCAGTTCCAAGCGTGTTCTGGTGACGTGCCACACCTATAGCTCAGCCGACAGGTGTTGCTGCTGCTGCTGTTGCGCTCTCTGTGTCTGTGTTGTGCTGCAATGCAGCGTTCAACAGCAGCACAGGGCTGCCTATAGACCAAGCTGACTGCAGCATTTACCATGGCTCCTTTCAGGTGAGCGCGCAAGGGCAATGCAGGGGCTGCAGTTCAGACCACTGCTGCAGCAAAAAACAACAGCACTTGCGTACTTTGTTATGTATTTACATAGTCACTCACTCGCTCGTCACTAAATCAGTCACGTGCTCATCACTGAATCACGCACGCACGCACGCACGCACGCACGCACGCACGCACGCACGCACGCACGCACGCACGCATCCTTCTCTTCCCACCTCCCACCCGCCATCACCTTCATTTGCTCTTCATTTGCTCGCTTCCTTGCACACTCATTCGTTAATTCATTCAGTCACTCATCTACTTCTCCCAGTCACCCGCTCACTCACTCGGTCACTCAGTCACCCATCCTTTGTCTGCAGTGGCCACCACAATCGGGCCGTGGCACCCCGCCGCCCTCCTGGTCAACCAACAGCAGCTGCGACGGTCAGGCTGGCGTGCTGCGCGCAGCTGAGTTCCTGGAGGCGCGCAACCGCGACGGCATGGCCTGGAGGATGGTGCTGCAAGGTACGCGCTGACTAATCCTTTTGTGTTGTAGGAGTGTATCGGTGGTGCAATCAGCAGGGTTGTTCATGAGCAGTGATGCTCAGTGTGTCAAGTTCTTGGTAGCATGAAATGTACAATGTTAACCACTGACGAGGACGCCAGGCACCAGCACTGCATGTCTTTTTTTTCTGGCACCAGCAATGCAAGCTGCTACTTCTCGAACAACCACTGCAAGCCGCTACTCCTATCATGGGGTCATGGTGAATGCAACCAGTCTCTTCTTTTGTGTTTGCAACCAACTCCACCTGCTGAAATCCAGTGACTTCGACTACGCTTTAGGCACAGTCACGGCATCTACACCAGTATGAACAGTATCACTTCATTGTTGTGATAGCTATGCTTGCAGGATGGTGCTGCAATGATCTCAAAGTTGCGCGCACACCCCTTACATAATCTGCAGTGCCACATCATGGCCCATTGCAAGCGTGACGCTTACGCTGAAATTGCCTAGCTGGGCAGTCACACGGCGCTGCTGCTGCTGCTGCTGTTGTTGCTGC
Organism: Tetradesmus obliquus; assembly: GCA_030272155.1. Taxonomy (NCBI): domain Eukaryota; kingdom Viridiplantae; phylum Chlorophyta; class Chlorophyceae; order Sphaeropleales; family Scenedesmaceae; genus Tetradesmus; species Tetradesmus obliquus. Next base: position 3,980,328 of record CP126204.1, read on the forward strand.
TGCTGTTGTTGCTGCTGCTGCTGCTGCTGCTGCTGTGCTGCTGCTGCTGTTGCTGCTGCTGCTGCTGTTGCTGCTGCTGCGTACACCTGCTGCGTCTGCAGGCGCCGGCACTGTATGTAGAGTTTGTTGCAGTGGCTTCCAAAGCCGTTACTTGTGGCAGCATGCACAGCGCAGAGACACCCAAGGTGAACAACGTAACCTGCTTCTGCTGCTGCTGCTACTGCCTCAGGTGACGGCCGGCTGGTGGTCTACTTCATCCACTTTCATGACTTCTTGGGCAATCATGGCAACACGCTGCTGCAAGAGGCAACTGCGCTGCGGCCCGCTGCCGGCCGCAAGGTCATGTTCTCGTTTCCCGACATCAACAGCGACAAGTGGAAGGCCGGCGGCTACCTCAGCCACCGAACGTTGCCGTACACTTTGCGCCTCGCGCATGATGGGCTCTCCATGAGCTCTGCAGCGCCTGGCAGCAACCCGCTGTGGTACATTTCTTGGTCCAGCATCGGGGCAGAGCGGTTTGACACAGCGTTCCCTGTGAGCATCCGCGGCACCGTCATCACGATTTACAACGGGTGGTTCTCGGTTTGTGGGCTGCCGGCCAGCCATGCAGGATGCACCCTGGACGGGCAGGTGCCGGTGGCCGGTCAGCAGGCGTGCTCCAGCCTAGAGAAATGCTACCGGCGGATCAAGCTGTCAGGACCCTGATCATGAGGCTTGTGAGCCCACTGTCTGGCGAAGCGTGAAGGGTGATGGTTGAGTTAGTCTGTAACATCAACGCCCTGCAATACAGCCGCTGCAAGCACACGTTAACCCAAAGCTTGGGCCAAACGAGTTGACCCAGAGCTTTAGCCTGCTTGGCTGGGGGCGTAGCAGAGTTGATAGTGCGGAGAGCTTGGGCGTCTTTTGCCAAGCCGGCTGCACCCTAGGGGCAGCTCGTTTGATTGACAGGGAACGTGTGTGGTCAGAGGCGTCACAATGTCAAAGCCTGGAGCTCTCTATCTTGGGAGAGTGCCGCGGCAGCACATCACCCGACTATGGGTATAAGTTGGGTGGTTTTGCGACAGAGCTGCTGTGCAGGAATGCAACGTTCAGCATGAAAGTATGGATTTCTGTTGTTGTCCCGGAGATCATACACGGCACTGCCACTGCTGGCCGTACACTCTTAGCATCATGCACGGCGGGCTCTCCATGAGGTCTGCCCAGCCAGGAAGCAACAACAGCTGGTACATGGCTTGGTACAGTATTGGGGCTGGGCCATTTGACGGCTCGTACCCTGTGAGCATCCGCGGCACGGACTTGACAAGCTACAATGGGTGGTTCTCGGTGTGCGGACTGCCGGCAAGCCATGCGGCGTGCACCCTGGATGGCCAGGCTGCGGTGGCTGACCGCCCAGCTTGCTCTAGCCTGGAGACGTGCCACCGCTGGATTGAGCTGACAGGAATCTATGGGTGATTGAGTTACGCGACTTACGGGCTTATGAGCTCACTATTTGAACATGCACTACGCTGCTCGGAGAGTTGATGAATGAGCCAGTTTATGATATCACGTCCAGACGCAGCTGCTGAGCAAAGCTTGCTGCAGAGGTTGACTGGAGACGTAGCAGAGATAATGGTGCGGGGAGTATTGGTGTTTGTTTTGGAACGGGCTGCACCACAAGAGCAGTTTGTTGTTGGACTGGTTGCGTGCGAAGAGGTATGTTCCAGCCTTGCGCATCAGTGCCTTGGTGAGAGTGTGGCAGCACCACCACACAGTGTAGCACAGAAGTTGGGAGGTTCTGGGTTGGGTTTCAAGCTGCTGTCAGTGTTAAAGGATTTGCAGCTCAGCATGGCAGTATGGTAATACAGCATTGTCCAATACCATCAGAGTGACGTTACGCACCACCATGGTGGCCACAAACACGACATATGGCTACGTGTTTCACATACATATTCCTGGCCGTAGAGCTGGGCACAATGTCTGCTTAGCCCCATCGCCACTCTCTGAGCACAAACGTCTGTATGCACATGTGCGTTGAGTGAGTGAGCTACGCGTGGCGTGTTGAGACGTCACACCCGCTTCAGATCAGGAAGGGAATATGTATGACACCCCATGCACCTTCACACTTCCTACCATCCTCACCAATCCCGAGGGCCCGGCAAGGTACCCATTGGGCAGTTTTGTTTTGTCGCCTTTTCTCTTAGCGTCTGTTGTCTTCACTCCAACAATCCTTCAAGCAGATGTTCTCCTGGCTCTACTGCTGTACTGAATGCACAGCTGCTCGTGTTGAGCCTTCGCTTGCTGCGCGTTGTCAGCCGTCAGTGTATACATGGGTGGTGCAATCCATGACTGGCGGGTGTTCACAAGTTACACGTTGCAACAATTGGGTGTACATGATCTGTTTGTGCCAGGATACTGTGAAATGACAAATTTTAGGCATGAAAAATGCTTAATTGCGCACCTGCAAGCAATCTTGGACAGGGTATGTGGTGTTGGTGCAAGTCTGGCCATCAAATATAATTACGTAATCAGGTGCTGCGTGGTAATCCAGCTCAGGCTGTGCTACGGCAAGTTTGGTGTGGTTGCAATTTCTGTCCAGATGCGAGTCCCACTTTGCCGCTGGCCAGCTGGCAGCCATCCCGCAAGTGGCCACCGGTACCCATCACCATTGGCAGTAGTGACACACTAGTAATATAAATGTCTGCTGGTGGGTATCAACTGGTGCTGCAATCATATCCACATGGTCGTGACTTACACTCAAGTGGTACTGTACGTTTTCCATAGTCGCCAAGCCGTTGTAATACCACTCGGGGGCTCAGCTGGTTATCAGGACCATGGGAACAGCCCCGGCCATGCGGTCTGAAAATTACAGGTGCGAGCAGCCGGCGCATACCTTGAGACCGACTGGGCAGGGTTGTCCGTGAATTTCGCCCGTGCCAGTTGGCCTGCAGGCCAGCTGGCAAGAACAAAAATCATTGGCGCCCTGCCGAGGAGTCCACCTCAGCGTGAGGCGTCACGCCTCAGACGGCGTCTTTGCTTGCCTTTGGCGGCCAAAGCCCTGCAAGTCACAGCCGCAGTGCGGCAAACTATGCCGCTTCTTGAACGAGTGCGGCAAAACCGTTCTGTTCACCAGCAGTGCGCAGTGCCCTCGCTGAGACCTACGTAGGATAATTCTGTTGTGCTGCTGATGTTTCTGTTTGCTCAGGCACTGGTGGTTGAAAACGTGGGACGCATCAGCTGCAGTGTGCCACACTGTTCAACTTGAACCGTTTTAATACAAAACAACAGTCAAAAATTTCAAATTGGTTTGAATTGGTTTGGCAGCAGGCAGTGCTGTGGATATGTTTTGTGTTCAGGCGAGCTGACAGCTGGCTTTGTGTAGCTATTTGCGGGGTAAACGTGCGTGGCGGCATGTTCATCTGGCCCTGCCATCCTTTTCGCTAATTGCTGCTGCGTAATCAGCCTGCTGACTGGTGATCACCCGTCATGACGGGTGTGACTGGCCCCCACTGGCACTTGTGCGAACATGATGAGGACGCACCTTTGACGCTAAAGGCGCCTTCAGTACAGTAAAGTTGGTTTTAATGTTTTTCAAGTAACGTTTGCGCCACCTATGTATCGTTTGCCTGGTTATCAAATCAGAACAAAATGCCCGGGTGACTTCGCGGCGGGTGAGTTCACACTGCATGTGTTGTTTCCCGGGGTTCGCTGCTGTATCAAGTTGTAATGGTTCTTGCTATCAGTAATTAATCAGTGCTTGTGATCTGAGGCATACCGGCACACGTCACTGAACAGCAAAGCCACCCAGGGCTTGCTTCTGGCCTGACCAATGCTGATCGTTCTCGTGCGCCTCTGACATCCATCAAAACTGCTGATTAAACTATTCAGCTCGCCTGCGGTCAGCAATGGCCGCTTGGAGGCGACTTCTCGTGCTGGCTGTGCTTGCAGGTCATGCTGCAGGCCAGTCACCACAGTCAGCGGAGCCAGAAACGTTGAAATTCAGCTTATCTTTCAGCATGTCTGTCACGAGCTGCAGCAACTCACCTGCAGAGCTTGAAGCGGTCAAAACTGTCATCGCCAACACAGTGGCCGCAAGAGCGTCGAAGCCACACCGTAACTATCCAGTGCTTGTTGATGTATATACATGCAGCGCTTCATCTGTAAGTGGACTTTGCTGCAGCCAGCGAGATCAGCTGAAGTTCGAACTTCATTGCCTGAACAGTCGAGTGAATTTCAGCTGCCTCACGTGGCGGTGTCCTGCCTGCAGCAACAATTGCAGGCGCAGCAGCTGTACTTGAAGCACATACACATTTACGCAGCAGGCTGTCACGCGTTGCTTATGCTTGCTAGTGTCCCACAGCCAGCATTAATGCTGGCAGGCAATATTGCCTGCCCAGCAGCCCCAGTGCAGACTGCAGTGCTAGCCAACTCAGTTGAACTGACCGAGTATCTATTTTGATGCTGCACTACACCCTTCCTTCCTGCAGGGTGGCAAGTCCAGCAGGGCAGTGCAGGTCAGCTACAGGGGCACCTGGAAGGCACGCAACTTCATCCTGGACTCACTGCGCAGGCAGGGGACCTGCAGGACCTTTGCAGGCATATGCCGCATACTGAATGGCACCAACGGCAGTGGCTGCATCCTGGACGCCCTTGACCCCAGCAACATGTGCGGCAAAACACCACCGACACCGCCGCCTGGTGAGAGGCAGCACTCACCACAGTCTGCTTGCGGCAGAGAGTAATGCAGCGGCAGAATGCGGCTGAATGACAAACCGTGCTTGACTGTTTAACGCTGTACTGATGTGCTGCTGCTAGCAGAATGCTGCTATGTTGTTGCTGTTTGCTGGACGGCCCTCCCAGTGGGCAGTATGCCATGTTGTGTGTTGCCAGCCATGCTTGATGACAGCTGGCTGCTGCTGCTGCTGTTGCCGAACAACATGCAGTTGTAGCTGCTGTTTGCTGCTATGTTCATACTCAGCATGCTTCCAATAGCCACAACAGGGTGACTACGCAACCGCAGCAACTTGCAGTCAAATTGGCAATGAGTGGCTCTTTCAACATGCTGCCATGTCTGCTGCTGTGCAGGCACATGCTCACCTCCCTGTGTCAACGGGCGCTGTGAGGGCTCCAAGTGTGTCTGCACCGCCGGCTACTACGGCCTGCAGTGCCAGCGCTTCTGTGAGTGGCCAGCCTGAGCAGCAGAGCTGCATGCAAGATGGCGGTTGACGCAACATGACAGTGTGCATTGCTCAAGGTTTTTGAGTGAGCTGCAGCACTACCTGGGAGTTCTTTTTGTTGCAGCCGCGGATGATGTGTGCTCTTTTGGTTCACTGCAACAGCTCTGCCACAGTTGCGGTGCTGCATGGTTGACGAGATGATGTAGTACAGATCCTTGCAACACGCTTTGATGTGGTACTGCTGATGTGTATGCTGCTGCTGCTGCTGGTGCTGCTGCTGCTGTTGCTGCTGCTGCTGCTGCTGCTGCTGCTGCTGCTGTCACCTGCAGATGGCAAGGACAAGCTCACCTTCCAGATCCCTCGGGTCCTCAATGACCCATCAAACCCCAACCACCGCAACACTGCCAAACTCCTTGTGAAGGCCTCTAAGGGGTGGCCTCTGGTTTGCATCCTGCGCGCAAACGTCAACAACCTCAACGACACACTTTACAAGCCAGTTGCAGGAGACAGCATGATACATCCAGTGCATGCCTGCCCGCATCTGCTGACACCCAAATCTCGCAGTGCATTCCGCACTGGATTGCTTATCGCCAGCTCTGGCAATGCCAGCCACCAGTTAGACCTGCATGACAGCATCGACACGGCAACAGGCAAGCTCAGGTGGACTGCTACATTCAGCGATGATTACAGCTTCTTCAACACCAGCAGCGGGCCTCTGAAGACACAGGCAACAAATGATGAGGCATATGACCCGAACGAAACAATGCTAAGCTACAATGACACCGCTTTTTATGATGAGCGCCTGGCAGCACTGGCCGGCACGACCGCGTCAGCTGATGCTGGTGCATTTGCTGCGTACGTGGCTATGGACTCCTACCTCAGGTGTGTTATGTTCCGTTACGTTACGGTTCCCAGTCCTCGGTTGATTGCAGCAGCTGCTTGCTGCGCAGCACCTGCCCGGGCCGACAACATCAGCAACAGCTGTGCCGCTGACGTGTACATCTGCTGCACCCGTGTGTGGCAGCATCTGGCCCTCCTGCACACATGACACCTCACACACACACAAGCACAACACGCCTGAACTCAACTTGCTTTCCTCTAGTTACAGCATGTAAAAATAAGGTGGCCATTGCCCTGCAGGTCTCCCTTGCACCGCAGAGCCAGCGGTGACAGTGATGACCAGGACCAGAAATTGAAAGCACTTGGCCGCCTGACTCAGGTGAAGGCTGTACTTTCAAGCCGTGTGTTGTGCTGTGCTGTGCTGTGCTGTGCTGTGCTGTGCTGTGCTGTGCTGTGCTGTGCTGTGCTGTGCTGTGCTGTGCTGTGCTGTGCTGTGCTGTGCTGTGCTGTGCTGTGCTGTGCTGTGCTGTGCTGTGCTGTGCTGTGCTGTGCTGTGCTGTGCTGTGCTGTGATGTGATGTGCTGTGCTGTGCTGTGATGTGCTGTGCTGTGCTGTGCTGTGCTGTGCAGTGGTGCTATGCTGCGCAGCATGCTGTACTATGATGTGCGTTGCTATGCTGTGCTGTGCGCTGTGTTGTACGCTGTGCTGTGCGCTGTGCTGTGCGATGTGCTGTGCGCTGTGCTGTGCGCTGTGCTGTGTGCTGTGCTGTGCGCTGCGAGATTGCTCACTATTTTGCAATGTAATTGCTGCTCCTGCAGGCCTTGATCACGCATCTGGCAGCCAAGGTGATGCTCCCGCTGCTGCTGCACGGTCGACCAGAAAAAAATCAACACATATGTACTGTCCTGCTGCTCCTGCAGGCCTTGGCCAACCAACTTGCTGCCCAGTGGATGCGCCCGCTGCTGCTGCACCTTGCACGCCTCAACGACAATATACATGAAATGTGCACAATACGCTGAACAACTGCTGCTGCCTTCTGATGTGACTGCAGGCCTTGACCACCCAACTTGCTGCCCAGTGGATGCGGCCGCTGCTGCTGCACCTCGCACGCCTCGATGACGACCACGCAGATGTCGAAGCCGGCCTGACCAAGCAGCGCGGCGAGAACTGCGACATGCTAGCTTTCCAGATCTTCCTCGCACGCAAGCGGCCCGAAGTAACAACCGCAGATGTGCAGCGCTTGTCGGACCTGCAGATGTGCTTCTGCGACGCCTCGTCTGATACGATGGCGGGATGCCTTGCGTACGCTGATATTGTCGCAAACGATACAGCAAATGCGTATAATGAGATGTCAGAGGGCGCCCCCACAGCACGCAAGATTCCAGCTGCTGGGGTAAGATCAGCGCCGCTGCCGGTGGCGAGCTCTACTGGGAGTTCTACTAGCCAGAGCGATGAGATGCAAGGCAGTGGCAACAGGCGCCGTGTGCTGTCTGCTGGCAGCTCTGCTACAGCCCCTGCAATGCGCACGGCTGCAGTGCCTGCAGTGGCAGTCGCGGCAAGTGCCGCCGCAGCTGCAGCGGTCTGGCAGGGGGGGATGGCGGAGCCATGGGGCGAGCAGGATATGAGGATGTCACTGATGGCACCGCAATCAGGTGCGTTGGCGGTGCTCTTGTTGTAGCTCTCCTGCCACAATAATACAAATGCTGAAAAAGTTAAATCAAAAACGGTTGATCGTTTTATGGTTGTGAATGTTCTTTCAGGAGAGACACCTGACTATAGCAAACAGAGAGTGCTGCGGCGTTTGCCTGTTATCATTGACATAATGCCTTGCAACATGCATGGTATTTGGCGTGCTCAAGGCTGCCCTGCTGCCGCTGCTGCCGCATCTCTCCGTTGCAGATGCGTTTGCTCCCGTGTTGTACAGCATGGGCGGCAGGCAGCTGCAGCAGGTGGCATGCAACTTCCAAGGCGACAAAGACAAGCAAACCAGTGGCTGGATATCCTTCCTCCTCTCAAACGGTGAGTGACGCACTGCCGTCACAATGCAATGTGCCATGTTGCGACGCAGCTGTTCCAGTTCAGCCGCAGTTTCGCTGCAGCAGCAATAATTAGTAGTTTGAGGTAGAGGGCATGGAGCTCAGGAGCGCTACCCCTGGCGCCATCATGAGGATTCTGGAGGCCTTTGAATCCGAAGTGGAAAGTACCCCTTACATCGTTTGAACACTGCATCCCCTGCCGTCAGTGATTGTTTTGTTTGAAACAGCACACTTGATTTAGCCTGAAATCTTTTGCCGCCGGCAGGCATCAGCTGGGTGGTCAACGGCCCCTCCATCAGCCTGCAGAGCTGCATCGTGCTGCTCTGACTGCTTAGTAGTGTCAGACCAAGTTGCTGTACTTACCTAGCTGCATGTCTTGCTGCGTCACAAACATGGCTGACTTCAGGACTCTGGATACCTTGGGAGCAACAGCCATTTTTCAAAAAGATTACCAATTCTAAAAATTAAATTCGGGATAAGTAAAAATGAAAAAAAAAAACCAACAAATAATAAAAACTCTTTGCAATTAAGCTTCAATGTTTTTTGCCGCCTGCAGGCATCGGCTGGGTGCTCAACGGCCCCTCCATCAGCCTGCAGTGCTGCATCGTGCTGCCCTTCACCGAGCAGCTCTTTATCGCCTGCTTCGGCATCTCTGTCGGCAGCTTCAACTTCCAGGGTTTCAACGCCAACCTGATGCAAGATACGGCCAGCTTCAACCTGCAGAACGTGCTGGGCATCTCGGACGTCTACTGCAAGGACCGCAAGGTGGGTGCCACGTCAGAAGTTTTGAATGTCTTGGGGCTAGCGTACGTGCAGCACAGCCGGCTTCAACCTGCAGAATGTGCTGGGCATCTCGGATGTGTACTGCAAGAGCCACAAGGTGCGCGGCGCGTCGGCTGTTTAAATCTTCTGAAGCTGGACAGGCAGCTGGCTCCTTCCCAGGACTCGTCAACTGCTTCAGGTGCTACTACGCATGAAGTCTTGCACGATTAATAATATTGCTTCTTCTTTTTTTCTACTTTGTTCCCCAAGGTATCAGCGCTGAACCCGGGATGTAAAACAACTGCTGCAAGTGCAGAGCTGTGACGACACCCGCGGCGACGCAGTGCAGTCCGCTTGCCCTGCAGGATGTATGTAAATCCTGCTGCGTTGCCTTTTGCTGCAACTGATGTGCACTTAAATCAACGCAGGGCTGTGAAGACACCTGCGGCGACGCGGTGACAGTTGCCAGTCCTGCAGGCCCGCAGGGTGAGCAGTTTGTGTGCAAACTGGATAAGGGAGGGGCCGTACTGGATGAGATGAACTTCAACTTTGTGGTGGGTTGCCACAGCTGTAGCATACGATCAAACTGCATACTGATATAAATTCACAATGCACACCTTGATGATAACTGCTGTTGCACAGCAACACACCAGCATGCACAGAAGTGGAGCGTCCACCTACACAGCCATGGCTATCTTCCTGCTGCACGGACTTTGATTGAGTGTTTTGTAATGTAACGTTTGGTGCCGTGCCTCACCCGTGCCTCACCCTTTGTGTTTTAATTCCTGCCGCCTGTGTTCTTGCCTTTGATCCATACATCCTGCGCTAAGCCTTGTTCAGCGTGCACTTCTACTTCAACACCAAAACACCATAACCTTCCGTTAACGTAACAATACCAAACATGCTGCTCCTTGCCTGCAGGCTGCTGTTGCCCACCCTAAACTCCTCGGCGCAGTAGTCTGCCGTATTATTTTACCTCGCCAACGCAGTCGTATGCAGTATTCTTTTCACCCCTTACCCAGCCGCTGAATTTCCATGCCTGCCACCTGCGTTATTTCCACGGACCCCTCGCCAGGCCTCCTTCAGTGTCGACTTCTGCCTCAACACAAAAGTAGGCGGCGTCTCAAAGATCATCAACGCCATCCTCAGCATGTTTGGGCTACCGCCCTGCTTCCTAGGGTTCTCTGTGGCCACATACCCGCTGCGCGGCTGGGACTACACAGTAACGCTGTACGCGCAGATTGCGTTTGTGAGGATCACTATCAGCTGGGACATCGCTACAGCAAAGGACCTGGATGACTGCGACCACTACTGCCACTGCTACCCAGGTGAGCCCTAATGGTGGCTGCTGCTGCTGCTGCTGCTGCTGCTGCTGCCGCTGCTGCTGCTGCTGCTGCTGCTGCTGCTGCTGCTGCTGCTGCTGCTGCTGCGACTGCGACTGCGACTGCGACTGCGTCTGCGTCCTGTGCAATGAACGTTCCAGCTGTTTTGTGTCCTCAGAGCTTGCTGTTGACGCTGCCTTGCAGGCAACAAGCTGTTTGGAGCAACGCCCTACTGCCGTATGTGCACAAATGACAAGAAGTCTGTCATGTCAATTGACATTAGCTTCAGGGGTGAGTCAGGGGAGGCAGCAATTACTGGCCGTGTCATAGCTGGTTCATTTAGAGGATCAACCTGCCAAACGTATGCCTGATCCAAGTCAAGCAAAACACTTACTTGGGGTCTCAAGTTATGCTGGGACAAACACAATTTCAAAAGATAGATACATCATGTCATTCACGCTGCGCAGGCTTGAAGTGTCATTTCACAAAAAGAAGGGGATGGTCACAAGTAACATCTGTGTATCCGCCTCATTGCCAGTCCTTCATATGCAGATGCATCAGCTAAGGCAACGGCTGTGGCTGCGGTGGTGTGTTGTCTACTGGCATAGTTGAGGTAGTTGGTGCTGCCTGCTGCTCTGCTTCTACTGCTGCTGCTGCAGTGCTGTTCTTCAAGTTCACCATCTACAACAACGCTGGTGAGCACTGCTGCACACAATAATGATAAAAAATATAACTTTTCTATGCACAGCGCTGCTGGTGTGACTTGCTGCGACAGCCACTGAGTGACCACCTTTCAGCTGCAATTGTTCAGCATTACATGTAGCAGCATAGCCTCGTACACCTGCTGCTATGTTGGACACCGTGCTAGGCTGACATCTGTCATCCGCCGTGTTCGGCTGAAACTTGTCATGACACTTTGTGTTTGCCAAAAAGTAGTTGCAAGGTGAGGACCTCACCAAACCCGACTGCAATTGCCGCGCCTTATTTTCACAACAATTGCAGCCAATCTTCCCAAGCCCAAGCAGGCGGCCTGCCCAGCCAAGCTTCGCAAGCTAGCAGCCAGCAGCGACCTCCGCCGCCACGACATGGGAGTGCTCAATGACCTCTTTGCCAAGCTGGCCCAATCCAGCACCAACATGCTGACGTATGCGGACCAGCAGCTCACACGCCGGCCAGCTGCTGGGGCGCTGAAGCTTGGCGGGGCGCCAATGTCCTGTTCTGGATGCAATACAACCGACAGCTGCTTGATTTCCCGAAACGCAAACCAAACAATGACGTCCTGTTCCACTCTCAGCAAGGAGGACGTGCATGTCTGGCTGAAGCTGAGTGTGCAGGACTGCTTGACCGGAGACTGCCAGAACTGCACCCAGCAGATGGGTGATGTTGCCGGCAGCTGCGCCAAGTGCAACCAGTGCCTTAGCTGCGCACCTGGAGTGACGGCTGGCAACAGCGGTGTCAGCAGCTACTGTGGCAACAACGGGACAGCAAACGAGTTCAACGACTGGCACACGGTGCAGGACTGGTGAGTTGTTTTGGCTCTGATGATCACGTTACACATTTGTTGGTTTATCATTGAATTATCATAATAATCTTCGAAGTCGTTGCTAATGGCTGGCAAAATTTGTTTTCCTTGACATCACTTTCAATTCCACTTGGTGATGTGCCAGCTTAGCTGATCAAGCTTCATGAAGCTTGTGCGTCAGACTTCTGAAAGCTTGACCCAGCACCAGCGCTGAATGCCGCCGTTGCTGCTGCTGCTGCTGCTGCTGCTGCTGCTGCTGCTGCTGCTGCTGCTGCTGCTGCTGCTGCTGCTGCTGCTGCTGCTGCTGCTGCTGCTGCAGGATTGACGATCTTGTCATCAACGGCGCGGACAACCCCTGCCCTTGCAAGGCTGCCGAGTCGTGCATGCTGGTGGGTCAATACGTGTCAGCTTGCAGCCTCTGTGCATGGTTTGTGTAGAGATAGATAGAGGGGTTACATGGTGTGTTCATGCGTTGCATATGTGCGGTTGCTGTCACCAGCCACTGCAGCAGGCTGCCGCGTCCCTGCAAGGCTGCCGAGTCGTGCATGCTGGTGAGTTGATATGCACCTGGTGCAGCCGCTGTACATATGCCGGTGCTGTCCACAGCCATTGCAACATAAACTGAATGGACAACCTGCAGAGTCTCCACATTCTGCAAAGTGTGCACCGTCTGCATGACGTCAAACAAATGATAGATATCTTGCGGCATGCAATGTGAGTTGGTTGTGCTTTTTGCAATGTATGCCTCCTTCTTGGCTTTGCAGTGGTTCAAGTGGTGTCTGCAGCACACAGTTGCGAGCGGCGTCACTACGTGCTTGCGCCTGCTGCTAACGCTACACTACTGCCCTGCCGTTCTTCTGCTGCGCTTTGCGTGACCTGCAGGTGACCCCCACCCTACTTAACGGAGAGGGCGATCCGCTGCGCAATGGCGTCTGTGTCAACCTCACCCTCATCCAGACTGCTGATCTCCTGCAACATGGAAACTGGCCAGGCCTACTTGAAGGCCACACACACGATGTGGGCTGCTCTGAAGCGCTGACGCTGACGCTGCTGCTGACGAACCCGCCACGGCACTCCTGGCACGGCCCGACGTCGTTCTGCGCTTGGTTGATGGGAGGGCTGGCGTTTGTGGAAGGCGCAAACGACCCTTACCAGGCGGTGCGTTGTCATTCCTTGTGCTCGTTTACTGCTTTCAGTGTGGTGATGTGCTTTCTTGAAGTCTCTGCATGCAGTGAGCTAGTTGAGGGTTTTCACGGCCGCTGGGATCACCAGGCGTGTCATTGCCGCATTCGCGTGTTAAGATTCTTGCCATTTGCCTTGAGCCTGTGTTGATGTTGCGGGAGACAAATGCATCTACAGTCGTCCTCTCTGACGGTGTCATGACACTACTGAAGCCAGACTTTTGTGGGTGGTGTGCTGCAGGTTGGGCTGCCGTGTGGGCCACGGGAGGGCGCCCTGACATCCAACACCTCAACAGAGGCCAACCTGTGCCCGCCAGTGCCGGGCCTTGTGTGTGCCTGGGACAACACGTGCAGCTTCGCACCGAAGCACAGATGGGCTGCATTCGGCTGCCAGCAGCAGTACACTTCGAATGCCGGAGCCTGCATCAGCACAGGTATGGTGCTGTGCTGGGCAGCGCAGTACATGGGACCATATGCATAGCGTGCATGCAAGAAATCAGGCAGCGGCGGCGTTTGATAGTGCAAGCTGCCCCGCATGAGGGTAGATGGTCTGGCCTGCACTGGCGTGAAATGTCATATGACGTCGAGTAACGCGTTGAAGATGACGTCAACAGCTGAAGGGTTGCTCATGTGTGCCGCTGCCCGCCGCTGGTGTGCTGCTCGCGTCTTTTTGCCTTGTGTTGCAATGCAGCGTTTGATAACAGCACAGGTCTGACGATAGAAGAGGCCGATTGCAGCATCTACCACACAAACTACCAGGTGCGAACCCAGTTGTTGACTGCACCATTTTGCTAATAAACACCGCACGCATTGCTGCAGCCGCTGCAAGCGGCAACTGAGCCGGCCCTGGCACGCACTTGGCCACCTTGCTTTCACCACCGTGCTGCTGTTGTGTATGTCCCTCAGTCAATGTTGTCTTGTCCAGCAAATCATGCATGTGTTGCATTGCAGCGTTTGATAACAGCACAGGTCTGACGATAGAAGAGGTCGACTGCAGCATCTACCACACAAATTACCAGGTGCGAACCCAGTTGTTGACTGCACCTTTTTGCTGACAAACACAGCATGCATTGCTGCAGCCGCTGCAAGCGGCAACTGTGCCGGTCCTGGCACGCACTTGTCCATTTTGCGCTCACCACTCTGCTGCTGTTGTGTATCTCCCTCAGTCAATGTTCCCTTGTCCAGCAAATCATGCATGCAATCACGTGATCGCAATGTGCACATTGCTGCACTGTGCGCACTTTGCACCACTTTGCAACACTTCGCACCTGCTGCAGCACTATTGCATATGCACAGGGGCCCTGCCGCCCTCCTTGGTTGTGTGGAGTATGTTACGTAGCAACTTAACATCACACAAGCTGGGTGTTTAATACCATGTAATAACATAACGTAAAGGTGACTGTGCTCTGGCTGCAGTACTATGGGGAGTACACAGGCGCCCCGCCGCCCTCCTGGTCCACCAACAGCAGCTGCAACGGGCAGTCCGGCGTGCTACGTGCTGCCGAGTTCCTGGAGGCAAGGAACTACGGCGGCATTGCCTGGAGGATGGTGCTGCAAGGTGCGCTTAAAATCTGATCAGCCTGCAGGCTGATATCACTGATCACATGTGGCCATGCCATGTCATGCAGCAGAGCCTCTGCAGTATCGAATATTAGACAGTTGCCACGCCAAACCACAATGCATGTAGCAGACAATGCCGCATGATGGAATCAACACCCATCCTGCTGCTGCTGCTGCTGCTGCTGCAGGTGATGGCCGGCTGATGGTCTACTATATCCACCTGCACGACTTCTTTGACGGCATCCAGAAGGTGCCACTGCTGCAGGAGGCCACCGCGCTTCGCCCCGCTATAGGCCGCCAGCTCATGTTCTCGTACCCTGACTTGACCAAGAGCCCCTGGAGGAGCAATGGCTACTTTAGGGCTGGGACGGCGCCCTATTTTGTGCAGCTGACGCACGAAGGTCTGTTTATGAGCTCGTCGAATGTCCCTGCAGGCAACTTTCTCTGGAGCTTGACTTGGTACAGCATCGGAGTGGGACCCTTTGACTCAGCTTACCCGGTCAGCATCCGCGGCACCAATATGACGGCCTATACTGGGTGGTTCTCCGTGTGTGGGCTGCTGGCGAGCCACGCGGCATGTACTCTGGATGGCCAGGCGGCAGTGGCGGGCAGGCCGGCTTGCTCCAGCCTGGAGAAGTGCCACCCTTGGATCAAGCTGTCAGGGCCCTGATCATGAGGCTTGTACACACGCTCCCTACGAAAAAAGCATGAGACTTGGATGTATGACATCAGTCTTCTACATTAGTATGCCAAAAAGGAGCTTTGCTCCAGAGTCTGACTGGAGACATAGCTCAGGAGATGTTACGGGGCGCATTGTGGTGTGCTGCTGTGCGTGCTGCATCTCAGGTGCTGCTCGTTTCACTGACTGAGAAGCTGCGTGGTTGGATGTTATTTACAGCCTGGGGCTCATCTGCCTTGTTTATAGTGCTGCAGCAGCACTCAATACACAGCACCGCAGTAAGACGTCTCTGGATATAACATAAGAGATTTGGTGCTCAAGGGTGTGCAGTGTGTTTTACGGTGCTCACTCTCCTTTTCTGGTCTCTGACCTGTGTTCAACCTGTTGTGGCTCATACCATCCAAGATGGTGCCAGGACCCACATGTAACTATCCTCTCTCAAAGTATGAATGCTCTGGAATGGTTTTGTGAGCCGACGTGCAGGGGTCTACAGCTCAGCATAGAACGATGATGAATTCAAACTGTCTAGGTGATCACACACGGTACCGTCAGCAACAACAGGCTCCCCTTCAGTGCACCGTCCATGTGCCGTTGCTTTGCTGAGAATGCAACGTATACGTAGTGCTTGATGTTGAACATCCGAGATACCTTGCACATGTAGCTACATGGTATCCTGGAGTAATATCTTAACTTAGAGACACACGATGCCACTGCATGGCAAACTGATGATTGAACAACACGAGCATGCATGGAACCAAATGCATGGGCAATCACTGAAGTTTTCACACTTTTACTGATGGCTTGCCGTGATGTCTAGCTGCAGCCTGATACTCTTGGCCAAGTGGCATCTTGTTTGGGGACCGACCCCAGCGGCTGATGACCAGCACGGACCTGCCATAGAGCTACGCATGTTATCTCTGATGCGGCCTGCAACCATGATTGGCATGCATTGCACGAGTTGATGAGACCAGCACGTGATTCACATGGTGCCAAAGGGATAATTAGGCAACCTCTGCGTGCAATGCCTGAGGTGGTTTGCCAGTTTGTTGGCATGCAGTCTTTGCTTCGTGATCATGAGTTGCTATTTTAGTGTGCTTTGGGGGGCGCCATCTAGCCATGTGAGTACGCATTATCCTGCATTATATTTGTATGCAACGTCTTACTGCAACTCATAATAGTGTGGCTCAGGCTAGGTTGTGACCCTGCATACGCCCAGCGTGCTTGTGAGGTGCGTACTGTATGCACTACATGGCATGATGCATCATGCCACATCGATGTGGCACCATTACGACGCGGGTGAGTTGCATCAAATACAGTTTTCACTGATGGCGCAGCCGTTAACCGTTGCTGTATTGCTGACCATTGAAGGTCACTTTTTGGCCCACACAACGAAGAACAACACACCTTCGCCAAAGGCGGAAGGCTACTTTCAGGTCATGCAAGCTCTTTCAAACAGAGCTGCGCTGCATGCATGTATTACCCGTTTGAGTGCTCGACTTGCTGTTGCATCCTCTGACCATGCATGTATTATCTTCGATCTGCTGCTGCTTCTCTGGACATTGCTTGTCGCCAAAAAACTGCTGTTGTAGTGGCATGAGGGTAACCATCTTCATGGGTGTCATTGCTCAACCTCGTGGCCATGGCCTGAAGGCAATTGCCTTCAGTTGCAACTGCCGCAAACTGATCTGCTCTTGGTTTCATGTGCGCATTGCATTATAGCACAAACACCTGGCGGGCCCCACATGTTTACAGGGTCAAACCTAGACGCTCCCGATCAGTTCAAGTTCAATCGGCAGCACTGCCGGTTTCTGCCTGTATACAGGTACGTACCTGCACAGCGCAGTACACTCTGCTAGCTGTCCGGGCCGTATCTGAGACCGATAACGTTGGGAAACTGCAGCAATCGCAATATAGATAGGTAAACTATTGTTATCGAGAAGAAAGTCGCGTTATGCGATGCCCGCAACCTGCACCTGCCCTCGATCGATGCTGTCACTGTCCAGGGTTCTGACGAGGTCGTGCCTGTCATGCCTGGGGTAATGTACGCAGTCTTTCTCCATATCAAGACAAGAGCACGCAGAGCTCGACGTATAATGCTGCAGGGCCGAACGTCAATTTGCTCAAACCTTTCACTGCTGTGACGTCGCACGCAAAGGTCAGTCGAAGATGGCTCGCAACATGATGATTGCGGCTCTGTGCCTGCTGGTGTTTAGCAATGCAGCAGGTGAGCGTTGGAATTGGGCAGCTAGTTTTAAATAAGCAAGCTGGCCGAGGCTTCTTGGGCTGTAGCTGGCAGTACAGTCGCAGTCTGTCAGCTACAGGAGATCGCAATGCCACACATGCGCTGCATGAGTGCAATTCAGTCGCATTGCATTGCACGTTTGCAGCGCACAGGACGCAGGTCGTAGCTGCGTGTCAGGTAGCCATGCATGTTGGCAGCTGGCACACACAGGGTGTAGCATCCGCTGCAGCATTACAGCTGCAGGATGTGCACGGATGCGAGCAGCAGCAGCAGCAGCAGCAGCAGCGGTCTTACTGCGCACACTGTGTTCCACATGGGTTTTATTTAGAGCAGATGCCGTTACCTTGGACCCAGCAGTACATACTGCAGCAAACATTTGCAAATGCATGTTTTCTATACCCAGTGCCGCTGCATATGCATAATGCGTCGCTGCGCCAGCACGGATCAACCCATTGCCAGCTTTGAACCCCCAGTCAATCCCCTGCAACTCATCTGCTCGGCCTTGTTGCGCTGCGCTGCCCTGCTGCTGCTCTGCTGCTCTTCTCTCCCCTCCTTATCTCTCTCCTCCCGCAGCCGGCCGCATGCTGCTGCAGGGCTCCAGCTCCGCAGGACCCGGCAGTTCCGGCTCGAACCAAAACATGCATTCAACATCTTCACTCCTGCCACTTACCTTTCTGTCCAATCTTCTGCCTTGCTGCTTCCCCTCTTCCCCTGCAGCTGGCCGCCTGCTGCTGCAGGGCTCCGGTTCCGCAGGACCCGGCAGTTCCGGCTCCGGAACGAACAGCGGCGGCAGCGGCGTGGCCGGCACCGGCATCGGAGACCGCCAGCAGGGCAGCCAGGGCACCACGCAAGGTATGACCGCTGCTGCTGATACTGGCACCAACACTGGCTGCCCCACAAGTGCCCTGGGCGTGAACAGCGGCACTAACGGTGGCACAGGCGGCACCTACAACTGCGGCTCCGGCAACGCAACCGGCACCTCGACCGTCAGCGGTGTCACTGGTGACACCGCCGGCAGTACCACCGGTGGTACCAGCGGTACCAGCGGCATTGGCAGCAGTACCACCAGCGGTACAACTGGCACTACATCTGGCAGCTCTACTGGCACTACATCTGACAGGTCCAGCGGATCTGTGGGAGGCAACAGCGGCGGCAGCTCCGGCCTTGCTTCTGGTGGTGCTGCTACTGGTGACAGGCCCACTCAGACCAACAGTAACATTGGCGGCGCTGCCCAGGGCACCACCAGCACTGGCAAGCGCTAAGCTTGAGGGTGCGAACAGCTGGAAGTTTGCGTGAAGATGGTTGCTGCGCCGGGTTGCGTGTGTTGCATTTGGTTGTGTTGGTGATTGGCTGCCAGGAACAGCTGTTGCAAGTTGGTGCATGGCTCTCATTGGTTTTGCTCCTGCTGCTAGGATGGATGTCTGACCGTTGATGCAACCTCTTGCAGTGTGCACCTTGTGGCATAAGGCTCTGATACATGGAAGCCAGTCTGGCTGCTTCATTGCTGCTTGTTGAAGGCGCTGTCTTGGCGGTGAATGCATGTATTTATTGTGCATCTAGGCCATGCTGTCTGCTGCACGGCCTTTAATTTGTCAGCTGCAATTGCAGCCTGTGCTGCCGCTGGCAGATGCAGAGCTATGCTGATTTTCAGCCCAAACGTTGGTGTCGCCAAATGGGCAAGCCTTTCATTGTGAATGCTGTGGTTGCTGTTTCTTGAAGTAAGCAGTCGTGCAGCTGTCATGATTGCAAGTTCAGCAAGTTGTCAGCTGTGCAACAGCAAGTTGGTGGCAAGTTGCCAGCAACAGCAATTGCTGTTGAGCAAGTTGGTCATGTGCCTTGAAGGCATGTGCATGCACCCTCCCCTGCATTGCTAATTGCCGCCTGCCTTATTATTGACCTCAATGCTGCAGCAGCCTGCAGACGGTGCGCGCCAAATTGCACGGCATATTTGATATGGTGCGAGCATAGCATGTTGTGACGGTGTTGCTGTGGTGCCGAGAATAAGCCCCTGCAAGTGCCACACTGCGTTGTTAGGGTGAATGCCGCCCTATGAGTGTATCGGCGACTGCTGAGGCAGCAGCTGAATTGCTGTTCTGTGTAAAACTGTTCTTTGCTTGAGCTGCAGTCATGATCAACAACTGACATGCGGCCGCCATGCATCTTATCACCAAAGTCATCATCTTGTTACCATTTAGCCACCAACAGTGTTGCAACTTCAGCCAGCAGTGGTGGGAAGAGCAAGCACAACTGCCAGCTGGCTGGCACGTGCAACCGCACAGGTCACAATGCAGATCAACGTCAGTCACACAGCTCTGCAAGAGCTTCAACGGAAAATCGACATGCGTGTCATGATGAGCAACAGTCTTAAGCCACACTCAATGTGCTGAGGTTGCAGCGTAGCATCGTACTTGCAGTTGGGTTCAGAAAATAGAATGCTGGGGCTGCAGGGGCCCCACGCCTCTCTGCTGCAACACTGATAAACGCCAGCAGCCGCAACTGGCGGGTGCCACCTGCTGCTATTCTATAACTGCCAGCAGCCCAGTACAATAGTTGATCAAGTCGTACAACGCACCCATCAGCTCCAGCAGCTCCAGCTGGCAGGTGCTATCTGCTGCGGCAGCTGCCCCTCTGCATCTGCTATGCTGGCGTCAGCACCCCGCGCCAGCAGCAGCTCATACACCTGCGGCAGTAGCAGCAGCAGCAACAGCACCAGTAGCACAAAGTGTTTGGCGCACTAAAGGCAGTTGTAGAAAAAGGCAGGTATGACCAGGAGCAGTGTCTATGCAGGCAATGTGAGAGTCTATATCACCAGGGTTGCTGATGGTCTGCAGCTGTGCTGCAACTGAACTGCTCACACAGATACTGCATGGATAACAACTGCAGGCACTGCAGTGGCAGTCGTTGTTGCACACGCTGCTGCTGCGGCGCAAGGTCAAGCTCTTGCAAATGTGTCTTGTAATTGCTGCTGCTGCCGTTGCTGCTGCTGCAATTACTTCTCCGCTGTGAATCTTCCACTGGTGTGGCCACTGCTGTTGCTGCTGCTGCTGCTGCTGCTGCTGCTGCTGCTGCTGCTAGCACCGGGCTCCCACCTGCAGCTGCTCGCACATGGCTGCATAGTGCAGCGGCGTCTGGCCATCCTGGTCCTGCAAGCAGCAGCCAGGAGGTATACACTCAACAGTTGTATCATGCAACGGCACACCCACAAGGTTACCTGTTGCAACAGCTAAGACACTGCATATGGCGAGGCCGCTGAAGCAAGCAAAAGCGCCACCATCATCCTTGTCCTGCAGACAGCAGCCAGAGCGTGCACACACTCAGGGTTCTGTACTGTGCAGCAGCCCACAGATACGATCTTGCGGCAGGTGAGTTGCTGGAGATGGCAAGGCTGCTACAGCAAGCAAACAATTACTCGGCACAGCACACAGTGCACTCTGACAATGGACGTGTCAAACCCACGCACCTGTGCATATCCGCTCCTGCAGCCAGCAGCAGCGCGGCTGATTTAACCTGGCCCCTGTCAGCCGCAGGTCAAGGCTTCAGCAAGCAAACAACTACTCAGCAAAACACATAGTGCGCCACATGAAACACGCCCTCCAAACCACGCACCTGTGCGTTGATGTCTGCCCCGGCAGCCAGCAGCAGCACGGCTGCTTCTGACTGGCCCCTGTCAGCTGCAAAGTGCAGCGCAGTGCAGCCCTCTCCATCCCTAGCATCAACCGCAGCGCCGCTGTCTAGGCACACGTGTAGAGCTGCTAGGTCACCCTGCCCTGCTAGTTCGTGTATGCTGCTGCTGCTGCTGCCGCCTGCTGCTGCCTGCAGAAATAGCAGTTCAGGGAGGGAGTATAGCGGCAGGCGTGAGCGGGCATGTTCGCACATTGCTGATACATCAATGACACGTACAGAAGAAGCCAGATATGCAACCTGAGAACCAATACTGTTTGTCCTGCATGTAATGCAGCATGCTGTATTGTTGCAATCAGGCAACTTGGCTTCCCTCACGCACCTGTTGCTGCTGCTGCTGCTCATCCCCACTGTGTACTAGTGTGCTGAACACAGGTCCACCAACGCTGCTACCTTTCTTAGCTCCTGCAGCAGCCCCACTGCTGTCAGCTGCTGCTGCTGCTGCAACTGCTGCTAGCCACTGGGGGTCCTGCTGCCCTAGCGTCTCTATGTACTGCTCCTTTGCTGCATGCTGCTGCAGCTGGCCTAGCTGGCTCCAGGCGTTCCTGCAAGCAGCAGCAGCGGCAGCAGCAGCAGCAGCAGGATGATTTGTACTAGTTGCACAGCAACCTGCTCATGAGGTGATGCCTGCTTTGCGTCTCGGTAATGTCAGGCTAGCATGTGCAACAGTCTTGCCACCGGCAGCTGGTGTAACTGCTGCTGCACCCTGTGTGATAGTCTGGCAGCAATTTCGCAATGCAGTGCTCTCTGACACAGAGGTATGCTTGACACCATGCAACTACAGTGCAGGTACTGTCCAGGGAGCAGGAAAGTGTCGACGTTGTCATTGGTTGAGCACTGCCTTCTTGAATGAACTATTGCTATATCTTAGTGGGACAGCTCACCATTTGGCCACGCCTGCGCGGTCCCAGAAAGCTGGCTTGCTGGTGTTGCACTGCCCAACTGTCGCCTGCTTGTACAGCCCATACAGCTTCAGCTTGACAGCATCTGGCACACTGGCCGAGTTTGATGTTACCAGCTGCGCTAAATGGTCTGCTGCTGCATGGAATAGTTCGTCCAGACCCTCTTGGTAATCTTCCAGGGGTTCATCACTGGCTGCAGCTGCTGCTTCTGCTGCTTCCACTGCTGCCACTATGCTGCTGCTGGCATCCATCCTGATCAGCCGAAACAAAGCCGTCCAGTGTAAGGTGTGCTAACTGATGGTGGTAGTTCTGCGATACAAGGTTAAGCAGCGCAGGGGCACGAACTACAGCACTGCAGCTGCTACTCCAACCGTTTGAAAGTTCAGCAGCACGTGACTTGAACTTGGTGTCGGTGTGTCGGAGCAATTGTTAAGCTTTTACCTATGTAGATGTCCGGCAGAGAGTCGGTGCTTTTGAGCACAGCTGTGTTACATTGGAAGGTCGAGCCAGGGTTGTGCAGAGCTGCCGAAGGTGCAGCGAAGCGTATCCAACGAAGTCAAGGGCTCCGTGTTCATCATGGTTTCAAGCTGCGACTTGAGTAGTAGTGGCAGCGGGTTGTGATGTCAGGTTCCTGCTGGTGCAGCAGACAGAGTAGAGCAGCATGGTGGACAGGAGTGCTGCTGCTGCTCTTAGAAGAGCATTGATCAGCGGAAACCTTGCGTACGTCTCGACTTCGATGATGCGTCTTGGCTTAGGCTGTGCACATGCTGACAGCTCTTGCTGATTTGCAGGGACACGCAGCAGCTGGTTGCTGCCCATGCAGCACGGCATCAGCTGAGCACACAAGTGAGCAGGCAGCACCCCTCAGCTGCAAAATGCGTGAACAGATGTTATATGTCTTGCTACTCCGTCCGACATACGGCAACTGCATGATGTGGGATGTGCCTGCACGTGGTGCCAGCTCGCTTGCAGGACCGCCAGGCAGCTGCTGCCTTGCCGCACCAGACATGCCTCATGCACTGCACAGTTCAGCGTAGCAGACCAGAGATGGTCTGTAACCAACTACAATCCACCACAGCACTGCCAGTGCATCTTTCGTCAGAATATGATTGTCCAAGAGTGGCTCAGCAGCAGCCTGCTGAAACAGCCCGCCTGCACTAGAGACTCTCTACCTGAGGCAACGCATCTGGCCTTGCATGGGACACACACACGCTTGGCCGCAGCTGCCTTCAAACTGCTATGTTATTCTTGATGCTGTTGTTGCTGCTGCTGCTGTTGCTGCTGCTTTGTGGCTTGCAGGTAGCACTGGCGCAGCTGCTGGGTCATGTCTATGAAGATGACCGCTGCGGCAGCGGCATGCTGTACTTGGCAGCTGGCTGCAGCATGTCCTGCAAGGCCCTCAGCAGTAATGCAGTTGCAATCGCAAAAGCAGCACGCAGCAGCAAACACAGGCCTGCAGGATTTGACTTGTGTGCAGGTGCTGCCAGCAGCAGCGGCAGCATCAAGGGGTCTGACAGCGCAGCTCAAGCTGCTGAGGTGGCAGCTGCCCAAGCTGCAGTAACCAAGACCAGCTGGTTTAGCAGCAGCAGGAGCAGCAGCAGCAGCAGCAGCAGCAGTGCAGCAGCAGCAGCAGCAGCAGCAGATGCTGGGCGCACTGAAGTGTTGAGCTGGGTCCTGCAATCATCAGCAGATCAGCCGCTGGACCTCAGCTTGGTCAATGCACGGTGAGGAATTTTAAATACACTGCTACTAACATGATAGGCTGTTACAAACATAATCGGCTGGGGATTTCCAGCTTCCGGAACGTGGGTTTTCGCTTGAGCAAGCTGCGCAGAAACAAGCAGCATGCACAAGCCACGCATCACAATGCACCAGCAGGCAAGGCAGTTACACTGCATGCATGCTGGAGGCCACTTGTTATGCCTCATGCACTGCTGTGCTACCTTGCTACCTGCTCTCCTCTCTGGCCTGCAAGTAGTAGAGCATGGTAGACTGGGGTGGTTGAGGTTTTGGGGTTGGACAAACCTCACGAGCGCAATCAGTGCCCCTGTTCATCCCCGATCTGCGACCTTAAATGCGCTCGTGCTGCGTTTTGCTGCTTGTGCTGCCCGTCTATTATACAAAGCTGCCAAGGCGTGCTGCACTGCTGCCTGCTGAACGGCGGCAGCCACAATGTGCTGCAGCAGCTGCTGCATCTGCCTGCCAGCTACCCAGCAGCACTGAAACCAAACTTACATCTAGAAGATGGATGTGACTGGCCAGCCACCCCTCTCAGCCTTGCTATCGGCCTGCAGGACTGGCATGCTGTGTCACTGTTGCTAGCTGCTGGAGCAGCAACAAGAGCAGCAACAACAGCACTGGCAGCAGGGGCGTCAGGGTTCGGCAGTACTGCAGACAGCATGGCAGCTGCACAGCGCATGATTGCAGGATTGATGCCAGGTGTGACTGGTGGGGGTGATAGCTGGAGCAGCAGCAGCAGCATCGGCGGTGTAGTGTCTGGCTTGTTTGGTAGGCTGCTGGGAGTGCAAGCACCAGCAGCAACAGCAGCAGTTGGCTCAGCACATAATATTCAGCAAAGGCAGCAGCTGCTGCTCGCTGCTGCAAGTGAGAGTGCTGCTGGTGTGGTGTCCTCGCTCGACGAAGCAGCAGTAGCAGAGCAGCTGCAGCAGGCAGTCCAATATGTGGCAGCAGCTGCTGGTGTACAGCCTGCTGCTGCAATGGCACTGCTGGCAGCTAACAGTTACAACATAGACAAGGCAGTTGCTGCAGCATTGCAGCAAGCCAGCAGCAGTGGCAGCAGCTTTGCAGTGCAGGTATCATGCACCCGCACGCATTCAGCATCATCATCAGCAGAAACAGCAGAAGCGCGAGACAGTCGCAGAGCAGGGCGCTGCTTAGTATGCTTTGAACCTGCAGTGCACTGCAGCACAAGCACAGCCAGCAGCAGCAGCAGCAGTGTGCCGCCCGGTCATGTGGCGGCATCAGTGCAGCTGCCATGCGGGCATGTTACGTGTGACGGCTGCTGGCGGGGTTTAGTATCTGCCTGTGTGCAGGGTTTAGGCGTGAGCAGGGCCGGCTGCCCTGAGCCAGGGTGCGGGGCGCTGCTGTGCCTTGATGATGTGCAACGGGTGGTGGGCGATCAGGTGCGCACAGCTCTAGAGGTCGAAGTTGTTGTGTAGTGTACGGTTTGATTTCATGGATGAAGCGGTGTTGAGGCATTTTGGTGCGGCAGCAGTGCAGGAGACATAGCAGTGCTTGCTGGCAATGGTGCATGCAAGCAACTGCTCGTCAGGCTAGCCTGGACTCAATGCTCAGGTGCAGTTCTATCCATGCTGTGTTCTGCTCATTTGTGTGCAGCTGTCCCAGCAACATCGCTTGCTGCTTGCTCAGCATGCCTGCTATAGTCTGATAGACACATGCCGTCTCACCCTGCCTGACCTGCCCCTGTGCTGCTTACTCTGTGCAGCTGTACCAGCGCTACCTCAGCCTGCTCACGCAGCATGCCTGTAATCCCAATCCACACTTTCTGCCTCCACCCGCTTGCCCTGCGCCTGTTCTTCTTGTTCCACACAGTTGTACCAGCGCTACCTGAGCCTGCTTGCGCAGCATGCCTCCGTTTGCTAACAACACATGCTGCCTCCTCTCGCCTGTGCTGCCCCTGCTTCGCTCATTTCTTGACAGCTGTACCAGCACTACCTCAGCCTGATCGCGCAGCATCTTGGCTGCTGTCAGCAATGCAGAACACACTGACCTACCCGCTTGCACTGCCCCTGATTGACTTCGTTCATTCCTGTGCAGCTGTACCAGCGCTACCTCAGCCTGCTCGCGCAGCACTTCTGTTGTTGTCACTGACACATGCTGTTCGTGTTGTCTGTGCTGCCCTGGTTGCATATCTGTCCTGCTTGTGCAGCTGTACCAGCGCTACCTCAGCCTGCTCGCGCAGCATGTTGGCTGCTATCATCAACACATAACACACTGACCTACCCGCTTGCACTGCCCCTGATTGACTTTGTTCATTCCTGTGCAGCTGTACCAGCGCTACCTCAGCCTGCTCGCGCAGCATGTGGTAGATGTGAGCCCGCAGCGCCGCTGGTGCCCCGCCCCTGGCTGCGGCAGGAGCCTGCAGCTGCTGGCGACGCCACAACAGCAGCAGCAGCAGCAGCAGCAGCAGCAGCAGCAGCAGCAGCAGCAGGGGACAGCAGCTTGTGGACGCGTGCAGCGGCGAAAGCAGCAGCCGCAGAAGGGTGCAGCAGCAGCAGGTGGTGGTAATGAGCGGCTGTTGCTGCTGCAGCAGGCGCTGCAAGCAGGGCGTGGAGTTGACGTTGAGTGCGACTGCGGCTGTAGGTGCGAGGGGGTGGCCGTGCTAAGGGCTATATGCATCTTGATGCAGCGTGCACTTCGCGCTGATGTTGAGTGGATCTGCATGGCAGTAAACCTGCTGAAAAACATCCTTGCACTAGTGGTTGAAGCGCCATAAGCTTACTGTTTGCGTCTCTCAGCCCTGCTGTTTGTTCGACTGAAATCCGTGCAGGTTCTGCTGGCTGTGCCAGGAGCCCGCGCACGAGCCCGCCACCTGCAAGCAGGTGACAGCATGGCAGCAGGCGCTGGCAGCTATCGCAGCAGCATCTGAGTCACGCAGCGAGGACTGGATCGGGCTGCACACCAAGAGCTGCCCCGGCTGCAGGGTGCGGGTGCAGAAGCACGGCGGCTGCAACCACATGACCTGCAAGGTGCGGCATAACCCGCGATGTGCAGGATGCAGCCACGATCCTTACAAGCGTAAGGAGTGCCGGTGTATGTTAGTGCATGATAGCCTTACCATTCCTATGTTACTGAGGGCAACCGGCAGTTTTGGGTTGTGCTATCTGCTGTGGCAGTAGCATATCAGACATGTCAGGCTTGACATACCAGTTGTGCTGCTGATGCCGCACCATGGTTGCGCTGCTGCTGCTGCTGCTGCTGCAGGTGTGCCGCAGGGAGTGGTGCTGGGTGTGTGGCAGGAACTGGCAGCAGCATTCAAACCAGACTGGCGGGTACTACAGCTGCACCCTAGCACCAACAGCAGCAGCAGCAGCAGCAGCAGCAGCAGAGCCAGAAGCAGGCAGCAGCACTGGCATTATGGCACAGCAGCAGCAGGGCAGTGGCAGCAGTAGTGTAGGTGGTGTCTTTGGTGCGTTCAAAGCGTTCAAAGCATCGATGCTAGATCATAAGCAGCGGCAGTATGCTGCAGCACACATCTCGCATGAGGTGGATGCTGCCAGGCTGATACTGCTGCTGCGGTACCAGCAGCTGCTGCTGGCTGCAGTGCTGCAGTCACGGGAGTTCAGCACGCACTGCAGCACAGGGGAAACAGAAGCACAATCACTAGAGCCAGGAAGCACATCAACAGCAGGTGCATCACCATCACCATCGGCAGCAACAACAGGACTGAAAGGTTTGCAATCTGCAGGATCGCCAGCTGCTGTTGATGCTGGTGCAGAGACAGCTGCAGCAGCAGCAGCGGCGGCGGCAGCAGCGGCGGCGGCAGCAGCGGCGGCGGCAGCAGCAGCAAGTGCAGCAGCCACGCAGCTGGCTGTTGGCAGTCATGGTGTGGCAGGAGCACGGTCAGTCGTGTCTGCCATAGCCGGAGAGCTGCAGCAGCAAAGCTCTCCCAGTATACTGCCAATACAACAGCAGCAGCAGCAGCAGCAGCGGCGGCGGCGGCGACAACAGCAGCAGCTGCTGCAGCAAGAGCTGCTGGAGCACAGGTCCCTTGGTGCCCCACCAATGCAACAGCAGCACCGCCAGCAGCAGACGCGAGTAATACACCAGGAGCCACTAGCGTCCCAGCAGCAGCAGCGCCAGCAGCAGCAGCAGTTGCAGCAGCAGGGCTTCCGGCCTCTGCCGGAGCAGCTGCTGCAGGCCTGGCTGGGCTGTGTGGTGCAGTGCAAGGCGGGGCTGCGCTGGAGTGCTGTGAGGGGCTTCTACCTCGGTTCAACTGCGGCTCAGAGGCAGCTAGAGCAGCTCACGGTGAGCAGTTGATGCGCTTGAGTTCATGTGTGGCTGCGTGGTGCGGTGCAAGGCGGGGCTGCGCTGGAGCGCTGTGCGGGGCTTCTACCTTGGGTCTGCTGCTGGCCAGATGCAGCTGGAGCAGCTAATGGTGAGGGATGGTTGTGGTTCATTGGGTTTGATGTTGGGTTTGATGTTGTGTTGGATTTGGAGTCGTTTGCTGTATTGCACTGCCCTGCAGCATGTGCAAAGTATCATTGCTTGTGGTAGTACATAGGCCATGGAAGGGCTTGTCGTGGTACTGTGTGCATCGCTTTGACTAGTGCAGTGCAATGCTACAGGTTGCGTGCTGACGCGCTGCCTGCAGCTGTTGCTGGCACAAATCACAAGTGTTTCGATGGGAATGCATGCATTCTACGCAGCGTGCTCCCGTCAATGTGTGCCTGCTGCACCCTGCACGCACCTCTCACTATGATTTTCACTTGATTGCCCCTCTGTTGGCCCGTGCCTGCAGTCCCGCCTGGCTGCCCCAGTGGAGCAGGCACTGGCGGTGATACAGTTAGGGGTACATTTATGTTGCTTGTGTAGCCATGCCTGGTGTCTTCAGGATGCCGATGGACTCTTGTGTTTGCCGCTTGGTCTGGTTGTGTCAATAATGTCTCTTTGCCATGCAAAGGGCGCATCACGCCACAAGTTATGGTGCAGCTCCACCCAACAGCGCCAGCTCCTTCCAATCTTCCGTCTTTGCTCTTCATACACAGCTTGTCGAACACCCATGTGTGAAATCATCCTGCCAATCCCCTGTCCATGCCTGCAGTCCCGCCTGGCTGCCCCAGTGGAGCAGCTGCTGGCAGTGATACAGCAGCTTCCAGGTGCACAGCAAGTGCTGGATGCCACTGCGTCTGCAGCTGCAGCACGCGCGCGAGCAGCTGCTGCTGCTGAGCAGCGGCAGGCAGCAGCAGCGCGGTACAGCAGCAGCTGGGCGAGCGTTAGTAACACGTGGCAAACCCTGGTGGGATGGTTCTGGCGGAAGCTTGGCTACAGCAGCAGCAGCCGAACTTCCAGTGCAGAAGATAGCCGACCGGCAGCAGCTGCAGCAGGTTCGAGCGAGGAGTCCCCACCATCAACAGCAGCAGCAGCAGCAGCAGCAGCAGCAGAGCAGGATGCATGGAGGCATGTCTGGTTTGCCCTGCCCGCTGGGCTGCTGCAGCAGCAGGTGTTCTACGTGCTGGCCCTGAGCCAGCAGTTAGCCAGCCTGCAGCAGCTGCTTGCAGCATCCAGGGAGGCGCAGTGGCAGCTGCTGAAAGCATCCCGTAAAGGCAAGTTTGATGAACCCACACCGTCATCAGCAGCAGTGACAGCAGCAGGAGCAGGTGGTAGAAGTAGTAATAATGCTGTGTTTGGTGGTGGCAGCATGGGCAGTGGCAATGATGATGATGAAGCGTTGCCGCAGCAGCGGCTGACCTTGCGTGATGTTGTGGCTGCTGGCAGCAGTGGTGAGGTGCTGCTGGAGGCAGTGGCAGCAGGACTGGGGCAGCTGCTGGGCGTGGTTGGCGGCAGCAGGCGGTAGTGTCGCCAAATCTCTAGCGTTTGGACGGAACCGGGCAAGGGTGATCATCGTTGCAGCGGTGAGGCTCTGCTGGAGGCAGTGGCTGCGGGTTTGGGGCAGCTGCTAGGCGTGGGCGGCAGCAGCAGGCGGGCCTCTTGGGCTTAGGTTGTTCAGGCAGTGCAAGTGCGGCGGAATGGTAATCTGTCGCGTACTGCCTGCCGCTGCAGTGTCGCCGACGACAGTCGGCAGCTGCTGCAGGGACAGCCTGCCCTGAGGGCAGAAGCTAAGCCGTGTCAGTGGCAGCACAAGCAGAATGCATTGTATTTGCAGCGGTGACGCGCCGCTTGTGGCGGCAGGCTTGGGGCAGCTGCTTGGCGTGGGTGGGAGCAGCACGCGGCTCTCCAGGGCTTAGGGTGCCGGCAAAGCATTGCTGGCGTTTGTCCTTCTGCTGGTGTGAATTGCAATAGACAACAGTACCAGAGGCAGGTGTTGGCAGTGCCATCAGTTGTCGCACCGTGACTGGCCATGTCACCAGCGACTGATGGTAGCACCAGCACTGCTGAATGAATGATTGGATCTCACGCCTCCAGTTGATGACTCCATGAGGTGCTTCTTGGGGAGGCAAGCGTTACTGGGCATCAGGTTGCCTCAAGCATTTGCGTTTCAATTGAACACAACCTGATGGATTTTGTGAACTTGCTGCTGGTTACTGACAGCCCCGGACCCAGGATCCTGGGTCCGGACGTGCCATTGTACCATTTTCCCAGCTTGCAGACAGCCACCATGTAGGAAATCCCAGCTTGCAGACAGCCACCATGTAGGTACCGTCCGGACGTGCCATTGTACCATTTTCCCAGCTTGCAGACAGCCACCATGTAGGAAATCAGGACAGAGATCTCGTTCGACCGTACAATTGAAACATTTCACATCACACACGGCACGGCGAGCCCCAACAGGCGCCCCAGTGCGACATTTATGTGAGCTCCGCTGCAAGACCATCTCATATGTCGACACTTTAAGCAAAAGGTTACCAGCCGCACAACAGCGCAGTCACTGGCAGCCTTCTGGCAGCACGGCACTAGCTCGCCACGTGTGCGAACGCACTCTATCACCGGTGCCTCGTTTCCTGCTATAGCAGCCACTGTTGGTGGTACGTCACAGCTGAAGGTTTGAATTTTTTGCAAAGGTAAGGTTACAGCGTGCACCAGCCTCTGCTGCTGGCTATGTATGCTTGGCTAGCCCGTGTTATGTACAGCAGCAGCGGCGGCACTGCTGCTGCTTGTGGGCTGTACCAAGCAGGTACCGCTACCTGCGCTGCACCTGCTGCAACAGCATTGCCAGCAATGAATGCCCACACAACACGTTTCACTCCCTAGTTTCACCTGCTGCCTGCAGGTTGTCTCCTTGCCTGCTCATCTTCAGCGCCGGTGGCACTCGAGTGCTCTGATCAGAGCGTCAGTGACTGGCCAGTGCAGCAGGTGCAGGTACGTTGACGCTAGACCTGTACGACAGATAGATAGGTCTGTAAGACACATAGATAGATCTGCCACACCCACCATGCCATGATGCTGGCATGTTTTTACTCATCTCATACGTCAGACATGGCATGCAGACGACAGACTCTGTCATGACTCTGCATGCAGGAGCAAACAATGGTGTTCCGAGCGTGTGCCAGCTGTTCACTGCACTACAGTAACAAGTTGTTCAAGTGCTCGCCCATGAATATGAGTCACTCAAAAGTCTTCCGAAGCTCTGTTAACGAGGTGCCTGATCGTTCTGCTCACTGGATTGCATGCACCCTGCAGCACGCCAGCTGTGCCGTTGGTCAAACGCTGTTGCCCGGTGCCAGATGAGAACGTGCATTATCAACTCGGTGAGTGTGTGCCTTCTCTTGCCCTTGCCTAGCTATTGTATCCATCAGCTATGGGTGGGGGGAACATAGCTTAAATAAGCTTCCTTGGCATTGCTCTATCCTGCAGTACAGCGCTTAGTCTCACAAAAAGCACACATGGGTTGAGCATATGAGCTGCATTGACTGTATCCCAACCCTGCATCGTGTTCTGAGCGCTGCAATTTGCGCGTGCAACCCCCACCCTGCAACACAAATGCTCTTGTTTTTGCCTTCACCTGTTATGCTTGCAGGATGATGATTTCCATCTGCTAGGAGGACAGACCGACTGGGAGCGCGTTGAGATCACAGGCTGCAGCCATGTTCCTCAGGAGGTGTGCAGTCAGCTGCAGTTGCAACAGCTGTTGGTGTCCGAGTGCAGCTTGACAGAGCTGTCCAACGCGCTAGGGCAGCTGCAGCAACTGCAGCTCCTTGAGCTTCTAGACTGTCAGCAGTTGACAAGCCTGTCTGACTTTGTTGGCCAGCTGGCAACTCTGGAGACATTAGTCATCAGGCGGTGCAGCAGCTTGTCGCTGTTGCCAAAATTCATTGGCCAGTTGACAGCCTTGAAGTTGCTGCATATCAGCGCATGCAGCAGCTTGCAGCAGCTGCCGGACTCCATTGGCCAGCTCTCAGCACTTGAAATGCTGGATGTCAGTGCGTGCAGCAGCTTGCAGCAGCTGCCAGACTCCGTTGGCCAGCTTTCAGCAGTGAAAACGCTGGATGTCAGCGCGTGCAGCAGCTTGCAGCAGCTGCCAGACTCCGTTGGCCAGCTTTCAGCACTACAGGTATTGAATGTAAATGGCTGCAGCAGCCTGGAGCGATTGCCGCAGCACATGGACGGCATGTTCTCCCTCGTACGGCTTGACATCCGCTTGTGTGACAGCTTAGACATGCTGCCCAAAAAGATGCCAGCGCGCTTGCTAACCCTCTGCATGCCATACAGGCTAGCCGAGCAGCTTATCACTGTGGCAGGGCAGATGTCATGTGCTCGAGTCAAGCTGCAAGGCTGGCCCAGGGATGAGTTGCCAGGTGCACCGCGGGATGGACCACAGCCCCTGTATGCCCTGGCTGACCAGCTGCGGCAGCTTAGGACGACCAGAATTGTGAACAAGCTGCTCACAGATAGGGACACCATAGTCGAGACTTGAGCGGCTGTCATGGCTGGCGGTGCTGCTGGCTGCTGCTACCTTCACTGGTGCTCTTGCGCCGCCCGGCGGTTACAACAGTGGCTTGCTGTTCATGCCATACAGCGATGCAGACTGCAGCAGCAGCAGCAGCAGCACCAGCAACAGCAGCAGCAGCAGTCTGGCATACAGCTCTGTGGAAAACTGCACCATCCCTTTCAGCAAGGGTGCCTGCCCCGTTGGTGCGCAAGACATCACTGGCATCTGCATCCAGGCACCAGACACATGCACTGACGGGCTTGGCTGTAAGGTGCAAGTAAGGGCCAGCTGGCTCAGGACGTTCTTCGTGCTGGATCTGCTGTCATTTGGCTTCTCTGTAGCACTGGTGCTGTTTGTCGTTGCGTGCTCCATGCCGCGCCACATAAGTGCACATTCTGCAAAGTATGCAGGCCTGATCTGGCTGTCGCTCGTGACAGCTTCTTCCTTGATGGCAGCTGCAGTTGCATGCGGTATGGGGGCTTTGATGGCAGGGGTGCTGCAGTATACCCCGCGCAGTATGCACAGGATGTTTGGGGTGCATTTGCCGCCATGTCTGTGATGGCGCTATTGGCAACTTGGGGGTTGGTGGCGCGGTGGGTGGCTATCTTTCCTGGCAGGGAGGCCGTCAGCGCCGGCCTGATGCAGGCCTGCAAAGAGGCAGTGGGCAGGCATGCATTTAATCTGCTGGAAACAGCAGCTGTTGTGCTGCCGCTGTGGTTCTTTATGCGGTGTTGTGCCACCATGCCATGTTGTTGGAGCGATATGTGTGTGTCGAGGCTGTGGAAACGTTGCAAGCTGGCAGCATCAAGAACCACTGTTGCTCTGCATAGATGCATATGCTGTATAAGGCCCCCATCACAGCAGCAGCAGAGTGCAGTTGCGTCTGGTCAGGTCAAGACAGCAGGCAAGAGCAGCACCTTGGTGGCTTGCAACAGCAGCCGCAGCAGCAGCAGCCGCAGCAGCAGCAGCAGCAGCAGCAGCAGCAGCAGCAGCAGCAGCTGCGCGAGCGTCAGCAGGCCCGTGATATGTCAGAAGCTTCTGACACGGCAGCAGCCTCAGTCGTAGTAACAGCCGGGCATACAGCTCTATCACCAGCTGCAGCCTCCCTATCAGCAAAAGTGCCTGCCCTGTCGGTGCCAGAGACGTCAACTTCACCTGCATTCAGACACCTGATGCGTGCACTGACGGGCTTGGCTGCAAGGAGCAGCTCAAGGCAGGCTGGCTGCGGGTGTTTTTTGTGCTAGACTTGCTGTCGTTTGGTTTCTCTGTTGCACTGGTGTTGTTTGTGGTGGCATGCTCCATGCTGCGCCATATCGGTGCACAGTCTGCAAAGTATGCTGGTCTCATCTGGCTGACACTGGTGATGGCCTCTTCTCTGTTGGCACTTGCGGTTGCCTCTGGAGTGGGGGTGCTTGCGGCAGAAGTGCTGGCAGTATACCCCACACAGTACCTGCAGGATGTGTGGGGCACAATTGGTGCCATGCTGATAATGGCTATCTTGGCATTTTGGGCACTGGTAGTGCGGTGGATGGCTATTTTTCCTGGCTGGGCGGCACTTCAGGCAGGGCTGGTGCACATGCGGGAAGAGGCAGTACAGTCACTGGCACTAATCGGCCGATGTGTGCTTCTTTGCCTGCAAACCGCAGCACATTGGATTGCATCAACTCCACAGCTGCTGTGCAGGCAGGCTGCAGTGAGTTGGGCAAAGCTGTGCGCAACAGCAGGGTTGCTGTGTGGTATTTGTGCCAGGCTGCTGGATGGTTGCCAGCAGGCGGCAACATCACACGTTATTGCTATGCATGCTTGGAAGCCAGACCAGGGGTTGCCATCACAGCAGCAGCCAGGGGCAATTGTTTGATGTATGCTGCTGCTGTGCTGGTGTCGAAGCAGCAGGGTTGGCAGCAGCACCAGCACCAGCACCAGCGCCAGCACCAGCACCAGCACCAGCACCAGCAGCAGCTGCTGCAGCAGCAAGTGAAGTGCTTCACCATCAAGTCGATGCGGTGGACGCCCGGCAGCAGCAGCAGCAGGGCTTCCAGCCTGTGCCGGAGCCGCTGCTGCAGGCCTGGCTGGGATGTGTGGTGCAGTGCAAGGCCTGCCTGCGCTGGGGCAGCGCGGTTTCTTCACCTGGCACGAGCCGCAGCAGCTGTTGCATGTAGTGCCAAGGCTGGGAATCAGGGCAGCAGGTTGCTGTGATGTGACGGAGTGCATGCAATGCATGTGGTATCTGGCAGTGTGGTTTGGCGCTGCTGCAGTGGTTGCAGCAGTGTTGGGGTGGCTGCTGGGCAGTAGCAACCACCGGCCATCCAGCCTGGACGGTTGAGGTTTCAACGGTTGAGGTTTCATAATACTTAGGGTTTCCAGGTTCCAGGGATGAGCTTTATGAAAGTGTGATCGTTGGATACATTTAGGGTAGGTGGGCTGAGGGTCAGGTTGGGGATGGTAGGCAGTTGTATCTGTGGTGATGGTAAAAATAGATGCTGTACATTGGAGTTGTGATGGGCCATTCGCAAATTTCGGGTTGCAAAACGAACTGTGAAGTATCATGTGTTGTCAGCATGATGTCTGGCAGGGCATAAGTTTGCAAACTTTGGATTGTTCAGTAAGCGCTGGCATTACTACTGCCAGGTACAGCTGTGCAAAAGCAGAATGCCATGCTGCGTCTGCATAAACACAGGCAAAAGTTGCAACAGGCCTCAGCCGCAAGTCGTACCAGCAGCACGTCGCACCACCAGTACTGCGTGTTACCTATCAAGCATTGTCAACAATAGCGCCCATGTCACGATAGCTGAGGGAACACACCAGCAGTGCCTGGCAAGATGAGGGAGCAGTGCCACTGCTGAAACATGCATCAAGTACAATTTCCACGGTGTACGTATACACGCCTTCATCAGTGTGTCAGTATCCATCAGCAAAGGTATCAACACGCATTTTAGATGCTGGAGGCTGATGCTCGCAACTCACGCCCTGTGCCACAGCAGTACTGTGTGAGCAGCACTATCAACCTTCAACCGCCAACTTGGCGGAGCTCGGCAGCATAATACAGCATGAGAAGCAACGACGGGACATGCTTATCGAGAGGTAAGACTGACGGCATGCCACATCCAAATGTGGGTTCCTTGACAACAGAATTGTTATTAGACTCCTCAGCACAAACTATGACAGTACAGCTTTGCGTCTGACGTGAGTCACCTTCACAACACACCAACAGAATGCCCCCAGCCCACACACGGCTTGTGTGTTCCGCATGCAGCGGCAGCAGCAGCAGCAGCAGCAGCAGACACAACACATCCATACACGCCACGCGACACCAGCGACCTCAGCAGCCTGCAACTGGCAGGGACTGCATCATGCACGGTGTTGTGGTCAAACTCTGCAAGCCTTATAAGACCATTTGCCAGACGCTAGTGCATACACGCATCAACACCTATGCTGCTGTAGTGAAATACGAGCAATGTCTGCACAGGCAGCTGGCTTAGCTGCTACAGGTGTTGACGGAAATAGCAGAACTGCTGTGGTTGGCAGACAGCACAAACTAATAATATCACACACACTTTGAGAGCACAAGCGTTGCTGGATGTTGCCTGCCCATGTTGACTGAGCTGGGCACGGTATGCACCAGGTAGTGACCCAAGTTCAACAGCAGAAAACATGAGCTCAAGCAACACACTCTGCAATGGGTATACTCATACATTGAGCAGCTGTCATGGCCATAAGATAGGGCTCGCAGCCGTATCATTGCAGCTGCACTGGCATCTATGTGATAGACACTACAGGTCACACAGCAGACAGTTCTGTGACGTCCCACGCATGCACACACCCATGCAATCAACACAGGCACAGACGTCAGACAGCACACTTGGAGAACACCCTGCTTGCCTGCAACTACAGTACAATACAATACAATACACTTTTGGGACTGAACCCGACCCCAGGCACTAGCCCAGCGAGCCGCTACTCCGCTCATGGGGGATAGTAGTAATTGTACCCAGTCTTTCCTTCTACAAACGCACACATGCAGGCATGCTGCAAACACTGGCAATACACAAATGCAAGCCAACTGCAGATGCAAGCAGCGCCAATCGCAGTCCTCACCATGTATGAGTTTGTCCAGAGCTGTTGAAAAGCCTCTGATGCAGCCTCCTCACAGCCTGTTGCCCAGCAGCTCCGTGCTGCCGTTGCATTATATAACATATAACATAACATAACGTAACACATAGAATAACAATGCAACGCAGACACTGGCACTACATGCAGCATGCACACCTCAACAGCAAGGCAAGTATGCTGCATCATTTGCATGCAGAGCAGCAGCACAAGCCTGATCACCTGAAGGCAGAGCGAGACCAAGTACACACCAACTTTACTACATGCAAAATAGAGCAACTGCAGCAAGCCGCAGCCCACAGGTGACCTGAGTCGCTCGGAAGGCAGCAGTATGCAACTTTCTGTGACAACGTACACACACATATGGCACACACATCGACAGTACTGTGCTGCTGGTGCAGGCAACACACACAAAATGTTTCGAATCAGTGTTCACAGGTTGAGTTCAACCTATGGTTCTGGAATGGTTCCGCCTGCAAGTCCCCAGCCATCACTGCCATAACCCTGTCCCTTGTGTGCAGATGTTGCAGAGTCTGTGCACCCTGTGCAATCAAACGGGTGTGATGTACAGCCAGCAGCAACACTGGACGCAACCGTCAAGAAGGCAGCTTCATCTGTACAGCTGGTGGCAGCACCTTTTTGAGTCCATCTGTCAGCAAAGAACCCACTCAATCTGCTCTGCACCACCCACACTTGCGAGTTGCATACAACAGTGAGAACTCAATCGCAAGCGGTCACGACACCCTGCCACAGTAATCCCCCTCGGCGCTTACACCATGCCCTGTGCATCTGTGTCCTTGCTCATCGTCACATCCCTTGGCGCATCGACAGCATCAGAAGCAGGCTTGCCAATTGCTGGCAGGTGCTTCGCGTCATCATTGCCGCCATAAGTGGAGGCGTAGCCACGGGCGCTGTCATCATCAGCATGATGGTGCACAGAAGGCTCCTCCACAATCTCCTGCAGAAGTTGAAAGTGCAGCAGCAGCAGCAGCAGCAGCGGCAGCAGCAGCAGCGGCGGCGGCCACATTAGTTGTCCTCATCAGCATGATGATGGACGGATGGCTCCTCCACGACCTCCTGCACTTCAAAATTGGCGGTAGCAGCAGAAGCAGCAACAGCAGCAGCAGCAGCAGCAGCAGCAACAGCGGCAGCAGCAGCGGCATTGGACTGGGTATCATCAGCCGGATGATGGACGAATGGCTCTTCCACAACCTCCTGCAGGTGAAGATTGCAGCGACAGCAATAGCAGCAGCAGCAGCAACAGGTTCGAAATGATGCTAAGTTGGCTTGTTGAAAGCAGCAGCTGTAATGCTGAGCATGCTACGCAGCGGCACTGAAGCTGTTGCTGGGCCAGTCATTGTGATTGTTATGCTGCAGATGGTACATGCAATGTGGACTGACTGCCATCCACATAACGCCTGCAGATTGCTGTAAGCATGCTCATTTCAAGTCGACTCTCTGCTTTGTCCATTCCATACATTCCATACATTACATTACATGCCCCACTCAACGAGGAGTGGGAACCCCAGTCAGGAGCCAACGAGAGGCTCATAGGGGGAGAAAACATCGAGGAACAACTCATCATCGTCCAAACGCCAGAAGAACCTGCAGAAAAGAACTCATCAGCATCATCAATAGCTTGAGCAATAGCCTGAGAGGACAGAAGAACCTCGGGATCAGTGTCCGGGTGACACCGCATCAGATAGCAGCATTCCAAGGTGCAGAGGTCCATACCACACCCATATCCGTCAGCAGCAGCAGAATGCACATAATCAAACATGTAACATGTTACATGACATGTTACGTAACACTCACCTCAGACTGGTGCTCCTCATATGGCACGACCATGTTGAGCAAAAAGGCCACGATTGCGCCCACACAAAAGCCGGTTTCCAGGATCAGAAGCATGGCAGTACGCACACTCTGCACAGCAGCGCTGGACCCTGGCCCAGGCTCAGGCCACAGTGCATTCTTGGACCACTGCGGCACCATGCTCACGCCCATGCCGAAAGCCAGGGCGCACGACACGATGAAGCGGTTGCGGCGGCTGAAGCCCTCACCCAGCATCAGGATCTGCGGGGAAAAAAACAAAACAGATATGCTTGGTCACATACATCAACAGTGCCAGGCACCAAACCAAAAACACCTTGAGGTAGCATTAAGAACGTGCAGCCGCAAGTTGTGTCACCAGCCATGAGCACACCTGCTGGCAGCAACCCTGTCAATCAAACAAATAACATCAAAAACATCATGCTGCCGACATTGCCCAACCACAGGCAGTTCATTACAATCTGAATGCCAAACCCAAAAGCAGCAGCATTTGACCCACCTTGATACCTGCCACTAGCACGCAGGCAAACAGGAAGCTTGTTGCCCCTCCCAGCACACACTGAGGGATGCTCAGCACCAGCCCACCAAACTTGCCGATCAGCCCAAACAGGAACAGCCAGCCCGCCCCCGCATAGCCGGCGTGCCTTGAGGCCACATTGGTGAGCGCGATCACGCCGTTGTTCTGCAAAGTACAATTGCATGTCAGCAGCAGAAGGGTAACCCAGCATCAGCTATGCATCCACTCAGTCAAGGCAGCGCGCTGTGAGTGCGCTGCAGTAGAGTCAGCATGATCAGTCTGCATGTGCTGCTGCTGCTGCTGCTGCCGCCACTGCTGCGGTGCCAAGCTGGCAGCTTCAGGCAGTCCTCTTTACTCAAGGCCACGTCTGTATGGAAGACAACTGCAGGTTAACTGCTGTCCCTGCCTAGTCGTCTCTCCTGTTAAACCTGCTGAGTAATGCCAGCGTTCCCGCACCCTTGAGACCCTTCCTACTCCTATGGAAGCCCATATATGTGGGCTATATATAGTATCATGATATGGGGCTCACCTGGGCGAAGGTGGTAAGGGGCAGTGAGCCGGCCAGGGAGGAGAACATGCCAGAAAAGCCATCTGCAGCAAGGGACAGCCAGCAGCAGCAGCAGCAGCAGCAGTAGGCACCAAGCACCAAGCTACTTGTGCACTGCAGCTGCTTGCAGGTGCTGAAGCAAACCATGTATGCACATTAACCAAACCTCTGCCTCAGTAATTTTGAACCCCCTATGAGCCTCTCGTTGGCTCCTGACTGGGTGATTCCAATCCTTGTGGAGTATGTCATGTGACATAACAACATTTTTTCTGTCAGCAGCACAGTCAAGATCCTGCCTCACCGTTGAGCATGCCTCCCTTGATGCGCCTGTTGTGGTGCTCCCCATCCGCATCCAGCCGCGACAGCTCCTCAGTGGCAGTCACATCACCCACGGTCTCAACGCTGGTGATGCTGAACACAATGATCAGCGGTAGCACCGCGGGCGGATAGAAGCCTGCGGCAGCAGCAGCAACACGTGTTTAGCGCTGTCGCATCACCCACGGTTTCCACTGAAGTGATGCTGAATACAGTTATCAGCGGCAGCACTGCAGGCGCAGAGAAGCCTGAGAAAGCAGCAGTGGCAGCAGCAGCAGCGGCAGCAGCAGCAGCAGTGGGGGCGGCAGCAGCAGGAGCAGCAGCTGGCGTTGGGCATTGCCATTGTGCCACCAAAATCGCACTCCACCACCAGTGCAACGCTGGCATTTGCTTCATATGGCACGCAGTGCAGTAGGTGTGTACGCGCACTAGAGTCTGTTGCAGTACCATTTGTCCACTCTCTTGTCGTGGCAGTGTGCTCAACTAGCGGTGGTTTCCACGAATTCCAGATGGACCTACACGCAACAATACTTCAATAAAGTACCGTGGTAACAGCCTATGTGCCAGTACAACTGTCAATGCAATGCAATGCAATGCAATGCAATGCACTGCACTGCAATGCAATGCAATGCAATGCAATGCAATGCAATGCAATGCAATGCAATGCAATGCATTGCAATGCAATGCACTGCAAGGCAATGCACTGCAGACAGCCGCTCACCCAGCGGGAAGCGCTTGACCCACAAGAAGGTGACAACTGTGTGCACTGCAATGTACTGCACTGCAATCCTGGTCCAACCGCCCGTGGCTCGGCCTAAACAGCTTGCGACTATGGCCTATGGCTGGGGATAAAAAGCAAGTGGAATTGACGGACTTGCGCGGGTGGTTTCGATCGCTCAAACAACAAAGGAAATACTGGGTACAATAACTACTATCCCCCATGAGCGGAGTAGCGGCTTGCTGGGCTAGTGCCTGGGGCGGGTTCAGTCCCGTAAGTGGATTGTATTGTACTGTACAATGTATGGCAATGTACTGCACTGCAATGTACTGCAATGCAGCGCAAGACAGCCGCTCACCCAGGGGGAAGCGCTTGACCCACAGGAAGGTGAATGCAGGGGAGCGCGCCAGGATCTCTCCGGTGATGAAGGCCTTGCCGCCAACCTGCAGCACATGAATGGCAGCAGAATTTTCATTGCTGTGGCTGCCAACCGCTAGCAGCTGGGCCAGGAGATGTGGCTGGCCATCAGCATGCCATGA
This sequence comes from Tetradesmus obliquus, assembly GCA_030272155.1. Lineage (NCBI taxonomy): Eukaryota > Viridiplantae > Chlorophyta > Chlorophyceae > Sphaeropleales > Scenedesmaceae > Tetradesmus > Tetradesmus obliquus. Next base: position 4,021,372 of record CP126204.1, read on the forward strand.
TGATGTTGCAGCACCAACTTGCAAGTAGTTTCCATTACTCATTAAACAAAACAGCAGCCAGTCTCAGCTCAAACCCACCGTGATGGCAGCAGACATTGCCGTGCCAATGAACAGTGCCAGCAGCAGGCCGCACTACAATCACTGAAGCTGGGAGCTGCCAGAACTACTGCCACAGTACACAAACAGCAGCAGGCGATCTATTGCGCAGCGCCGGCGCTCACCGTAATAGCGGCAGACACGGCTGTGCCGATGAACAGTGCCAGCACCAGGCTACACTACACTTGCCGAAATAGCCATGCAGCCACTCCTAGCATTGTCGCAATATAGCATAGCATATACACTACTCCAACAGCAGCAGGCAACCTCAGCAACAGTGGCAGCTGCACCGCTCACTGTGATGGCAGCAGACACGGCTGTGCCGATGAGCAGTGCCAGCACCAGGCTTGCATTGCGCATCAAGGGGCTGCTAAAAGATCTACACACCCTACCTATTTCATATGCTGTGTATGCCAACCACTGCATCTGAACCAGGAAATGCACCTGGGTCACCAGCATACCATAAAAGTGGTGTGCCAGCCATTATCTATATCTAATAGTTGCCATCTGCAGCTCATGACTCACTGTTATGGCGGCAGACACGGCTGTACCGATGAAAAGTGCAAGCACCAGGCTCGCATTGCGCATGAAGGGGCTGCCGAAAATCTCAATGATGACGATCATGCTGAAGGTGAAGAAGCCCAGCCCAATGTAGGGGCCGCTGCCTGCATAATCAAGAGACAAGATTATGCAGGGATTATGTGTGACATAATCAGCGCAGATCATTAGCACCGCATGAAGGGGCTGTTGAAAATATCAACGATATCATCCATGCTGAAGGTGAAGAAGCCCAGCCCGATGTACGGCCCGCTGCCTGCATAATCAAGAGACAAGATTATGCAGGGATTATGTGTGACATAATCAGCGCAGATCATTGGCACCGCATGAAGGGGCTGTCGAAAATATCAACGATATCATCCATGCTGAAGGTGAAGAAGCCCAGCCCGATGTACGGGCCGCTGCCTGCGTCATCGGAACCCAAGGGTAACACACAGACACAGCATAAGCAATGCAGATCATTAGCAGCGCAGGGAGGGGCTGCCGAAGATGTCAATGATGACACTCATGCTGAAGGTGAAGAAGCCCAGCCCGACGTACGGCCCACTGCCTGCGTATTCAAGAGGAGGGATTACGCATAGTGTGGCATAATAAGTGCAGATCATTATCATCGCATGGAGGAGCAGCCAACAATCGTAGCTGACCCATTGAGGCATTGCTGAACATTTGCCTGAACATTTGGTGCGCAGGCGACCACCACGTACTATTGGTTACCCACCAAAGGGCAGCTTCACGTCTCCATTACATACAACGTAGAGTCGCTCTCTAGCTATAGAATGTTTTCTCCAATTTGTGTTGTTTGCGCCTGTGGCTCACCAAAGGGCAGCTCACGTCGCCGTTATCTGCACAAAGTGGTGCTGTCATCGCGTTGTAGCAGGGCCCCGTCATCGTGCTGCCATTCAGCATGGTGATGCTGACACATCAAAACACTGCTGCACAGCTGCTCGCACAGAGGCTGGCCAACCAACAGGTCATTATGTCTGCATCATGTGGCCCAGCAAACATAACAGATTGAATGCAACTCACCAAAGGGCAGCTTCACGTCGCCGTTATCTGCGCATAGTGGCGCTGTCATCGCGTTGTAGCAGGGCCCTGTCATCGTGCTGCCATCCAGCATGGTGATGACGCAGTTGGGTGACGGCTTGGGCAGGTGCAGGTAGTTCTCACTGGCAGCAGCAGCAGCAGCAGCAGCAGCAGCAGCAACAGCAGCAGCAGCGGCAATAGCGGTGGCACAAGCAGCTGTCAAAGCACTGCAGATGCCAAGAAGCTTTGCCTCATATGTTGGCTGGCCATCTCAGCCAAGATGCGCCGCATGAGCTGTGTAGTGCTGTGCCACTGACATTGTCATTACAGCAGATGTCCAATGCTATAACAGCAACTTGGCGCCTTGTTGGCAATGGTTGCAGATGGAGCTGCTATGCTGTGCTGCCTGCGCTCACCCGCAGAACACACCGCCTCCCCAGTACTGCGATCAGCATAGCAGCAGTGGCAGCAGCAGCAGCAGCAGTAACATCAGCATGTTCAGGGGTCCATTTGTTTCATGCTGGGCTGCATTCACCCTGCCTGGACCACAGTGAGGTTGTCACTCTCTCAGGTGCTGCTGCTGTTTCTGTCAGGCTGCATCATACGTGACGGGGCAAATGCATATCTGCCATGAAGCAAGCACACAAACTGCAGCCGGCTTGCAACCAGTCGGAATAGAGCAAGCGCTAGCGCTTACCTTGAAACCTGTGGCGATAAGCTTGGCTCCAATCTGGACATCAGCAGCAACAGCAGCAGCAGCAGCAGCAGCAGCAGCAGCAGCAGTAGCAGCAGCTGATTGTGAGCTAAAAAGCCATAGGCAGTGCTGTGTGAGACACTGCACGTGCACATGTATGCACGTGTGACATTGCCAGGCCCCTGCAAAGTCACCCGGACGTTCAACAGAGCCGTCGATGCACAGTGAAGCTCACCGGGAACATTGTTACACAGTGGCTGCTGCTCCATCTCTGGTGCTGTTGTAACTGTTGTTGAGCCCTATAGATCTACTTTGAACTTCATGACTGGTGGCCATTGCACAGTGAAGCTCACCAAGAAGATTGTTGTGCCGGTGACGATGGGGGGGAAGACCTTCTTCAGCGCCCTGGCGGGCATGAAGCTCAGGATCATGGGCCACACCGCACACACGGCTGCGGCAGCAGCAGCCGCAGGAGTAGCAGCAGCAGCCGCCGCAGCAGTAGCAGAAGCAGCAACAGTAGCAGCAGCAGTGTGGTTGCAGTAAAGCTGTGCATGTGCACTCGAGCCTCATGCCGTGACTGCGCTGAGTGCAGCAGCAGTGCGGCTGAGCTCCACAGCAGTTGCAACGCCCACAGATGCTACACACGCCTGGCTTTACGTGCAGCAATTATTGTTTTCTGTACATTGCCATGCTTGACGATGCTTGGAATCTAATAAGGCATACTTCAATCCTCCTGGCAGCAGCAGTGGCAACACTGGCAAATCAAGTTGCAGCGCTGCCCAAGCCCTACCTGATGTGCCCAGCATCTTGCCAAGTGCGACCTCAAATGTGTCGCCATCTGCCATCAATTTGCTTATGACAGTCTGAAACAGCGGCAGGCCAGCAAAGCTGACGCCCATGACAGATAGCACCCCGGACCCGAGCTGGTACGGGGTTTTGGGGATGCGCATGCCAAAGACCTGGATGAATGTGGTGATGCCGCACACCAGCAGGGAGGCCTGGATCAGGTCTGTTATGTTTGACCATGGTTGACCGAGGTGATTTGGCCGTGGGTGAGGGTGGGATTGGGTGGGTGAGGCGGGTGAGGGACAAGTGCAGTTGCAGCAGCAGCAGCAGCAGCAGCAGCAGCAGCAGCAGCAGTGCAAGCGACGCACTTCAGGGCAGTGGTGCGTGCACGTGATCTTGCCTCTAGCAGGCAGGTGTTGCTGTATCAATGCTGGATGTGATGAATCATTTGCATGCTGCACATCTGGCTCAATGCAATGTGTGTTGCCTCCTGCAACGGTACACCAACAGGCACTGTCACCTGCTGTGCACTGCGTGCAACTGCCGCGGCTGCACAAATCCAGGCGTGGCCCAACACCGCTGCGCTGACAGTAGTGAGCCCTCCAGCTGACAATGCAAAACAAAACCCCGATACACTTACAGCTCTTGGTGGCGGTGTCGTCCCTAGGGGCCATCAGGCCAATCAGCAGCGGCGGCGTGACCAGCCCTCCTGCCATTGCCAGCGCATGCTGCAGGCCCATGATGAGGGCAGGGAAAATGCCCAGCCAGGCATTGGGGCCGAAGAAAGGAGGTGCTGGAGAAAGCTTCTTGCTGCAAAAAGGCCACCTCGGCTGCGAGGCATCACGAAGACACACATTCAATTAGACAGCAGCAGGCGGGCCCGAGCCCTCGGGGGGCAGAATCATATGGGACGCAGGAGGGAGGATGTTGTTGCTGGAAATTGGTTTATATGGTGACAATGAAGCAAACCATGGTGGATTTAGGCGAAGAGTGCAGGCGCCTTGAGCAGACTGGCGCTGCTAACGAGACACAACCCTAGTTGTCTTTGGCCAGACGCATGTAGCTGCACGGGCCGCATTGCGTATGCTAACACTTTCAAAATTTGCTGAAGGTGCGAGCATTGCGATCGGCTGCAGCGAGGTACCGCTTGAGCTGAGCCCCGAGCCCTTGTTGCCGCTACTGCAGAAGACGCCACAGTTCCAGGCTCACCATGCATAGAAAACCATAGTCAAAGTCTCCAAGCACGGCCGTCTTCACTGAAGCACGATTCCACTGTTTCTTCGCCATGTTGCGGTGCCGTCCCTGTGGAGCGACAAGTGTTGCCTTACACGGGACGTAAAACAGACATAGGGATGTTGAGGAAACTTGATGCTAGGCAACTGCCTGGTACTGGATGTACTGGGCACGTGGGTCCAGCTCTGAGCTGGAGATGTTATGTAGACCGCCAGGATCCTGGTGGTAGAGTGCGTGATGGTAATGCGCCGCCAAAATTACTTTTCTGAAGGTCAATTTGCTTTGTCAATAGATGCGTCTGCGTGAAGAGGCATCTCGTGCGACACCAGCAGCTGTGCGCGAGGGAATGTGGTGCTTGACCCGGGTAATGGATGACCGGGTAAGCAAGCACCGGCTTTACCCGACGCATGCAAGATTAAGTTAACCATGCTATGTAATAGCCGGCTTTGAGGCTATCTCAGGCGTCAAGTGCAGGCCTTGCCTTAGCCAGCAGCTCCAGGGCAATGGACGAACGTGACGAGGCAGCTGTGCCACAGCAACTGCAAAGCTGTCAAGCCTATGAACCAGCATATCGGCCAGGATGTACCCAGCTGCTATTTCCAGGTGACAATCAGTGCTGGCACCAGCTGTGGCACAACTTTGGCAACTGTACAGCTGCCAAGCCTTGTCATCAATCCGCTGCAGCAACATGTTTTTGTACTTAAGCAGCACACAGCTGAGCACAGTTTCACAGGATCAACATGTATCATATAAGAGTCGTGATCTGCCCACCAGGTGCGCCATTGGATTGCTGCTGCTGCTGCTGTCCAGCAATGCACAACGCTTCTCACCAGAACACTGAACCATCAATACCACAGTGACTAGTGATTATCGTGGCAAGAGACCTTGGATCTCAAATCGTCACAAACCTCATGAAAAGCATTGTGGTGGTCATGCAATAATAAATCATCAAAGCACACGTGTCAAAGCACGACTCCTGCTCAAGCTGTTCATATAGGTGCACGTTCCTAAGATGCAATTTGTTCGCCCAAGACGCCACCAGTAAAGTTACCCACTTTGCTGAAAATCGCTTCAATAGCAGGCGTACGTCTTACCAGGGCAAACGTGGCACCTGCTAGGACAGTTTGCATTCCAGTGTTACCGACGCTGGTCGCTTTACCGACCGCTTGCAAGTTTGTGATTGAATTATGTTGCTTGACAGTAAACCGTTTGTGAATTCGATTACACGCATACGTGCTCAGACTGACAAAACCCACAGCTCGCGGCACCAGCACCCCATCAGTCGCGCCAACATGACAAGCCTGCGCCATCACCCTGCTTGGTCTGTGCAGCCTCGGCTCATATGAGACAAAGTTTGACGTTTGAGTTCGTGCATGGTGTACCATCACCGCGCAAGGGCCGGTTAGCACTAAAACTCCGCGCGCAAACGTGACCGCGTCCTCCTCAGCCGAAGAAGACTTGCTGGGTGAGTGCTTTGCTTGAGATATATCTTTTATGTCTTTTATAGTGGTGCATGCCTTGCATGCCGCACAACGATTTGGGTACTGTTTTGTGAACCGGGCTTGGGCACCTGAGTACCAGCCGCAAACATGATTAGGAAAGGCAGAGCATTTTAAAAGGTTTTTTCTAGACTCAACCACCCACTGCAACAGCACCGCTCTTTGTTTTGGCGCGCTGTAGAAGCAGTACAGCCGTATCGGAAGCAGCATGATGTGCACAGCCGCAGTTTGTTCAGCAGAGAATGTGGCACTTTAATACTCTTTATGAACTAGTGGAACACACGCTCGACGAGTCAACTTGGGCAGCACGTCGCGATAGGCATTCCGCGCTCGCCAGCAGCACCAGCAGCAGCAGCTTGTACACGGAATCAGAGTAGGTTGCTGCTGCTACCGTTGTTGAACACCAGAGATACTGTATCAAGCGTAAAATTAGGAAAAAAAAAACAGAAGGGGCTGGCAGCATCAGAGTTGTGATATTGCGCGTATCCTGCACAATGCACATGTATTCCGCTGCTCCCTGACCTGCGCTCTCCCAGCCCACTCACAAGTGCACCGCGCTGCTGCTGCTGCTGCTGCTGCCTGCAGGACAATCAAAGCCAGCTATCTCAACTGGTCGGCCGAAATGGCTGGCCACCAGGAGCCGGTTATGATGCAAAAGCGCGGCAGCTCAGGGCTTAGTGCCACACTGGCCGCAGCAGGACTGGCTGACCCTGACATCCTGGCACTGGCACAGGTAGGCAGCCACAGCAGCAGCAGCAGCAGCAGCAGCAAAATCAAGGTAGCAGGTGCGTGTGCCTCTTGCTAACAGCAGCAGAACGCAGGCGCCAGTGTCAGCAGCTGTGAGATTGACGCGCAGCAGTGGCGGCAGCACCAGCAACGCTATGCATGTGGTGCTCTCCATGCAAGATATGTGCAGCGCCTAGGTGCAGCACTGCATGTCTATGATTGATTCTCAGCAGCTGCTGCAGCAGGAGCAAGCAGTAGAGGTGCGGTGGGCAGACTCAACCATGTCAGCTGCTTGAATAGTTCTGGGTATATTTCAACATCAGCTAATCAGGCACTGCATCATACCTCGCCCCCGACAAGTGCATACTTATGCTTGTTGCCTTGCACCAAGAGCGGCAGCCATCTTTGTTGGTGGCCACATGGCACACTCTGCTGCTTGCATTTGCAACAGCAATCTCCAGCCAGCAAGGCAGCAGGGCCACAGCTGCTGACAGCCGACATGTACCAGTGCCTCAAACACCATCAAGTCTGACACACTGCTGCACCCTGCCTCCTGCTGCTGCTGCCGCTGCCATTCCAACCTGTCCCTGTTGCCCCTCCCTGCCCCCTTCGCCACAAGAGGCTGACACACTGGTCTGCCACAGTGCATTTCATTACCAAGGCTGACACACTGCTGCATCCTGTCTTTTGCTGCTGCCACTGCTGTTCCACCCTGTCCACTTCGCCACAGGAGGCTGACACACTCGTCTACCACAGCAGGGTGGCTCAAGATGGCAGCCCTTTACACTCAACCCACGAGCCGGCAGCAGCAGCAGCACGCAACACAGTAGGGCCGCCTGCAGCCCACAGCACAAGCCCTAGACCCCACAGGAACCACCAGAACCCTGCAGCTAAACCCGTGGTGCTGCCAACTGCCGGCACCGGCTATGCAGGCAGGACCAGCCCCATTCCAGTGAAGGGGCCGAGCCCAATCTACGGCAGCAAGCGCACAGTCAGCAACAGCTACGCCCTCAGCCGCAGCAACAGCAATGCAGGTGCCAAGATAGGGTCCGCTGCTCCCAGCCGCACGAGCAGCGGTGCAGGGCTCAAGAGCATTGAACCCCACCACACCCGCAATGACCCCGGCAGTATCAAAAGCAGCAGCAGCGCCGGCTACAAACCGAATGTGCCAGCGACTGTCTCAGCATACAACGCGGCAGCACGCACCGGCAGCAGCGCCCTGCCGCGCAGCCGCAACAACAGCAACGCAGGCTATGCACACAGCGGCACACCAAGCCGCAGCAACAGCAGCGCTGGTGCTGCTGCTGCCCGCAAGCCTGGCAACACCTCCAGCTTCTCTACCCGCACTGCTGGGCACATCAGCAGCAGCAAGAGCCACACCCACAGCAGCAGCAGCAGCAGCCCGTCGCACCACCGCAGCGCGGTCAGCGCCTTTGCTGCTGCCTCCGGCGCAGCCGCCGACAGCGCGCCATCCTCATCCAAGGTTATCCTGCACAGCACGTTCAGCATTGGACATGATGACTCATCGTCCATGGCCAGATCATCAAGCATGGGGCCATCTAGTGGCGGCGCTGCAGCACCTACTGCTGCAGGCAGTATCGGTGCATTCCCTAACACGCTACACCACAGAACCGCAAGCCTGCCCTGTTGGCCAAACGACTCTACTGCTGTCAGCACTGCTGCTTCTGCTATGGAGGTCGAGCTTGAGGAAGCTTTTGTGGCTGCTGTAGCAAGCGGAGAGCACTTCAGCAGCACTTCAGATGATGGCCTAGAGATCACCCTGGCCTCTCCTCCTGCAGCTACCTCGAATACAGCTGGAAATGGCACATCAGGCAACAGCGCAAGCGTGCCTAGCATGACGACTACTCTGGAGCGGGCACACATGGCTGGTGCACGGGAAGTGGAGTATGCGGCAGCAGCAGCGCAGCGTGAGTCAGCATACTACGCTGAGGCTTCCGCAGCAGCAGCAGCAGCAGCGGTTAGCCGTAAGGGTGGAAATGAGGGTGAGATGGCTGGCAGCCGCAGCGCAACCATTGCCCTGGGAGGCAGCGGGTATGCTGCTGCAGCAGCAGGTGGCTACTACAGCAACGCTGCCAGCAACAGCAATGATGCCAGCCGTGGCAATGGCTACAGCGGCAGCAGCGGCTCTGCTGCTGCCACTCCCAAGGCCGGTGGCATTGCCAGCAGTACCTTTGTGGCCAACCCCCGACAGGTAGCGCCTCAGCCAGCATCGCTGCTTAACACAGATGAATTCAGCACAGCAGATGGATCCAATGCTGCTGCTGCTGCTCGTGGCAGCGGCATGACCTGCAAGCCTGATGCGCAGCAGCAGACAATCTCTGACATGCCTGCACCAGGCAATGCCATCGGTGGCTCATATGCTGAAGGACTGCGTCAGCGCAGCGGCAGCGGCCTTGCGCCTGCTGCTGCTGCTGCCAGCCTGTCTGCTGCTGCTGAGGATGAGTGCCAGCAGCAGCAGCAGCAGCCAAGCAGCAGTGTGTTTGATGTGAGCTACCAGCTGGGAGGCAAGCTGCCGGTGCTAACAGAAGAGCTCCATGAGAAGGGCAGTGCAGCAAGCAGCGCCACCAACACCGGCGCGAGCAACACTGGCGGCGGCGCAGCGGCCGGCAACTGGTGGAACCTCAGTGAGTGGCTTTGTGCTGGTTTTTGCTGCACATATGCTTCGGATACAACCCGGTGTATCCAAACTATCCTCTCTCTAGTGCTTTATATACAACCTGGTGTATCAGGTCCAGAGTAGGGTTTGCATGTTTGCTGTGGTGCGTGAGCTGTAAGGTGCTGCTGTGCAACTTCCTGCAAGCAGCAGGGCTACTGCCCAACCACTTACACTAACCAAACTCATCCGCCTGCCTGCTGCGTTCTACTTGATTTCCACCTGCCTGCCTTGTTTGCCCGCCCGTTTGGTACCCTGCAGGCAGCAGGCGCGTGAACCCCCAGCAGAGCAACAACAGCCACCTTATTTCACCTTGCACGTCTGACCATCTTCCTGCCTGCCACCTAAACATCCCTACCTGCCTGCCTTTTGCTTTCAACCCTGCAGGCAGCAGGCGCGTGCACCCCCAGCAGAGCAATAACAGCCACTGCCTTGACCACCTTGCACGTCTCACTATCGCCCTGGCTGCCACCTTTCAACATCCCCACCTGCCTTTCTGCTGGCAAAATCTGCAGGCAGCAGGCGCGTGCACCCCCAGCAGAGCAACAACACCAGCCGCGGCGGCGCAGAGGAGCCTGCAGGAAGCCTCGGAGGAGGCCCCAAGGAAAATGACAACAAGGACCTCTCCCGCAACAGCATGCAGTCAGAGAAGAGCACTGCCCGGCCCTCTAGCGCTGGCGTGAAGGGAGACAAGCGCATCAGCGAGGTATCTGTCTACACAGATCAGTCGCTGGTTCCAGAGGCAGCGAAGGGATCGTCCTCCAAGCGCAAGCGCTGGATGTGCCTGCTGCTGCCGCTGCTGCTGCTGCTGTCGGCGACCGGCGTGTTTGTGGGGCTGTACGTCACAAAGCAGCTGCGGCCGGGCGGTGGTGCGGCTGCTGGCGGGCCGCTGACCTTCCAGGTCACTGTGGCGGCTCCTGCAAGGACTACCAGCGAGAGCTGCGACATCTGGTTTGGCAGCAGCGAGGTGCGCTTGCAGGAAACTGTTGGAAATCTGATTGCAGCTTGCAGGACAGCTATCGGATGTTGCTAGATTCCGTGGCAGTGCTTGCTGGACTGTGAGGTTGCTAACATGCTGCTCAGCGTGTGGTGCACCAGCATGGCTGCTGTTAGATTGCTGCCATGTACTCTTTGCAATGGCCAGGCAGCCTCCTGCAGATCCCCTTTCAGCGCAGTACATGCCTGCAGACTCTGCATGGCCACAGGCACGACATAAACATCCTTCCTGCAAACCAAGCAACTCAATCGAAGCCTGCTGCCCTGCTTGCCTGCCGCCCTGCCTGTCTGCTGCAATTGCCTCCCTGTGCTTGGCTTTCCCGCCAACAGCGCATCGGGCTCTACAAGCGCCTGTTCGCCTCAGCCTACTCCAACGCCCTGGACCTGCCCATCACCGACACTACGGTCAACAGCGTGGCCTGCGGTGGCAACAGCGTCTTCAGCTCAACGGGCGTCCGCTCGCTCCGCAGCTCACGCACACTGCTGCAGGCCGCTGCTACTGCTGCGGGAAGTGGAGGTTCCGCCCTGACTTGGGTCGACATCACCACCGTGTTCTCCGTTTCTGCACCAGCTGATGCCCGCGTGCAGAAGACGGTCACCGATACCGTCACTTCATCCTCGTCCGGCATCCTTGCAGGGCCGCTGAGCCAATTCCTGGGAGTCAACACTCTGCTGGTCAAAGCAAGTGGAGCAGTCAAAGATGCCCCCTCAGCTACTGCTGCACTGCCAAAGGCAGCAGGCTCTGACTGGCCCCAGGTCCCTGTGCTGGCAGTTGATGAGAGCCCAGAGGCAGGCGCCCTGTCAGCTGACTCAGCAGGAACAGTAGCACAGACAGCTCAGCCAAGTTTGACCGGGTCAAACCAGCGCAGGAGTGGCACTGAGGAGGAGCCCAAGCAGCCAGTGGAAGTCATCACGCCTCACGCAGAGCAGCCCAACAAGCAGCAGCAGCAGCAGCAGCAGCAGCCAAAGAAGAAGAAGCAGGCCTCCTCAACTCCAGTTGCAACAGCAGCAGCAGCCAGCTCAGCCAGCAGCGAGCCGACTGAGCTGCAGCTGTCAAACTTTGCCTGGAACCTCATGGCAGCAGATGCAGCAGCAACTGCCCCAGCTTGCCAGTTCTCCCCAAGCCGCAGCAACAGCGTGTCTGACTCACAGGGTCAATTCTGGAGCCTCATGAATGGAAAGGAGTGCACATTCAAGGCCGCATCTGCTGCTGCACGCAAAGCAGCAGAAGCAGCAGGCGCAGAGCTCACCTGGGAGGGTGCCCCGCTGTGCACTGCTGCACCCACAAAGGCAACTGCAGTCGCAGATGCTGCAGGAAACCTCTGGGGCTTTGAGGGTGGCTCCAGCTGCACCTACAAGGATGAGAACGGAGCGTCGCAGAAGCTGAAGAACAAGAATAAGCCCGCAAGCCTGCCTATGCTTTGGGAGCAGGCGCCTGTGTGTGACTTTGCTCCCAGCAAAGACAACTCCACTGCTGATGCGCTGGGGCGCCTGTGGGGGGTTGACGCGCAGGGCCGCGGCTGCACCTTCAGGGTAAGCATGGCCTGAATGTAATGTGTTGAGGCAAGGGCGTTACTGCTATGGCTTACTTGGTAGATTTGATGATGTACACAGTTTGCTGTTCTGCTCAGCTGTTTTAGTACAGCTGTGGGCAAGCATCAGCTTGCTGAGGGTTGTCTTTCCAGGGCCGCAGCAGCAGCGGGTGGCAGCAGCAGACAGCTGCAAAAGTGCATTGAAAGCACCAGCTCTGGCTAGAATGCACAGTGTCACGTTCTTCTGCAAACATTCTTGTTTACTATGCCTGCTTTTTCTCTCAGCTCTGACAATGCTGCTGCTGCCGCTGCTGCTGCTGCTGCCGCTGCTGCTGCTGTTACTTTGCTGCAGTTTGTGGAGGCTTAGGCATGCTGCAACAAAGGGCCAGGGGCCACCTGACACCTGCAGCACAGAAATCAACAGCATTGGTGATACGTCTGGCTTGGTTAGCCTAGATGGAGGACTGCTTTAGTAACATGTTACATGATTGAGCAGCGAGAAGTAGCAGATTGCTTGTGAAATGGAGCTTAGTTTAGGTTGGGCCTAAAATGCTTTGTGTTGGCTGGTTGTACTAGCAGTCCTAGCGATCAACACCTCCTGATCAACACGCTGCTTGTTCATAACAGCAGTGTATGCAATGTTTGAGACAGATATGTTGTTGGTAGCAGGTTTGCAGTAGCAATATCAGTGGTTGAAAAAAGAGAGCGGGGAAGGGTGCATCTATGTGTGAACTTGTAGCAGCATGTGTGATGTGTGCGGGCAGCATGTGTTTGCTGTTGGCTTTGTGCCTACTAATTTGATTGAATAGCCTGAATGCATGTGTGTATGTCTGCATTGAATTGCTGATTGCCTGGCTTCACCAGGGAAACATTTGGAATGCGTTGCAGTAAAACCAAAGTAGAACCGCCGCTTTGTCTGGACATGGCTGACGGCTGGTTGTTGGGCTTAGAATAATGGCATGGTGGGAAGCACTGCTTTCAAAATGTGTTGCAGTGTCTGGCCAGGCCCATGGGCAGTTTAGGTTTTAGCGTAGCACGCTTGAGCAATGACAGTTGATGATATTTGATAACATTTGATAGCCACGTGCATGCATGCCTTGGTGCTTGTCACCCCGTCAACTATGAAATGAACATCTCATGGGCCGTGCTGCCTGAGTTTTCCTCTGACCGAACCAAAGCTAGGGGTTGTTTTGTCCCAGAGAAATGTCTCGACTCTGGGTGTCAGTGTTTCACAAGCAGCCTGGTGTGATGGCTGGCTTGGTGACTTTCTGTAACTTGCTGACCAATGCAACTCAGGCAGAGTTGGGGCGTTTGGTACACACAACCACCAGCGGCCAAAGCTACTGATAGTATCGCAGCATCTACAAGGAGCTGAAGCTCAGGTCGTCTGTCTGAATGGTGACTCAGCCTGACGCAGTCTGTTACCGCCGTCTTTGAGTTCCAAACCACTGGAGAGCCACCGCATAAAATCACCGATCAAGAGATAGCCATTACGTTCTATGAGCTGCTGCTGCTGCTGCTGCTGCCGCCGCGGCTTCAAGGCTTAGGGCATGGTGGCGGCATGTCAGTGCCCGAGCTGTTCTTCACGCGTGCATCAACGCTCCAGAATGGCGGCAGAAACCTGCAGCAGCAGCAGCAGCAGCAGCAGCAGCAGCAGCAGCAGCAGCAGAAGTGATGAGGCAGTAAGGCAGGATCCACAGCACTTGATGATTTAGCTGTTTGAAAACCATGCGGTGCCCAACTCTGAAGCCCATCTGCACAGCTGTCACAACACCAACAAACTTAATCTGCCTACAGCACTTGCAAGCAACAGTCAACTCGTATTTCATTCACAGCATGTGTTCACATGTCAGAGTTGTACAACTTCGCTACGCTCACTTGGGTTGCATTGCTGCCAAGAAGTGCCGGCGCCAGTCCCGTATGAACTCCCCAAGAGCAGCCTCCTCAGCAGCACCAATGTCAGCAGTAGCAGCAGCAGCAGCAGCAGCAGCAGCAGCAGCAGCAGCAGCAGCACTGCTGCTGCCAGTTGCTGCTGCCGCCCCTGCCTCTGTTTCTCTGCTGTGACCGTTGGCTGCAAGAACAGCTGGAAGGCTGCTGCTGCTGCTGCTGCTGCTGCTTCTGCTGCTGCTGCTGCTACATGACTGCAGTGACTCTGGGCCACCTGCATCATCTGGCTGCAGCTCTACAGGCTGCTGCTGTTGCTGCTGCTGCTGCTGCCGCTGCTGCTGCTGCAGGGACGTAGTGCAGCCATCTGTGACAGCTTGCACAGCAGCCACTGCCAGCAGTGCTTGCACAAACCCAAACAGGTACGCACTGCTGGCATGCTGTACCGTGCTGCAGGGTGCTGCTGCTGAAGCTGCTGTACAGTGGGCAGCAATACTTTCATTAGCACTGCTTGGTGCAGTGAGCAGCTGTATGCCAATATTTGCATACTGACTAGCAGCAGGGAATAGGGATACAGCCAGCAAAGCAGCAGCAGCGCCAGCACCAGCTAAGGCAGTTGGCTGCTGCAGGACAGCAGCAGATGGTGCGGCTGCTGCTGCTTTACTGCACACTGCCTCATAAGTTGTGGCTGCTGCGCCTGCTGCTGATGCCTGTGCCTGCTGCTTAGTGATAGCTGCTGTGCCTGCCGCTGCAGGCCTGGACAGCTCCTGGCTGCTGCTGCTGCTGCTACTGCTGCCGCTGCTGCCCGATAGCATGTTGCCCCCTTTTGCTGTCTCTACTGGTGCAACGGCTGCTGTCGCATCTGCTGCAGCCTCTGCCGCAGCAACTGGTGCTGCTGCTGGCCGCTCCCGCACATCCATCTGCACGTCCTGCTGCTGTTGGTCAGCTCCTGCCGCCTGCTGCTGCTGCTGCTGCCGTCCGCCAGACACAATTGCTGCCACTACAACCGAAGCATGTGACTCCCAAAACTCATCCTGCCGCTTGGGCTCAACTGCCAATGCCAGGTTGGCCAAATCGGCCCGCCACTCAGTAACGCCAAAATGACACAGTATGACCTGGCGCAGCTGCTGCACGCGCGCAGCAGGGATCTTGCCAGCCGCTGAGCGGGACGCGAGCGCCTTGCCTGCGCTGCGCACCTGTCAGGCAGCATTGTAACAGACATTTAGAAGTAATCAGAATACAGGGATGACATCCACTGTGCACCACAGACCCCTTCACCGTGCGCTGGTAATGCAAGCATGCACCAATGAGATTGCTGCCTGCCGCGTAACACTAGACCTAATCAAGGACAACACGTATTCCTCACCTGCGCCAGCTGCCGGTCCACTTTGAAGCGCCGCGCCTCATCCTCTAAGGGGGCACCATAGCGCTGGCCCAGCTCCTGCAGAGAAACAGTTTTCACGCGGCAGTACGGCAGCAGCATTACAGCAGCAAAACAGATGGCAAATACTCAGGTAGGCACATGATCATGCTTTGAAGGAGCACCATAGCGGTGGCCCAGAAGCATCACGTACAGCGGCACCATGACATGGCTCAGATGGCTCTTCATGAAGGCACACAACAGGACCCCCTTATCATAGTGACTTGCTGCACAGCAGCAGCATAAGCAGCACATCACTCCGCACGCACACCCGGCCTCCAGCTGCCGCCGGTTCTCCAACATCATATCAGCCGCACAGCATGCCAAAAGACAACATGCCCAATATACTCACCGCCATCTTGCGCTGGTCCAGACTGTTGCAGATCTGGTGGCATGAGCACTTGACAAACAGCCACCACCTTTGCTAAGTCGCCACGTACATCACACAGCTAATTTCATCCACCACGCACCGCCATCTTGCGCTGGTCCAGCATGTTGCAGATCTGGTGGCAGCCCACACACAGCAGCACCACGTCATGGCTCAGGTGGCTCTTCATGGCTGGCGGGAAGTGCTGCCGGTAGCAGTGCGGCACGATGGAGTGGCGCAGGTACTCGCCCTCATGCCCGCACACCACACACCTGTGTTGCAATGGAAAGTAACAACACCAATAACATAGTTAGTGCATATCACACACCTTTGGGTTGGAACTCGCCCTCGTCCCCGCACACAACATACCTGCGTGGGATTGAAGTTCAGATGACAGAAATGTGACACGCTGCTTGACAACTGCTGCTTGCAGCATAGCAGTGCGGGCCAATGGGTCGCTTGTTGTGATGCCGGACCCTTTCAAGGGAGCTGACTCAAAACTGACTTGCAGAACCATGGTAGGCATCACCACCACCAGCACAGACGGCGGCAGCAGCTGCTGCACCGCCCTCACCTGTTATCCTTGTCAGACAGGTAGTACTGGTCATCAGCATGCCCACTGCAGCAGCAGCACAGCGAATGATACAACATGTATCACAGCATGTGACATAACGAGAGACATTCAAAGTTGAAGAGAGACGTGAACAGGCATTATGCTGTATTGGAAGACAATGTTGTGGTACTAGACAACAGGTACTGGACAACAGCATACGGCACCAACGCATGCATACGGTTGCAAGCTGCAAACATCATCCAGACAGGTAGCACTGTGATTACAGCTGTTGCTGCTACTGCTGCTACAGCTTGTTACGGGGTGTGAACTTGCCTGCCACGTGGTGTGAACTTCAGCTTGATGGCAATGTGTGGCGCCTCTTCCACCACCTCTGCCAGCTGCCTGTCAAGGTACCAACGCACCTGCACACAATTGTATCACGAAAAACCCATGCAGCCAGTGGTTGTGTCGATCAAATCCTACGATGCCCAATGCTTCAGTCGAGTCAGCCAGCTGCCTGTCCAGGTACCAGCGCACCTGCACAGGTTATTTGAAGGAGATGCAGTCAGCATATTTCGAAATGACAGTTAGTTCAGTTGTACTGTTGAGACTACCTCCACCACCTAAGCCAGCTGCCTGTCGAGGTACCAGCGCACCTGCACAGGTGTGATTGAAATACACGCAGGAAGCATGTTTTAAAATGACAGTTAGTTCAGTTGTTATGTTGAGACTTCCTCCACCACCTCAGCCAGCTGCATGTTGAGGTACCAGCGCACCTGCACACAAAAGAGTCACCAAAAAAACCCATGCAGCCAGCGGTTGTGTAAATGAAACCCAACGATGCCTAATGGTCCAGCCAAGTCAGCCAGCTGCCTGTCAAGGTAACAGCGCACCTGTACCAAGTTGTAGACACACCAGCTGAAAAACAAGTCGCACACTCACATGCAGATACTGCAGCATGTGTCAGAGCTCTATAGGCCTGCACTGCGGCAGCACACTTGTTCCGCCAGCTGCCCTACGTGCCCTGCTCCTATTTCAAGATGCAGCGGTGCTTCAAGTACGGCAGGCAGGTCCCCAGTTCACGACAGCTCTGCATTCAGCAACATCCCAACCACCCCCAGATAGTTGTTGTCATCACACACTCACCTTCTTTATGCCGCACGTTGCAAGCGCCTTGCCATCAGGCCCCAGGAAGTTCTCATACTGAAGGCTCTTGCGGGTCGGCAAGCCAGCTGCTTGGGTTCCCAACCCTGCTTGTGTTTCCCTATGTGAAGCGCTCCCAGCCTGACCATTGAGATCCCAGCACATCACCCGAGCAAGCTCCCAACCGTCCAACCGCCCAACCGCCCCCCAGTGCGGCCTTATTTGGCTAACTCACCTTCTTTATGCCGCACGTTGCAAGGGGCTTGCTATCAGGCCCCAGAATCCTGCAATGCCCATACTGAAGGCTCTTGCGGGTCGGCAGGCCAGCTGCTTGCATTCACAACCCTGCTTATCAGCATAATTATGTTTTCCTATGTGAAGAACCCTGAGCCTGCCCCTCGAGAGCCCAGCACGTCACCTAGCAAGCTACCAGCTGCCCAACAGCCCCCCAGTGCGGCCTTATTCATCTGACTCACCTTCTTTACGCCGCACGTTGCAAGCGGCCTATCATCAGGCCCCAGGATCCTGCAGTTCGCATACTGTAGGCTCTTGCGGGCCGGCAGGCCAGCTGCTTGCGTTCACAACCCTGCTTATGTTTCCCTGTGAAGAGCCCCGAGCCTGCCCCTCAAGATGCCAGCACGTCACGTAGCAAGCTACCAGCTGCCCAACTTCCTGTTTTTACAGCCCCCCGTGCGGCCTTGTTTATTTGACTCACCTTCTTTATGCCACATGTTGCAAGGGGCTTGCCATCAGGCCCCAGGATCCTGCAGTTCTCATACTGCAGGCTCTTGCGGGTCGGCAGCCGAGCCGGCTTCAGCTGCTGCATCTTTGCAAACACATTGCGCGCCGGCAGCACAGCAGCAGCAGCAGCCTCGCCCAGCCGCTGCAGCTGCTCCTGCTGCCGCTGCCGTCGCTGCTGCAGCACCGCTGCTGCCGCTGCGTCGGGCTGCTGTGTTGCGGCCTGCTGCCGCTGCCTGCGGCGGCTGCTACGCTGCTGCTGCAGGTGCAGCTGCCGCTGCTGCTGCAGCAGGGAGAGCAGCTGGGGGAAGGCCCTGCAGTACTGCTGCAGGTGCAGCTGATGCTGGGCAGCATGCAGAACGAGCCTAGCTTGCTGCTGCCGCTGCTGCTGCTGCTGCTGGTAGTCTACAGCTGTGCTGTCAGCCTGCTGCTGCAGGACTGGTGCGAGCCAAGGCAGCAGCGGCACAGCCTGGCACTGCTGCTGCTGCTGCTGCTGCTGCCGCTGCCTGCTGTTCCTTGCTGGCAATTGAGGCCCTGCATGTGGCTGTCTGCAGCTTCCTTTTGATCTGCTGCTGGATCTGCTGTCTTTGATGATGAATGGTGCAAGGAACCTTGCTAGCTCAGCAGATGCTGCAGCATTTGCTGCATCTCCGTTTCCAATGGCATTCATGCTGCCACTGCTGCCATTACTAACACTACAGGTACCTGTGGCCGCACCTGCTGCTGCTGGATGCTGCAGGCTCAACTGGTGCAGCTTAGCAGCAAGCTGCAGGCACAGCCACGCATCCAGTGCAGCATACTGCAGCTGCTGCTGGCTTAGCTGGCGTGCACCCCAGTCGCTGCACTACAGCAGCAGCAGCAGCAGCAGCAGCAGCAGCAGCAGCAGCAGCAAAAGCAGTGGATACAACCACACATCACGTGACAATCCGAAGCAGACAGGTGATGCTTTCTAGTACTTCACAAATGCGCCCAATTTGATAGGGGTGACGCACACGCGTTTTGCAGCATGCTGCTGCTGCTGCAGCTGCTCTCTGCGCATACTCACATCCCCATCCAACCGGCCCACCCCCTGCAGGCCAACATAACGTCTGCTGCCAGGGCCTTCACCTGCAATGACTTGTCCACTTTCACTTTGTAGCAGCAGCAGCAGCAGCAGCAGCAGCAGCAGCAGCAGCAGCAGCAGCAGCAGCAGCAGCAGCAGCAGCAGCAGCAGCAGCAGCATGCCAAGCACAGCCATCTGCTGCCACAGCCCTCACCTGCAGCGACTTGTCCAGCTCCACTTGCAGCAGCGCCCTGCACAGCCCTGCTAAGCTAGTGCTGCCACCCCTTCTTCCAGCAGCAGAGGCACCAGCAAACGCTGCTGCTCCAGAACAACCTCCGCCAGCACCACCAGCAGCAGCAGCGTTGCTTTGCTGCTGCTGATTTTGCAGCAGCAGCTGTTGTGCCACGGCTGCTGCCACGTCGGACAGGTCCACCGCTGAGCGCGTTGTTATGCCGTAGTCTGCTGCTAGGCGGCGCACATCCTCCCGAATGCCAACGCCAACCTGAGCAGCAGCAAAGAAACATATTGACAGCTAAGAGATGAAAACAGTAACACCTGGGAAACACACATGAAGACACTATAATCTGCAGCCGGGTGGCGCACATCCTCACGGATGCCGACTCCCACCTGAGCAGCAGCAGGGCAGCAGGCAGTTAGCAGCAGGAAATCAAGATAATAAATGCAAAAGCAAGCGTTGATCAAGGAAGGCAACAAGGCGGGCCAGTGAAGGAGGCTGTTACAGTGAACTTGGCTGCTGTGTAGGCCAGCTGTGAGCCTGTGGCGCAGCAGCTGCAGGATGCACATGCGGTGGCTGGAGAAGCAGTTGCTCTGCACAAAAAACTTGCTGCATGGGTTGCCGTGCATGGCTTACAAAAATAAACAGAGGACAAGGCATTGGCCATCTTCTGGTCTGCCATTGCCCATTCCTGCAAGCCAGGATGCTGACAGGTGCTGCACTCCACGATTGCAGGCATGCCAACCTGACTGAGCTACAACAGAAATATCTACATAGAAAACAACATGTTATCACACCTTGATCACCAGTGGGTCTTGCAGGATGTACAGCAGCTGAGCTGGCAGCCCCTGCATGTGCTGCAGCTGCAGCAGCAAGCAGCCATGCTCGCCTCCAGCTGCCAGCTGCAGCAGGGCAATAGGGTTGTGCTGCTTGCCACGCTCTGGCTGCCATTCGCAGTCAAGGCCGAGCACATGTACGTCTGTCAGCGACAGCAGCGCCTGTTCTGCTGTGTTAGTGTCTGAAAGCAGCTGAGCAGTGAACTGTGCTGGTTGCTGCTGCTGCTGCTGCTGCTGCTGCCGTGGCTGCAGGCACTTCACGTGTATGAAACATCCCTGTTTAACACAAGTCTTGAACTGTGTGAATGCCCTGATCAAACCAGCTACCAGCGTGGCAGACACGACACCAAGCGCAGCAGCCTTCATGAAGCACAGATGCTCATTGCAGCGATTGATTTGTGGCACGCTATGCCTGAAGTTCGCCAGCTACTTTGTGTCCGTCACTTGAACAGAAGGCGGCAGAGCACTCGACACGTCCTTGCCTCCTTCACATGTACTGCCTCTTGAGAATAGGGTTTGGAGGTGCAGTAGGCTTGCTCATCTGCCCCACATAGGGTGCTACGCGGATCCCACTGACAAAAAAGGTTGTTTAGACACTGCAGTCCATTGCGAGGGAGCGATTTCCGGCAGGAAATCAACACAAGCTCCTGGCACGCTGGTGTTTCGACGCCACTACCCGCAGTGCCGCCACATAAGCCTGATCGAAGTTATCTGAAAACTACAAAGCATACCAACATCTTGATCGGCACGAGCATGATGCTGTAGGGCAAGGAGACAAAAGGTATGCAGCAGCAGCACCAGAAAGTGTGCAGCAAGTTATCACTGGTCGTCTGTGAAGCCAGCATGAACATACGAACCTGCTCTAATCTGACCCCGTCCTTTTTGTGCTTGTGCAGGCGGATCTGCACCAAAGATCAGCAGCAGCAGCTCTCACAGCAGCAGCAGCAGCAGCAGCAGCAGGATGGAGGATCAGCAGCAATCCTCTCTCAGCATTCACGATCCTTTGGTGTTCGTGCCCATTCTGCGCCACCGCAGCATCAGCCAGGACCAGCAGGCAGTAGCAGCGCTGCTGCAGACCTCAAAGCCCCTGCGCACAGCAATAGAAGAACTACTTGCAGGACAGCTGCCGCTGGTGCTGCACACAAACCAGCTGCAGCAAGCCCAGGCATTTTCAAAGTGGCTGGCAATGCATGCAGGACTGTTGAGCTCGCTGGAGCTGCAGATGCCATGCAGATGTCACGCAACAGGCCTTAGGAGCTGGCCTGCAGGCGTAGCAACAGCAGTGGCAGCTGCACTGCAGCAAGCAGCAGCAGCTGGCCCCATTATGCTGCAGTCCTTCATGCTCAAAGGAACAGAAGCAGGTGCAGGCCTACTGCAGCAGCTGCCGCCAGCTCACCTCACGCAGCTGCATGCGCCGGTTGACTACAGCAGCGCAGCCGCTTTGCAGGCAGTTGCGGGTTTGACCAGCCTGCGGCAGCTCAACCTCAGCAGCGCGCCGGCAGCAGCAGCAACAGTAGCAACAGCATGGATGCCATCTGACGCCCTCGCGCCGCTTGCAGCAGGCCTGCAGCTGCTCACTGAGCTCCACATAGGGCCTGTCACACCTGCGCAGCTGCAGCTGCTGCCGCCAAAGCTGCAGCAGCTGCACGTGACAGTTGACCTGTGCAACACGCCGCAGCAGCTGCAGGAGCTTGCCAGGTGGCTGGAGCAGCAGCAGCATGCAGGACTTCTGAGGACTCTGGAGCTTGTTGAAGGGCCAAACAATCGGCTTGAGCCAGGTTGGGATGCAGCAGCAGATGCACTGGCAGCTGCATTTCAGGCTGCCGCCGCCGCCGCCGCAGCAGCAGACGGAGCGGCAGCAGCAGCAGCAGCGGCAGCTGCAGGGCTGCACTTGCAGTCCTTTTGCGGCTGCAGCCTGGCTGGCCCAGTGCTGCAGCACCTGCCAGCAGCCATCCTCACAGCACTGACCTGTCAGCTGGACTGGAACACTGCGCCGCATGTTGCTGCGCTGTGCAATCTAACTAGCTTGCGCAAGCTGGTGCTGACGTCAGCACATGGCTACACTTGCTGGCATGCAGTGAACGTGCTCGCGCCGCTGTCGGCGCTGCAGCAGCTGCAGAGCTTGCATATAGATGTCCTGCAAAGGCAGCAGCTGCAGCATCTGCAGCTGCCGCAGCTGCAGGAGCTAGAAATGATGCTGGAGATGTGCACATCCCCTGGCGAGTGTGTGCCAATGCAGCTGGGCCATCTGACAAGCCTCAGCAAGCTGCAGCTCACAGACTATGCGGCGTCATTGACATCTGCGGATGTTTTCCCGCCTAAACTGGGGGAGCTGGAGCTTGTGGTAATTGGCGAGCAGTTCTGCAGCTTGCGGCCTCTGCAGCGGCTATCGCAGCTGCGCAAGCTGCACGTGTCGTTTCGAGGCGTGCCGCAGCGCTCAGAGCAAGATATTGTTCAGCTGAGCCAGCTAACTAGCTTGCAGGAACTGTCCTTATCATACAGATGGAAGAGGGAGCTGGATGGTTATGCAGAGGACACTCCATGGCTGGAGGCTTCGCAAATTGCGCTCGAGCAGGCAGTGGATGCAGTGAAGTATTGGCAGCAGCTGCCAATAAAATCAATAGCGTGGAGCTGCATGGTCCTGCCTGCTGCTGTGATGGGTCACATGGGGGCGCTGTCAGCCCTCTCAAGCCTCACCCTCTGCATTCGGCAGTTTAGCACGGGTTGCCATTACAATGAGCCGACTCCTAGGCAGCTGGCAGGCATGCTGCGGCAGCTGAAGGCGCTGCGGCGGCTGGATTTGTCATTTTGGCGTGCTGGGATGGGTGGCAGGCAGCGCCTGGATGATGCATATGACGTGGCAGCACTGCTAAAGGCTGTTGGGGGTTTGAAAAAGTTAGAAGAGGCAAGTGTGGTGCTGCCTGTGAGCTGGGATGTGTCTGGGGAGCTGCAGCAGCTGCTGCCTGGCCTGGGCTGCGAGCACCTGCTGCCGTACTGCAAGGTGGCAGCTGACAAGGTCAGCATTCAGCTGTAGAGATTTCCCACAGTTGAGCTCAATGTAGATGAGCTGCATTTGTCATTTTGGCGTGGTGGGATGGGTGGCAGGCAGCACCTGGATGATGCTTATGACGTGGCAGCGCTGTTAAAGGCTGTTGGGGGTTTGAATAAGTTAGAAGAGGCAAGTGTGGTGCTGCCTGTGGGCCGGAATGTGTCTGGCGAGCTGCAGCAGCTGCTGCCTGGCCTCGGCTGCGAGCACCTGCTGCCGTATTGCAAGGTGGCAGCTGACAAGGTCAGCATTCAGCTGTGGAGCTGTCCTACAGTAGAGCTGGATACACACAGCTTGAATTTGTCATTTTGACGTGCTGGGCTGGGTGGCAGGCAGCAGCTGCAGGCTGTTGGCAGTTTGAGGGTGTTGGAGGAGGCGAGTGTAGTGTGCCTGTGAGCCGGGATGCGACTGTGGAGCTGCAGCAGCTGCTGCCTGGACTTGGTTGTGACCACCTGCTGCCGTGCTGCAAGGTGGCAGCTGATGCAGTTAGCGTTCAGCTGTAGCTTTTGATGCCATCTGGTTGACTGCGTCGGTTTGTTTCTTGACTTGAATTGGTGAACACCTGTACATCAGATGGGTTGCGGGATTTGGCGACAGTGCATCCTGACTGACAGATCGCATGCTTTGAGCAGCAGCTCTGTTGGCGCAAGCTCCACCATGCCGTGAGCTGAAGATAAGGATATGTGTGCACTGCAGACGGATGCAGTTTCAAACTGCACCACGGTGGTGCAGCGAGAAGGGCTGCTCTGTATGCCGTCATAACCAGCAGTGCTTGCAGACAGCAGCCTGTAAGGTCTGTGCGCTGCAGTCACCAGCCCGTTTATGCATTGATGCATATATTCAATATTGAATGTAGCGAGAGCTCTCGCATCTCGAGATGGCTGACGATCTGGAGGCTGCTCTCAACGTTAGGTAGCATTTACAAGCTAGCTTTGCTGCCCCTGATCTCACCATCTGCCAGTCCTGGTACGGCATGGTTGTTGTACAATGCAAGTGCGATTTTCGACTGCAGCCATGGTGACCGGGGAGAAAGATACAACCCAGCCTGTGGCAATTTGCCACATATATAATATGCAGCACCTTGCTCAACCAATATGCAGCACCTATGATTTTGACAATGAAGCAGCCGAGCACAAGCAAACAGAAGAGCACAAGTCAACAGCAACACCATGATTTGCCTGCCAGCTGCACTGCAACTCTTGTAATGCCATTATGGCCAGTCTCCATGCTCCACATTCACAACTGCCCGCCTACTTCTCCCCCATCAACGTTCCACATGACAAACCATGTTTATCTTCAGGCCCAGCTTCGCTTGCAATGTGCGGCTGCCAAAAAAATGTGCAGCTGCGCATCCACCGTAGTCCTCAGGACTCGGTGGGTGTCTATCTACGTTCGTATACATGCGAACACCACAATACACATTGTATTGCTGCTGCCGCCGTGGCTGCGTGTGCTGACAACAGCTGAATCAAGCCCACCACACACCAGCTTTCTTGCCGAGCAGCAGTACTTAAACGCCGGCGCGCTGAAATGCTGCAGATGCAAATAGCAACAGCTGCACCTGCCGAGGCAGGCTGCCTGTCAGCCCTCCACTCTCATCCCGCTTGATGCCATGCGCCTGCAGCCCTTCTTGTGGCTCCTCCAGCCAGCAACCTGGCAGGCAGCGCTGCAGTAGCGGCAGCCGCACCCCGCACACACGTGCCGCGCAGCTGCTGCCTCCGACACACCACGCAGCTCTATGCACCCGGGATTGTTGCAAACCACAGGCAGCGGCGCAACAGCCGTCAGCGTTCTGCACATAGCCACCGCATCCTGATACATTTGGAGGTCACCAGCCGCGGCATCAGCTGCTGCTTGCTGCTGTTCAGCAGTGGTGGCCCGAGAGTCCTGGCCAGCGCGATCAGCCACAGCCTTATGCAGAGCTGCAAAATCAGCTGCGGTCCATTTGTCAACGTGAGCTGCAGTTGCAGCAGCCAGCTTGCGCGACTCATGCAACCGCAGCAGGTACTGCCAGTGCACATGCGGGCTGCTGCTGCTGCTGCCGTTGCTGCCGTGTTCCTGCGGCGGGCCAGCTCCGATGGCAGCTGCTGCTTCGGAATCTGCTACCGCTGCTGCTGCTTCTGCTGTTACTGCTACGTCTGCTGTTACAGTCGCGGCAGCAGTTGTAGCAGCAGTTGCTGTGTTTGCTTCTGCTGTTGCTGCTGCGTCTGCTGTTAGCGCCGCTCCTGCTACTGCTGCTATTGTTGCGCTGCCTGCTGCTGCTAGTGTTGCTGTGCTGCATGCATTATCAATTGTCATACTGCCCCCCTTGTGCAGCTGCAGGGCGGCCCATGCATGCCCAAATGCAGCGGTGCCCACTTGCAAGTACTGCCGCTGCAGCTCAACATCTTTTCCAAGGGTCCCATGTAGGCTTATTAAGCTCCTGCTCAACAGCAGCGCGAGAAACACGGCGCTTGATGAGGCCTGATTTATGCTGCTGCTGCTGCTGATGGTGAGGACTGCGGCTTCATCCGCTGCGTGCTTTGCTGCTGCATGCAATGCGCTGCTGATGCTGTGCAGGCAATCAACAACGCCGACTGGCCACACTGACCCCACAACCTCAGCAGATGCTTCGGCACGCATTTTTGAGCAGCACGAATCAGGTGCCGTCCACAGCTTTACACTGCTGCACAGTGCAGAGCCGAGTGCTGCTGTTGCTGCTGAGTCACCCAGCAGCTCTGCTAGGCCCTTGGTGCCGATCTTGGAACAGCCATGCGTCACGAGGAACAGCATGCAGCCAGCAGTGACTTCATCTAGGCCCTCTGACCGCGCGCAGATGTCCAGCAACTGGAAGAAGGGCACTGGGTGCTTGCGCGCTAGCTGGCTGAGGTACAGGTCTCTGCGGGTGGTGAGGGTGTCGTGTGTGCCATCTGCATGACAGAAAGCCGCAGTTTTAAGGGAAGGGGGAGGGACGGCAGAGGTCAGGTACAGCCAGCTACTCAGACATGTGTACTCGCTCGTGCATAATGCACCTCCCAACTTCAAACTGCACTAGCAGCTGTACGCACCAATGGTACAGCAGGCAGCTGACAGCTTGTGCTGCCATTTGTGCGATTGCATTACACAGCAGAGCAGCACTGCACCTTGCACCGCGCTTCCTTGCATGCAAACACCCCCAAGCCTTGTCAAGTCACATGCTGCTTTGCTCAAGGTGCGTGGAAATCCATGGCACAAAACGAGATACTGCCACACGTCTTGCAAATCACGGCTCAGCTTGCCAGCAACCCACCTAAAGGCTGCTGCAGCATTGTGAGCAGCTGTTGCACTGCCATGCTCTCATCCTGCTGCAGCTGCTCATCCAGGCTGCGGCAGTGCACCGCCAGTGTCAGGCCCTGCAGCAGCACCTGACCGCCACCCTGCTGCAGCAGCTGAAACAGCTGCTGCCACTGCCCGTCGGCCCACAGCTGAGCCGTCTGCTGCTGCAGCAGCTTGCAGCTCTGTATGAGGAGGCACGCCGGTGCATTCAGCTTGAATTGAGCCTGAAACAGCGCCATACAATCGTCTCCTTCTGCTTCGCCTGCCCGCAGCAACACCTGCTGCTCCGCTGGCAGCAGCATGTAGCGCCGCTGGAGGTCTGCAGCAGCCCGCAGCAGCAGGTCTGCTGTGAGCTGCAGCGCAGCAGCAGACAGCACCGGGGAACTGCTGCTGCTGCTGAGCAAATCTACATGGCGGCGCAGCACTGAACATAATGCATCAGCTGAACGAAGCAGCATGTGCGTGTGTGCCTCTTGGTCAGCTTCTGCTTTGTCAGCTTCTGCTCGCGCCTCCAGCAGCACCTTTGAAGGCAGCAGCTGCAGCAGCGGCCCAGCCGATGGATCCGGCAGCAGCAGCAGGTCGCCACGCATGCGTCTGCCCAATTGCTGTGACTGCCGCCGCCGCTGCCCCTGCTGCTGCTGCTGCTGCTGCAGGTGCTGGTGCATCTGGCAGCACCGCATTGCCAGCAGTTGCAGCGTGCCTTCAGCAATGGCTGCGTTGTTCACAAACACACAGCTGTGGATTCCTTTGCAACGGCGCCCTGAGTCTGTAGCTTCAATCAGCTGGATTGCTACTGCTGATAAGTCACTTGCAATACAGCTGAGGATCCGACCACCAAGTGCGCCACTGCTGCTGCTGCTGCTGCTGTTGCTGCTGCTGCTGCCAGCTCCTCCTGTGTTGCTGCTGCTGCTGCTGCTGCTGCCACCACTGCTCCCCTTGAGGCTAAGCACCTCTGCTGCTTCGGCCAAACTGCCGCCTGGCAGTGTCCGCATGAGGCCTGCAGCCACCGCACAACTCAGCAGCTGCTGCAGCAGCTCAGCCGCCCACCCCCAATCCATGCCAGCAATGCTGGCAAAACTGTCATGTGTCAGTATGGGGACTGTGGACCTGCTGAGCCCGACTGTTGCTGCCAGTGTGGGGCTGCACAGCTGACTGCTCAGCTGGCCGCAATGTGACAGGGCAGCTGCCGCATGGCCCCGAACAGACTGCCCTATGAACTCAGGCAGTAGCTGTGGCAGCTCTGCAGCAGACAACAATGCAGTAGCAGCGGCAGCGCAAAACAAGCGTCACTGCTGCTCAGCTTGAGGGTCATTTGAATCATGCTTGCAGGCCATTGGACAACGAAGCAGGCGGTTGAGACTTGGTTGTGCTGCAGGTGCAACGGCATGCAACCACACAACGTGCATTCTGTCGCAGCCAAGTGCTGCTTCCATGCAAGGCCGCATGCAGTAGGATCGGCACTGACTCTCACAAAAGTACTGCACTGATATTTGCAGTTGGTTCTCAGCAGGAAATCACTCTGCGTTGCTTCAAACACATGACACAACTGGTGCGGAACATTGTGAACCAGAACATGAGACAGCACCCAATTGCTAGTAGCTGATGTGGTGCCAGTGCACCATAACGTCCCTACTGCATTTAACAGTCACACAAGCCGGCTGGGTGTTCAAGTGCACACGCGCTTGCTGTTGCTGCTGCTGCTGCTGCGGTTATTGGTCAAACAGCGCGGCTGTGCTGCTCACCCGAGTCCACCAACTGCTCTGCAGTTGGCACCAACAGCTTGGCGTTGCTGCTGTGGCGCAACACGAGCTGCATCACGGCGCCCAATGCTGCACACGGCACACACAGCAGAGCCAGCAGCTGTCAGACCCTTGGATAAGCAGAGCCGCGGCATACACTGCATTGTGCAGTACAGTTATGCCACCAGCAGTAGCTGCAAGCAGCAGCAAACTTCTTGTTGCGCATGTAATGCTCTGTATGTGTGTGTGGCCTGTGGCCTAACGCCTTGGCGCGTAGAACAGTGTGTGGGTGTGGGTGTGGTCTGCTGCAGCATGTTTCATGTACAGTTCAGCGCGGGGACGACTGGCACGGGATAGAATGAGCCAACAACCTGCATGTTTAGTGTTATTGCTGTTGTCAGAGAAAGCAGCTGCTGCTTTGTCTACTGCTAGCTGACAAAGTTCTGCTGTTATTGCCGTCAATGCCATTGCAGCGCACCGTGGTTGCAGGCCTTCCATATTGTGGAGTACGTCATCTGTGCACCAGAGTGAAGCTGCTGCCCTGCCTCCCCATGCTGCTGCAGCAGCTGTGGCCGCTGCTGCAGCCACACCAGCAGCCGGGCCAGCGTGGACACTGCGCATGCAGCAAGCACAGCTTGCAGGAGGCTCTCTACATGCTCAGCACTGTTTCCTGACCCCAGCTGGGCGACGTCATTCAGGTTGCGCTGCAGCTCTGCAACGTTGTTATACGTCTGCAGGATGAGCTTTTGCTGTTTGTCACTGATGCGGTCTGCTGGCGGCCGCT
Organism: Tetradesmus obliquus; assembly: GCA_030272155.1. Classification (NCBI taxonomy): domain Eukaryota; kingdom Viridiplantae; phylum Chlorophyta; class Chlorophyceae; order Sphaeropleales; family Scenedesmaceae; genus Tetradesmus; species Tetradesmus obliquus. The sequence continues at coordinate 4,050,270 of CP126204.1, forward strand.
GCAGCAGCTTGGCTTGTGCTGACTGCTTCCACAAGCGGCTCAGCAGGGACGCTGCAGCAGCACCTTTGCTGCACACCTGCAGCGCATGACAGCAGAGCAAGGCACGGACAGCATAGGGTAGTTCAGTTCACTGCTGTTTTAGGTGACATATGTGCCAGGCAGATGCGCATGTGCCACTGCTATAGCATATAGCGGTAGCTACCGCTGATGCTCAAGCTGCCTGAGCAGGGCTGCTGTTGTGGGACATGTTTGCATGTCACTCACTGCACCAACATGCAGCAACCGCATGATGTATGTTCTTTATCGTGTCCTGCTGTACCTCATCCAACATCTCGGCGAGAGACTCGCCCTGCTTCAAAGTCCTTCAGCAAGCGATCCTTTGACCCACCACCTTGACTTGTCTAGCATGACAGAATCGTATGTAATCCTGTTGCAACCATGTAACATGAACACTCCCTCACGTGGCTGGCAATTTCAAGATTGCAGAGTCTTTGGCTTGCGACGATGGCTGCATTGCTGCGGTGCTCAATGACAATTTGAACCTGCTGTGTCAGGCTGTCACTGACAATGCAGCAGTTTCATCAGACCACCATGACACGAGCAGGAATATTTTGTGTGATATATACTGCTTGCGCAGCTGGTGACCTGTTGGTGCGATGAGCAACCAGCAACGGACAACCAGCACCGGACGCTGAATTGCTCGTGATTGGCTGTACACGCCTGCTCAGAAACAACGTATGAAAAACTATGGAAGAAACTGATCTTCTGAGATCGTGCTGCTGATGTTTCAGCTGGGCGTGCAGCAGCAGTAGCAGCAACCAGAACTAGCAAAAGCACATGCGGAGCACTTCCTGTAGGCGTGCTTTCATGGAAGCCATAGCAGCAGCATCAGTCAGCCCTCAAGCGAGTGAACAGTGAGCGCATATGCCATGTACAGGACGCCCTTACCTCAATGGGCCATGGGCTGCCTGCTCAAGACTGACTGCGCCGCATTCAGCTCTTGCTGTATGCATGCTTGCACGGCTGTTGATGCTGCAGCAACAGGCCCAATGCGTTGAACTTTTACTGTCTACTGCAGGGCACCAACAGATGCTCCTGCAGCAGCAGCAGCACCAGCAGCAGCACAGGCAGCAGCAGCAGCAGCTCCGGCAGTCGCAATAGCAGCGCCGGCAGCAGCAGCAGCAGCAGCAGCAGCGGCAGCGCCAACATCAGCACCCGCAGCAGCATGGCATGCTGCGCAACAGCTGCCTGCAGGAGCAGCAAGCCTGGAGGAGCTCAAGGTAGGTAACAGTTATCAGTTGATTTGCAGCAGCCTTTCAATTGGTTGGATTGTTTTGCAAATCATTTTTGGTCCAGCGCGTTGAGCAGCTGAAGTTGCGTGACAAAGGACCGCGTAATCAGCGCTGTCAAACTGCTGCTGCCATTAGCATTGTCCAACTGGCATGCATGCATGTTGAGGCTGTGTTCAAGTAGCATTGTAAGCATCAGCCTTTCAGCGACAGCAGCATGCAGCCTGGCATGCTGGGCGGCACATGCTAGGCAGCTTGCAGCACATTGGTGGCGCTGCAGCTGGCAATTCAAGATGCAGCACCGCTGCCATACGCCACATGCCACGCTTAGCAGCAGCTGTAGGCCCTTGCAGGAATCTGCTGCCGCTTGCTGATGAACTGACATGCCTGCAGCTGCTTGTGGTTATGTTGCGCAGCTAGGCGCACGTTGCAAGTAGGCATGTGTTGATGGCTTGTTATACAGTGGTTTGGGTTCTGTGTGCCACCTATTTGTAGAAGCAATGATGATGTGATGTGGGTGTACGTGTGCACCTTGTGTGCTGCCTTGTGCGTTCCTGCAGGCGCAGCTGCAGGCGGTGGTGCAGCAGCTGGACCCGGCCCCCAGGATTTCGCAAGAGGGGTGTGCATTGCGGTGTTGGTTTGGCACTTGAATGACGAACGTGCTGCCATTGTGCTGTGTCTTGCTGTCCTGCAGGCGCAGCTGCGGGCAGTGGTGCAGCAGCTGGACCTAGCGCCTGGCATCTGCAGGAGGGGTCAGCCGATGGAGGTGAGACACAGCCTGCATAGCATTATATCCACAGCAGCAGCAGCACCGGCGGCGGTGGCGGTGGCAGCAGCGGCGGCAGCAGTGGCAGCTGGACCTAGCGCCTAGCATCTGCAAGAGCGGCCAGCTAATAGAGGTGAGACCTCGGCTGGTGCTGCACAGCAATGGTTCTACAATATCACGGTAGCACCAGCAGCAGCATTAGCGATTGTAGTATCAGCAGCAACAGCAAGTGCACATGCAGAACGCGCACACAATTGCAAGCATGCAAGCACACGCACTTTGCGCACACGCACACATGCAGACACGTGTGGAGCACACACCTTCTACGTGTCGGGCACGGCTATACGTGCATGTAAGTATGTGCGCTTGTTTGCGCACGTGCATGCAAACAGACACACACGCACGCACATGCGCACACACACACTAATGCACATACCCCGCACAAGCACTCGCATGCAGGCGCACGCACGCAGACAAAGCATCATGCACATGCACAGACACTTCACGCGCGCACACATGCATACATGCAGACACACACAAGCAGAAACACATGCAGCACGCACCAGGCGCACATGCAGTCGTGACGCAAGCGCGAATTACACAGACCGGCACGCGCGCATGCCAGCACACGAGCAGAGGTGCACACATTTGACATGCACACTTGCATGTGCACGGAAGCAAATGCGCGCACGCACATGCAAACATGCAAACTTGCACACGCACACGCACACGCAGGTGCACACACCACGCAGGCACGCACGCACCGAAACCAACACTTATGCGGCGCACGCGCACACTCGAGCATCAGCATGCGCACCAACACTCCAACACGAGCACGGGCATGCGCATACCCACCCGTGAATGTACTTCTACACACGCGCGCGCAGCAACATCAATGCACGCGCATGTGCACACACGAACATAAACATGCAAGCATGCATGCGGGCACAGACGCACGCAGGAACGCGCGCGTGTGCTCCAACATGAATGCACTAGCACACGCGTGCACGCGCACACTCGCGCATGCAGGCTCGCAGACATGCGGGCACCCACACGCATGCACGCGCGCATGCACACACACGAACACAAACATGCATGCACGCGCGCGCGCACACATGCACACAGGCACGCCCACGGACCAACACTTAGGCAGCGCATACGCACAGAGACACACACTGGCATGTGTGCGCACGCAGCACACATGCAGTTACGCACACGCGTACTCCAACGAACACGTTGGCACGTGCATGTGCGCGGGCACGCTGGCGCACGCATACAAACATGCATGCAGGCACATGCTCGCATGGTCGCTGTTGGTCGCATGCACACACGTGAAATACATGCACATACACACATGCATGCACACAGAGCTGCATGCATTTACACACTCGCATGCAACACGCGCGCACGCGCAGATGCGCAGCACACATGTACATTCACACCGACACGTTTGAACGCACAATCTTTGCTAATCCTGAACACTACCAAGACACCTGGAGCAGATCCCAGCGGCTTGTGCGCAACCATCATATCTATTGCCGATCACCTGTCGCTTCATTGTGGTGCCTTCACCGGGTGGATTCCTCCTCCTGCTGCTGCTGCTGCTGCTGCAGGTGATGCGTGGCGTGGTTGATTGGAGCGCAGTCAGGCGCACCAGAGGCTCCGGGTCCAAGCCCTACCAGCTGCACGCTGCTCGGGTGAGCTGCTGCACAACTATGTATAACAGTGTTGTCATTACAACTGGTCATATGATCAGCTGGCATGGCTTCTGCTGCAAGCCCTACCAGCTGCACGCGGCTGAAGTGGGCTGCTATATTCCACAACCAATCTCTGCTTGTAGTTCACCGAAGCGCCATGCAGCATGTGGCAAGCAATAACGCCTGGCAGCTAGCAGTGCAATCACGGAGCCTGGGCGGTTGAATCAAACTGTTGTAGCATTGAGATGTTCACTGCCCCTTTGCGGCTGCTGCTTGCCTTGCTCTTCTGATGCTTGCTTGAGCAGCTCGAGTGGCATTGTAACAGCCAGTATCCTGTTGCTGCTGCTGCTGCTGCTGCTGCTGCTGCTGCTGCTGCCGCTGCTGCTGTGTGTGGCGTGCTGCAGGACCACCACTACCAGCAGCACGGCCAGGCCGCGCAAGCCTCTGAGCACTCGCTGCACGCGCGCAGCAACAGGCTGAAGCACTCCAAGGCTACCGGCTCTGGCCGCGTGTACACCAGCAGGTGGGGCAGTGATGTCGTACCCTGTGGTGGTGCAGCTGTTGCTGCTGTCCTTTGCTGCTGGGCAACAGGTTGTTGTAGTGGTTGTGGTTGTGGTTTATTCAGCAACACGTCAGCAACAGGCTGAAGCACTCCAAGGCCACAGGCTCCAGCCGCGTGTACACCAGCAGGTGCGCAGCCACTGTTGTGTGTTGTTGCTGTGTGCCGTTGCTGTGTGCAAAAAGCCTGGCAAGTACTGGCTAGTGTGCGAAGTACTGCCATATATCAGGTTGCTGTTGCACGTAGTGATTTGCGGGATCACACGGCCACGTGGTGCAGCAGCAGCAGCAGCAGATCGGACAACATGCTCCCGCTGTGGGTGTGCAGCAAAGTACTGCCTGCAACTGCACAGGGTGCCCAAGGTGGGTATTGCCTACTGACGAGTGCATGCATGGCGTGTTATCTGGCAGTTGCATTACAGCGGTGCAGCAACAAGTGTTTCTTGATCACACATTGTCCCAGCTTTGCCTCGGAGCACTCAGTCACCAGGATAATCGTTTTGTACTGCTGCTGCCGCTGCTGCTGCTGCCGCTACTGCTGCGCCAGGTTCCGTGGCGTGCACCAGACCTTCCCCACGCGCCGCTGGGAGGCTCAGTTCAGGCGCAACGGCAAGCCCACCAGCCTCGGCTGCTTCGACAAGGTGCGTGGGCTTTTTTTGAGAACGATTTGCGCAAAGGAATTGCAGTACATTAGTGCTTCAGGTGTCACGGAGTGTAGCCAGCATGCAAGCCCACCAGCCTGGGCTGCATCGACAAGGTGCGTGTTGTTTGGCGTATATGAACAATGTCCTTAGGATGCAGTGCGGCAGCAGCTCCATTTGGTGTCACAATGCAAACATGCAAGCCCACCAGCCTCGGCTGCTTCGACAAGGTGCGTGGGCTATTCGGTGTTTGTGACAAGATGTGGTGTGGCAGCTGCGTCTGCTGTGATGTGGCACCGCAAGCATGCCAGCCCAGCAGCCTGGGGTCTTTCAACAAGGTTCGCTGTGGCGTTTTAACACTGTTCTTCTGCTGAAGGAACTCTGGGCGGTTGTAACCGGCACAGTGTGTCATTGCTAGCAGGCGGGCCACCAGCCTTGGCTGCGCGCGCGTACGACAAGATGATACTCGTTCTGCTCTGCCTGATAGCAAAGGCACTCTCTAGTTGCCACTGGTGGTGCTGCTGGTGCAGCAGGAGGAGGCAGCGCGTGCATATGAGAAGATGATGCTGTGCTGTTCTTCTGTATGACATAGCTTTGACTTTGATGCCACCGCCGACGCTGCTGCTGCTGCTACTGCTGCTGCTGCAGGAGGAGGAGGCAGCGCGTGCGTATGACAAGATGATGCTGTGGTGCGAGATCCACGCTGCTGGCGGCATCAAGGGCGTGACCAACTTTGACCTCACCGAGTACGAGCGGGACGTGGGCTGGCTCACAGGCATCACCCAGGTGAGGGGATCATGACTTGTTTGAGTTGCTGTGTTTGTTCCTTTTTGTCTGTTGTGGAGGTTCAAGGTGTTAGCAGGGCAGGGGCAACCTGCATCGCTGCATGCATACAGGGCTAGTGTGGTGCATGTAGAAGAGGGGTTGCCACTGCTGCTGGTTCCTGCAAGGTTCCTGCAAGCGGTTGCATTAAGGGCGTGATGAGTGGCTCACCGGCATCAGCCGGGTATGTTACCCCACCCTGCGTCACAAGTCCTGCTTGCCCAGCGCTCTGTTGTCACTTCACCCTGTGTTACCCTGCGTCACAAGTCCTGCTTGCCCAGCGCCCTGCTGTTACCCCACCCTGTGTTACCCTGCGTCACAAGTCCTGCTTGCCCAGCGCCCTGCTGTTACCCCACCCTGTGTTACCCGGCGTCATAAGTCCTGCTTGCCCAGCGCTGTGTTGTCACTTCACCCTGTGTTACCCTGCGTCACAAGTCCTGCTTGCCCAACGCGCTGCTGTTAACCCACCCTGCGTCACCCTGCATCACAAGTCCTGCTTGCCCAGCGCCCTGTTGTTACTTCACCTGTGTTACCCTGCGTCACAAGTCCTGCTTGCCCAGCGCCCTGCTGTTACCCCACCCTGCGTCACCCTGCGTCACAAGTCCTGCTTGCCCAGCGCCCTGCTGTTTCCCCACCCTGCATCACCCAGCGTCACAAGTCCTGCTTGCCCAGCGCCCTGCTGTTACCTCACCCTGTGTTACCCTGCGTCATAAGTCCTGCTTGCCCAGCGTGTTGGTCTGCATTCTGCAGGATGAGTTCATTGAGGCACACTGAGGGCCGCCACCAGGCCAATGCCTGCACAGCATATTGTTGCCTGCAAAGCACACATCTCAAGTGCGCATCCAGACCGTGCCTGATCTGCTGTGCTGTGCAATCCATCGCACAGGACGAGCTCATTGGTTCACCACACAGAGAGCCGCCACCAAGCCATGGCTCGTAGCGCAGGCCCAGGCAGCAAGCACGTTGCACTTTTGTGGATGTCATGCGCACTGCTTGTAACGTTCTAACCTGCTGCAGGCACTTCCGTCTACTTTTGCAGGATGACTGGTAGTGCTGCGCCCACCGTTGTGCTGCAAAAATGCACGGCTGATGACACCTCACACTGTGATCTTCTGCTGCTACTTTTGTGTGTATGCAGGACGAGCTCATAGAGTCACTGCGCACTGAGGGCCGCCGTCAAGCCATGGCCCAAAGCCCAGGCCCAGGCAGCAAGTCCAATATGCTCATCCATGTCATATCTGCGGTTTTGTGTTGTGCCTGCCACTGTGCAGGATAAACTGATTGAGGCGCTGCGTGCAAGGGCCGCAACCTGCCCTGCTGCTGTCCTCTTCCGCGACTAGTATTGTAACATGTGGCCTGTCTCTGTTACTTTGTGTGTGTATGCAGGACGAGCTGATTGAGTCATTGCGCACTGAGGGCCGCCGCCAAGCCATGGCCCGCGGCGCAGGTCCAGGCACCAAGCGCGGCCGCAGCGGCGACGCCACAACAGACGGCGACAGTGACGGCGGCGCAGCAGCGGCAGCAGCAGCGCCGGTCAGTGACCTAACCCTGCCATCAGCAAATGGCGCGCTAGTGTCACCTGCTGCTGCTGCTGCTGGTGATGCTGGGCTGGGACTAGGGCTAGGCTACCTGCAGCAGCAGCAGCAGCAGGGTGTGACAGCAGTGCCGGATGTGGGTGCGGCACTGGCTGCTGCTGCTGCTCTTACAGGGCTCGGCGGCGAGCAGCAGCGGCAGATGCAGGGCCAAGAGGGACAGCTAGAGGAAGCAGCGGGTGATGTAGAGACGGCAGAGGCAGATGAACAGCAGCAGCAGCAGCAGCAACTGATCATGCTTGCCAATCCCTTGCTGGCTTTGCCAGGCATTGCAGCGCTGGGTGGTTTGCCTAGCCCTGGGGCTGCTGCTGCCGCTGTTTCGCCTGCAGCAGCAGCAGCAGCAGCAGCAGCACCAGGGGGTGCAGGTGGGCAGCAAGGTGATGCAGTGAACATGGCTGTCATGGGCATAGGGCAAGGCGCATTGGCAGCGATACAGCAGCTGCAGGCGCACTTAGATCAGGCTGCAGCAGCAGGCGGGGCAGCAGATCCAGATGCGGCAGCAGCAGCGGCATTCCAGATAGGCCAGATTGCTGGCAGCAACTTGCTGGCTGCACTGTCAGCGAGCAACCCTGCAGCTGCAGCAGCTGCTGCAGCAGTTGGCCAGCCAGCTGTGGTGCCGCCCGCCCCAGCAGCAGCAGCAGCAGCAGCAGAAGCTGCAGCAGCAGGGGGTGGTGCTGGTAGGAGGAGTGGCTCGCTGGCTCCTGCAGCTGCAGGCAGCAGCAACTGCCTCTCAGCTGCAGCAGCCGTGGAGGAAGGTGCAGGGGCAGCAGCAGCAAGAGCAGCTGGTGAATGTGATGCTGGACACGTCGACCCTGTGTCAGCAGCAGCATCTGGTGATGTCTTGTAAGCAGCAGCATGTACTCGCTTTGTGGAGTGTGCGGTCTGCACAGCACCTTTGTCTGCCCAGCAAGAAGGCTGAAGCCTTGAACATTGCATCACTGGACATGGAGTATCTGCTGTCTTCCTTGGATCTGTCGTGCTGTTGACAAAGAGTTTGCAAGTTGCATGTAAGCATGCTGATCACATTCATTCGAAGTGGGCGTCGAAATCTGTGCCTTGCGCTCTGGCAGCATTGTTCTGTGGCTTCTCTGGCAGGCTGCATCGTACCAAATGCCATGCAGTGTGTGGAACCTTGTGTAACCACCAGACAGCAAGGATGTAATGAGTTGAAGCTTCAGCCTGAGTTGAAGCTTCAGCCTGAGTTGAAGCTTCAGCCTGAGTTGAAGCTTCAGCCTGAGTTGAAGCTTCAGCCTGCTGTCCATCTTGTCTAGAGTCCTCCAAACAGGGTAGACAGCACACCAGAAAGTGAAGGGATTCAGGATGTTTCACCGTAATGCTTGCAATGACATGCTTGCATGCAGATGCAATACAGACCATGCTCCACGCAGCTACACTGCAGTGTGCACAGCTGCCGGGAAACTTTCTCTTGTAACAACCAGGATCTGTACAGGATGGCGGTTGCTACTGCTCATGCCCCACACTTGGAGGTCCGTTACCCCTGCCCTGTCATGTTGGTGGCCTGCCTCCTACCAGCCCTAACAGCAGCTGCTGTGTGCACCTGCTGCTGGCCTTAGCCCTCCAAGTGCTTTATGGGCCATCATGGTATGAAATGTGTAGTATGTTACTGTGCTGCAGGAGGGCCTTAAAGTGCATACGTACCCTGCCAAAGTGCAACTATGCTACAGGCACAGATACTGCCTACATGCCCAAACATCTCGCCTTGCCACCAGTCACCAACCAGCAGGTGCACATTATGCTAATCACGCCCAACACAACAATCTCCAGAACTCCTGCACAGTCATGGTGCTGGCCTGCCAGGCCAGCAGGGAGGCTCCCTGCAGCCCCAAGTTACAAGTCGCGTCGGAGGCAGGCAAGCCTGCCTAAGCCTATGCTCTTCCGTGTGTACATTAGAGAAGGACAAGGGCAGGCCTGGGCCTGAGAGCTCTTTCGTAAGAACTCATTCCCATCCTACTACTGCAGCCCCAATGGCCAGCAGCACCTGCTGCTGCATCTGCTCCTTCCAGCATCCCCGATCCATACAGTGCTCCAGGATCCTCTGGTGGATCCTTATCTATGTATGTGCCTCCTGCAGGAACTGCACCAACGCATGCACATGTATGACTAGCTAGAAGGCAGCCACTGCTCATGCCCCGCACTTGGAGTTCCAGTACTCCTGCACTGCCATGTTGCTCGCCTGGCTCCCTGCAGCACTGCCCACTCATAAACCAACAAGTACTCCCTGCAGCTCCCCATACAGTGCTGCAGCAGGGTCCTTATCTATGTATGTGTCCTGCATGAACTGCACCAGCGCATACACGTCTTCAAAGGTGCTCAGCGCCCCCAGGGATGCCCGCACACTGCCGATGGGAAGCTGCACAGGTTCCAGCTTCGAACCCCGCTTGTGGCGCAGCACGGTGATGAAGCCCCGGCTGACGTTGTGCGCAAGCGCAGCAGCACGCTCCTGCGTTGGCAACGGCAACAGGAGTGCACATGTGGGCAGGTGATGCGCGCTGCATCACGTGTGCTGTTGGGTGCTATGCTGAATGGGTGGGCCATTGAGTGCAGCTGACTCCCGTACATATGCATAGTCACAGCTGTGACTGATGAAATGCTGCAGCAGCCTTCAAATGCAGAAGGCATAGTGCAGGCAGCAGTTGCGTGCGTGCAATGTAGGAATGCGCGTACATCACCTGTAGCTGCAAAGTTGCAAATCACAGTGAAAAACCATTGCTGAATCAGCAGATCTGTTCTCGACCTAGCTATGATTCTTATTCTGACATTCTTGTGGCTCCATCCTCAAACTCAGCGGGCATCGGCCAGAACTGCAGTGGCACCCCGTGCGCAGGTGACTTGCAGAATCAACTGCAACCTTTGATGAATCGGAAGTGTTTTGCTCACCTCCTGCGGCTCAATGCCCAGGTCCAATAAGCACTGCCCGGGATTGCAGTGGCACCCAGTGCGCAGACGGAATGCCGCAAAGTATATTGTAACCATCAGGTGAAGTGAAACATCCTTTGCTCACCTCCTGTGGCTCGATCCCCAAGGCCAACAGGCACTGTCCCGGATTGCAGTGGCACCCGGTGCGCAGATGAATGCCTGCCGCTGCTGCAGCCAGCTCCACCTCCTCTGCTGGCACCACACTGCCGTTTGGAGCATGCACCAGGAACTGGAACAGGCAGCTCTGGCGTGCTGGGGTGGCGTGTTTGCCGAAGATCTGCAGCAGCTGCTGGCCGCTGCTGTGGCGCAGGGCGGAGAGCTGCGCATATGTCCAAGCTTGCAACGATGACACGTGGTCGTGTATTGCCTGCAGGGACAGGTTGGACAGAAGCAAGACACAACTGTTGATCCGGCCACTCAGGCTGTGCTGCAGCTGACCAAGCAGTAGCAGCAGCAGTCGATGCCGCGCCTGCATGCCCGTAAGCTCTGCAGCAGCAGGTCAAAGCCATACTGTGGCTGCGCTATCTCAGGAAGTTCATGGTGCCATCCCAGCAAGTTCACAGTCAGCAAGTTCACAGTGACATCTCAGCACATTCACAGTGACATCTCTCCGCACCTGCATGCCTGCCATCTTTCTCAGCAGCAGCTCGAAGCCAAACTGCAGGTCAGCAATGCTCAGGAAGTTCGCCGTGCCATTCCAACAAGTTCACGGTGCCATACCAGGAAGTTCACAGCATCGCACCTGCATGCCGCCCAGCTTTTGTAACAACAGCTCAAAGCCAAACTGCAGCTCCGCGATTCCCAGGAAGTTCACGGTGCCATCCTGCAAACCAGCCGGCGGTGGCGACAGGATGCGCCACACGTCCTGCGCTGTAGCGTCATCAACTGCTCCGCCACCAAAGTAAACCTTGTGCAGCAGTATTGCAGACTCCTTGCGAGCAATCAGCGCACCAAGACCTGGGTGTGTGGAAGACAGCGGAAAGAGCCGCAGCAGCAACGGCAGCAGCAGTCGGGCGGCAGCACCAGGCATGTGTCAAGCGTGCACCTGTGTCGTACAGCATTTGTGCAAACCTGTGCCAAAAGAGCCAGCAATTTGCATATACCTATGGGGTGGTCAAATCCTTGCAGAAGCTCTAGCTAACACCTGTAGGGTGACTGAACACACTCAAACGCACTGTGCTGTGTTTTTTGTATCAAATGCATGCATGTGCTCACCTGTAGGGTAGCCGAAGACCTTGTAGAAGCTGAGGCTGACAAAGTCAGCCGGTGTGTGGCTCAGGTTGAGCGCGTGAGTGGGCAGGAACGCAGCAGCATCTAACATGACCAGCCACCTGTGGTGCTGGCTGGACTTGGCGTGGATCTGCAGCAGCAGCGGCAGCAGCAGCAGCAGCAGCAGCAGCAGCAGCAGGTAATTACCTGCTTATAAGTCTGGCATCACTGCATTACTTATGTATGCATAGAGCCTGCTTCTGTAGCACACACCTTCTCCACCCGCTTCAGGAGGCACTTTTAAACACCAAAGTCGATGAACCTCACTCTTGCAAATGATTTGATCGACGTATGTTTACAGCAGAAGCAGCCGCTCACCCTATCCACCCACTCCAGGGGGTACAGCACACCTTCGTAGTTGTCCTTGGCAGGAAAGGCTACTAGGCTGTAGGTGACGTTGCTGCTGCTGCTGCTGCTGCTGCTGCTGCTGCTGCTGCTGGGGTAAATGTGGCCGTCATGGTCATCTGGTGGCTCATTAAGCCACTGCTCCATGCCTGCTTCGTCAACGCAGCTCAGCAGTGCGCCCTTGTCTTGTGCATATGCGCCAATGCCCAGAACGCTCTTATGGTTGGCGCTGCAGTTGTGAGCAGGCAAGAGCTGATGACGTTGGTGAACGCAGCAGAGCGAATGAGACGCATGCGGATATATTACAGAAGTTAATCATGCGACATGTCCCTGCAAGTGCCAGCTGCCGGCCCTGCCAGCTTAAATAAACTACACCGCTGCTGTAAATCATTTTTAATTGCCACAAAACACGGCCTTCACATCTTGGTTGTTCAGCTGGCAGCTTGCAACTCAGCGGCTGGCAGCTGCCACCACAGCATGGCATGCAATCTAGCCCTACCTCGCCTCATCACTCACCGTGTGTACACAAAGTGGCTGCTATCGTCCCTGTCAGCCTGCTTGAAATGCAACTTCCCTCCACACTTGCTGACGTGTCCCACGCTGCTGTTAGTGACGACGCCAGATGGAGTGCCGTGTGGTGGCTGCCAGTCATGCGCTGGGCTCCAGGGAAACCACTCCCCAACCATTTTGAGAGCTTCGGTGGCGCTCCTGCAGAAATAGCAGCAGCAGCAGCAGCAGCAGCAGCAGCAGCAGTGGTGGCGGTGATGGAGGCAGCAGTTAGGTGTCCACACCCAAGAAAACTCCGAGCTCCTACGCAACTGCAACCCTGCACTTTGTCCACGACCTCACAACTCCAGCACAACATTTCCCCACCGAACTTCACCTGGTCCACACGACCGCCTGACTCCTGCGGGTCGGCCCGCAGCCCTGCCTGCACCCTTCCACCCTGATTGCCTGACAGACTCATCCAATTGAACCCTCACTTGGTCCCCACTTTCAAATCCCCACCCAGTTCCCGCCTGAAACCTCACCTGGTTCAAACCACCACATACTCCTGGGGTTCTGCCCCCAGCCAGGCAAGCACCCGACCGTCAACTCCTCTCAATCACACCGACACTGGTGAAACCCCAAAATTCTCTGCACCTTCTACGCACCTAAGCCCTCACCTTTTACACACCACCACATACTCCTGGGGGTCCACCCCCAGCCAAGCCAGCACCCGACCCCTGCCTCCTCCCACCTAAACCCTCAACTACCTCCTCCCACCTAAACCCTCAATCACCTCCTCCCAGCTAAACCCTCAATTAGCGCACATTGCTAAAACCCAGAGTTATCATACCCAACCCTCACCTGGTCCACACCACCACATACTCCTGGGGGTCCATCCCCAGCCTCACAAGCGTCCAATCTGCTGTCACATAAGCCTTCAATCACAACGCACTGCTGAAAACTGCTGAACCCTTTTCCCCTTACGTACATAAACCCTCACCTGGTCCACACCACCATATATTCTTTTGGGTCCGCCCCAAGCCACGCCAGCACCTGTGCTGCTGCCACATAAGCACATTTTCAATCACAGCGTACTGCTGACAACCCGTTTCCCCTTTACTTAAATCCCCACCTGGTCCACACCACCACGTATTCGTTTGGGTCCGCCCCCACCCATGCCAGCACCTTTGCTGTTGCTGCTGCCTCCTCCTCGGCTGAGCGGCTGCTGCTGGGGTTGCGGCTGTGAGGGTTGCCGAAGGCATGCTGAGTCAGCATCTGCAGCGAAGCTGTAACCTGCCAGTTGGCATACAGGCTGGCTCCTGCGCAGCAGTGTAGTGGTGTGTGCGCACAGCAGCAGCAGCAGACGCACGCATTGGTCATCAGCACATCAGCAGCAGCAGCATGAGGTACACAAGGCCCTGCTGCGCCTTCATATGCTGAGCAGCGGCTGCTGGGCGTGCAGCTGTATGCATTGTCAAAGGAATGCTGCATCAGCATCTGCAGTGCAGCCCTCAGCTGGGAGTTAGGCATACAGGCTGGATCCTGCGCAGCGATGTGATGGGAATGCAGGTGTGTCAGATAGCAGCCGTGTGGTGACAGCGCAGGTGCAGCAGACGTGAAGACAGCAGCCGTGAGCTACGACAGCAGCAGACGAGCATGTGTGCTAGCAGCATTGAAGCAGCAACAGCAGTTCCATAGGATACAACCATGCCACCAAGGCACAGCTGGCAGCGCTTGCTGATCAAGCCCAGGTGATGCAGCTGTGTCAAAAGCAGCAGTAGCAGCATCAGCAGCACTAGCAGCAGCAGCAGCAGCAGCAGCAGCAGCAGCAGCAGCAGCAGCGCACCTGTGAAGTCTAGGTGGTGTAAGGCGGGTGACTCAGCAAACACACCAGCACCAGCAGCAGCAGCGGCAGCAGCAGCAGCAGCAGCAGTGCCTCACCTGTGAAGTCCAGGTAGTGCTGCCCGCATGGCAGCCTTGCCCCCACCTCCAGCTGCCAGTGCTGCTCGAGCCAGCCCCTGTAACCATATTGCAGGCCATGTTCAGCAAGGAATGCAACCTTGGCAGCAGCCAGCGGCGGCAGCTGGGACCTGCTGCCACTGCTGCTGCTGCTGCTGGTGGTAGTGGTGCTAGTGGTGGTGAAGGTGGTGGTCGTGATGTTAGCACCTGGTGTACAACAACGGCAGCAATAGCAGCAGCAGTGAGCATGAGCGCGCAAGCTTGCAGGTCATGCTGAGTAGGAGGATCCCAGTGCAGAGACAAATGTAACAAGGAACCACGTTTGCTACCCTCTCAGGCTGCTGCTGCTGCTGCTGCTGCTGCTGCTGCTGCTGCTGCCGCAGTAGCTGCTTGGTTGAATCCAGCAGCAGCAATGGGAGCCACTTCGTTGTCATATCTGCCCAGCATAATGATTTTGTGTTTCTGATTGATGCTTACCCTTGGCAGTAGTCTGTGCAGCGTTGCTGTGCATGAATATGGCAATGATCTGCTGCCAGCTTGCCAGCCAGCTGCTGCTGCTGCTGCTGCTGCTGCTGCTGCTGCTGCTGCTGCTGCTGCTGATCTTGCCAACTGCTGGATCTTGCCAGGTGGGCTCCCTCATGCCTTGGAGGAAACATGTGCGGTGGCAGTTGCAGGCACACGCCAGTTCAGCTGATGCACTGCACTGGCAGCCTGGCAACAACTAATACTTGTGATTTAGTGGCTGCCAACAATTGAATCTGCATAGCTAGAGGCCTGATAAACCTGCACGACATAATTCTGCAAGCGCTGCTTCAGAGCGGCACTTGCAGGAACCATGTTGTCAGGCCAACTGAGCTGCAGCCTGGTGAGCATGGATAGTGCCAAAGACTGTTAGATAAACGCAGCGCTCATGCTTTCTACATTGTATGTGATGTTGTTGGTTCATGTAGTCAACGTGTCAGATGCATGCCTGGCATGTACTCAGTGCTGCTGTGGCTGCTGTCATGGGTGATGCTCACCGTTGCTGGCAACACACATGGCAAACAGGACCAGGAAAGCAAGACGCGCCTTATGCATCATCTCGACACCCCGGGCGGTGCTATCAAGGGCAACAGTGCCATCTGCTTGCTGCTTTATGATTTCTGTCTCGCACGTGTACTGGTCAGCAGTGCCGACTGGGAAAAGGCTGACAGCCTGTGCGGATGAGTTCCGAGTGATCTCGTTGTATCTGACAGTGGTACCTCTGGTGTTATCGGCATTAATCAGGGTGGAACATGCACTGGGCAGGTGTGCGTCGAGACAACTGCATGCTTATGCCTGTGGCGGGTTGGTAGAACGCATATATAAGCATGCTCTTACCTAAAGTTTATACTTTTATGCTGTCCAATGATTGGCACGCTCACTGATTGCGTGATCTCGGACGCCCAGCGGCTTTCGAAAGCAGAAGTGTAACAAGAATCCACGTTTGATGACAAGGCGTTTCCGGGTGGTGTCAAGCCGCTAACTACATTTTAATTGTCTGCAAGTCTTGGAACTGAAGTTGGATCGCTGCCAGGATACACCGCGTTGACTGCTGCCGTCAAAACTGCCATACCGCTGCACAGTGTCGATGTACACGTGTTGATGCACGCAAGTCAGCTGCCCGCGTGGTTGTCCATCAAAACCCAACTCGAGCGACATTTCCGCACATGAGCAAGCCTCTTTACTTGAAACAGCATCAGCCAACTGCCAGTAACTCAGCAGCTTTGATGTCCAATTGCACCACATCAGCAAGCCAGGTTGGCCTGAAAAGTGCAAATGCAGCACCAGGTAGCCATAGCTTACACTTTTAGGAGTTGCTGTCGCTCCCAGGGCAATCTCAGCATCTTTCCCTTAGCTGCACCAGCCGCAGCAGCTGCTGCGGCTTTGGCTCGGCAGTAGCACCTGCAGCAGTCCATGGCGCCAGCAGCAGATACTGGCGCAAGATATGAAGTGTTATCAGGATATGACAGTCCAGTGGGCCCTATGGTGGTGATTGAGCGCTCTCCACAGCCTGGCTTGCTGCAGCAGCTGTGCCACAGACTTGGTGTGCTGACAAAGATAACAGCAGTGGCGGTGCTGCTGTCGTATGTGGCACCTGTTGGGTCGGAGCTGCCACCACCGTACGATAAGCTCTCATCACTGGTGGGTTCACTGCAATAGCCACCGCAGCAGCAGCTGGTTTGGGAACGTTAACAGTCCCTGGCTGGGTAAAACCTCAGAGTGACAGCCCGAGCTGAGCTGCTTGCAGCTTCCTATCTTACCAGGTGTCTGTGGTGGCGTATGCCGCATGAACACACCGTGTAACCCCTCTATCTATCTCCCTGGCTGGGCCGCTGTTTGCTGACTTAGCAACGTCACGAGCACTGAGCGGTGCTACCTGCACCACACCTCAAACTGTTCTACCTCTTGCAATGCTGTGGCACAGCACTGTAACATGCAGCCACATTTTGCAAGTGGCAACTGTGACGTTTGCCAAGCAGGACAGCTGCTGCTGCTGCTGCTGCTGCTGTAGGTGGGCTGGACGTACTTTCTGCTGTGGAGCGTGTCCTTCTACCCGCAGCTGCTGTCCCACCGCTGCTGCTGCTGCTGCTGCTGCTGCTGCTGCTGCCTGCAACCGCTGCTGCTGCTGCTGCTGTGCCAGGTGGGCTGGACTTACTTTCTGCTGTGGAGTGTGTCCTTCTACCCGCAGCTGCTCAGCAACTGCCGGCGGCAATCGGTGGAGGGGCTATCACTGGACTTCCTGGCAATGAATGTGGCAGGTGTGGAATGTGCCTTTCAACCTTCACTTTCTTGATGTGACACAGCATGTCCGGCAATGTTTCAATGAGTTTTGAGGTCAAGGTTGAGGGGCTGTAGCTGGAGTCCCTGGCAATGAATGTGGCAGCCACGGCAGATTGGTGTAGAGCAGCCATCAGCAGCAGGGAGCAACATGCAGTACGCAGCACTGCTGCCCGATAGCCTGAGGCTGGTAGATCCATGAGCTGTGTCACCCTGCTCGATGGCGACCGTACTGACTTTCCTCAGTTTGTGCCACGCTTGCTGCAGGCTTTGGATGCTACACCGTTTTCAACCTAGCTCTGGCATTTGCGCCTCAGGTGGGACTGCAAAATAACGTTGTGACACATTAATGCATGATAAGCCTGCTAGATTTTATAACAGGTGTGGAGTGCTGACTGACGGCAGCTGTCCATGCGGGTGCACGTCAGGCTGCTTCAGCACATGCTGCATTATGCACTGGCATCCCATATCGCTGCTGCCGCTGCTGCTGCTGCTGCTGCTGCTGATGCTGCTGCTGCTGCTGCTGCTGCTGCTCCTGCTGCTGCTGCTGCTGCTGCTGATGCCTCATCTTGACACGCGCAGGTCAAGCAGGAGTACGCAGCTCGCTTCGGGCAGGGCACAGGCGCACCAGTAGAGCTCAACGACGTCTTCTTTGCAGTGCACGCTTTCATGCTGTCCCTGCTGATGGCACTGCAGTGCAGCTGCTACCAGCGCGGCTCGCAGCGTGTGCATTTTGGCACCTGGTTGGGGCTAGGGCTGCCGCTGGGCGCTGCTGCTGCTGCAGCGCTGCACATGCAGCTGCATGGGGAGGGGCCAGAGTATCGATTGACGTGGCTGGATCTGGCATATTACTGCAGCTATGTCAAGATGGGTGTGACGCTCATCAAGTTTGTGCCGCAGGTGAGGTATATTCAGAGCAAGTATTTGTACAGCTGTATGTGACCCATGCGCCAGTGACTCTCTGTACAGCAGCAATGCTGAGGCTGCTGACAGCCGTGACTGCTGCCAGCAAATAGTCTTTTGCTGCCTGCTGCACAGAAACGTGATTTGGCGTGTCTTGACGTCAGTCCGTGCGAACACAACAAGGCGGCACATCAGCTGAACCAAACGCTGTCATATTAGTTTCTTGACATACTTGTTCTTCCCTACTTGCTGTGCTGCCTCCACAACTGCTACAACACATCGCACGTGCAGATGAATGCTGGTCCCTCAACAACGCGCTGCTAGACCTTGGAGGAGGCATCCTATCAATTTGCCAGCTGATCCTTGCCAAAAGTTATGTGCTGCTTGCTGCCGAGCCATGCGTTGCGAGGTGGCTTGAGCAACGCTACTCGACGGTGCGGTCGTCACATGCTGTGTCAGCTAGCCAACCCACCTGCCTGCCGCCTGCCTTATTGTGCGTGCTACACACACTGTATGCATCCTGCAGGTGCAGATGAATGCTGCGCGCCGCTCCACCGCAGGCTGGTCCCTCGACAACGTCCTCCTAGACCTTGGAGGTGGCATCCTCTCCATTGGCCAGCTGCTGCTGTCCTGCCTAACCTTGGACGAGTGGTCCCTGATCACCGGCAACCCAGTCAAGCTCGGCCTGGGCCTGACATCCATAGGATTTGACTGCGTCTTCGTGCTGCAGCACTTGGTGTACAAAGGTAGCCCTGCAACCACGCCTGCACGGGTTGAAGCAGCGTGGTGTGGGGAGCTCGCGATGGGGTATAAGGCGTGCGGGGTGCTACACTGCCCGTGCCCCTGCCCGCGCTGCAGGTGCGTGTACTTGCACATCACTGCACGGTTATGCTGCACACGCTGTGCATCCATCTATGATGCCTTGACACATGCTTTGAGAAGGGCTGGCAGCTACCTTATGATCACAACCACACCTTATGCGTGCAGCAAGCTTTACTTTACACGCGGTCCATCCCACCAGGGGCATTGCAGCCACTTGATTTAGTCCTGCAGACGACCTGCCAGCAAACCTAGCTATGACACAACGGAACCTGCTGTGCTGTCACTTGAATGGTTGCACACGCTTGAGCTGCTGTGCGTTGTCGCTGCTGCAGGTACCCGGGCACTGCTGACAGCAGCGACTACGCCGCTATTGCGGTAGTGCAGCAGCTTGCTGCATTTGGGCCAATGCGCTGCATCTGCACGCATGGAGCGGCTGATGGCTTCACTCCGCTGGCTTCCCAGTTTTACAGAGGCGCATACAGTGCCAGCCTCACCTCGCTAGCAAGGGGGCTGCCTGATGCTTACGACTTCAGCATATGAGACATATCAGACATGTTGATTCCGTGCTTGTTTGGTGGCATGATGATTGGTTGGTTGTTGGCGCACTCCAGCTGGTTGTAGTATGCAGCATGATGATAGCTCAGCAGCAGTGACTCACTCGGAGTGCAATGAATGTGTGGTGAGGATGGAGCTGTCCCTGGCCTCACAATTCTATCAGGGTGCGTGCAGCGGCAGCCTCACCTCGCAAGCAAGGGCGCTGCCTGATGCTTACGACTTCAGCATATGAGACATGTGCCAGGCACTGCAAACACGAGACAGCACACTGTGTGACAGCTGGCAGCTCGGCGCTGCTGCGGCGGCATACACCGGCAACCTGATTTTGCTGGCAAAAGGCGCTGTGTACAGCTGCTTGATGCTTATGAATTTCTCCATTTGAATGCATGTGCCGGGCAGCTGTGTCTGGTGCTGCCAGCTTGGCGCTGCTGCTGCGGCACACTGTGCTGTGGCACAGCGGAAGCTTCACCTTAGCCACACTGCTGCTGGCAGCGCCTTGCGCTTTCGAGTTTACAATGCGGATGGCTGTGGCAATAACAGTTTATGTTTGATACCACCAGCTACCGTAGCGGTGAGTTGCATGCATGATGGCATTTTTGCCATGAAGTGAGAGGGGGCGTGCACGCGGTGCAGTGTGCCTGCTGCAGTCAAGGCCCGATGCTGTTGGGTCAGTGTGTAAAAAGAGGCATGCGCTGCACAGCACAGATCAAAATGCAGGCAGTATGCCAGCCATACTGTGGTGATGCCCTGGCAGCACGTGCAACTCAGTGCTGGTTTCTTTGCGCCAGGTTGTATTTTAGCTG
This sequence comes from Tetradesmus obliquus, assembly GCA_030272155.1. Classification (NCBI taxonomy): domain Eukaryota; kingdom Viridiplantae; phylum Chlorophyta; class Chlorophyceae; order Sphaeropleales; family Scenedesmaceae; genus Tetradesmus; species Tetradesmus obliquus. The sequence goes on from CP126204.1 coordinate 4,070,516, forward strand.
GCTGGGGAGCGCTGAGCGCCCGTTGTCTGATTAAGGACGACAAAATTTACATATGGCCATACATGGTCAATAGGACAGTCAACTGTGAATGACAGCGGTATGAAGCAGTACAGCAGGCATACACACACCCCAATACATGAAATTTACACTACTGCCCCTCCTGCTTCTTGCAAGGAAAATATAAACCACACACACCTGTGTTGAGGTTGACAACCATGGAGTCACTGACAAGGTGTCACTACCAGGACTACGGCTGACTACAAGAGCGCTGAAGACCGTCAGTGCCGTTGCCCCCAAAAGGCATCATGGCCTTTTGGGACGGCGCTGACCAGGTGTTGTTATGAATGCAGCTAATACAAAAGACACATAGGAGCAGAAGCAGGAGCTGCACATGCTTGCAATCTGAGGTTCAGCAGCCATGGTGGCCTTTTGGGGGACCATTTCTAGCCGTGTGAGTACTCATTATGCTGCATGATACTTGGAATGATTGACCTGCTTGCACATTGTACCAATTTTAGACTGGCTAGTTCTGGCTGCAGCTGGGCTGCAAACTGGTTGTTGCTATGCGATTGCTGCGTACGGTGTAACTGTAGTGTGAAGCTTAAAAACGTTTTGGTTTGTTTCGCATACAGTGGTGCGCTGTCTGTATCCTGCTATGCTGGCGTGGCGACAGTCAAGGTCATGGCATGATTGCTGGTGACACCACAGGTGTGCAGCAGCAGGGCGTGGGTTAGCTGCAGTCAATAGTTTGATCGGTCGCTGAAAATTTGTGTTGTCGATATCCACTACTAGAAAAAAAAACTGTCCGTCAGTCAGTCAGTCAGTCAGTCAGTCAGAAGCCTGGCTTAGGACCTGGCCCTTGAACCCCAGGGCGATTCGAAAACGTGCAGAGGACGCAAACGAGGGCTCGATAGCAACAGAATAAAGTCAAAGTAGACATGTGAAGTCGTTTCGAAGCCGTGGGCTGGGTGCAGCGGTGTTCTGTTGCGGGGTGCTACTGCAAAACATCACGGGCTACAGCAGGAACAGCAGGCAGTGAAGCAACGATATCTGGGAAGCGATGGCGTGAGAATATTACTTTCAGCGAAAGGCGAACGGGATAGGGATGATCATGGGTGGCTGCTAAGATTGCAGGTGTTGCAGTTGCTGCCTTGAGGACAGCACCAGCAAGCACGGGTGCCTCCCATCATTACTAGATAGGAGTGACGTAGTCACGGGAAACTGCTAGTGTGCCTTAATATGAGAAGAACACCGCCTCGGCAGGGTTCGAGCAGTTTGCGTTACAATTGGAACGCAAGAGGGCCCCCACCTTGGAGCGGCGCTCGACCACTGATCACGTGCATGATGAGCCTCGTTCCTGTGAATAACCAAATCAAGCAACCCACGGATGCTCCAGCGCTGTGACGTATGCTGAGTAGTTGAGTAGTTGAGTTGTCGAGTAGTAGTAGACGTGCCTTAAAAAAAGATATGTTTGATGATCAGCAACGTTCTGAGTTATGGTTTTAGACGCTAATGCTTCTGTAGAGTCAGTCAAGCTGTCTCTCCTTGTGCTGGGCAGAAGGCCGCCATGGAACGCCTTGAGCTTGCGTGTATCCGCACAGACATCACTTGCAGCTTTCGCTGCCCTGGTCAAAAACACTGTCAGAAGCTCAGAAGATGATTCAGGTCGCTGGTGGTGCTTCGCTTACCAGTTGTGAGTGCACGGCAGCTTCGCAGCTTGGTCGTCTCCGGTGCCTCATGACCTGCAGCTTCGCAGCAATGGAGGCGTGATTTGGACGAGCTTGCATGTGTTCGTTTTATGCTTTTCTGTCAGGTTGAACCAAATGATATTCAGGCAATCCTGGTGTACCTCACGCAGTGGATTATGCAAAGCTCGCCTAACCTGTTCGTATCCTTGCACACCTGCAGTTTTGGGCACCAGGTGCCTATCCTGTCCGACGAGGCGCTAAATGAAGCCTTGAGCTACTTTGATGAACAGCAGCAGCAGCTGGGTGGTGATGCAGCAGCAGGAGCCTGTCAGCTGCTGCTGTACCCCATCCAGGGTCCTCCACCCTGGTCTCTGTCAGAGTACTTGGCGGCAGTGCAGCAACAGGATGCCGCAGACGGCGAGGCACAAGATACCAGCAGCAAGGAGCATGATCAGCAGAAGGGCCAGGCAGTAGTGCAGCCATCCCAGCAACACGAGCCTCCAAAGGGCCAGGCAGCAGCACAGCTGCCGCAGCAGCAACACCAGCAGCAGCTGCAGCAGCAAGGGGCGCCGGTTGCACCACTGCAGACACTCCAGCCAAGTGGCACCAAACATCACCAACAGCAGCAGCACCAACAGCAGCAGCAGCAACAGCAGCAGCAGCAGCAGCAGCAGCAGCAGCAGCAGCAGCAGGCACTGCCTCCATCTGCGGGTACTGCTCAGGGCCTGCCACCAGCTGCCGCTCCAGCAGCAAATGCAGCAAATGCAGCAAATGCAGCAAATGCAGCAAATGCAGCAAGTGCAGCAAGTGCAGCGCTGATGCCTGGCGCACAGTTTATTCCTGTGCTTGTGCCTGTGGGTGGCCAGCAGGTGCTGCTGCAGTTGTTGCCTGCAGCTTGCTTGCGGCAGCTGCAGGCGCGGCCGCTGCCACTGCCGCTGTCGCCGCCGCCGCAGCAGCAAGTGGGCGGGGGTCTATCGCGGCACGCGTCTCTGTCTGTCGCTGCACCCGGTGTGGCTGATAATGCTGCTGCAGTGAGCTACTCCAACTGCAGCAGCCCTGTCAGGACAGCGCGACTGAGCAGCACCAACAGCTGCGGCACTCTGCTGCAGCAGCAAGAGCTGCGGCAGCGGCATAATGCTGGTGTGCATAGGGGTATGGCCGGTTGCTATGCGGCTACTGGGCTGTCTGCAGCAGCAGCAGCAGCAGCAGCAGCAGCAGCAGCAGCAGCAGCAGCAGCAGCAGCGTCAGCTACTGCCTCGCAAGCTGTGGAATCTGCTGGCCGCCGCCAGCAGCAGCTGTGGACGCCAGGCGCCATGCAGCAGCTGCCACTAGCACCAGCACAAGTTGTGCTACCACCACCAGCAGCAGCAGCAGCAGCAGCAGCAGCAGCAGCAGCGGTGGCTGGTGTGTTACTGGGCAGTCCAAGTGTCGAAGCAGCAGCAACAGCAGCAGCACCACCAGCAGCAGCACTGCCCAGAGCTGCACGCGGCACCAGCAGCAGGGCGCCGGATGGTGAGTATTGCTGCCCCGCCAATCCTGCATAATGTCTGCATGCGTGCAGGGCCCAGGAGCAACAAATCTGGTTGTTGAGGCAGGACATGCTAATTGTTTGATGGCTGCTGCATGTTAGATGCGCCCGCACCCAGCCTGTCCTGCAAACTGCAAATTGTCCTGCATTGCAGCCTGCAGCAAGAAACTGGACAGGCCTTTGAAGCGGCACACAGCCGTGCTCTTTTCACATTTCGCCCCTTTCCTGATTCATTTGCAGCATCCCAGTTCTTTGCTGCACTGTGCTGCCCACAATATCTTGCCAAACCAATATCTAAATAGGACGATTCTAGGCATGGTAAAAGCATAACCAATATCAGGTGCAGGGCACAGCCTCGACCCGCAGCAGCACGCGCTGCGCCTGCAGTCCATGGCAGCACCATGCTCCTTAGACATGCAGTCACCTCATCCATCCCGCTGCACTGTGATGACTGCACCCTTCCCTGCTGCAACCTGCTGCTGCTGTTGCCGCAGGGCGCTGCCTGGACCCGCAGCAGCATGCGCTGCGCCTGCAGCACATGCAGCAGCGCGCAGCAGCGCTGTTTGGCGGGGCAGTGACTCAGCACTGGCGCATCCTTGATCACAAGTGCATTCACTGCCAGCTGTGCATGAAGGATGTCACACCGTATGCAGCATACCACCCTGACTGCCTCAGGTTGGTGCCAATTTTTGTGATATTGTTAAATGCAGCTGTGTTGCGGGCAGCTGGCAATCTGCAGTGGGTTGCTAACAGCTGCAGCCCATAATATATAAGTACATGCTTCTGCTGCATTTGACTTAGCTGACCAGCCACGCCTGCCGTGTTTGACCAGGCCACACCAAGTAGGTTTGGCCAAGACAGACCAGCTGGGTTTGACCCCAGCCACTCCGCAACTCGCAATGTTCTGCCTGCCTGCCTGCCTGCCTGCCTGTCTGCCTGCCTGCCTGCCTGCCTGCCTGCCTGCCTGCCTGCCTGCCTGCCTGCCTGCCTGCCTGCCTGTCTGCCTGCCTGCCTGCCTGCCTGCCTGCCTGCCTGCCTGCCTGCCTGCCTGCCTGCCTGCCTGCCTGCCTGCGTGCCTGCGTGCCTGCGTGCCTGCGTGCCTGAACCTGTCTACTGCCCTTCTGCTGTGCAGGAAGCACTTCATCCGGCACCACGAGGTACGCGCAAGCAGGCTCACTTCCTCCACATATGTGTGCTTCAGCTCGGCGCTTGTTCTCTTTTGAGATAGGATAGTTACGTGTGGGTCCTGGCACCATATTGACCTCTTTGCAAGCATGCTACGAGCATGCTTCAGAACCCCCAGCACCGCGCCAGCACAGCAGCACTGTCCAACACAGCAGCGTTGTTGGGGCAGTCCAGTGGCCATTTTGGTGCATGGTGATGTTCGCGCATGCCCATGCTCACTCATGACATCCACTTGCTTGTGCCGCCTGTGCTGCTGGTGCTGCTGTTGCAACTTTGGTTCATCAGGACGTGCTGAGGGCTGCAGGCATTGACGTGCTGAGCTGGTGCAAGGGCATTCAGCTGGGGAAGCGCAAGCTGGCAGCCCTGCAGCAGCAGCAGCAGCAGCAGCAGCAGCAGCAGCAGCAGCCACAGCAGCAGCAGATGGTCGTTCTGTGTGGTCAGTTCAACGCACCTGAGCAGGTCGACAGAGCATTGCTGCAGCAGAAGCAGCAGAAGCAGCCGCAGAAGCAGCAGCAGCAGCAGCAGCAGTGCAAGCTCTCGCTGCAGCTGAGTGTGCTGCAGCCAGCAGCAGATGCTGCAAACATGGGCCCTGCATCAGGCTGTTGCAGCAACAGCAGCAGCGGCAGCACACACCGCCTGTTTGAGGCAGCTGCTTGCCATGGCAGCTGCAACAGCAGCGGGGCGGTATGGGGCAGCATGGCAGCTGCTCCATGCCAGTGGAAGCCAGCCTTTCAGCAGGCATCAACAGCAGCAGCAGCAGGGTTAGCTGCCACCACAACCTTTGACAGCTCCTTGACTGCTGAGCACAGTGGCACCTGCGAATTCAGCGGCACTGTAACTGTGGACAGGCTGCAGCCGGCAGTGTGTGATGTTGCGGGTGGTGGCGGCAGCAGCAGCAGCCAGCTTAGCAGCATTTTGGGATGGGTGGCTAGCCCAGATGCTGCTGGCCGGCAGCAGCAGGACCAGGCACTGCACCAAGGGTTGGCTGCATATGACTGGGGCACCAGCAACGCCAGCACGCAGCTGCTCACCAGCAACAGTGGCTGGCCAGATGAACCTACAAAGATCCCTGATGCAGCTGACCCTCAGCAGCAGCAGCAGCAGCAGCAGCAGCAGCAGCAGCAGGGTGATCTTGCCAAGGACTTTGTTGCATTCGACCAAAGTGGCTGCAGCCAGCAGCAGTATGACAACATCAGCAGCAGCATGGGATGGCCTGCTGCAGACAATGTGAGCGGCAGTCAGGGGCCCGATAATGACCACACTGACAGCAGCATGGATTGGGACACCTTGCTGGAAGCTGTGTTTGACAGTGATGATGATGTGGCAGCCGCCTGGAGCAATGAAGGCTGTTTTGCGGCAGATGCTGCTGCCGTTGGTGACCTTGGAGCAGCAGCAGCAGCAGCAGCAGCAGCAGCAGCCGACGAGTCAGCTATGATGGACTGGGTGGGCACAGGCCAGCAGCAGCGAACAGCAGAGATTGTTACTGCTGCGGCTGCTGCTGCTGCTGCACCACCAGAAGCAAGTCCTCCTGCAGCTGCTGCAGGTGCAGAAGTGCATGCGTTGCCTAGTGCAGCTGCTGCTGCTGCTGCTGCTGCGGCGGCGGCGGCGGCGACGGCGGGAGATGATGCTGTGGCATCCATCAAAGGGGTGTGGGATGAGTGGAGGTCGGATCCCAGCTGCTGCACCGCTGTGCCACGCTCCCTTGCACACTTGCTGTAAGGTACTGCAGCCTGGCACAAAGGTTAGTTAATGTGATGTAGTGCATGCATGCCTTGGGATACTGGCCCTGTGGGCCTTGGCATTTATGCAATGCACTGAAGGTTTGGATGTCGAGGCTGGGGCATGGCGGCACACACTTGTGATGCTGAAAGTGCTGTGTACAGGTGCAAGGGTTATAGAGGTTACACCATGGCGCAGTTGCGTCACTGGCTACATTGCAGGAAGATGTATTCACATAAGCACTGTTGTGTTCAAACGCCGGCGGACACAAGTGATGCTGGCTCATTGCATTTGACCAGCTGCACTGCCAGAGGTGTTGTGAGCACCCAATTTAGATTGCAGCGTGAAGCGTGGAGTCAGGCGTATGCACTTGTTACGCTGGGTGGCACTGGTGCTGCTGCTGTGGTGGCGGCTCTAGCAGTGACAGCAGGATTTGGCTGTTGCGTAGAGATGCATTGAAGTTCTTGTCTTTGGTGGGTGGGCTTTGCATTAGCCACATTACCGTGCTCTCAAAGCGCGCGCTAGGTGCTGTTTCAGCGGCGTGATCGTGGATGTTACACGCAAAGCAGTGAGTTGCATGTGTTTTGCATGATGTGTTGCCTAGGCTTCTCCTGAAAAACTTGCATGCAGCAGCTTCTGCGTCTCTGACCTTTTCGAGTGCAGCATTTGGCAGCTGTGGCGGGAACCTGTGTGTGTGTGTTTTCCCCTGCACGTGAATAGTCTTGTCCAGTGCTGGTTATACTTCTTGGCAGGCTGGCAAGCAGGCAAATACTTTCTGCCCTGCGCTGCCTAACTTGCTGCACAGCTACCACCATTGCTCTGCTTGCCTTCAGCCATTTCTGAGTGCACAGCTGTTGTGCCTCGGGTCAGTGCACAGCTGTTGTGCCTCGGGTCAGTGCACAGCTGTTGTGCCTCGGGTCAGTGCACAGCTGTTGTGCCTCGGGTCAGTGCACAGCTGTTGTGCCTCGGGTCAGTGCACAGCTGTTGTGCCTCGGGTCAGTGCACAGCTGTTGTGCCTCGGGTCAGTGCACAGCTGTTGTGCCTCGGGTCAGTGCACAGCTGTTGTGCCTCGGGTCAGTGCACAGCTGTTGTGCCTCGGGTCAGTGCACAGCTGTTGTGCCTCGGGTCAGTGCACAGCTGTTGTGCCTCGGGTCAGTGCACAGCTGTTGTGCCTCGGGTCAGTGCACAGCTGTTGTGCCTCGGGTCAGTGCACAGCTGTTGTGCCTCGGGTCAGTGCACAGCTGTTGTGCCTCGGGTCAGTGCACAGCTGTTGTGCCTCGGGTCAGTGCACAGCTGTTGTGCCTCGGGTCAGTGCACAGCTGTTGTGCCTCGGGTCAGCAGGCTGCCACTGAGCTCTAGCTTCAATCAGTTCAGCCAGCTCTGCCAGACGCTTGTGTGTGTGTGTTTTGAGCTGCATGTGAGGGCCTGTCTGGTGCAGTGCTGGTTACACGTCACGGCAGGCTGGCAGGTACATACTAGAAGCCCTGTGCTGCCTCCAGTGCTGGTTACACTTCTTGGCAGGCTGGCAAGCACGCAAATACTTTCTGCCCTGTGCTGCCTCACCGGCTGTACAGCTGCCACCATTGCTCTGCTTGCCTTCGTCCATTTTTGCAGTGCACAGCTGTTGCTCATCAACCCAGCAGGCTGTCAGTGATTCTTTAACCTTTTTTGCCGTAAGGCTGAGTCCTAGCACACCTTGTGTACTGCTTGGTAGAGCTGTGCCTGATAGACCAGCTTCAATTCGTGATTCGTCCTGTATGTGGCTGTTATGCTTGCCGTTTGCATCTGAAGACGTTTTTTAAGGCGCAGCTGCAGCCACGCCCCTATAGCATATACAATGCTGGCAAGAACTGTGCACAAATACACTACAGAGCTGCTCTGCATGGCATTAACACTAGTTACGCTTTTGGGGTTGGCTGCAAACCAGGGCTTGCGGGCCAGAGCTGCTGCGTAGAGGCTTTGTTTTGTTGCAGCTCCTTTGACACTACAGAGTTGCCCCGGACCCGTCAATGCTGGATACTCTTTCAGTTTGTGAAGTACATTATTACATGCGTGACCAAGGCTGGGCCTGGCGGCGGCTGCAGTCCTCTGATACAGGGCCCTGTATTGCAGTTGTTGCAGCTGTTCCCTTTTTTTTGGCCTGGCGCTTTGTACCAGGCACTATGAAGCAGTAGCGTGGTCTTTCAAGAAGAAGTGCTCTCTCGCTGCCATCAAAGCAGGGTGCAGGTTTGGAGGCATGCTGAGGCGTCATTTGGCGCAATGTGAAGCTGCACGTGTGCGCTGTTGCATACACTGCCACATACATTGCACACACATACACTGCTTAGCAAACTCATACACACTTTTAGACATTGTGCAAATTGCCCCATATGTTGTTTGCATCAACAGCGGACCTGCAGCACAGCTGCACACTGTTGCACGTGTGCACCTGCCATTGCCAGAGCTGCGATATGATCAAATGTCATGCTGTGTGCAGGGCAATGTGTTTGGGTTACCCAGCTTGTGTTGGCGTGCCCTCTTGATCTGGAGCCATGCCAGCATGCTTTACAAGCATGCTTTACAAGCATGCACAGTACTCACACTGTCCGTCTGCATGCCAGTGCGTTGCTTTTGGATGCGGCAGCTGTCAACGATTGATTTGCTGCTGCGCTCTTTTGTTTGTCATTGCAGCATTCAGTATGCTGAGCAAAACCGCATGCCGCAGGCGCAGATGGTGTGTGGTATGCACATGTGCATTCGACGGGTGCATATGATTGTGCATGCGGTGGGCGCAGATGGTGTGTGCCCAACCCAGTCGCTGGGTCAAATTCTGGACGTGCCGCGCCTTGTGCAGCAGCAGACGTCACTAGGTGATCTGTCAGCTGCTGATCTGCCTGTCTGCATGATCTGCTGTGCGCTGTGCACTGATGATTGTCACTAGGTGATCTGTCAGCTTCTTTCTGCTGCTTGGGGGATGGTGCGCGCCATCCGCCCGGGCGTACCTACAGGCCTTTTGTACAGCGCTCCTAGCTGCATCGCATGCATGTAGTAGGCATGCCGAATGTTAGCTGCTGTGGTGTTGTGATGATGCAGCTCAGTGTTGTGTTGGGCCAATGGCAGCAGGGCAGGATGTGCAGATAGTCCTGTGTAGGGATCTGTTGCAACGGAGAAGGCGAGCTATGATGATGATGCGGCCTTGTACATGCAGCCCTGTGTGTTGGCATGATTTGCATTCGGGAAGCAGCTGCCGGATGTGCAGCGCGCCCGTGCATTCTGTACGTAGGGTTGTGCCACAGCACAGTTGGCACTTGACACGCCGATTGGATGTGCACGGACAAGGCGCGTATCGCAGCAATCCCATTGTTGGTGTTGGCTGCAGCAGGTGCATTCGTATTCATCTGGCTAGCGGTTTTGGGCTGCATCATGATTGTTTAGAGTCACACACATTACATGATGTACAACATGGGAGTGTTTTTGCTCAAGGTTGCAGCGCCATGGCGGTTTTTCCTGATGCAGTGGATGTGCAGCTGTTATGCATGTGCGAAGGGTTCACCGTGTCACCCTGCTTTACGGCTGTGTTCAAATCAGGCTGACATCTGCATTTTGGCTCACACTGTGCTGCAATGACTGGCTTTGTCCAGGTTCTGCTTTTATCAGGCTACTATAGTAACCATGTTGCGGCAATTGCTTGGTGAGGGTCGACACCACCTTCAGTTAGGCTGTGTGGTGTGCTGCTGCATCTCATAGTCTGCAATTGCCATGTGGACTCCACTGTTGGTTTTGCGCAACACACTGAGTTTGTTTCGCTCTGAAGTCAGTTGACTCCATGAGCCGAAGTGACGGCTGGATGGCGCAGCTTCTGTGGCTGGGCCCATGCCCCAAGGCATGGCAGACTTGCGCAGCCATGCAGTGTGTGTGGTGTTGATGTAGCGGCAGCTACTACAGCATGCCGTAGCCTGCGCAGGCTCCGCATGCACATTCATGTAGTTGTGGGCAGTCTTTTTTGCAATGGGTGGTCACAGTTGTAGACAGCACGATGGACGCATGCATGTGCGTGCCGTGTGCCACAGACATCTGAACTGCATGCACCTCCTGCTGTGTTGTGTATCTAATGCTCTGGGCCTGAAAGCGCTGCAAAAACCTGGAAGCGTTTCTGTGGCAGCCGCTACCGCTGCTGCTGTAGCCTTTGTGGGATTGCTGCTGTGGGTTACGCTCTGATGCCGGATCTACTTGGGACAGTGAGGCTGGTGATTAGATACTATCTAATGTACATAGTATGTATGGTGTGCATGGGGCTGTAGCTTGCTGCACAATTGTGCTGCTTATTGGCTGCTGCTCTGGCTGCCGCTGCTCCAGCAGTTTGCGCGTGACGTGCTGCAAAGCAGTCCACAGTGCATGCACTGCCTGCTGTGCTGTGTGTCTGCTGCTGAAGGCTTGGCAACACTGCAAAATGCTGGAAGCATTCTTGTGGCAGCCGATGCCGCTGCTGTGGCCTTTGTTGCGTAGTTTCTATGGGTTGCGCTCAGATTCTGGCCCCACTTGAGACAGTGAGGCTGATATGCATCTGGTGTCTTTCAGGCTATAGCTTGTTGCAAAAGTGTGTGCTGCTTGTTGGCTGCTGTTGCTCCTCATCTTGCGCGGGCATGCCGCAAAGACATTTGCAGCCCATTTGCAAGACTCCCCTGCTGCTGTGTCGTGTATCCAATGCTCTGTGCCTGGAAGCACTGCAATATTCTGGAAGCATTCTTGTGGCAGCCGCTACCGCTGGCTGCTGTCGTTTCTGTTGTATTGCTGCTGTGGTGAGGTTCTGAAGCTGGGCCCATTGGGACAGAGAGGCTGGTGTCAGGCACAGACTCATTTGGGCTATCACAGATCTTGTGAACACGTTGTGTGCTGCATATTGGCTGATGCTCTGGCTGCTGCTGCTCCTGCAGACTGACTGACTGACTGGCGTTGAGTACCATGGTTGCTTACACTGCTACTAGCAGTATAGTATACTGCAACTTGGTAGATTAGTTGCTGTCACAACAGTACTGGATGTTGCCATTGGAGTATCAGACAGCAGGCTTGCATCACATAGGCATTGGCCGCTTGTGCAGCAGTGCTTGTGCTGCAAGCTATCTTTCCCGAGTGTGAGTGGCTGCAGGTCAGATCCTGGACACCAGGTGACAGCAGTAGCGCCCTGGATGATTCGAATGTTGCAGATGGGTAACTTCACGCTATGGCAAATGTGTCAGTCCTGGCCCAACACATTTTGCAGGTTGTTGCAGCAATGCAATGATCAGCTGCTGCCCAGCAACATGTAAATTGCTACAACATATGCACCAGTTTATGTCGTCCAGCACCTAACAATGCAACCCATACAAACAGACATGTCATGCTCAGCAACCTAGCTCCCACCAAAACAAAGGTCGTTGGCTATGGATCAACTGCTCATGACACGTGCTGCTTGCATCGAGCTAGGGGTGGCGCCTGCTGGATATCCCTGCAGCAGCTGCTGCAGGTGGGAGTATCTACAAGTCCTTGCAGCAGCCACGGCAGCTGTACGTACAGCCTGTATACAGGCCTGCAGCAGCTGCTTCTGCATGCCTTCACACGCCTACGCGCCGCCTGGTGGGTGTGAGTGCTACACCCAGTCATGCTGCGCATGCACCTGCCTGTAAGCAGTCGCGTCACCAGCGCCGCCTCCTTGTGGTGACGTACTCTGTGTTCACCAGCGGCAGCAGCAGCGCATGCACACCAGGCGTCTCCGAGGGCCTATCGTCATCATTCAAACCGCCAAAACCCTCAAACCCATCACCCTCAAAACCCTCGCCCTCATCGCTTCCTTCAAACTCAGCCTCTGCTGCTGCAGCAGCTGCTGCCTTTGCTGCTGCTGCTGGAGACTTCCTGGGCGCAGAGTAGCTGGCAGCAGGGCCGGCAGCAGCACGGGGAGTGCTCTTGGCAACTGGATCAAAACTGCAAACCTCGTTGAGGCTGCTCATGCTGTTCAGGCTGTCTTGAGCTGCAGGTGCAGCACGTGCTGCCACTGGCTCATCTGCCTCCCATTGCTCCATCTGCTGCTGCTGCTGGGACTGGTCGTCACCCGCATACGCACCACTGCCGCGGTCGTCACTCCTCTCAGCAGCAAGCAGCGAGCCGCCTAGCAGAGTGCCTGAGGCGCTCCTGCTGGCCGCGTAGCCAGTGCCGCTGCTGCTGCTCCGACGCCGGCTGTAGATGCTGTGTGCAGCTCCAGCAGCGCCGCTGCTGCTTGCGCCAGCTGCGATTGCGCTAGCTGTAGCTGTAGCTTGGGTGTCAGCTGCTGCTGGCAGCACCTTGTTGCCGCTGCTGCTGCGTGATATGCGCCTGCTAGGGCTGCCCTTGAGTGCAGACAGCAGCGCAGACCCGGCCTTCTTGAACCCTGCTCCTGCCCCAGTGCCAGTGCTGCGCTTGGGCACCGCAACCTCACATGGCTCGTCATGCAGAGCACCTGCCGCTGCTGCTGCATGCTCGTTGTCAGTGCTGCTGTGTCTGACACTGTGTGTCATACTTGCTTGCCGAGCCGCAGCAGCGGCAGCGTAGCCGCCGGCAGGAGAAAGTGCTGCAATAGGTGTGCCTGTGTGTGCTGTTGCTGCCACTGTGCGCACGCGCCGGGCGCCGCTGCCAATGTGCGGCAGCTTGCGCGCTGATAGGGCGCCAAAGCCGCCAACGCTGCGTAGCACAGGAGTGATGGCACTCAAGAATGCTGTTGGAGTGTTGGCTGAAGCTGCTGCAGCTGCTGCAGCGGCAGCCGGCTGCGGCGGTGTGGGCGTAGCAGGCACTGCTGCACAGCTGCTGCTGCTTGCATTGCCAGCAGCACTACCAGTAGCAAGCGTGGCTCCAGCATAGGATGGGGCAGCTGCCGCCGGTGCTGCTGCTGCTGCTGCTGCTGCACCATCCTCATGTAGTTCCACCTCCACGTCTTCCAGCTGCAGCAGCTCTTCTTCATGCTGCTGCTGCTGCTGCTGCTGCTGCTTGAACCACGGCAACGGCTGCTCCTGCCTTGCTGCTGCTTCTGCTGCTGGCCTCTCACCCTGCCCGGCCTCTTCAAACAGACCCAGCAGCTGCCGCGACACAGCAGCCTCTGCTGCAGCAGCTGGCACACCAAGCTCAGCAGCAGCCGCTGCAGCAGCACCAACCAGGCGCTGCCGCTTTGAAGCAGAGCAGCTGGCAGGTGGTGTGCTTGCTCCTGCTGCTGCCTGCTGCTGCTGAACGTCCTGGCAAACATCAGCGGCGTCTGCTGCTGTTGCGCTGCCAGGCTGCATGTGCATCTGCTGCTGCTGCTCCTGCTCGACCGCCACCTCAGCCTCGCCACCGCTGGCACTGCCGGGTGTTGTTGCTAGTGCCAGCCCATCCGCTGGAGTGAAGAACTGCTCCCGAGCCTGCAGCTTGCTGCAGCCCGTCGTGCTGCAGCCTGCAGCTGCTTCCCCAGCAGCAGCAGCAATCTTGCTGCTGGTCTTGCTTGCGCTGCCTGGAGTGAACTGCAGCGGTGTGTAGAATGCCTCTGAGTCATCGTCAGCTGTCGAGCTGGCTGGACTGGCCTCTCCCGCTGCTGTTGCTGCTGTGTCTGGTGCCAGTGGAAGGGGCGGTGTCTGCATGCTGGCTGCAGCAGCAGCAGGGCCAACAGCGCTACCCAAGTCCAGCGTTGCGATTGGCCCCTTGCGCACGCGCCTGCTGCTGCCTGACAGGATGCTGCCGTCTGCTGCTGCCTCGCCAAGGATGTTGCTGCAGCTGCTGCCTGGTGCGCCCACGCCTGACAGCCTGCAAAATGCACATGCGGACATTGCATGGATGAGAAGCAAGCAGTATAAGGGGCACTGTGTCAGTGAGGCTGGCGCATACACCTATGGGGTTTGCAGTGCTGTTCTACATGAACCACAACCGAACGTTGTTTCACAGGAAACAGTACCACACGCGTACTGCCAAACGTGTGGCAGGCCATAGCATGCTGAGATTGCTCACAGCTCAGGACACGACACCATGCAGCATGCACACACAAGCTCCAGGGCTGCGCGCACCTGAACCGAGGTGGCGTGACAGCGCCACGAGTCCCCGTGTCAGCTGCTGCTGTGAATGCCAGCCAGGAGGCCTGCTCAGGGTTGAGGCTGCTGTCATCTGCTGCTGCTGCACTCTCGTCACTGTCCCCACCAGCAGCAACATCAAAAGCAGCAGCGCCTTCAGCAGACGCTGCTGCGGCCTTGCCTTCCACTGTCCCAGGGCTGTCAGGAAGCATCCAGCACAGCGTTGGCGAAGGCCGTCCTGCAGCACTCACACTGGCTGCTGCTGCTGCTGGCGCTGCCACACTGCCGCGCCCTTTGCCGCTGCCTACACGGCCGGCCCGGCTGCCTCTGCCGCCCCGCCTGCCGCTGCTGCCAGTCACAACAGCAGGACTGCCGCTGCCGCCGCCACGCACACTAGCTGGGCTAGCACTGACGGCGCTGCTGCCAGCTGAAGCTGTACTGCTGATGGACTGGCTGTAGCGCTGGAGCGACCATGCTGCCAGCCTCTCTGCAACCTCCTCAATATCTGCCCCTGCAGGGATCACTGGCGAGTCCGCCAAGCACCCAGTGCCAGCACTGCTGCTGCCACGGACTACTGCTGCTGCTGCTGCCGAAGGGCTCTTAGAACCGCTGGCCACATAGCCGAAGCCAGGGCTGCTGCTACCGCGGACTGCAGCTGCTGGACTGTCTGCTGCTGCTGCTGATGCGGGGCTCTTCACCCCACTGGGCACATAGCCGAAGCCAGGGCTGCTGCTGCTGCCTGCTGCTGCTGCTGCTGCCGGGCTGCACCCTGGGCTTGAGGGGCTATGCGCACCACCGCCGCTGCTGCTGCTGTACCTGGGGATCCTGGAAGCAGGGCTACTGATAACAGGCAGCTCAGATTTCTCCGCATCTGCATCTGCTGCTGCTGTTGACACAGAGGGCTGAGCAGCACTGGCTGCTCCTGCAGCAGCTGGTGAGGCCACACCATCTGCTGCTGGGGGAGATTCAGGAGCAGCTTTGCCTCTGCGCCTCTCCCTGGGAGATGCAGACGCCACTGCTGCTGCTGCTGCTGGGGTGCTTGCTGCACCATCTGCAGCAAGCACCCCAGCCTCAAAGTCTGCAGCCATTTCTGCATCTGCTGCCTGGATACATGCCTGCTGCTGCTGCTGCTGCTGCTGCTGGGCTTGGCTGCCAGCTGGCGCAGCTTGTGGTGAGAAGCTTCTGTTGGGGCTGGGGGCGCACCACTGCGCGACAGACTCCCATGCCTCTGCTGATGTCATGCCAGCAAATGCGGTGCCGGCCAGCCCAGGCGTCAGCGGGCTGAAGGGTGATGAAGGACCTGCGGCAGCTGCACTGGCTGCTGCTGCTGCCACTGGAGTGCCTGTGTGTGCACTGTAGCCGCCGCCGCTGCTGCTGCGTGCTGGTGGGCGCTTGGCGCTGGCTGCGGTTGCTGGTGAACACCCTGCGTTTGAGACACGGCGGCTGCCGCCCGCTGCTGCTGCTGCCGTTGAAGCCACCGTGGGTACAACAGGGGTCCTACCAGTACCAGACAGCGATCTGCTCCTGAGGTTGCGACCTGAAGCTGCTGCTGCTGCCACCGCTGCTGCTGCAGGTGTGCCATGTAGGTAGCCCACACCAGCAACAGTGCCGCCTGGCAATGGCCGTTTCACGCCAGATGCCTTGACAGCAGAGCTGCTACTGCTGTTGCCGCTGATCTCACCAGAAACAGACATTGCTGCTGCCTCTCCAACAGCCTCAGGCTGCTGCTGCTGCTGCTGTGCAGGCACCTCTGCTTCTGCCATGCAAGACAGATCAGGTGCAGACACAGCGGACCTTGCTGCCCCTGCGCCAGCAGCCGCAGCAGCTGGGGCTGCCAGGGACAGGATGCTGCTCCTGCAGCGAGCGCTGCGTGGCAGTGGGCTGCTGTCCCTGCTGCTCTTGTACTGCCCCCAGCTGGCCTGCAGGTCCTCAAACGTAGCTGCCATTGCCTCTACACCTGCCCTGCCTGGCGAAGCAGCTGCACCAGGCTGCTGCAGGCCCTGCTCTGCTGCAGCAGCTGCTGCTACTCCAAAAGCGGGCGACGAGGCGCGCAGCATGCTGCTCCTGCTGCTCTTATGCGCACTGCGCAGCAGCGGGCTGCTGTCCCTGCTGCTTTTGTACTGACCCCAGCTGGCTTCCAAGTCATGGAAAGCTGCTGCCATCGCGTCACTCTTGGATGCTGCGGGTGACGGTCCTGGTGCTGCTGCTGCTGGCTCCGCTGCGTCCTGCCTCTGCAGCTTCTCAAGTGCCAGCCTTGGCACTCGTGCAGGTGATGCTGCCTGTGCCTCACCACTGCTGAAGCTGCTGACACACATGCTCTGGCTGACAACGCCTCCCCGACTGTAGCGCCGCGGCTGCTGCTGCTGCTGCAGCTGCTGTGGGCTGGCATTCAGGCTCTTGCACACACTGCGGCTAGCAGGGCCAGGGCTGGCATCCCTGCATGTCTTGTAGCTGTCCCAGGTCACTTCTAGGCTTGCCAGCTGAGCCACTAGCTGCGCGTGCTGCTCCTGCGAAGCAGCTGCCGCCTGTGGAGACCTGCCAGGGGTGCGGCAGCGAGCAGGGCTCACTTCAGCTGGCGTGCGCGAATAGCTCCTGCTGCTGCTGCTGCTGTTGCTGCTGCTGCCTTTCACTCCTGCTGCTTCAGCCTCCGCTGCTGCCGCCACTGCCAGCGCTGCAGCAGCAGCTGCTGCCTCAGCAGCCAGCTGCTGCTCCTCCTGTTCACGCATTGCTGCCAATCGCTGCTCTTCCTGCTCACGAGCTGCTGCTGCTGCGGCCACCGCTTCAGCCGCTGCAATGGCTGCAGCTTCTGCTCTCGCTGCCTCAGCAGCAGCAGCAGCTGCCTCCTCTGCCTCTTGCTGCTCCTGCTCTGCAGCTGCCTGTGCCGCGACGGCTATAGCAGCTGCTTCAGCCACCAGCTGGGCCTCAAGCTCAGCAAACAGCTGCGAGTCTTTCTCTCGCGCTGCTGCAGCTTGTGCCTCCGCTTCTGCCGCTCGCACTGCTGACTCTGCTGCTGCAGCCGCCTGCTGTGCCATGACCTCTGCTTGCTCAGCAGCATGCTCAGCACCCAGGGCCTCAGCAGCACCCCCACCTGCAACAGCCGCTGCTGCTGCTGCAGCCATTGCTGCTGGGGCCTTGCCAGGCTGGCTGCGCCGTGTTGATACCGCTGACTGCCGCCTGCTGCTGATTGTGCTGCCAGCAACGCTGGACCGCCTGCTGTCGCTGGCCCGCTTGGCTGCTGCACCTCCTGCAGAGACCCTGCTGGCAGCAACGCTGCTAGCAGTGGGCTTGCTGCCGCCACTGGACGTGCTGACAGCAGAAGCCTTGGCCTTCGTCCTAGTAAGCCGTGGGCTGGTGGTGACCGCCGGTGCGGCCAGCACGGCTGCTGCTTCCTGGGTGCCTGCACTCCTAGTAGGGAACTTTCCAGCAGCTGCTGCTGCTGCTGCAGCAGCAGTGGCTGCCGCAGGGCTGGAGCTGTTGTCGCTGCCTGTGGTGGCAGCGGCCACAGCACTGGACCGCTGCTGCTGCGGCTGTGGTGCTGCTGCACGAGCAGCGCTTCTAGCTGCTGTCTTAGCAGGTGGTGTGATGCTGTAGGGGACCAGCCCAGCCCCGCATGCATTTTCAGGCCAGTTGGGCCCTCCAGGTGTCACCAGCATAGTGAACTTGCCTGCAGGAGCAGCGCTGGGAGTTGCTGGTGCAGACGTTGCTGCTGCTGCTGTTGTGCTGCGCGCTCTGCTTCCTGTCAGTGGTGACCTGCTGGCCCTGCCAGGGGAGAGGCTCTGCGGCTTGCTGCCCTTGCTGGCAGTGCTGCCCATTGCTGCCGTGTTGAGTTCCTTGCTTGCAGCTGCTGCCTCTGCTGCTGCCGGCCGCGTCCCAGCCTGCGGGAGCCGGCCAAGCGTGCAGGACATGCAGCACGTCAGTCACAGACCGATGCTATTCTCGGCGAGCATCAAGCTGACTGGTGCGGTTACAAAGCATATAGTGAGTATGTATGCGCCTGCTTCTGCTTAACAATGGTTCATGCTGCGTGCAGGAGACGCAAGTGCTGAGCAGGAGTTTTTCTGCGCTTTCCCCAAACCCACCTTGAATATACTGCCCCTCTGGTGTGGCGTGCTGCCCCTGGAGCGTGCTGCTGCAGCATCTGGCGTTGCATGCACATCGCCAGTGTGTGGCGCTGGAAAGGGCATCAAGGCAGCACCGGCAGCAGCTCGGCTGCCAGCAGCAGCTGACACACTGCCAGTGGCCTTGCCATGCTGAGCAGCAGACCGCACTGTGCCTCCAGCTGCTGCTGACCCTGCTGTATGCGAGCTGCGGCCTGTGGCTGCAGCTGCTGGAGTGGAGTGCTGCTTGCCGCTGCCGCTGCTAGTGCTGGGCGAGGGTCCTGCTACTGATCCTGCGCTTGAGGCAGCAGCAGATGCTGGCCGCTGCGTTGCGGCTGTGCCAGCGCTTGCAGGACGCGGTGTTGTTGCCTTGCTTTTGGCGCTGCTGTGGCTGCGCTCGCCAACAGAAGCCAGCGAAGAGCGCCTGCTGCTGCTGGCTGAGGGTGGCCCACTGGGTGCTGCACGTGCAGTGTGGGTCTGCTGGTCGTGTGCTGCAGTGCCATCTGCCTTCAAAGATGTTGAAGAAGCCCTGCTGCTTGAGGCTGTTGGGGGTGTTGTTGAGTGCTGCTGGCGGCTGGAGCCACTCCCTGCTGGCACGCTGTTTCTGCTAGGCTTGGGCTTCAATCCAGCCTGGCTGATGCGCAGTGACGCTTTCTTGATAGAGAACGGACTGCTTGCAGGCTGGGTGAGCTGGGGTGGCAGGAAGCTGCCAACAGAGTTCCTAGCACGGCATTGCGAGGCCCGTGTAGGGCGAGCATAGCTGGGCAGCACAGACTTACGCCTGACCACTGCATCCGCTTCTGCTGATCGATCTTGTGGCTTTGCTGCGACGTCCCCTGCTCGCCGCTGTACAACGGCAGCACCACCTTGACGCGAACGCTGCTCAACCTCTGAAGCTGATACCATCGCTGATTATATGGTGACTACTAAGCTTATCATCATCCAAGCGGAGTCCACCGAGGCCCTACAAGTAGACAGGCACACAGCCTCAAGAGCGTTCCTGACCTGGAAACTGACTCATTGCATTCTTGTCGACAAATGAATTGTGTTTTTCATTCCTTACGACGAACAAGTAGCACGTACAGCGACATCAACAATTCAAGTTCACCTAACAACTTGTCATAACTTCAACCACCTGGACCTACATTGGGCCGCACCGAACTGCGTAGAGGGCGTGCTTGATGCTTGTCACGTTCATCAGCAACCCTGTCTCTTTGAGTGCTCCTCTTGTGACAGCACTGCTAGACTCCAATGGCCAACGGGCTGGCAACGTCTCAGTGACTGGCACGGCCAACCTCATGTGTCACCCATCACCCACTGCCAGGCATTAGTGCACAGCTGACGTTCAGCAGTAGCGTTTTCAAGGATTACCATGATCTTCCCAGGGACTTACAGCTCTGCCCATCAGCAGCCGCCCAAGCTGAATGTTGTGTGGAGCATAGAACGCATCCACCAGCCGCCTAGCCTCTGGCACAGCTTCATAATACTTGTGCTGTGCTGTCAGCGACTGCCTGTGGCTGGCTGCCCCAGCTGCCTCCATTGCTGCCCATCTATCATCTTGCACGTTTCCTGCAAGCCCTAGGAACCGCACTACACGTTTGAGCACAGTCTGTGGCGACCTAAAGAGGTCTTCTGACAGCAGCACCAGCAGCTGGTCTGGCCCAAAGTGGCGCTGCCATCCTTGCAGGAACACCCAGTACATGCCGCGCAGCACCTGCAGCAGCAGCGCAACACCAAACCAGACCAGCATGGCAGCAACAAAAGAAGCTGTTGGGTCCCACAGCCGCAGAGAAACAGAGCAGGTGATGTGGCCGCTGGGTGGCTGAGCACACGTGCGTGCAGCAGCTGACGCGCTGACACAGGCAACAGGTGTCTTGCAGCAGCTTGGCGGCAGCGCAGGTGCAAAGCACCTGGGGAGTATGATGACCAGCGCTACAGCAGCGCCACTCGTAGCAGCCTGAGTTGTCACTCGATTGGCGCTCACCTGGTCACAATGGAAGAACACCTTCTCATTGGCAGTGTCCAAGCTCTCAAACAGCAGCACACACTCCTCCAGGCTGCCATGCCGCGCTACGCAGCGCTCAAAGGCAGCCACTTGCTCCTTCACAAACGCAAGGAAGCCCTCCGGCCCATCGCCATACCTGCACAGCACAGCAGCGCGCAACAGCGCAACCTGTGTTTACGATGCAAGAATGATTCTGCAGGTTGTCTGTGCCTGACATCAGTGTTGGCACCATGGCATGCAGCCAGGTGCGCATCTTCAGAGGTTTGCCTGTCTCAGGGCTAGCTCCGCACATACACTGTATCAAGACGACCACATCATATCTCGTGCAGGAACAGCAGTGCAGAAGCGCGCTGTGTCCTGCAGGTGCTGAGGCGGCCAGCAGTCAAACATGTGCATGCAGGCAGTGCTGAGCCTGGCGCCATGCAGTGCTATGGCCCCTCTTGATGCAGTGCTATGTCTCCTCGCATGCCACAGTGCAGAGCACTGTCAGCGTGCCAGCGCACAACCAGACAGCTCATTTGCCAGCAGATGGTTGCAATCAGGTTGCATATGCTGTGCCTACGGTGAGACAGCTACGCGGCTGCCCGGCGAGGATGTGGCAATGCAGGCACGATGCATTGTAACGAGGGTTTTCTGGGCTCATCATTTGCAAGTATGCTTCCTGGCAAGCAACAAAGGTAGCAGAATATCGCTGTCATAGGCCAGAGTGTCGCTGCCACCCACTTGCTTGTGTAGTGCCCGTACTCCAGGAAGGAGCTCAGCAGCCGCTGTGCAGGATCGCGCAGCAGTACAACAAGCTTGGGCACAGCAGCAGCAGCTGCAGCTGCAGCCTGCCGCTTGCTCCAGCTCCAGCCGGCGGCAGCATTGCCATCAACAGCAGCAGCACCTTCAAGATTGCGGCCACTGTACGCCGCCTTCATCAGCAGTGCAGTGTCGAGCTGCCAGTGTGGCAGCCTAAGCTTGGCAGCAACCTGTAATCCAGCACAGCAAAAACACAGCACCCTTGGTTACGGCAGCAAATGCTACCAAACGTACTGCTCAAGCAACTGTACCTCAAGCCCCTGGGCAGCCATAAACCTTTGCTGCAGCAGCGGCTGCTCCAGCCAACCTAAGAATCAAACAACACGACTTTGTTCCTGATCACTGCAGCAACACAGACAGTATGTGCAGACATATCGTGCTGGCTGGTGCTGCGCATGGGTGTCACCGGAGCACAGCACACAAATCATGGTACAGTCTCACCGCACGGTCAGCATGTGTTGCGTTCTGCCAGCAAGCCTCCAGGCAGTGCCCTAGCTGTGGCTGCTGCAGCCTGCCGGCGCAGTGCTCCTGGCACGGCTGCAGCGTGCGCAGCCACACACGGTGCCCGCGCAGGCCTGCACACCATCACAAACAACAGCGTAATCATACTGGGAATGAGTGGGCCTAGATTGTTGTTGTCGGCTAGCAGCCTGCCGGCGCAGCGCTCCTGGCAGGGCTGCAGCGTGCGCAGCCACACACGGTGCCCGCGCAGGCCTGCACACCAGACACAGGAACAGGCGGCAGCGTGACGGGCGTGAGGGCGCTTTTGATGTGTTGACATGGGGAGGTTTAAATGATCAATTTTTTCACGCTCTCAGCTGGCAGCCTAATGCACTGGCCTGCGGAAGCACTGATGGCTGCTTGAAGACACTTTCAACTCGCAGGAGCTGGTGTGCTGCTGCTGGGCTGCATGATGCAGCAGCCATGCTCATTGTAACACTCATCCTCAGTAGTGCCGACCGGTCACCTGCTGCTGCAAGGTGCAAGTTGTGTCAAGCACTGCAAGCTTTGCCGCCGCACCTGCTGCCATGTAGAATGCAAAGCTGCTCTCAGAGGCGTCCCCAATCAGGGCGCTGCCTGGCCGCTGCTGTATGAAGGGCAGTGCCCCCTGCAGCTCTGCCATGTAGCTGCTGAGGTTCTTGTCATGCTCCGCCCAAAAGTGTGGCCGGGAATTGTGGCCCTGCAAAGCAAAGCAGTGGGGCAGCAGCCGTGCAGCAAATCGTGACACTGCTGCTGCAGCTTTGACGTGTAGCTGCTGATATTCTTATCTTGCTCCGCCCAGAAGTGTGGCCGCGGGTTGTGGCCCTGCAAAGCAAAGCAGTGGGGCAGCAGCGGTGCAGCAGATTGTGACATTACTGCTGCAGCTTCGACGTGTAGCTGCTGATATTCTTGTCATGCTCTGCCCAAAAGTGTGGCCACGGGTTGTGGCCCTGCAAAGCGAAGCAGTGGGACAGCAGCCGTGCAGCAAGCTGTGGTATGATACTGCTGCAGCTCTGCCATGCAGCTGCTGAAATTCTTGTCGTGCTCTGCCCAGAAGTGCGGCCATGGGTTGTGGCCCTGTGGTGCAAAGCAGAGGGCAGCACAGATGCAGCATACTTTGACACCAGAACAGCAAGCTGTAGCAGGGAGTTTGCATTGGCTCTTTGCCCACAACTGTGCCATAAGAGTTTGGCTTGGCACAGGAAGACACAGCAGCATGAAACAGCCACGAGCAGCATATGGCTTGATTCAACACGGCCACTTTCAACATAATGCAAGCCCATGCCGCTGCCTGGCATGGTCTGAGCAACTTTTACCACAGCTTTCAAGTTTTGTAAGTCTGCAACACTTGCACATGCTCCTCCTGCAGCTGCACACCTTTGCTATGTCAAGGTGCTGCTCCAGCATGCTGTTAACATGGAGTTTTCAGAGTTTTTAGCATGTGAAGCAGATGGAAGTAGTGCTGTAGAACAGGTGTGGAACAGGCCATGGGTATGGCCACACTGCTGCTGCCAGCAGATTGCGAGTGCATGCCACTACATGGGATGCGTTGAACATCTCGCACCACAGCCATCCTGAGACCTTGATAACCTGTGTGCACGTTGCTTCTGCTCACTGTCAAGGAGATGCGTAATGTGATGCCAACTGACACGGTGTATCAGATACAACAGTATGGACACATGGTCTAAGATGAGTTGATGTGTGAATCAAGCAGCGTCGCACCTTTGCTACATCTGGATGCTCCAGCATGCTGTACAGGCTGAACGCCCCCGACTGGAACGATCCCAGGATGTAGAAGTACGGCAGACACTGCAGCTCCTGCTCCTGCTGCTGCTGCTGCTGCTGCAACTGCTTAACTGCGTGAAGCAGCTCTGCACTGCCTTCCAATGCTACTGCTGCTGCTGCTTGAGGGGTCCGGTGAGCTGCAGAGCCAGCATGTGGGCTGCTGTGGCTTGCAGGACTATCAGGCTGCTGCTGCTGCTGTTGTGTCGGTCTGTGCCAGCAGGGTGTTTTGTAGTTGGGCAGGAAGCTTGCAGGAAGCTGAGCAATCAAGTCTGGGTCCAGCTGGACAGCTATGGCATGCAACTGCTGTGTTGTAAGTGCCGCAGCGGCTTTGCCGCCACCTGCAAGCAAGTGGCAGACTCAACAGGCTGGTGCTAAAGGTTCAAGTAGTTCTTTAGCAACTGGTGTGCTGTGAGAAGCAGCCTGGGGAACGCTTGTTCCTTCCTGTGTGTACCTGCTGCTGGTGGTTGGGTGCCGCTGCTGCTGTAGCGCCACACAGCTGTAAACTGGCCCAGCAGTGTAACAGCCGCAAGGCTTGCCATGGACACAAGGCATAGTGTCAATAGCCACTGCACTTTCAGCATTTCAGCAGGCCGATCAACTCGCAATTGCTAGCCGATGAGTTGGTTGGCAAGAGAGACGACAGCAGACACCCTGTTCGTTGCGACCTTTGAGTTGAACATGCCTGAGATGTGTTGTTCAACACACTCTCGAGATTGTAGCCTCTTCACAAGGCGGGTGTCAACTAGGGCTTCAACTGTGCCAAGTCAGAGGTTACCACGTGCTCCCGCAAGCCCCAAGTATCGCAAACTACTCGGAAAGCTGAACGCAACCAAAGTAAACCGTGCGTGCAGGCCCTGCACATCTGACGCTTTGTGCAGGTGAGTCGGCACATTTTGCGTATGATCACAGCCTGTGGTGCAAAACGGCACCAATGCTGCACATCTGGAACGCCAGTGCCCACTGCAATTCAAAGAACCGTTCGACACAATTTGTCCGATGCTGAGAAGCAAGGCTTCTGGCACGCATCCATAGTCGTCTGTCTGCTGAAGCCTGTGCCCAGCCAACAAGCTGCAGCATTCACTGCCATTCCTGCAGTCTGCTGCGCCGTCAGTGCTGCTTGCTGCGTTATGCCGAAGCTGCCGTATCTTTGCTCAGGTCAGATTGAATCTTCGTTGACTGCAGCTGCTGCTGTTGCGCTTGCTCAGCCAGTGATCATAGTGCCCACACCCTGCAGCAGCAAGAGACGCAGCAAAGCAGGAAACTGAAGACCATATTGAGCTGCTGCTGGCAGCAGGGAGAACTGGCATGGCAAGATTGGAGCGAACACACAGCTTTCCTGCAAGACGCGCGGCAGGTAACCTGCACTGCTATTGCTGGTGCTGCTGTTGCTGCTGTGAAGCAAGTTGACTGCAAGTACTGCGCTCCTGCCAAACACAACGCCACATCCCGCAGGCAAACATGACGCCGCCACCGCCCGCCGCCACTGCTGCTGCTGCCGCCTATGTTATGCGGTGAGGGTGTTTTGCATGCACTTGAATGTATTTCGTACCTCGTCAGTGAGCAGCTCCATAAGCACTGAGTGCCGGCTGCGGCCGTCAATTATGTGCGCAGCAGTCACACCCTGCAGGTGTAGATTGACAGTTTTAGGCATGGTAAATGCACAACAGGTGTAATGGCGGGCGCAGCAAGAGCCAGAGCAACAAGATCAGCATGTCAGCACTAGTTACATAGCACCAAGCAAGTGGGCCGGTCGCAGCAGTTGGCTGCAGTGCAATGCTGAGCCAAGCATTTGCGATTGTCACAGCCATGCGACCTGCCAACTCCAGCAGGTACCACTGCACCCCAAACACACAGATATTCACCAAAACAGTAACACAGCAAGTAGGGGCAGGTTCTTTGGTCGTACAGCAAACATGAATGCCAACCCACAACATGCAGCCGACACTGCTCTAAGAACTCTGGGAGCTCAAGCCACGATTAGAGCATCCAGCTGACCACAACACCCTGGTTTACGGTGCAAGGTTCAAGCCAAAATCAGAGCAGGGATTCAAACCGAGCCATCCCCGTGGCGCTCACCTGTGACAGGCAGCGGATGCGCATCCTGCTGCATGCAGCACTGCACCTTGGGAATCATCCCTCCCGCAATGATACCGTACACTCCTGCACTCCACCATAATCCCACTAACTCAATGTCCACAACCTGCCACACCAGCTTGGTGAGCACAAATCTCACCTGTGACAGGCAGCGGATGCAGCACTGCACCTTCGGGATCATCCCTCCTGCAATGATGCCATCCTCTGTGAGCTGCCGGCACTCCCTGATGTTCAGGGACGCAAACTTTGTGGCCACGTCATCCTTGTCCTTCAACACACCAGGCACATCAGTCATCAGGATGAGCTTTTCCGCCTGCAGCGCGGCAGCGATCTGCAGCAGCAGCAGCAGCAGCAGCAGCAACAGGCACGTCAGTCATCAGGATTTGCTGATACGCAATCTGCCAGCTCGTTGCTGTGTGCAACGGCTGCGCCCTGCCGTCGCCACAGCAGCACTCCGCCACATCACCCTCTGTAACACGCAATAACATATCAACAGCAGGCGATGCACGCGCGCACCTCTCCCGCTGCTGTGTCTGCGTTGACGTTCAGCGCCTGCCCGTTCTCGTCTGTTGCAACGGTTGCCACCACTGGAATGTAGCCGCTGTTGACCAGGCTGCGCAGCAGCGTGGCGTCCACGCGCGTGACCTCGCCCACAAACCTAAAATGCAGCGGAAAACACAAAACAAATCAAGTCAGCAGTATAATGCAAGGCATGCTGTTTACCAGGCTGCGCAGCAGCGTGGCGTCCACGCGCGTGACCTCGCCCACATACGTGCGTCACATCAATATGAAGGCGCAGCACAGAAGGCGTGAGGTTGCAGCAAAGGGGCACGCTGAGCCAGGCTGCGCAGCAGCGTGGCGTCCACGCGCGTCACCTCACCCACAAACCCAAGGCGAAGCAGAAGATACATACCAAGTCAGCATGCAAGAGCTACGCATACAGTAGCCGCTGTTGGCCAGATGCGGAAAGGCGTGGCGTAGACGCTAAAGACGCTGAGACGCTCAAACCTGCGTCAAATCAGCGTCGACAAGAAGCACATCTTGCATGAACCCTTGCATCCAAGTTGGACAAGGTCACGCAGCAGCATGGCACGCGCGTCACCTCGCCCACAAACCTAAGACGCATTAGAGAAAGAAGCAAAGAAGGCATCAGAACGCAGCAGCGATGGCAACCCCAGCCTGGTTTGACCCCAGCTGCAGCTTGCGCACCGACGGTGCTCTTCGCAATTGTCGTTTGCCACCATCTGGCTTGCGTGCAACAGGTCGTTATCCTTGCTGCTGAGCAAGGCACAATCCACAATGGCATAGCACAAGCAAGAACGCTGTGGTAATCTTGGAAGACCGCACTCACCCGATGTCTTTCTCTACCATCTGGCGCGCACGCAGCAGGTCCCCATCCTTGCCGCTCAAGCCCACTGCCTTGCCGCCGCTCTGCTGGATAAGGCTGACCAGGCTCTTGTTTACACGCCCGCCCAGCACCATCTCCACCACCTCCATGGTGTCAGCTGCAGCAGCAGCAGCAGCAGCAGCAGCAGCAGCAGCAGCAGTGATAGCAGGCAGCAGCAGCAGTAAAAGTTGCAGCAGAATGGTTGCTGGATGAGGCTGACCAGGCTCTTGTTCACGCGCCCGCCCAGCACCATGTCAACCACTTCCATGGTGTCGGCTATGATGACAGGACCAGGCAGCAGCAGCAGCAGCAGCAGCAGCAGCAGCAGTTGGATCGCAGCAGTGGCTGCTGGATGAGGCTGGGGATGTTACATGACAGTCAATGTAACTTCCTACTCACCGTCAGTGACGCGCAGGCCGCCCTTGAACTCCGGCTGGATGCCCAGCTTGCCCAGCCAGCTGTTGATTTCAGGGCCGCCGCCGTGCACCAGCACAGGCCGGATGCCCACAGTCCACAGCAGCACCAGGTCAGTGATCACGCCAGCCTGCAGCAGCAGCAGCAGCAAGATGAAGATCAGCCAGTAGTCAGTTGGGGTGGGGAGACACTTGAAACAAGAACAAGCAGCTCTCAGGTGCCGGCCCACTGCATCTCCATACGCTGCCAGAGGAGTCAAGCTGTGTGGCAAGCAGCACATGGACCACCCTCTACCCCATCAACAACAGCAGACGGCTGCAAAAAAGCCTGACGTGACACCTGATCACACAATGAATGCATTGAAAAATGCCCTAGCAGCCCAGGGGCCACAGCAGCAGGCGAGCACCGCCCTGGATCGAGCCAGCTGCCAACTAGGGTTTCACAGCATCTCCCTGGCCTTGACGCGCCCACTGGCGCTGACGCTGCTGCTTGTTGGTCTCAAAGTACACTTCACCAAAGCCGCGGTCAACAGCTGCTGCTGGTGTGCGTGGCTGCTGCCTTGGCAGCCGCAGCATGACACATCGCTGTACCTACGCATCTGCTGCGGTGCTTGCTCAATCCAGTGCCAGCTGCCACTCTTGCTGACGCCTGTGCACCCCGCGCAGCGGCAAAGCACTGCAGGGCTAGACAACACGCACCTTGAGGGTGGGATCCTTCATTGCTGCTCCGCCATACTTGACAACAATTGTCTTTCCTGCAAAGCGCTGCATGTAGGGCAGTGCCTCTGCCAGGATGGAGACCCTGTCCAGGTTGGTCAAGTCTGCTACGCTAGGGACCTGCGAATGTTGAAACAGTTGTGTTCAAAAGCTACGAAGACGCTGCTGGACGTGTTGCTGTGCAGCTACAGGCTGCGCACACCTTGGTGTCTACAGCTGCTGCTGCACACTGCACGGTCCTGCCCCGAGTGGACACGGCTGGCCGCATGCAGCACACTGGAGCTGCTTTAGCAAAAGCATGCTGTGTGCCTGCTGCCCTGCCCAGGCTCTGTCGCTGCGTGAGGCTGGCCATGTGTGCAGGGCTTGTTCAGGGCTTTTTCACGTTCAATTGCTGCCAGTTGGCAGCACTCAGTTAAACAAGGTATATTTGCGTTGATCACCGAAGTTTGAGACTGGATTGCGCCTTCCCGCGGTGTCCCGGGCTCACGTTTCAGGGCCTACTCGCCACAACCCTCGTGGTGATCAACTGCAGTTACCACCCGAGAACGCTGACCGTAAACGATCGTCTGCGGTTGGGGTGAATTTTAACGGTCCGCAGGGCCCTCCTGGTGTCCACACGCGCCATAGCAGTACATCACAGCACCATCAAAGCAGCAGGAAGCTCAGTTCAACAGACAGTACAGAACCTTTTTACACTCGCCTTTCTGAAGTTCTTCGGATAACTCATAGCAATGCACGCCTTGCACTCAAGCAGTAGTACCAGCTGCTGCTGCCAAGGGCGGCGCAGCAGCCGCACTGCAGCTGCACCTGGCAGCTATCATGCAGCACATACACAGCATGCGCAGGCTGCACTGCAGCCCTTTCCAGTGCTTAACATGCTTACTAGCCAACCACACCACCTAGGCAGCTCCCACAGCAGCGGCAGCAGTAGCAGCCGGCCTCGGCAGCTGACTGTTATGCATGCACAGCGAGGACCAGACCACGGCAGTGTAGCAGCGCTAGAAGCAGCAATAGCAGCAATCAACAAGATCCTAGGCACATACAACAGAGTACGGCAGCCGAGCAGCAGCAAGGGAGCCAAGCAGGGCAGCAGCAGCAGCGGCAGCGGCACAGCTGGTGCTAAGCCTGGCATTGCAGGGCTGGCAGCATCTGGGCCTAGCAAGCTGATTAGTTTTGGTGCCAAGGCATCAAGCAGTGTAACTGTCAAGGTAAGATGATGCAGCAGCACCTTGTGTGGCAACACTTGGGTGTGGCTTACTTTTCGTATCGTGCATGTTGGGGCTGGGAAGTTGCTTTCACGCTGCCTCGTCTCACCTTGCACACTCCGACACTCTGCCAAATGTGTGTGCAATGCCAGTGGCTGGTCTGTTAGCAACACACAGCACTGCAACTGTAGTGCATGTGATGCACTTGACGCAGTGCATGCCGTGGAGCTATCCTTGCACAGCGCTCATTGCTGCTGCAGTGCCCTGCAAGCGTGCAAACAGCGTTGCTGACCACAGGACTGCAATGTATCTGGCTCCCCACGTTGCTGCTACACAGGAAACCCTCAGGGCAGCGTCTCACAGCTTTGATAGCAGCAGCAGCAGCAACGGCAGCAGCAGCGCCCAGCACCACACTGTCGCACACAGCAGCAGCAAGACTCATAAGCACAAGCACCATTCAAAGCAGCCTGCCAGCAGCAGCAGCAGCAGCAGCAGCAGCTCGCCAGGCTCTTCTTGGCTACAGCAGCTGACCGGCAAGCAGTCAAGGAGCAGCAATGGCAGCAGCGGTGCAGCTGTACCGCCAGAGGCACTTGCCAGGTCAGTGCAGGCTTACCTGGCACTGCCACTAGAGCAGTACAGTGTGTTAGACCCAAAGCTCATCACTCGGCTTGCCCCAGGCACTGATGTAGAAGCGCTGCTCACTGAGCTGCTGACAGCGCAGAAAGCAGAGCGGGCACAGCGCAAGGCAGCCATGCAGCAGCAGCGGCAGCAGCAGCAGCAGCAGGGGCTTGATGCGGTGCTGGCAGATAGCAGTGACGGAGATGAAAGCGACACCACCAGCAGCACCAGCAGCAGCAGCAGCAGTGCTGCTACTAGCCTCAAGCCAGTGATGCGGGACCTCTCTGAGCCATTAGACAGCAGCAGCAGTAGCAGCAACGCTGCCAGCTCGAACGGCGGCAGCAGCAGCAGTGATCATGCAGCGGCAGCAGCAGCAGCAGCAGGTGATGGCGCAGCGCCGCCTGTGAGTGGCGCTGGCGCGTTCCTGCTGCGCATCCCCATGCGTGACCTGCTGGGGGTGGACCTGGAGCCGCTGCTAGTGGTGTATGTGGACATTGACGACACACACGGCCAGGTGCGCAGGATGTTGTCGTTGTCGTGGCCATTACAAATATCTGATTGCCTGCAGATCCACTCGTTGCGCGCCGCAAAGCAGGGGTGTGACTGGGCGCACAGCCCACACCAAGCATGCCATCATTACCCCCGCCAGCCGCACTGCTGAACTGGATGAGTGCACACAGGAGTGGCGTGCTTTGCTTGCCAGAGCATCTGGACTGCTGCAGTGTGCCTCATTTGTGCCGTCACACCAAGCTCCTCTTGGTCTCACATCATCATCATCAAAGCACCAATCATCGCTTATCTTGGCCTCTTTGTCGTTTGAGGACGAAATTACCCACCCACCTGGTTGTTCCTGCAGGTCACCTTCCGTGCCAACCGCCTAGTCATCGGCGACCCAAGGTTTGACCAGGAGTTCAAAGTTGACCTCACAGCCAACATGAGCAGCAAAGTGACACAACCAGCAGCAAGAGTCGCCCCTGAGGCAGCAGCTGATGCAGCCGCATCCCACAGCAGCAGTAGCGGCGATGCCAGCAACAGCAGCAGCAGCGCGGCTGCTGCTGGTGCACCCGCCGCCAGCCCTGCAGTTGCTGCTGAGCAGCAGCAGCAGCAGCAGCAGCACGTTGCTGCAGAAGGTGTTACTGCTCTGGCAGATCCAACAGCAGCAGCAGCAGCAGCAGTGGTTGAGCTGCAGCCGCCTGCTTGGCAGCGCACGAGCGCCCTGGCTTGCAAAGTCAAGCTCAGCATGACGCTGCGCATGCCACACCCCCTCAGCATCGTGCCTGGGCCGCTGCTGTCAACAACAGCTAGCCTGGTAGCCAAGCTGGTGATGCAGGCGCTGTTGCCGAGCTTCCTGGAGCTGCTTGCAACTGACTATGGCCGCTGGGCTGCAGGAAGCAGCACGCAGGCGCGGCAGGCCCTGCCTGCAGGAAGCTTAGTGGCAGCGGGGAAGCAGCAGCTGCAGCAAGCGCAGGAGCGGCAGCAGGCGCAGCAGCAACAGCCGGAAGTGTTGCCAGCGCAGCAGTAGACGGGGCATGTGCGGACGTTTCTGCTGTGCTGTATGTTGCAGACGAACGGTTGACCGCTTGTAGTCCATGTGTTTCTGTATTTTGCATGTCAGGCAGCGAGCAGCCTCGCAGCAGGCAGCAGCGTTGAGCAAGCCGGACCTCAGCCTGCTGCATGCTGTACATGTTGCTTGTGCAAGACGTGGTTGGTGTGCCGTGCCATTGCAACCTGGTTGCATGGTTAGCCGTGCAGGTCTAGCAAGTGTGGGTTCAGCTGCTGGTGGCCTTTTTGAGCTGCTGCTTTTGAGTTAGCAGTCAGTACAGAATCCAGTTATGTATGCTTGTAAACACACATTTTTCATTACATCTGACAAGAATGCTCGGGTTGGTATGCGTCCAGCATGTGCACATATCTCTGCAGATAGTCAGCTGCTGCAGTGCTTGTTGATGATGCAGGACTTCGGCGATGCAGTCTCCACAATATACACATAGCTTATATGCAGACAATGATAGTGGAGCGGGCAGAAAGGGTTAACATGCTGTGTGCACAGTATGAATGGTGATGAACAGCAGCAACACGTGTTGGGAACTGCCTGAATGCATCTTACAATCACGAATGCATAGCTGATTGATGAAACTGGATGCAGAAAATAAAGGGAGCCTAAGCTTAAATTGAACTAAAATAAAAATGAACAGTCGTCCTTCGACGTCGTTGAAGGTCACTAGCAAGATACACCTTGCTCGTGCTGCTTGTGTGACAAAAAACAATCAAACATGAACAATAAAACAAATGCGGTTTGAAACGAAGGCTGCAGCTCTGAAAGAGTGAGACTTGCGACGCACACGACGTTCAAGATTTGACCAACCAAAACAGACGGGCGCCACTTCGCAAAATAAGCCCTTGAAAGATGCAGAATTACTGCAAGGGTGTAGATGCGAATGATGATCTCGTGTCCATCACACGAAGGTGATCTCCAGCAAGCCCTGAACCCTTTCCAGTCCTGTTGGTGCTGAGATATAAGCTGAGGCACCCCGCTCAGAGACGTTGACCCGGTCGAGAACACTCCCGAGCCCAACCCCAACACAAACAACCAAAATGGCATTCGCACTCAAGCAGGCTGTGGCCACCAAGGCCGCTGCAACCAGGGTGCGTCACGAAATCTTCGCTCTGTCTCGCAGCAGGCGCCAGTACGCAGCCTTCACTGCCCGCAACGTTGTTTCTTCTATCTAAATGCAGCTATTGATAAGGAGATCCAGCCCTGACGTAGTGAGCAGTGTGTCTAGCAGGAGCTTACCAGACTTGCCTTGCTTGCTGTGCAGGCCACCCGCCAGGTGACCCGCGCCGCTATTGAGTGGTATGGCCCCGACAGGCCCAAGTTCCTGGGTGAGTTTCTTGAGCTCTCAGCAAGCTTTCGGCAGAAGCAGTTCGGCACTGCCGTGCAAGGTGTCTTGCAGCCGTGTACAGCTTTCCATATCATTTACATTGCTTTTTAATACAGTATACACTCCAAGATCTAGCAGTATCTCACACAAACGTCCCACTTACCCGTCACTCCCGCTCTGCTGCTGTCCGCCCCGCAGGCCCCTTCTCCGAGGGCGACACCCCCGCCTACCTCACTGGCGAGTTCGCCGGTGACTACGGCTGGGACACTGCCGGCCTGTCCGCTGATCCCCAGACCTTCGCCAAGTACAGGGAGATCGAGGTGATCCACGCTCGCTGGGCCATGCTCGGCGCTCTGGGCTGCATCACCCCCGAGCTGCTGGCCAAGAACGGCGTGCCCTTCGGTGAGGCCGTGTGGTTCAAGGCCGGTGCCCAGATCTTCCAGGACGGTGGCCTGAACTACCTGGGCAACGAGAACCTGGTGCACGCCCAGAGCATCCTGGCAACCCTGGCCGTCCAGGTGCGTGCCTGCACAGCCTGGGCTTGGCTACAGCAGCTGATACCGCCAGCAAATAGCAGCAGCAGCAGCTGGTCCTGCAGCAGCAGCAGCAGACAGGTCCAAGGTCCAGCTCAAGTTGCATGTGGATCAGGCCACAGCAGCTGTCCTGCAAGTCAACTCTTGTCCAGCCTGTTACTCCATACAGCTGTCTGGCATCAGTCAAAGTTGTGGCAGTTGTCCATCTGGTAGCCTGCTTGACTGGTCACAGCACAGCAGCAATAGCATGTTCCAGTTTCAACAGCAGGGGCAGCAGGTGGCAGCAGCTGATGGCGCTTTTCAACAGCACCTGGGCAGTGCGCCTGCACACCATTGCCCTGATGTCCAGCAGCTGAAACCCTGCTTCCAGCACGCGCAGTTGTGCACATCATACTGCTTTGGTAAACAGTTCCAACTGACCCGTCTGTTCCTGCCTGCCTGCGCCTGCTTTGCTCCCTCCCACAGGTGCTGCTGATGGGTGCCGCTGAGAGCTACCGCGCCAACGGCGGAGCCCCAGGCGGCTTCGGCGAGGACCTGGACAGCCTGTACCCCGGTGGTGCCTTCGACCCCCTGGGCTTGGCTGACGACCCCGACACCCTGGCTGAGCTCAAGGTCAAGGAGATCAAGAACGGCCGCCTCGCCATGTTCAGCATGTTCGGCTTCTTCGTGCAGGCCATCGTGACCGGCCAGGGCCCCATTGCCAACCTGGACGCCCACCTGAGCGACCCATCCGGCAACAACGCCTGGAACTACGCCACCAAGTTTGTGCCAGGCAACTAAGCGCTTTCTGCTGTTGTAATGCCTAGCCCTTGCCTGCAAGGGTGCAGCTGAGTGACGCAGGATGCTGTGTGTTGTTTCTGTCGCGTGCTTCTGGCAGAGCTGGGATAAGCTCTGGTGTGTGTGTTTGTGCTGGGCTGAGTGAGTGTGTGTAGCTGCCTGGGGCAGCAACAGTGGTGTGCTAGCAATGTACGGCGCCCCTGCTGTGTAACTGGACAGTTCAATGTGTTTCCCTGGCCTCTGTGGCCTTGTCTCTCTGGCTGATGGGTGTGGCGGGCAGTCTTGGCAGTTGCTGTCATCAACAATCATAGCCATGAGCACCAGCATAGGCAGCAGCATTCAATACTGGCCAGTGACAATGTCTGCAGCCTGCCAGGCCCTATCAACAGTGCAGCTGACTAGGTGTCAACAGCAGTGTTGCACTTGTTACAACCAGTAAACAGTGACCAGAACATACTGTACAGTAGTGTGTTGAAACCCAGCCAGAGTGCCAAGCATGTGAAGTAAAGTTGTGCAATCCAGCTGCCATCTAAACACAGTGTCAGCAATGCAGCTGCAGGAGTTCACAAAGGGACAGCCAGCACGTGATGTGCACTGAGAGGCAGGTCAATGATCAGCAATGCAACAGGCTGAGCACAGCAACAAGCGACGCATGCATTGACACACCATCATCACTGGAGGACCTGGTAACAAATTAGATAAACAGCTGATGGCAGCAACGCAGCTCAGTTTACCCAGCCGCAAAGCGACAGCCTGTCGCTGAACTGGCAGTTGAACCGGCGTGCCTACACGCAGATGGAATTGATGATTGCTTGATGATTCGAATCATCATGTTACCCGTCAAGCCACAGCTGAGAACTCCATGTGAACACTGAGCATCAACATGCAGATGCAGCTGCAGATGTAATGTCATCGGTTGACAGAGTCAGCACCAAGACGGCATGGACAAGCCAGTGAGAACGTCTCACGCAAGCATGATGCTTGCAGGATGTTTTGGATTGCCATCTGCAGTGCAGCAGCAACCCGGCAACCCAGGCTGGCTGTCTCCAGCAGGCTGCTCAGTAGCAGCACAAAAGTAGTCACAGCACCTCGCAACACATGCAGTGCACCCTCAACCCTTTATGTTGCTGCATCAGTCTGTCAGGGGGTGGTGGCGTGATGCTGCAAATGCAAGCCAGCAGGGCTCCCAGGTGGTCTGCTGTTGTCCCTCTTGGTCTTGTAAAGATGGACAGTCTAGCATGAAAAAGCAAAACATGCAACCCGGTGTGAAGGATCAGTCCACATCCGCCCGCTACAAGTGTCCTGCATGCCTGCCTGTACAGTGCTGCATGCCTGCCTGTACAGTGCCGCATGTTTGTGGGTGTTGTGCCGCATATCCTTGCAAACCACAGGAACACACTGCTGTAGTGTTGTTCAGGCAATTATGCATCTGCCTGTGCATCGCATCTTGGGCCTCGGTGGGTGTGTAAAAGCTTTCTTTTTGCATCTGCTGTGCTCATACGTTGGGGTCCTGCTGCTGGTGTTGCTGTGCGCGCACAGTGCTGCGCCACGCAAACAACACCCTGGCACGTGCAAGATGCTTAAGATTTGTGTCTTAGCAAGTGCAACTCAATGTGCAGCTGATGATGCGTGCACCTCCAACTTTATAACAAACATTGGTCGCCGGGCAGGAAGGCAATAGAACAGCCTGTTCTGAGGGTACGCTACTGATGCAGAGCCACTGAAAGGCTAGCAGTAACACCTGATACTACAATACAAAAGTCAGCTACAGGGGTGGCTGGGACGCACGCACAGTTTTAGATTGCTAATAAGGGAACTCCCTGCAGTACTTGTTGCTGCTTGCAGTTTTGTATGGGCGTAAGTGGTGTTTCCGCACACTGCAGTGTGCGGCAGCTGCCAGGCACAGTCGCGGCATGCAAGCAGCTGATCAAGCCACTGCTGCCAGCTGTTATGCTTTTTTGACTTGTGTTCAATCAAGAACTTGCAATGCTTTATGTATGTTCCTGCAGCTGTTATGGCATGCTGGTAGCATAATTCTTGAGCAGCAATGCACATGCTACCCACTGGCACCACCGCCATGCTGCTCTTTCACTGCAGTTGCTGGGTCTGGTCAGTTTTCGGAAGTGCTGCACTCCCACCAGGTGAATAGTTTAAAGCATATGCCTTGTTGTGGCTGCTGCGGGTACAGCACATGCTGGCAGGCTGGACATATCAGATCTGGGATCGACTGCCTGATCTGAGTGCTGTCCTTGTTCAGGATCTTGGCATCTAAATGCTGCTGATCACGGGTCTGCCACGAGTTCATTGCCGTTGTCAAATGCATTATTTTCCTTTTTTGATTGACTGCTCTTCAGATCTCAGCAGTGTGTTGCTGTTCACCCTAATGCTCATCACACAAGGCGAAACAGGCTGCACTGCAGATGATGTCAGCCTGCCCGTCCTACAACTGCAACTGAGCTTACATGACTCCTATGTTTTGAGGACCGGCAAAACATCTCACCGAGGCCTCGTGGTCCAGTTGCAAGGCAGCCTGTGCGGTTCACAGCTCCAAGGGAGATACTGGAACTTGGTGCAACGGTTGGCTGAGATGCGGCTGCGTACGTCGCACCAAAGCTTCTCAATAGTGCAGTAAAGTCTTAAATGCACACTTTGAAGCGTATGAAGCTGGTGCCAGGCCAAGATTCGGGTGTGTGTCACCAGATACTATCATTGCGCCGGGCTCGTGCAGCACACACGAGACGCTGGCCGCGCCCACGCCATGCCTGAACATTACTTAGCATCCCAGTAATCTCCACGTGCCCCGCGTTGGCCGAAATCTGGCCTGACTGACGAGAGATCAAGTTATGTTAGTTGTTAGCCCGGGCAGGTCGGGCTACTTAAGGCCGGGCCTGCCCTCACTGAAGCTGTCTGAAGCTGATCCCTACTCTCAAGGTCGATCTTCTTCACCCCACCATCAAAATGGCATTCGCACTCAAGCAGGCTGTGGCCACCAAGGCCGCTGCAACCAGGGTGAGCAATCTCGCTCACAAGGCACCCACTTTGTAGGCATCCGCAGCCCAGCCAGCTTAGCAAATAGCCTTTCAGCGCTAACCGCACAGGATCAGCAGCAGAGTAGCCAGCGTAGCTGCAGCAACGCCAAGTGAAGCATGAGGACTGACCCAATCTCTGTCCTCCCCGCTCTGCCTTGCACCACAGGCCACCCGCCAGGTGACCCGCGCTGCAGTGGAGTTCTATGGCCCCGACAGGGCAAAGTTCCTGGGTGAGCGTCTTCGCAGAGCAGCAGCAGGGTTGTCGGGAGCCTTCGAGAGCCAGCGTCACACAGCAGCCTTCTAGCTGCACTGATTAAAACTAGCATTTGTAGTTTCATGCTTTTGCAGCAGCGTTTGAGCAAGTCAGCACCCGGATCTTTTCGTACTTGCTTGATCACCGTTGGTCGGACCGCTGACGTATCTCTTCGCTCTTGCTGCCTCGCAGGCCCCTTCACCCCCGAGAGCGACTACCTGACTGGCGAGTTCCCAGGCGACTACGGCTGGGACACTGCCGGTCTGTCCGCTGACCCTCAGACCTTCTCCCGCTACAGGGAGGTGGAGGTGATCCACGCCCGCTGGGCCATGCTCGGCGCTCTGGGCTGCATCACCCCCGAGCTGCTGGCCAAGAACGGCGTGCCCTTCGGTGAGGCCGTGTGGTTCAAGGCCGGTGCCCAGATCTTCCAGGACGGTGGCCTGAACTACCTGGGCAACGAGAACCTGGTGCACGCCCAGAGCATCCTGGCAACCCTGGCATGCCAGGTGAGGCCTGCCCTGTGGCATGAGATGCTGCTGCTGGTCCAGATTATGACTGCTGTTGCCTTGTCCATAGGAGATGCAGCCATCATCGCTGCATCACCAGGGACAAGGGTGCAGCAGCCATACTGCTGGCTCATGTCAACAGCAGCCGCTTTTGAATAGTTCTGCAGGCAGCATAGCAGATGCATCAGCATGCCAGCATGTCTTGTGTGAAAAAATCCATCAGCTACATGCTCACACCATGCTGCATAGCGTTTGGTAGTCGGTCAGCTTTGCCTTCCAGCCACAGCAGTTGTGTCCCCTTGCAGGACATCCTGCAAGCAACCATATCACACCAGTCAGCAGCTGCACGTTTCCTGCAAAGCCTGTCCTGGCTTCCTGCTCTTTTCCTGTGCTACTTTTGCTGACCAATCCCTGCCTGCCTTCCTGCCTGCATCTCCTGCACCTGACCTTGCTGCTGCTGCCGCCAGGTCATCCTCATGGGTGCTGCTGAGGCATACCGCGCCAACGGCGGTGCCCCAGGCGGCTTCGGCGAGGACCTGGACAGCCTGTACCCCGGCGGCAAGTTCTTCGACCCCCTGGGCCTGGCTGACGGTGAGACATTTGGTTTGTTAGATATGCTTTGCCTGATAGTTGTCTGTCAGCAACAGCAGCAGCAGCTTCTGGCCATCTGCACTCACTTGTCTCATCAAGCTGCTACCGGTTTGTGTGTGTCACTGACAGATTTGCTGGCAGCAACAGCAGCAGCCCTTTTGCAGACTCACGCGTCTGAACAAGCTGTTACCAGTGCGTGTGTCACTAACACGTCACTAACTTATCTGCCCATCCTTGCTGCTGCCGCAGACCCCGACACCCTGGCTGAGCTCAAGGTGAAGGAGCTGAAGAACGGCCGTCTGGCCATGTTCAGCATGTTCGGCTTCTTCGTGCAGGCCATCGTGACCGGCCAGGGCCCCATTGCCAACCTGGATGCCCACCTGGCTGACCCATCCGGCAACAACGCCTGGAACTTCGCCACCAAGTTCGTGCCCGGCAACTAAGCAGCTGTTATGTGACAGCTGAGCTTGGCTGAAGGGGCCCTGCTGTGCGAGTCGTGAAGAGTATGTGCATACCATATGCATGGCGGCTGCTGCAGTTTGGCAGCTCTAGCTGCTGTTCTGGCGCAGCTGCCGGGCGAGTTTTGAGCTGTGTGCAGTAAGATGTATACTACAGAAGCTGTAAGTTGAGTGTGTGAAGTTGTGCCTTGGCTTTTTGGTTGGCCTCGGCTGATGGTGGAGGTGGTGGTGGATGCGTGGGTGGCTTGCCCCCACACGACCTGTGAGAGCGCTCTCATGTAGCAGTGTAACGGCCTTACACAAATGTCTCGGCCCCCTGGGCCTGCCATGACTACAGTCGCAATGACAACAGTCTACACTAGCAGTCTACATATTTGCCAGGGTGATGCAGCCTGAATTTGCTTGATTGGCAGGGATCTGTACAGCTTGGCTTGCGTGATGATGCCAGCAGCCTGCTGTAGCAACTGGCACCTGCACAGTCCCGCTGAGGCAGCTTACCAGCCAGGCAGCCAGTGTAGTGAACATTGCGGTTGATGCATCCACAGCCAATCCTGTCAGCAGAGCAGCTACCGAGCGCGACATGACTGTCAATCACTCAGTGTGCCTCCCAGCTTTTGTGTGCAGTATGAGATTTTGACAGTCTGTCAGCATTATGGCAATGCAACACGACACAGAGAGTGGCAGCTTAGTGAGTAGTGAAAAGGCGACAGTAGTCTGCAGATCATATGCAGTGCACACTGTGCACACCGCATAGCCAGCCAAGCTTTCAGCCACCGAACTGATGATGGTGCAGCACCAAACTATTGTATGGTTTGTCAGTGCGCTTGGTGGAGTTACATTTGCACTGCCACACGGACACTCTCCACAACAGGAACATGCCATACT
This sequence comes from Tetradesmus obliquus, assembly GCA_030272155.1. Lineage (NCBI taxonomy): Eukaryota > Viridiplantae > Chlorophyta > Chlorophyceae > Sphaeropleales > Scenedesmaceae > Tetradesmus > Tetradesmus obliquus. Next base: position 4,110,170 of record CP126204.1, read on the forward strand.
GTGACAGCAGGAGGGCGTTGTATAACAGCACAGTCAGCAGGGTTTATGCAAGTGACACCAACGTGCACTGCATTGTAGGCTACGCCAAGCTACTGGCTCTTGATGAATCGCTTATCAAACCAATTGACAGCTGGGTGTTGTGAATACCGGTCAATGCAACAGTAAGACAGGATCATCACCTGAAGGCAGCAAGGTGCAGAGGACTGATCGCACCTATACGGTGTAACTGCACAAGTTACCCTCTGGAACCACACGTAGCATCGTTTAATTGGTTGTGTCAACGGATTCACATTGCTAGCAGCTTCCCTTCGGGCGTTGTGCTGGACAAGGGTTATGTAGCGATCCAGCGATCCAGGCAGCGAGCTTGAGGCGTAAAAGCATGAGCTCTGCAGCTCTTGCGTCCTTGCGAGCAGATGCAGGTGCGTAGTGCGAGCGAAGCTGCATCTGCACCGTCTAGGGCTTGATCACCACAGTACAGCTGCTGCAACCACCTAAACCACTGCCTGGGCGTGCAGTGAGCGACTGGGAGCCGTGTGCGGATACGTTCTACTGCCAAGAGCACCTTTATGACCTCGGGTGGCAGGATGTGGACCTGGATGTGCAGAGGTGGGCAGGCACATCAGCAGGAACAGCAACTGTGTGTGCACAAAGCTGTAGCACCTGGCAACTGCATCCCTTGCTTCAGACAAAGTGGGGCAACCTGCAATGAGCAATGAAGACAGCGTCATCATCAAGCAGGCAGCTATGTAATCCACATCCCTGTGTCTTCCAGTTGTGCAGTTCTCCACACCTGCCTGGCAGCAGCACGGGATAGAAGCACAGGACCTGTGCAGCAAATGGCAAACTTAATTATGCCAGCATACAAGCTGAGTTTGCTTGGTGTGCATGATCAATTGCTCACAACCAAGGAGGTACATTGGCTTGTATACATACATGCACACGCCTGCCCTGCTGCTTCCTTGCGTGCCGCTTGCTGCCCTCTGCGCAACTCCGCCGTGCCCTCAACCGCCTTTCCTGCAAGCAGGGTTACAGCAGCGCCTTTCGGGGGCCCGCTGGCCCTCATGCGTGATGAGTCAGCACTGACAGTTGTGCGCAGCGGCGCACCAGGCGGCAGGCCGGTGGTCCGCATCTTTAGCTGTGCAGGGCAGCTGCTGGGGTCCTTTTTGTGGGAGGGCGGGAAACTTGCAGGATGGGGCTGGAGCAGCGAGCTGGAGCTGCTGCTGGTGGATGCGGCAGGAAAGGTAAGCAGGCAGCTGCAGGATGCGGACACCACTTTCAGTGGTGTGTTTAGCAGAGAAGCAGCGGCACCCATGCATGTCAGGGGCTGGAGCTGCTGCCTGGTGGATGCGGCTGGGAAAGGTGTACATGCAGCTGCAGGGGCATAGACGTAGACAGCATGCGCGGGTTGTAGATATTCTGCTGTGCAAACAGGGTGGGCGGCCAGAAAAGCAGCAGAGGTTCAGCTGCTTTGTACGCAGCACTGACAGCAGCTGCACACGGGCTGTGTATCTGCGAGCAGCAGGCACCCAAGCAGCATGTCACGTGTTTCCTGCAAGCTCCGCAGCGCCCCTGACGTGGTACTGCCGTTTGTGATGCCTGCATGCTAACGACTTCCTGCAGGTGTCATTCTACAGCATCAGCGGCGCACGCAGCCCCAAGCAAGTCAGCTTTGGACCCGAGCTAGAAGCAGAAGGGGTGTCACATGTGGCACTGTACGCAGATGGCTTGGTGGTCATGGGCGCCAAGAGCTGCCAGCTGTGGGCAGTGGCAGGCTTGCAGGAGCCTCGTGCTGTGCGCCTGCCACGCATACCTGGGCTGGGAGTCCTGCAAGGAGGCAGCAACAGCAGCAGCAATGTTGCTGGTGCTGGCGCTGCTGCTGCGGACAGGGAGGGTGGTCAGGACGGCAGCAGCAGCAGCAGTGTGTGCCTGGCGGTTCTGGAGCCGCGGTTCACACTCAGCAGCGGCTTAGAGGTGGGTGCATGATGAATAAAAAGTGGAGGTGTGGTTGTGCTGATGCGGCGTTGGGCTCTGGGTATGGGATCGCAACACATGTGCATGTGGCAGGCAGCAGGTGCAGTTCGCGGTGCTAGCCATGGCAGGGGTGCTCATGCTTTGACTGCCGTAAGTGTGTGTTGCACAGGTGTGCCTGCAGCACCAGCTGCGTTTCAAACTGCGGGCTGCTGCAGCCAGCAAGCAGTTGCTATGCTACCTGCTTGTCGCAGCCTTGGTTGCCCTGCAAGTGTCTACCGCTGTGTGTATGTGTGAAACTGCGGATGACCTGCAACAGCGCAAGAAAGCATCCCGAGTTCCTGCAAGCTGCTACACCAGCATGCCTGGTCTTTAACCCTGCCCCAGCCCTAACAAATGAATCTCTGTGTTTGGTGCTGGGCTGTGTGTTGCTGCTGCTGTGCTGCAGGTGCTGGTTGCTGTGCGCGACACGGTATGGGTGGTGGATGACCATGGGGCGACAGACCAGCCCCTTCCTGCAGGCTGCGGGGGCGTGGCTGCCATGGCTGTGTCACCCAACGGCACATTCGTGGCACTGTCCTGCAATGATGGCAAGCTGCGAGTCATGACCAGCGGTGAGTGAATTTGACCAACAGTGAACAGCATTGACCAGCGGTCAGCAGGTGCCACCAGTGATGGGGGTGTTGTGTCGCCCAACGGCACCTTTGTTGCGCTGTCCTGCAATGATGGAAAGCTGAGAGTCATGACCAGCGGTAAGTGATTTTGACCAACAGTGAACAGCATTGACCGGCGGTCAGCAGGTTCCACCAGTGATGGGGGCGTTGTGTCGCCCAACAGCACCTTTGTTGCGCTGTCGTGCAATGATGGAAAGCTGCGAGTCTTGACCAGCGGTAAGTGGGTTCGACCAACAGCGAGCAGCATTGACCAGTGGTTCGAAGCTTTGACCAGTGCTGGGGGCGTTGCTGCCATGGCTGTGTCACCCAACGGCACCTTTGTCGCGCTGTCCTGCAATGACGGGAAGCAGCGCGTCATGACCAGCGGTGAGTGGGTCCGACCAACAGTGAGCAGGTTGACTGGGGGATGATGGGTTTGACCAGGGTGGATGGTGTTTAACGGTCTTTGGCATCTGAACACTGTGGTCAGCGTTGACCAGCCGTTTGTAGGTTTGTCCAGGTGGGTAGCATTCACCAGCCTTTGGCAGGTTCTACTGGTGCTCCGGGTGTCCGCTGCTGGCACATGCGCAAATGCTGAACTCTCTTCTACCAAAACCACACCACTTTTGTGGCGCGTGCCCCCTCTGGCCTGTCCTGCAGGCTAATCATAACTTGACCCTTTCCTGCCACAACCACCACTGCTATCACTTGGTTCCCTCTCCACCACCCTGCAGGAATCGTGCGGCAGGATGCAGCCAGGAGCTGCAACAGGTAGCCCTCTGTTAGCAAGCGAATGTGCTCAAGCCTCACATTCTCATATTTCCCTCCCAACCACCGCCGCCGATGTCTGCTCGCTTACGCTTCTTCCTCCTGCAGACTTCAGCCAGCAGCTGAGTGAGTTTGACAGCCGCAGCGGCGTGCCGCCTGCATGCATCGCCTGGTGCGGCGTGGATGCTGTTGCGCTGCGCTGGGAGGGTCTGCTGCTGCTGGTGGGGCCGTATGGAGATTGGCTGAAGCGGCCCTGCCAGGGCGCTGTTGCACTGGTTACAGAAGTGGATGGGCTGCGGATGGTCAGCAGCAGCGCCTGCAGCTTGCTGCGGCGCGTGCCTGATGCGCTGGTGCAGGTGCGTGCTTGCCGCAACATAGACGATTGTGTAAACGTCTTTATGCATGCTGCTTGGCTGCTTGAGCGGCGCGCAGCTGCACCCATTTCTTTCCATTCTCCATCATGTACGAGTCTGCTTCTGTGCTCTGGGGGGCAGTCCATTGTGGACTTTGGTGGGTTTACTCTGTTGCCAGAAGTGCATGGGCTGCAGATGGTCAGCAGCACTACCAGCAGCTTGCTGCGGCGCGTGCCTGACACGCTGGTGCAGGTGCGAGCGTTGCAGGTATTCTGTTTAGCTTGCAGAAACTATGTGCAGATTGCAGGAACTCTGTGTATATTGGTGCTTGTGCGTGCGGCTTTGTTACAATGAGCTGTGTGGGGTTGTCAGCTGCATATGATGTGGCATTCTGGGTGTGAGCGCTGGATGCCTGGTCCTGCTGTGCTGCAAAGGACACTCGTGTGCAGCTCTATGGCGCAGGGCCCCGCCTGCCATGATATTCACGCATCCTCCGCCCCCTTGATATGCCTTGTCGATGCTTCTCACAATCCCCGCTGCTGCTGCTGCTGCTGCTGCTGCTGCTGCTGCTGCTGCTGCTGCTGCTGCTGCGCTTGCTACCGACCAACGCACTGCTACATCTGCAGGTGTACAAACCCGGCTCCACCTCTCCTGCTGCGCAGCTGCTGGACGCGCGTGACCTGTTCGATGCAGGCAGTGCTCGTGCTGACAAGCTGCTGCGACAGATGGCGGGACACCTGGCAGAGGCGGTTGAGGGCTGTGCAGCAGCTGCAGGTGAGATACTGTGGAGCATGCATGCTGCATGTGCTGACAAGCTGCTGCGGCAGATGGCGGGACACTTGGCAGAAGCTGTGGAGGGCTGTGAGGCAGCTGCAGGTGAGACAATGTAGAGTGTGCATGCTGCATGTGCTGATAAGCTGCTGCGGCAGATGGCGGAACACTTTCGGCAGAGGCGGTTGAGGGCTGTGCAGCAGCTGCAGGTGAGATAATGTAGAGCATGCCTGCAGCATGTGCTGACAAGCTGTTGCGGCAGGTGGCGGAACACTTGGCAGAGGCTGTCGAGAGCTGCCCAGCAGCTGCAGGTTGGGCAGTGATGGCAGCACCCACTTGCAGCATGTGCTGACAGTATATCTGAAGACTGCCGCTTTGGCACTGCTGTGTTGCTGTGTGCGCACTCGCACACGTGCACCTGCCTGTCAGCATGCATGCTTGCATGCAAAGCGAGCTGCTGCTGGGCGCCCGCATAGCACAGCAACACCCCATGCGCTCTGCAGTCCCTGCCTTGAACAGACAATGTTGTCTGGTCATCCCAGCAATCCCAGAGCTTGAGCAGCCTGTTCCGCTGCTCTGCTCTTGACAGATAAAGATGTATTCTGCATGTGAGCGTGCAAACGAAGTGATCTGGAGCTGATGTATGCAACCAGCTGTAACTGCGCTGTAATCTTTGCCTCTCGCCGCAGGCCTGGACCTCTCTAAAACCAGGCAGCCGATGCATGCATGCATGCATGTGTGATCATTATGCAACAAGACCTTATGCTCGCCTATCCAGCAGCTCTCTGAATTAAACTACCTTTGCCTCTCGCCGCAGGCCTGGACCTCTCCAAAACCAGGCAGCCTATGCATGCATGCATGTGTGAACACTACGCAACAACACCTTATGCTGGCCTATCCAGCAGCTGTCTGACATGAACTACCTGTGCTTCTTGCTGCAGGCCTGGACCTCTCCAAAACCAGGCAGCCTATGCATGCATGCATGTGTGAACACTACGCAACAACACCTTATGCTGGCCTATCCAGCAGCTGTCTGACATGAACTACCTGTGCTTCTTGCTGCAGGCCTGGACCTCTCCAAAACCAGGCAGCGTGCGCTGCTGCGCGCAGCGGTGTTTGGCCGCGCCTTTGCGCCGAGCGTGGCAGCGCCGCTGCTGCGGGAGACCGCGCAGCGGCTGCGGCTGCTGAATGCGCTGCGGGAGCCCGAGGTTGGCCTGCCGCTGACGATGCCGCAGCTGCAGGCGCTCAGTTTACCCGTGGTCGTCAACAGGTGAGGGTCGAAAAGCTCAGACTGAGTTTTTGGCTCAGTGTGTGTGGCTGCTGGATGCGCTGCGGGAGCCGGAGGTTGGCCTGCCGCTGACGATGCCCCAGCTGCAGGCGCTGAGCCTGCCTGTTGTGGTCAACAGGTGAGTGATGCGGGTTAAGTTTTATGGTTGGGGGTTAGGCTGCCGCCGCTTGATGTGAGCAAGAAATACGGCCTGCTGCTGACGATGCCCCAGCTGCAGGCGTTGAGCCTGCCTGTTGTGGTCAACAGGTGAGTGATGCGGGTTGAGTTTTATGGTTGGGGGTTTGGCTGCCGCCGCTTGATGTGAGCAAGAAATACGGCCTGCTGCTGACGATACCCCAGCTGCAGGCGTTGAGCTTGCCTGTTGTGGTCAACAGGTGAGTGATGCATATTTGTGTTTTGGGTTCTGACTGCGGCTGCTGAATGCGCTGGGGGAGCCTGAGGTTGGCCTGCCGCTGACGATGCCACAGCTGCAGGCGCTGAGCTTGCCTGTTGTGGTCAACAGGTGAGGGTTGGAAAGCTCAGGTTTTTTTGGGCTCAGTGTGTGTGGCCGCTGGATGCGCTGCGGGAGCCTGAGGTTGGCCTGCCGCTGACAACGCCTCAGCTGCAGGCGCTGAGCCTGCCTGTTGTGGTCAACAGGTGAGGGTTGTTCATGGTTGGATTCAGTCTGCGGCTGCTGAATGCTGCGCTTCAAGAGCCTGAGGTTCGCCTGCCGCTGACGATGCCGCAGCTGCAGGCACTCAGCCTGCCTGGTGTGGTAAACAGGTGGGGGATACGTCCCTGAGGTACGTGGTTTGTAAACCTGGCTCAGGAGCAAGGGTCAATGCCTCACCCTAATTTTGCACCTGCTTACTGCCTTCCTGCTGCTGCCCCTGCTGCTGCGATAACATCCCAGGCTGGTGCTGCTGCGGCAGCACCTGCTGGCCTACAAAGTTGCTGAAGCATTAGGCGGGTCAGGGCAGCAGGAGGTGCTGCTGCACTGGGCAGCAGCAAAGATCAGCGCCAGCCCGGCTGTGCCTGACTTCGCCCTGAAAGAGGCGCTGGCTGCAAAGATGAGTAAGCTGGAGCGGCCAAAGTACGCAGCGCTGGCGGCACATGCGCAAGTAAGGATGGCTCGGCAGCTGCGGGAGTAGACAGCTGTGTGTATGTGTGGAGGGAAGGGGCTCACGTGACTGGCGTCAGCAGATGAACTTTTGACATATGCGATGCATAGCACTGGTTGGTGGTTGGGGTATGTACTGCCCCGAAGATCAGCGCCAGCCCTGCTGTGCCTGACTTTGCCCTGAAAGAGGCGCTGGCTGCAAAGATGAGAAAGCTGGAGCGGCCAAAGTACGCAGCGCTGGCGGCACATGCGCAGATGTGAATGTGTGGTGGCTGCTGCACCCTGACTAGGTATTTATGCTTGGATGCAGCGGGTAGCTGATGAGGCAGGAGGCAATGGTATCATGCAGCTTGCTCAGGCAGTAGGCGTTGATGACAGCACGGTTGTTCAAGCACTGGCGGCACATGCGCAGGCAACCACCCCTGCTTTCCCAGCAAAACGTCGCACACGATACCGCCTGAGTGTCACATTCTGTTGCCGGTTTTCATATTGTTGCAGTCTGTGGGCCGCCGCAGCCTGGCCATCAAGCTGCTTGAGGAGGAGCCATCTGCAGCGCAGCAGGTGCCGCTGCTGCTCAGCCTGGCAAAGACAGCTGGCATCAGCAGCAGCAGCGGCAGCGGCGCAGCAGCAGCAGGGGATGAGGCTGGTGGGGCAGAGGACACCCTTGGGCGGGCGCTGCTGAAGGCGATTGTGTCTGGAGACCCAGACCTCGTTTACCTGGTGCTGTTTGAAGCGTACAGGTGGGCGGTCGTGTTTTCTGGTATTGTGTAGCCCAATGCACAAGGAATCTAGTGGTGACGCTGCTCGAATGTGGAGTGCCTGGTGTTGGGGCACCTCATGGTATTCGAGGCATACAGGTGCAGCGCAGAGCACTGTGTACACACTGTTCTGCACAACCTAAGAAGGACGTTGCCAGATGTATGATGCAGAAGCACCCAGCATCATCAGCTGTGATGGGGTTTGCATGTATGCCATGCAACAGGACTGCGCCGCTCATCTATTCAACGATGTTGACAAGCTGTATTCAGAGCTAACAGCACTGCTGCTGCTCCTGCTGTGTTGTGCATGTGGCTCGTGTGTTTGCTGCTGCATGCAGGAGCCGGCCTCTGCCTGAGTTCTGGAAGCTGGTGTCACCACGTGCAACAGCCAGGAAGCTCTTCGTGAAGTTCACACGGCTCAAGGTGAGGAGCAGTGACACACACAGCAGGAACATGGATTGCGTGGGTTCACCCGGGTTTGGGTTGTGTCCGCGCGCAACAGCCAGGAAGCTCTTCGTGAAGTTCACACGGCTCAAGGTGAGGAGCAGTCACACCAACAGCAGGGGAGTTGATGGCGTGAATCATTGGTTAGAGTCATTGTTGAAGTTCAAACAGCTGAGGTGACACAAAGTCAAGCAAAAACAGCATGGCACAGGGCTCTGGTAACTCGCCTAGGTCAGCGTTGTTGCAGGCCCACAGCCAAAAAGCTTGTCGTTAGCATTGGTTTCCCCGCACGTAGTCCTTCCAACTAAGCACCGCTACTGCTGCTGCTGCCATGGCTGCCACTGCAGGAGCCGGAGCTGCTTGAGACGCTGTATGTGACGCAGCAGCTGCACCAGGAGGCTGCTGACCTGGCACTGCCTCATACTGCATATGTTTTCACTGCTCACTGCTGCTTCTGTTGCTGCTGCTGCTGCTGCTGTCCCCTTAGGAGCCAGAGCTGCTGGAAACGCTGTACGTGACGCAGCAGCTGCACCAGGAGGCTGCTGACCTGGCGCTGCTCATACTGCGCAAACTTCCAGCCACCCACTGCTTCTGCTGCTGCTGCTGCCGCTGCTGCTGCTGCTGCCTCTGCAGGAGCCGGAGCTGCTGGAGACGCTGTGCGTGACGCAGCAGCTGCACCAGGAGGCTGCTGACCTGGCACTGCTTATACTGCGCAAACTTCCAGCCATCCACTGCTGCTGCTGCTGCTGCCACTGCAGGAGCCAGAGCTGCTTGAGACGCTGTATGTGACACAGCAGCTGCACCAGGAGGCTGCTGACCTGGCACTGGAGTCAGCGCTGCGGCACCTGGTGCCACACGGTGCTGCTGCTGCTGCTGCCAGGCCTGATGAGTCTGAGGTGGCAAAGGCCATCAGCGGGCTGCAGGCAGCAGCGCAGAAATACACGCACGTGAGTCAGCAAAGGGTTGGAGTCAGGAAGTGCACATCAAACCAACCAGCATATACGCCTGGGTGCCTGGCTCCAAGCATAGCTTCAGCTACAGGCATGCGGCTTTGCAGCTGCAATGGACTGTGCCTAGATCAGACTAGGTGTTGGACGTGCCGCCCTTTGATTGTTAGCCTTCCGCCTGCTGCCGCTTGCCCTGCTGCTGCTGCTGCTGCTGCTGCAGTGTCGTGATGCTGCCTGGCAGTCCAAGGCTGCTACTGAGGCTGCTGCGCTGCTGAAAGAGCAGGTATGTGGCACTGTGCCTACATGATCTGTTACATAATCAGCGACTGGAAGCGCAGTGCGCTTGTGTTCTCAGCATACTCTCTTTGTTGCGGCAGCATCTCTTGCCTGCCTGCCTGCCTGCCTGCCTGCCTGTTGGTTATCATCATCTGAAGCTGGAGCACAGCACCGGCCAGTTGCTGTGCCTGGGGCTGAGCGCCTGCCTGTCTGCCTGCCTGTCTGCCTGTCTGTCTGCCTGTCTGTCTGTCTGTCTGCCTGCCTGCCTGTGTGTCTGTCTGTCTGCCTGCCTGCCTGTCTGCCTGCCTGCCTGCCTGCCTGCCTTTTGAGCTGCAGAGCAAGCTGGAGCGTGACGCCGGCCAGTCTCTGTTTGTGGGGCTGAGCACCTGCCTGTCTGCCTGTCTGCATGCCTGCATGCCTGCCTGCCTGCCTGCCTGCCTGCCTTTTGATCTTCAGAGCAAGCTGGAGCGTGACACCGGCCAGTCTCTGTTTGTGGGTTCAGCTCCTCCATGTCCAAATGTGTGCTTGCTTATCTCCCTGCCTGCCTGCCTGCCTGCCTGCCTGCCTGCCTGTTTGTTTGCCTGCTGTTACACTTCAGGCCAAGCTGGAGCGTGACACCGGCCAGTCTCTGTTTGTGGGTTCAGCTCCTCCATGTCCAAATGTGTGCTTGCTTATCTCCCTGCCTGCCTGCCTGCCTGTTTGTTTGCCTGCTGTTACACTTCAGGCCAAGCTGGAGCGTGACACCGGCCAGTCGCTGTTTGTGGGGCTGAGCCTGGCTGACACCATCGCCACCTGCCTGCGCCTGGGGCACGCCAAGGCTGCAGCCAACCTGCGCAGGTGAGAGTGCGGGCTTGACGGTATCGATTGTGCTGCAGCTGGCATTTGCACATATGACTGCCGCAACTTTTTTTACGTTTATAACGTCGTCTTGATCGGCGTGGGTGCTGTCCTTCGATACACAGCAAGCTGTAGCTCAAGCACGCTGGTACTGGTTAAATCATGAGGGCCCTGCCTTGCGCACCTGACTGCTGCGCTCTAACATTTGCCTTGCTGTGGCTGCTGCCCTTGCTTCGTGCACACACACTGCAGCAGGTTTGCTGTGCCTGAAGCGCGCTGGTACTGCTTGGTTGATCCATGGGGGCCTGCCTTGGACACTGACTGCTGCCACCTGAACCTTGCCTTGCTGTGGCTGCTGCCCTTGCTTCGTGCACACACACTGCAGCAGGTTTGCCGTCCGAGGCGCGCTGGTACTGGGCCGAATGTGGCGCCCTGCAGCAGCACTGCCGCAATCTTCATTGCCCCGCCTAATGTATGCGTTGCTGCTGCCCTTGTGTCGTGCACACATACTGCAGCAAGTGTGCTATGCCTGAGGCGCGCTGGTATTGGGTCAAGCTGGGCGCGCTGGCAGCAGCACATGACTGCCGCAATCTTCATTGCCCTACCTGATGTATGCGTTGCTGCTGCCTGCGTTTTATGCAACATTGCAGCAAGTTTGCTGTGCCAGAGGCGCGCTGGTGCTGGGTCAAGCTGGGCGCGCTGGCAGCAGCACATGACTGCCGCAATCTTCATTGCCCTACCTAATGTACGCGTTGCTGCTGCCCTTGTCTGATGCACCACTGCAGCAAGTTTGCCGTCCCAGAGGCGCACTGGTACTGAGTCAAGCTGGGTGCGCTGGCAGCAGCACATGACTGCCGCAATCTTCATTGCCCTACCTGATGTATGCGTTGCTGCTGCCCGCGTTTTATGCAACACTGCAGCAAGTTTGCTGTGCCAGAGGCGCGCTGGTACTGGGTCAAGCTGGGCGCCCTGGCAGCAGCACATGACTGGGAGGCCCTGGATGCGTGGGCAGGGGAGCGCAAGAGCCCCATCGGCTGGGAGCCCTTCCTGCAGGCAGCACAGAAGCATGGCGCACCTCGCGAGGTGCAAGCCAGGTAAGAGGGAAGGATGCACAGTTTTCACTGCAGTTTGTGTGGTCCATAGTGAAGATCGGTGCTGCTGGTGCCGGGGAGCGCAAGAGCCCCATCGGCTGGGAGCCTTTCCTGCAGGCAGCACAGAAGCACGGCGCACCTCGCGAGGTGCAAGCCAGGTGGGCAAAGGCTTTTGTGTTGATGTTTGGTGGATACTGCGGCGTGTTTTGGGGGCCAGGGGTATAGTGCCTGCTGTGGAGGGCTGCGACACATGCAGTTTGTGACTGTGCTCGCGGTGCTTGTTGGTGGTTTAGGGTTTAGGAACTTTCTCCCTGGTGCATGCGGTGCCTTGTTGGTGGTTTGCGGCGCGTTGTCAAGGAGGTGTGCTGCTAGGGAGGTGCAGCACAGGAGCTGTGTCCGCGAAGCCGTCTGGGCAAAGAGCTGTTGCGGGGTAAAGTGGTAGTGGTTTGGCGCGGGCAGTGTGAGCGGGGGTTGCAGTGTCGGGATCTCTTGCGAAACGAAATGGCTGGCGGCGCAAGCTGCTTCCGCGCATGCCTGAAGGTCGTTCCCAGACAAACGCTGACGGGGCTTCCTCCCGCAGATGCAACCTATGTAACAACCAACCTGATTGCTTCTGTGGCTGCTGCAGGCTCATTGCCCGCACGCCAAACAGCCGCGCCAAGGCAGACGCCTACCAGGCCATCTCATGCAAGCCACTGTGCATGACATGATGTCTAACAGCAAGTGTAACTGCTGCTGCTGCTGCTGCTGCTGCTGCTGTAGGCTCATCGCGCGCATGCAGGACAGCCGCGCCAAGGCAGACGCCTACGAGGCCATTTCATGCCCCAGGGAGGCAGCCGAGGTGGCAGCTAAGCTGAGAGATGGGGACCTGTTGGCGCGCATCCAGGGCGCTGTGTCAGCCAACAGCCCTGCAGGCATTGCAATTGCACAGATACGCGAGCGCTTCCAAGGGCGCTGAGGCATGCTCAAGGCGTCCGCACGGGAAGAGGGTGAAGCGTGCTGTGTGATGCCAGCAGTGGTGGCGGTGGCAGCATGCTGGTAGCATGCCGTGTCTTGTGTTGGGTTGGTTGTCGGGCCAGGCAGCCCAGCTGGGGCTGAGCTGCTGGTCAACTTTGGCCCAAGTTGGTGATGGGGACCCGCTGGCGCGCATCCAAGGCGCTGTGTTAGCCAACAGCCCTGCTGGCATTGCCATTGCACAGATACAGGAGCGCTTCCAGGGGTGCTGAGGCAGGCTTACGTTGCAAGACTTGAACGCATAAAAACTAGTTGTGTGTACAACGCCAGCCGCGGCTGAGGCTAACAGCGCGGCTCGTGTCCTGTTGCGGTTGCTAGTTGGACAGACGGTTTAACCGCCTGATCAGGTGCTTGTCATTCTTGACTCAGAGGGCGGGTTCTGCTGCTGGCGCGCATCTAAGGCGCTGTGTCACCAGACAGCCCTGCAGGCATTGCCTTTTCGCAGATACGCAAGCGCTTCCAGTGGCGCTGCGTGGGGCTATTACACCCCAAGTCAAGGGTTGCTCCGGATTGAGGATATGTACTACTGCCTGCTACTATTGGTCAATGAACTTGCAAAATGGGCTGTGGCGCGGAGCCAGCAGCGGTTGAGGACGGTTTGTGCTGCTGAGCAGTGTGCTGCTTGTTTGACGCAACCTCAAAATCCTTGCAGGCTGCAACTTGCAGCAGGCGGAGTGCGACATGCTGTTTGTTTGTGTGACATGCTGTTTGTTTGTGTTGTGGCGACGCGCCGCAGCAGGCAGCAGTATTTGCCAGTGGCCCTTGGGGTGGCGTGTGGTTTCAGATCTGCATGCAAGCTTTCTGGTAACATAGCGCTTTGGTAGACAGCGCCATAGGCTGTGTGTTGCGAGGAAGCTACTGATGTTGTTGTTGGCCGTCTAGCTATGCACATGTGAGTATGCACTATGTTGTGTTATGCTTATGCTTGTAATGAATGCAAACGGCAACTTTCTTTATATGTTGGGTGCTGCCTCTGCACTTACTGGTGGTACCAGGCTGCTGTTGCACTGTGCAACGAATTCAGGCACTGCAGTGCCAGCTGGTGTTCGCAATAGGGAAGGTGGCACATAAGAGATTTGGTGCTCAAGGGTGTGCATTGTGTTTTGCAGTGCTCACTCTCCTTTTCTGGTCTCTGACCTTGTGTTCAACCTGTTGTGGCTCGTACCATCGAAGATGGTGCCAGGACCCACATGTATCTATCCTCTCTCTCAAACAAACTGACACTGTCAGCACTACGATTGAGCCGTCAGCCTGCAGGCTGGCCACTGATGCTTGTTGTGTACAGCGGGCGCTGTGCCGCCATACGCCAGCCTGTTTTGCGCCGCAAACGAGGCCAATTCATGTTCAATTTCCGGTAACCGCCTGGTGTGATCTTTGCAAAGCTGGACATTGACAGAAGGTATGAGATAATGCACCTGTTGCAAGCTGGCAATTGGCAATAGTTACTGAGTATGACAGGTCTGAGCTTCACAATCCGCTCCACTGGAAATTTTGTCATGAAGACACAACAATGACCGTCCTGTGCGGTCTCTAAGATAAATAATGCTGAGCACCGTCAAAGAATGCCCAAAAAATACTGGACAAACAAAGGCAAGCTGTGCACCTTCATAGTCGCTAGCAGCAACAACTGCTGAACCAAGAGGAACGTGTCAAGTGCTGTTCAGGAGATGACACAACCTCAGGCAGTACCGCATTGCCAGCAACTGGCAATACAGTGGATTCCAACACAACCAGGCTGCAAGAAAGAAAGAAGAAAGAAGAAATAAGCTTGCCAATCCTCAACGTCTTGTTGTGAAGACTCATGTTGCTGCTACTGCAGCAGCTGCTAGTCTATGCATGGCTGTGCAGCGTGCTGATGCTGCCTGTACTGGAACACGGTTCGGTCGTGTTACGCAGGCGTTCAAATGCTGTTGTATCGCACCCACCCTGTGTGCAACTGTGATCACCACTACATGCACCACTGTTCTCAGTGGTTTCCAAAGCAACCAACTCGTGTCTGCGCATGTATCAGCCGTAAATTGTAGTGCTGCTCCTTTCACAGCCACACCCAACACATTCTTGTGCTGTTCACTCCAAATTCAAGGCTGCACAATGCGGCTGCTGGCAACCGACAGCGCCTCGCTTGCCTTCATTGCATTGATCACAGTGTGGCTGCCCACCAGGTCATTTCCAGATTTGAGGGCATAGCTGCCCGCAGAAACCTCAACAAAACCCCAGCAGGCAGCCGACATGTCACACGCCGCTGCTGTAGCAGCGCGGCTAGATGCTGTCTGCAAGGTAACACTGTCAAAGGGCAGCACTGTGCTTGCTGCATAGCTGTGCTTCACATATAAGCCTGATGATACACTTTGGGCCCTCACTGTGCTGCTGCTGCTGCTACTTGTTGGGGCTGCATTGCCAAGGCCTGCAATACTGACAGAGGCCGCATGAGGCGCAGACAGGCCTGCAATCTGCACGCTTGCCATCTGCACACTTGATGCAGACACATCCAGTGTGGGTGGCAGCTTGTAGTACACTGCACGGTCGCTGGGGCTGCCAGCAGTAGAGGGCGCAAACAGGAAGCAGCCAGGGGTGTAGTCGCCAGAGTTATCAGTGTAACGGAACTCAGCAAAGTGACAGGCCTCATTTTGTGTGCAGGCCTCTACGCAGCCGTCCAAGGTTGTGGCGGCATGGCTGGTGACGCCATTTGATTCAGAGGGAGTGACATAGCCGCTGAAGATTGAGGTGCCGGCAGAGGCATCCTGCAGGGTGAAGCACAGCAGCAGAGGGGCAGCACCATACATTCGTAAGCGCATGCATGTGTGTCAGGTTCGCTACAAAGGCTTTTTAAAGATTGTCAGCTGTGCAAGCTATGTCATGCGACACTGCTACTGGTGGCTGCAAGTGTTGGTGCAACAGCAGGTAGAGCATGTGTGAACAGCAGCAAGTACGCTGACATCAATTACATCTAAAACATACACACAGAATGTGCATCACTTCTCACCAGCTGGACGTTGATGGGTGCGCACTGGTCAGCCGATGTGCTGCCTGGTGACACTGTTGTACTGCTGCTCACAAAGGCCACCTGGGCTGCATATGTGAAGGTCTTGGAAGGGCACACAATGCACTCCCAGCTGCTGCGGCTGTTGCCATCCAAGGGGTTAGTAGATTGGCCGTCATTGAAGGATCCGCGGAGGCAAGCATCACACTGGCCGTATGCACTTGAGGTGCGCCCCTTGCCCCTGGTGCACACTGCAGATATCAGCAGCAGCGGAGCAGCAGCAGCAGCGGCAGCAGCAGCAGCAGCAGCAAGGGGTGTCAGTTATCTTTCATGGTATCCCACCACCACCACCACCATGTGATGCTGGGCATGCAATAGGATGTTTGACCTGTAGATGTACAGCAACGATGTCATGCTTTGCTATGCGACATGCCCCAACACACGACTATGTCGCCATCAGGCAGTCCTGTTTCTGTGAAAGGAAACAGCACAACATGTGGCGTGCTAAGGACTTCCACCGCCTGCCACACAGCTGTACCAGCATCTCACCTGTGCACTGGCTGATGTCTGTGCTGCCAGCCTCCTCAGTAGCACTGCCAGCGGGGCACGCCACGCAGCGTGCAGCAGTGTCACTGTGCAGGTTCTGACTCTCGCTGTAGCGGCCAACAGGACACTCTGCCACCTCCAGCTGAGCCTGCTGCACAGCACTCATGCCAGCCACACCGACGTCATACCACTGCGCTGCAGCAGTGGCACCGGCCTGGTCAAACACGCCCAAACCGTCACTGACAAAGCAGTCGGTGGCCGCAACTTGCTGCAAGGAGACAGCTGTTGTGGTGCGGCCGGCTGCGCAGGTCTGGCAGGGAAGCATCGAACCCCGGGCACTCCAAGATCCCGGCGAGCACTGCAGCGCGACTTGGCCGGTCACGCCAAAGCCTTCGGGGTTGATGCAGGCTGCTGCTTCGTTGCGCTGTGCAGCGGTGAGGAATGGCTCTGTAATCATGTTGCGGCCGCAGGGCTTGCAGAAACTTGTGGTGAGGCCGTTAGTGTGTGCTGAAGTGCCATAGGTGTTTGGCGGGCAGTCGGCGGCCCGCAGCATGCTTGAAGAAAGTGAGGCGAGGGAGTAGTCCGTGGTGAGGCTCTGGCCGGCAGTGATGTCTGTGGCAAGGGAAAGGATGAAGGGGCAGCAGGGGCATGGGGCAGCTGTCAGTTGCTGCCAGGTATGCTGTTGGCAATGATGTGTGCATGTTGATGCCGGTTTTGTTCCCGGCATCACCACCAAAGCAGGCACATGCGCACAGCTAACTGCATTGCTACACGCAACACCTTGCTGCCCAAGAGCTATCCTTGTCAGGACATGGCATGCAGAAGAGGTAGCAATGCAGCGCTGCTGCCGCTGCTGCTGCTGCTGCCACCAACTCAAGGCTGCCGCAGTGCACTGCGCGCACAACACCTGCAACTATCAGCTGCCCCACTGCACCAAAGCAGCACTGCAATGCAGCATCACTTTTCTACTCACAGCACGCGTCAGGTGATGCAGCCACCAGCTCCACTGTGCTGTCCGCGGGGTGCAGGTTCTCCTTTGTAGGCTCCGACAAAACATTGGCTCCGCAGATCTGGCAATCCTTGACCCCATTTGGCGTAGTCGCCCAGCCCGATCGGTAGGTCCCAAACGTGCCAAAAGCAGCATCGATGCCATATGTTGCTGCAGCAATGCTGCTGGGGCACAGCAGCATCTGGCTGGCACCGGAAGAGGGCAGGTAGTATCCTGGCGGTGCTGCACATGCGGACTTGGACTTGGAGGCAACAGCAGCAGTGGTGTAACCACCGCACGAGGAGCATGGGGTTGGCCCGCTGATCTGTCCGCCGGGCCAGTAGCTGCCGAAATCGCACTCGTCAGCGTTGTAGGCAAAACCGGCGGCGTCCCACTGCGCAAAGTAGCCGGCGAGGATGACTGCAGCAGCAGCAGCAGCAGCAGCAGCAGCAGCAGCAGCAGCAGCAGCAGGTTGCACAGATGGTCAGCAGCACATCTCCTGTACGGGATGAGGGTCTCCTGCACTGCCAGTGCGTGCGAGCAGAGCCACTGCACGCTCTTGTCAAGCAGCATGGCTGACCAGGTTCTGAGCAGCATTTGACCAGCATATGACCAGCGTTTGACCAGTGTTTGACCAGTGCTTGACCAGCGTATAATTAGCGCAGACGCTGCATTAATGTACAGTGCAGCACAGTGCAGTTACAGCGCGGCTCACCTGTGCAGTCCTGGCGATGTGCAGAGCCTGCTGCAAGCGTACTGATGCCTGCCCCACATGTGCTGCAGCTGGTGGCTTGGGAGTAAGGCAGTGTGCCCTCGCGGTAAGTGCCCATAGGGCAGGGCTTCAGAGCACCAGCATCATAAAACTTGCCGGGCGGCACCACTGCAGCAGCAGAGATGAGGTAAGCAAGGGTGGCAACCGCAGCAGCAGCAGCAGCAGCGGCAAGGGTGTGAGGTGACAAACGGGTCGACGTGATGTGTACATGATGCTGCACTCTAGCAGTGTGCTAACTTGGTTGCGGGCACCGAATCCTCGATGTGACGTGTCACACCACAGTGCAGTGCCATGCAGTGTCCGCAACAACTGTGCGGCCTAGCAGCTTGCACAGGCAGATTGGCTACGCAGCACAAACGCAGGCAGCTGTGCATCACACACAACACCGCACGACTCAGCAGTGTGTGTGGCAGCAAAGAGCCCTCACTTCACCCAGCACAGCACACTCACGGCAGGCGTACACGCTGTTTTCACATTAGAAGCAAGCGCAAGCACAGACGCGCTTTGCAGAGCAAAGCATGCAACTCTGATCCGCAGTGTTTTGAGGAGCAAGCACTGAGACCACTTCACTCACGGCAGTCGTTCACACTGTTGTGGTTGCTTGCTGCATCACCGACAGTAACCATGCCGCTAGGGCAGGCAGTGCAGGCGGTCAGGCGCGTGCCCCCCACGCTGTACTTGTTGGCTGGGCAGACCACTCCAGTCTGGGTGCTGGCGTTGATAGCTTGCCCGGGGTTGATTGAGGCGATGCGGAAGCCAGGCCGGGCCACTGAGAGAGATGAAGAAAGATAGAGAGCAGCAGCAGCAGCAGCAGCAGCAGCAGCAGCAGCAGCAGCAGCAGCAGCAGGCAGGCAAGCGGCACATGTTGGCAAGTTGTCTGTGTTGACACAGCAGCGGCACGCAGCATATGTATGAGTGCGCATGGCGATGGGGTGCAACCTTTTGCTCATGGGTTTGTAATCAAAGTCAAGCCTCTTCAAGAAGAGTTGCTGCTGTCAGGAAGCGGTATCTTGACACCAATGCACAGCATCCACAGCAGCAAGCATTGAGTGTGGCTCACCGCAGGACTGCAGGACACAGCAGGACACTGCAGGACACAGCAGGACACTGCAGGACGCAGCAGGACACTGCAGAACGCAGCAGGACACCGCAGGACACTGCAGGACGCAGCAGGAAACTGCAGGACACTGCAGGACACAGCAGCAAGCATTGATTGCGGCTTACCACACGACTGCCAGCTGGTTGCACGGTTGGTGGGGGTGGTCAGGGCATCCGCAAATGGAGTGATGGACCTGTCGCATGCAAACTGGGTCCCACGTGCAGTGTCAGCCTCGTTTGCCTTCGAAACATACTTGGCGTTGACTCCTGCATGCAGCAAAACGCAGATGGTGCGCTACTCAAGATGTTGTAAACAGACGATTTTGTATGGCTCCTGTATTTTGAAGAACCAAGGTAACTGCATGTTGCGGCACAATGCAAGGCACATGCAATGGAGGGACTGGACACAGCACGGGGCATAGGATGTGGTGGAGCTGCACTGCAGCAGCTATGTCCAAGCAAACATGCTGCTGCAGGCATCCAACTAGTGCAGCCGAGGGCCGCCCTGCAACTCTCTCCACACTGCGCTGGCAGCTTTTAAGGACAGCACGGGGCATAGGACAAGGTTGTGCTGCACTGCAGCAGTCATGTCACAGCAAACATGCTGCTGCAGGCATCCAACTAGTGCAGCAGGATGTTGCCACTATGCTTGCAGCATGCTTGCAGCCTTCTTGAGACTACAGGTGTACCTCAGAGTGTTGCAGCCTGTGCTGCTGAGCTGCCGCAGCAGTGCTGCACAGAGCACACCACTCACCGGGACAGTAGTTTGCATAGCCGCAGTTGACGCAGGAGGCACCGTTGTCATACTTGCCAGGTGGACACACTGCAGCAGCAGCAACATCAGCAGCAGCAGCAGCAGCAAGATACTCAATGCAGTGTTGGTGTGCTGCAGGAATTCGGCAGTGCTGCAGCTGACGAACGTGAAGTGCAAGGTGTTGCTTGAAAAGGTCAAGGCATCACATCATACAAATGATCTGGATAATCTGACCTGCAATGTGTTGGCAAACTAACCACCCACACTGAGCTAAGCAGCACGCGGGAGCACAGTGGCACGCTGCTGCGGTCTCCTGCTTTCCACTCACCGCAAGCGCGACGATTGTTTTGCAGGATGTATGTAGACTGGCACGAGCTGCAGACAGCCACCGGGGCAGTAGCACTGCCCACGATTTGAGATGAGCAACTGCCGGGCTTGCACTTGGGGATCTGAGTGCATGTGCTTTGCAGGAGTTCGCGAGCTTCTGCTATTCCTGCTAGGCAAACCAGCGCGACCAGAGCCACATAGATGGTTCGCGCCATGTCGTTATATGACAGTCGCTACAACCAGCAACTAAACTATTATATTGTTGAAGTCTGAGGACTTGAATGTTTGGTGTCAATGTGCTGTTCTTTTATACTCCAAACAGGAGGGCACGGCATATGCTTGCGGCAAAGCATGCCAGCCGGGCCGGGACCGGGAATCTACAATTGTCATGATGACATCAGTGCTAATCGAGAGCGCCATAGTATGCTTGCTAGATTAGTTCATCACAAAAGCTTTTGTGTGGCGCTAATACAGATGTGAATTTATTGCAATGTGAGGTACCCAATGAGGTTTGGAGGTTGCATGTTCCCTCCTGCTGCATGTCCATTGGCTGCACTTTCAGGCCTGTTCGACTTCGCGCAGCTTCCCATCAGTGCATAACGCTCTTTGTGATAATTTCTCAAGATCAGCTGGGTGTGTTACTTCCTTCTGCTGCCTGTGACGAGTGTGGCTTTGGGTAGGCTTGAAAAACAAGTTCTATCTGGCCAAGCAGTGCTCTGGGAGAATGCTTGCGTCAGCTGCTGCTACTTGTTTTGTGACAAACAAGAGCCAGCACTGCAAAGTTTGCAGACATGAAGTTGGCAGCAATGCTGAAAAGCAGTCAAGACTGCTGGCTGCTGTGCGGTCAGCTGCACTGGCAAACTATAGTTGCTGTTGCTGTCGGTATGCCAAGGCAAGAGAGTCGCAAAGAGACAGTCCCAGGGGGACAGGATCCAGTAGTGTAAGGCCTTTACACAGCTAGGGTGCTCCGCAGAGCAGGAAACAACCAAGACAGTGGCTTCAGAAGCCAGAAGAACATCTCACAGGTGCCCGGAGGCATTCAAATTCTTCATACACTCGAATATACACGTGTATGGTACACCAAGCCCTCAAAAGCTCGAAAGGACAGCAGCCGAGACAGTGCTCTCAGCGCCAGACCAAAACCAGACCACACAACCACTCATCCACACCACACAAACACACCAGCTGACAGGAATCACAGTGTGCTGAAGGTGACCCTAAGCAGCCATGCAGCTGCTTAGTTGCCTGGCACAAACTTGGTGGCGTAGTTCCAGGCGTTGTTGCCGGATGGGTCGCTCAGGTGGGCGTCCAGGTTGGCAATGGGGCCCTGGCCGGTCACGATGGCCTGCACGAAGAAGCCGAACATGCTGAACATGGCCAGGCGGCCGTTCTTGATCTCCTTCACCTTGAGCTCAGCCAGGGTGTCGGGGTCGTCAGCCAGGCCCAGGGGGTCAAAGGCACCACCGGGGTACAGGCTGTCCAGGTCCTCGCCGAAGCCGCCTGGGGCACCACCGTTGGCGCGGTAGCTCTCAGCGGCACCCATCAGCAGCACCTGCAGCAGGGAGCAAAGCAGGAGCAGGCAGCAAGGACAGACGGGTCAGTTGAACAGTTGGTGAACATGTTGGTACTGCTAATGCTGCAAGCAGATACCTGTTGCTGGACATCCTGGCAATGATTTGCAGTCATCGCTCGGCTGCTATCATCATACACCAGTAGCTGCTGCCACCTGCTGATGCTGCTGTTGCAACTGCACATGCTATTGCTGCTGCGCTGTGGCCAGTTTGACAGGCTGCCAGGTGGACAACTGCTGCCACAAAGCACTTTGACTCAAGGCCAGACAGCTGTATGGAGTTTCAAGGCTGGAAAGGAGTTGACTTGCAGGACAGCTGCTGTTGCCTGGACCGGGTCCCAACTGCTGAGCTGGACCTTTGACATGTCTGCGGCTGCTGCTGCAGGACCAGCTGCTGCTGCTACTTGCTGGCAGTAATGTGCTGCTGCAGGCAAGCCCAGGCACCCACCTGGACGGCCAGGGTTGCCAGGATGGACTGGGCGTGCACCAGGTTCTCGTTGCCCAGGTAGTTCAGGCCACCGTCCTGGAAGATCTGGGCACCGGCCTTGAACCACACGGCCTCACCGAAGGGCACGCCGTTCTTGGCCAGCAGCTCGGGGGTGATGCAGCCCAGAGCGCCGAGCATGGCCCAGCGGGCGTGGATCACCTCGATCTCCCTGTACTTGGCGAAGGTCTGGGGATCAGCGGACAGGCCGGCAGTGTCCCAGCCGTAGTCACCGGCGAACTCGCCAGTGAGGTAGGCGGGGGTGTCGCCCTCGGAGAAGGGGCCTGCGGGGCAGGAGGGGCAGCAGCAGCAAGCAGATCGTGTCGGACATGGCTCAACCGTGATCGACGAGGCAATACAAGATCTAGGCCTGCAGCTGCTTGAAATAGCATGAAATAAACGTATAGCTGCTATTTTATCTAAAAGCTGGCCGAGAACGCTGCTGAGGAGTGCGCTGCTGGTGAGGAACGTCGAGCAGGTCCGTAGCAACGCCTTGCCAGCTGCTGCAGGCTGCACTCACCCAGGAACTTGGGCCTGTCGGGGCCATACCACTCAATAGCGGCGCGGGTCACCTGGCGGGTGGCCTGTAGAAGCAGAAAGCAGGGCGGAACGGAGGAAGGACTGAGTCAGCATCGCTGGTGTTGCTGCAAGCGCGTCGATCTGCCCTGGATCTCATGCGTTATATGTTTAAGAAGCAGCTGCTAAGCTTTTGCAGGTGGGCTGGGCTATGTAGCTGATGCTGGGTGAAGGGGTGAGTGCTCACCCTGGTTGCAGCGGCCTTGGTGGCCACAGCCTGCTTGAGTGCGAATGCCATTTTGCTGATGGGGTGAAGTAGATCGACCTGTAGTGAAGGGATCGGCTTCAGACAGCTTCTGAGCTGAGGGGCCCGGCTTTAAGTAGCCCGGGCTCCCCGGGCTAACAACTAACATAACTTGATCTCGCTGAAACCAGGCACGCAATCGGCCAACGTCCTGCGCGTGTTCGTCGCTCACAAAGTAAGCAGTTGTTTCAAGGGCTGCGAGCTCCGCAGGCGCCGTGTTTGCGACCCAAACGTTGAGGTGCAAGGATAATATCTGCGTCCAGTTGCCGAATGAAGCCCATCGTGCAACGTCCGGTTGCTTATTATCAAAGTATAAGAATATGCGTTGTTTGAAGCGTGCCGTAGCGTCCGAACAGGTGCAACCTCGCCCAACTGTGCTGTACCTGCCTTGGACAGCAAAGCACTTGGCAGGCGTCATGTAGGCCCTCAGCACGTGTCTGGAAGATCCAAGTAAGTGCTGCTTAGTGCATAGAATATCTCAAAAGCAGATCACCGGCTGATCAGGAGGAATGCATGCACACCAGTGGTGGTGTGGAAGCTGCTGCTGTGACGTTCACAGCACATAAGTATCCTGGCGCTGGCAGCGAGCACACATAGATACAGCAGCAGGCATGCACCAAGCATACATGTTGGAAAAGCCTTTGCACCTGGCATGTTCATCGCAGTAAGGAAGCACCCTTGATCTTTGCAGATCACAGATCAAGATCTTGCAGCAGATTCTCTCTCAGAACACAGCATGCATTTCAGACCGCACACTGTAGATTGTGGCTGCATGCAGTAGGTGACAGTACAGTGCTGTAAAAAGGGTGTCAGCAACAGCAGCTGCACTGCCCTTGTTGATCAGCACCACCCAGTGGCCCTGTGTTCTGCATCTGCTGCGCACAGCATGCGGCATGCAGCAGCAGCTGCGCAGCACTGCAGAAACATGTGCATTTTGTGCACATTCTCTCAGCGCGCATATTTCTCCAGCATGCAGATGATATTTGAAAAGCACTATGTTCTGCATCTGCTGCGCACAGCATGCGGCATGCAGCAGCGGCAGCTGCGCAACACGGCAGAAACACATACATTGTGTGTGCATTCTTTCAGCACACATCTCACTGCAGTTTGCAGCTGTTCTGTGATGAGCGATTCACGCTCAGGCCAAGCTGCATGTTGTAAGAGCTCACTGGCAGCTGCAGCACCTTCAACTGATTGCGCCACTGTGTCCTTCATGGTGTGAAGATCTGCGACCCCGCTGAATTATAAACAGCAGGTGGCAGAAGCTTCCTGCATGCTTTGGTTGCGGTGTCAATTTTACGGTTACCAGCAATTGTCACAGCCCCACAAGGTTGTGTCATCTTCTCACACACGCGCGTTTGCGCAAGCAGTCAGATATGACGCCCGCAAACAAGAGGAGCAGATGCACATGCGTACCAAGGCAGGCAGCAGCCTGCACCAGCGGCTGTACAATGCATTACATTGCATGCCATGCATGGGCAGGTGCCTGCCCACCCTCTGCACTGTTGCTGCCATCGGATTGCTGTTACAAAATGGCTGGCACAGGAAGAAGGCTTGCCAGCCTGATGCTATGGCATGGTGCCATGATGGCTTGCTGCTCAAACGTATGCTATGCTTATGACACTGTGCCATGCTGTACGGTGCCGTCTGCTGCCGAGACGAAGACTCTTTTCTTGGTCTTGAAGACTACTCCTGCAATACACTTCCGCAAGCAGACTGGTCAGTGACTGGAGCATACCTGGCACAGGCACGTGGCGCCAGGCAATGCAGTGTATGTGCACGCGTCTGCCGCTCACTGCACGCAAACAAACAACGTCAATGGCCTGCACTGCCGACAGGCTGTCGGCGCACAGTTGGCCATGCTCATGCAGCTGAGTGCGCTACAGCCATAAGCACAGTGTTTCTGCTACAGCTGACCCGTACACGTGACTTACTTCCTAACACTTGATGCACCACCACGCATTGAGCAGCGCTGTATGGCTGCCAGGCACAGTGTCCCTGCTGCTAAATACAGCTGCCTGCTGAAGGCCAGGGTGCACAGCAAGGTGCTTCCAACAGCAACAAGCTTGTGAAACAAAGCTGATCCTGTGTTTTTGGGAGTCTGGCATGTGCTGTTTGCAGGCCTTGCAGAGGTCAACAAAGTTCCAGGTCCTGATAGTTCTTGCACAGTTGTTGGTAAGAGCAGCGTCAATGACAGGATATATGCGACTTTTCACACAAATACTAACCATGCTTGTACCTTTTTGCAAAAGGGCGTAAGCCACCAGCAAGCATGCTACGAATGGGGTACGAGCAGCGCCTGCAAGCGGGAGATCCCGCAGCACATATCTGCGCGAAGATTGCACGCAGATCTTGCCTGCGCGAATGAAATAAAATGTCAGCATTAACACATCGTAACGCTTTGTGATAACTAAACTGTGATAACATAAAACAAACCGACGCCACAGACAGCGGAGCACCCGACAGGCAGCAAGCAGTGCAGATATTTCGCCTGCTGCTTCACAGAACGGCGATCACTGATGCACAAATCAGGTAAAAGGTAACAGTTTGGCTGTTGCGAAGCAGGACTCGACCCCAAACACCCAAGCAATGTTCACAAGACACTCACATGATGCAATCACAGCTGCGGGCAGTTTCAAGTCAACGGGAGAGAAATCTTGCAGATGCATGCAGGCAGTCCAAAGACAGCGGCTGTCCTGCACTGTGAATAGCAGTACTGACAATAGCATAGTGCTGTACTCTTCTACTGTTTGATACTTCTCCTGATTTCGCCTGTAACATAAGTGCAACGCCTTGCAAGACATGCAACTGTGCACTGTCGCGACGCTGCAGCAAGCAACATGAGTGCTGCAGGAAACTCGACCGCCCGCAGCCTCTACTGCCACTGATTTGGCGAGCAAAAGGCATCAACACCACTACTAGCCGCTGCTAGCTGTCCCCATCATCAGCTGGAACAGCAGCACTGCTCCTGGCAGCGGTGGCAGCGCCACCTGGCTCCAGCTGTTAGCAGCCTAGCTGCCGCAACAGCACCAGGCCGGTCAACCACATCAACCTCTTGCCCTGATGCGAATGCAAACAGCCTCACACCCTCCTGCACACCACCTTTTGTATTAGACATGTGTCCACTGCAATATTGCAGAGGTCCATGGCCAGCAGGGACACAGTAGTGGCTTAACAATAATCCAAAGCACTTGATGCCCTGCGCATGCCGTACAATGCTGCCCTCCAACGACTTGCACATGCCACAACATATAAGATACACAAACACCATGCCAAGCAGCTGATAGCCCCCGTGCTAGCCTACATCTGCTGGCCTACATCTGCGGATACTGCTGCTGCCCGTACATGCTGCCTAGATACTGCTGCTGCTGCTGCTGCATGCCAGGAACCATGGCCCCCGGCTGCTGCTGCAGCTGCTGCTGCTGCGGCCAGTAGCCTTGAGCACCAGGCACCATCTGCTGCTGTTGCTGCTGTGCCATCATCTGCTGCTGCATCAGCATCTGCTGCTGCTGCTGCTGCAGGTACTGCTGCTGCTGCATGCCGCCAGCACCATAGCACCCGCCTGCAGCAGCACCGCCCACAGCAGCAGCACCATACACTGCCGCACCAGCCCCCATGCCTGCTCGCATCCCCATCCCCATCGCCGCCTGCTGCTGCGCTACCATCATCATCTGCTGCTGCTGCTGCTGCCACGCAGCCGCCATCCCAGCACCACCAAACCCTACTGCTGAGCCACCCCCTAAACCGCCCTCCAGATCCATATCTACACCGCCATAACTATCTTCATCTGGCGGCAGCGGCGGCGGCGGGCTGCGATTGTCCGGCGGCAGCGGCGGCATAATCCCGCCGTCATCCTCGTCGGGATTATACAGCGGGCTCGTCTCATCCGGCGGCAGCGGCGGCTGTTCAGGGCTGGCGGGCTCGGCTGGCGGCGGGCCCACCGGCAGCGGCGGCGCAAAGTCGTCGTCATCGTCAGCTGCCATGAAACTGACACGGCCGCCGCCTGCTGCTGCTGACATGAATGCATCAAGAGGATCTTGATCATCATCATCTTCATCATCATCGTCATCCAGTCCTCCTGGCACAACAAAGCGGCGCGGCGCCTGCTGTTGCTGCTGCTGCTGCTCAGACTGCTTCGCTCCGCTGCCAGCGGCAGCGGCAGCAGCGGCCGCTGCTGCAGGGTCTTCTGGCGGCAGGGGTAGAGGGCCAGAGCCAGGCCACCCCAGCGGCTGCTGCTGCTGCTGCTGCTGAGGCGGCAGCTTACCCTCTGCCCGCATTTGCTCCTGGATCATCTCTTGCATCTGCTGCTGCCATGCCGGCATTGCTGCTGCTGCTGCTGCTGCCGCGCCACCAGCAGCTTGCTGCTGCTGCCAGGCTGCCTGCTGCTGCTGCCCACCAAGGCCTGCTGCCATGGCAGCCTGCATGGCAGCAGCAACCATATTCTGCTGCAGCTGCTGCTGCTGCTGGCTGCCTGACAGCTGCTGATCCAGGCCAATCATACCCTCTGCACCGCTGCTTACTCGCGGCATAGCAGGCAGTGCACGACTGCTGCCAAACCCTAGAGGCCCCCCAAGCCCTGAAACCAGCCCTAGCTGCTGCCCAGCTGCTGAACCGCCGCCAGGCTGGCTGAAAGTAAACCCTGGCGCCATGCCGCCAGCTGCAGCAGCTGCTGCAGCTGCAGCAAATGCAGGGTTTGCCCCTGCTGAACCCCACTCGCCAGCGCCAGACCCTAAACCCATGGCACCACCATTCGCAAAACCGCCGGTGTACCCTGGACCCTCTGCCTGGCGCTTGGGGGCTGCGGGACACACCCAGCCTGATGTGGGACTGTTATAACCGTCACTTCCTGTCCCGTCAACTTCGGCGGCTGCGTCCCCACCCTGCTGCTGCTGCTGCTGCTTATCTGCTGCTGCTGACCACTCGGACCACGTCCTGTCCTCCTCAGTGAGGCCAGCACCCTCCTCACCCTGCTGCTGCTGCTGCTGCTGCTGTGCTGCAGCGTTGTCAGAGCCTGCTGCTGCTGCTTCTGCCTCTTTTGCATCGTCAATTGGGCCCAGCAGCTGCTTCCAAGTGCTGACCCTGCTGCCAACTTCTTGTACGATCTCCACCCAATCTACCTCTTGATCTGCTAAGATGTCAGGAGCCAGCTGCAACACCAGCCGCCGCTGCCGCAGCTGCCCAAATAGCCCACCAAGCGCCAAGTGCTGCTGCTGCTGCTGCCGGCCTTTGAGCTTGGCAACAGCAGCAGCAAACGGCGGCTGGGTGAGGCCACTGACTGAGCCGTACTGATCTAGGATGTAACCATGGACCACACTCGGCCCAAAAAGGTTGCACACCAGCTGCTGCTGCTGCTGCTCCTGCTGCTGCTTTGGGTGCGATGTTGCTGCGTCAGCATCAGCTTCTACTTCTGCATTCAGCGCTGTTAGCAGCAGCTCTGACAATGATGGGCTGTCAGGCGCCGAGCCAGCCTGCTGCTGCTGCTGCTGCTGCTGTGAGCGAGGGTCGCGCGAAGCAACTGCTGCTGCTGGTACTACCCCCGCCGCACCCTGCTGCTGGGGCTGCTTGGGTGGCTCAGCAGCATCAGCATCTGCTGCAGCAACCTGCTGCCCATCCAGCTGCTGCTGCTGCTGCTGATCGTCTAGCCACTCATATGCCTGCAGCACTACACGCTGCGCCTGCAGCCCCTCAGGTACTCCTGATGCTGCTGCGTCTGCTGCTGCCTTGAGCTGTGCTGCTGCCTGGCGCTCGAAGGATGACATGGCGTGGTATGCCAGCTTCGCCATGGAGGCGACAACACGACCCTGTTGGCACCATAGGTCCAGCAGGTGACGCACCTGTATACAGCAGCAGCAGCAGCAGCAGCACCAGGAAGTGTAAGGTGTTGGCTGATGTTGAGTAACAAACAGTTTGCGTTGAACAGACGCCATCTCGGCATGTAATGCACAACACAGGGGAGCAAGCTGGGCTTGGCCATGGAGGCAACAAGGCAACCCCGCTGGCACCACATGTCCAGCAGGTGACGCGCCTGTGACAGGATGCAGCAGCAGGTGCTGCAACAGGTACATTCACACCACAAAACAGAACCGTTACAAAGACACAGCCGGACAACTGCGCAGGCTATCCAAGTCATACACTGCAGATGCACCATGCTGGTCAGCCCACCAACACCAGCCAAAACTCCAACCACTGTCCCGGCCACGACCATGTCACAAAGCAGACGCACCAGCCGATCACAGCCGCACCTACACTGCGAGGCGCAAAAGGTGCATTCACACCACATGCGTTGTTTGCACATTTACATTCGAAAAAAGCCAGCGCACCTTGCGCAGGCTCTCCAGGTCATACACTGCAGAGGACACCATGCTGGTCAGCCCAGCTGACACCTTGGCAGGCAGGTCCGCGATCTGCAGCAGCAGCAGCAGTGACAGCAACAGCAGCAGCAGCCCCTCAGTGCTGGCACTGTTATCAAACAAGCAGTAGCCATTCACAGCAACCGGCAGCAGCACCAGACACGCCTGCTGCACCGAATGCTCAATTGTTTCCCTGCTTCCTGTTCCCCCTGTGCGTGTTGCCAGTGTGTGGCGGGACCTACTGTCACCAGCTCCTACCCCCATTGCTGCTGTTCTAACACTTGCAGCTGCTTGATTGAGACATGTGCGTGGCCTATCTTTGATACAGATACATGTGTTGTGGCTGCACCCACTCACGTGTTGGCTCTGCTGGTTGGCGGGCACCTTGCTGGCCTGCTGCCTCACACAATCACACTTCTCCTAGAGACGTTACATAACGTTCTATAAAATCACTCACGTGTTGGCTCTGCTGGCTGGCGAGCAGCCTGCTGCCTCACACAACACCACATCTTCGGTTGACTTGAGGCACTGTATGACGAAATAACACTCACATGTTGGCTCTGCTGGCCTGCTGCCACACAAATGTTGTGCGTATCAGCTGCCCACCGTACTGGCCTGCTGCCACACACAAACGCACAACCCCACAAGCGCACACCTTCTATGAACGTTACATAACGTTATGTGAAACAACTCACGTGTTGGCTCTGCTGGCTGGCGGGCACCTTGCTGGCCTGCTGCCTCATACAACTGCACCATTGCACACCTGCTAAAAACATGACATTACTCATTTGGCGACTTCACTCACGTGTTGGCTCTGCTGGCTAGCAGGCACCTTGCTGGCCTGCTTGAGCGTGGAGTCAACCAGGTACAGCAGGTTGACGCGACCGGGACCTAGCGGCAGCCTGGCAGCAGCAGCAGCAGCAGCAGCAGCAGCAGCAGCAGAAACCACGGCACGGTGAAGTGTTGAGTTGTGTGTATGGAGCCAACCTTAAGCAGCAGTTGACTGGACCAGGCTGTGGCAACAGCTTGTGCCATGAACAACAATGCAGCAGCAACAGTAGTAGTAGCAGTAGCAGATAGTGCTGGTCAAACGTGGTCAAACTTGGTCAAGTATGGTCAAAAATGGTCATATTTGACAGCGGCAGCTCACCTGGCCATCTGCTCCAGCACTGCCCTCACCACCTTCTGAGGCCCTATGATGTTGCACATCTCAAGCGCCTTGCTGCCAACCTCTTCAAACAGCAGCAAGCGCCAGCAGTTGCAGCACAGAGGTGCCTAAATGCAGCTGCAGTCAAACTTGGTCAAACCCAGTCAACCTTGGTCAAACATGGTCAAACACTGCAGCAGCAGCTCACCTGGCCATCTGCTCCAGCACTGCCCTCACCACCTTCTGAGGCCCAATGATGTTGCACATCTCAAGCGCCTTGCTGCCAACCTCTTTTATGCCCTTGCCAGAAACAGGCATCGCAGCCAGCACAGCAGCCCATGCTTCCTCTGCTGCCTTTCGCTTTGCTGCATTCGCAGCAGCAGTGCTGGCGGCAGCTGTGGCGGCTGTAGACGCATACGCAGCAGCAAGCGCTGCTGCTGAGCCGCCAGCTGCTGCTGCTGCTGCTGCAGTGTCAGCCGGCTGATCCTGCTGCTGCTGCTGTTGCTCCATCAGCAGCTGTGATAGCCGGGGCTTAGCTAAAGAGCTGACTGTGCCGCTGCTGGTGCGGGGCTTAGCAGCAGCAGCACCTGCTGCTGCTGCAGGCGCTGCAGGGCCCAGCAGCAATGCATTCAGCTGTGCAGTCTTGGCAGCAGCCGCTGCTGCTGCAGCACCTGCGGCATCACCAGCTGCTGCTGCGGCTGCTGCTTCTGGCTTGCTAGCAGGCGGCGACTTCAAAATGGCAGCAGGCGACTTGCCTGCTGCTGCTGCTGCTACTGCTGCCGGGCTTTTGCCTGCTAGGGCAGCAGGTGATTTGCCTGGCAGAGCTCCACTGGAGCTCACTCCCTTCAATCCAGCAGCAGCACCAGCAGATCTATCATGCTGCTGCTGCTGTTGCTGCTGTTTGCCAGCTCCTGCTGCTGCTCCTGCAGCGTGTGTTCGCTGATCCAGCATCACTGTTTTGGGCCGCGCACCCTGCAGCTGCTGTGTCTTCTGAGCCACCTGCTTGGCAGCATCACGCAGCTGCGCTTTGCTCAACTGCGGCTTTGGCTGCTGCTGCTGCTGCTGCCGTGCAGGAGATGGCTGCCTGACAGGCGCAGCTCCACCCCCTGACCCTGAAACCGGCCGCTGCTGCTGCTGCTGCTTGCTTGCTGCATTGCCAGAGACAGGCCTACGCTGCTTGCTGTCAGCAGCAGCAGCAGAAGCCGCAGCCTTAGCTTTGCCGTCTGCTCGCTGCTTTTTGCTCGGGTGGTGATCGCCATCCGAATCGCTACCAGACTCACTACTGCTGCTGCTGCCACTGCTGCTGCTACTGTCACTGCTGCTGCTGTGCTTGCTGCCGGCAGGCGAGGGCTTCTGTGCTGCTGTGCCCTGCCACTGTTTTTGCTGCTTCTGCTGCTGCTTGCGAGACTTGCTGGCAGCAGCAGCGCCAGCAGCAGCACCCTCAGGAGGCGCATGCTTCCTGGGCCTACCCCTAAGCTTTTTGACAGCCGGCTGCCCTGCTGCTGCTGGTGCAGGAGCGTCCTGCTGTTTGCTGTCACCTGCTGCAGCAGCAGCATTCAGGTCCATGTAGCGGCGCTTGCTGCTGCCGCTGCCAGAGGGCCTGCCCCTGCCCCTGCCTCGGCCGCCGCTGCCTGCTGCTGCTGCCACTCCTGCTGCTGCTGCTGTAAAGAACTCTTCATCATCGTCATCGTCATCATCATCATCGTCTACAACAGGTTCAAACTCTTGAAGCTCATCCTCTTCCTCACCGCTGCTGCTGCTGCTGCTGCCATCACCAGCGCCCCGTTTGCGCTTCGCCTTGTGCTGCTGCTGCTGCTGCTGCTGCAGGTGCTGCTGCCGCTGCTGCTGCCGCTTCTCCTCAAGCGCCCGCAGCTTAGGCAGCAATTCAAACCCTACTGCCTCAGCTTTAGGTGTGTCATCACCAGCTGCCCACACCGGCTGCTTGTGCAGCCACTTTATGCTGGAAGCAGCGCCTTTTGTGCCTGGCTCCTGCGAGACGATCTGTGTGAAGTTCTTCTTGAACAGAACGTCTTCGCAGTCGTCGTCTTCGTAGGTTATGCGCAGCGCAGGGTAGTGAGCGAGGTCGGGGTCTGCTGTGACAACTCCTGCAAACCACTGCTGCTCCTTCTCCCAGAAGGTCTGTGTGTGAGATTGTGACAGGTGGAGCAGGTGAAGCAGAAGCACGGCATTGGGCAAGGCCAAAGCTGTGCAGGTGGCAGCTGTATGCAAATCGTGGCTGTAAGTGCAAGCAATCCTGCACCAACTGCACGTACTCCAACCCACTGCAAGCGTTCTTGCATAATAGTGCAACCCACTGCAAGTGCTCTTGCACATACTCCAACCCACTGCATCTATGATGCTGCTGGGAGGTTAAAATGCCTTTCTGCATGCACTGCAATGACAGCGGGCACCTGCTGCTCCTGCTGCTGTTCTTGCTGCTGTTGCTGCTGCCTGATCATGGTTCCAGTGACCTCCACTTGCACGTCCTTGTTTAAATCGCTGTTGTTCACATACTTGAAGCAGCATTCAACCCGCATCTAACAGCACAGCCTCACCTTCACTCGCAAGCCAACCAGGGCGCTATCTTCCGAGTACAGGTCCTCCGCAAGCACTTTGATCTCTGGCAGCTGCTTCTTCTTGGCCTCGGCTGCTCCCGATGGCTTCTTTACGCCGTCAGCAGCGCCTGCTGCTGTGGGCAAAGCACCTGGGGAAGCAGGAGCTTGCCCACTGTTCGGCTCCATGCTGGAGCAAGGCCGAGATCACGTGTTAACTCAAATCCATAATTGAATAACCGCACAAAGGGTGTCCATAAAAGCCCATGCACCGGCTGCAGAAGTTGAACAGCCTAGCAGTAGCTGCAAGCTAGCCAGCTCAGTGCTGCTGCTGTGACACCATGGGATGCCTGTGGCAGGCGTTCATTCCAGCTGTGGCCAGCTACGTATCATCATTAGACACAAGCTTGCACATGGCATGCTCCTGTGTTGGCAGCCTGTCACGCGCTCATGTTCCACGTTACACATGTCACATGTGTGATCATGACAATGTTGGAGTCAGCGCGTTTGGTCATCAGCATGGAGATGTGGTTGCTGGCGGTGATGGCGGCTACAACGCCAATCATTCCCCATCTGCTCTTGTACGCAAGCCATAATCCATGGATGAGGTGCCTCTCACCTAGGCACTCTCCACAGGCCGCTATCAGTGCAGCCTTGTGCACGCACCGTGACAGTGACTGTTACAGTGTGCCAAAGTGGTAAGATACGTGTGCCGCGGCCCCTTCTGTATGATAGGACCACGGCAGGCATTGCAGCCACCTACTGCCAGTGGATGTGTACGGCAGCCTGAGGCCGCCTGCGGCACCATCACTGGCACAGCCGAGCTGCTTGCTGGCAGGCTTACACGCGTGACTGTCAGGACCCCTGGATGTTGATGGAGTGTGTTAATGGCGGCCGCCACAGTTCAGGAGAATGTCGCTGCCTCCATGTACCAAAGCACATCATACGTGTTACGCAGTGCCACTGGCACATGCACTGAGTTCACGTGTGCAATATAAAAGCCGCGGCATCTCACCAGCCGTTCCACATTGAGTTGCCCATTGCCAATTGCCTTGTAATGGCCATAGGAAGCTTCCCCCCGGCAGAGCCCTCACACAGAGACACCAGTCAACCAGCAGGGCACCTCTGAGGCAGCCAGCTGCTATTCAGACAACTTGCAACTTATCTTTCAGCAACTTGCCAGCACAGCTCCATGCCGCACAGCAGCTACAAATGCGCACTGTGGCCTCACACCAGCAGTGCGGCGTTGCCGCCTACCTGCGGCCCTGCGCTGTACTGCTGCTGCTTCTTTGATTGCTGCTGCCCCGCTGCTGCTGCCGGTGCTGACAGAGGACCACTTACATGCTGTAGATGCAAATAGGACGATTCTAAGCATGGTAAAAGCATAACTGCGCACCTTCAAGCAATGCTGGTAAAGAAGCCCCCCGCCCTAGACGCGCGCCGCCCTCACCCCGCCAGGGCCAAATAATTCTCAACAAAAGAGCAAAAAACTACAGCCAAGGCTCCTGTGCCCGTGTGCCATGCCCTGCTGCGTGCCATGATTAGGCATGCAGCTGACCTGAGGTCACACCACAACGGCCCATGCTCCAGCTTCACACGCACAGACTGCCACTGATACATCAGAACACAGCAGCACGCAGCAGTGCCAGTACTAGCAGCATGCTCACTACTTTGATGCATATTAATAGTGAGCAACCGCCCATCCATATTAAACAGCGGCACCAGCCAGCACGGCAGCAGCTCCCGCTGCACTCTGCGCAGCTCATGCACTGCTGCCTCTGACAGATGCATCTGCAGCACCACGCCGCGTGTGAGGCTCACATCTGACAACTCACGCAAGGCGCCGACGGCTTGCATGAGCGCTGCCACGGCATTACACTCATAGCCCGGCAACTCGCCCACACTGTACGCAGTAGCATCAGCACCGTCCCTGAAGAACACTGTCCCTGAAGAACAACACACTCTGATACATTGCAGGCCAGATGCAGCTGCCGCAGCCCAGTCAGCGGCTGCAGCATGGCAGCCTGTGCTGATAATTGATTCAACCAGGTGCGTACTACGCAGCTAGTAGATCGCAACCATTGCAGTTGTTTTCACAGTTTGGCTGTCACCTTGAGTTGTACAGCTGTACGTGCAACATGCAAACTTTCTGTCAACGGCTTGCAGGCTGATGTGATACGTCACACCTATGGTTTTGCTGATCAGCTGAAGCATCTGTGCTGTCAAAGCAGCTTGCTGTATTTCACATGCCATGACCGGTGGTCTGCTTGTGGTGTCAGCAGGAACACCTGCAGTCAATCTGCCACCACGGCCGCAGGGCACTGCTGCTTGCACTGTTGCCGCACGCACTGCTGATCAGCATGAGCAGTCTGACCCAGCCTGCCCCAGCCGTGGCACGGTGGCTTCAAGGACAGCATACAAACAGCCTAGGGGCAAGTTGGCCTGTGGCCATATGGTGCATACACGCTTGAAGTCCGAATGCGCTCACCAAGCAACAGCTGTCGAACTCAGCCCGTGCGCGCGCCCAACCTTTCTGAAGCGTGCGCCTCTAGTGTCATGGCGCAACTATGTAAGGCAGGGCCACTCGGCGGCCTGTGAATAGGGACATGCCCACATGCCCTGAGGGGGCGGTTTAAATTGAAGCTGAGACACCCAGATGCTTTGTACGGGGGGTAAGCGACAAGCGAGGTATGGCTGGGATGCGCTTGAGGGGGGGGGGGGGTAAGCGGTATGCAAGTTGGTCACTGCCAGTCAGCTCACTGAACAGTCAGTGACAGCCCAGCACAGGGAGGGGGGTGAAGCGGCAAGCGACTTTCAGAAGCGACAGCTGTTGGCTCGCCAACCCCCGGTAAGCGGTTGTCACCCCTCCACAGAGCAACTGGGTGTCTCAGCTTCAACTAAACCGCCCCCTGACCCAGTGGGTCAGGCTGGTCAGGCTGATGCTGGCCTGGCAGTGCCACAGGCACACCACACCACTGCAAATGCTGAAGTACAATCACACATTGAATTCAGTGATGGTTCTGCGTTGACCAGATGCATGCAATCACTGATCTTGGACCCCCAAACAAGCAGCGCGTCAAACCCTGAAGCCTGTAACTGCCAAAGGTACAACATGTCACGCTGCAGAGCCTCGTCCTTGCCAAGTCAGTCACAGCCTGCATATGTGATTTGCCGTATCAGCGCATTAGGAGAGTTGTGGGGAGTAGTTGCGTGGTGTTGGTCCACGGTGCTAGTGTGTACTGCTGCTGCTGGCTTTGCAGCATGGCCACGTTCATAGATACTGTGCAG
The DNA here is from genome assembly GCA_030272155.1 of Tetradesmus obliquus. Lineage (NCBI taxonomy): Eukaryota > Viridiplantae > Chlorophyta > Chlorophyceae > Sphaeropleales > Scenedesmaceae > Tetradesmus > Tetradesmus obliquus. Next base: position 4,146,113 of record CP126204.1, read on the forward strand.
CGTTTTCGCAAGATCGAGGAAGCAACGGCTCAAAAGGATGATCCAGCTCCAGTTGTAAGTGGGATGCATGCAGCTCGAGGCTCTGGTCAGCAGCAGACCTCTCACGCACCTCTGCTTGTTTCTGGACGCAGTATCTGCTGGACGAGATAGCCGATATGGCACGTCAGTCACCAGAGCAGGCTCAAGCCATCTCAGATGCAGTGCTGAAGAAGCTGCAGGTCAAGTCCCCTGTGGTTAAGTTCAAGGTGCGTGGGCTCACGCAGCGCCCTGCATGGCATGTCGTCTTGAACCGAAGGATTCAGATGAACTTTGCTCAACGCAGGCGCTGAGGATCATCAAGCACCTGTGCGTGAAGGGCTGTTCCCAGTTCCAACGATGTATGCAGCGTAATTCTTCTGCTGTCAGGTGAGCGTCTACCCGCAGCACTTTGCCACTTTTGAATGGCCCAGCTGTTGGTTATACTGCATCAAAAGGGCTAGCAAGCTCATGCAGTGCAGCTGCAGTGATCAGGGAGGTCAACTGCTTCAACAGCACCGCTGCTGTACACCCAGAGCAGCATGCGCATGCAATGGGAGGCAGCAGCTGCAGCTTGCGCAAAATCAGCCACCAAGCACACTATTTGCATGCCTGGTGCTGTTCCTGCAAGCGCTCATTCCGCTGTTATTCGCTCTTCATTGTTTGTTTTGCACCAGGTGTACCTAACGACCCGCACTCCTGACTAGCAGAGTGCCTTGTTTTTCACAGCATGCAAGTTGGCCGATGTGTGCTGAATCCATGGACCAGCATGTGCACGCTGTCCTGCAGGGAGCTGATCCACTGGAGGGGCGAGCCAGATCCCTTCAAGGGTGATGTACCCAATGCGCGTGTGCGTGAGTTCTCAAAGGACGTCGTGGAGGTGCTCTTCAACTCCGCTCCCATCACCAACACCAACAACACACTGGCAGCGCAGGTATGTAAACTGAGCATCATACTCAGATTACCAATCACGCCTTAGCAATGACGCCATCAGCCCCTCTGTCTCGCTGTTCTGGGGCGTTGCCTGGTCTTGCATGCTGTTTTGTTGTCTGTTTGCTGTGTTTCCGCTGCTGTTGTGGCTCTAGGGCAAGATCCAGGGCTGTTGGCGGCGGCGGTCCTGACGAGGCAGCATGCAGCAGCAGCAAACACTGCCTGGTCAAACATGCTTGTATGTTTCTCTCTCCTGTTTCTCTGCTTTATGCCCGTCCAGGGCAAGATCCAGGGCTTTGGCAGCGGCGGCCCTGGCGAAGCAGCAGCCCGCAGCAGCAGCGGCCACTACGGCGGCATCGGCAGCAGCGGCAGCAACATGGGCAGCGGCAGTTACAGCGGAGGCTTCCGCAGCAGCGGCAGCAGCGGCCTGGCAGCAGCGCAGCAGGCCGCCTCACAACTGACGCATGCCGCACAGCAGGCGCTTGGGGAGGGCCCGATTGCGCAGGGGCTGGCGAGTGCCGCGAATGCGATTGGTGGGCTGCTGCAGCCTGCAGGATACGGCAGCAGGCTGAATGTGAGTACGAGGAGCGGGTGTGAAGCAGTGATGTGTGAAAGGAGTGTGGGAGTGAGGATTGCATACACAGATGTTGCAGTGCAGGGCACTTAGTTGCTTGGTAGCAGCCCGTGGATTGGGTTGCTGTAGCTGTGAATGAAGTGCATGCTAGCGGCAGCGTGGTTTGCGAGCCAGCTGCAGCCACTTGCAGGAACACAACGCGCTTCCCCTGTAGCAGCGCCCCGTCTGTCACATGTGTCTTCAGCGTGTAGCTGCACAGCATTTAATACTGCTGCAGCTGCCGTGTTGCTGCGTATGATCACCACCATCCTCGTATGCTGTGCTGCTAATTTGTGCTTGCAGGAGTCTGGAAGCTACCAGGATGGTGGCTCAGATGGCTTTGGTTACTCCAGCAGCAGCAGCTATGCAGCACCAGCAGTCAGCCACGTCACAGCCAGCCAGGTGAGTGCAGCCGGCGGTAACAGCAGCGGCAGCGTCAGCGCCAGCAGCAGCAGCTGTGTTGTGGTTGGTGGCAGCGCAGAGTGAGGATAGTGCAGCCAGGATCTGTACTTTGGTGCGGTTGTGTTATCAGGCTGCTGCATGCCACCAAAGTGCCTGAGAAGACCAGCAGGGAGGCGTCAACAGCTTGCGCACAGCAGCAGCTTTGTTCTTTTACGAAGCTGCGACTGGAATCTGTTGCATCTTCAGGTGCTTGGCAGTGAGGAGAGCGTGGTTGACGACATCACTGCGCCAGGCAACAGCCTCCACCTGAAGCATGTGCTGCTGCATACCAGTTTGCTTACCTATTATCCCTGTAATGTGTACTTCGCAGGTGCTTGGCAGCGAGGAGAGCGTGGTTGACGACATCACTGCGCCAGGCGGGCTGCGGCCGCTGCCTGATGCTGCGGACCTGCGGCGCTTTGTGGACACAGCCAGCAGCATGGATGGGCTGCGCATTGCCGAGCTGCTGCGGGAAAAGATGGTGAGGGTTTCAGTTTGACATTAAATTTTCGACAGAGTCCATGCTGAAGTCCTGGGTCCTTTGTACGGAGCATCTCATCGTCCACCGCCAGATGCTCAGGTGTCGCGCCGCAGTGCACTTGCAACGTCCTGAACCTGAAGCAGCAGTTGCCCTTGTACCACACACCACCGCTGTGGTGCAGCGGGGGTGACTGGTACAATGGCAGCTGGCGTTTCAAGTTGGGGCGTTGCATAGTGCTGGGGTGGGCATACTTATGGCGACATTGGTGCATGGTGGGGATCGTTGTGTGGCGTTTACTAGATACGTACGTCATGTTTGAGCGCCTGGTTCAGGTGCTTTGCGTGCGCGCTACATAGACACCGTAAGCAGCTCAGATGGGCTGCACACTCCAGAGCTGCTGCGTGGTAAGTTGGTGACATAGGTGTTGCTGACAGCAGCATGCGTGGCGGGCGCCCAGGAAATGGTATGCTTTGATGTTAATAAAGGCTGCTTAGCATGGGTGACACGTGTGTTGCAGACTTGCGATGGCATGCCATGCCGTGCACAGTGTGCCGTGGCAGGTAGAGTTGATAGCATGCTGCTTGCCTGGCCACAGTGGCTGGGCTGTGCCTGGCAAGTGTCTGGGGGCTTAGTCAAAGGCAGGGCATGTGCTGTGCACGCGTGCAGGGCATGTGCTGTGCAAGGCATGTGCATGTGCATGTGCATGTGCAGGGCATGTGCGTGTGCATGTGCTGTGCAGGGCATGTGCATGTGCATGTGCATGTGCATGTGCATGTGCATGTGCATGTGCATGTGCATGTGCATGTGCTGTGCAGGGCATGGGCATGTGCATGTGCATGTGCATGTGCATGTGCATGTGCATGTGCATGTGCATGTGCATGTGCATGTGCATGTGCATGTGCTGTGCAGGGCATGTGCATGTGCTGTGCAGGGCATGTGCATGTGCTGTGCAGGGCATGTGCATGTGCTGTGCAGGGCATGTGCATGTGCTGTGCAGGGCATGGGCATGTGCTGTGCAGGGCATGGGCATGTGCTGTGCAGGGCATGTGCTGTGCAGGGCATGTGCTGTGCAGGGCATGTGCTGTGCACGCGTTTGTTACAGCTGTGTGCTGTGCAGCTGAGGCAGCAGCGCTTGCAGATGCAGCCAGCCTCTGTGTTGTTACCTTTTGTGAAACCATCTACATTTCATACATGTCTCCATGTCATGCTGCTTCTCATGTGTTGATCGTACATCCCTGCAGGATTTGCCCCGCTGGCAGGTGGTGTTGCGCTCTTTCTGGCTGCCGTACAAGCATCGCTCAACCATCTTGTGCTGCACGCCGCTTTTGCAACAGGGTTTCTTGCTCACTTGCTGTCCGCTGCGTCCTGCAGGAGTCGCCCCGCTGGCAGGTGGTGCTGCGGGCCCTGGCTGCCCTAGAGGCAGTGCTGCAGCGAGGCAGCAACCAGGCCTGCGGCGAGGTGGCAGTCATGTTCCAGTCAGACCCCCAGCCTATCCGGGCCTGCCTGCAGTCCCCACAGCAGCAGGTGCAGGCCAGGGCAGCAGCAGTGCTCAAGCTGCTGCTGGGAGAGGACGTGGCTGTGCCAGCAGCAGCAGCAGCAAGCAGCAAAGCGGGCGGCAAGGCTAGCGCAGCTGCAGCTGCAGCAAAGGCACCAGCAATGGACCTGTTGATTGATGACAGTCCTTCAGAGCCGGCAGCAGCAGCTCCAGCGTCAGCAGCAGCTGGCATTGACCTGCTGGGTGACCTGTCGAGCCCAGCTGCAACAGAACCAGCAGCAGCAGCGCCAGCAGCAGCGTCAGTGGATGCACTTTTTGATGGCCTTGGCGTGTCTGCCGGCGCGCCAGCAGCGGCAGCGACAGCAGCGCCAGCAGCAGCTGGTGGCGATGATATGTTTGGTGGCCTCACAGTCGCAGCACCTGTGCCAGGAGCAGCAGCAGCAGCACCTGCAGCAGCTGCTGCTGCTGCTCCCATCAAGCCAGCCCCACTGGATTACTTGCTGTCTGGTTTGGCAGTAGGCGGCAGCAGCAGCAGCCCTGCTGCTAATGGTAGCAGCGGCAACCTACTCTCCGGCTTCTCACCCGTCAAGCAGCAGCAGCAACCGCAGCTAATGGGGATGCAGCCAATGCAGCAGCAGCAGCAGGCGGCGCTGCCAATGCAGCAGCCAGATCTGCTGGGTGACTTCAGCATGGCTGCAGGGCCGCAGCAGATGATGATGCAGCAGCAGCAGCTGGGCTTTGGCATGCAGCCACAGCTGCAGGTGAGTGTTGTTGGGTGGTGCTGCTGTGCTTGTTACATGTGTCTCACATGGATTGTGCTTGTGACGCCAGAGTAACGTATGGTGTGATGCACGGTGCTACCGAGCTCCACCTTGCTCAGCGTCAGACGTGTCAGGGGACATAACATACACAAGCCACACGGCGCCGGCCACGCAACAGGCACGTCAACATAAAGCTGCAGCACAGTGCTCTACAAAATAACCACTGTAGCCTGCAGACAGTTTTGCCGCAACATGCACATGGCTGATAGTGGAGCTGTGCCTCCTACCTGCCATGTTGAGCAGCGCCTTCCTTGCACGCCCAGCTGGCGAGTGCTGGCATCTGATGCTGGTCCAGCGAGTCCATTTGAAGTGCGCTGACGCTTCTGCAATGCCCTGTGTACTGCTTTGCAGGTGAACGGGCTTCAACAGCAGCAGCAGCAGCACTTTGGCATGCCTGGCCTCGGCATGCAGCAGCCGCAGCAACCACAGCAGCAATGGGGCATGCCAACAATGGCACCTGGCGCCCACCCACAGCAGCAGCAGCACGGCATGCACATGCACAGCGGCAGCAGCGGGGGTGCAGCTGCGGGCAGCAGTGCTTGGAAGGGGCATGATGATGTGTCCAATCTGATGCGTCAGGTTGGGCACGGCGGGAAGTATGACCCAGCGTTTGACTTTGTGTCAGATGAGTTCAAGAAGCACTGAGCAGAAGGTGCAGCTGGGGTGGCTATTGGCCATTGATTATCATGATCATCACTTATCGCCGTGTCAGCACAGAACTGGCCAGCGGGAAGGCAGCGTGTGTGTTCGTCTGCAGTGGATGGTGTGCTAGGAGCTGGTGTGCTGCCTGGTTGCCAAGCTGTGAGGGTCTGGCAGCATTCATACTGTTGAAATTTTCGATCTGTTGTTTTTGGGACGTTGCTGGAAGCAATTGATGCTGCAAGTTGCCTGGACTGGGCAGTAGGGTGTCGCCCATTTGCTGTTGTCCTCCATTCGGTGTTTGGCGGCCAGGCTTGCGTGACAGGTGTTGCAATGCATTGAACTCGGTAACTTGGTGCCTGTGCGTGGTTGCCATGAGGCACCTTTGTACATCCAGCAGCGGGAAGCGAGCCACGTGGTGCTGTCGTGAACTGCAGGCATGAATTCGATCTGGTGTTTGAGTAATCGCATGCATTGCCCTGTGTTTTGCAGCAGCTTGTCTCATCCAGCTGCTGTTACCACCACGGATTGATCGGGCCTGCTGCGGTTCAGTGGACCCTCACCTGCGAGCAAACTTGTACTAGGCTCGCCAATTGGCCGGAGTGTGCACCTTCCCTGACCTGATCTATCGCCTGCTGCTTCCTATTAGCCTGGCACCATGGCCCTGTCACTGAAGTCAGCAGCAGTCTGCAGCAGCGCCACCGCTCGTGTGAGCGTGGCCAGGCCAGCCCTGGTTGCTGCCCCTAGGCCAGCTGTGTGCAGGTGTGTACAGCACCGGAGCGCGCGCTGCTGCAATGCGGGCGTGCTGGCGAGCGAGCGTCTCCGTTGGCGATTGTCAGAGCTCTGCTCTCCTAGCAACGCAGCAGCAGCGGATCCGCAGGCAGCGGCCACGGGATGCACAGCTAAGTATTATATGTACCGATGTGTGCAGGGCTGCCCCCAAGCAGATCGCCAACAAGCGCGATGTGACCTCAAGGGTGCTGCCCATGGAGGTTGCCATGGTGGCCGATGAGGGTGCCTTCATTGGTGGCGTGGCTCTGACCATGACTGCCATCACTCTGCTGGTGAGCAGCAGAGCAGGGCAGCTGCGCAGCATCCAGCATGGGCAGGGAAAGACGCAGCAGGAGCAGTGGCAGTAGTGGGTATGCAGCTTGCAGGAACAGTGGCAGGAGCAGGGGCGCAAGCATTGGCCAGCTGCTTGGTCTGGACAACAGCCGTTATGTGTCTGTTTGGTGTTGAGGCGGCCAGCTCTGGAGCAACATTGTTGCAGGGTTGTTCAATGTCAGTTGTGACAGTGTCGTGCAGTGGATTGGTGGAAACGGCAGACAAGCAGTTGGCTGCCTGCAGCAACACCAGAGCTATGAGTGCTCAATATCAGCAAGCAGCTGAAGCTACAGAATGCTGAGGCATAGCTCTAGAAGAACGTAGCCAGCAGCACACAGCATGTTGCTGCGCAGCCCGTGGCACTTAGTACCTACTGCTTGCGCAGCATCCTGCAAGGCAGGCATGTTGAGGTTGGACCATCGATCACCCGTTGTTTTCACCATTTCCTTGGGTCGTCCTGTGCTCTGACTGTCTTTCTGGCTTGCGCATCTTCTGCTGTGCAGGGTCTGGCAATCGGCTTTGTGCTGCTGCGCGTGGAGGGCCTGGTTGAGGAGGGCAAGCTGTAAGCAGTTGCAGCAGCAGCAGCAACAACAGCATTTTCTCTCTCTAGACCATATGTTTGTGGTATTATTGGTACGGATGGGCACTCAGCAGCAGCAGCAGCAGCAGCAGTGGTGCTTGCTCGTAGCATAGCATGCAGGCTCACAGTAGGGAGGCAGTGGCAGGTTGCAGCACCCTGCAGCGCCACTTGCATGCCTGGCCGCAGCCGCAGCAGCAGCGCTTGCTGCACACCAAGCAGCAGCATGCAGCATGCGCCAGCAGCGCTTTTGTTCAGTGGTGTTTGTGAAGGCACTTGTCAGGTGCTGCAGCAGCGTGTTGTGCTGCAGGCCTGGCGCCAACCTGTGTGCTCAGTGTGGCCCGCGCCTCCTGGCATTGGGTTGTTACAATGCTATAACAGCAGTATGATGCGTGTCATACTTGTGTGAGTGACGGTTGTCGCACCGGGTTGTGTACAGTGTTAACAAACAGGTAACCAATCGGTGGCTCTGAGCAACTCTGTTACTGGCTGTGTCCCATCACCTGCAGCTGACCTGTATGCTCAACTGTGCCAATGACCACAGACAATCCTCGACGCTCAGCAATTTGTAGCCTGTTGTGGTGGAGTTAATTGCAATGAAGAACAGCCAGCAGCTGCTCATGTTACCATGCCTCACTGAGTCAGGCCAGGCTGGTGTTACTCTATTGAACTTCCAGCACATGTGCACAGTTTGAAAACACAAACGACACATGCTGACAGAATTAGGTCTTTTAGCGAAGCCCTCGTGCTGAAGGATCTTGCGCAGGGCGCAATGACTTGGCTGAGAGACAGCAGGGTTGATGGCACTGGTGACACTGGTTACATGGCGTTTGAAAAGGAGCACAGCAGCTCGGCTGTCGACTGTATGTTGTCGCTTATCCAGAGTATCCGGGCCAGAATAATCGCCACCCGCTGGTCTGCGCGTCGACTTCGTTCCGTGCTGTTCAAACGATCAGAGCGAGTTGTGTCGACGTTCACCATATGCTTGCGGGCAAAACTGAAGCATATTGGTGCTTCTTCATGGCCAGGGTAGGCATGCAAAGTTTCAGCATACGGAGCAGCAACAGCAGGAGCAACAGCAAAAGCAGCAGGCTGCAGCTGGTGCACGAGCCCGTTTGGTGCTCCCCTCTAGCATTGCTTGCGTATCCTCAAGCATGTGATGTACGAGTAATATAACAGCTGAGGGCTTCTGACGCCGTTGAGAAGTCTATTGGTGGCAGCCCTGTTTGCTGCGTTCCCTGCTACCAGCATACTGCTGATAGCACGACCTCACTACCTTAGCTGCCATGCTCATAACCGCAACTGTCAACTCTTACAGGACCAGGAACTGCTCAAGCAGCTGCCACAGCTGCCGCCAGGTGTGCTGCCGAAGGTGTTGGCGGTTGTCCCGCTACAGCAGCGCCTGAGCAGCTGCAGCCTAGCCAGCCGCAGCATGCGCGCAGCAGCAGCAGCAGCCACGCACGAGATACAGCTGCCAACCTTGAGACATCAGGCCACAGCAGATGCGCTGTGCGCTTGGCTGCAGCAGCATGGCGGGCAGGCAGTGACACGCCTCGATATAAAAGCGCCTTATTACTTAGGGGAGGATGTGTCGGATCGCCATGTAGTACAACTACCCCTGCCTTGGCAGCAACTAAATCAGCTGCAGCATGTGGTGCTGGAAGGTGGCCCTGGGCTGCTGCTTGGACTGCAGGGCACCACAGCCGCACGCCTTAGCCCCGACCAGCAGCAGCAGCAGCAGCAGCAGCAGCAGCAGCAGCAGCAGCAGCAGCCCGCTGCTGCGGGGTCAAGCAAGGGCATTATGACACGGCGCGGGGCAGCCGCCGCCTTCGAAGCATCAGCATCAGCAGCAGCAGCAGCCGCAGCCGAGGGTTGCATCAGCACCTCCTTAGGTGCACTCACAGCGCTCACGAGCCTCCAAATCTCCTGCGCGTTGCCTATCAGCTACAGCGTCACCCGCTGGGTCACCAGACAGCTGCAGCACCTGACGCTGCTGCGCAGCTTGGAGCTCGGCTCAATGTCGCGTGCCAGCAGCAGCTGGCTTGAGTACCCAGTGGAGGATAATGCAGCTTTGGGTGAGGTCATCGGGCAGCTGGTGCTGCTAACGCGCCTTGAAGTGTCAGTGGATGTAGACGGCAGGGCGTTGGCAGCTGCTAGCAACTTGCAGCAGCTGCAGGAGCTCAGGATTGCTCATGTAGGCAGCACAGAGCAGCCGCTGAAGCTGCAGAACCTGCCCTGCAGCCTTACCAATCTCTGCCTAGATCAAGGGGTGTTGAATAGCACGATTGACAGCAGCTGGGAGATGCCAGAGCTTCAGCAGCTCACAGTATCTGAATGGGAGGGCAGAGGGTTCAAACCGGAGGTATTAGCACGCATGCCGCAGCTGCGCCAACTTGATGTCAGTATAGAGACCCTGAAGGAGGATTGGGGTATCAGCGATCTTACTGCTGTGCTGCCGCAGCTGCAGCAGCTGCAGCGGCTAGAGCTGTACGGCATGCAGTCCTGGCCGGAAGTGGAGGCTGCCAGTGCTGCTTGGGAAGCAGCAGGCACTGCAGCAACGTGTGCAGCACTCAATGCTGCGGCAGCAGCAGCTGCTGCCAGCTGCGCAGGGCTGACGGCCAGCACGCAGCTGACAGCGCTGCAGCTGCAGGATTGCTGGCTGCCTGTGGACACGGTGGGCCGCATGCTTCCTGCAAGCCGGCTGCTGCCTTTCCTGCAAGTGCTGGACGTCAGCTGCAGCGAGGATTACTTGCAGGTGTTGGAGTTCCACACAGATGACGACGATGCCGATGATATCAGGCGCAGGTGTCTGCAGCTCAAGCCGCAGCAGCTGCCGCAGCTGGTGGGCTGCTGCCCCAACTTGCAGGAACTGTCCATGCTTTGGGCAGATGGCGGCATGGGGCCTAGTGAGATGCAGCAGCTGCTGACGCTCAGCAAGCTGACCCGGCTCGGGGTTGCTGGCTGTGACTGGGATGATGAGGCTGCGGAGAGAGCACTGGCTCAGCTAACAGGTGGGCGGCTGGCTGGCTGGCTGGCTGGCTGGCGGGCGGGCTGGCGGGCGGGCTGTCTGGCGTGGTGCTGGCTGCGTGGCTGGCTGGCTGGGTGTTGGAATGGTTGGCACGCCTGATCTGTGTATCTGCGAGGGGATAAGACGTTGTCTTGTGGTGTGATTACTGGATCAGCCGGGGCCTCGCAGCTGCTCTGATCTTGGATGTGTGAATGACCATTATGCTGCTGCTGGCGCTGCTGCTGCTGCTGCTGCCAGGGCTGCAAGAGCTGCGCATCATGGCTGCCAGCAAGCTAACAGCTGGGGGCCTGGCCTGCCTCACTGCACTGAAGCGGCTGAGCTACCTGGCTGTGTGGGGCTCCAAGCTCAGCTTCAGTGACATATCCAGCAGCACAACGGGCAGCAGTAACAGCGACAGTGAGGATGACAGCACAGCACAGAAGTACCAGGGTGTCACACTGACCAACAGGGTGAGATTTTGTAGAGTATGGAGGTGCTGAAACGACCTGGCATGGCTAGCAGTGCAAAGCCAGGTACTGCAGCCGCTGTAGTGGGCCAGTTGCACATGTGTTTACAACATGCACAACCAGCAGCAGCAGTAGCAGCAGCAGCAGCATGACGCAGCATGCAACATCATCAACACCAGGGTATGTCTGCATCGCGGGGCTGGTTGCTGCAACGTCCTTTAGAGCATGCTCCAGGAAGACGCTGCATTTGTGAATGCCTGCCCTGCATGTCATGCCAGTGGCATGTTATGTGGCACGTCAACCACTGGCTGGTTCTCTGCGTTTGAAGCTATAAAATAAAAGCTCCTATCTGCACTGCGGTTGCTGTGTGTGCTTGCTGCCAGGACTCCTTCCTGCCGGTGCAGCTGCAGCTGCTGAAGAAGTGCCGCAGCAGCTTCCAGGGACTCTCCGTTATGTGTGAGCACGCACAGCAGCAAGCTGAGCTAAAGGCTTGGGAGCTGGCACGCACAGAAGAAACCCTGCGGCTGCAGAATGCACACCTGCAGGCAGTGCAGCAGCAGCTGGTTGATACACAGCAACAGCTGGCTAGCAGTCAGAGAGAGCTGCGGGCAGCACGGCTGCAGCTGCAGCAGCAGGGGCAGCAGCCACCCACAGGCAACACCGAAGTGCTGTTGGAATGAGCCTGTCATTGGCTGCTGAAACGGGCGGGTGTAGTTGTGTAATTGTTAGATTGTGTTTCTCTGTGGGAGATCATGGGGCATGGCATAATTGGTGATGCAGCGGGAGACTGTGGTTGTCACGTGACAGATCGATGTGTGGTGATGCTGTCATCACAAAGGAAGCATGGGTGCTACGTGTAGGCACGTGTTCGAGGTTAGTACCTTTTATGTTCGAAATTCTGCTAGATCGACTGTATGTAGTTATTCATGGTGCTGTTGAGCAGGCAACCTTGGATTTTCTCAGCAGGTTGATGCTGCAGGTTGTGAGTCAGAGCTGATCGTGTGCATGTGCTTACCTTTTCAGTCAATCTTTGCAAATCCTCCAGCTTCTGTGCTTTCAGCTGAAACTTCAGTGGCGGGATCACCACCGCACGAATCCCGGTTCGAAGCTGCTGCTCATGACGACCAACACGGTGAGAGACGGCACGGCTTCCACCACTGACAACAGCATCTGATAGCGCCCAGAACGACGTGTAGAGCATCATATGGGTACCTCATCCTAGCAGCTGCTCGCCCCACTCGATTGATCTGGCTAGCGCCTGCTTGATCTGGCTAGCGCCTGCTTGCAGGACTCATCATGCTGTTCTTACTGTTTTAACTGCCTGCCATCATCTCGGCAGGTCTGCACGGCCATGGACAGAACCAGTAGCTGCAGCAATGCTGCTTTTGCTATGTCTAAGGACAACGACAGCAACAACTTTGCAAACAGCAGTCAGGCGCATGCAACAGCACCTGTGGCCAGCTGTAGCAGCATCCTCGACTACCGCCTGCTCAAGCCCCTGCTGCGCCACCCTAGCATCAGCCAGGACCAGCAAGCAATAGCAGCGCTGCTGCAGACATCAAAGCAGCTGCAGGCAGCAGTGGCAGAGCTGCTGCCCGGGCAGCTGCCAGTGGTGCTGCATGTGTACAGCATGCCAGGAAGCCACAGCAGGCAGCGGCCTTTGCATCCTGGCTGCGGAAGCATGGCAGCTTGCTTCAAGCGCTAACTGTGCAGTGGGTTGGGGGCGATCGCTACTGTCTCAGCAATGCCACCTGGCGACCTGCAGCTGAAGCAGCATTCATCGTGGCAGTGCAGGAAGCAGCAGCAGTCACCTGCAGCTGCTGTCCTTCACATTGCTGGGCAGCACGGCACGTAGCATCCTGCAGCACCTGCCGGCAGCGCACCTTACACAGCTTACAGCAGCAGCAGGCTTCTACGACAGCAACAGCATGGATGTAGTGCGGGCGTTGACAAACCTGCGCAGCCTCACCCTGCGTAGCGTCTTGCCGACTGCGCGCCGGGGAGTTCGCCGGGGGGCTCCTGCGGGAGCTCGAGTGACCGTCCATCGAGCGGTGACGCGCGCTGCGTCAGCGCTGGCGGCATTGCCTTTCTGGGCAGGCTTGCAGCAGCTCACGCTTGAGATCAAAGCCCCTTATTTTTCGGGACAGGCACTACAGGACCGCACTGTAGTGAAGATGCCGCTGCCTTGGCAGCAGCTTACGCAGCTGCAGCACCTGAAGCTAGAAGGAGGCTTAGGCCTGCAGCTGGGGCTGCAGGACACCACAGCTGCTGCCAGCGGCACTCAGCAGCAGCAGGCGCCAGCTGCTGCAGGGTCGAGCAAGCGTGTTATCACACGGCGCAGTGCAGCAGCAGCAGCAGCAGCAGCAGCAGCAGCTGCTGCTGCTGCTGCTACTGCAGTGTTGGAAGACAGCAGCGGCATCTCATTGGGAGCACTCACAGCGCTCACCAGCTTGAAGATTGCCTGCATGCTTCCCATCAGCAGCAGTGCCACACTCTGGATCAGCAGCCAGCTGCAGCACTTGATGATGTTGCGCAGCTGTGATCTTTTCCTCTGTGGGCGTGCCTGCAGCAGCAATCTCCCACACCCGCCCGAGGACAGTGCAGCGCTGGGTGAGGTCATCGGGCAGCTGGTGCTGCTCACTCGCCTGAGCACCCCAATTTCTGTTGATGGCAGGGCGTTGGCTGCTGCCAGCAACTTGCGGCAGCTGCAGCAGCTAGAACTCCACAATGCAGGTAACAGAGAGCATCCAGCCAAGCTGCAGGAGCTGCCATGCAGCAGCTTGACATATCTTTGGCTGGATGAGGGTGTGCTGGATTGCAGTATTGACGGCAGCTGGCAGCTGCCGAAGCTGCAGCGGCTAAAAGTGGCAGAGTGGCACGGGGCGGGGTTCGAACCGCAGATCATAGCGCGCATGCTGCAGCTGCGCGTGCTCGAGCTTAGTAAGGAGCCAAATGGCGAGAATTGGTGGGGAATGAGTGATGTGGTAGCTGTGCTGCCAGAGCTGCTGCAGCTGCAGCGGTTGGATATGTATGGTGTGACAGGCTGGGCAGCAGTAGAAGCAGCAGAGGAGGCTGCGGCAGCCGCAGGCACAGCGGCAGCTGCAGCAGATGCTGAATCCGCGCTAGCAGTAGCAGCTGCCAGCTGCGCAGCGCTGACAGCCAGCACGCAGCTGACAGCGCTGTGCCTTGCGAACTGCTGGCTGCCTGAGGCTGCAGCACGCCACATGTTTCCTGCAAGCCAGCTGCTGCCTTTCCTGCAAGTGCTGGACATCAGCTTCAGTGAAGATGACCTGGTGGACATTGACTTTCACTCTGATCTTCAAGGCCACAATGATGTCCGCATGAGGAGTGTGCAGACCCATCCAAGGCAGCTGCAGCAGCTGGTGTGCTGCTGCTCCAACTTGCAGGAACTGTCCACGCTGTGGGCAGGGGCAGGCGTGGGGTCCGGTGAGATGGGGCACCTGAAGACGCTGAGCAAGCTGACCAAGCTTGGTGTTGGCGGCTGTGACTGAAATGATGCTGCTGCTGAGGAGGCATTAGCGCAACTGACAGGTGGGTGGGTTGGTGGGTGGATGATGGATGTTCTGAAACGCAACACGTGATTCTGCAAAAACAAGTGTGTGAATGGCTGCTACAGTCTTCCATAATGTCCCTGCTGTGGTGATATGGGAAAATGTGGAGGGCAAATGTCCAAGCAGCGGAGGCATTGCTGCTGAGTGCATAAACGCGTCATGTAGTTGCTGCTGCTGCTGCCATGTTCAATCGGAGGCCTGCTCATTTGATCAATAGTGCTGGCGGCATTCTTGCAGATGCTCCTGCTACTTATGATCACTTCTACCCTTCACAAGCGTGTGTACTGCTGCTGCTGCTGCTGCTGCTGCTGCTGCTGCTGCTGCTGCTGCTGCTGCTGCTGCTGGCAGGGCTGAGAGAGCTGCGCATGACAGCTGCCAGCAAACTGACAGCTGGGGGCCTGGCCTGCCTCACTGCACTGAGCCAGCTGACCCGGCTGGCTGTGTGGGGCTCCAACATCAGCTTGGGCAAGAATTACAGCAACGATGACAACAGTGGCAGCGAAAGTGACAGCGACAGTGAAGAGCCAGAGTATCAAGATGTCACACTGACCAACGAGGTGAGTGATGGGGTGATTGTCCTTTGCTTGACACAGCAAGGTCAGCTGTGTGCACTTGCTGTGCATGTGCACACACACACACAGCAGCAGCAGCAGCAGCAGCAGCAGCAGCAGCTGCAGCCCTGCAGCCTGACAAGATAACACTGCATGTGCTGACGCCGGTCCTGGCAGCTTCACAAGGGTTGCTGTTTGCACTGTATGCAGAATCAACTCTTCACCTGCGGTTGCTGTGTATGCATGTCCGCAGGGGTGCGTCCTGCCGGTGTACCTCGAGCTAAGGGACAAGTGCAGCAGCAGCTTCCAAGGCCTTGCCATGATGTGCAAGCATGCACAGGAGCAGGCTGCACAGACGGCATTCGAGCTGTCACAGAAAGAAGAGGCACTCCAGTATCACCTGTCACACCTGGCGGCTGTAAAGCGAGAGCTGGTTGACACTCGGCAGGAGTTGGCAGCAGCGCAGCAGCAGCTGCAGCAGCAGGGGCAGCAGCTGCAGCAGCAGGGCAGCAGCTGCAGGAACTGCGGGAGCTGCGGCGGATGAGGGATGCCATCATGTGGTACAGCAGCACCACCAGCCGCCGCCGTAGCAGCAGCACCAGCCGCAGCAGCAGCGGCAGCAGCAGCAGCAGCAGGAACAGCAGCTGCCTGGCTGAGAAACTGACGGTCTGGAGTAGTTTGCATCCCAGGGTGGAAGCAGAATTATGCTTGCAAGTATTGCTGTGCTGATTGGTTTGCCAGTCGCAGCAGCCAACTGTGAAAGTGCGCACAGCAGAAGACGTGCTGTTGACGTGCTGTTTATCGCTGTAACTTGTGATAAGTTGAACTATGTCAACACTACTCTGCTTTCGAACTCGACTTGTGCTGTTGCTTAACCTACAACCAACATGAAGATCACAGTGGTGTGGAGTGATCACCACCTCCTACTCATCCTTTGACTGGCATGCTCTGGCTCTGTCCGAGCAGCTCGCTACCACAGATGCAGGGTGGGAAAACGTTGCTACGTACGTTGCGAGGGTGGTCGCGTGCGGGCATGCTGGCTGACACAACTGGGACATATCAGCAGTGCCGACTTGGCACTTGGTGTCAGTGTGTAGATGATGGATCATAACAAGATCACGGTGTTCTTCTTGTACGAATTTGATGTTATACGGTCCATTTGTTGGATCCCTGAAACGCTTGCGCCACCAAAGAGACCATTCCCATGTTGCGCGACCTTGCATTTGTTCCGTGCCGGTCAACCCGAGCAGAGTAATCGTTGAGCTTGCCGTCAAAAAACACTCGCACGTGGTAGCTACAGCATCGGTGCATATTCATGGCCAGGGTGCGCATGCACGCTGTACGCTGCCTTGTGAGCAGCAGCTGGCAGCAGCAACAGTATCGGAATCGCCGCAAATGGGCTGCGTTCATGACCCTCTCTAGCGCTCTTCCATGACTTGAATTTTATTAAAACAAATCAGCCATCTCGGAGCAAGTCGTGCTCTTCACGTGCTGCGCAGCTGCAGCGCTTGCTGCTGTCATGTGTCTGCCTTGCCTGTTGCAAGCATACTTCCCTGACACTGCCATCCCGCTAGCTAGGTAAACTTATTGATAACCATGTGCTGCCTTTTCTTGCAGGACAACCGGAAGCTGAGGCAGCTGCCCCAGCTGCCAGCTGATGTGCTGCCGATGGGTGCTATCTTTTGTGCCGCTACAGCAGCGCCTGGGCAGCTGCAGCCTAGCCAGCCACAGCATGCACGCAGCAGCAGTGGCAGCCACACACCAAATCCAGCTTCCCACGTTGAGACAAAAGGCCACAGCAGATGCGCTGTGTGCGTGGCTGCAGCGGTACGGCAGCCAGGCAGTAACTCTCCTTGTGATCAACAACCCTGACTACCTGAAGGATCTAGACAAGCTCTTGGTAGTGAAGCTGCCGCTGCCTTGGCAGCAGCTCACACGGCTGCAGCACTTGGTGCTAGAAGGGGGCCCAGGGCTGCTGCTGGGGCTGCAGGACACCGCAGCTGCTAGCTGTAATGCCACCCAGCAGCAGCAGCAGCAGCAGCAGCAGCAGTCGCAGTTGCAGCCAGCTGCTGCAGTGTTGAAGAGTGGCGTCATGACACGGCGCGGGGCAGCAGCAGCAGCAGCAGCAGCAGAGTCACGGGTCAGCAGCAGTGGCACCTCTTTGGCAGCACTCACCGCGCTTACCAGCCTCAAGATGCACTGCAACCCACCCATCCGCAGCAGCACCACTTGCTGGATCAGCAGCCAGCTGCAGCACCTGAGGCAGCTGCGCAGCCTGGAGCTTTGTGACTTGGGGTGCGCTGGCAAGGACTGTTACGAACACCCTGCAAAAGATACTCCAGCGCTTGGTGTTGTCATCGGGCAGCTGGTGCTGCTCACCTACCTCGATCTGTCAGGCTCTTTTGACGGCAGGGTGCTGGCAGCCGCCAGCAACTTGCGGCAGCTGCAGCACCTGGAGATCGAGTTTGTAGGCAGCAAGAAGCACCCAGCCAAGCTGCAGGACGTGCCATGCAGCATGTTGACAACTCTGTGCTTGGATGAGTGCGTGCTGGACTGCAGAGTAGACAGCAGCTGGCAGCTGCCGCAGCTGCGGCGGCTGGCAGTGTCAGAGCGGGAGGGGGCAGGGTTCAAGCCGCAGCTCATAGCACGCATGCCGCAGCTGCGCGAGCTTAAACTTAGCATAGAGGTGCATGATAATCCAGCATGGGGGATTAGCGACATAGTCGCTGTGCTGCCAGGGCTGCAGCAGCTGCAGCGGCTGCAGCTGTATGGCATGCAGTACTGGCCGACAGTAGCAGCTGCAGCTGATGCAGCTCTAGCTGCAGGTACAGCTGCAGCCGGCGCTGCAGTAGATGCTGCAACAGCTGCAGCAGCTGCCAGCTGTGCAGCGCTGATGGCCAGCACGCAGCTGACAGCGCTGTGCCTGGAAGACTGCTGGCTGCCTGTGGGGACGGTGGGCCGCATGTTTCCTGCAAGCCGGCGGCTGCCTGTCCTGCAAGTGCTGGACATCGGCGGCTGCGACGGGTTCTTGCAGGACATTGACTTCCGCGCAAGCCCGCAGGAGCTTGCCGAGATCAGCAGGTGCTGCTTGGTGATCAAGCCGCGGCAGCTGCCGCAGCTGGTGGGCTGCTGCCCCAACTTGCAGGAACTGTCACTGTAGTGGGCAGATGGCGGCATGGGGCCTGGCGAGATGCAGCAGCTGCTGTCACTGAGAAGGCTGACCAGGCTTGGCGTGGGCGGCTGTGACTGGGATGATGAAGCAGCAGAGGGAGCCCTCGCGCAACTGACAGGTGATTTGGTGGCTGGGTTATTGCGCTTCCGCTTGAGTTTGCTGTGTCCGAACTCATTCTAGTGATGAAACAGGCATTGTAGCAGAGGAACTGCTGCTCATTCTTATGCTGCGCAGCAGGGCTGCTACTGTTGCAGATCATTCTCGCTTTTGCAATTGCTTGAACATACATCTCGTCGCTGCTACTGCTGCTGCTGCTGCTGCTGCTGTTGTCAGGGTTGCGATTGCTGACCGTACTTGGTGCCCCGGACCTGACAGTCGGGGGCCTGGCCTGCCTCACTGCACTGAGCCGGCTGACCCGGCTGGCTGTGTGGGGCTCCAAAATCAGCTTTGATGACAAAAGTAACAGTGGAGCTGGTGGTGGTGCAAGCAACACGCCTCAGTACCAAGATGTCACGCTGAGCACCAAGGTGGGTGCTGGATAAATGCATTTAAGCTGGCACGGCTCGTTGAGTGGCACTTGCTGCATGGGACGCGGAGGCAGCAGCAGGAGCACTGGAAGCTGCTAGGACTTGCTGCACCTGTGTGCTACGTGCAAGTGGCAGCAGCAGCACTGCAACCTGGCACAGCAGCAAAGACAGGATCACAGTGCATGTGCGGATGCCGCTGGTGCAGTGCCCCTGGTGTGTCAGCTTTACCTGGCAAATCCAGCTCCTCAACAGACATATATGCTGTTGCTGTTTACACTTCTGCCAGGATACCCCTCTTCGAGTGTGCCTCCAGCTACAGGAGAAGTGCCGCAGCAGCTTCCAAGGCCTTGCCATGATGTGCAAGCACGCACAGCAGCAGGCTGCAGGGATGAAACAGGAGCTGGCACTAACAGGTCAAGAGCTGCAGTACCGCACTTCACAACTGCAGGAAGTGCAGTTGCAGCTGGCTGATAGTCAGGGGCAGCTGGCGGTAGCGCAGCAGCAGCTGCAGCAGCAGGAGCAGCAGCTGGCGGTGCAGCAGCATGAGCTGCATGAGCTGCAGGACCTGGTGCCGATCAGGAGCATGATTGTGGCAACAGCTCAGCAGGTGGCTCAGCAGATGCAGCAGCAGCAGCAGCAGCAGCAGCAGCAGGACCAGTGGCCGCCTGGCTGAGCGCTTTCCTGTACTGGTGCACTTGTGCAGTTGTGCAGTTGGTATGGATTCAGTTGGTATCTCAGGGTGGCAGCACAAGCACGGGCGTCAAGCACAGTGCTTGTTGACTAGTTTCCTTGTATCAGCCGGATGTGGTGTTGCTGAATCGTGCGTTGCCAAGAAGCTATGGTCTCTTTTTTGTTGACTGTGTGCTGGGGATGCCATCCCAAGTCTCATGGCACAGAAGGGTGTTGGACGCAGTGTGCGTGTGTGCGTCTGACCTGGCCCCACATGTACCGTGGCATTCCATAACCCCTGTGTGCGTAGACCGGGGAGGCGTCCAATCTAGTTACATCATCACCCTCACCACCATCGCAATCTTCATCATCAACATCATCACCATTGGTATAACTGTGCCGTGGTGTCATGTCAGCCTTGTTTGACTGCCAGCTGACATACAGTCTCTGACTGCTACTGTGTTGCTCTTGATTTCAAGGATGTTGAGGAGACGCTTCAGTTGTCATGAATCGCTGCGAGTTTCGGGCAATCAAGCAGTCGAGTTGACCGTGGCGAGCAACAACACATGCTGTAGAAAGAGGCACTGGTGTTGGATCATATGGTTTAATAACCTAGTTCGGGATTCGTAAGGCGCAGCTTGCGTGGCAATGCCACTGGAACAGGCGTAAATGGTTGGCTCGCCAAGGTGACCTGGTCCTTACATCCGATCACTTGTTAAATCCGAGCGATCGGCAGCTTAACATATTCTAAGACGACATTTGGGCTTTTATTGCGTCGTTTCTGCCGCTCCTGCAGGGGCAACAGCGCAGCAGGCGATGCAGCAACAGCAGCAGGTCTGCCTAGCCTGCCTGGCAGGGCCAAAAGCTCTAGAACAGCAGCAACCAAATCAGGTTCACCCGCCGCAAAAAATGAAAAGAAAACAAAGAGCAGCAGAAAGTTTTCTGCCGCGGGAAGCAGGAGCGAACATGGCAGCAGGCCTGTGTCTGCTGCTTCACGCGCTGGTGCACTCAAGGTTAGGCCTGACATATCCAACAGCAGTTGCTGGGGGCAGAAGTGAACACAGCAATGGTGCTGGAAACTGCTTGTGCATGAGCACCTGCAGACCAACAGCATGCATGTTCACGCCGACTGCCAGGGCGCACTGCTGGCTGATCATCCTGGTGAAGCAATTGCAGCTGCAGCTGATGCTGGGACAGCCTGCTACTAATGAAGCAGAAACTGTTTTTCATGTTGGATTTCTTCATGTTGGATTTCTTTGTGTTATGGATGCCTGAGCGCTGCTGGCAGCATGTGGCATGCAGGCAGGGAACAATACACGTTTGCTCCCCCTCCCGGGCTACTGCTGTCACCAGTTCCATCTTCACAACTGTCAGCGCATCCTCCTTTCGTGAATGAAAAGGCGTGCGTTTTGATGCGTTTAGAGCTGCTTCTGAGTGTGTGCTTTCATGTTGTGTTTTTGCTGCCACCTCAGGGCGCCAGCTCATCGGGCGCAGGCAGCCCTAGGAGGCCCCCCACACTTGCACCAATGCCATGGCTGGCGCCACCGCAGCAGCACCAGCAGCAGCAGCAGCAGCAGCAACAGGCAGCAGGAAAGCCGCTCGCTGGTGCGCCTGCTGCTGCCATCACCGGGGCAGCAACGCCACACGGCAAAGACAGCGCCACCCCTGAGAGCTTCTTCTACCTTGAAACAGTACCCAGCGGGCAGCAGCAGCAGCAGCAAGCAGCAGCAACAGCAGCACCTCAGTTTGACCATGGCAGCAGCAACAACTCGCCGGTCAAACATAGCCGTATCTCTGCCGCAGATGACGACGGCCTGTCCATCCACCCAGGGGTGCTGCAGCTGCCATTCCACGAGCAGCCGCACTCACAGCCAGGCTTAGCCGGGTGCTCTTACAATGGAGCAGCAGCAGGGACTGAGGCCCATGGAAACAGAGGCAGCAGCGGCGGCAGCAAGTGGTTTGCCTGGGATTGGGTGCAGCGGAGGAGGTCATCGCAAACAGGAGCGCCTGCTGCAGCTGCACAGGACCAGCAGCAGCAGCAGCAGCAACAGCAGCAGCAGGATGCAGACACTGGGGTTGCTGCAGCACGCAGTATGAGGGCCACACTTGAAGACAGGCTGCTGCTGGCAGCAGTAAGCATGCTTGTGCAAGCATGACAGCAGGGCATGACAGGAAGTGTCCTTGTCACTTCAATTGCATACATTCCAGAGAAGTAGCAGTGACCTATGTATGCCATGCAGCAGTAAAGTTCAGCATTGTGGCAGCCAGCTGTTAACAGCACGTCAACTGCGTACATGTCAGCTTTGACTACAACAGCTGCGCGCCTAGACATAGCACCCTTCAAAATGTGTGCTCACCCAGCCATGCCTCACTACAAGACTCCAACAACCAATTCTTGTTGTGTATCGTAACTGGTGCTGCACTTGCAGGAGGTGCTTTCCAGTGCTGGGCACCTGAATCAGTTTAAAGCGACCATGTTTTTCCAGCTGTTGGTGTCTCAACCTTGCGATGTTCTGCTCACTGCTGCACTTGCAGGAGGTGCTGTCTAATGCTGGGCACCTGGATGAGCTGATGAGAGCAAGCAGCAGCGGCGGCAGCTTTCAAGCACAGCAGCAGCAGCAGCAGCAGCAGCAGCAGCAGCAGCAGCAGCAGCAGCAGCAGCAGATGCTGTTGCCCAACAGCATTCCTTCAGCAGCTGGTCAACAAGCAGCAGCAGCAGCAGCAGCAGCAGTGTCAGTGTCACAGCACCAGAATACTGGAAGCATTGCATCGCCTGGGCGCAACCACAGTAGCAACGGACCACGCGCAAATGCATCCAAAGGGGACGTCAGCCCTTCTGATGTAGCAGTGACACACGCAGAGGCAGCAATGCAGCAGCAGCAGCAGCAGCAGCAACGACGTGGCAACCTGGACAATTATCATTGTTTCTCGCTAGCAGGTGGTGTGGCACCTCGCAGCGCTGCTGCTGCTGCTGCTGTTGATAGTCAGCAGCTCACAGAAGAGGAGGCAATGCAGCTTGTCGAAGAAGAGCTGCAGCAGCAGCAGCAGCCGCCACAGCAGCAGCAGCAGCAGCAGCGGCATCATGAGGAGCAGCTGCAACAGCTGCAGCAGCTGCATGAGGACCTGCGAGGCAGGTCAAGCAGCGGCTCAGGCAGCAATGCAGCGGCAGCAGCGGCAGCAGCAGCAGCACTCATTAGCGGCGGCAGCAGCAGCCTGCTGCCGCAGCAGCAGGCAGCAGTGGACTGGTACATCAACACCTTTTACAACAGCTTCAAGGATAAGCCGTTAGGTACGATTGGCAGCTGCAGAAGCACAGAGGACTTGGAGGATTGGGCATGCGGCCGGCTACAAAATTGCAACAACAGAGCAGACAGGCACAGCACGGAAGACAGAGACAACCACACCAGCTTTGAGCAGTGGAGGGCAGTGAATGCGGCTAGCAGCGGCAGTGGTGCAACTTCTGCTACAGGTGGCTCAGCAAATGGGCGGGGCGTGGGGTCTAGTGACAGCAGGGGTTCAGCTTTGGGGCGTGGGACTAGGGTTTTGGGTTCTGCTGCGGGCACAGTGAGTGATGCTGAGGAGAGGATGATGCATGGAAGGTCGACAAATGAGACGCTGTTTGAGGATATGCAGCACCTGGGCCAGCAGCAGCAGCAGCAGCAGCAGCAGGGGTTGAGTCAGCGCCGGACACAGGAGATGCTTACTGAGGCAGACATGAAGCACTTTAGACAGCAGCAGCAGCAGCAGCAGCAGCAGCAGCAGCAGGCGGGTGGCCAGCTGCAGTCAATGCAGCATATGGCTTTCATGGTGCCGAGCGGTTCTGGTTCAGTCGCCTCGCTGAACCCTTTCAAGGCTGGAGGAGCCGCGCTTTCCCATGCAGCCTCTGCAGTGAGCGCACCGGATGCTACTGCTTATGCGCTGCTGGAGCAGCTGAAGGTTGCAGAGGTGAGCAACAATGAATTGAGTTGATGTGGTCCCCGGATGTGGTCATAGTCTTGTGTACGGTCTCAACAGAGGCGGACCAGCCGTGTTTGGGTGTTGCGCGGCATGCACACTGCAGCATCCTTCAGCCTGCGTTTTGGCAGATGACTGCTAGAGCAGCTCAAGGTTGCAGAGGTGGGCAGCAAAACGGGGGGATGCTGCAGGAACGGTTCACCAGGGTGTGGATGCTGAGTGGCATGCAGGCCGTAGTAGCTTTGGCAGGCCTGGCACGTGCTGCACTGCCATATTTTTGTATGCAGGAACTGCTGGGCTCAGCAGACACGGCCTGCTCTATTACTGAAGCTGCCCTTCTTGAGCAGTAATGTAGAACAGCATAAAGTAACAGGCTAACATGTTACATGACATGTTATAACAAAACATAATAATGGTGCCGTTTGCAGGAGCTTCTGGGCAGGCATGGCCTGCTTGACGACTACCTCACACGATCCAACCAGCTGCTGTCAGCAGCTCCCTCCTCAGCCTACTCATCCCTGATCGGCGGCCGCCACTCCCTGCAGCAGCAGCAGCAGCAGCAGCAGCAGCAGCAGCAGCAGCAGCAGCAGCAGCAGCGCGGCTGGCTGGCCGGCTGCGGCGGCTGGCTCGCCAGCTGCCTCTGCGGCAGCAGCCAGATGCGCCGCCGCAACAGCAGCAGCAGGATCTTCTGCGAACCAGGTACAGCTGCAGCAGGGCGCCCCGTCAGCGCCGCATCCTCTGCTGCTGGCGGCAAAAGCACACCCGGCAGCAAGCGCGACTTGCGCTCTGCGGCAGGCAGTAAGAGTGGCAAGAAGCAGATCTGGGAGCCTGGCCCAGGGGAGATGCAGCCGCTAAAGACGGTGTGGTCTCCTGTGGCTGTGCTGCTGCTGCTGGGGTACCTTGCGGCGGCTGGCTACTACCTGTTTGTGCGCTTTGTGACGGCGTGGGATTTGGGAAACCAAGCCTGGTGAGTGTGTGCGAAGATCCTGCCAGAATACCAGGAGAAAAGACGTTTATTTGGTTATGGGTGCAGGAAAGAGGCTTGCTGGTGCTGTGAGGTGGAGGGACTGGAAAGGACCTGCCTGATGCTGGCACCAGATCAGAGCAGATTAACATATGCTGCAGCACACAGCTTAACATCACTGCTGCAGACACCACTTGCCATTATTGGGGTTGCTGGGCATAACCTGCCAAATGCTGGTTCCCTTGTCGCAGGTGTCAGTCTATGTAATGAGAAATGCGGGTGAAGGTGCTGGGCATAACCAGCCACATGCTACCCCCTAAGCAACAGCTGTTATAAAACGTGTAACTTGCACGTTGTGTGACATTGATGCTGCAGGTATGGCCTGCTGGTGCTGGGGGTGGAGATCCTAGGCATCACCCGCCAAATACCAGTACATATCCAACAGCTGTTATAACATGTTACTTGCACATTATGTGACATCGATGCTGCAGGTACGGCCTGCTGGTGATGGGGGTGGAGATCCTAGGCATCACCAGTGTACTGCCTTACGCGCTGATGCTGCTACGGTACACCACACAGACCAACTGCAAGTGAGTGGTGCTGATCTTTGCCAGCCCTGCGTGCACAGTGATGCCGAGTAACACCACTGCTTTTAACAGCCTGTCTGCGTTCAATCATCAAACTCATTACTTGGACTAGGGAAGATGCGATGTTGCTGGGTGTCAACAGCAGTCTGTGCCACCTTAACAAAGCTGCTGGTGCCACTCCTGCTGCTGCTGCTGCTGCTGCTGCTGCTGCTGCTGCTGCTGCTGCTGCTGCTGCTGCTGCTGCCGCTGCCGCAGGGGCTTCCCCAAAGACAAGGGCCGCACGCTGCTGCCTGAGGACAAGCGCTTCCATGTGCGTGTGCTGGTGCCCTGCTACAAGGTGGGGCGTGGTTCCAAAAATAACATGACATAATGAGTTACGGTGATTAGTGTACTTTGAGTGTGTCTGTTGACGTCAGCGTTGGGTGTGTTGTCTGAAGGCAATAGCTGCATGCCCGCGTGCCGATGCCCAGCTGTACACAGCAGTCTTTGTTATCAGTGGGTGCCGGTTCTGTAGGGCACCGGTCACAGGCCGGGAGCCTTGGTTTTGTGTTTGTGGAGTGACGGCAGTGTTGTGATCTGCTGCTGCTGCTGCTGCTGCTGCACGAGAGCATGGGAACCATGCAAGTGGGGCTTGGTGCAAAGCACAGCTAAACACATTGCTGCTGTTTCTGCTGCCGCTGCTGCCGCAGGAGAGCCTTGGCACGATTGAAGCCACAGTGCAGGCGGCGCTTGATGCGGAGATGCCTCCCAGCTGCAAGCGCACGGTATATCTGTGCGATGATGGCAAGGACAAGGAGAAGAAGGCTTTCATTGAGACACTGGCACACTCTGGCTACGGCGTAGAGTGAGTGATGAACGGACTACTTTCATCTGAAGCTCTGCGAGCACTTCAGCAGTTGTTTGTCCGCTTTAGTGGTACAAAAGCTGATCAGCGGCTATCGGTGAGGTGGCTGCCTCTGTTGCGGCGGCCTTTCTAGCGCTGCCTTAAGCCAGTGGTGCTGCTGCTGCTGCTGCTGCTGCCGCCGCCGCTGCTATTGCTGCTGCTGCTGCTGCTGCTGCTGCTGCTGCAGGTATGTGTCAGGCCGCACACGCGGTGCGGGTGAGATCAACGGCAAGAGCGGCAACCTCAACAACTGCTTGCGCAACGTCATTTATGCGGAGTACGATTTTGAGGCGGAGCCTGCCTCTATCCCT
The DNA here is from genome assembly GCA_030272155.1 of Tetradesmus obliquus. Taxonomy (NCBI): domain Eukaryota; kingdom Viridiplantae; phylum Chlorophyta; class Chlorophyceae; order Sphaeropleales; family Scenedesmaceae; genus Tetradesmus; species Tetradesmus obliquus. The sequence continues at coordinate 4,171,893 of CP126204.1, forward strand.
GCCACTGAGCTGGTGGTGGTGTTTGACGCTGACATGGCTGCCAAGCGCACCTTTTTTGTCAAGGTGGGTGTGGCTGCAGGGTTCTTTTTATAAACACTAGAACGCTGAAACAGCTGCTGATCTGGTGGTGGTGTTTGCTGCTGACATGGCCGCCAAGCGCACCCTTTTTGTCAAGGTGAATTTGGCTGCGGGGTTTAGGTTCTTGATATGAAAACCAGAACGGTGAAACAGCTGCTGAGCTGGTGGTGGTGTTTGATGCTGACATGGCCGCCAAGCGCACATTCTTCGTCAAGGTGGGTGTGGCTGCAGGGTTTAGGTTCTTGATGTAAACACTAGAACACTGAAAACAGCTGCTGAGCTGGTGGTGGTTTTCGACGCGGAAATGGCTGCCAAGCGCACCTGTTTTGTCAAGGTAAGTGTGGCTGTGGGGTAGAGGTTTGAGAATGACTGAATTGTTGAGGGTTGACCACAATCCCTGCCACTGCCCTGGTGGTGGTGTTTTTTTGTGGTGGTTTTCGACGCGGAAATGGGTGCCAAGCGCACCTTCTTTGTCAAGGTAAGTGCAGCTGTGGGGTAGAGGTTCAGGGTCAACTCTACATCTCGAACGTAATCATAAAACAGAGTCACTGCACTGTGCATAGTTTTGATAACTAGCGCCTTTCTTAGACATGTCACACCTGCTGCTGCTGTTGCCTGCTTCTGCTGTTGCCTGCTGCTGTTGCTGCTGCTGGCTGCTGCAGGTGCTGGAGGTGATGTGGGATGAGGAGACAGCGCTGTGCCTCACACCCCAGGTGAGCCTGGTATGAAATGTCATTGAAGCATTTTCAATGAATCTTTTTGATGGATGGCAGTGTGCGGGTTCAGCCTGCTGCCATGCAACCATGTGCCATGCAGCCTGCTGCCATGCAGTGGCATCGAGATGGACATTTGGGACCGTGTGGATCCCCAGTTCTGGCAGAACGATGATTGATTATAACTGTTGTGCTGCACTGCATGCTCGCATTGCACTGCTTTGCTGCCTGGCTGCAGTCCTTCCACAACGTTGACGCAGCGGCAGACATCTGGAACCACGTCAACCCCCAGTTCTGGCAATACGATTATTGATGATAACTGTTGTGCTGCACTGCCTGCTTGCGTTGTACTGCTTTGCTGCTGCGTGCAGTCCTTCCACAACGTTGACGCAGCAGCAGACATCTGGAACCACGTCAACCCCCAGTTCTGGCAGTACGTGCTGCCAGGCTGCGATGCACTCGGCTATGTGGGCTGCACAGGGACCAATGTGAACATACGTGCACGCTGCTTGGCTCAGGTACGTGTTGTGCCACATTTGATATTCTGTGTTGCTGCGATGCATTCGGCTACGTGGGCTGCACAGGGAACAACGTGTGCATACGGGCACGCTGCCTGGCACAGGTACGTGTTGTGCCACATCTGATATTCTGTGTTGCTGCGATGCCAGGCTGCGATGCACTTGGCTATGTGGGCTGCACAGGGACCAACGTGTGCATACGGGCACGCTGCCTGGCACAGGTACGTGTTGTGCCACATCTGATATTCTGTGTTGCTGCGATGCCAGGCTGCGATGCACTTGGCTATGTGGGCTGCACAGGGACCAACGTGTGCATACGGGCACGCTGCCTGGCACAGGTGGGTTCATGCACGTTTTCTTTAAGCTGCACTTTTGCTGGGCTATGTGGGCTGCACAGGGCCAATGCATGCATACGGGCACACTGCTTGGCACAGGTGGGTGTTTGGCCACATCTGTTTGGTTGTTATACTTGTGTTGTTCTGGGCTGCGTGGGGTGTACAGGACAAACATGTGCATCCGCATCTGTTGTGTGTGCGCGCTGCTTGGCACAGGTGCGTGGCACCTAGATCAACGCATGCTCACGGCAGGCTTCTGTCTGAGCTGAGCTGTGCCGCTTTCACTGGAACGAGCACTGCGCATTGAACCGTCTGCCTGTGCAGCATCTTATTATGTGTCATGACAAGCATGCAATCACATGCTACATCACGGATTAATGTCAAGTACCAATACATCCTGCAGGCGGGCTGGTTCCCGGAGTACACCATCACTGAGGATTATGCGCTGAGCATGGAGCTGAAGCTGGCGGGGTTCAGGGGCAGATACCTGCCAGAGTACCTGGCGGTGAGCACTGATGAAAAACATATTATCATGCTGCTTTAGAGCAGTTTGACGGCAGGCGCAGCAGCAGCAGCAGCATCAGCATCAGCAGCAGCAGCAGCAGCAGCAGCAGCAGCAGCAGCAGCAGCAGCAGCAGCAGCATGCAGCTGAAGCTGGCGGGGTTCAGGGGGAGGTACCTGCCCGAGTACCTGGCGGTGAGCACTTCATGAGACTAAATAGCTGATTGTACATGCTTCCTAATGACGATTCGCTGGCAGCAGCAGCAGCAGTGGCAGCATGGATCTCAAGCTGGCAGGGTTCAGGGGCGGATACTTGCCCTAGTATTTGGCGGTGAGCACTGATGGAGCTATGTGCAGACGCTTCTAGTGGCACTCTGCTGGCGGCAGCAGCAGCAGCAGCAGCATGCAGCTGCAGCCTTCAGGCTTCCGGGGCAGATACCTGCCCGAGTACCGGGTGGTGAGATGAGGCAATCTGCTGAAACAACACCTCTGATCACTGCTTTGCGCCAGATTGTTTGTAACTGTACTTGCTGCAGTTATCTGCGGTGCATACTTTCCGGTACCTGCTGCAATGCCGCTGTAACGTACATACGTTGGACGGACAAGTACAGCAGCTGCTGATGTTGAGCATGTCACCATGGCAGCAATGCGCCTAAGCGACGCTGTGTGCTGTGCGCAGGTGGGTGAGGCACCGGACGAGGTGCGCGCTGTCACGCGGCAACGCAGCAGGTGGACCAAAGGGCACATGCAGGTGGGAATACATGTTTGTGCAGATGCAGTACTGCCATCAGATGTACAAACATGGTTGCCTGGTGAAGTACGCCAGCAGAGCTGCAAATGTAGCTGCGCGTGCACAGCAGCAGTGAGCAGCAGAACTATAGTGCTGGGTCGATGATATGCTGACCTGCTGCGTGCTGTGCTGTGCTGTGCTGTGCTGTGCTGCCTGCAGGTTTTCTTCAGTGGCCGCTGCCCGCTGCTGCAGCGCCGGCTGAGCCTGCTGCACAAGATCCTGTACACCAACGGTGAGCGCAACCAGGTGCAGTTTGAAGTTGCAACGGCTGCAAGCAGCATGTACATAGCCTTTGTTCACATCACGCTGGCTGAGCCTGCTGCACAAGATCCTGTACACCAACGGTGAGCCCGGCCTGTGCAGTTTGGAGTTTGCAACGGACTGCAAGCAGCATGTACATAGCCGTTGTTTACATCACGCCGGCTGAGCCTGCTGCACAAGATCCTGTACACCAACGGTGAGCCCGGCCAAATGCACAGCTTGCAGCTGGCAACGGCCGCAAGCAGCATGTACATAGCTTTTGTTCACATCACATTGGCTGAGCCTGCTGCACAAGATCCTGTACGCCAACGGTGAGCCCGGCCAAGTGTACAGCCTTGAGCTGACAACTATCGGCGGCAGAGTACGTGCAGTCGATCCTGAATTTCTACACCAACTGTGCTGCTCACCTGTGCCTGCCTCTTGTACTGAATTGCCATACGTGAGAACCTGAGTTGTTGCTTCGCCCCTACAGCCACCACAGCTGCCAGCCATCCTTTTCTGATATTCTCCTCTGCAACCTTGCTTTGTCGTGTCTGCTGTACACCCTGCTTGCCTTACTTCCAGGCACGTGGGCCTACTTTGCCACCAGTGCCACCACATACATGTTCATGCTGGTGCCCTGCCTGCTGCTGCTGCTGCTGCTGCTGCTGCTGCTGCTGCTGCTGCTGCTGCCGCCCCACCAGGCACCTGGGCCTACTTTGCCACCATTGCCACCACATACATGTTCACACTGGTGCCTTTTGTGAGCCTGGTCTTTGGCTGGCACCCGGTCACCTTCAGCAGGCCATTTGCATTCGCCAGCACGGCTTACCTTGTGAGTTAGACAGGCGGCAGATCCTGGAGCATTCGAGACAGGATAGTTACATGTGGGTCCTGGAACCATCTTAGATGGTGTGAGCCACAACAGGTTGAACACAAGGTCTGAGACCAGAAATGGAGAGTGAGCACCGTATTTGAATTGGCTGTTGAGGCCAATGCTGCTGGATCATCTGTAGATGACAACAGTCTGCAGGTCTGTATCCTGATAGCAGCATTAAGCAGCAGCTCGCGGTGATGACAAATTACCTCACAGATCCTCTTCAGTTACTGCTCCTGCTGCTCCTGCTGCTGCTGCTGCTGCTGCTGCTGCCGCCACAGGTGGCTGGAGCCGTGCTGAGTGGATTTGTGCGGCGCCCCGCACACAGCCGTGGCATGTGGCTGAGTGGCGTGAGCAACAACCTGCTGGCCTTCACATACCTGAAGGCTGTGGTGAACACACTGCTGTGAGTGCTACTTTCCCCTGGCGCGTTGAACATACACATCAATTGTGTAGGCCTTATATGCCTGCGTGTGATGACCAGCCTGCCCATGGAGCAACGCCAGGGCAAAGTAACAGCCGAGGCCTCAGAAATGCATGGCCGTTCACGGATTGATATGTGAACAATGTGTGGAACAATGCCTGCAGGGCCAAGGCAGGGTTCAAGGACACCGCAGGGTTCAAGGCAACCGCCAAGAAGCCGCTTGCCCCGCTGCGCGCAGCCGTCGCAAAGATTGCAGCAATGAGCATCACAGTTGGCCGCACGATGAGTGCGCTGTGGACGAGCAGCATCAGCGCTGCGTTTGGCCATGGCGGGGCAGGAGGCTTTGGCAACCGCAGGGCGAGCGTGCTGGCATCCGGCGCGCCTGTTGTTGTAGGGTAAGCATCGTCCTGCGGTGATGTACTTGGGACAGTGTGTCTTGTTGTGTGCTTGCAACTCCAAGTTGTTGATTGGTGGCCGGGTGTAGGGTATCTGATAGCTGGCGCCAAGCGTAAGCGTTGGCCGCACAATGAGTGCGCTGTGGACGAGCAGCATCAGCGCTGCATTTGGCGGCGGGGCGGGAGGCTTTGGCAACCGCAGGGCCAGTGTGCTGGCATCAGGTGCCCCGGTTGTTGTGGGGTAAGCATCGTCCTGCGGTGATGTACTTGGGACAGTGTGTCGTGTTTTCTGCTTGCAACTCCAAGTTGTTGATTGGTGACCAGATGTAGGGTATCTGATAGCTGGCGCCAAGCGTGAGCGTTGGCCGCACCATGAGTGCACTGTGGACGAGCAGCATCAGCGCTGCATTTGGCGGTGGGGCGGGGGGCTTTGGCAACCGCCGGGCCTGTGTGCTGGCATCTGGCACGCCTGTTGTTGTGGGGTGAGCATAGAACTGGCAGTTGAAGGCTGAAAGCTGGCTACGCCTGTTCAACTGCACCTGATGCGCTACACAACTGGCGAGAGAGGTGGAGCTCCTGCTGTTTGAAAGTGCTAGCTCTGGCGCGCTTGTTGTTGTGGTGTTCACGTCAATTGGGAGTTAAAGGGGCTGTAGCTAGCAAAGTGTGTTGTTTTTTGTGCTGGCTTGCCTTGCACTGTGATTCTCCATGGTGACCAACCAGCCCTGCCACCGCTGCCATTTCGTTGTTGCTTTTACTTGTAGGCCATCAGCAGCTGCTGATGCATTCGTGACGGTCAATGCACACACAACAGCAGCAGCAGCAGCAGCAGCAGGAAGACCGAAGTCCCCGCACCGCCCCTCAAGGCTGTCTGTGGAGCTCCCTAGCCACAGCAACAGCCTCAGGCCCAGCTTTGACCAGCCCCACCCCCACATTGAACCCACAACCCTAAACCCGCGCGCATTTGCTGCTTTAGAGCCTGGCCCGGTCCCTGCGTTTGGTGATGCTTCTGACGCTGCTCCCACGCAAGGCAGTGCAGCAGCTGGCGAAATTGTGGTTACAGATGGAGGTGGAAGGAAGAGTCTAATCTCTCCACACAAGCAGCAGGCTACTGCAGGACCCCTTCGGGCTCTGCAGCAGCAGATGGAGCGAGAAGGGCTGCAGCAGCAGCAGCAGCAGCAGCAGCAGCAGCAGCACACAGGGGCTGAAGCCGTCACTGAGGTTGGCAGCAGCGGCAGCAGCAGCACAGCAGCTCTGGCATCGAAGCGAGGCAAGAAGGCGGCCAAGAAAGCGGCAGGCGCTGCTGCAGCAGCTGCTGCAGCTGAGTTTGCTGTTGAAGATCATCAGGAGCAAGGTGGGCGGTGGTGTGGGTGCAACATATTACTGAAGCACATCATTGTTGCTGCCAACTCGATGAAGGCTTGTTTGCATGTTAAACTACCTGCCGGTTCATCACAGGCAGGCAATCTGGCAGTGCACTGGTGTTGGAGCTTCCTTCCCCGTGTGTGTTGCTGCGTAGAATATGCAGTACCACCCAAAATCGATTGCAGATCATACAGCCTGGAGTTGCACATCATCTGTGTATGGTTTGTGCTCACGTGCCTCTCGCACAAATTGACAAAATGCGCTCACCACCAGTGTCATCACTGCTGCTGCTGCTGCCGCTGCTGGTGCTGCTGCCACCGCCGACGCCACAGCCGCTTGCGCTGTCGCCTCGCAGACGCAGTGCACTGCTGGAGCTGGGCTGATGTTCAAAATGATCCACCACAGAATACAATCTCATCAGCTTAAACTTTAACTGCTGCTGCTGCTGCTGCTGCTGCTGCTGCTGCTGCTGCTGCTGCTGCTGCTGCACACCGCTGTCGCTGCTGCCACAGATGCCGTGCACTGCTGGAGCTGGGCTGCTGCCAACTGGCACTCACTGGATGGATCGCTGGACCCCCTGGCCATCGGGGCCAGCCTGGCTATCCATATGCATTCTGCAGATCTGCCCACTGCTGCTGCTGCTGCTGCTGCTGCTGCTGCTGCTGCTGCTGCTGCTGCTGCATAGTGCTGCTGCTGCATACGCCGTGCGCTGCTGGAGCTGAACAGATGTTTAAATGATGCACCACAGAATACAACTTCATCAGCTTAAACTTTCACTGCCGCTGCTGCTGCACACCGCTGCTGCTGCTGCAGATGCCGTGCACTGCTGGAGCTGGGCTGCTGCCAACTGGCATTCACTGGATGGAGCGCTAGATCCTCTGGCCATTGGTGCCAGCCTGGCCATTAGCTTGATGGCCATTGGCGCAGGGGCGCAGCAGGCTGCAGCGCAGGGCACAGGGTTCAGCCTGGCTGACATACGCAGCGTGGCACATGTGAGTGGTGGTCTCTATGCTGTATCAAATGGGCTTGATGGTTTGACAAGGCTCAATAGGATACTGTGGCGCAGGGTACAGGGTTCATCATGGCTGACGTATGCCGCGTGGCACACGTGAGTGGCAGATTCTGTAATAGATCGGATGGGCTTGATGGTTTTATAATGCTCAATAGGATACTGTGGCGCAGGGCACGGGGTTCAGCCTGGCTGACATACGCAGCGTGGCACACGTGAGTGGCGGCTTTTGTAACGTATCAGATGGGCTTGATGTTTTTGCAATGTTCAAATGGATACTGTGGCGCAGGGCACAGGGTTCAGCCTGGCTGACGTATGCAGCGTGGCACACGTGAGCATCAGAATGATATAAACACACAATGATAACGCATTAATAACGACGTCTTGCGCACAACAGTGTGAATTGCGCCACCTGCAGGTCGTCATGAGCGGCCGCATGGATGCCTTCATGCTGCTGCCAGCACTGAACAGCTCTAGGTCTCATCAGCCTTTCTGATACACACTGTGCTGAGTGCAAGTGTAATTATTGCCTGCAGGTCTTGATGAGCGGCCGCATGGACGCCTTCATGCTGCTGGCAATGCTAAACATCCCTAGACTTCCGCTGCACATGTTTGATGTGTCACTGCTCGCAGGTCTTCATGATCGGCCGCATGGACGCCTTCATGCTGCTGCCGGCGCTGAACAGCTCTAGGTTTCATCAACCTTTATAAATACACACTGCGCTGAATGCAAGTGTCTATCTTGCCTGCAGGTCTTAATGAACGGCCGCATGGACGCCTTCATGCTGCTGGCAATGCTGAACATCCATATATCTCAGCTGCCCATGCTTGATGTATCATTGCTCACAGGTGTTTATGAGCGGCCGCATGACCGCCGTCATGCTGCTGGCAATGCTTGAATATCCCTGGATCTCAGCTGCCCATGTTTGATGTATCAATGCATGCAGATCTTCATGTCTGGCCGTATAGACGCCTTCATGCTGCTGGCAATGCTTGAGTATCCCTGGATCTCAACTGCCCATGTTTGATGTATCAATGCATGCAGATCTTCATGTCAGGGCGTATGGACGCCTTCATGCTGCTGGCCATGCTGTGGTCGACAACACACATTGCCTTTTCAACCGACATCTATTATATTGAATGGTTTGCAGATCTTCATGAGCGGCTGCATGGATGCCTTCATGCTGCTGGCCATGCTTAACATCCCTAGACCTCAACTGCCCATGTTTGATGTATCAATGCATGCAGATCTTCATGAGCGGCCGCATGGACGCCATCATGCTGCTGGCAATGTCTAACATCCCTAGACTTCCGCTGCGCATGTTTGATCTGTCAATGGATGCAGATCTTCATGTCAGGGCGCATGGATGCCTTCATGCTGCTGGCAATGCTCAACATCCCTGGATCTCAACCGCCCATGTTTGATGTATCATCGCTCACATGTGTACGGGTGTTCATGTCAGGGCGTATGGACGCCTTGATGCTGCTGGCAATGCTTCAATATCGCTAGATTTCAGCTGCTCATGTTTGATGTATCAATGCATGCAGATCTTCATGAGTGGCCGCATGGACGCCTTCATGCTGCTGCCGGCGCTGAGCAGCTCTAGGTCTCATCAACCTTTGAAGTACACACTGTGCTGAGTGCAAGTGTGTATATTGCCTGCAGGTCTTCATGAGCGGCCGCACAGACGCCTTCATGCTGCTGGCAATGCTTATCATCCCTAGATCTTAGCGGCCCATGTTTGATGTAACAATGCTCACAGGTGTTCATGTCACAGGGCGTATGGACGCCTTCATGCTGCTGGCAATGCTTGAATATCCCTGGATCTCAGCTGCCCATGTTTGATGTATCATTGCATGCAGATCTTCATGTCAAGGCGCATGGACGCCTTCATGCTGCTGGCCATGTTGTGGCCAGCCGTCAATGCATAGTGTGAACGTACATTATCAATGCAGGATTTTGTTGTGCTGCCTGCAGATCTTTATGTCTGGCCGCATGGATGCCTTCATGCTGCTGGCCATGCTGTGGTCAGCGGTCAACGCCATCCCGCCGGCGCTGTTCTTCGTGTACTGGTGGAGCAAGGGGCCGCTGCTGCGATGGTGTTGCACCATTGGGCAGTGGCTGAGCCTGCTACTCGGCGCAGGTGTGTGGCTGCTGAAAGAGCGATACCCACTGCAAGAGCTGTGGTATGTAACATCATGTTCATGGTGTCTGGTGGGGCAAGGAGCCGCTGCTGCGCTGGTGCTGCACCATAGGGCAGGCCTGCTGCTTGAGACGGTTACGTGCGTGTACACAGCGATGCAGTTTGTGTTGCAACACATGTTTTGTGGAGACCAGTGTATGTGGAATCATTGATGGTGCTAGTGTAGCTCGTTTGATACATTGAGGTGCCAAGAAAGCAACCCAGGCTTGCTTTTCCCATCAGCCATCTTACTCCTCGCTGTCCCTGCTGCTGCTGCTGCTGCTGCTGCCGCAGCCGCCATCGCCTGCCTGTGGCTGCTCATCCCCGCCGAAATCGACCCAGCAGCACTCTTACTCCTCGCTGTCTGTGCTGCTGCTGCTTCTGCTGCTGCTGCTGCCGCAGCCGCCATCGCGTGCCTGTGGCTGCTCATCCCTGCCGAAATCGACCCAGCAGCCATCCTCCCCTCAGCTCTCAACTTCCTGGACGCACAGCGCAGCGGCTCCGCCCTGCCTGCTGCTGCTGCTGCCGCCTACCCTTGGCTCAACGCTAGTGGGTTTTTGGACCCCGTGCCGGGAGGGTTTTACATGGCAGCAGATTATGTGAAGTATGGGCCGCCAATGGCCAGCAGTATGGCGCTGCTGGCATGGGGCCTGGTGGAGTTTGGTGGAGGCTATGAGCAGGTAGGATGAAACTGGGTCTGTAACAAAAGAAAGAATGCTAGTGCATGCTGCTGCTGCTGCTTGCTTCGACCCTTTTGGAGTTTGGCGCCGGCTTTGAGCAGGTGGGTTGTAGGATGGTAGAAAAATGCTGCAGCTGTCTGCTGCTTCGTGCTGCTGCTGCTACTGCTGCTGCTGCTGCTGCAGCTCAATGCTCAATGCCCAGGTAAGTGGGAGCAGTATGGCACTGCTGGCGTGGGGCTTGGTGAAGTTTGGTGGCGGCTATGAACAGGTGGGTGAACACTGGCAGAAAGATTCTGCTGCTGCTGCTGTCACTGCTGCCACTGCTGCTGTTCCAAAACATGACCAGGTGAGTGTCAGCAGTATGGCACTGCTGGCGTGGGGCTTGGTGGAGTTTGGTGGCGGCTATGAGCAGGTAGGATAAACCTGGGTCTGTAACAAAAGAAAGCTGCTAGTGCATGCTGCTGCTGCTGCTTGCTTGGAGCCTTTTGGAGTTTGGCAGCGGCTTTGAGCAGGTGGGTTGTAGGATGGTAGAAAAATGCTGCTGCTGTCTTCTGCTTCGTGCTGCCGCTGCTACTGCTGCTGCTGCTGCTGCTGCTGCTGCTGCAGCAGCTCAATGCTCAATGCCCAGGTAAGTGTGAGCAGTATGGCACTGCTGGCGTGGGGCCTGGTGGAGTTTGGTGGAGGCTATGAGCAGGTGGGTGGACGCTGGCAGAAAGATGCTGCTGCTGCTGCTGCTGCTGCTGCCGCTGAGGGGCTGCTGCTGCTCCAAAAACATGACCAGGTGCGTGCGAGCAGCAGGGCGCTGCTGGCGTGGAGCCAGATGGAGTTTGGTGGCGGCTATGAGCAGGTGGGTGGACGCTGGCAGAGAGATGCTGCCGCTGCTGCTGCTGCTGCCGCTGAGGGGCTGCTGCTGCTCCAAAAACATGACCAGGTGAGTTATGCAGCATGTGTGGGAACGAAGCTGCGTAGAATGCTGCTGCTGCTGCTGCTGCGGCGGCGGCGGCGGCGGCGTCACAGTGCAATGGTTGCTAACTTTCAAGCACAGGCTGGTGTACGCAATCAAGCTATATAAGTGCTTGAGCATGGCGCTGACTACCTGCTGCTGCTGCTGCTGCTGCTGCTGCAGGCTGAGGTTCGCACCCAAGGCCTAGACCTGCTGCACATGGCACCGACCATCTGCTGCTGATGATGATGTAACTGCTGCTGCTGCTGCTGCTGCTGCTGCTGCTGCTGCTGCTGCTGCTGCTGCTGCAGGCTGAGGTTCGCACGCAAGCCCTTGATCTGCTGCACATGGCACCGACCATCTGCTGCTACTGCTGATGTCACTGCTGCTGCTGCTGCTGCTGCTGCTGCTGCTGCTGCAGGCTGAGGTCCGCACCCAAGCCCTAGACCTGCTTGCGCACGGCACTGACTACCTGCTGCGCTGCCACAGCAGTGAGCGGCAGCAGTTTGTGGTGCAGATAGGGGACCCCGAAGATTACGTTGTGGATGCTGCCAGGGGCCTAGGTAGCTGGAGTGGGCCAGGCAACATGCCAGGCAACAGGTGCGGCGCATGGTGTATAGACACATAGTATGCAGCAGCAGTTTGTGGAGCAGGTAGGCGACCCTGCTGGGTATGTGGCGGATGCTGCAGCAGGCAGGGGTCCTGCAAACCCTGGGGCCTGACTGACAATGACAGGGCCAGCAGCTGTGCTGGCCACCTATTTCAGAGTAATTCATCATAATGAGTTGTCAGCGACCAGGAAATGCCGTTTCAACATCTGCAAGTGGGTGCCCAGGAATTAGGATCTTTCCCCGTAAGCAGCGGGAATGGGCGTGGCAATTGTAGGGCAGCCGGTGTGGAGCATGGTGGTTAGGATCTGCAGCAGCAGTTTGAAGGTGGTGGTGGTGATGCTACGACAGGCTTGAGCAGCTAGAGCGGGCCAACATGCCGGGCAACAGGTGTGGAGCATGGTGCTTGCTTTTTACAACAGGTTACAACAGAGATCAACCAGCAACAGCAACGATGGGCCATGCCCTGCCTAACTGCTGTGCCAGCTGCCGCCTTATGGAACTGACTGCTGCTGCTGCCGGCTGCTGCTGCTACCTGCTGCTGCATCACCTCGCAGGACGGTCCACCTGATCACCAACAGCAGCAGCGGCGGCTCAGATGCCCTGGCAGCAGCAGCAGCAGCGCTGGCCTCCGCCCACTCTGCCCTCAACAGCAGCAGGCCGGAACTGGCTGCTGAAGCCCTAAAACACGCCAAGGAGCTCTACAGCATGGCACTGAATGTGCAGCTGCTCAACAGCAGCTATTGTGGAGCAGTAGTGCCTTGCCAGGGGGCAGCAGTGCCCCAGCAGGACAGCAGCAGCAGCGTGTCTGGTGAAGCTGCTGCTGCTGCGGCGGCGGCTGCTGCGGCTGCTGCTGCTGCTGCGGGCGATGGTATTTCTGCTGTGCCTTGGGTGGCGTACCCGAGCAGCAGCACGTATGATGACCTGGCGTGGGCGGCGGCATGGCTGTACAAGGCGACAGGTGGGCGCAGCTGACAGTTGGAAATGCGTTGTAACACACTAACATACACAAATGGCATATGCTGCACTGTTTAAAGCCAATTTGATGACATGTATTGCACATACTGTTCATGTCTGATGCGTCGATCACTACAGTGTTGCTGCTGCCGCCAGTGTGTCTGCTGCTGCAATCTGTGTGCAGGTGCCTTTTAGGCACAATGTTGGTTTGCCTAACGAAATTTGAGCTGTTCTACCGGCTGCACCTTGAGCATGAAGCGCATATAGACCCACCTTCTAATTGTGCACTTTCCTTGCTCTGTGAGTCCATATCCACTGCTGCTGCTGCTGCTGCTTTGTGTGTTTCAGGCACGTAAGCGTACCTGTCTGAGGCTGAGCTGTTCTACCGGCTGCACCTTGACTTTGACCACGTAGACACTGGGCTGCGCCACCTCAGAGTATGCAACATTAGCCGCTGCTGCTGCTGCTGCATGATGCAGGCATGTCTGCGTACCTGTCAGAAGCTGAGCTGTTCTACCGGCTGCACCTTGAGCATGAGGCGCAGCTTGGATCACCGGCAGGCTGGATCCCCAGCGTCGACAACATGGGCTTTGCAGCAGGTTGTTATAACATGAAAAATAACAGCAATCTGACATGACAGAGTGCAGCATGGTGACAGGCTCGTGTTGGCTTATGCTGTGATTGGCTGCCTGTGGCATTGTGATCCAGCAATACGTGTGTCTTGAAGCAGCACGCATTTATGTGCAGGAGCCACTTGCTCTTCAAGCAAGCGCTTGAAGTTTGATGTGCTCGTTAGTGTCGCCGCAACAAAACATGTTTACCAGCCCGGCTGCTGCTGCTGTTGCTGCTGCTGCTGCTGCTGCTGCGGTGGTTGCTGCTTCTGCTGCTTCTGCTGCTGCTGCTGCTGCTGCTGCCACAGGCGTGCTGCTGATGCGGCTGCTGCCAGGCAGCCTGCAGTACCGCGAGGTGCCTGCTGCGCTGCTGAGGGGCTGGATGCTGGGCAAGGTGAGGTGGCTACTGCTGCTGCTGCCGCTGCTGCACCAGCTTATGACACCTGTTTAAGACACCTGCTGATGCAGCGGTGGTTACAGCAGCTACGCTTGCATGGTTGACTGGGTGCTTGCTTCCAGCGTGCCATGCTGACCACTTCAGCAGCTGTAATGGCTTTTGTGCGTAATCTGTGTGAGGCCGCTGGCGCTGGGATGTTGCAACCTCACCTGCTGCTGCTGCTGCTGCTGCTGCTGCTGCTGCTGCTGCTGTGTTGCTGCAGAACAACTGGACAGAGGGCGTCACTCAGGCAACGCCTCATGGCTTCCTGTGGACGCCCACGCCTGCCCCTGCCCACACAGTGGCAGCAGTGGGCATGATGGGGCTGGCCTTTGCTGCTGCTGAGGATGCAGCGGGGCGAGTGCGGCTGGTGCGCAACATGGAGTGCTGGTGCATGAAGCAGGTGAGGCAGAGGCTGTGTGCCACAGGTTGCTGGTGACATACTAAATACAGGTGACAGATGACATACTTAAAACAGGTTACATGTGACACACTAGATACAGGTGACAGGTGACATATTGAATAGTGCCGCTGGTGCGCAACATGGAGTGCTGGTGCATGAAGCAGGTGAGGAAGAGGCTGTGTGCCACAGGTTGCTGGTGACATACTACATACAGGTGACAGATGACATACTTGTAACAGGTTACAGGTGACAGGTGACATACTAAATAGTGCGGCTGGTGCGCAACATGGAGTGCTGGTGCATGAAGCAGGTGAGGAAGAGGCGGTGTGCCACAGGTGACAGGTGACGCACTACATACAGGTGACAGATGACATACTTAAAACAGGTTACATGTGACATACTAAAAAGTGCGGCTGGTGCTCAACATGGAGTGCTGGTGCATGAAGCAGGTAAGGAAGAGGCTGTGTGCCACAGGTGACAGGTGACATACTAAATACAGGTGACAGATGACATACCTAGAACAGGTTACAGGTGACACACTGATTAGTGCCACTGGTGCGCAACATGGAGTGCTGGTGCATGAAGCAGGTGAGGGAGCGCTGAGGTTCACCTGTCAGAGCTGCAGCACAGCTGTAGTCGCTTGCAGTGGCAGCGGGCTCTATACACACTCCGACACCAACGTGCCGCTGTTGACCTTATGGCCACATGGTTGGCTGTGCCCCACCGCCTGCAGCATTACTCCCTGGGGGGCGCCGAGATCGGAGATGGCAGCAGCCTCTATAACATGCAACCTGTCAGCTTTTAAAAACTGCAGCTCAACTCCCCGGCAGCTGCCTTTCGCCCCTTTCTCCAATACACACATTGAACCACACCAGTAGCTATGACAGGCGTGTTTTGGTTTTGTCTGCGCAGCTCTACTCTCTTACCGGAGGGGAGATTGCTGACGGCACCAGCTACATTGTGCCAGGACTCACAAGTAACTGTCCTCTCTCATTGTGAGGGCCGGGCCCAGATGCCGCTGCGCCCGCACCACCGGCAGGCCAGCTGCCTCAACGTAACTGCTTTCCCAACCAGCGGCTCAACTTCAAACCTGCAAAGCAGGCAGCTCAGCTCCCAGCCCTTCCTGGCAGCTGTCCCCCACCCCTCCCTCCAATGTGCATACCGTATCACAGCAGTCACTCACTTGTGTACTGTACTTTCTGCGCAGCTCTACTCTCTAACTGGGGGCGAGATCGCTGATGGCACCAGCTACATTGTGGGGGCCGGGCCCCGCTGGCCAAAGCGGCCACACCATCGGCAGGCCAGCTGCCCTGCCGATGGCAGCCCATGCACAGTCACTACAGCCCTGATGTCCAGCCTACCTAACCCCCGCCAGCTGACAGGTGAGTGTTGTGCAAAGGTATTTGTTGACTTGCGGGGTGGATCAGCCGTGACGTCCATCATGTAGCGTCACTACAGCCCTCATGTCCAGCTTGCTGCATCCTCTTTAGCTGACAGGTGATATGTCTGGACTGAACTCTGCTTTAGCAAGTCAGCTGCTCTGCTGACGGCAGTCCATGCACTGTGACCACTGCCCTGATGTCCAGCCTACCTAACCCCCGCCAGCTGACAGGTGAGTGTTGTGCACAGATGTTTGACTTGCGGGGTGGATCAGCAGTGATGACTACAGCCCTCATGTCCAGCTCGCTGCATCCTCTTGAGCTGACAGGTGAGATGCCTGGACTGAATGCTGCTTTAGCAAGCCGGCTGCTCTGCTGACGGCAGCCCATGCACTGTGACCACGGCACTGATGTCCAGCCTACCTAAACCCCACCAGCCCAAGGGTGTCAGATCATCAGCTACAGGCTACACATGTGACTGTGGCAGCTGTGTAGCACTGCACGCTGCGTCAGTGTCCAGAGGAAGAAAGTTGGCACATACTGCATTGGACGCTGCGCATCTGCTGCATCGTGTGCACCCCAATCACACACCACCTGGGCTGCTGCTGCTGCTGCAGGTGCCCTGGTGGCCGGCCCTCATGCTGATGACGGCTTCAGTGACGTGCGCAGCAACAACAGCCTACCTTACATGGGCTGCTGCTCCTCTGCTGTTGCTGCTGCTCCTGCTGCTGCTGCTGGCCCTGGTGCAGGTGCAGGTGCTCTTGTGGTCGGGCCTGATGCTTATGATGGCTTCCGTGACGTGCGCAGCAACAACCAATCAAACCATCTTCTGCTGCTGCTGCTGCTGCTGCTGCTGCTGCTGCTGCTGCTGCTGTTGCTGCTGCTGCTGCTGCTGCAGCTGCCCTGGTGGCCGGCCCTGATGCCTATGACGGCTTCCGTGACGTGCGCAGCAATGCAGCGCAGCTGGCTGTGGGTCTTGATGGCAACGTGTTCCTGTCAGGGCTGCTGGCTGGGCTGCTGGACCGCAATGTGAAGCCCGGGGAGTGCCACGGTGGCAGGGGTGAGGCTGTTACTATGTTGAATAACATAGGTTACACATGTACATACATGTTTAGATGTGCAATTCGAAATGTATGTGTGCCATGGCAACGTGTTCCTGTCAGGGCTGCTGGCTGGGCTGCTGGACCGCAATGTGAAGCCCGCGGAGTGCCACGGGGGCAGGGGTGAGAGCTGTTACTGTCTTGCGTATGATTTCAAAGGACTGCCAGATGTGCATTCTTGTGTCTGGAGCTTCGTGTTGGCTAGCATTATGCTAGTAGCACGTGCGGCAAGGCTATCAAGTTATATCCCATCTTCTGCATGTACGCTGTGTCTGCTGACCTGCTTACTAGAGTGCTGCTGCCCGGCTTTGCGCTGCCGCAGGCTTCTTCCAGAACATGTTCCTGAGCTATGCCCCATGAGCGCAGCAAGTCAAGTTGGCAAGGGACTTGCGCCACACCCTCTTCCTGTCAGAGAACAAGTCATGACTAGATCAAGGTGTTAGGCTGGACATGGTGCTGAGCTACGCCCCGCAAGCACAGCTGTTCTTGCTTTAGAGCACAGCTGTGCCTGTGTGGGCCTGGCCAAACCTTTCAAGGGTCCTGCGCCGCGCCTGGTTGGAGCAGAACAAGTAAAGCGTTGCGGATGGAGATGTTGCTGAGCTACGCCCCGCAAGCACAGCTGTGTCGAGCACAGTTGTTGACAGAGGGGTTGCATGTGGATGCATGCAAGCAGGATAGTGATACAGCTGATGGCAGTTGTTGTCAGAAGGATTGCAGATGCATGCATGCAAGCAGATACAGCTGTTCTCGCGAGGGCCTCACACATCTGGTGTGTGAATGAGTGAATGAGCTACGCGTGGTTCGGCAGGGGTCAGGCTGGGTGTTGGAAGTTAAGTTGCTATGCTGCACTGTCACAGTAGTACCACACACTGTATGGTAGGAGGTGTGAAGGCGCATGGGGTATCCTCATTGTCAAACACACACCCTCTCTTAACTTGCGCGGGTGGGAGTACCAACACACCACGCGTAGCGCATTCATTCATTCACACACTGTGCTGCCGCTCCTGCAGGAACTGCAGGTCAAGCGTTGCTTTATAGCGTTGATACATCAGCATGCACCATCCTTAGCTGGGCATTTACCTGGCCTCCTGTTGCTGGCTTTCAGGATTAGAGGTTGCACCAGATCTTGTGACTGAGACATGTTGTTGCATGTGAGTGTAGTTGCTCATACACCAACAGCCCGCAGCAATGCTGCTTGGCATATGTTGGTGTCGGCCTTATGGTTTTGTAGGAGTTTGTATGACAGGTCATGGCTTGCTGCAATGCACAGTTGGCTTTGCAGGGCGGTGGCAGCAGCAGCAGCTTGTTGAGGTGCTGCTGCTGTCATGTACTGTACCGTACGGCAGGCAGGAGGACTCCTATGTCTGTACTTATCGGTATTGCTTGCAGTTCTTCGGGGATACGGCTCAGTGTTGGTGTTTGAGCTGATACGCTGTACTGTGCTACACATTGTGCTGCAGTCCTAGCCGAAGCTTTCAGGTTATACCATATCATCAGCTCTGCACTGAACAGGCCTGCGAGGAGTCCTTGTTCGGCTGCTGCAGCCAGCTGGCTTCCTTAATGCATGTGTTGCACTTGATCCCTGACCAAGCGATGCTGTTTCTTTACTGCTCACGTGCATGCACAGCTTTCTTTGTTGCTCACGTGCATGCACAGCTTGTTAGAGCCTGCAGTTATGATGCTGCTGTTGGTAGGGTAAGGTCATTGTTGGCTGCATTATCATGAGGCTTGCATGTGGTGGCTGCATGGGCACGTGGGTGATGGCTGCTTTTACCTCTTAACATGCGAGCATACATTACATTACATTACCTGCTCCATTCAACGAGGACATACACTGACGTGCTCCCACGGAAGCATGCCACAGTAGGTGCAGGTGGCTGCAATGCAGGCCCAGTTGGAGTGCTGCACACACCTGCAAATGCCTCTTGGCATGCAATCGCAATGGGTCTCTGCCGGTGCACCTGCATAGCACTGCAGCTTCTCGGAAGTTGCATTGTTCCATCATCACTGCAAATCAGGCGGCACTTGCTCAAACCACTGGAGTTTTATTGCGTGTTCATGCTGTGGCAGCAGCCAGTTTTGGAAGCTGCCAAGAGCCTTGCTGCGCCGCTGTTGTTGCAACTCAAGTACAAAACACAGCCCCTCGTTGACGTGCTGACAGGGTGCAGCTGCCAGTGAGGTAACCGCTGTTCAGGGGCAGATGCGTGCTGTTGGAGTGGCTGTTAGATTTTTACGCTGCTGCTGCTGCTGCTGCCGCTGCTGCTACTGCTGCTGCTGCTGTGGCTTGGCGATCATCATCAACAGTAATCATCAAGAGTTACATGATGTGACTCACATCCCCTAGGCAAGCGGGGGCCTCAGGCGGCGTTGGTACACTGAAACACTGATGATGAACATGTGGAAATCTGACATGCGAGGTTTTTAAATAAAAAAAGCAAGTTGGCGTCTTGGGTGTCATTTGATAACCAGGCTCAGCCTGTTGCGAAGCAACCGCACAGCGAGCAGTGACTGCCGCAGGACAGCGGCTGTCATCAACATCATCATCATGTCACCCATCAAGCCAAAGCATCAACACCATGTGATGTGTAAGTTACCCATCAAGCCATAGCATCAAGACCATGTGATGTGTAAGTTACCCATCAAGCCATAGCATCAACACCATGTGATGCGCTGTGCATCTGCGCGACAGCGGCTGTCCAAGGTGCTGCCAGATGCTGGAGACTGTGACGACAGAGTGGCCATGTGATGCGCTGTGCATCTGCGTCCTTGTTGATCAATATTCAGTTGTTGATGTCGAGGAAGCAACAGGTGACGCTTCCTTCCCCACACTTAGACTGTATGAAACTCAGCAGACGCATCAAAACAGCGGGCAGCGCCAGCACACTGTGACAAAGGCGCGTCCACACAGCGTCCACTGAGCGTCCACGGACGGCCGTCCAGTGGGCCTGTGGATGGCGTCCAGTGGCCATCCACAGAGGGCACGTATCCAGTGAGCCCGTGGATGGGCTGCTGCGATCAGTGGATGAACTCGTGGATGACCCAGAACAGTGCCAAACCGTTCAGTTACGTATACTATATTGTAAAAATAACATTATAAACATCATATGAGGCGCAACAGTGGCAGAGCTGCAGGGCGAACTTCGAGCTCGGGGCTGCACCCCCCAGACAGTGGAGGTACTGCACAAGTGCAAACAGTCTACCAGACTGAATGCAACCATGAAATATCATACATTGGGATCAACATGCACAACACAGAGGATGCACTGGGCCCACATAAGCACTCCAACACCTCCAGCTGTGTGTTGGCCTTGTACACAAAGAGATTGCACAAACAGCACAGTGCCACACACAGCATCTGCAAAGCCATCTGCAATCAAAGACACTACAGCGAACAATGATGGCAAGCCCACAGCTACTGCATGACTGGTACAAAAGCGGCCGAGCGCTTCGGCACACCAGTCGCTGAGCAGATGCTGCACCCATGCCCGCCTGTTGCATTGACAGCATACCCTGCTACTGCTGCTGCCCCAGCTGGGTGCGCTTAATCCTCGCTGCAATCTACACCTGCATGACGCGCATGTTGTCCTCGCTTGGTAGCACCTTCTACTTACTGCCCGCACTGTGGTGGTTGGACGTAGCATCCTCCTGCAATGCTGCACCTGCTGCTGCACCTGCTGCCATGCGCCTGCCCGTGAGTTGAGCTGCCTGGAAGCTTTCTTCATAAGCCGCTGGACCATTTTGGTTGTGCTGTCCCAGCAGCGTGATGACCGCCTTCCTGGAGCCAATTGGCAAGTGCGGGGATACAGCAGTTGACTGCCAACGACGCCTTGAACACCTGCAGAAATAAGCAAAACCAGCAGAAGACAACAGGCAACTGCTCAGGCCAGGCACACACTGCTGTGCTTGCAGGAATGATGCAATACACTGTGGCCGTCATGCACAGGACCTGCAATGCCTGCAAAAGCGTAGGACACCAGCTAATCCCTGGACACGTCTGCTGCCTGACTGGCACGTTGCATTGCCTGCAACTCACCCTGTCGTCATGCGCACGCGCTGTGGTTGAGCCTTGCGCCTCCTCAGCAGCCTGCCGATGACGCATGTTCTATGGCTGGGTCCTGGAAAATGCCCCTTCTTTGAACCCTGCAATACGCACGCAAGCGAAGTATGAGTTGAGTACACGTAGATGGGTGTGCAGTGCGAGTCTGCCATGGTGTATTGTTGAGTGAAGCTCTTCTGGCAACGTATAGTGTGCTTGCATCACCCCAAATGAGATCCTGCACTAGCTGCAACCGTCAATCAGCTTGCCGGCAGCATTGTACTTGACCTTCTGCGTGCACTGCCTTCAGGCTGCTACATGAGCTGAAGCACCCCTGCCACCGCTTCTACTGCTGCCCCTGCAGCGCTGCTGTTGCAGTCATGCTAGCACCACCATTGCTGGTATTCTGTTGCAGCACGTTATCATGCAGATCGAGCAGAGCAGCAGCAGCAACAATCAGCCGCGCACCTGCTGAAGTTGTCGCTGCCTCCGGCACTACATTGGGCCTGGCACTGACCACTTGAGTTGCTGTGGCTGGCTTCCTTCTCCGGCGCTGCGCATTCATCATACACCTGCAGTGCGGCAAACTTGGATAGGTCGACAGGCAGGAGTTGCATGCATGGCGATGCGTGCGAGACTGCTGGCAGCATGTCATTGCATGCTGCGACGGTCAGATACGCACATTGAGTGCCACAAATACCAATCAAATGTGGTTTGCTGGCAGTCTAGGTGCTGTTTGCTGCAGGCGTCGCTGGCAGCAGCTGCTGCTGCTGCTGCTGCTGCTGCAGCAGCAGCGTCTCTGCGCTGGAGCCCCTGGTGTTCACCTGTGGCCAGCTCACACCATTCCGTTATTGAAAGCAGCTCGCATGTTTCCACGTATATCAACGATTCCCTCATCGAAGCTGCTCGTGCAGTTCTGTTGCAGGGTTGCTGGGGGGCTGCCACTGGCAGCACCTGGCAGCGCCTCCTTGCGTCTCCTGCTGCAAGCTGCTCCCATGTAATGTGCGTCAGGGACCATACAAACGTCGTATACTACTTTCGAGACATCAGACTAGCAGCTGGACGTACACAGGCCGCTGGTTGCGAACTGACTGCACCTGTGGTGGGTCTCAAGGGGCTGCGACCTTTTTACAAAGTACAGATTTGCCGCCCAGTGATTAAGGAACACTCATTGCAACATTTAGACGCCCATGCTTGGCCCACAGAAGTTGACAGGCAGTTTGAGTTCTGTTACTTGTCAGGGCAGAGGTTAAACGATGACTGAGTGATCAGCTACTAAGGTAAGTTTAAATTTTACATAGTATTTTCTTGAAGCCAAGTAATAGCAGCTATACGCTGCCGGCAGTGCACTGAGGCGATCTACTTCACTTGTTCCAATCAAGTCCACTCTGCGATCATCAACGTTCTTGCAGTAGCTTTATCATTAAAAGCAACTTGATATATGTTGTTTGGTCAGTGTACAGGAGGCCAATGTCACTGTCGGTGGTCAAGGGTGTCCATGGGTGACCACCTGCTGGTTTGGGGTTATGAGCATGCCCTAGCGCAGGTTCTGCCACACCACATCATGTTTTCAATCTACAAAAACCATTTATGAGACAGCGCAAGCCGTTCAAGCTACTCGCCCTCACAGTCATCCACAGCAGGTGCTGTGGATGGCCCAAACACCCCCCACTGGACAGTGAGTGGACTGTCTGTGGATCAGCCTTTGTCACAGTGGCAGCCAGCAGCAGTTTGAAGTGTGTACTTTTGCTTATTCCATACTGTAAGAAGCTCGGCAGTCTCCCTATGCGACGTTGAAGTTCAATTCAGGATGGTTGCAACAGGCAGCTCTTGCAGCTGCTGCAGCACCAGGCTGATGCCGCCGGCATCCGGGGTGGTTGACTCAACCTGTCACAGGTGGGTCACAGTGTGGGTGACCCGCTGAAGCAAACTTCTGTCGTGCGCTGTATGAAGGCTGTATTGTAGCAGTAATAAGGTTTGAACAGGCCACCGCCAGCTCCTGCTTTCTGTATCGAGACCACAGTGAATTCAACCTGGGCAGCTTGGGTATCTGACATGGCTCCCGGCCATTATATCACTCACTTACGTATAAACATAATATTGTTACAGCTATACATTCATATTTGGCTTTTTTGGCAAGCCCCGCTGCTGTCATCGCCATAAACAGTGGTGTCACCCGTCAACCACGATGTTGTTGCACAGAGCAATCGACGATGAAAGAAAGGGCAGAAAAGCTAATGTCAAGAAGCCATATGCTTTGGTCGAAGAACAGATCACGTCTCCGTCAAAATTCTGTTGCCCGAAGTTGCTAGCCGTTGCCTGGGCCACTCACAGTGCATTGATCCTCTCTTGTCTGCCATATTTACGTATGAAACACGTCTTTGATCAATTTGCGAACCATAAATCAAGCCATATGACGGTGTAACTTGTGTCAGTGCACACAGAACAGCTGTTGCATACATCCAAACAGTTCGTAGACACAAGATTTCCCGTTGTGGTGAGTCTCTGAGCCAAACGCTGCGTCTGCCGAGCAACCGTATCTGCTCGCGGTCAAGGCACCCTCTTGCTGTCTTTCTGAGCCCCTGCACGGGCCTGACTCCGTGCCTCCCGACTTATTGCAGAGCTATGAGACGTTTGATCACGATCCTGCGGCCGTAGCTGGCAGGCTAGGCAGCAGCAGTGAGCTCAACAACGCTGCCTGTTCCGCAAACCCGACAGCCCAGCACCTGATCAAAGACCCCAGCTCTCTCACATCCCGGCAGCATGGCTGCAGCGAGATGCTCACGCATCTTGCTCTGCCTGCTGGCCCTGGCAGTGAGCGCCCACACAACAACAGCAGCAGCTACAGCGCTGCAGCAGCAGCTTGCAGCCTGGGCCCAGTGTGGAGGCATCAACGGCTGCCCTGAAGGCCTCACATGCAGCGATAGCCCATGGCCTGGCACATGCCCCGAAAGCTACACCTGTGTTCGCCAGGACGAGTACTACTGGCAGTGCAAATCCGACAGCAGCTTACGTGACTTCAGGTCACGCCTGCAGGGCAAGCCATCTTTGCAGGAAGCAGGCCTAGCACCGCAGCAGCAGCAGCAGCCGTTGAACCAGGGGCTGGTGTACGGCTGGTATCAGTGTGGAGGGATCAATGGATGTGGTTTAACAGATGGCACCTGCGGGGATCAGCAGTGGGCAGATTGTGCTGCAGGGTGGAGCTGTAGCAGGCAGAATCAGTACTACTGGCACTGCAGGCCAGCAGATGGCGTGTACCCACTGCCATCACCAGCAGCAGCTCCTGAAGCACAGCAGGAGCAGAAGCAGCATGAGCAGCAGCAGACTGCAAAAGCAGCTGAGCCAGTTGTTGCAGAGGGCATGACCAAGCCTGAGGATACAGCAGTGCCACCAGCACAGCAGCAGCAGCAACAACCAGCCGATGCACCTGCGGCAGTAGCAAAGGATGTGACCCCTGCAGACACCCAGCAGCAGCAGGCGACTGAGAGTCAAGCTGCTGCAGACAAGCAGGCCGCTGCAACTGCGGCAGCAGCAACAGCAGCAGCAGCAGCGGCTCCCACTCCGGAACCAGCAGCAGCAGCAGCTGCCAAGCCACGCAGTGCAGCTGCACCTGCAGCCCCCGCAGCACCAGCAGCCACCACCAAGGAAGCAGCAGCAGCTGCAGCAACACAGCAGCAGCAGGCAGATGAAACTCCTGTTGAGCCAGCAGCAGCAGCAGCAGCAGTGGCACCACGCGCTGCAAGTGTGACCAGCCGTGCTGCTACAGCATCAACGAACAGCAAGCCATTGAACCTGCAGCTGGACTATTCTGGTGAGCATCAGCAGTGAACCGTGTCAGTGCTCTATGGGCTGGCCAGTTGCGTGGCTGACGGACCAGCAGTGAATGCATAGTTGACGCATAGCGCGAGCCAGGAACAGCCGCATATGCATGCAATCAAAGCCACAAGCAGCAGCAGTACAGCCTAGCGAGCCTCGCACTAAACCTCTCCGCTCCTCGTCATCATTGCACAACCAGGCTACCAGGCAATTCCAGTCAATTGCGCAGAAGGTCTTGCTGGTTATTACGCCGGAGGCTGTGCCAGTCCAGACGCTGCTGCCACAGCTGCCGTCATTTCTAGGGACTGCCGAGGTGCCGCATGCTGTTTGTGCTTTTGTAACGTATGCATTGTGCTCATGCATTGCCGACACACTGAATGTAACTGCTGCACTGCTGCACTGCATCACATGGTTTCGTCACTACTGCAGGAACTACTGCAGAAGAGTTTGAATCAAGCTACGCTCAAGGCAGCCTGCAGGCAGTGTCAGACGTATCTGGCGTGCCTGCAAGCAGCATCAAGTCAACAGTCAGCAGCGCCGGCACCAGCCCAGCCAGCAATACCTCCAGCAGCGGCAGCGGCAGCAGCCGGCGGCTGCTGCAAGCAGCAGCAGCAGCAGGTAACAGCAGCAGCAGCGGCGTCTCTGTGTCATACTCCCTGGCAGCGGCTGATCCTGCTGCTGCTGCCAAGGGCTTGCAAGATGCAGCAGCGGACAGCGGTGCAGGCCTGTATGCAGCT
Organism: Tetradesmus obliquus; assembly: GCA_030272155.1. Taxonomy (NCBI): domain Eukaryota; kingdom Viridiplantae; phylum Chlorophyta; class Chlorophyceae; order Sphaeropleales; family Scenedesmaceae; genus Tetradesmus; species Tetradesmus obliquus. The sequence goes on from CP126204.1 coordinate 4,197,024, forward strand.
CTGGATGCAAACAGTGTACCGCTGAGGCCGGCAGTACGGCTTGATGGTGCGACGCTCGTAACGCAGCAGCAGGCAGCAGCAGCAGCAAGCACGAGGCGGCAGCAGCTGGCAGCAGCACTCCGCAGCAGCAGGGAGGACAGGTGGCCACTTTGGAAGAAGCTGGTAGTTGGGCTGTGTGTGGGCATTGGCGGAGGGCTGATTGTGATCCTGGTTTTGGCGGGAGTTTGGCTGTGCAAGCGGCGGCGGCGCATTGATAAGATTCGAAGGCATGAGGCGGAGTTGGTCGCTGGGGACCATTCGAGGGAGCCGTATCCGGATGCGCTTGCTACTGCTGGAGGTGCTGAGGAGCAGGGCAGCAGTAAGCAGGGCAAAGCAGCTGACCTCAGGTGGGCTGCTGTTTGGAATTACTGCGAACCATTGTTGTTACTAAGTCGAACAAGCGCTGTGCGAATAGCTGTGGCTGGGTAGAAAAGCCGCCGGCAATTACAACAGCGGTACAGCCGCAGCAGCAACTGCTGGGTGATTGCACCCTGTCGAGCGGCAGCTCTGGCTGCAGACAGCAATCAAGCTCACCAGACCTCCACAGATGCTGCAAGTCCACATGCTTTAAGGCTGCTGCTTGCATTTGCAAGCTTATATATGCTTTGTTGCCTGCCACACCTGCTGGCAGCCCACTCATGCACGCTGCTTTCAGCAGAGCGGCATGCCGCAGCACTGCAGCTGCCGAATGCTGTGCACCAATCCTGTGCCTTGTCCTTCTTGCATAAGCCACATGGTGCTGCACCTTTATCACCGACCGACACTGTGTCAACATGTTGCAGGGTCACCCGCAAGAGCACCGCGTATGACACAGACGCAGCCTCCTCAGACCAGGGCAGACTGCAAGCAGCAGCAGCAGCAGATGCCCAACAGCAGCGGCAGGAAGCAGCCGACGCAGCATGCCGCAGAGCTACTGCAGCAGGCTTCAACTCCCGATCCAGCACCTTTGAGTCAGCAGCAGCAGCCGGCGCAGCAGCAGCAGAGCTCATGGACAGCTCGACGCCTGTCATGGTCAACCCATCATCCTCACATGCAGCACATGCGAGCCCGCAGGCCACAGCCGCCGCAGCCGCCGCAGCCGCCGCCACCGCCAGGGCAGCCGCCGCAGCTCACCACCAGCCGCCGCCGGCCGATCAAGATCGCGCGCCCTGGGATGACTCGTTCCACCTGCCGCCGCGCGAGCCGCCGGTCAAGCGGCCGCCGGTGGCGGTTGAACCCTGGCGGCCGCCTAAACCCTCGGAGCCGTGGAAACCTACCGCGCCCTGGCGGCCGCCGAGTTCGAAATATGACATTCCTGCGCTGGCGCCAGCAGAGCAGATCCCGCGCAGCGTGCCTCTGGACGAGTCGGGCGCGCCGCTGCGCATGACGCCCATCAGGTGCGCCATCATATACAGCTTGTTTCCGATATGTTTAGCATCTTTGATTGATGAACTGATTGTTAGCATTGTTGATGGGCCGTGCCAATTGACGAGGCGGGCGCGCGCATGACGCACATCAGGTGGGCCTGATTATCAATTATCATATATATCTGCATACAATCACGATTAAAGTGACTTTCATGGGAACAACAGCCTGTGTGTTGGCATCAGCACCTTATGGGCTCTGCTGCGCAGGTTGAGCGGGGTGTGGATTTGTCCTTCACATCACGAAGTTCGACCAACACTTGCCCCGGCTCGCCAGCGCTTGCTTCTTTGTACATGTCATGCTGGCTGCACTGCTGCAACAACACAGCATTGTCAGCGACACCAGCAAGGCTTAATTGACCGTATGCCTGCCTGCCTGCCTGCCTCAGGATCTCTGGCGGCGGCCACTCCCGCAACAGCAGCAGCGGCAACACACCAGTCTCCGCAGGCGGCACCCGCTCCACTGCAGCCGCCTTTGCAGCCGCAGCCGCCGGCAGCAGCGCAGCAGCAGCAGCAGCCGGCTGCCACTCCCGGCGCGGCTCAGCTGTGGATGACTACCCAGCCACGCCAACAGCAGCAGCAGCAGCAGGATCAGCAGCAGGCGATGACATTGATGCGGCAGGGTACCAGTCAGGCGATGAAGGGGGAGGCTTTGAGACTCCCAGAAGCAGTGTGAGCTACCGCAGTGCTCAGAGCAACGCTGCATCAGAGGGCAGCTTCAAGTCAGTGCGCAGCAATGTGCAGTCCGAGTCTGGATCAGGTGAGCCCTAGGGTGCGGCTGTCTGGATCAGGTGAGCCCTAGGGTGCGGCTGTCTGGATCAGGTGAGCCCTAGGGTGCGGCTGTCTGGATCAGGTGAGCCCTAGGGTGCGGCTGTCTGGATCAGGTGAGCCCTAGGGTGCGGCTGTCTGGATCAGGTGAGACCTAGGGTGCGGCTGTCTGGATCAGGTGAGACCTAGGGTGCGGCTGTCTGGATCAGGTGAGACCTAGGGTGCGGCTGTCTGGATCAGGTGAGACCTAGGGTGCGGCTGTCTGGATCAGGTGAGACCTAGGGTGCGGCTGTCTGGATCAGGTGAGACCTAGGGTGCGGCTGTCTGGATCAGGTGAGACCTAGGGTGCGGCTGTCTGGATCAGGTGAGACCTAGGGTGCGGCTGTCTGGATCAGGTGAGACCTAGGGTGCGGCTGTCTGGATCAGGTGAGACCTAGGGTGCGGCTGTCTGGATCAGGTGAGACCTAGGGTGCGGCTGTCTGCTGTTGCGGTGCTATGTTGGTCTCCAGTCGTTTTGAAGAGATGTGTTTACCTCACCCTCAGCGCTGGTCGGCTGGCTTTCCGGCTGCTGCCGCATGCACACACATCAAATCACATCCCATCACACAAACCATAATCAAAACACATGTTGCTCCATTGCGCTGCTGTGCCACCACGTTCTCTTCCGCCTGTCCTGTCCTGTCACATTTTCTCACCACAGCGGTCAGCCTCCACTCTGCGCAGACCTTCCAGTCAGGCCACAGCAGCTCGCGCTCCTTCCAGTCTTTCTGGAAGCTGTTGCACACACATCTGGCCGCGTCTTATCACATCAACCATCAACACCACACGCCCTGCTGCGCTGCTGTGTGTGCTGCTGCGCTCTCTTTTGCTCTTTTCTGCAGCGGTCAGCTTCCACTCTGCTCAGACCTTCCAGTCAGGCCACAGCTCCTCCCGCTCCTTCCAATCTGCAGCCAGCAGATTGACAAGTGCCAGCGGCCTCAGCCACTCCAACAGCGCCCGGGAGTTCCCCCGCGCATTCGTGCCGCCAGTAGAGGTAGAGGAGGAGCTGACAACTGGCTCGGAGGGGGAGCCCAGCCCGACACGAGCGGCGCCTACACAGCAGTAGCAGTCAGCAGTAGCAGCAGCGTGTCCATGCAGCAGCAGGTGCTGAAAGCTGGTGACAGGCAGGCTTGCAGGGGACAGTTTCAGCTACTCAAACGGCGCGTGGGAGTTCCCACGCGCGTTCGTGTTGCCAGTGGAGGCAGAAGCAAAGGAGCTGACAACTGGCTTGGAGGGAAATCTTCTCAGACATCCAGCAACAGCTAGCTGAGGACACACAAAACACTCATATGCTTGTATTTGGAGCATAACGCGCAGTGGTGGCGTGATCTGCAAGGCGTGTGTGCTGTGTGCATTCTGCAGAACATCAGCTGGCTGTGAATGTCAGTTTGGCAGCACGTCCAAGCGCAACCTTGGACGATCTTGGGCAGTCAAAGTTGTGCAGTTCTGTCGAGATGGGCTCAGCAGCACACAGGCCGCAGCTGCAAGCAGTGGTTCGGCCTGTGTTGAGCTACAATGGTGTGGAGTGGGTTGTGCATGCTGTAGTTCATGCATCTGGTTCACATCTGCACATTGATGCAATCACGAGCAGTAGAGCATCTGTAGGTGCTGCATATCTCATTGGAGGGCTGAAGCTGCGAGTCAGTTGTAGTAAAAGACAGCTGCCAGCAGCAGCATGCTGCTGTGGCTGTGCGGCTGCATGCAGACCATTGGCTGTCTCTGACGACACGTGGTGGCTGAGCCTGTTATGTCACTTGTTAAGAAACTGGGATGTACCGCGGCAGTTGCACCTGCAGTCCTGGCGAGATTGGCAGCATCTGTGTCGCGTGGTAGAGTAGCATAATCTGCTAGGTATGACGTGTGGGGTTCACTCACTGCTGCCATACACCGTCCTGCTGGTGGGCAGAATGCAGAGCTGTGCGTTGCAATACATGCACAGGCGTGCATTGTGATGATCATGAGCGGAGTGGCGGCTCGCTGGGCTAGTGCCTGACGCAGGTTTCACTCCTGATATGTATTGATGGTGAACTATGCTCAGTATTGCATTGATGCACGTGTCAGCAAACCATATCAGGCTGTCAAAAAAATTGAACTAACAAGCACTGCTGCTAACAGCAGTTGTTTTGCTTTCACCCTGCGTGTTCTGTATTTAGGTTACCCTGCAGCAGAACGCAAATGAATTCCCGTTCTTTCTCCTAAAAACGAGCCCTGCAGAAACTCAGCTTCAGCTGAAACTGCAAGCTGCCAAATCTGTCGATCATGGAAATTGAAGACAACCTAGATTGGCGGTTTCTCTGCCGCTGTGACCGCCATACGCGGCAGTAAACAATTGCCGCTTGCCGGTCACTGCATTGTAGCTGCAACCGCCGCCTCTATTGGCTGGCACCGCACACACACTGCTCAGGTGTGGTGCTGCTGTACACAGCACCGCTTAACCGTGCCTGAAACGTGTATGCCAAGCAGGTGCATGCTCATGCCACGCACCATGCACCAGTAGCTTGAGGCAATAAAAAGCGCACAATGCGCGATGTCAACGCCGCGTTGCAGCGGCTGCCACAATCGACGCTGGTGCTGGGCATGGACAATTAAGCATGTAAGCCTTCGCAAACTGTAGTGCCTGCGGTGCTGTAAAATAATCACGTAGGCCAACCCACGTCGGCACCGCAGATGCGGCAAACGCAGCTGCTGTGCTGCACTGCCGTTGCCAGTCACCGCGCTTCTTCCTATCGCTGTTCAACAGCATCACCGGCTACTAGCTAGTAGCTGTGCCTGCTGCAGATCTCAAGCACACAGTGCATTGCGCTGCATCCATGCCGTCACAAAAGGCAGGCACACCGCGCTGTCCACTGCTGCCCACACACACATGCTGGAGCCAAAAAGAACGCCTGCGTGACGAGCAAACATACACAGACCATCCAACGACATGGCACAGCTGTATGTGCTGTGCCACCGCTGCTGCTGCTGCTGCTGCTGCTGCTGCTGCTGCTGGCTTGGCGCCTCGCTGCTGCTGCTGCTGCTGGACATGCCGCCTACCCGATTGCTGCTGTCATACACAGCTGTGATGTACAGCGGCAGCAGTCCTGCTACACACACATGCAGCCACAGCGCCAAGCACGTGTTTGCACATGGCGGGGTTTGGAACTCTGGCAGGGACCAGCAGCCAGATGCTGCTGCTGTTGCCAGCGCTACAGTATACATCTCATCTACCTGGCGCTTCATTGCCGTCACGACTGCACCCACTGCAGGGATAGCAAACACCTCAACCTGCTTTGCAAGCAGGCAGTACGCGCTCACTGCCATTTTGAGCAGCACAAAAGGCACAGCATGCCGCAGCGGCAGCCGCCCTGCTACGGAGTGCATAGCAATATGGAATGTGGCCACTCCAGTCAGCACTGCGTTTCCTGCAAGCACTGCCTGCTTGCCAGCTGCCAGCTGCGAGCCCTGCACCACTTGAAACACAGCAGGGATGTACTCAATGGCCAACGCCAGCTGCAGAGATTGTATCGCCACAGTGCATGATGTCCTGTGCCGTTGATAGAAGCTACACCTTGTTGACGCCAGAGCATACTGCAGGAGCTGTAGTGCTGCAACAAGTGCCATGAGCAGCACAACATAACAGCACAGCGGCTCTTGCCACCACTTTGCTGCTACATGCACTGTGCCCACAAACATTCGGATCAGGTTGATCAGGGCCCCCTGCTTGTCGATTTGCAGCTCTCCAAGCCTTGATTGTCGAGCCATGCCTCGGCCTTGTGGTGCTAGCCAGTGCTCAACGTTGAGGAGCACGTGCCACCGTCCAGCAGCTACTGCCTGACGATGGGTCCCGGTGGCTCGTGGTTTCACCAGTCGGTCAAAACGCAGTAGCAGCGCTCACTGCGTTCTGCTGATTTCATATGCTGTTTAGGCAGTCGAACCGTAGCTGCGAGCGGGTTACGCTGCTGTATGCCTCGAGTGCAACAGTATCAGTACATTGATGTAAACTGAGAAACTGATTTTTATGCACATATTACATTCCATATAGCGATTGGCACCGATGCGAAGCTGTTGACACTGTTTCGAGCGACCCGCTGACAATCACGGGAGGCTGTTGTCACAGGGCAAAGCTGTTTGCTCTCAGAATGCTTTGTGTCAGACATGCTAAGCTAATAAAAGATTTTTAATATATCATCTACAGTCATGCTGGAGCTCAGCGCTGCTTGCCCTGCAAGCATAATCAACAAGTAACTTACTTCGTCCATTAGTAACTGTGCATCAGCGGCTACTCCCAATGTATGCCAATACATTTCTTGAGAAGTCAAAAAATCTTACTAATGCCAGAGTTTCAGCAGCATTCCCGGTCATCCTGCTTGTATGCAGCGCTATAGCGCTGCAGGCCTGACGCTGGTCACCAGGACGGCATATGACGGTCCTTGACATCTGCGGACGTTCCGGTTTAGTTGGGGAACTGATGGCGATGATGCCATAGCTGGTACGGCATACAGGTAAAAAACGATGAGCGGTTGCATCTGCAATGGATCTCAGTAGGCTCAGTGTTCAGCGCTGATGCACAGTCAGTTGGTGACTGAGTATCTGGCAGATGATGTACTGCAAGGACGGCTGCAGCGAGCTCAGCACGCCAGCTGTTGCTTTTCAAACAACTGCTTAATCTGTTTCTCATGCTCTAACAGTAGAACGTGCTAAGAGATAGGCAAACAACTATGACAACAGCCTCCGATTACTGGTCTAATACTCCTCCACTGGGAGGTTACAGTCGGTCCAAACGGTGGCGCCGGCATTTGCAGCAGGTCCTGATCGTGTTTGCAGTAATTGTTTGTAAAACGGATGAACTGATGCACACTATTCGCATAGCAGAACACGTCCTCGCAGCTGTCGTTCACTTCCAGGGCAGCATATACGCGATTGTGGACTTTAAAGCATGCTCCTATTGATAGTGTCTGTGATTCGACGGGTCAGAGCATAGAAGCACGCGGGACCCATCAATAGGCAGTTGCTGCTGCTGGCCTGGAAAGGGTTGGTCACCTGCATGCAGAAAAGGCCGCCCATGGCTCAACAGCTGAGGTTTGGAGAGCCGCAGATGGCCGAGCAAGGTGTCTTGATCAACCTCATATTGATGGCTGTGGGCACAGTGCATGTGGCAGCAAAGTGGTGGCAAGAGCCGCTGTGCTGGTATGTCGTGCTGCTCATGGGACTTGTTGCAGCACTACAGCTCCTGCAGTATGCTCTGGCGTCAACAAGGTGTAGCTTCTATCAACGGCACAGGACATCATGCACTGTGGCGATACAGTCGCTGCAGCTGGCGTTGGCCATTGAGTACATCCCTGCTGTGTTTCAAGTGGTGCAGGGCTCGCAGCTGGCAGCTGGCAAGCAGGCAGTGCTTGCAGGAAACGCAGTGCTGACTGGAGTGGCCACATTCCATATTGCTATGCACTCCGTAGCAGGGCGGCTGCCGCTGCGGCATGCTGTGCCTTTTGTGCTGCTCAAAATGGCAGTGAGCTTGTACTGCCTGCTTGCGAAGCAGGTTGAGGTGTTTGCCATCCCTGCAGTGGGCGCAGTAGTATCATCAATGAAGCGCCGGGTAGACGGCTTGTATGACATAGCGCTGACAGCAGCAGCAGTGTCTGGGTCCTGGCCTCTGCCAGACTTCCCAAGTCCTCCATGTGCAAACACCTGTTTCACACTGTGGCTGCATGTGTGTGTAGCAGGACTGCTGCCGCTGTACATCACAGCTGTGCATGACAGCAGTAGTGCAGCAGGCAGCACACCCAGCAGCAGCAGCGGCAGTGGCAGCAGCGAGGCGCCTAGACAGCAGCAGCGGCAGCGGCACACCGCAGTCACCTGTGCTATGTCATATGACTGCTGGTGCATGTTAGCACGTCATGGCGGCATCTTGTTTGGGTGCAGCATGCTCGTTTGGGCAGCAGTGGACAGCGTGGCTTGCTTGTCACCTGTGACTGCATGGATGGAGCGCAATGCGCTGTGTGCTTGAGGTCTGCAGCACCTGCAACTAGCTGGCGCAATCGGCGCTGCTGTACGCTGGTGCCTGCCTTCGTAACTTTTGGTCAAAAGCATGCTTTGAATCAGCGCATGACACGGTTGTCCTGTACCGTTTGGTCTTGATTATGTGCAGTTTCAGTGGCTTTTCACACACAAGCAACACACCAGGCACTGCAGCTGTGTGTGTGAAATGCATGCAGCTGCAGGCGCTGGATACACAATTTGTGCCTTGTGATGCTTGGCTTCGTGGGGGCCATGTTGTCACACCTGTTAGTTTTATGTGGTAGTGACATCGTCTGACAGGGAGTCAGCGTGTCAGCTGTGTCTGTTTGCTTGTCACTGCAAGGTGTGTCAGGACGACCAGTAGTGCGCAGCAGCACATGGCATCGTGCAGTGGCACTGAGAGGAGGGAAGGACATGAGTGAGCCAGGAGCTGCAACAGTTTGGACATGCAAGTATGCGATGTGCAACTGCTGACCCTCAACACAACAAGGCCCTTGCAGGACAGGCAAGTGTGTGTGGTTTGCAGGTTTTGCTGCCAGAACTCTGTGAGATGCATCTCTGGCATTACTTCCTGCCAGAACGTTGTGGGGTACATCTCTAGTAACACTTCCTGCCAGTAATTTTTGGCGTTCAGTTCTAGTATTACATTTTGCAAGGCCAATGGGTTGCTGCCATCGCTGCTGGTCAGTCTCCTGACCACAACGAGCTGTGTTGCATGCGGTATGCGTTGCTGTCCTGGCATTGTCCAGCGCGTGAGTTGCGCAGTCGTGGACACGCAGCGCTGTTGGTCTGGGACTAGCAGCTGGCACGACTGCGCAGGCTGAGAGCACACAGGCCTCCTGGCTCAAAGAGGTGGCTGGTGTTACATGCCATTTTGTGGCTTGCCTGGGGTGTGTGAACTCGGACAACGTTGGACATTGGCGCAGCGCATAGCACTTTCTGCTGCAGCATGCAGGGCCGCTAGCAAGTACAGCATGTGGGGCGTGGCGGCCGCAAGCAGCGGCTTGTCAAGTCTTTGAGCATGACTATATGAGCAGGACAGCAAGGTCTGACTGATCTCAACGCTTGTAGTTGGCTGACGCAGCTTTCACCTAGCTGATGCAGTCTGCTGTGCGCAGTAGTTGTCATTTGCTGCTTGCAGTGGTATGAACATAACTTGGGCGTAGTGGTACTGGATTGTGCAATGGGTGGCCGCCGTGTTTGTTGTGCAGGGTGTTGGAATTGCAAAGCAGGGCTGCGGCAGGCGCAAACTGCAGCTGCAGTGCCTGCAGGCACTTCTGTGGGTGTTTGCGATTGGAGCGCCGCCATGCAAATGTTTTGTCTGCAGGCAGCACAGCATTGCTAGGCCGGAGCATTATTAGTGCCTGATAGATAGAGGGGTTACACGGTGTGTTCATGCGGCATACGCCACCACAGACACCTGGTAAAATAGGAAGCTGCAAGCAGCTCAGCTCGGGCTCGGGCCACCCACTGAATACTAACATGCAGGCACTAATAACTCGTCTATCTATCGGGCAGTGCCTGATAGATAGAGGGGTTATTAGTGCCTGCATGTTAGTATTCAGTCGTGTGGGACGAGCATGAACACGCTGTGCTATCTTCTGGGTGGCGTCTTCTGGTTGTTGTGTCATTTTGTGCTATGTTGGTGGCGCAACTGGGTCAGACATTCCGGCGGTGAACGCCCTCAGGAGCTGTGTGGGATTCATCATGAGAACACCGTGTAGGCTACTAAGTTGAGTTTTGGTAGTGCCGATTGGTCCCTTCTGTTCCGATCCAAATGAACCTTGTTTGGAGTCGCTTTCAAGGCCCAATGGGCGGGTCATCAGCTCAGGACACATCACGTGCCTTGTCTGCATGCATGTGCTGTGCTGCATTGATGATGGTGGGTCAGTCATGCCGACAGCTGTTGTTGCGCTGCGCAATGCGGCATGGCAGATCAAGTCGATACATATTGCGGCAGGTTGGCTTCTGGCGGCCGTGCAGCTGCAGCTGCAGCTTGTGCTGTTGTAGCTTTTCAGCTGACGCATGTACTGTCAAGAAAATGTTTGAGTTTTGCTGCAGCTGCTGTTGTGTCAGCAGTTACTGTCGTGGTCCGGTGCGATTGCAATAGTCCAGCTTGCTAATATGCCTGGCTTTGCCAGGCTTCCGAAGTGAGTCATTGAACTCGTCACATGTTACGGTCACATATGGACCTTGATATGACATCTAGTCATTTCTGGCAAGGGTGCCGTGGAGGCGCAAAGGGTGTGCACAACACCGGGTTGTGACATGTGTTCAAACACATGCCAAGAATTGTTCATGGGCAGCAGCAGGCCTGCTGCAAAGCAGATGATTTAGGTTTCAAGGCTGCAAGCCAATGTTGTCGTAACTTCCACGTCACGCCATGACCGCTTTGACTCGGCCACACCAAGGGTACATTTTGCATTCGGTTTCCAAGACTAGCACGCTGTCAGCGTGCTGTCCATGCAGCTGCTCACGCATGCCTCTGACAAATGCACAATGGGCTACAACCGATGCAGCATACTGCTACATCCTGTTCAGCGCAGGGCTGGGATAGCCAGCAACGCACAACCAGCAATTCAACCCCCACATATGATCATGTCGCGCCGCCAACAAACGTCTGACACTTAGCTGCACCTGCCGTCATCATCAGCCTCGCTGCTGCTGCTGCTGCTGCTGCTGCTGCTGCTGGCCCACTGTTGCAGTTCACATCATGACTCCCATACAGCGCAGGCTGTGACACCCAGCAACGCCTAAACAGCTGCTCAGGCCACCACCTAATCCTCAAGTCCAGCCACCAAATTCTGTGGCAGCAAACACCTGATCCTCAGCTGCCACTGCCGTCGGCATCAGTACCGCTGCTGCTGCTGCTGCTGCTGGCCCGCCGAGCTCGCCCACCATCAGCCGAGCTGCGAGAGGGACTGAACGGCACCAGCAGCAGCCGCCTGCTGCATGCAGCCTTACCCTGCTGCTGCTGCTGCTGCTGGTGGTGGTGGCTTGTGTGCTGCTGCGCCAGGCCAAGCTTCCTTGCCCTGTCAAGCAGCCCAGGGCTGTTGCGCCAATTGCCTTGTGCCCAGCTGGCTCTGATCGACTCAGCAACACAGGATGAGGCAGAGCCAATGCCACACTCCTCGTCACTGCTGCTGCTGTTGCTGCTGATGCGCGAGCCCGGGTCTTTTCTGCAGCTGCTACGCTGCTGAGAAGCAGGGGTCTTACCTTCTGTTCGCCGCTGCCACTGCTGCTGCCGCTGCTGCTGGTTGGGTGTGTGATGGCCCTGCTGGCCTGCAGACCACCCCCTGCCAAAAGCAACACTGCTGCTCACACGCCCAGGGCACCTGCTGCTGCTGGCACTGCTGCGCAGGCCTGACAGCCCACCAGCACCTGCTGCCCCAGTCACCCCGCTGCTGCTGCTGCTGCTGCTGCTGGGGGTGCTAGCACTGCTGGTGCTCAGACCTGTGCTGTACTGCTGCTGCTGCCACCGCCGCTGCTGGCGAGTATCAGAACTGCTGTGTGCCATACGCCTGCGATCCCTGCCTGCACGCCTGCTGTTTGCTGCATGGTGCTCCTGTTTGTCAAGCACACGACTCTGCTGCTGCTGCTGCTGCCAGCATTCAGACCAGCTGCTGCTGCCTACAGCAGCTTCTGCAGACCGCACAAGGATGCTGTGACGTGCAGCATTGCTTCCGCTGCTGCTGCTGCCTCTAGCAACTCCGGTTGTCGACAGCTGCCGTATCTTACGCTGAGCGGGCTGAAGCTCAGAGCCTGCTGCATGTCCAGCTTCACCAGCACTGCAAACATGCTGCTGCTGCTGCTGCTGCTGCTGCCACTGCTGCTGCCGCTGCTGCAGCCGCCTGTCCTGCAAAGCTTTCAGTTGCTGCAGCCGCAGTGATCCTGCAATGCCTGCAGCGCTGCCGCCTCCACATGCTGCTGCTGCTGCTGCTGCCACAGGCTCACTTTGGTTTGGTTGTGCCAACACGTGCCGCTGAGACCACAGATTAGGCATGCTGCTCCTGTTGCCACTGCTCCTGCTGCACAGCCTGCCCTGCTGTGGGCTAGCGGTGCCTTTTTGAGGCTGCAGTTGCAGCTCAACTTGTGTGCCGGCTACAGCATCAGCAGCAGCAGCTGCTGCTGCTGCCTGGGCAGAGATGACAGGGCTGCTTGCTTCTGAGCCGCCCGCCGCTGATCTTGTCGCAGCAGCGGCGGCAGCTGCAGCAGCAGCTCTCGCCTGCAGCTGCGGTGATGCACAATGCACTGGCGGCTGTAGCTGCTGCTTCACAGGTGTCTTCAGCAGCACTGCCGCTGCCTGAGCAAGACACCTGCTGCGCACACTGCTGCTGCTGCTGCCACCCACAGCACCTTCGTCCCTGGCGCTAGCTGCAGCGTTGCTGGAGAGACAGCCTTCGGCGCTGCTGTTGCCACTCACAGCCTGTTGAGCAGCAAGCTGCAGCTGCTGCTGTGGAGGCTCCTGAGGGGACCAGGCAGTTACCTCTGTCGACGGCTGTGCTGGCGTGACGCCAGGCTGCTGCTGCTGCCCCTCCTGAGGCCGCCAGCATGGCTTCACTTTCTGCTGCTGCCCTAGCTGCTGCGCTGAAGTTTCACTGCCGGCAGCAAACGTCAAGGGTTCTGTGATGTGTGCTAATGATGCTGCTGATGCCGTGGTACATACTGACGCCTCCCTAATCTCTGACGCTGCTGCTGCTGCTGCTGCTGCTGCTGCAGCGGTTGCAGTGGTGGCGCGCATGCTATGCATTGCCAGGTCATGGCCATCCTTGGGCGCCCCACTGTCACTGCTGCTGCTGTTGTTGGCACAGGCCGATGCGCTGGAAGCAGCAGCAGCTGCCTCGCTGCTGATACAGATACCATCACCGCACGCATCCGCGCCACAATTTGTGGCAGAAGTAACTGCTGCGGCAGCTATGACACTGCTCCTGCAGGCACCACCACTAGCCGCCTCATCACACACAGCCACTGCGGCACTATATGCAGTTGGTGCTGTGCTGCTGCTGTCACGGCTGTTCCGCTGCCAGTCAAATGACAGCCGCGGCGCCCGGCGGCGCAACAGCTGCCTCGCAGCAAGCGCCATGCTAGAAGGCCCTGCTGCTGCTGCCGCTGCTGTTGCAGGTGCCTGCACTGAGCCCTGCTGCTGAACCCCAGTGCCACTGGCTGGAGCCTGGAACCCTTGCTCCCAGCCGCCTGCTGAACCCCAAGTGCCTTGCAGCAGCCATGGGGCTGCTGCTGCTGCTGCAGCTGCTGCACGGGCGCTGACAGGTGTAGGCACTGACGTGGCATCTGACGCAGCGGCAGCAGCTGCTGGAGAGCCTGACTCATTGACAGCAGTGGTAGCAGCAGTAGCAGCAGCAGCAGCAGCAGCAGCAGGCTTTGATGCTGCTGCTGCAGGTGGCACACCGCATGCTGCCTGATGGACCTCTTCATCCACCCCTGCTCTTGTTATTTCTGCCAGTGCTGCTGCTCCTGTATCATCATCTGCTGCAACTGTTACATCATGCACTGCTGGCAGCAGGGTCTCAGGCAGCTGCTGCACTGGGCTCGCTATTGTGCAGCACAGCTCAGCCATGGTGTTGCTGAGCTGTTTGAAGATGTCTGGCATGGGCAGCTGCTCAGACACTTCAGTGGGCAGCGGCTGCGGCTGCGGCTGCTGCTGCTGCAGCTGCTGCTGCTGCGCATTCCTGTCTACAGAAGGTTCAAGTCGATGCTGCTGCTGGTGCTGCTGCTGCTGGTTTACATCACAGCAGCTGTTGCAGCTGCTTGCTGTCCAAGTATCAATGGAGTCAGCTAAACTGGCCTGGCCTGGCAACTCGCCACAGCCAGCAGCTGCTGCAGCTGTCAACCTAGCATCCTGCTGCTGCTGTTGCTGCTGCCGCTGCTGTGGATCCAGCTGCCGTGGTCCTGCCATCACTGTTTCACAAACATAAGCAGCAGCAACAAAGTCTGCTGTATCTATGTTGTCTGCAACCTGTGCTGCCGCTGCTGCTCTTTGCTCATCTCCAAGCTCCTTCTGCTGCATCTGCTGCTGTTCTGGATCACCAGCAGCATCGAGCAGCAGCAACTCCTGTGATGAGCAGCTGCCTTGCCTGCTGAACAGCTGGCTTGACAGCTGACTCGACAGCTGGCTGTCAACTGCCCAAGGAGCCGTATACAGAGACCACTGAGCCTCCTGATGCTCTTCAATTTGCTGCTCAACCTGCTGCTCCTCCAGCTGCTGTTGCAGCTGCTGCTCCTCAATTTGCTGCTCAAGCTGCTGCTGCTTCTCTAGCTGCTGCTGCAGCTCCTGCTGCGCCAGCTGTACACACTCTGCATCTCTAGTTGACCCATGCTGTAGCGCCTCCAACTGCTGCTGCAGCTCCTGCTGCGCTAGCTGTGCATGCCCTGCATCGGCTGGTGTGTCTAGTGCTTGTTGAGCCACCTGCTGTTCACTGGTCAATTGCTGCTGCTGCTGCTGCTGCTGCTGCTGCTGCGGCGGCGGCGGCGGCGGCGGCTGCTCTTCGCAGGACTCCTCTTGGTGCATCTGCTGCTGCTTCTGCATAGAGCTTACCGCGCAGCTGGCGTGTGCATGGCTGCTGCCCTGCACCAAACTGCGGTCACTCTGCTCTTCTGCTGCATGGTCCAGCGACCGCTGCTGGCGCTGCTGAAGCTGCTGCCACTGCTGCTGCAGCTGCAGCAACTGCCGCTGGGTGTCCTCCTGCCAGTGCTGGCGCCGCAGCAGCTGCTGCTGCCGCTGCTGCTCCTCTTGCCTGCTCTGCTGCAGCAGCTGCTGCTGGCGCTGCTGCTCCTCTTGCCTGCTCTGCTGCTGCTGCTGCTGCTGCTGCTGCTGCTGCAGCGCCGCGTCTGGTGAGGCATACACATCTGCTTGAAGCTCAGTACCCACTGGCAGCCGCCAGCGCTGCCTGTGCCGCCGCTGCTGCTGCTGCTGCTGCTGACGGCTGGGCAGTAGTGTGCCACCTTGCTCCAGACGTGAGCCATCATCACAGCAGCTGCTGCTGCTGCTGCCTTGCGACCAGCCTGCTGACGCCTCTTCATCTGTCGTGTGCTCCTCTCCGAGGCCTTCTGTCAAGCTGCTGTTAAGCTGCTTATCATGCCAGCTGCTGTGAAGCTGCTCATCATGCCTGTCATGCTGCAGCTGCAGCGGCTCCTGGTCCTCCTGCTCTGCCGTGTCTGCATCCTGCTGCTGCTCACTGTCTGTCGCTGCTGCTGGTTTGCTGCTTGCATGCAAGCATCCCACTGGCGCTACTGGGCTGGTTTCTTGCACATCTGCCGCTGCTTGGTCATGCCAGGTCAATTTGTCATGCAGCGCAGCACACTGATGTCTCTCTGTTGCTGCCACCGCCGCCGCTGCTGCTGCTGCAGCAGCTGAGCCTGTGGTCTGCTCACGTGCGGCTGCCTCACTTGCTGCTGGTGGCAGAGCAGCAGGTGATGCAAGCGCATTGCAGGATCCCACCTGCTGCACCTGCCGCTCACAGCTGTCAGCACTTGCTACTGTAGCATAACAGCATGCATCCACCTCCCCAACAGCAGTTTCCGGCTGTGGACTGCAATGCTGCTGCGCCGCGCTACGCGCTGCCTCGATGTGGCCTGCAGCAGCTGCTGCAGCAGCATCCAGGCGTGCAGCCAGCCTCTGCTGCATGCCCTCCACTGTCTCAGCTGCTGCTTCTGCAGAAGCAGCTGCTGCTGTGATCAGGGAAGGGTCGTTCCTGCAAGGCCCAGGGAAGCTGCTGCTGAGGCTGATCTCCGAGCCCTGGGGGCTACCTTGCTGCAGCTGCTGCTGCTGCTGCTGTTCCTGCTCTTGCACATTCGGCTGCTCCTCAGATGCCTGTTGGGGCTGCATGTGCAACAGCAGTTGTTGCTGCCCGCGGCCAAGCTCACTCTGCAGCTCTTGCCTGTGCTGTGGGTTGCACAAAGAGCCTGGATTGAGGCACTCTGCTTGAGGACACTGCTGCTGCTGCTCCTGCTGCTGCTGAGGTCGCACAGCGTGCATGGCAGTGATTTCAGCCAGCAGCTGTGCTGCAGGCGGAGGCAGCTGCTGCTCCCCTGCCTTGTCTGCTGCATCTGCTGGGTCAGGCAGCCGCTGCTGTTCTGCATCGCCTTTGGGGCTACATAGCACGTCCAGGTGTGCATGTATCTGTCCCAGCAGAGAATTGACTGCCAGCATGGCATCCCTGCAGCAACAACTGATTCAAGCAGTGCTGGTGCAGCAGCTAAAAGCAAGCTAGTCGCGAGCTGAGTGGCTGATCATGCTCTGGGAGTCGTATCGATATAGTTGGAGAGGCAGGCGCACTGCATGCACTGCTGGTTTGGCTGATACAGTGCAAATCAAAAAAGCTTGGCCTTGGTGCAGCAGCATGTGCACAGCAGCGCACCTGGCCTCCTGCAGCTGGCACCGCACTGCGCCTGGCTCCCCTGCCATGTAAAAAACAGCACTACAGGCTAGAATCCACAAAGATCGGCAGCTGCTGCGGGCTCATCGCTCCTGCTGCTGCTGAGTCTGAGTTCGTTGCCTGAGAATGCTCAGCACTACACCGAAACGACATGACATCAAAGCGAAAAGTTTCAACAGTACACTGCAAATCGTTCGCTTCTATCGGTTCAGCATCTCCCCTTGTCCTCGAGCAGCTGTCACGAGTGTTCAAGCTTGCCTATGGTCAATGACCTTCTTCTCATCTCGTCACATACACTGCCTGCGTTTGAGACGAAACATGGTCATTTTCTTTTAAACTGTTTGTTGCTGTCGTCAGTTTTGCGTAGTTTGCTTTTCCCATAGGTGTACCTGCAGTGCACTAGTACTGCCTGCTGTACACCGCTGGCAGCAACGGCACAATCGGTAGCTGTGAGCCGTACTGGCACTGCAGGCTAATTCAAAGCAGTGCAATAGAATTATTGCAGACAAGCCTGCTGGCCTGGCATCATGCAGACAGCAGCGCAGCCATCAGGCTCTGAGGTGACTGTTCAGGTCTCCCTCCCCAATGTCGGCACCAAAGCCGGCAGCAGAGCAGTAGAAGAAGACTTCGAAGTCAGCCTGGCAGCTGCTGCTGAGCTGGACTTTGGGCCGCTTACACCATCACCTTCTGGCCTGCCATCTTGCCACGGATGCAGTGGCAGCTGCGGCAGCTGCCTGCAGCGCTCCTGCAGTAATGAGCTGCTAGTGCTGTTCTTGCTGGGATGGCTGTTCCTGCCGCTGTGGTGGGCAGGGGCTGTGATGGGCTTCCTGCGAGACCGGCGCAGCCTGACTGGTGTGCACAGGGCAGCCTGGCGCGGCTGCATGGTGATGAGCGTGGTTGGCACGGCGCTGCTGCTGGCGTTTGCAATCCACTATGGGCCAGGCGACAACTACCCTGACGGTGAGCTGCAGTTGTACACTTGATAACAATACACTATGCCCTGCCTAAATTCCTAACACCAAGTCACAATGTTGGCCATCAGCAGAGCAGCTGGTGTCAGCAGCCCCTGTAATCCACAATGGCAATCCACATGATGCACGCTGCTGCAGGCAGTACCGATAGTTGCAGGCCAGGCAGTAGAAGCTATGCCCTCAAGCACCATACAGCTCAGGACCTGGATTACGAGGCCAACATTTGAGGGCATGCCTCTGTCCGTCATGATTGCAGGCTTGCAGGAGCACTACCTCGCCCTGTCAAGCCCTTCAGACTCCCTACCTGACCTGCACAGCAACACCAACCTGGCTCTGTTCGCAACAGCCCTGCACACGACACTCGAGCTGCCACAGTCCTACCCAGCTTCATCCATCCTCACACGGCTTGCTGAAGTCCTCACTCCAGCGCTGCTAGCACCTGCAGCCCCACCAAGAGTAACAGGCAGGCGAGCCTTGCTCAGCAGCTTGCAGGAAAGGCAGCAGGCTGGCAAAACTGATGCCAGCAGCAGTGCTGATCAGCTGGCCTCAAACCCCGCTCCTGAGTGCAAGCCCTTCCTCCTGCAAGGCTTGAATCAGCTGGTGCTGGCAGCCTCAGGGTGCAGTGCTCGCCGCAGTGCTCGCAGGATGCTGCTGCAGGACCCTGCCAGCAGTGTCATCGCAGTTCTAGGTGTGAAGTTCCCACCAGGGCCTGGACTTCCTAGTGAGGAAGTTCTTGCTGCCTTGTTGGTGCGCAACAGCACCATGCAAGATTTGTCTGTCAATTTGGCAGCTGGTGGCTTTGTTGCAGCGCCTGCGGACATCAGGGTTGCTCTGAGTGACTCACATGGCTACCCAATAGAGAGTCACTGAGCGGCTGGCATAGCAATGGGTGATGTAGTTGGACAGTATGTGCCGGGCGTGTCTTGTGACTCAGCACCTACACAATGCCGACGATGTGCTCTTGACACTGCTGCAGCAGCTGGTTGTCCCTACCATGTTCCTGCAAGCTGCAACATTGTGAATTCTGTTTGAGCAGTTTGGTGCGGGTGTGTACATGTTGGAACGGGGAGGAAAGTGGGGGAGGAATGCTAGATGGATATACATGTCAAACTGTGCAAATAACTGTATAATCAACTGATGGTTTGTCAGCCAAGCCCTGCTGTACAGGTGTGGGTCAACCCACCAGTGGGTCACCCTGGCCAGTGATGAAACTTGGTACTCAATAACTGTACTTGAAAGGCTTTTTCAGCCACGATGCTTTGAACTGATTGGGGTGTGCTGTCTGTAAGGAATTCTGGTGATTTTTGGTTTGTCTTTGAAAAAATCAAGACGTGGTGGATGTACAACTGCATGTGCTCACCATGGGGGATGCCCCAGGGGCCGGCAGTGATGGTCACCCATGGAGTGCCGTAAGTGCTAGCCTTGCGCGCTCTGCCTGTGGGAAGCTTTTGAGGGCAACTTGATACAACACGTTTCGTGTGTCGACCGGCAGTAATCTAGCGCCTGTCCCACTGCCAGCAGTTACGCTGGAAATCAAATGTAACGTCTCGTAATAGGGCCATGTTATGTTGCTGCTCCACACCAGATATGCGCTGTGGCTGGTCAGAACCTGACAGGTGCATTTCCACTGATATCGAGTTGCTTTCTATTCCAGCTTGTGGCTGTCGTAGCCGTGCCAGCCCGGAAAGCACGTGCAGAGGGATCGTCCGCAAGCTGCCGAGCCATGCAGCCCGCTGTGCTGTTTGCAGCGAAGGCTGCAGCCTTCAGAAGTCTGCTGCCTTCATTAGCAGTAGCAGGTGATGCAGCGGAGTGTTTATCGCTGCTTCTGTTGCCGCTGCGGCATGAGTGCAGTCTGGAGCCCTGCTGATCTGGCTTGTGTTTGCGAAACAGGCAGCCGTGCCTTCTCAAGCGCAGCAGTGCGTATCGAGAAGGATACCATGGGGTCGCTGGAGGTGCCAGCAGACAGGTGACGCACCAGCACTCTGCCTCTTGCTGGTGCTGCTGCTGCTGTTTCTACTGCTGTGGCTGCACCTGCGCCCATGTGCACGAAGCTTAAACCATTATCTTGAGCATGATATTAAGGTATTGCGAAATTACTTGCAGGTATTGGGGCGCTCAGACGCAGCGGTCAATCCAGAACTTCAAGATTGGCGGTGCCCGTGAGCGCATGCCAGTGCCAGTGATCCGTGCCTTTGGTGTGCTGAAGCGTGCAGCAGCCAAGGTAGGCAGCCAGCTGCACTGCAGCAGATATGCTTGTGCTGTGGCTCGCTGTTTTAACTGGCAGCAGTGGGCTGATGCAGGTGCTGGCAGCTGGCAACTGCACGCTCATTTGCAATGCACAGCTGTTGTGGGCTACAGCTTTCCTTGCTGTTTCCATACCTTAGCAGCGGTGTTGGCTGGATAGCTCAACATTCTGCAGCAGGCCTGAAGTCCCCACCAACAGCATACATCAGCCATCCAGTATTTCACTGTCCTGGTTGATCCACATGCAGAAGCCCCCACCTCATGCAGCAGTAATGCTCTGCTCCTTCCGTCAACACCGGCATCTTGCTGTGGCTGACCCGACTGCTGCTGCTGCTGCTGCTGCTGCTGCTGCAGGTCAACATGGCTCAGGGTGTGCTGGACAAGAAGATCAGCCTTGCATTTGCTGACTTTGCTGCTGCTGCTGCTGCTGCTGCTGCTGCAGGTGAACATGGCACAGGGTGTGCTGGACAAGAAGATCGGCGATGCAGTGGTGGCAGCAGCCACAGAGGTGGCTGATGGCAAGCTGGACGACCACTTCCCGCTGGTCATCTGGCAGACAGGCAGCGGCACGCAGAGCAACATGAACGCCAACGAGGTCATTGCAAACAGGTGCGCGGCACAGGCAGCAGTCATGTACATGTATTGTAGTTGCTATGTTGTATGCAGAGCAACATGAAGTCAAGCAGGTCATTGCCAACAGGTGGGCTGTAGCCGTAGACATAGCAGCGGTGGCTTGTATGTTCCATTTGTTATGTTTTTAGTGTTAAGTGCAGAGCAACTTGAGCATCGCGGCGGTGCTGGACTGCCGAACTTAAGTGGCGACAGGTGCGCGGTAGCAGCAGCGTTACATGTATGGGCAGCAAGCTGGTGCCTTCCAACCGACACCAACCAACTCTACTGCTTTGCTGCTGCTGCTGCTGCTGCTGCTGGTTGTGGCATAACGGTCACTGCAGGGCCATTGAGCTGCTGGGTGGCCAGCTGGGCAGCAAGCTGGTGCACATCAACAGACACTCACCCATATCACTGCTACTGCTGCTGCTGCTGTGCTCGCAGGGCCATCGAGCTGCTGGGTGGGCAGCTGGGCAGCAAGCTGGTGCACCCCAATGCACCCTGATACCAATCTACTGCTGCTGCTGCTGCTGCTGCTGGTGCTGTTGGCTGTGTTTTTTTCTGCTGCAGGGCCATCGAGCTGCTAGGCGGGCAGCTGGGCAGCAAGCTGGTGCACCCCAACGACCACGTGAACAAGGGCCAGAGCAGCAACGACACCTTCCCCAGCGTGATGCACATCGCAGCAGTGACAGAGCTGCACCACACGCTGCTGCCGCAGCTGCAGCAGCTGCACGTGAGTGGCGGGGTGTGGCGTGCTTGTAGCTTGTGTACATTCAATGCACAGCTGATGTGTCAGCACAGCAGAGCACAGTGAGTTGCACCACACGCTGCTGCCGCAGCTGCAGCAGCTGCACGTGAGTGGCGCAGCAGCTGCACGTGCGTGGCGGCGCAGTGGCCGGAGATTCGCGTGCTTGTGGCATGTGCTGCAAGGGCAGAGGCTGGACAGCAACAGCGACCCACAATGTCTGCCCCAGACGTGATGGCTTGCTGCAATGCAGTCTTCAATGCGAAGTGTGGCATCAACTCTGCAGAGCAGCAACATTGCAAAGCAGTGCTGCTGGTGCCCGCATGTCTCTCGAGTGCCTTATTGGTAACCTGATGACGGCGGCGGTGGCGGTGATACCTTGACTTCACATTGCTGCTGGCTTACCCGCCTTGTTCTTCCACTGCAGAAAGCGCTGGCTGACAAAGCAGATGAGTTCAGCGACATCATCAAGATCGGGCGCACACACACAATGGACGCCACACCACTCACGCTGGGCCAGGAGTTTGGCGGCTACGCGCAGCAGGTGCGGTGGCGCATGTGTCAAAATATATTATGAAGTTGTATGTTACATGACAGGAGTACTGGACGCCACACAGCTCACACTGGGCCAGGAGTTCGGCGGATACGCGCAGCAGGTTCGCAGTGAATGTAGTACATGGCAGCACAGCAGGCCTCAGGGTGACCAGCCGCGACATCAAGGGCGATGCCAGCCGTGCGCTTGCGAGTGTCAGTGTTCAGCTCCGCATCCTGCACTGCTGCTGCTGCTGATGATGATGATGTTGCCTGCTATGCCTGTCTCTGCAGTTTGAGTATGGCATTGAGCGGGTGAAGGGTGCCCTGCCAGCCTTGGCCTTCTTGTATATGGGTGCTTACACTGCTGCTGCTGTTGCTGCTGCTGCTGCTGCTGCTGTTCATGCATCTGCAGCTGGAGTATGGCATTGAGCGAGTGAAGGGCGCCCTGCCAGCCCTGTACCGCCTGGCTCAGGGCGGTACCGCAGTGGGCACCGGGCTCAACACCAAGGTCGGATTTGACAAGGCAGTGGCAGACCAGGTGAGACGGCGATGGTAGCAGCAGCAGCAGCATTGTGCTGGCGGCTTGTACATGCAGCTGAGGTGAGTTTAGCAATGCAGGGGGCATGAAAGTTGAGGATTTGACAAGGCAGTGGCAGACCAGGTGAGAGGGCAGCAGCAGCAGCAGCAGCAGCAGCAGCATTGTGCTGGCTGCTTGTTCTGACAGCTTGAGGCCAGTTAGGCACTGCAGTTGGCACTGGCCTTGTGCAAAAGTTCGCAAGGCAGTGACACATCAGGTGGGAGCGAGAGGGCAAGGTCCGGGCAGCAGCAGCAGCACTGCAAGCTCTGCGAAGCTCAGGGCGTCCTTGGCTTCAACAACCACACGTTTGTGCTCCTGCAGCTCGCTGTACCTGCAGGTGGCAGCAGACACCGGCCTCCCCTTTGTAATGGCCTCCAACTATGGCCTCAAACTATGGCCTCAAACTACTCCAACCAACAGGGCTTCCCTCCGTCAGAGCCCCCAACAAGTCTGAGGCGCTGGCTGCGCAAGACAGCTTGGTGACGCTAGCTGCACGCTCACGGTCCCTGCTTCTGCTCTGTAATGCATGCAGGTGGCAGCAGACACCGGCCTTCCGTTTGTAACAGCTCCAAACAAGTTTGAAGCACTGGCTGCTCATGACAGCTTGGTTGAGGCCAGCGGTGCGCTCAACACGCTTGCTGTATCTCTGATGAAGGTCGGCAATGACATCCGGCTGCTGGGCTCGGGACCAAGGTGGGTCTTATGTTTTTTGTGTCTTAGGGTTGTTCAAGAAGTTGCAGTTGGGTAGGTACACGAGGGTTGCAGTAGTGCAGGGGTTGTTAGGGGACTGCATTGAACACCCTGGCCGTGCCTCTGATGAAGGTTGGCAATGACATCCGCCCGCTGGGCTCGGGGCCAAGGTGGGTTCTGTTGCTGCTGCTGCTGCTGCTGCTGCTGCTGCTGCTGCAGTGGCGGCTGGCATCTGCACTGCAACTGAAATCTGCTCCCAATACACACCTGGTTGCTGCTGGCGCAAGTGCTGCAGGTTTGCAGCATGAATTGGGACTGGTGCTGTGGCTGTGGCGCCTTCAGCTGTTCATTCTGGGTGCAAAAGCTGCTGTAAAAGCTGCTGACGTCACGCTGCTGCTGCTGCTGCTGCTGCTGCAGGTGTGGCCTGGGTGAGCTGCTGCTGCCGGAGAATGAGCCTGGCAGCAGCATCATGCCCGGCAAGGTCAACCCCACACAGTGCGAGGCCATCACGATGGTGGCGGCACAGGTGCGCGTGCAGATCCAGGTCCCAAGGTGGAGCTTGCAAGTTCCTGATTTCAGTTGTATTGGCTTGGCAAAATGCTGTGGTTTTAGCTATGACCCCCTTGTAGGGGTGATGTGCATTGGATGCTGCTTGTCGGATGTCTTGGCAGCTGCTGCATGTGCAAGATATGGGCAGCAGCATATGCCCGGCAAGGTCAACCCCACACAGTGCGAGGCAATCACCATGGTGGCGGCGCGGGTGCGTTTTTTGAAATCGCTGCAAGGTTTCGGGTGTCAGGGCCAAATAGAGGCCGGCAGTGGTGCCCCTGCATGGCTTTTAAAACAAATTTGTGCATGTTTCTCTGCAACCACGTTTGAGCTACGGAAGATGATCAGCAGCTGTTGCATGTTCTGGTTCTTGACGGCAGCGTCAGGCAAGGTCAACCCCACACAGTGCGAGGCGATCACCACGGTAGCAGCACAGGTGCGTGGTCTGCATTTCTCCCTGGTTCCATACGTACTTAGCAGAGCAGCTGTGTAGGGCTGTACATGTGAGCAATGCTGTGCATGCTACTGCAGGAATTCAGGCGGTCAATGCAATGCTGCCTGTGTAAAGCCAACTTTGGCAGCTGCTGGACACAGACATAGGTTATTGGCAGCAGCTACAAGTGCACAGCAACAGCCTCAGCAGGTTCTTCCAGCAGCGGCCTCAGCAGGTTTTTCCAAACACACACATGCATTTTGACCTGGGCGGCAGGCTGTAGTTCTGGTGCTTCTGCTAGCAACAGTAGCACGTGATGCTCGAAGTTTGAGTTTGAATTTGAAGCCACTGGGCTGTGTTGTGTGGCTTGTTCATTGGCGCCACCTCCATATATGGAGGTGGTGCCAATGAACAAGCCACACATCACATCATTTCACCATCCCTTATATATGGGGTGGTGAAATTTAAACCAGCTGCACAACACAGCTGCGTATGGTTTCTGCATGCATCACCACGTCTGAGTGCTGCTGCACACTGGTAGTGTGATAGGATTATGCCTGAAAAGCAGCTTAGAAGCAGCCTAGTGTCAGATTCCTCCTATCACTATCACAAGCCACGACCACTGTCGGCGGCTGCAGTCTTTTAGTCTCCATTCACCATACTTTTGCTGCTGTCACGCGTGCACAATGGCTGTTGCCAACACCTTACCACGCAGCTCATGCGCAACCACACAGGTGTGAGTTTGTCGGCAGCAATGGTGATGGTTGAAACCTCCACATGTTGAAGCAGGCGATGGTAGCATAGCATGTGCTCGGCAGCAGCAGCCCAACTATGGCCAATCGCCAATATGCTGCTTCTGCCGCTGCTGCTGCTGCTGCTGCTGCAGGTCATGGGCTACCACACGGGCCTCAGCATTGCGGGCAGCCTGGGTCACTTTGAGCTCAACGTGTTCCAAGCCCATGATGGTGGCATCACATGTAGAAGCAGCAGTGCAAACACTGCCTCACACCAAACCTTTGCTGCTGCCGCTGCTGCTGCTGCAGGTGGGGGATGAGCAACCACACAGGCCTCAGCATTGCAGGTAGCCTCGGCCACTTTGAGCTCAACGTGTTCAAGCCCATGACGGTGGCATCACATGTAGAAGCAGCAGTGCAACTGAAGGTTAATCACCATCATGCTGCTGCTGCTGCTGCTGCTGCTGCTGCTGCTGCTGCTGCTGCTGCAGGTCATGGGCAACCACACAGGCCTCAGCATTGCGGGCAGCCTGGGTCACTTTGAGCTCAACGTGTTCCAAGCCCATGATGGTGGCATCACATGTAGAAGCAGCAGTGCAAACACTGCCTCACACCAAACCTTTGCTGCTGCCGCTGCTGCTGCTGCAGGTGGGGGATGAGCAACCACACAGGCCTCAGCATTGCAGGTAGCCTCGGCCACTTTGAGCTCAACGTGTTCAAGCCCATGACGGTGGCATCACATGTAGAAGCAGCAGTGCAACTGAAGGTTAATCACCATCATGCTGATGCTGCTGCTGCTGCTGCTGCTGCTGCTGCTGCTGCTGCTGCTGCTGCAGGTCATGGGCAACCACACAGGCCTCAGCATTGCGGGCAGCCTGGGTCACTTTGAGCTCAACGTGTTCAAGCCCATGATGGTGGCGTCACTGCTGCAGTCGACACGGCTGCTGGGAGATGCTGCCGGCTCATTCGCTGCCAATTGCGTCGTCGGCATCCAGTGAGTCCACCTTGACATGTAGCATTGTTACTTTTTCATGTTAGTTCTGCTGTCATGCAAGTGTGTTGTAACATCACATTCCATGCGGCTGCTGGGGAATGCGGCAGGCTCCTTTGCTGCAAAATGCGCCGTGGCCATCCAATGCGTGCCTCGATTGTTAGTTTGTCATTTTACCATGTTATTTATGACATCACTTCAAGTGTCACGCTATCGGTGTGAGCAGCTGGTGCGTTGCATGCATCCTTCATGGCGTCTATCGTTCCCCAAACCGTGCAGACCCAGCTGAGTTTGGTATTTTC
Organism: Tetradesmus obliquus; assembly: GCA_030272155.1. Classification (NCBI taxonomy): domain Eukaryota; kingdom Viridiplantae; phylum Chlorophyta; class Chlorophyceae; order Sphaeropleales; family Scenedesmaceae; genus Tetradesmus; species Tetradesmus obliquus. Next base: position 4,223,042 of record CP126204.1, read on the forward strand.
CGACGCCAAGAGCAGCAGCAACAGCTGCAGGGTGGCGCGGCCTGCTGCTGTGCCTGCTCTGGCATGGCAGCAGCTGCTGCACAGCTCAGGAGGCAGGAACCCTGCCTCGCTTGACCCACCCGTACATCATTTTAGGACACAGTGTTTCCTTTGTTTGTTTTGTGTGAGACTGCTCACAGGCTAGTGACTGCACCGCATTGCACCACATTGTGCTAGCGTGCCGAGCAAGCAACAGCATCGCAAACGCAAGCAGCCCATGCTGCAGCTTGCACGCTCTTACCCCGCAGCTTACTCACGCACTTCATCACCTGCCATCACTATTCAATCCCTCGCGGGGCCAACAAGCGCCGCATTGACCAGCTGCTGCACGAGTCGCTGATGCTCGTTCTCTCCACATTGTCATTTTTCAATTTCAAACACTGTCATTTTTAATTTCAAAATCCATCTTTTGCAGGGCCAACAAGCGTCGCATTGACCAGCTGCTGCACGAGTCGCTGATGCTGGTCACGGCGCTCAACCCTAAGATCGGCTATGACAACGCAGCAGCAGCAGCCAAGAAGGCCCACAAGGAGGGCACCACGCTGAAGCAGGCAGCCATGCAGCTAGGCTTGTTGACCAGCGAGGAGTTCGACCAGTGGGTGCGGCCGGAGAACATGATTGCACCCAAGCCTTGAGCCCTGATCAAGGGTTCAGAGGTAGCAGAGTGCGGCGGTGTACAACAGATATTGCGGGTTAGGCCTAGCATGATTGTAACAGTTTCTCACAAAGTTTTCGGTTCCGCATACTGGTTGATGCAAGAAGTGCAAACAGTGGGCGCAACCCTACAACATGTCTGTGCTGGAAGATCGTGCTGCAATCTGAGTTCATAAAGGTTGACCATGGCGGGCGTGATAGTAAACAGCGTGACTACTGCCGGGTGCGAAACGCTGAACCCAAAAATGGTCTACGACAATGCAGCAGCAGTGGCAGCAGCAGCCAAGAAGGCCCACAAGGAGGGCACCACGCTGAAGCAGGCGGCCATGCAGCTAGGCTTGTTGACCAGCGAGGAGTTTGACCAGTGGGTGCGGCCGGAGAACATGATCGCACCCAAGCCTTGAGCCCTGATCAAGGGTTCAGAGGTAGCAGAGTTGCGGCGGTGTACAACAGATATTCCGGGTTAGGCCTAGCATGATTGTAACAGTTTCTCACAAAGTTTTCGGTTCCGCATACTGGATGATGCAAGAAGTGCAAACAGTGGGCGCAACCCTACAACATGTCTGTGCTGGAAAATCGTGCTGCAACCCGAGTTCATGAAGGTTGACCATGGCGGGTGTGATAGTAAACGGTGTGACTACTGCCGGGTGCGAAACGCTGCACCCCAAGAATTGCTACTACAATGCAGCAGCAGCAGCAGCAGCAGCAGCCAAGCAGGCCCACAAGGAGGGCACCACGCTGAAGCAGGCAGCCATGCAGCTAGGCTTGTTGACCAGCGAGGAGTTTGAGCAATGGGTGCGGCCGGAGAACATGATTGCGCCCAAGCCTTAGGCCCTGATTAGGGGTGTGTGCTAGCAGTTGCGGCGGTGTACAGTAGTACATCTGCGGGTTGCGTTTAGCTATTGTAACAATGTACAACAAAGTCTGGGGTCAACCTGGTCAATGATGTGAGAAGTGCAGCCAGTGGGTGCGGCCCGAGCGTCAACATAATCGCACGGACAAGCTTTGATTTGACCCTGGTCAACATTGTAAACAGAGCTGGTATGGCACGGAGAGTCTGACCAGTCACTGAGTAGGTGGCGGTCATGCAGTGAGTCCAAAAAGTTTGCAACATTGTGAACCGTAATCATTTACTTGCTGGGCGCATCGTTCACGGAACGCCCCACTGCATCAATGACGATCACTGCATCAGTGCAGAATGTCGCAGCATGGCACAGCTGTCAGTACACGTGCAGCGGCTGCTTCTGGAGCAGCTGCAGCAGCGGCTGTGTACACAGCCAGTCATGTCCATACCTTGACGGCATTTAAAAGAGATTGCTGGCACTTGTCCAGAGACACACGACAACATGCCTGACACAGACGCCTGATCAAGCCCCGCGCGGCTCAACTGAGCATACATTGTAGCAATGAACAGCATGCGCATTACCCTTTTTAAACAGTTGTGAGCAAATTGCAGCTCACAAGCTGTCTGCAGCTAGCCACTTCAGTACCCTGTCTCTATGCACTTGCCAAACAGCCGCTCAGAGCAGAAGCCAGCATGTGCAATCCCACCTAGCTATTGCGGCTGCTGCTGTTGCAGGCCTGCTTGTGGCGCGGCCAGTCTTGGTCCTGGCACTGCCGCCCGCAGTAGGCCACCTGCCTGCAGCGGGCACACTTGTGCAGCTTGCAGGAACTGGCCGCTGCTAGCCTTGGCTGCTGCTGCTGCTGCTGCTGCTGCAGTCCTGCTTGTGCCGCGGCCAGTCATCCGCCTGGCACTGCCGCCCGCAGTAGGCCACCTGCCTGCAGCGGCTGCACTTGTGAAGCTTGCTGCTGCTGGCCCCACACGCCACACAGCAGCGGCTCCTGCCACTGGCAGAAGTGCTGTCACCATCATCAGCTGCTACTGCTTGCTCTGCAGCTTGCTTGTGCATGCGGTGGCAGGCCTGCTTGTGCAGCGGCCAGTGCTGCTCCCTGCACGCCCTGCTGCAGTAGTGGGCGGCATGCATGCAGTCCTGGCCACAGCCGCCGCAAACGCTGCTGTGTTTTGACACCAGCTGCAGCTCGCTTGGGCCCTGCACGTTGCGGCAGCTCCCCAAGTTGTTGCAGCACCAACCGTGCGGCAGCTGCCAGCAGGTGGAGTCTGCAAGCGCCTGCAAGCGGGCAGGCAGCTGCTGCAGTGCCCTGCTGCTGCTCAGCACACGCAAGACGCCATCTGCGCCCCGAGCATCCAGCAGCTGCTGTGCTGCAGGATCTTCTGCTGCTGCTACCTGCTGCCTCCACTGCGGTTGGCTGCTGCTAGCGTTGTGCTGTGGCTCGGGCCGAGCACCAAGCTGCTGCTGCGTGCTCTGCAGCAACACGCGCACTGCTGCATGCTGCTTTGCGCGATCCGCACACAGTGTGCCCAGCAGCAGCGACTCGCTGGACTCGGAGTCCAATCATTGGACACATTGGACACATTGAATGTATGCAGCAGTGGCACTGCACTGTAGGCCTGCTGCAGCAAAGGCGGCAGCCAGTCAAAAACGAGCTCGTATGCAGACATTGTTTGCTGCTATGTGAACCCTGGGACGCCTGCTTTGCAGATGCCCCTGTGGTTGCAAGAGCAGCAGCTCAGACAGGTGTTGCTTGCAACCAACTCAGCAGTGGCGGGTGCCGCGGGAGCAAACAGCAGTAGTTGGAGAAATTGCTGGAGAGGCTTGTCATAGGCAGTCAAGGAGCTGCGGTGAGCAGCACGTGACGTGCTTCATCGAAAATGGTGGTCTGGGGCGAAAAGCCCTAACCGAGACAAAATTGCTCGCGCTTGCGGCCAGCCTTCAGGAGATGGTCATGGTAAAAACCTCATATGGTTCGAAGGTGCTTTGACTGGATGTAAACTCGTGATTTCACATCGACGGCAGGCTGTCGTTGGCACCACTCTCAAAAGCTGTCGATTCGGCACCGACTAGTTTTGAGACATCACTAGGTGAATTAAAGTTAACGCATGGAAGTATTTTACGGGCAGAAAACTCAATACCTGTACGCGCTGCGAAGTTTCCGAGCTGTAACCACATAGCACTTGCACACCGGCAGCCACGGCAGGAGCAACCGGCCCCAGATGCTCTGACATCCTGTTGTTTAGCTGTCAGATTCCACGCATGTCATAGCATCCGTTGCTAGCATGTCACCAAAGCCAACGAACTTGCAACTGCAGCAACAGCAGTATACTGCTGCTAAGTAGCAGCGCCCAGGAGGCGCTGTAGCCAGACTCTTCATTTACCCAACAACAGCTCTGCAAGTAACAACACAGCAGTGGTATAGCATGCCACCAACTCACCAGCAGCAGCAGCAGTGAGCAGAGGATGCAGCGCGCGCTCTGTCCTCATTGGTTGCCAGTGCCGGCGTTGCCCAGCTGCTGCAGCATCCGCCACCGGCTGCCCCGACAGCGCAGCAGAAGGCCCTCCTGCAAAGCTGCTCGTATGCGTTGCACATGCTGATGTCAGAGCTGCCACGTGGCGAGCAGTGCGCCTCTGGCCAGGTGAGGCCTGCACAGCAGCATGCAGCGCACAGCACAGCAGGGGTTCAGGAATTATTTGGCCTCCTGCAAGTGCACACATGTAAAGCAGCTGGCAAGCAGTGGGCGTGCTGCCACGTGGCGAGCAGTGTGCCTCTGGTGCCCAGGTGAGGCCTGCACAGCAGCACAGAAGACAGCAGGCGTCATCACACCTGCCTCCTCGTCACCCTTGAAGTACCAGGCACACACCACAGCAGCTGGCAGTGCACGTACTGGCATGTGATAAAGTACAGAGGTCCAGGACTTGATTGCTTCCCTGCTGCAAATGCACACACCACAGTAACCTACCATTCTGGCACGTGCATCTCCTTGCAGCGCATAGTAATCAGCTTGTCGGCATACAGTGGAACCAGCTGCTGGTGCTATCGGGTGCGTGGGAGATCATGTGTGCGACTTGACAGATGCCGAACTGATGCATGCAACCACGACATGGATGTGTGTCCCATGTTCAACTACCCCGCAGGTGCTGGGTGCAGTGCTGCGCTGCAAGGCAGTGGCCAGTGCAGGCTCAATGCTGGCCTGGGTGCTGCAGCGACCAGAGCTGATCGATGCAGACCAGCTGACAGCGCCAAGCAAAGAGTGCAAGCGCTCACTGACAGGGCTGTTCCTGCACAGCCAGCAGTGCCTCACTTTGACAGCGCGTGGCATAGCAGGCTTGGGTCGCAGCAGCAGCAGCAGCAGCAGCAGCGGCGGCGGCGGCAGCGGCAGTGTGGGGACACTTGCAGCAGCTATGACGCAGCAGATGCAGCAATCAGGTGGGCTGCAGTTCAGTATGACTACTGCACGCGTGAACACTACCCCAGATAATCTTGGTGCTACTTGCAGCTTGCAATGGACAAACATAGAGCATGCAGCTGCGTGAAGCAACTCCTGATTTTCCAACATGCTGTGCTTAAGCAACTTGCCACACATGCAGCTGATGGCTTTGCCCGCGTGTTTGCTCACGGGCTTGTTACTATCCCTCTGGCTGCATCTGCTGCTTCTGCTGCTGCTGCTACTGCTGCTGCTGCTGCTGCTGCTGCTGCTGCTGCTGGTCGTGGTGGTCGTGGTCTGCTGTTGATACTCCCAGGCCTGTTGCAAGCAATGCCATCAATGTTACAGGGGATAAGCAGGCAGGCAACGCAGCAACCGCAGCAAGGGACAGCTGACTGGCGCGTGTTTTTGGGTGCCGTTGACGTGGTGCAATCGGTGCTGGCCATGTGGCATTTCATGGCATGCGTCAACCCCGCCATGCTGCGCACCATACTGCCGGCAGTGCTGCCGCTGCTGCAGCATCTACAGGCATGCAGCTCACTGCTGCCTGCTGCATTCGTCAGCGTCACATTCAGCAGCAGCAGCAGCAGCAGCAGCAGCAGCACTGACGCGCACAGCCCTCATGAGGCGGTGTTCCGGGTGCAGGGCGTTGCAGGGCTGCTGATCTACGAGCTGGCCAAGCTGCTGGACATGCAGCTGGCGGGAACTGCAGCGGATCTGCTGCCACCGCAACCTGCAGCCGAGCTGCTGGCTGATCCTGCTGTGTCAGAGCTCCTGCTGCAGCTGCTGGCTGCGCGCACTGCACAGCTGCATGCGGCCCATGTGGCTCACAGGCGGCAGCAGCAGCAGCAGGGACTGCCAGCAGCACCCCATGGCAGCAGCAGCAGCGCTGTGCAGGCTCAGCAAGATGCTTCCGCTGGGCCCAGGCAGCAGCACCGTGCAGACCTGCTGCCCATCCCCGCCTTCCACCAGCATCCTGACATGCTGCAGCTGCTGCCAGGTGGCCAGGCCTACTTGGATGCAGCAGTACAGAAGCTCACAAGCCACGAAGCAGGCGGCAGTAGCATAACGGCGGACACACTGCAGCTGGGACTGGCGCAGATGCTGTGCTACCTGCAGGCACAAACCATCAGCCTGCGGTGCCTCGTGTACCATACAGATGGTGCTGCTAAAGGGGCAGTTGGTGAACTGGCAGCGGTGTCGGCAGCTGCTGTTCGGCTAACGCTGGAGCTGCAGCTGCTGGCTGCAGGCGCAGTGCAGCGGCAGCGCGCAGCAAGCCAGCTGCACCAGCAGCGGCAGCAGCAGCAGCAGCAGCAGCGTGTTGCCAAACACGATGATGCAGAAGATGTACTGCTGATCACTCACCAGGTGCTGCAGCTGCAGATAGACGGCTACCTGCAAGCCTCACGCGCCAGCTGCCTGCCGCCTGAGGTGCTGCAGCAGGCTGGGCTGCAGCTGCTGCAGGCGCTGGCGGCACCACTGCAGCAGCTGCAGCTGTCGCACCCTGGCAAGCCACTTGCTGAGCTGGCATCTGGCTGGAGGGGTGTGACTAAGGAGTTGCTGGTCCTCAGAGGCTGCTGTGCTGGCTTGGCTCCGGAGCAGGACCGCAGTCCAGGTAAGTGCTGCTGCTGCAGCCTGCAAACAATGGACACATGGGTATGCATCGGTATCTGTCACCCCTTTCTTTGCAAGTTTATTTGAATTCTTGCTGGACCCCATGAGCCTGGTCTGGCTCCTTTGTGGGTGGGCTTGTGCCCTACTTTGGTCACTGGTAACTGCATTTGCTGCATTTGCTGCATTTGTTGCGTGGAGGGTGCATCCCCTGCATTACCAATCTGCGTGGAGGGTGCATTTGCTGCATTTGCTGCATTTGCTTACCAATCTGCGTGGAGGGTGCATTTGCTGCGTGGAGGGTGCATCCCCTGCATTATCAATCTGTCGCAAACGGCCAGCTCAAGGCCTGCAGGACTGTCCTACGCGTGCTGTGTTTGCTGCGTTTCCTGCACGTGCACCATTTACTTACACGCTGCATCAGGTGCTGCTTGCTTGATCCAGATGGTGATCTTGACCAAGACCTTTTTGACCTATGTTTCTTGTCATCTCGTACTCAGTGAGTGCGTACGGCACTCATCGTCACTCATTGTCGTCACTGAATCTTACTTCAATGTTGCACCGCAGCTTTGGATGATGTTTTGCCTGACGGCCGCCTGCTTGCACTAGCAGCAGCGCACCCTGAGGCCTACACAGCCCTCATTGACTGCTTCCTGCGCACACCAGCAGCGCACGCGTTCAGCATGGTGTCAGCAGCACAGCTGCTTGCACACGCTATTGCAGCAGTACTGGGCAGTCAGGCAGTTCTCAGTAGCTCAACAGCAGCAGCTAGCACAGCGTCTGCGCTGAATAGCTTGGTCAAGCGCTCCGTGCAGTTTGTCAGAGCATCAGTCAGTGTGCAGCACACATCGGGGCAGCACCCAGGGGTGCATTTGTTTCTGTCGAAGAGGCAAGCTGCTGCTGCCTGCTTCCCTGCAACGGTCACAGTGCTGTTCAGCCAGACTCTCGTCCCCTCAGCAGTTCGCCTGTGGACGGCTGCCACCGTCAGCAAACACAGCAGCAGCAGCAGCAGCAGCAGCAGCAGCAGCAGCAGCAGCAGCAGCAGCAGCAGCAGCAGCAGCAGCAGCAGCAGCCAGGCCGCTGCCAGCATCGCGCTGCTGGCTGTGCTGCTTGCGCGCAGCGTTGTGCAGCTGGCGGATGCTATGGCGGCAGCGGGCCCCCAGCTGCTGTTCAGGTCGCTGAGGGCTAAGCCCGGCTACCAAGTGACGTGGATGCCTGGCGAACTTGATCTGGATGATGTAGAGCTTGCGCATGTGCAGCTTGATGGCATGCCAGCTCAGCACACTGAGGAGCTGCAGTGGCAGTTCTGGCAGCTGGCGGTGCTGAGTGTGGTGCAGCCGCTGCTGTGGTGCATGAGGGAGCTGGGCATGGCAGCTGCTCCGCTGGATGTTGCGGCGCACGCAGTGCAGGCAGCAGCAGCAGCAGGCGGGCCTACTGGCGCTGCCAGCAGCAGCAGCAGCAGCCAGCAGGTCAAGTGGAGCCACCTGCTGCACCTGCAGCAGAGCAGCCCAGAATGGGCAGCAGCTGTGGCAGCATTTAGTGAAAAGTGGCCTGGGTGGTGGCAGCAGCAGGTAGCGGACAGCTATGCAGAGGTTTTTGGTGGCGCTGCTGTGCTGGTACCAGCAATCCCACAGCAGTTTGCAGATGCTGTGCAGCTCTGCAAGACCCTTGTGGCAGCAGTGCCACTACCAGTGGTCTGCAACAACCCCAGCTGTGAGAGCTTTGCTGGAGTGAGCGAGGCAGCGGCGTCCTGCAAATCATGCGCCGGCTGCCGCTGCCGCTACTGCAGTGAGGCCTGTCAGAAGGCTGACTGGAAGCGGCACAAAGCTGCTTGCAAGCGCATGGCTGCTGCTGGGCAGTCATGCCTGTGATGGGACTTGCAGCGGTGCAGCAGGTTCAGAAGGGTTGGGTGTCTTTGCACTTGCGTGCTGCAAGTGAGTGGCTGCATGGGCAGCAGCAGTTGCAGACTGGCTCCTGTCTTGACCTGTGGGCAGTACATATGTGGTGCATGTCATTGCTGCCACTTTGGACTGTTTTGCAGTGCAATCTGTGTGAAGATCACGGGGGTGGGCTTTGGCATTGCTTTTCGCTTGCGCGACCAGTGCTCATTGCATTTCCAATTTGGGCCTTCCGGGCCGAATGAGCCTGTCATCAGCTCCTTGGCGTGGTTGCAGCACTGCTACAGGCTGTACAACATGGCAGCAAGTCCAGTGTGTGTACAGTAGCGGCACCTTTTGGTAGGCCTGCTGCAGCTGCAGCCAGCGGCAGCGAGCTGCGGCAGCGGTGGCAGACCGAATGATGACAGTTGTGATGCTGTGTAAAGCGTGTTGCATTTGAAATGCGGAAACCGCTGTGATTTTCAGGGCAGCAGCTTGTGCAGGGGTGCACCATGTTGGCCAGCTGGCCGCCAGCTCAGCAGTGCAGTGGCAGATGCCGCTGAAGCAACAGTATGTAACGAACGCCGGCACACAAGTTGTCGGTGGAGTTTGCAGCAAGCAGCCATAGCGCTGCTATGATGAAGACAAGACGTCTTCAATCAAGGAGACGATACAAACTCTGGAACGGAACGCCCTAACCGAAACCATACGTGTATCTGCTCGCACGTACGCCCTGCACCAGACGTCACACCTAATCAGTTTGAGCTTAACGACAAATTCAAATCGAAACTTGACCTTGAGACTTCAGCTGCAGCAAGCCTCGTCAGCATGAAAGCTGCTGCCAGCCTGGTTCAATGCGCCATCGTATGCGTGCTGCCAAGCTTCTTACTGGCAGGCCAGGTGAGGCTGAGTCTGTAATTGATGGAAAACGACCGTTCCACGCCACAGCTTGCACAGCAGGTGGCGTTTTATGGGTGTCCTGCAGCATTGCTGCGGCACTGCTGAGTGGTTTTGCCTGTGACTGCTTGCTCAGCACGCTGACACCGCCACAGCCATATGCACTATAGTGGACTGATCAACATTAGCGCTTGCCTGCCGTTTGTCTAAAGCTCATCCAGGGTAGCAGCATCCGGTTCAAATGGCGGGTATGGTTCAGTCATCTGTTGATAACCCCTGCAGAAAAGCAGCAGTCACACCAGCGTCTCACAACCACGCTGTGCAGATTAGGTACTTCACTTCAGATCAGTCGTTGCTGGTATTGGTTGTCGCTGTCCTGCCTTGGCTGCCAGCTTACGTAGTTCCTCACGAAACGCAACCGCATTGACTGCATGTAAGGTCGATCTACGTGCAGGCATATCTCATTGGCTTTATACGCTGTAGAACTCACCTGCAACAGTCTTTGCAGCCCTGCTGCGTGCCTTGCATTAGGTAACCCGTCGCGCACCTGTCAACCCAACGCAGCTCAGCCGTTACGCGCTTGCATTCATACGTCAAACGATACAACCAATTCAGTTATATCCCAGATCTTAAGGTCACCGTCAGCCTGCTTCTGTGCTGCTGGTGGTCTGCCCTTGCAGTGCCTACTGCTGGAGCGTGTGACAGCCACGCAGCATGATCGACTTCCTGCTGGGAACAGCAGTGCTGGTGCTGCCTCAGGGCAACCTGCCACTGCTGGCGGGAATTGGAGCCGTGAAAGGGGCAGGTGAGGGTGCCAGACTGGGTGCTGCAGCTGCAGATGCTGCTGCTGCCAGCAGATCTGGTGGCATGGCACCATGTAGCAAGCTTATGCAGTGTGCAGCACAGTTGGTTTAGCCAATGTCAGTGTCGGTGTATTGATTACAGGCGTTCGACGAGCAATGCAGCAGCCGAACACACACCTCGCGCACAACACAGCATTGCGTTTGCAACCACCTGCTAGATATTTGCTGCCTCAACTGGCCAGCTACACGACAAGTAACAGCCATTGCTGCTGCCCTGCATGCGTCACACAACCGCAGTTGCGCTGAAGCGTCACCTGAGCAACAAGAAGGGTGCAGCAGATGAGGCTGGCACGGCAGCAGCAGATGCGGAGCCAGCAGCAACAGCAGCGCGTGCTCTGCGCCCCAAGACACCCACACCAGGAGAGGGGGTGCGTGCCTGCTCCTCACACTGCAGGCTTTATGGCTGCCCATTGGTGTAGTTAAGAGCACTTGCATGCACTAACAAAGTGCATGCAGAAGTGTCAGCCAGCTGCATTACTGTGGGCTCAACGGCTGTCAGATCCCAAGCCAGCAAGCAGCAGCTGCGTTCATCACAAGTGCGTCCAGCTAAGCTAGGATGATTCTGAGGGCTTGCCAGCTCACAACAGCACTGAGACACAACAACAGCCAAACATGACGATGTGAATGCACAATAATGCTGGCACAGACATGCATCCCAGCACATGCCACACCTGCCGGTACCTGCACCACAAGCCGCGCAACCACGTGTCATGAACTCCTGCTGTGCTTGCCTAAGCCTCTTGTCACCGCTGTTGCTGCTGCTGCTGCTGATACTGCTGCTGCTGGTATCTATACTTTTAAAACCCATGTCCGTGTTATTTTCCTGCAGGTGCCTCCCGTGACTCTGGAGTGGAGCAACCTGAGCTGCCACTGGAGCAGCAAGAAGCAGAAGAAGCAGCAGCGCAAGGGCGAGCCAGGCAGCAAGCAGATCCTGTTTGGCCTGTCTGGCGCAGCACGGCCCGGCAGGTGAGCGTGTACAGGCAGCTGCACAGCACACATAGCAGAGAAGCAGCAGCTTGTGGCCTATGTGACGTGTGTTGGTGTTTGCGATGACGTGCTGGGTGGGTGTGTGCGTGACGCACCGCAGTGATGTGTATGTAGAATGAGCGGCAGGCATGTTTTGGCACGTTGACTGCCGATCCTGCTGAACAGTGAGTCGAGCTGTCAGAAGGGCGCAGCTCAGCAAGCAGGCAAGCACAGTCATGCAGCCCTTTCCTGCTCTCTGATCTGTTGCTGCTGCTGCTGCTGCTGCTGCTGCTGCCAGGCTGCTGGCGCTGATGGGCCCCAGCGGCAGCGGCAAGACCACACTGCTCAACAGCCTGGCCAGCCACGTGCCCGCCAACACCGGCATGAGGCTCACAGGTGCGCGGTTCTCTGGGTGGTTCATGTTGTGTCAACAGCGTGCAGTCAACAGTGGCCAACCACAGGCAGGCCTACCTGGAGCAGTCAACCTTAAATCCCACACAAAGTGCATCGTTGAAGTGGTTTGCTGCTGCAAGCGAGCTGTACGTCAATGGCGTAGGCAACAGAAGCAAACCACAGGCAGGCGTATGTGGAGCAGTCCGACAACCCTACCAAAACCTAAAACGCCACAACCCCTGATAGAGTGCATGTGATTTGCTGCTTGCTGCCGCAGGCGAGCTGTACGTGAACGGCGTCCAATCGACGGAGGCCAACCACCACAATGTGCATGCGTGCTGCGCATGTGTGCTGAAGACATACCGCTTTTGAATGCTGCAGGCGAGCTGTACGTGAACGGCGTGCAGTCAACAGAGGCCAACCACAGGCAGGCCTACGTGTAGCAGAGCGAGATTTGCAGCAAATTCAAACCACACACACCCTACAAAGAGTGCATGTGTGTCGGCGATTGCTGCCGCAGGCGAGCTGTACGTCAACGGTTCCAGTCAACAGATGCCAACCACCGCCAGGCCTACGTGGAGCAGTGCAACAACCCTACCAAACCCAAAAAGCCACAAGTCCCTGATAGAGTGCATGTGTGATGCCGCTTGCTGCCGCAGGCGAGCTGTATGTGAACGGCGTCCAATCGACGGAGGCCAACCACCACAATGTGCAGGCGTGCTGCGCATGTGTGCTGAAGACATCCCTTTTTTGTTGCTGCAGGCGAGCTGTACGTGAACGGCGTCCAATCAACGGAGGCCAACCACCGCCAGGCCTACGTGGAGCAGTCTGACAACTTCTACAGCATGCTCAGCGTGGCTGAGACGCTGACCATGGCTGCCCAGCTGCAGATGGCTCCAGGGCTGCCTGAGGCATCCAAGCAGAGCTACGTGGACAACCTCATCTCAGTGCTGGGCTTGGCAAAGGTGCGTGCTGCTAGGAGGTGGAGGATAGGGGGTGGTGAGCATATCCTGGGGCTGTCTGGCAAACCTCACGTTATGATGCTGACGACTGCGTGCCTGCCTGCAGTCTCGTGACATGCGTGTCGGCGACAAGAGATCCGCGTTCCGTCTGGCCAATCTGACCTGTAAAATTGCTGATGATCACGTGCCTGCCTGCAGTCCCGTGACACGCGTGTGGGAGATGAGAAGATCTGCAACCCGTTGGGTAGCAAGAAGCAGCAGCTGGCCATCGGCTTCAAGCTGTAACGTCCCTGCTAACTGCTGAATGTGCTTTCTGCTGCTGCTTATCTGCTGTGCAGTCCCGTGACACGCGTGTGGGAGATGAGAAGATCCGCGGGCTGTCTGGCGGTGAGAAAAAGCGGCTGGCCATTGGCTGCGAGCTCATCAGCAGCCCCAGCCTGCTCTTCCTGGATGAACCCACAACAGGCCTGGACAGCTTCCAGGCAGAGAAGGTGCGTGTGCTATTAGGTTTCGAATGACAGACGACATAGTAGGGCGGCAAGCTCCTGAGCCGCCCCAGCCTGCCTTATGAAGCCACCACAGGCCTGGACAGCTTCCAGGCAAAGAGGGTGCGCATGCATGTGTAACATGTCATGTATCACGTTACAGATCCTCTGGCTTGCTTGCTGAGAGCGTGCTGATCTCATCAGCAGCCCCAGCCTGCTCTTCCTGGACGAGCCCACAACAGGCCTGGACAGCTTCCAGGCGGAGAAGGTGCGTAGCGCTGTCACATGCTTCGGGACATACGTTGACATCACACGAGGTCTTCAGGGACGCTCAGCTGCAGCTAGCGTGCGCACATGACTCAGGCAACTTGAATCACAAATGCAGTGCACTTGCACATGTGACTCAGTAGCTTTTATAGCTTAATGCTTGTGACTTGCGACAGTGATTGTCATTGCATGCATGCGCTAACCCCAACACTCTGCTCGACCTCCTGGCTGCCGCCACTGCCTCTGCAGGTGGTTGCCACGCTGAAGCAGCTCGCATCAGCCGGCCACACAGTGGTCTGTTCCATCCACCAGCCACGCAGCAGCATCTTCGGCCTGTTTGACGACCTGCTGCTGCTGTCTGAGGGGCGCTGCGTGTACAGCGGCCCGGCCGAGGAGGCGCTGCCCTACTTTGAGCAGGTGGGCCTGGTTTCATGGCTGTTGTTTGTCATTGATTATGCGTCTGAGTTGCCTTGGCTGCACATGGTTTTGTTGTCGTTGGCGGCCGGCCGGCGAATCGCTACCCTACTTTGAGCCGGTGGGTTCGGTGCAGGGTTTTTATTTGGTCTGGGGTGCAGCTTGTCAGTGTGCTTTTTGACGACCTGCTGCTGCTACAGCGGCCCCACAGAGGAGGCACGGGCCTGCTATGAGCTGGTGGTTTGGCAGCCTGAATTTACAGCATGCAATTGTTGTGGTTGCGATTGGCGGTGTTCGCGCAAAGCACTGCCTTGCGTACAGCAGGCAGGCCAGCTCACCCTGTTGATGATGTGGGCTGCAGCAGCGTCTTGGACCACTTTGATGAGCTGCTGCTGCTCAGTGGGGCGTGCTGTATCTATAGGGGGCCGGCAGAGGAAGCGCTGCTTTACTTGAAGCAGGCGGGTTGTGTGACAGCACCGTTTGGCTGCCTCGTTGATACGTTGATGTGTTGACGCGCCTGCTTGTCGCCAGCAGCTTTCATGCTGAATTGCTGCTCTCCTGCTGCTGCTGCTGCTGCTCACAGCTGGGCCACGCCTGCCCTGCTCACTACAACCCTGCCGAGTTTGTGGCCGACCTCATCTCCATCGACTACTCCTCACCAGAGGTGGAGGAGGAGAGCAAGGCGCGCGTGCAGGTGGGTGTGTTGACATGTTTTTCTACACAGTATATGTGTTACATGACATCATATCATGTTTGGCTGCGCGTTGTGCATGGCTGCTGTGCCTAGTCACGTGCAATGCTGTGCAGCTGCGCTAGCCGCAATGGCCGCACACGAGGTGGCTTGCGCCATCTTCGGATGGTGCCTTAACCCGCAAATTGCCTTTTACAGCCTGCGCACCCTGCTGCACCCGGCCCTGCCTCTGCCACTGCTGTCTCCCAGGGTCTGGTTGATGCATGGGCCGCCAGCGCCGGTGGCAAGGCTGCTGCCGAGGCTGCAGCAGCGCACAAGCACATGAGCCGCACGCCCAGTGGCGAGCTGGCCCTTGGATCAGTCAACTCTGGGCCCGTGGCAGGCTGGGCGAGGTGAGCAAACTCCACAGAATCTTGGATGGATTTGAGTTCACGGAAGTACAAGTACAGCCTTTGAATGCTCACAATTCAAGTCTTAAATCCTTTATGCATGCTAGCATTGCAACAAGCAGCGGCGTGTGCTGCAACCTTCCACCGTTCCTGATGTGCAGGAGGCGGCAAACTGTTTGAGTGCATTGATTTCGCATGCAACACTTATACTTCACCTGCACTGCTGTTCCTGCAAAAGCGTCTCAACAATTGACTGTATTGTGCCATCTGCCGGGCCGTATTTCATACATCCCTGCAGGCAGTTCCGGCTGCTGCTGCGCCGCTCGTGGCGCCAGATCACGCGCGACAAGGCCGCCGCCATGGCACGGCTGAGCAGCAACGTGAGCAGCGCCGTCATCTTCGGGGCCATCTTCTGGCGCATGCAGAAGAAGCAGAGCAATATCCAGGACAGGATGGGGCTGCTGCAGGTGGGCGGGGTGTTACAGAACACGTCGCTATAACAGTAGCAGGTCGTAACAAGGCGGCATGGAGCATCGTCTGTCCTCTGGACAAAAGCAGACAAGACCATCACTGTGTTCCTTAAGGAGCGGGCGGCCCCAGACGCTGTGTTACCTTCAACGTCCAACCGTGTCCAACAGTTTATGTGACATTCTTGCAGGTGGCTGCCATCAACACAGCCATGTCTGCGCTGGTGAAGACCATCACGGTGTTCCCCAAGGAGCGGGCCATTGTGAACAGGGAGCGCACCCGCAAGGCCTACAACGTGCTGCCATACCTGTCAGGTGTGAAGTTGCTATGTTACAACACGTTTTCTCATGCTGTATTGATCACAGACATGAACCTATGTATCGGCTTGAATCGAGAGCTCACCCGCAAGGCCTACAACGTGCTGCCATACCTGTCAGGTGGGGCGGCAACACTCCTTTCGCTATCTGATGTCTGTATGCGTATCATATCTTTCAGCATCCTGTTCTAGATGGTCATGGCACAGCACTGCTGCTGGGAATTACATCAGGCAATTGTTGCACCTTGTGCATTTAAACATTTCTGACTTCTCCGCCGCTGCTGCTGCTGCTGCCCCTCCCCCTGCAGCCAAGCTGCTGGCTGAGCTGCCGGTGAGCTGCGTCTTCCCGCTGGTGTTTGGCGTGGTGGTCTACCCCTTCACCGGACTGAACCCCAAGCCTGTGAGGTGAGGCTCTATTGTTTTGGGCAAAACTTTTTTGGATCAGGATGACCAGGTCTTTGGGGGTTTCTGAGCTGCATCTTCCCGCTGGTGTTTGGCGTGGTCGTGTACCCCTCCACTGGACTCAACCACAAGCCTGTGAGGTGAGGCATAATTACCAGGGCTTCAGGTCATCGCTGGGTTTCCTGTGCTTCATACTTCGCTGGGTGATGGTGTGGTGGTGTACCCCTTCACCGGCCTTCATTCGAAGCCTTTGAGGTGAGGAACTACTTTTATCTGGGGTGACAAAGTGATTTAGTGATGCGCGTGTGTCTCTGTGATTCGCAGCAGAGATGCTGCGTTGTAGTCGACTGCCTATGTGGGCTGCATGTGCGGCCTGAACCTAGGGCGCAATACACACAGCACATTGCTGCCTGCCGGCTGCACAGGTTGCTGAAGAGTAGCTGCTCGCAGCTCCACTCCTGTCCCCGTTGCGCCACCCCGCTGATGTTGAACATGTCACAATTGCCTGCAGGTTTGCGCGGTTCCTGGGCATCCTGACGCTGGAGTCCTTCACAGCAGCAGCGCTGGGCCTGTCTGCCGTTTGTCTGTCCTGTGCGCGCTGCAGTTATCTGCGACATTTGTTGTTTTGTCAATGTGCCGCAGGTTTGCTCGCTTCTTGGGCATCCTGACGCTTGAGTCCTTCACAGCAGCAGCGCTGGGCCTGTCAGTAGGCGCTGCTGCCCCCAACGCTGACGCTGCAGTGGCCATTGGCCCTGCAGTGATGCTGGTGTGGATCATCTTTGGCGGCTACTACTGCAACAGCGAGAACATCCCCAGGTGAGAGGGGCTATGTGTTATGTTATGCAACGTAACGTCAACATGACATGTGACATGAGGGAAGTGTGATGCTGGTGTGGATCATCTTTGGCGGCTGCTACTGCAACATCCCCAGGTGCGGCTGTGTGTTCTGCAATGAAACTACTCAACATACCACAACACAGCAGAACATGAGGAAGGGTGATGCTGGTGTCGATCATCTTCAGGGGTTCAATGATACCCACATCCTCCTCCTGATGCTGCCGCCTCTGTGCTGCTCCTTGCTGCCTGCTGCTGCCCCTGCTGCTGCTGCTGCCGCCCCTGCAGTGCGCTGCGCTGGCTGCCGCGCTGCAGCCTGATCAAGCACTCCTTTGAGGCGCTGTGCATCAATGAGTTCCAGGGCGCAGAGTTTGAACTGGACGAGGGAGGCCGCGGCATGAAGACAGGTGGGGCGCATGTCAAAAGTTTGCTGTTGTCTGTTGCCTGTAAGCTTTGTGGAGTTGTGCTGATGCGCACAAGCGTGGGCCTGTAAGGCCAGGCAAGGTCCATGCACACATTCTGCTGAGCAGGGGCGTCCTTTGTTATTTCGCGCTTTGGTTGTGGGTTGCAAGTGTGCTTAGGCGCTGTGCATCAACGAGTTCCAGGGCGCAGAGTTTGAGCTGGACGAGGGCGGCCGCGGCATGAAGACAGGTGGGCAGCCGCGACCCATCTTTTTTGTTGTCCTGTGAACAAAGACACTGCTCTGATATCACTTTATTGACAGAAGTCGGAGCTGGACGAGGGCAGCCGCGGCATGAAGACAGGTGGGCAGGCGCGCTTGTAGACAATTTCTTTTTGTTCTCATCCTTTGTGCATGCACAGACACTGCTTCGGATGTAACGACTGACAGCAGTTCAAGCTGGACGAGGGTGCCCCGGCTTGAAGACTGGTGGGGCTCAAATTAAAGCACACTAGAGCTGCCAGCTGTAATCGGGCCGCCAGCAAGCTGTCAGCTGTTGTTCATATCTGCAGGCCTGCAAGCTGCTTCGGCTGTCTTTGCTGCTGCTTGCTAGCTGCCAAATCTGTCCTGAACTTTGTCTCGTGCCGCCACCGCTGCTGCTGCTGCTGCTGCTGCTGCTGCTGCTGCTGCTGCTGCTGCTGCTGCTGCTGCTGCTGCGCCAGGCGAGGACGTGCTGAGCTGGCTGTCGTTCGGCCACACCAGCATCCGCAAGACGCTCGGCTCAGAGGCGCGCATCCTGGGCTTCTACTACTGGTGGGTTTTGTTACATCACAACAGAAAATAATGAGGTTTGAAATGTTGGGTTGTGTAGAACTGAGGGTTTAGCAGTGGTTCAATGGTGACTGCTGCTGGGCTCAGAGGCGCGCATCCTGGGCTTCCACTACTGGTGAGGTTCTAGCGTTGCAGTCGGGTTTAGCAGAGAGGGCCAATGGTTGACAGTGATATTGCATCATGTGTTGTGTTGGGATTGCTGAAAAGAAGCGCACTGTGTGGTTGAAACCCTACTTTTAAGCTGACCTACAGCTCCTGCTGTTGCTGCTGCTGCTGCTGCTGCTCTGCCACACTGCCATGTCACTGCAGGCTGACCTACTGCATCCTGCGGGCAGGCAAGCCCAAGTTCCAGCCAGTGGAGGCAGCAGCAGCAGCAGCAGCAGCACTCCCAGAGCCAGCAGCAGCAGCAGCGCCAGCAGCAGCAGCAGTTGTGGAGGAGGTGCAGGATGAGGCTGCTGTTGCAGCAGCTGCTGCAGAGCCTGTGCTGGTTGGCAGCAGCTGATGCAGAGCTGTTCTAGCTGGAGTGCCTATAGGCACTGCCTGCCACTACGCTTGATAGTGCTGCTGCTGCAGGATGTCTGTTTGACTGGTCAACCTTCTGAGCCTTGAGAGGCTGCAACTGCAGCGACTGATATCCAGCAGTCTGTCCCAACTGCTGTGTAGGCTTTGTGCGTTGTGCTGAATTCAGGCCTGTGCTCAAAGGCTTCGGTTGTCCTGGGTTCTTCAACCGTGCATTCAACACGTTCAGACGTTGAGCCTGGCCAGTTTTCCTTTAGTGGTAACTTACTTTTATATTTTTGTCCAGTATCTCCTTTTAAATTTCTGGCCGACTGCAAAGCTGGGCCGAATGGCTAACTCAGGCCCCACTGGGGCCCAACTGGGCCAGTTGGGCAGGGTGCAAGGCCAGGTCCTGACGTCACGTGTCACCCAGGTGTCACCTGCACCACGAGCGCGAGGAGCACTTGTAGTTCATTTGAATGTGCACCAGAAGGATGTATGTGAGTCCTGTACGAGCTCAGGTGGACGGTCTAACGAGCAAGCGATCACATACCAAGTGTAGTGATTTCCGAGACACTGATCAGTCGCATAGACGAGGCCGCTTGTAATCTGCTATTGATGTTTCGATTCAACAAACAACTGCGCTCGGCTGAGGGGCGCAAACCCTACCAGCCAATCTGTGGCGCGCACGCAGCAGTAGAGGGCAGCAGACGTGTGCCAGCTGCGATCATCCTGCATGCAGCCGCAAAGCAGGAGCCACACGCGATTTCTGTAGCCGAACAAAATGCAATTGCGACGCAAAGCAGCAGCGTATGCGGCTCCAGGCGGTCTGTGCTGCTGTCTCAGCTAGGGCTAGTACCCCTGGCCCTGCTTGCAGGAGCAGCAGCTCAACCAGAGCCTGCAGCTGCAGCAGCGGCGAACTGGCCTTTTGGCGGTGGAAGAACCTTTGGCAGCAGCAGCACAGGCAATGCAGCAGACCCTGCTGCTGCCAGCGGCAGCGCAGACCAGCAGCAGCAGCAGCAGCCTGAGCCATCAAGCAATGTAGAGTCAGACGATGCAGACGATGACAGCAGCAGCAGCAGTGATGATGATGACGCTGTATATAGCATGGATGATGACGATGATGATAGCAGCAGCAGCAGCAGCAGCAGCAGCAGCAGTGATGAAGAGCAGGATACAAGCGGCTCTGCCTCAGACCAGCAGCAACAGGACCCACCTAGCAGCTCAGGCCCTGATAGTGACGTGAACAACATTGGCGGCAGCAGCAGCAGCAGTAGCAGCAGCAGTGACAACAGCAACTCCAACAGCAGCAGCAGCAGTGGCAGCGACACCAATCCCGCCAGCAGCAGCAGCAACGGCAGTAACACAGGCAGCGACGCGAGCAGCAGCAGCAGCAACAGCAACAGCACGGCCAACACAGGCGGCTCTACGCCTGGTAATAGCAGCAGCAGCAGCAGCAGCAACGGCGGCAGCAGCAGCAGCAGCAGCAGCAAGGCCGGCAAAGGCAATGTCAGTGCCAACCTGAGTGTGAGCTCCTACCTGCAGATCCTAAGGGAGGCCAGGAAAGCATCTTGGCCGCTCATTGCGCAGAAGATCAGCGCTGGGGACTGGATCGAGCTGAGCCAGGTGCGAAGACAGAGTTGCTTCTTCATAGCTAACTCTGTTATGTTCACATAAAACCTGTTGTGGCTCATACCGTGAGTCGTAGAACACTGGATCGAGCAAAGCCATGTGCGGGGCTTATCGCTGCCTCTCAGCAGCAGCTCTGAGTGCCTTGCAGGCATTTGGTACTCTACAACATGTGTGTGCTTACTATGCTGCATAATGCGCTGCTGCTGCTGCTGCTGCTGCTGTTGCTGCTGCTGCTGCTGCCGGCAGGTGCTGGTGCAGCCGCCGTTTGACAAAGTGCTATCACAATCCCTGGGCGCTGGTGCTCATTCAAGTGATGCTGAACTGTAAGCTGCTGCTGCTGCTGCTGCTGCTGCTGCTGCTGCTGCTGCCGCAGGTGCTGGTGCAGCCGCCGTTTGATGACGTGCGGCAGGCCTGCTTCTACATCCCCTGGGCGCTGCTGCAGAGCGACGACTTTGCCGCTGCTGTTGCTGCGCGCAAGGAGTACGTGGAGTTCATTGACCACGTGCATGCGCTGGCCACAATTGCGCTCAAGGCAGCAGATGGGCAGCCGGGTGCAGACATGCAGGTGGGTGTTTGCTTGTCTGCACAGCAGAAGCAGCAGCAGCCACCGCCACAGCAGCAGCAGCGGCAGCAGGGCCAGCAAGAACAGGGGCGGGAAGAACAGGGGAAGTGACAGCAGCAGCAGCAGCAGCAGCTGCAACAGCAATGGCAATGGCAATGGCAAGATGGAACGACATGGTAGCAATAAACCTACCGAATCACTACACCAGCCTTGTTTACGTTTGAAAGCTGCTTGCGTAGCTCGCCTACGCGCCTTCAGTGTTTGTACGCGTCAGGTGGCGGCGACGGACACAACGTCAGCAGATGAACTGCAAGCACCTGATGAGCTCTTGGTGCTGCTACTGCTGCTTCTACTGCGGCTGCTGCCGTTGCCTGCAGGTGCAGCAGAGCTTCATGCTGCTGAATGCGTCAGTAGAGGCGTACCTGGGGGCAATACCACCCAAGTACAACAGGGTGGGGGCGTAGGCAGCGGCGGCAGCCAGTGCAGCAGACGCAGCATCCGTGCTGCAGCAGCAGCTGCTGCACATAGCAGCATCCGTGGTGCAGCAGCAGCAGCAGCAGCAGCAGCAGCAGCAACAGCTGGACAAACAGCAGTGGCTGATGCAGCGGCGGCCGTTTGTGCGGTGGGCAATCTCACCTCACGGCGGCTGCCAGATGAGTCTTGTTGAGGCTAGGACCGCTCAGTGGACTTCGTGTGTGTAGTGAGGCACTTGTTGTTTGCGAGTTTGGTGCCCTCGGTAGAAGCCAGTGCTGAGCACCATCCATGGACTGAAGCGCTGCCACCGCATTTGGTCTAGCGTAGCAGAATGATTACTTAAAAAGCAGACTTGACAAGCATACCTTGGCGTTTTAGGCAATCACACAGGGTCTCGTTGTGCAGCATTGTGTGCCTGTACATCAAGGTCACAGTTTCAGCGCATCATGCAAACCAGCAGCCGCTATAGTACGTGCGGTAGGGTTTGGCACATGCTGCGCGTGGCGCTGCAAGCATCACTGCCGTACCAGGGTATGATTGGATGCATTGGAGACAGCAGTCAAGCAATTTGAACATACTGGGTCAGGATGCAGTTTGCGAATGTGGCGGAGCCTGATGCTAACGCTGCTAAGGACAATGTGACACAAGTTAGATGACACATCAACTTGTGCAGTGCCCTGAACCACAGCATACCATCCTGCTTACCTTGTATTGCTGTATGTTGACCAGCAAACTTTCTTTGTGCTTGGCGTGAAGGTATCGTTTCTGGCATCTTATTTCCCTGCCAGCTTGTGAGAGCACCGTGTTGATCCTGCAGTCCAAAGTGCAAGGCCCAGCCATGGCTCTGCAAGCAGCAAACACCCGGGCAGCAGGCCGGACGCACCACACCGCTTTCAAGGCAGTAACACGACCGGTTATCTCTCGTAGCTGCAGCGTTAGCGCACGTGCACAGCAGCAGCAGACCGAGCAGGCAGTTGCAGCCTCGTCCACGGAGTACGTGGAAGCAGCTTCCGGGCTCGGCAAACGCGCATTGCTTGCCGCAGCAGCTGCCGCAGTAACAGCAACTACTTCAGGGTGCGTGGCAGAATGCCTGTCGCGTGTGGTGTCGACAGCAGCTGATGAAAGCCCTGGCACTGCTGCTGCTGCATGCTGCTGTGGTGCTGCTTCTGCTTCCATGCCGTGTCTAGTAAACAAACAGCTCTTGTAAACGTGATGTGCTTACTGTGCTGTTGAGCATGCAGAAATGCAGCAGCAGGAGCCAGTATGTCATGTCAACCCACGCCAATGCTCCAAGCGCCAGGAAATCATGCACAGCTCGGCACAGCAGCAAGCAGCGACGTTAATCATAACTGCAGCATATAGTACATCACAACGGTTCTATTTAACCAGATCTTGTCACATTTTTCATTGCTTTGCTGGCTGTGCAGGGCTGTGTTAGCTGCTGATGGCCCTGAGGTGACGCAGAAGGTGTTCTTTGACGTCAGCGTTGGAGGCCAGCCTGCAGGACGCATCGTAATTGGGCTGTTTGGTGAGTGGAAGCAGCAGCAGCAGCAGCAACAGCAGTGACATACAGAGTGGGGCCAGCAGCAGCAGCAGCAGCAGGTCATACCGGGAGTGTGGTCGGACAGCCTGCAGGGCCCAGTGTGATCGGGCTGTTTGGTGAGACGCAGCAGCAGTGACAGCAGCAACAGCAACAGCAGCAGCAGTAGCAGCAGAACCTGCTTCGTCAGAGCAGGTGTTCGTGATCAGTCTGTACATGCAACACCTGAAACTTTGCAGCTCATGTCTGTGCAGGCAGCGAGACCCCAAGGACGACTGCTTGCTCCACTGCCTTAGCAAAACATCTGTGACTGTTCATCCTTTGTCGCAGCAACCGTGATACCCGAACTGCCATCTTGCTTTAATCCCTGCAGGCAACGACACGCCCAAGACTGCCGCCAACTTTGCTGCACTGGCAACCGGTGAAAAGGGCTTTGGCTACAAGGGCGCCACCTTCCACCGCATCATCAAGGACTTCGTCATCCAGGTGGGAAGATGACTGTGAACTATTGCTGCTAGGTGTGAAGTTCACAAGAACGATTTAAGGGAGTGTTGAACGTGGTGAGAAGGGCTTCGGGTACAAGGGCACCGCCTTCCGCCGCATCATCAAGGACTTTGTCATCCAGGTGGGAAGATGAATTATTGATCTCTATGGGACAGTAGCTACTGCTATAGCAGGTGACTGTGAGATTGTTTGCTGCAAAAGGGCTTCCCTCCACTGCAGCATGAAGGGCTTTGTCATGCACGTGATGCGCAGCTGGGAAAGCTGTGTTTTCCTGTTCAGCTGTGAACTTTGCCAGGATGTGAGTGTGTGGCTGTCAACTCTGCTGCTGATTACCACCTCGGCACAGTAAGCTGTGCTAACAGTGGACACCAGTGTGACACGTACCCAAACCCAGGCACAGGCTCATGGCACTGTTGCAGACATGGCATCAGAAGGGACTTACTTTTCAAGCAGCAGGATATTCAGCTGTCTAACTGCTTGCAAACCCTGCTGCTTTTGCTGCTTGCAAATGCAGGGTGGTGACTTTGAGCGAGGCAACGGCACTGGCGGCTACTCCATCTACGGCCGCAAGTTTGCAGGTGGGTGGTCGGCAGCAGCAGCAGCAGCAGCAGCAGCAGCAGCAACAGCAGCAGCAGCAGCGGTGATAACATTGCTTCTGCCAGCAGTACAGCAAAGCAGAAGCAGCTGCAGCTGCAAGTGCGCGTGCAAGCCAGGCCCTGGCCTGTGCGGTTGACTCGCAAATGCAAGTGTCTGCAGCAGGCAGCAGGCCTATGCCTTCCTGAGCAACCAAGGGCAGTTGCCACTGCAGCTGCAGGGAACCGAGCTTCCGCAATGCACACCTGCACTGTATGCATTCTGTGCGATTATGGGAAAGTTCCATGGCCAATCTCAAGCAGCTGCAGGCCAGAACTTCACAGTGTGTGCTTGTAACTTCCTGCCCTGCAGATGAGAACTTCAATGTGAAGCACGCCCCCGGTGTGGTGTCCATGGCCAACGCAGGCCGCAACACCAATGGCAGCCAGTGAGTCGCAGCATGCAACATGCAGCCATCCGTGCCTGTGCTTGCTAAGCCAGCTGCAGGCGCAATCCTTAACCTTCCATGCCAATGCACAGTTGCAACCGATGTGTTGCAATTCACACCTCCTATGTTGTGCTGGATCAGCCTACAGCATTCGTCATACTTTAGCAGCATGAAGTGTTGTCAACTGATCGCCACTGCTCCGCTGTGCTCCTCGCCCCCCCCCCCCCTCCCCCTTGCCCCTTTCCTCGCCTCCCCCTTAGGTTCTTCATCACCACCGCTGACACGCCCTGGCTGGACGGCAAGCACGTGGTCTTCGGGAAAGTGGTGCAGGGCTTGGACGTTGTGGACAAGCTGCAGAACCTGCCGGTGGACAGGTCAGGCCGGCCCGGACAGCGTGTGGCCATCGACGACTGCGGCGTGCTGGCGTGATGATGTCCCGGGAGTGGAAATTGGTGTTGCAGCATTGTTACCGAAGCAGCTGTGTGTAACGTGCTGGGCAGAGGGGCGCCGGGTGCTTACATGCTGGGCCTCTTCCTTCTACGAAACCGTCCCTGGACTGCTGTAGCAGATGACAGCAGCAGCATCCCTGACTCAAAATGATTGTGTTAGTTTTCCTTATCATAGTTCGGCTACCTGCAGCATCGCCCGAAGCTCTGGAACAGTTGGGGCAGCTGGCACACAGGTTACCACATTGGACAAGGTTTTAGCGTCGCTCCTGTCGCACAGTGGCCAGCCTCATGGCTATCGACACCGTACAACCATTTATGTTATGTTCTTTGATATTCGTGCTGGTTTGCGCCTACGCACCTGCGGCCCTGCTAGATCACAGCTGAGCTCTCGTTCCAGCTCGTCGTTCGGAGACAGCCAGTAGCCTTACAAGGCGAAAGTGTTTCAGTCTGCGTATATCGTGTCCCAGACCAACAGTGCATATCTGTAGGGGATCAGCACACGCAACAGCAACAGCACAGGGGCCACGTGCAGGCAGTAGCTGCTCAAGGAGACGGCTGTTTGAACATCTCCGCAGGTACGGAATACTTGAACCAAGTTCAGATATGCAGGGCGATAGCAGGCGGATGGTGCAGCCTTGATGAAGTACCGGTGGTGCCATGTCTGCTACTGCTGCTCTGCTACTGCTGCTGCCGCTGCTGCTGCCACTGCTCCACTGCAATACATACCAACCACCCCTTGCACAGAAGCACGGAATTCCTCACACCATGATTGTATCAAACTGTTCACACAGGAGCGGCTTCAACAAAGCCTCTGCACTACAAAGCAGCTGTAAGGGCTAGGCAGTCATCGCACGCCCGCCCAGTTTGGCATCCCTCCACAGCGTGCATCCCAAACCAAACCTCAGCACTGATTGTCACAGTGACAGCAGCAGCAGCAGCAGCAGCAGCAGCAGCAACAGCAGCAGTAGCGTTTTGCTATGGCTGATGCGCCGCTGCTGGTGGTGCACCAGCTCAAGCGCAGCGTGGGTGGGCGCACCCTGTGGAGCAACATCAGCTTCGAGGTACGGCTGCTACTACAACCATTTGTCAATACAACCCAAGCTCAGGCAGGCATACCAGCAGCAGCACTGATGCTGGGATAGTATAAGCGTGTTAACCCGTGTTCATGAGCTCATGCAGTGCTTAACCAACGGAACAACCATGGAACGTGCAGCGACGCAGCAATGAGACGAAAGGCACGGCACGGCAGCAAGAATAACATCACAGCACCTGCTGTCACCTCTCAACACACCAGTAGCACAAGTGCACACTGCTTCACTTGCTGCTGCTGCTGCTGCTGCTGTCGCCAGGTGTTTCCTGGGGAGATCTGGTTCCTGCGGGGCCCCTCTGGTGTGGGCAAGACGCTGCTGCTGCGAGCTGTGGCCTGCTTGGACCCCCTGGAGGTGAGCCTGGCTGCTGCTGCTGCTGCTGCTGCTGCTGCTGCGTGCTGTGGCCTGCTTGGACCCCCTGGAGGTGAGCCTGGCTGCTGCTGCTGCTGCTGCTGCTGCTGCTGCTGCTGCTGCTGCTGCTGCTGCTGCGTGCTGTGGCCTGCTTGGACCCCCTGGAGGTGAGGCTGGCTGCTGCTGCTGCTGCTGCTGCTGCTGCTGCTGCTGCTGCTGCTGTGCTTTGCTTGGAAACACTTCAAATAAGACCAGCTGCTTGCCGCGGTGTGTTGCCTTGCCTTCCTCCGTGATTCGTTTGCATCGTGCCCTCACACACGTCTGCCGTGCTGCTGTGCTTTCTCTCCGCTGTGTTTTGTTGCCGTGCTTGCAACAACCGATTGTGAATCACACAGGCTGGCTGGCTGAAGCTGTGCGGCCAGTCGCCGTCTGAGGTGGGCATCCCCTGCTGGAGAGCACAGGTGAGGACGCAGCGGGAGCAGCAGCAGCAGCAGCAGCAGCAGCAGCGCAGTGACGGCAGCAGCAGCAGCAGCAACCACCACGTTTTCACGCCGCAGCAGCACTGCATCTAGCACCTTGCCACACTCATTTGCCGCACTCTGCTGCAGGCAACTCCATCCATTTAGACAGCAACAGCAACAATGCACGAAGGTTTTCTTGTCTCGTCGTCTGCGCAGGTCATGTACGTGCACCAGAGCCGTGTGAACTTCAAGGGAACTCCTCAGGAATTCTTGACACTGGCGCAGAGCTTTGCAGCGCAGAAAGGGAGGCCGCGGGGTGACCTGGCGCAGCTAGTAGCAGAGCTGGGGCTTGAGCCTGGGGTGCTGCAGCAGCAGTGGTCGGAGCTGTCGGTGAGCATGAACCAGGAAATGTAACATGTAACCTATAACCATGTACAATAAACATAGCTGTTTGTGTCCGTCGCTGCCTGCTGCTGGTGGCTGGGTTGGGGCTTGACCCTGGGGTGCTGCGGCAGCAGTGGTTGAAGCGGTTGGTGAGCAGCAGGACAATGGTCTCAGACAACAACATATGGTGTTAAACACTGGTGATTGTCTGCTGGTTTCGCCTGCTGCTGCTGCTGCTGCTGCTGCAGCTGCTGCGTGCGTGCTGGGTTGTATCTCACCTGAAGTTTCAGGCATGCATCTCAACATGCTGTCGCTGCTGCTGCTGTTGCTGCTGCTGCTGCTGCTGCTGCTGCTGCTGCTGCTGCTGCTGCAGGGTGGCCAGGCGCAGCGTGTGGCCCTTGCAGTGTCTCTCGCTCTGCAGCCCAAGCTGCTGCTGCTGGATGAGCCCACCAGTGCATGCGACGCAGAGGCGGCCCTCAAGTGAGATGGCTGCTGCTGCTGCTGTTCCATGGGCTGGTGTCTGTTCGGGCAGCTGCATTGACATGGAGCATTTATGCACTCAGCCAGATGCAACCAAAAAGACGTGGGCTGTGTCCGTGCCCCGTAGATTCGATATGCAGAGAAGCATATGAGTGCAGCAAGCATTGGCAAAAGCTCACTGCTGCTGCTGCTGCGGGCTGTGTGCTTATCTGCTTCTCGTGCTTTTCTTTGCACCTCACTTCATGTCCCAGGGTGGAGGCTGTGCTGAAGCGCTGCAGTGCGGCAGTCCTGTGGGTGACACATGACCCCCAGCAGCCGCTGAGGGTGGGGGGGAGGCTGCTGGAACTGCCAGAAGGCAATGCAAGCAGCATACACCCACAGCAGCAGCAGCAGCAGCAGCAGCAGCAGCAGCAGCCAGGAGTGAGTGAGCAGAGTGCGGCAAGCCAAGCAGATGGCAGTGCGCATGGAAAAGATACCGTCACACCACAGGGCAGCAGCAGCAGCAGCAGTCGTGTGGACCTGGCTGCTGCATCAGCTGCTGGGCAGGGCGAGTCAGGCCTGACGGCATAAGCAGGGTAGTGATTCCACTGGCCAGGGGTCATGTCTGCAGAAGTGCCTGAAACTGAACCAACACAATGTCCCATATACCCTTCAACTCCTGGTAAACTCGCAACACAAAATTGGCCTTGATGAGGCGCTGGCAAGCGGTCAAAGTTTGTGCTATTTACGTGCGTCCGCGTTTGACCAAATTTGACCGGGTTACACAGGCTATAAAACCTGAGGGCGTCTGTGGGTGACGCCTGACTCGCAGCAGCCACTGAGGGTGGGGGGACGGCTGCTGGAGCTGCCTGAAGGCACAGCCAGCAGCATACACCCACAGCAGCAGCAGCAGCAGCAGCAGCAGCAGCAGCAGCAGCAGCAGCAGCCAGGACTAAGTGAGCAGAAGGCAGCAAGCCAAGCAGATGGCAGTGTGCATAGAGTACTTGGCACACACGAGGGCAGCAGTCGTGTGGATTTGGCTGCTGCAGCAGCTGCTGGGCAAAGGCCAGTCAGGTCTAACGGCATCGCAGGCCTCTAAGACGACAGCCGCTGGGGGCGGCCCTGCCTGTGCTTGTCGTCCTTGATGACTTGTGAACCCTGATACTGTTATACTCGTCCAAGGTTGTAAGTCCGTTCTTGCATAACCACTTTTGGTTGGTTGGAATTAATGTGGTGGTGTTGATGCTGGCGTGCAGCAGCAATCTGATGGAACGAGCGAAAGCACACTTCGTAACCACCACCAGCGTGTGACTGCAGTTCATCGCGATGCAACCAGGCAAAAGGCCCTGACACGTATTGCTCATCACGACATACATTCTCCATCAGCGGATTTGCTGTTGGCCTACTGCCCCTGTTGGGTCAAACTCGCTGTTGCTGCCTGGCCTGCAGCCATGGGTCATTTGCAGCATGTGTGGGGACCCTGCTTACCCTCGTTTGAAGAATGGGAACGACAGGAAGCAGCAGAGAGCATGTATGCCCGGCTGATGCAGCAGCCTGGGCAGCAGCACCAATCAGGGCAGTCCAGGCAACAGCAGCAGCAGCGACAGCAGCAGGACAGGCAGCAGCTTTTGTTTGCTGCTTGGAACGTGTGTTCCCTCTGGAAGAAGGATCTGCCGCTGCAGCTCACATCAGAGTCTCAGCGGCGCCTGCACTTCCCCACCACCCAATCTGCAGTGCAGCAGGCCAAAGCTGCAGCTGCACAAGCTGCTGCTGCTGCTGCTGCTGCCGGCAGTACAGCAGCTAGCCAGCAGCAGCAGGACCGCTCCGCACCAGCTTACCTGCTGCCTCAGCTGCCGCTAGGTCTGCAGGAGCAGCACCCGCAGTACTAAACTGTGCTGGTGTGGTGCCAAGCAGCAGACACGCTGAGCGGCTTTGTTGGTGACAGCAGCTGGGCGGCAGCTGCTGCTGACAGCAGCAGCAGCAGCAGCAGCAGCGGCAGTACAAATGCTGGTGCCACAGGCCGCAGCGCAGAGCAGCTGAAGTTTCTGTGTGAGTCCATAGGCAGCGCCTGCTGCTGCCAGCCTGACGCATGAGCTGCTGCACGTGCTGCAGCTGCCGCTGCTGCTGCACCAAGCTGCTGCTGTTGCCCTGCAGCAGTCAATCTGTGAGGCACTGCTGCTGCAGCAGGCTGTCACCAGCGCCCTTGCAGCTGTCAAGGAAGTAAGCAGGGGCATCAGCAGCAGGGAGGGTTGTGTGGTGCTAGCCAAGCAAGTGATGCAGTCAGGCTTTGTGGAGCAAGGGGGGCCCGTGATGCAGGACCTTGCTGATATGCTGCAAGA
Organism: Tetradesmus obliquus; assembly: GCA_030272155.1. NCBI lineage: Eukaryota > Viridiplantae > Chlorophyta > Chlorophyceae > Sphaeropleales > Scenedesmaceae > Tetradesmus > Tetradesmus obliquus. The sequence continues at coordinate 4,252,845 of CP126204.1, forward strand.
AGCGGCCAGCAGCAGCAGCAGCAGCAGCAGCAGCACCAGCAGGAGCAGCAGCAGCAGCAGCAGCAGCAGCATGGGTATGCTGGCCGTTCATTTGCCAGGTTGGTACCAGTGGCTTGCGAGGAAGTGGCCAGGTGAGTGCCAGCTGGGATATGAATGTTGTTGTTTCTGTTTAGCTGTTGATCTGCCGTTGATCACTTGCAAACACATGTTGGGCTAGTCACTGCTGGGGAAAAGTGCCTGGGGCTTGTTGGTCACAGAATGACGCCATGGCAGCATGTCAGCACGCAGCACCTGCAATGGCATAACTGCAGAAGCAAGCAATGCCTGTGGGTCACGAGTACATTCCATGATCAGCCCCCTGTTCTCATAGCAAACTGTTTGACGTATAACCATCATCTTACAAACCAAAACAAAAAGCACGCGGCGTTAATAATGATGCATGTTGATTGCAAGCCGTCTGCTGAGCACCGAGTGCTGCCTGCAATGCACCTGCACAGGTACCCTGCTGGCATCAGCAGCAGCAGGCCCGCTGGCACTGCCAGCAGCCGAACTGTCCCTTGCTCTGGCAGCAGCAGCTGGCGACTGCCCCAGCTCCGCTGCTGCTACCATGCCAGCCCAGCTGATCACCCTCAGCATATGCACAGCACACAGGCTGATACAGCAGGCAGCAGCTGTGCCAGCAGCGTGCAGGCCGCTGCAGCTCCTGCATGGCTGCTCTGCGTACATGCAGCTGCTGCAGCTGGCGCTGGCAGCGGCGCTGTATGCTGAGCACGCAGGCAGCGCCTGCAGCAGCAGCAGCAGCAGCACAGGGCAGCAGCAGCAGCAGCAGCAGCAGCAGTTGCTGCTGCTCAGTGACCTGTGCGAGGTGCTAGGTGTGTCGTTGCAGCTGTTGCAGACTGCAGCACTCACACTTCCAGCAGCTGAGGATCTGATGCCTAACTTGCTGCAGCAGCTGCACGCATCCGTGCGCATCTACTGCAAGACGGTGTTGCAATCTGGGCAGGATCTCAGCAGCGTTCCGCCCTACCTACTGCGGTTCCTGCCAGGCCACAGGCTGCTGCCGGCACTACTGCTGAGCTGCTGCGGCAGCAGCAGCAGCAGGGATGAGGCGGCTGGGTGCTTGCAGCCGTGGCAGCAGCAGGCATGGGAGGTTGCTGATCAATCGATGAAGCTGTGGCCGCTGCTGCTGCAGCAGCAGCAGCAGGAGCAGCAGCAGGAAGCAGGTGTGGCTCCAGGCAGCAGCAGCGCCAGCAGCAGCAGCCTACCAGTTGCTGCAGTGCTACATGCCGTAGCACAGCAAGTGCGGCACCTTGGTAGCAACAGCAGTGACAGCAGCAGCCACTTGGCAAGCATTGCATGGGATATGCTGCAGGGGCTCAGTCTACTGGACACCTCAGCCATGGCTGATGCAGCAGCAGTAGCAGCAGCCTGGGCGCCGTGTGTGCAGCCCATAGCAGCTTTCATTGAGCAGCAAGTGCGGTCAGCAGCTGCTGAAGTGCTCGCTCAGCATGCACCAGGGGCAGGGCGGGATGCATCCCGCTGGCTGCCTTCACCTCCCTCTATTCCAAATACAGATCTGCATTGGATATGATGCTGCGGCTTGTCGCTGCATGCTGCTGCTGCACAGCTGAGGCTGCTGGGCAGCGGCAGCTGTTCAGCCTTGCAGCAAGCCTAGCAAAGATGCTGCTGGTGGTGCAGCAGCAGCTGACGCAGCAACACACAGGGGGCTCTGATGCAAGCGATGATGACACGGGTGATTGGCAGCTTGTGGCTGCTATGGTGCAGTTATTGGCAACTCATTTGCTGCCGCTATTGGCACGCATGACATGAGACTGCACATTGTGACAGATGCTAGCAGTCAAGCTGACGGCACAGGCGCATCTGGTGCAGGTGGTGTTCTGAGCTTGCTGCGGCAGCGTGAGGCAGCAAGAGAGGTCACCGGCTGTTTGCAGCTGCTGCAAGCGCTGAAGGATGCAGCAGCAAAGCTTGAGCAGGCGATGCAGATCTATACGTCTGCATCAGCAGCAGCCACCTCGGCGGCAGCGAACCAGCCAGCAGCAGCAGTAGTGGCGCTGCGAGCAAAGCGCGCAGCAGTTCTGCTGAGCCGCCTGCAAGCGGATGTGATGCCGCAGTTGGCTGCTGCTGAGCAGCTCTGCAGCCTGGCCAGGCAGCAAGCAGCAGTGTGCAGGGCCCTAGCCACACCCCCACACGAGATGCTCAGAAGCATACATGACCCCAGTAACAGCGGCAGACAGCAGCTCTGGAGGCAGCAGGTTGCAGCAGCAGCAGACCCTGCCGCAAGACAGTTGCTGAGTGCTGACACCGCAACAGGGGTCTGGCAGGTGCTGAAGAGCAGCAGCATTGTGCAGCAGCTGCCGGCCCACCTGCAAGGGCCCACCTGCAAGGGCTGGCAGACTCCACCTGCTGGCAGCTACCGCACGGCTGGTGCTGCAACAACTTGCCAAGCTGTAGCAACATGCGAGGTGATGGTGAGCTGCAGCTGGTGTCAAAGCGCAGCAGCATATGCGGCGGCTGTGGCCAGGACTGCCTGCATGCCGCCGCCTACTGCAGCAGGGCGTGCAGGGAGCAGCACTGGCCGCTGCACAAGCAGGCCTGCCACCGCATGCACAAGCAAGCTGCAGAGCAAGCAGTAGCAGCTGATGATGGTGACGGCACTGCTGCCAGTGGCAGGGGCCGCTGCTGTGTGGCGTGCGGGACTAGCAGCAACAAGCTTCACAAGTGCAGCCGCTGCAGGCAGGTGGCCTACTGCGGGCGGCAGTGCCAGGCGGATGATTGGCCGCGCCACAAGCAGGCATGCAACAACAGCAGCAGCAGGTCCTAGGTGCCATTGCAGATGGTACCTATAGAACCGGTAGCAGATCTTTGGTAGCTATGGCTTTACTTGGCAACACTGGCATTTTGACGATTATGGGGTTGTTTCATCAGCTGACGCATAGCACCTCGTGTTGCACCTGTGCATAGCAGTTTAGTAGCCTCCTACAAACGTCACAGTTTGGGCTCAAATTACGAAAGTGAGCATAACGACTCGTAAGTTTGCAAAGTTTGCAGGAACAACCCTACTCTAAGCACAGTGGCGCTCCTGGTAGGTCAAACGAAACTTGGTTTTAGAACTGGTGCACAGGCTGGAGCCAAGTGGCGCCCGTCATGTATCAATCCAAAATTGATCTACATCTAGGACTCCTCAGCTGTGGCTTTTTAAAGCTCCAAACTCTTGTAAACATATGTGCAGACCTCCAAACCAGAACGTGACAGCGCTGTGCTAGCTGATGCGCAGCGGCGCTCCTGGTATACCAGGAGATAGCACTGGCCGGAGCCAAGTAACGCGCGTCTTACAAACGTCAACATTGGTGTACATCTGAGATGGCTCAGCTGTGGATTTCCACAGCTTCACACAGTAATTACGTACGGCCCTCCTGAACTCAAAATTCATATTTGCTGGCTCACACTCTCGGCAAGCAAACACCAGGCTGTAGCAAAAAGGTGGCTATAAGACCAATGTATACCATACACTTCAAATACAGCCAAGAAACGGGCCACTTCTGCAGTTGCTGCAAACAGAACTCGGTGACGGTGGCAATTGCGGCACTGCACGCAAGGTCAGAACGCCCACCGCAGCGCCTCAGTGACATGCAGCGCTATGCCCGCACCCTGCTGCTGCTGCTGCTGGCAGCAGTCTCCTGCACTGTTTGCCAGTAGATCTTCTGCAGTTGCCCGGCTGCTCAGTAGGCGCTGCTGGTACTGCTGCACTGCAGCAGCCACCAGGGAGCCACACCTCGCAGTGACACTGTGGCCAGCCGGTGACTCCAAACTTGACCTTGAACTTGACCCTGCACTTGGCCTTGAACTTGATTGTGAAGATGGTGGCGGAAAAGTCAGTCCGCTGATGACTGCCTTGCTGCTGCTGCTGTTGCTGCCAGGTGCACCAGCGGCTGTGGCAGCATTTGCTGTGAAAGGGAGCAGCAGCTGCTGGGGATGCTGCGCCGCAAGCACTGCTTCCGCTTCTGCTGCTGCTGCTGCTGCTGCCGGTTGTTGTGCGCAACTGAAGGGGCTGACAGCAGCAGGTGCAGCGTGTGCAAAGACCTGCAGCCTGTTTTGCTCCAGCTTTGAATGCTGCTGCTGCTGCTGCTGCTGTTGGGGCTCTTTCGCATGCACTCGCTGTCCCACGTGTGCCGGGTCCCTGCTAGTGGAAACTGGCTGCTGCTGTTGTTGTTGTTGCTGCTGCTGTTGCTGCTGCTCCTTGCTGCTAGGTGCAGCTGCTTCTGACCTTGGGCTAGGAGTTGCCACACCAAGCGACACTGCAGTAGGCACTGCGTCATCACCGGTCCCCTCTACCGATCTGGACCTATCACTGTTGCTGCTGCTGCTGCTGCTGCTGCTGCTGTGCCCAGTGCTGCGTGTCGCATCGCCTGCTGCGTGCTCCTTCTTGATCAGCTCGATCTCCACAGATCTGAGCCACTCAAACATTGGACGGCTCGTCCAAGGTTTTCCAAACAGCCCACCAGGCGCAGCCGCCCACCCCAGGTGGCCCCCGGTGGGTGTTACAACTAAAACACAATTAGGGTTTGCGGCTAGGGCTGTGTAGGGTATTGCGGCGGCTGGCGCGATGGGGTCGTCAGCTGCCTGGATGCACAGCAGCGGGATGGTGACACCTGGGATGCGGGTGCTGCTGCTGCTGCCGGCGTAATAGGCATCCACATCGGGCCAACCTGCACAAGGCAATAAACAGCCGCAGCAGATTGATACAAAACATCTTGTGCTGCAGGTGATGCTTCTGCACAGTATGTGCAAGGTGGTGATAATTTGCAAGCAAACGACAACACGCTCTTGCAGCTGTGTTCGCTATCCACTGCAGCTGTGCAGAGCCGTCACCTTTCAGCCAGCAGTCACATGCCATGTGGCCACACACCCCAACATAACAGCTTAAGTTACTGTGATCAATGCACACTAGACAGTTCTGTCTCTCACCACAGCTATGCACTGTGATGGCCTCACCAACCGTGCTCAAAGCATGCCACGTAGTTGCACGCAATGAAACAAAAGCATGTTGTACTTCTTGTTTCTTGGCCTGCTCCTCACCGAAGCTGTGCACGGTGATGGCCTCGTCAAACTCCCGGATGCTTTTCACCCGCTTGATGGCGTCAGGCAGCGCAGCGCCAGCCGGGCCGCGCCAGTTGCGCCAAACTGCGGAATGCTTGGCCACGATGCGGCGCATGCTGGCTGTCAAGCTGGCATTGTAGATGCGGTTGAAGCCCTGTTATATTTGGCAGCAGCAGTAGAGCAGCAGCAGCAGCAGCAGCGCCTAGGCTATATGCTGGTTGTGAAGTTGGACTCCATATGCGACTGACTTGGTCGCATGTACAGGCGATAGCAGCTGCAGCACTGGTGGGGGAAGGTGGGTAGTGCTCTGCCAAGGTTATGATTTTGCGGATATTTGTGCACACAGCAGCGATGCAGCATGATGACAACTGGCCATCTAGTACCGCCCACTTTGTTCATGTGCCTGTCGCTGACCACTAGGTCAAAATCTTTGTCATGGCTGATCAACAAGAACAGATGCATGAATCACCAGTCAGCAGTGCAGCATGAAGACATTCAATGCACCAACCCACCTTGTTGATGTGCTGGTTGCTGACCACCAGGTCAAAGGGGTTGCCCAGGCTCAGCGCAGCAGCAATGGGCACGGCCTCGCCCTGCGGCAGCAGAAGCATTGCAGCGGCGGCAGCAGCAGCAGCAGCAGCAGCAGCATTGCAGCTGCAGCAAAGCGTTGCATCGTGTTGGCTTGTCACTGTTGTGCCCTAATGTCCTCATCAAACAGTGTTCCTCCACATGCCGCTGCCGCCGCTGCTGCAGCTGCTTGCCACCATGGATGGGCAGCTGCTGTCAGCCTGCTGAAATCTTTGAACAGCTGCTGCTGTTGCTGCTCAGCTGTTGCACGCTGCACGACAGCGTTGCTGCTGCTGCTGCTGCATCCCACCCCTCCCTCACCTCCTCAGCCAGGTAGTTGATGAGGATGTTGCCGCCCAGGGACCAGCCGGCAGCAAACAGCAGGCAGCCCAGGTAGCGCTGCACCACATGCGACACCACCTGCGAAAGACATGCAATGCATTTAACCTGCAGCATGTCTTCCACCTGCTGCTGCTCCAAGTTACAGCCAGTGTGGTGTGCTTTTGAAGGCATGTGCAGCCAAAGGCACTGCTGCTGCTGCTGCTGCTGCTCCTGCTGCTGCTGCTGCTGCTGCTGCTGCTGCTGCTGCTGCTGGTTGTTAGCATAGGTAAGTAGCGCCAAGTGAGCACAACTGCACATGTGCACGTCACTGGTGCTGCTGCTCTGCAACCATGCCTGCTGCTGCGGCTGCTGCGGCTGCGCACCTGGCGCATGTCTTCCGTGTACGATGCCGAGTAGAACTGTGGCGTCAGCACTGGGCTGTCAGAGGTGCCTCTGCTGTTGACCACCACTGCCCGCATGCCTGCGCACACAAAATGGCGAACAGTATGTTGAAGAGGCTACTGCCGCTACAGATAGATGGACACAGGGCCGTTCGGTGTGCTTCTGCTGTTGAACACAACTGCCGGCATGCCTGCGCAATACAGGGACAGCAGCCCGAAAATCAATAGGCTACAGCCACAGCAAAGCGTACAGGTCAATAGTCATCTGGCAACAGCCATTGCACAAATGTAGCTTTTCGTAATCAAGTAACCCAAGCTGTGCTATTGCACACAGCTGCGCGCCGCGCTGCCGCCACTGCCTGCTGGATGTATGGCTCAGTGCTGCCCTTGACTGTTCACAGGACAAGCGCTTGCCACAAGCAATTCATATACCTCAGATGTAATATCAGACACACCTGCACGCCGTGCTGCTGCCACTGCCTGCTGGATGTATGGCTCAGTGCTTCCACTGGTGAGGCCAGGCAGGATGAGGAAGAGCGGGGCGTCATGCGGCAGCCCACCCTGCAGGCCAGCAGCAGCAGCAGCAGCAGCAGCAGGCAGAGGGAGTCCCAACAGATGCGCGGTGTTGTACAGCATCTTACTCTGCAGGACAGTTACCAGAGGACAACTTGGTTGCAGGGCGCCGAAGCAGCTGTTGCTGGCTGCAGCCTTGCATGCAGGTCTGTGTGCTGAGCTGAAAGGTAGCAGCAAGATGAGCATGAAGGACACAATTTTTACATGTTGATGCAGGCATGCACTTCATATTCCTTCTGCATGCTGCTGCTGCTGCTGCTGCTGCTGCGGCTGCGGCTGCTGCTGCTGCTTTTACTGCTGCTGCTGGCTGTAGCATTGCTACAGTAGCAATTGTGCGACACTATGCCAGCTGCTCACCAAGCCGTCCTCTCCCTGCTCCCAGTCCAGTGCTACAGCTCCTCCACATTCCAACAGCAGTATCTCCCGCTTGTATGACACCCCTGGGCTTCGAGCCAGCTTTGCTCTTAGGATCGTCTCTACATGACCCTGCCCTAGTGTCAAAAACTTGCAGCTGCGGTATACTGCCTGCAGGCTAGGGCATCGCGACACAACTGCTGTGTTGAAGTCTGTGTTGGCGAAGAGCAGCTTCGGCCTGCTGCTCTTTCGCCAGGCATCCCACTGTGCATACAGCCAGACAGCAATCGGCACCAGGCCCAGCAGAGACACTAGATACATGTTGGAGACAAACGTGAAGGTTTCAAACAGACGACGGTAATTGCAGGTTTGAAACAGGCATTCCAGTGGTTGCCTGATGCGAGCTGATCACGAACATTCAAAGTTTCGAGGCCCGGAGCTGTATTTGCCGGTCGCAAACAACATGCATGTGCATCAAACATCAAGTACGGCAGTTTTTATCAGGCTTCGCGAGTGTAACCAAGCATCAAGTAACTGTAGTAAGCCGGGAAGACCAGGTGTGGGACTGCTTGCACTGATGTCTCTGCTGTTCCTAAAGTATCACATCTATGCTTTAAAAGCGCTGACATGCACGACCAGCGACTGTGTGTAGTTGCGATTCACCAGCATGCTGCCACGCGGCAGTACGTAGTAGTATGCTACTGCTGGGCAGTGCCCAGTCACTGGCTGACCACAAATCAGCGCAGTGGTAAAATGACCTGCCGTAATTCATGCTTTGTAGCATGTTTTATGAAAATTAAGATTCCGTACGTCACTACACGACTCACCCAGGACGCGCGCATGCCACTGCAGCTGCAGTGCCAGCGGGCAGCTGCCCAGCTGCATGCAGCTGGCAGCCGTCCGGTCCGGGCCCGCTGCATGGCATCATGGCAGCATCTCAGTGCGCACAGTGAAGTGCATGCTTACGGGTGCGCAGTGGATATGCAGGTCAGCACAGTAAGCTGCAGTTGCTATGGCTTAAATGGTAACATGATGATGAGTAAGCTGCAGCCTTCAAACGACTTCTGGCTTGATGGCCAAACAGTTACTGAGTAGTACCTGACCGCCTCCGAGGCCGAGGTGAGTCACAGCATCCGATGCTGTCGATGATTGACATGACGGCCTCACAGCATCGTGATGGATGATGAGGCTGCACCACGTGGTGGCGTGCACGCCATGCCAGCTGAGCAAACATGCACTTGTCGCCAGTGAGTCCGACAGAAGCACTGGCTTTATTCTGCTGCAAGGTGCAGCATCAAGCCGACGTGGCAGAGCCACAGCAGCACAGTGAAGCCGTCAGTGGGCATTGGGTTGAAACTGTATGTTTTCAAGGTGATGCCAGCATGTTGCAGGCCACTGTGCATGCAGCACGCCTGGCAGCACTGTTACATTGGTTCGGTGCTTGACAGTTTGTGTACCGCTTGTGCGCCGCGTCGTTTAAGCAAACGTGCAGTGTATGGTCTTGTTGTACTGTGTAGCTTTGCAACCCTTCGTCGTCAACCACCAGTGCAACCCTTCTGAAGAAATGACCAGAGCTGCATAGGCTGTCTCAAGTGTCACACGCCCTGCACAGGGCAGCATGCTGCTAGCATATTCTTGCGTGCATGCCATGCAGTGCTTTGCTGCTCCCGAAGCAAATGGCATTTGCAGGTGGGCAATACGCTACCCAGCCAGATGGAAAAATCGAGACCTGGGTCCTACACCACAACTCTCCCTTTACACCAATCTCACTGTTAACACCGCAGCGTGAGGCTTCAGCACTTGGAAATCCAGAAAGCGACCAACAGTAACCTACCAAAAAGGTTGACACCCGGACACTGATCCTGAGGTCCTTCTGTCCTGTCAGACTATTGCTCAAGTTATTGATGATGCTGATGAGTTTTTCTCTGCGATTTCTTCTGACGGTTTGGATGATGATGAGTTGTTCTTCGATGTTTCCTCCCCCTATGAGCCTCTCGTTGGCTCCTGACTGGGGTTCCCACTCCTCGTTGAGTGGAGCATGTAATGTAATGTAATGTTGAAACGGGTTTCAAGGGCCAGCTAGACTTTGTACTGCCAGGCAGTGCTAGTGGCACTTCAGAGCAGGCACACAGCACCATGAAACATGAACAGCTGTGCCAAAATGCGGCTCAGCACCGCAAGCCCAGTGTTGCCTGCTTCAACGAGGTGCACATGTGTACACTGCAGTGCACACACTTCACTGTATAAGACAGTTCATTAACTGCTATTGCGTGACAACCATACGCTGCATCTCCTGCTGCTTGTCATGACACTGATCAGATGACACGCGGCGCCTCAAGTGTCACTAAAAACAGCGCCTCAAGTGTCACCACAAACAGCGCCTTAAGTGTCACTACAAACAGCGCCTCAAGTGTCACTACAAACAGCGCCTCAAGTGTCAGTATGAACAGCGCCTCAAGTGTCACTACAAACAGCGCCTCAAGTGTCACTAAACAGCGCCTCAAGTGCAATCACAAACAGCGCCTCAAGTGTCACTACAAACAGCGCCTCAAGTGTCACTAAACAGCACCTCAAGTGCAACTACAAACAGCGCCTCAATTGTCACTTTAAAAAGCGCCTCAGGTGTCACTACAAACACGCAGGGGCTTTCTGCTGCCCAGCCATCCTGCTGTTGTTCTCATACAGCAGGATCATTGGGTTACGCACCTCCCATGATGAGCTGTGCATTGCATCAATCACCAGATAATCAGCAGCAGTAGTTCAACTACAACTACTGGCATGGGTGGCAAAACAGTTGTTACTAACAACTGCTTTGCCATCCATGCTGCTGAGCAACATCAGCAGCTCAACGTACTCCTCTCGCAACAGTTCGAAGTGCATACAATGCCAACACCTCCAACATTGGCACGGCATGCTCAAACCGCCCAAACATTCTGCGAGCGCTCGCTCATCAAGCAAAGGCACAGCAGAGTTGCTTCTGGCAATATTGCTGCGGCACAAAGCAACACAAAGCAACACGACGGTATCCTTACCAATCACATTGCAGGTGGCCCACTATCCTAGTGCATGATGCATGCTCGCCAGAGGCCAACAACCGTTGTGACGACAACACTTTTGCGCTTCATACACCGTCCTCAACAATCTCTGGGCAGCCTGTTGCTGCGCAGTAGAAAACAGATTGGCAATGCGTGGCAACGCGTCTGCAGATCAGGTATATGAGAAGTGCCACGCTGTTGGGAAAGCAGTAGCGTGGCGACGGCTGGTGCCGCACGCTGTTCTGAGTGCAGCAACGCCATACGTAATCTGCCGCAGGCGATGCCTGCTGCCATTGGCAGTGGCAAAAATGCCAAACCTCCGAGACGGAAACTATCACAAGGCCCTGCAACAAAACGTGGCATGCTACAGCATGGTGCAACATGCTTTTTGTATGCGTGTTGCACCAAACCGCTTGCCACGTGCATGCATATGACGATACAATCAACAATGCAAACTGCTCCCGTGTGGTGCTGTCACAGTTGTTTTGTGAAATGACATCTATGCATTGTGCTATTGTTGCTAACCATGCATTGCACTGTCAAGGTGTGCATGCTCATGATGCTGCTGCAGTGCGTTGCCCACTGCAGGTTGTCCATTTCAGCACACTACATGCAAGCAGAGTTAACTGATAAGTGCAGCAAAGCAGGCCCTGATTATAACCAGGCATCTTAACTCACTCTCAACACAATGAATCCGGGACCCTCTGACTGCAGCAATGCAACGCTGACTATACATATACAAGCACAACATGCGCAACTCAACACCTTCAAAGATGAGTGAGAACCATGTCGAGTGAAAGCCCAAGTGAGGAGCCAAGAAACAGCTCGTGCAGTTGCAGACTCTGAGCCACACAGCGGCACCGAAATAGCAAACACAACATGGCAAGTATGTCAAAAGCAGACCAGCATCGACATCCAGCAACTTCTATGCAGACGTGCTCCGCAGTATCCTCTGATGCAGCTGCAAACAGCTTGCTGCAGGCGCCTGTTGCCGCTGACAGTGCGTAAATGGTGTAATTTAAAACTGTGACCAGCAGCCCGTCACGTGTCACTCCATCTCAACCAGGTGACAGCGTACTAAATCCAAACATGCCGTGCATGGAGTGTTTTTACGACAGCCTCCACGACATACCACATTTCACCCCGCAGCAGCCGCGGCAGCAGCAGCAGCAGTAGCAGCTGGCTGCGGTCTGCACCAGGACTCTGTGGTTCTCACATCACTGGCATGATAGGCGAGTCCCTGAGGATCTGAAGTGGGCCATATCTGCAGGTAGCAGGGTCGCATCCCCTCTGGACACGAATGTAGCCCTGCAGCAAGATAGGCAGACAGAGCAGTGTAAGAAGTGGCGCGAAACTGTAGTGCTGATGACACTCGCCTCAGCTCAGTTGTCTGAGTTGGATTAAAAGAGCTCTAGGCTCCTGATCGGGTTTCTTGCTTTGATGTGTGGGCCTTGCAATTGCCACGTGCAGGGTCAGAGATCCAATGTCACTGGAACTTAGAGACAGGGTGGTACGCTACAGTGTGGTACAATCACATGTGCCTTGGCTGTCCAGCATTCAACCTGCTTTACACAGTATACTCTAGCACGTGCCGCTAGTCATAGTGTCATACGTACCGCTAGTCATTGTGGTGCATTGTGCTGCGCTGGGCTGACTGGCTGTGCCGCGCTGTGCTTGACAGTGCTAGCGCGCTGTGCTGTGCTGTACTGTGTTGTGTTGTGCTGCAGCAGCTGTCAGATTGCTACCAAGCTGAATGCAGCAAGCACAGCAAATTTCTGCCCGAGCATGCGACACAGTTACTACCGCATCAGCTACTTACGCCCTCGTTGCCCCAGTCGGATCCCCAGGAGTTCTTGATGCGGAAGTACTTGATACCAGCATCGACACCAGTAGTGCCGGTGCCGTAGCCAACCACGGTGACAGCGTCTGCAGCGAGCAGAAACCATGTGCCTGACTCAGGCTTGGCAGTACAGTTTCAACTGCAAGCACGTTTCACGAGGCATTTGAACAACTCAGTCTTGAGTCAAAGGTTGACAACGAAGCGTGTTGGCCACATTCAAATGGTCACATATAAAACACATGCAGCAGCCATGAACACTGTCGTTGACGCAGCTATGCACTGCATGCCAAACTACACCGTACAGCCGTCAAGGTATAGCATGTGCATACACCTTTGAAGTTTTTGCAGACAGTTCAGCTGCATACTTCAACCAGCCACGGAGTGCAGACCCCAATCAGCAGCCAACGCGATGCTCAGAACGGCTGCTGCTGCAACTGGAGGCCTGGGTTGTGCAAGAAGTGCAGCCACTGCAGGGCCTGAAGCGGCCCTCACGGTCGTTGTAGTAGCCTGTGTTGCAATCCTGGCTGCATGGAATGATGCCATCCGCGTAGCTGCCGAAAACATTCGAATAGACGCCAATCTGCACTGGCGCAAGGCTCAATGCCCGCTCCAGGTCCAAGTTGGTCCTAGGCACAGCCGCCCACTTGAGCTGCATTGTGTCCCTGGTGTAGCTGCGGCCGGCGTCAGCGGGGCAGAGGCCTTCGTCAATTCCGTTGTAAGGGAATGCTGTGTACGTGCCAAACACGTCTTGGAAGGCTTGGCCCCGGCAGCTAGCTGACGAGAAGTATGTTCCTAAAGCGGCGCCATTGCATCCATCACCGGCTGCGTGTGGGCAGGAGCGCGGACATACATCAACAAGGAATCAGATGTGATAGCGGTGTCTTGCGTTGACAGCCCCTATCAACAGTAGCGTCTACTGTTGTTGCATGTGGCACTGCATAGCAGCCAGCTCTGCAAACCGATTGCTGGTGCGCAGCGAAAGAGTCACCAGTAAACTCGGGTGTTGTGAGGCGGGCGTCCACTGGCGGTGCTGGCCGCCGACAAAGATGATGTGGAAGTTGTATGATTTGTAATGACAGGCGTCAGTGATGACAAGCATGTCCTTTACTGATAAGTTCTGGCTCGCAGCATGTAAGATGTCAAACGCTGCCTTTGCAACGCAACGGAGATGTGCGTATGACGGCTGCTGCTGCATCTTCGGCCCAGGCAGCACTCACGCACGCACTCCATCAGGTCATCTTCGGACAGCGCTGCGAACGCTCCCATGCGCTTGTACATCACAAACTCAGTGACGACCGTGGTTGCAAACGCAACGCACGAGCCACAGTGCCCTTGGTCCTTCACAGGCCCGACGCCTTTTCCCTCCCAGTCGACGGACGACAGCGGCACCACTTTACTCATGGACTTCGGGTACTTCACATACCCAGAGTTGCTAGTGCACATGGTCGAAGGTGGGCCGGGCTTGCCGGCGGGTGCAGCGCGGCGACTGCGGCGGCTGAGAACCTCGAATTGGTGCGGCTCGTGCAGCAGCCCTGTCTTGAACAGTGCCGCGAAGTCGTCCTCGCACAGGTGGGAGTGCTTGTTGATGCCATACGCTACCGCAAAATAACCGGATGCCTCGGTTGCTTTGTTCAGCTTGTCGGATGCGCGCAATGCGGCTTTGAAGCATTGCTTGAAGACGGCGATGCGCTCTGATTCTGACTTGTGCTTGGTGTTGGGTCCAGCAATCAGGTTGAGTACGCTGCCGCCTCCAAACTCCAGCACATAGTCAGACCATGCTGCTTCCTCGTCACCAAGAGCCTTGGCAAGCTTATCTTTTGCAGCCTTCACGCCATCCTCTGCAGCAGCAGCAGCAGCAGTTGTCAGCAGCAGCAGCAGCAGTTTGTATCTGCAGCAGCAACAGTTAGTATCAGCAGCAGCAGCAGTTCGTATCTGCAGCAGCAACAGTTCGTATCAGCAGCAACAGCAGTTGTATCAGCAGCAGCAGCAGTTTGTATCAGCAACAGCGGCAGCGGCAGCGGCAGCGGCAGCGGCAGCGGCAGCGGCAGCGGCAGCGGCAGCGGCAGCGGCACTGACATGCTCACACATAAATCCGCGACGCGCTGCCGCAGCAAACGAAGGAACCACCACAAACAGCATAGCTGCTGTGAATTCAGGGACAGCATGATGGCAGCAAGGAAATGTACAGGCACAAGACCAGCACAGCCGAACTCAAACCCTGCAAAGAAACGACTGCTGTGACAGCACGGCACCGGCGAACCAGACCACCGCAAAAAGCCACGCTTTAGATGAGCGCACGCAAGTGATACGCCCCGCTTGTGCCCTAGGGCGCAAGTGGACGGGTAGAGGGTGTGGAGCTCAGGGGCTGTCAAGGGCGCAAGTGGACGGGTAGAGGGTGTGGAGCTCAGGGGCGCCGCCCCTGGCCACACACACACCCTTCGCCTTAACTTACCCAGGAGCTGCAGAGCTGCCTGGGTAGTCACTCACTCACGCACAGCCCCTACTGGGGCTGCCCCACCTGCAGGCTGCCCAGGGCTGGCCACACTGAGTTTGTTTCGCTGTCACACATGCATGTGTGCTGTACAGCGGCTTCAGCATATTCTGAACAGACTGTTGGTGCTCAGGGGTGACTTTCGCCGTTTCTCTATGCCGTTCAATGCCTTTTTGACATATGTAGCTGCCAAGGTGCCTCTTGGAATGGTAATCAGTACTGCTTGCTGGGCCAGTTACCGTTACTGCCTGGCCAGGCTGAACACTGTGCTCACCTGGCTTTGCCTGGTTGGTCGCAAGCACCGCGACCAAGATGCAGGCGACCAAAAGCAGTCTGTGTGACATGTGGAGAATTCGAAACAGCTTGAGAGCCTGCAGGCCGGCGGTGGCGTGTCGCAGCCAGTTGCGTTCTGGGTGAACAGTTGGGGCGTAATCACATCGACGCATGCAGCAGACATTTAGTCACCAAGCTACCCAATTATGCATATATAGCACTGTTCTTGTTGAAGGAGTTCGGTAGCTGTCGCGCTTATGGCTTGATGTCGGAAAGTTGCCGTGCCGGGCTGTTCGAGGGAAAGGGGCAGCAGACCGCTGTTGCGTTAAATATCATCGTCAATAGTTCTAAAAACTAATCAATGTTAATAGCTTACCCCTAAATTTGCACTCGTAACTATGACGCTCAGGAAGCAAGTTGGAGAGGAAGTACTGCAATCCTACAGGCTGTTGAGAGCAGATTGGTTGGAAAACTTATGTATCAGCCGTTGATGTCCGAGTACATTCACTAGCTTGGAAGAGCTTGCCATTTCCATAAGCAGCGCTGTCAGTAACAACAGCTGTTCATCTGTCACTGTGCAAAAGCTGAGTCAGAGGCAGTGAACAGCTCTTTGTCCAGCAATGCAGGGGCAAAACTGCAGCTGGTGCAAGGGCCTTGCCAGCTTCCAGTACTATGTAGACATCAGCACTTTAACCTCTGACAAGTTGACGAGCAGTCTACACTAGGCTATTGAAAAAAGCGCATTGATGCCAGCGTCACTGACCGTGCACAGCGCCGCATCTGACTGTCAGCCATCTGGCCCTCAGTAACCTTCACGCACCAAGTGGCACGTTGCATCAAAAGTTAGCCTCAGCAGCCGCTGCAGCTGAGACTCGCATACCGTGTCACATGTGTGACACTGCCGGTGACCACGGTTTGCCACACAAAACAAAGCACTAGACGTATGAATAAACCAGCTGACAGCTAACAGAGTCATCAATGGCAGGTTCAGCACAAATACATTCAGCTTAACGCTGTTCACTGCTCTTTCGCAGTCACAAAGATTCTTGACAGGCATGCACGGGTGCCAAGAAGCTGCCTGTGCCTCACGAAGCTGCGCAGCCTGCCTGTCTACAGTCTAGCACATGTGCAAACTTGAAACCACCTAAAGAATCTTAGCAATTGCTGCAGTGAGAAATCAAAATATATAAAATCCAGCAAGCCAGATGTCAGCTCTCAGCATGCACTGGCCGTAGCGTAGTGCCTTGCCTGTGCCACAGAGTGTAGTGGCTGCTCCAAGATCAGACACAACGTGGCAAACATATACACACTGCACGTTACCAGCCAAGGCTTTAATAAGCAGGGATAGCTTGACAGCAGGCGACCTCAGCAGTGGTCGCTGGTGAACGTGCGCTCACTCGCATTGCTAGGGAACCCCGTCGCAACCCCGCCCGCAATGCTGCTGCTGGACGCATTGCTGTGCCGGGCCCGCCTGAAGTGCAAGTTCTCAGCGCTGCCACCTGGGCTCATGCTGCCTCCTGAGCTGCTGCCGCTGAACCTCCGCTGCGCATCCCGGATGATCTGCGTCAGCGGCCCCCGCGTGTGCTGCGCCAGCGCTGACACAGACGCCCCAATGAAGCCGCCGCTGCCGCTGCCGCCGCTGCTGCCGTTGCTAGCGCGGCTGCGGGCGCTTCCTGGCGTCCCCAACTCGCCCCTGCCCAGGTTTGATAGCACGCCGTCACAACCCAGGCCAATTGAGTCGTGCTTCTTGGCGTCGTAGGAGTTCCGAGACGTGCGGATGCGCGCCAGCGGCAGCGGCGCCAGGTTTGAGATGGTGAAGGTTTTGGGGTTGTAGATGCCGGTGCGCACCAGCTTCTGGAAGCGCAACTCGAGTGCAACGCATGCGGCGGCGGCCAGCCCGCATAGCACAGTGCAGGGGGAGACCCAGGTTGACAGAGGCACAGCCTGTACAGTGCAGCACAGCAGTATAAGCAGCAGACAGGTTGGTGAGCGCGGTGCTGGAAGTATCGCACGCGAGTGCTTGCCTTGCCACACAAGCAGGGCATCAATGCCTTGTCTGGTGAAGCTTGACTACCAGTGGCAGCAACAGCAGCTGCCCCTTTGCTCAACCGTAACAATAAACACTCACCCAGCTGTAGTACACTACCGCACAGCCCAGGAACATGGTGGTCCAGCCAGCCAGCACATTGAGCCAGCCGATGGCCTTCTGCGGGCCCAGCAGCGGGTGGCTGTGGCCGTGCGGCTGCTTCACAAATGGCCGCAGGCCGTACATCACCACCAGCACCAGCGACATGCCTGGCAGCGCAGCACATCAAGCGAAACAGAAATGACTGAATGGTTAATGACTGAAACTCCGTTCATCAAAGCAGTGTTGCAATATACGTTAGTGGGCTGCTTGCTCTGTGATGTACGTGGCGGTGGGATTGTGCCACAACATAAGCTAAGGTCACGGACCCTGCTGCTGCCCAGCTGACTGCTGCCAAATGTCTGGCGCCACCTGATGCAGTGCTGCGTCCTCTGCTCAGCTGCCTTGCTGCTCACCAATGGAAATGAGCCCCAGCACTTGGTGCGTGCTCATGAGGATGCCAGTCTCGCTGTTGCCAAACACCACCAGCGCCACAATCATGCCGGCCAGCCCAGTGGAGGCGCCAAGGATCAGCAGCACCATGTGCGTGAGCGCCCACCAGGGGCTGGGGCTGCCACCCTGCAGACCAGAAAGAATAGCAGCAGCAGCAGCAGCAGCAGCAGCAGCAATCGACCTCCCTGTCAGCGTCTCACGGCAAACAGCTGTGCTTTGGTATCATGCTATGCAGCCAGCTCCTGGTAACTGCAGCGACGCACACGCCACCATGTGATCACGCATATGCACATTGCTACAGCTGCTCCTGTCACCACCACCTGCTGCATCACCCTTTTGCAATGATGACATGCTGCACAAGGGTGCTAGGGTTGTGCCAGCTTGCTGAGTTATGTGACCAAGCTGCACTCACGTGTTCCTCGTCAATGAACAGCCACTTGTGTCGCGCTGTCAGCAGTGCAGCAGGCAGCAGCACTGCAAAGGAGACCATCATGAGCGCGCCATGCACTGCCATGGCTGTCATGGGCAGCTTTGCCTGCAAGCAAACGGCACATACACAGTGTGCACTGTGAGCGGAGTGCTTGCTGCATGTACAGGCCGATGACAGTGAGTTCTGTCGTGCAAGCATCAACAAATGTGCGAGTGCTTGCAACAATACAGCCAATATGGTGGCAGCACAAACGTGCCTGCTGGTAGAGCATCCCAGACACTGCTCACCACTCGTGCTGTGCCAGTTTTGAAGTTGATGACAGCCATGCCCGCCCTGGGAGCGCGCATCGTGTAGGATGACCTGTTGTTGACTGCATACGACACATGAGCCTCTGCAATGCAAACCACACACATCATCGTCATCAGCAGCAAGCGGGACATGGAGAGGTTCGCATCACATGCTCAGCAACTTTGTGGATTCCTGCAATCTCCTGCAATGCGTACGCATTACACGACAGCACTGCAAGCCGCCCATCCTGGAGCCTTCCTGCTGCTGCCTCACCGTCCCAGATATCCGCGCCAGCCCGCATGCTCCTGCTCTGCACGCGCCGGCTGAAGCACAGCACTCCAGTGAGGCCGTCAAAGTCAGCAGAGGCCCATGAGGCCCAGCCATCCTGCAAGCTGGAGTTAGTGGCGCTGCGCCTGCCTGTCTCTACAAAGCTGCCTGGGGCATTGTAGTACAACACCTGCACCTGCATGAGGCGAGCATGACAGTGTGATGTGAGGTCACGGGCAGGCTAGCAGTGCGGCAGCCTGCAAAGGAACCAACCAACATAGCATTGCTGTGCAAGCTGATTATGGGCAGTACTATAAAGGGGGGCACATGCTGAAGCCGGGAGCCACAGCTGCAGACGGTTGATTGGCACTGCTGTAGAAAGTGCTTTTGCATTGCATGTTGTGTCCCAGCCTGCAACCTACCTCTGGTGGTGTGTCTGCATTGCAGACCCTCCCTGTGCAGTGGCCCCAGCCGTGCAGCCCCTCAGAGGGGAAGAAGCGGCCAGCAGGCTCCACAAATGCCAAGTGCAGCTTTTCCTGCAAGATGCGACCGCGAGCGGAGCGCTTATTAGGTGCCTTCAGCAGCTTGAAAGACTTGCTCATACAGTATATACCGCTTCACTACTGCCGGCACATGCACAAATGCTGTCCTGCAAACTCTAATGATGGCACAATCACACGGCAGCTGCTGACCCGGGAACTGGCTGCAGGCCACTGCAAACATAACCTGTCCTGCAAGCAACAGCCAAGAAAAGCTGTCCTGCAAGCCATGGTACAGCTTGCCCAGCGGCTGAGAGGCCATGTGCAGACACACACTGTGCATCACCGCCTACTGCTACCGGCTGCTGCTGTCGAGGGTGTTGCAGCTGCTGACGCTGTACATCTGTCGTATTATCAACACCGTTATTGTGCTTGCATGAACCTACCCTGCTGACTGCCTGCAGTGCCATGTGCACAGCAATATTGCCATCCCAGAGGTTCCTCGACTCTGCATTCTCTGCTGCATTGTTTGCTGTGCAGCGGTTGATAGGTGGGTGAGAGACGTTGTAGCTCCAGTGCAAGGTTACGCCGTCAGGTGCTGACCAGCTGCACTCATAGCCTAGAGATGTGGGCTTAGGGCCGCAGACTCCAGGAATGAATGCTGTGCCATTGATGGAGCTCCCAGGGGTCATAGAGTATGTCCTGTATGTGAGGTTGCCGGCTGCAGGACAGTAGGGTGTGCGGGGCCAGTTGTTGAGGCTGCAGCTCAACTGTACTGCGCGCTGTGCGTGACTAACGGTTGAAAGCATGCATGTATGTATGTATCTTGCTGTGTTACAATGGTTTGTATACACTGCATGATTATACACTGCGTGACTGAACAGTAAGGCTCACTGGGTCCATCAATGTTGTTGCATCATACCTTTCAAACCAACACCAGCTGCTGGCATCAGCAAGCCTGGCGCTGTGCGATTTGCTGTGGCTGTGATATTCGGCCCAGCAGCTGCATTTGTGCCAATAAAGCTGTTGCTGCGGGACGGCTGTGCTGCAGGGGTACTTGGGGGCTCGACAGCAGCAGCAGGCTCAACACTGGCTGGCTGCTGCTGCTGTTGCTCCTTCTTTGGCTGCTGGTAGATGTCACGTCCTTCGCAGAGCTGACAACATACAAGCAGTACAAATGCCGTGCCGAACAGGCGTCTGTGGCGCATGGCTGTCCTGGGCTGTGTGCTGGCAGCTTTCGCGCCTCGAGTTCCCCCCCTCAGTATATTCGGCACTTTCACTTTTCAGTAAGCACGTAGATTAAATTTCAAAGTATTTACAGTGTAAAGTTCCACTTTATCAAAGGGAAGCAGCACGTCTTGAGAAAGGGTGACTTCGACAACACCCGATAGCTTAACGGTAAGGTTGGCTGGCTGCTGATGAGGCAAACAACACGGAGTGACTGAAATCACAATGCTTTCAAGAGCAGAAGCGAGCTAGCGAAGAGCGCACCAACAGCATTGTCCTGGGTGTTACACTGGAGGCGGTACACGGCATTCCCGGGCAATTGATACCCGGTTGCGATCTGATCCAACATTCAACGTACTGTTGGTGGCAGGTAAACATCGATGGCGCTGAGCGTTGGTCGCTGTGCTGCTGCAGGTGGTACAGCCTGCTAAATCACACAGATGCTTCCACTGCTGTTGTGCATGGCCACACTGTCATGAGCAGCATTTGCAGCAGCATCAAGCCACTCCCTTGGCCCTCCAGTCTAGCAGCGCATCATCCTCTTCGCCCTCATCTTCTGCACTGCTGCTGTCCTCCTCTGAACCCCCACCTAGCACCTCCTGCAGGACGTCAACCACCCGCCGCCGCCGGCCTGCTGCTGCAGGCACAGCAGCAACGACAGCTGCATCCACAGCAATTGCCTCAGCTGCTGCTGCAGGGTTGGACTTGAGTTCCTTCAGCCGCTGTGCACGCTCCAGACGCATCCTGCAAGGCACAAGCAGTTGAACGAAAGGATGCGCAGGCAGCAGAGTTCAGAGAGCCTGCCATATGCACCGCAGCCGTGCATGCAAACAACATTGCTGCATCCTGCATGTCCCTGCATGGCCAATATGCAGTATGCAACAGCGTCTGCTACACCCTGCGCTCAAAGCCAAGACAAAGCTTGACAACTCACCGCTGCTCAAATGCTTCGCGGTCCTCTCTGTCCCTCGCTGCTTCCTCTGCCTCCTCATTCTCTGCTGCCGCCTGCTGCTTCAGCTGGTCTTCCATGGCAGCAGCAAACTCAGCAAAGGCAGCATCCTTGTCCTGCTTAGTGGGGCTGCAGCAGCAGCAGCAGCAGCAGCAGCAGCGGCAGCGGCAGCAGTGAAAGTAAGGTCGGTGTTTGCACCAATACACACAGGCAAGTATGCGGTCAGGAGATCAGCTGCTGCAGCACGACAGGCAATTACCAAGGCTGGAGTAGCTGCCACACCTGCTTCTGGTGATCAGCGCATGCATACACAGCATGCTCCATTGCTGCAGGCCATACAACTAGTGCAACCCCTTGGCGTGTTGCAGTGAAGCTCACTCTTTGATGCCGCGTGCTTTCTTGTCTGCTGTTTTGTCATCGAAGAAGCCTTTTGGTACTGCTGCATCTGCTGCTGCCCCTGCTGCTTCAACACCTCTGCTGCCGCTGCTACCTGCCAGGCTAGCTGCTGGGCGCTTGGTGCCAGCTAACTGCTGTTGCTGCGGCTTCTGCTGCTGTACTGCTGCTGCTGCTGCTTGTTGCTGCTGCTGTGGTGCAGATCCACCCTGCAGGAACAGCAGAGCACAGCAGCATGACACGAGCAGGCAAGTGATGCAGTGCCTGCAAGCTAGTGCCTAGCATCTGCAAAAGCATTGATCCAGCTGCTGCAGTTTGAAAGCACAAGTGTTTGCAGCCTAGGGTCTGCTCACTTTCGTGTCGAAGAAGTCTGCTGGCAGGCCTGCTGCTGGTGCTGCTGCTGCTGGCCTGGCTGCAGCCACTGCTGCTTGTTGACCCGGCGGCGCTGCTGCAGGCGCAGCCTGCAGGACATGAGCAGGGGACACACAACAGACACATGTGAGTATGATGGCTTGCTGAGGCGTAGAGCCGAGGTTGAAGAGCTTATGTGGTGTATGCACTGAGCACATTGCGAAAGCCTTACAGTCCAAGCCATTTGCTGAGGGCACTGAGCAGATCAGATATTCACATGGGGTTTGTGCGCATGCACAGTGTGCATTGTTATTAACTGCACAGATGCCACAGCAGCTGCTGGGTTATGTGAGGGGCGCTGCACTGCTGCAGAACAGCTGTGAGCCTCTGTCACCATGTGCTGCCTCAGCAACTGCAGCAGAAGCAGCACAGGCTGCTGATGCATGTTGCTCACCTGCTTAGCTTTCAGCGCCTTGAGCTGCTGCTTGGTCTGCAACAGGTAGCATGCAACTGCCGGGTGAGCTTGACACACAACAGACAGCACAGCGTTTGGCTCCCCAGCACAGCTGCAGACGTACCAAGTGAAAGACAATGTGATGCAGCCTGCACTTCTTATACGGAGAGACACGCAGCCGTCTAGAGCCAGCCCCACAGCAGGCACGCAGCAGCACGCATCCTTTCAACAACAGCAATGAGTGAGCAGGCACTCACCGGCTTGGCAGCAAGGCCTCTTTGCGCCTGAGCCGCCCTGAATGCTGCCTTATAGTCTTCTGACATAGTTTGAAGTGACAACTGGGGACTTTGAAAGGAATAAGTTTTCAGGATGATGACCTGCTGCTGCAGTTATCTTAGTGCTGTTCCAGTGATCTCTGTTAAGTCCACCAAAACAATTAACTATCGACCCAGTACTTTGTGATCTTGGCCGACAACAGCACCGTGTCCAAGTAGTCCAGCAACTTGATAATGGCCCAAGGCATAACACCCCAGCAACCCTTGGTGGCTAGGCATCACACCGATCTCCCCATGTGGTGAACCATATCGACAACCTTGATCAATATTAGTACTTTGTTTGAGCTGTAGACTAGCCTAGCCCGAACCTGACTCGACGAAAGTGCATATCATTACCCAGGGCTGTCCTAACCTCTGCGACATCTACTGATGCGTTTTTTTGCTGTAAATGATTCTATTGGTATACTTGGGCATTTAGTTGTTATCAGACGAGCTCCGGTTCGTGCTCTCATTGACTCAAGCAGCAGCAGCACCAAGAGCAGTTGCACCTGCTGGACTTGGATCCCGCCATGCCAGCATACTCGCCCTGCAGGCTGCACGCAGAAGCAAGCTGGGTTATTCAGCTTCTGCTATGCAGCAGCTCACGGGCGCAGGAGCAGCAAAACCAGCAGTAGCTGAGGTCACAGCAGTGCACTGCAGCAGTGCTTGCGGGTGCGGCCAATGGCTATGCATCCAGAGCTTGTTGCATATCACTCGACATGTGACAGGCCTCCCCTGTCAGCGGAGCTTGGCCCACCAGACTATTATCCCTTGGTTCCTGTGAGTAGCGCTGTGGTACCGCATGCATTGCAGTGCTTGACAGTCGTTTCAGCCAAACCTGTGGCAGCTCAACAAAGCAAGGCAGCCTACAGCATGACTGACTGCTGCAATCAGCAGCAGCAGCACAAGGCTTTCAACATTGTCTTTGGCTCAGCAATGCAGCAGCAAGTGTGCCAGCTACTGCATGTTGTCCTGCAAGCTGTGCTGGTGTACCCTGTGTGTTTCCTTGCACGCTTGTCGCAACACAGCATGTTGCTGCAAGCATCCCCGGACAATCACGTGCTCACCATTTGGCATACAATCCCTCCCCACATTCTCCACAATTCACAGGGTGGCTGCCCGGAGGACACTGTCGATGCAGCAACGCTTGCATCCGGCTACAAATGGGTGCCAGACTCGCTGCGCATCACAGAGGCAAACGAGCCGCTGCTGTCACTGACGTGTCACAACGCGGCTTACTGGGACGAGCACAACGCGCATGCACTGCGGCAGGTGTGACAGCGCAGACCATGCACCGCAGTGCAGGTGCTGCACAGCCAGCACAACTGCTGTAGTAGCAGTGGGATAGTGTGGGTGACACATCAGGCATTAGATGAGAAAGAGGGCAGTGGATACTGCCATTCTGCAGCGCTCACAAAGCAGCAGCAGCAGCAGCAGCAGCAGCAGCAGCAGCAGCAGCAGTGCCAACGAACTGTTTGCATTGAGTGACATCAGCTACTGCTTGGACATGCTGCTGTTCAACCCAATCATTAATCCGGTGTCTGTGCTCGCCGCCCTCGCTGCCGCTGCTGCTGCTGCTGCTGCTGCTGCCGCAGTGTGTTCACTCACGGCTTGCGGCGGTGCACAGGCAGCGACAGGCAAAGAAGAAGGTGCGCGGATGCAGCGAACGCCTGCTGCACAGCGCCAGCAGCAGCAGCATTGTACAGCAACAGCATGCATCAATCGCTGGTTGCAGCACCTGCTGCCGCCTGCATGAAGTATGAGTTAGCAACAGCAGGTAGCCTGGAGCAAAACTTAGCTGCAAATTTCTCACTTACCTAGCTGTTCTGCAGCAGCAGCTGTCTTGCTACAGCCGTTCCCATGATATTCATGTGTGCATTGCTGGGTACGTAACTGCTCTGCATGCACCGCAGTTGGGTCTGTTGTTTCAACAACAAAGTGGCACTCAGCACCGCCTGATATCAGTTTGTTCCTTGTCTGTCTCCCACGCTGTTGCAGGCTGGCTTGCGCTTTGACGTGCAGTTGGGGCCGGATGCTGCTCGCAGCAGCTTCTCAGCTGGGCTGCCTCAGCCACGTGCAGCATCAGAGCAGGAGCTGTCAGGCTGGCTGCTGGACCTTGCAGGAGACTGCCCCCTGGCTGACCTGGCTGCTCGCCTGCCTGGCAGCATCGAGCGGTGCGTGTGTTATTGTCGGTGTGTGATATGCTGTTTTGCTTGTCATATGTTCATGTATCGAAGGTTGTGATAACCTTCGCTGACTGACACTGCACACCATTGTTTCTTGGAGCTTGCAGGAACCCATGCTGACTCATGCATCTGCCTGCTTGTGCCGCGCTGCAGGGATGGTCTGTTTGAGCTGCTGGTGCAGCACCACATACCATTGCCGCGTGCAGTGTGGCTGGTGCAGCTGGTGTACTGGCTGAAGCCACCCAGCCTAACAGCAGCAACAGCAGCAACTGCTGCAGCAGGCCCTACCGCTGCTGCAGGGGCAGCAGGATCAGCAGGTGCACATGCAGCACCACCAGCAGGAGCAGCAGGAGGAGCTGCTCCTGGCGCTAGGGGTGCTGCAGCAGCGGCAGCAGCAGCAGCAAGCGCAGCTGCACCAGCTGCTGCTGCTGGTGATGCAGCACACCAGCTGCAGCAGGCACGCATGTTGCACTGGACACATGCTGTGCTGCAGCAGCTTGAGCGGTACGCAGCAGCTGCTGCTGCCACCAAGTCGGCATCAGCAACAACAGCAGCGACGGCTGCTGCCACTGCTGCTGCAGTTGCCGCTGCTGCTGGACCCGGAGCTGTAGACTTCTCTCTGCTGCCTGCAGCAGAGCAGCTGCAGTCTGGTAGGCCCAGCACTTCATCCTTATCATTGGGAGCAGCAGCAGGTGCAGCAGGTGCTGCTGCTGGGGCTATGCCCGGTGCAGTTCTGCTGGAGCAATTACAGCAGCAGCAGCAGCCTGGGCGGCTTGGATCTGCTGCCAGCGAGAGTGCTGCAAGTCTGAATGCAGCCGGCAGTTTGGCTGCAGCTGTCAGCTCCGGCCTGTCTAGGCAGCCCTCTGCCGTATCAGCTGCTGCTGCCTCTGCCACTGCTGCTGCCAGCAATGCGGCAGACGCCGCTGCGGCTGCTGCTGCCGCTGCTGCGGCAGCAGCAGCTACGTGGCAGTCTGCTGTGCGGCTTGCTGCATTCAGCTGTGAGGCTGGGCTTGTGGATGCTGAGCAGCTGGTGACCTGGGCTGAGCAGCAGCTGGGGTCAGCGGGTGCTGCAGTGAGTGAGGAGCTGCGGGAGGCTGCAGTTGTGCTTGCAGGAGCCAGCTGTAAGGTAAGAAGTTGCCCTATTGCGCTGCAAGCTGCTCAGCAAAATCCTGCAAGTTTGCGCTGATCATGTTGGTTGGCAGCTGCTCCTGCAGTTGGTTGCATCGCGTGTGTTGGCCAACACACTGACCTGGCATACCACAAGTGTCGCTTGGATGCCTGGATGTCCTGCTGTTTGGCATGCGGGTGTTTCAGCTCAGCACGTCTGTATTGGCACATGCCGTGCAGCTCAAGCATGCGCCTACTGCACAGAGATGCTGCTGGCAGGTGGTCTCCGCAAAGCATCTTGCTGCCGCATGCACCTGCTCAAGCCTCGCAACCTCCTGATGTGGTCGCTTTTGTGCAACCCACAACGTTCTTGAAACGCAATCACCGTCTGCTGCTACCATTCCATGTAATTTCCTTGCCTGTGTGTGCACTGCAGGCCATTGCCAGCTGCCATAGTCTGGTGCTGCAGCTCGCCCGCTGCCTGCTGCAGCTGCTGAACAGCCTTGCCCAGCAGCAGCAACAGCAGCAGCAGCAGCTGAAGACAGCTGGCACAGGCAGCAATAACAGCAGTAGCAGCAACATGCAGATGGCAGCCGATCCTCGCCAGCAGCAGTGTTCAAGGGCTGTGCAGCTGCTGCAACAGCTGTTCCTGCAGGCCCCTGCCAGCTTTGTTGCACTGGACTGCTTGCCGCAGCTCTGCAAGGCACTTCTGGGCCCCTCTGGTGCAGACGTACTGCTGCATGGTCCTTATGCTGCCAGCAGCAGCAGCCACAAGCAGCAGCAGCAGCAGGCTGCTGCTGCTGAGGTGACGGAGTGCCTGCCGGCTGTGGTGGGCACTGCACGGCGTCTGGCGGCTGCTGTCAGTCCAAGGTGCGTGGTTGAAGCAAGCGTTTTGAGCAGTGCAGACGACCCTAGAGCTATGCTGCAGTTTTTATTGCACGCAGCGTGTCACTTCTGCCGCACCGTTCGGACGCTCAGGTGTTGGCGGCTACCAGGCTATGCCACCGTGTTGCTGATGTCTGATCGACCTGAGGCGGGCCTGCAGATGCTGGCAATGCCCTGACCCGGTTGTTGTGCTGCTGCTGCTGCGTGCTGCTGTGTGCCCTCGCAGGCTGCTGTCCTTCTCAGTGCCTGTGGCTGTGTCGCAGCTGAGCGCCTGCTGCCTGGCAGGCGACGCACACGCTGCCATGGCTGCACTCACGCCAGCCATAAAAGGTGGGAACGGCTGCTGACAATGATGCGATAGCAACCATTAACCTGAACAGCATGCTGCCTGGTCTGTTTTGAGAGCACTGTCTTCCCTAACACATGTGTGACATGCCAAGCTGCTGCTGTGCGAAAAGTACGGTGGTACATGGAGTGCATGCGCTTGCATGCCGTGCGTACGTGTGCACGTGGCTGGTCTGCAGGCAGTTGCAGCGCGCCCACACCCTCACACCTCCACCGCAGCATGTGCACACCCCACCCCTGCTCACATGGACGCTCTCTGCTGACACATCCAAGTTGCCCTCTTGCCCTTGCTTTCCTGCTGGCACCTGCTTGCCAATAACCGCCCCACCACTAAACTCTATCTAATACTGAGCCCCACATGCTGCCACTAAACCCTCCAACAGGCCTGATGCCTGCTGACCAGGAGGATGCCTTTGCACTGATCATTGGCCTGCTGCTGGACTGGGCCTGCAGCAGCAGCAGCAGCGACAGCCTGCAGCACCTGCCGCTGCACCTGCTGCCAGCAGGGCCGCTGCAGAGGGCGCCCGCATCAGCAGCAGCAGCTGCTGCTGATGGTGTGACAGCCAACGGGGTGCAGCTGCAGCAAGATAAGGACTCACTGAAGCAGCAGCAGCGGAGCAGTGCCTGGCCTGACTCGCTACAGCCTGTGCAGGCGGCGCCTGATGCAGGTGGGTGGCGCAGCAGCAGAGGATGTCTGGCCTGCGAGTGCTCACGGTCGTGCTGCTGCGTTGCTGAAGCGTTATTGCTTGGCCTGCGGAGGAATCTCTCTGTTTATGCTGCCTATAGAGGTACAGTGTATGCCCATTGATAGTTTCTCTGCATGTGGGTTCCGCATCGGCGCTAAGCACGCACCTGCCTGGCTTGTACTGTGCTGTGCCTGCAGTCGCGCGGCGCGTGTTTGCCTGCCGGGTGATGGTCAAGCTGCGCCACATGTACAGCCAGAGATCCAGCTCCGAGCAGAAACAGCAGCAGCAGCAGCAGCAGCAGCAGCAGCATGGCCACAAGCAGCAGCAGCAGCAGCGCACAACTAGTGGCACAGCTGCAGCAGCAGCAGGGAGTCGCAAGCCTTCAGCAACAGGACAGCAACAACAACAGCAGCAGCAGCAGCAGGGGGAAAACCAGCAGCAGAGCAAGCAGGTGCAGCAGCAGAAAGCAGGTCAAGCTGCTGCTGGTAGGCCTGCAGCAAGTGGCCAGGCAGCAGCAGCGGAGCAGCAGTCAGCAACAGTGTTGCAACCAATCATCACTGCCTGGATTGCCGGCCAACTTACTCAGCATTACAGCAGCAGCAGCAGCAGCAGCAGCAACAGCACACCTAGTTTATCATCAGCAGGTGCACCAGAAGCAGCGGTGTCGGTTGGTCCTGATACCCGCAGTGCAGCAGCAATGGTCATCCTGCTGATAAACTTTGGACTGTTTGATCCTCAGTTGTACTTGAAAGAGGCTGTAGCACATGCACTGCTGCTGCCAGCCGCCGGCAGTAGCACATCAGCAGCAGCAGCAGCAGCAGCACGGCACCGCAGGATGCTGCGGCACTTGCACCCGCAGCTGCCCTGGTTCAGTAGCAGCAACTGCAGCAGCAGTGCTGAGCAGTCAATAACAGCAGCAGCAGCTGGGCATAAAAACCGGCAGCAGCAGAAGCAGCAGCAGCCTGCGGGTGCAGCTGAGGCTGCATCACAACCAGCCCAACAGCAGCAGCAGCAGCAGCAGCAAGCAACACTTGTCAGCAGGCCTCACAAGCCTCGAACAAGTGGCAGCGGCAGCAGCAAGCTCAAGCCTGCTGCTGCTGCTGCTGCTAGCATCCAAGGCGCTAGCCGAGGGACTAGCGGCAGCATAGCGGTGTCTGCTGTACTGTCCCAGTGCTGGCAGCACATGGCAAAGGCCAAGCCTTCGCTGCTGCTGCAGCAGCAGCTTTTTGACAGCAGCAGCAGCAGCAGCAGCAGCAGCAGGCAGAGGAGCAGCTGCGGGCGCCGCTGGTCGCGCGCACGGCAGCAGTACGCCTCTGCTAGAAAGGCTATGCTAGATGCTGCGGCAGATGCCAGCGCTGCTGCTGGGGTTGCTGCTGCTGCAGCAGACGCTGCTGCTGCTGCTGCCGCCGATGCCCCAGCAGCAGGCTTTGAGCCGCCTTCAGCGGCTAAGCGGCGGAAACTGGCAGCAGATGTGGGCGCCACAGCAGCAGCAGCAGCAGCAGCAGCAGAGGATGGGGAGGATGGAGAGCTTAGCGCAGCAGCAGCAGTCACAGATGTTAGTGCTGCTGCTGAACGGCAGCCAGCACGGCTGCTGGATGTTCAGCAGCAGGTGTTCAGTTGGCTTGGGCTCAGCAGCAGCAGCAGCTGCAGCAGCCAAAACAAATCAGCGCAGCGTGCGGCATCTGGCACCAGCAACGCCAGCAATGCTGCTGCATTCAGCCACTGCGGTACAGCAGGAGCAACGGCTGCTGCAGATGCAATGGATGTGGATGGAACAAACTTAGTATGCTGCTGGGATGACTTTGAACTGAATCAGCAGCAGCAGCAGCAGCAGCAGCTAAACGGCTGCAGCTACAGTCCCACTGCTGCAGCAGATGCTCCTGCAGCATGCAGTGCAACTGCTGCTGCTGCTGCTGCTGCTGCTGCTGTGCCACAGGCTGGCTCGCTGCAGCAGGCAGTGGCCAGTCTGAGGCCTTGGGAGAAAGCCGTCTTAGGGCAGCGGCTGCTGGCAGCAGCAGCGGCAGCACTATTCTGCAGCAGCAGCAGTAGTAGTCAAGCACATGCGAAGCCTACGGCTGCTGACGGTGCAGCGACCAAAACAGCTGAAGGCGTGAGCTGCAGCAGCAGCAGCAGCAGCAGCAGCAGCAGCGGCAGCATGCCTGCAGAGGCCTGGCTGGCTGGGCCTGCTGCTGGCTTGTGGCTGCAGCGTGTTGTTGCTGTGTTAGTGGCGGCTGATGCCTCGCTGGATGCTGCGGTGCTGCTGCTGCAGCTGCTGGAGCGCAAAGTGAAGCGAGCAGTGAGCCAGGCCGCAGCAAACATGTCAAGCGGGCAGCAGCTGAAGCAGAAGCAGCAGCAGCAGCAGCAGCAGGAGTCGCCATTCAAGACGCCTGCCACCCCTGCTCACTTCCAGCAGCAGCAGCAGCAGCAGCAGCAGCAGGGGAGCACTCAAGCAGACGCAGCACACCCTGCACCAGCAGCAGCTGGCGCTGACAAGGCCCAAACAGGCAGCAAATCCAAGCCAGCAGCAGCAGCAGGTGGCGAAGATGCTGGTGTCACCCTCATGTGTGTACTGTCACTTTTGGAGGGTGTGCAGGATGTTCTGGCAGCAGCTGGCCTTATGCCGCTGCTGCTGGAGTGCTGCCTGGGCTGGGCGGTGCTGCCTGCTGCAGCTCTGCAGGCAGCAGCAGCAGCGCCTCAGCAGCAGCGCGGCCAGGGGCAGCAGCAACAAGCCCAGCAGCAGCAGCAGCAGCAGCAGCAGCAGCAGCAGCAGCAGCAGCTTGCAAAGAAGGCGGAGCAGTTATCCCGGCAGTCCATCAGGGTGCGACCGCAGCTGGATGCTTGTGTTATTGCTGCTGGGCGGCTGCTGGCGGGGCGTTATAACACGCCTTGTGTTAAGTCCTGGTTTGAGGGCTTTCAAGCCAGGGCTGGGGTTCAAGCAGATACCCAGGCCTCTGCAGGCACTGCTGCTGCTGCTGCTGGGGGCAGCGCTACAGCTGCTGCTGGTTCTGCTGCTGC
Source organism: Tetradesmus obliquus (assembly GCA_030272155.1). NCBI lineage: Eukaryota > Viridiplantae > Chlorophyta > Chlorophyceae > Sphaeropleales > Scenedesmaceae > Tetradesmus > Tetradesmus obliquus. The sequence continues at coordinate 4,283,772 of CP126204.1, forward strand.
TGCTGCTGGCAAGCACTGGCTCATCATGCAGCTGAATGCTGCAGTGAGCCAACTGCGCAGCAGCAGTAGCAGTAGTGCTAGTACGTCCAAGACCAGTGCATCTGCTGGTGCAGGTGCATCTGCTGGTGCTGGTGCCACTGCTGCTGCTGCTGAGGGTGAGGCTGGGGGCCTGCTTGGCAGTGGCGTGATCAGGCCTGCAGGGCTGCTGCAGCTGGACACTCCCAGTGCTGCTGCTGCTGCTGCTGCTGCAGTATCTCTGGCAGCAGCAGCACAGCGTGCCGTTGGTGCTGCTGGCCAGCAAGCAGCAGCCGGGGCTGACAGCAGCGGCAGCTTTGCTGCTGCAGTGCAGCAGTTGTTCAAAGCAGCTGCCAGCACAGCAGCTGGAGCTGGCTCTACATCTTGTCAGCAGCAGCAGCAGCAGCAGCTGTTGTTGAGCTGCGAGGCTGCTGCAAAGGCCATGCTGTCAGAGCTAGCTGCTGGCATGGCTGCTGCAAAAGCAGCAGGTGCCGGCAAGCCAGCTGCCCCTGGCAGTAGGGTCTCAGCAGGCCTTGAACCACTGACAGCACTCTGCAGGACGCTGCTGCTGGAACACGCAGCAGCAGCAGCAGCAACAGCACCAGCATGTGCTGGTGGTATTGCTATCGGCCTTCAGCAGACGCTCAGTGAGGCCAGTCTGTGTGGGCTGCTGTCTTGCTGCTTCACATGTGTGCTGCAGCAGCTGCTGGCACTGCTGCAGACGCAGAACAGTGCTGCAGGCAGCGTCTTTGGCTCTGGGGTTCAGTGGGCTGTAGCAAGGGCTTTGTTACAGGCTGCTAGAGAGCTGCTCACTGGCAGCAGCAGCAGCAGCAGCAGTGTTGCTGCAGCAGCAGGGCCAGCGGAACCTGCGCAGGACAGCAGCAGCCAGCAGCAGCAGCAGCAGGTGCAGAGGTGTGTTTTGGATGCTGTCATGGCATCAGCAGCAGCCGGCATTGTGCTGCTGCCTGATGTGCTGGCTGAGCTTCTGGACGCTCAGCGCTACAGCAGCAGCAGCAGCAGCAGGCAGCTTGCGCCACAGCTGCAGGCACTGCTGCTGCAGGCAGTACTCGGACCCGGCTGCTGGCAGCGGCCGCTAGCAGCAGCAGCAGGCCGGAATGAAGCTGTACTGGAGCTGCAGCAGGGTTTTGATCGCTGTGGTTTGGATGAGGGTCAAGGCAGTACATTCAGCAGGCTGCAGGCTGTACTGCCTCCTGATGCTGTGATGCAGCTGCTGCAGGAGCCACTGCTGGCAGCTGTAGTGAGTGGGCTGCAGCAGCAACCCAACAGCAGCAAGCAGGAAGCAGCAGCAGTAGCAGCAGCAGAGCAGATGGGCCTGCGGCAGCAGCAGCAGCAGCACGCAGATGTGACAGCAGCTGCAGCAGCCTTGATGGCACACCCAGCCCTACGCTGCTGCCTGCTCACTGATGTGAAGCTGCTGTACAGCAAGCTAGCAGCAGCACCTGTGCAGCTGCTGGGAGAGCTGCTAGGCAGTACCGACAGGTCAGCTTTCTGGGCACTGCCCCAGAGGCTGGCAGTACAATCTGTACTGCTGGGTGTACTGCTTGTCATGACGCCAGCAGGACAGGTGGCAGTACAACTGCCAGCAGCAGCAGCAGGTTCAGGCGTGCAGCAGCAGCAGCAGCAGCAGCAGCATGCGGCAGCCGTGGCAGAAGCAGACGGCAGGCAGTCAAAGAGGCAGCGCTTGGTGAATGGTGCAGCAGCCGCAGCTCCAGCCAGATCTCACGCCAGCAGTAGCAGCAGCAGCAGGCAGCCGCAGACCTCCTTCTGCCTGGCTGTGCCCGGCCTCTCTCCCGCAGTGCTGGCAGCCGGTGCTGCTGCTGTGGGCGCTAACTTAAGCCCTGCTGCCGTACCCTACCTGCTAGCTCAGCTGGAGCTGCTGGCAGGGCTTAGGGGCAGTTTAAACCCTGGGGTGCCTTGGCTGCTGCTGCGGCTGCTGCTGGATGAGCAGATGGTGATGGAGTGCCTGGGGGCAAAGTGTGATAGTAAGGGGAATGCTGACGGCACTGCTGCTGCTGCTGGGCTGGGTGGTGGCAAGGCGGGGCCTGCAGCGGGACCTCAAGGCTGGCTTGCGGTGAGTGTGTGAGGGTTATTTTTGTTTTGGGACTTGATTCTGTGGGTGTGGTGTGGTGAACCCTGGGGTGCCTTGGCTGCTGCTGCGGCTGCTGCTGGATGAGCAGATGGTGATGGAGTGCCTGGAGGCAAAGTGTGGCAGTAAAGGGGATGGTGGCGGCGGCGCTGCTGCTGCTGCTGCTTCTCGGCTGGGTGGCGGCAAGGCGGGGGCGTCAGCGGGTCCTCAAGGCTGGCTTGCGGTGAGTTTCATGTGTGCTGTAATGTAGCACAGAGCGTTTCTCCATGCTTATAATACAGTCGGGTCCAGGCATTGACTACCAGACGGTGCGAGCCACTGCTACTGTATGTCGCTCTGTGCCGGCAGGAAGGAGTGCCGCGCGTGGCTGCACATCTTGAATGCTTGTTTGGAACATGTTCAGAGCGTTTGGGCGCAAGTGAACATGATGATTAGCCACCCTCTGCTGCTACATTTAGGGTTGTTGCCGCAACACCGCCACTGCTGCTGCCGGTGCTGCTGCTGCTGCTGCTGCAGGCTTTGGAGCTTGCTGCGCCCCTGATGCCTGGTGGAGGCAGCAGCAGCAGCAGCAGCAACGGCAAGCCCTCCGCTCGACCTACGCAGCAGCAGTCCTCGGCAGCAGCAGGCGCGGCAGCAGCAGCAGCAGTGCTGGTAACACACACGGAGAAGAACCTGGTTGACACGCTGCTGCTGTCGGTGGCTCGCTGCCCTGCCTCTGCACTGGCTGCTGCTGAGCTGGTGGCAGGTGTAGCCCCGGGGGCTGCTGAGTACCTGCTGAAGCGCGTGGACTGGCTGCTGCAGGTGTGGCAGCAGCGGCATGTGACTGCGGCTGTTGGGATGCACTTGTTGCTTCGGCTTGCCTGCTTCTTTGTGTTGGCTGTTACATTTTATTGCCTAGCTGCTGCTGCTGGGTCCAGATATCCGGGTGTGAGAGCGTTTTTGGAAGCAGTTTTGTTGTGTCATGTGTGTGTGTCTGCGCCGACTGCTGCTGAGCTGGTGGATGGTGTGGCGCCCAGTGCTGCTGAGTACCTGCTGAAGCGCGTGGACTGGCTGCTGCAGGTGAGATAGACTGTGTTGGACTGATTTTCTGTGAGTGGAATGGCTGCTGCAGGTGAGGTTCCCCTAACCGACAGAGTGCTGTTTGGGTGCTTTAGTGTCCGTGTGGTGCCGGGTGCTGCCGGGTACCTGTTGAAGCGCGTGGACTGGCTGCTGCAGGTGTGGCTTGAAGTAGAGTGAAATGACCAGCACTGTGTGTGTGTTGGGGAGCATGTGTACGTGTGGTAGCCATGCTGTTGCCACGTCAGCAGCAGCAGCTGCTGGCAGCAGGCCAGCATTAGCAGCACAAGGTGTAGTCGGCAGCAGCAGTAGCCAGCCTGTGTGTGTTTGGGTGCATGTGTGCGTGTGGTAGCCCCCTAGGCCAGCGGAGTACATGGGAACTGGCTGCTGCAGGTACGGGACTGTGCCTGGCATGCATGTATGTTGCTGGGCGGCAATGCCTCGCTTTGCCGGGCTCTGCATGTTGTGTCTATCTGCTGCAGCGAGGGAAGCTTTTGAGCTGTGTGCAGTGATGTGTTTGCCAGCACGACTGCGGCCCATAGCGGCAGGCATGTAGCGATCCTGGGAACGTGCACACCTCCATGCTGTGATGATTCATGGTGTGTCCTCAGCTACGACATGCGCCCTGTTCTGCTGCTGCTGCTGCTGCTGCTGCTGCTGCTGCTGCTGCTGCTGCTGCTGCTGCTGCTGCTGCTGCTGCTGCCGCTGCCACTGCAGGACCGTGGTGGCGCCTGGCTGTCAGGCCACACCTCCCTCAGCCTGCTGCTGAGCAAACTGGAGCAGGCACAAGTAGTGGCAGCAGCAGAAGCCGCCGCTGCTGCTTCTGCTGCTGCTGCTGCTGCTGCTGCTGATCATGCAGCTGGCAACCCGTCAGCAGCAGCAGTACTGATAGGTCCGACTGTGGCTGCCCCTGCGCCTTTTGCTGTGGAGGCAGCGCTGTCCGATGTTGTGCTGCTGCTGCTGGCGCGATCCTCGTATGCACGGCAGCGCGAGTTTGCTGCTGAAATGGTGCGGCAGCTGACACGGCTTGTGGAGCTGCTGAAAAGGGCACCGCCTCCTGCTGCTGCTGTTGCAGCAGCAGGGGCAGTAGGCGGTGCTGACGCTGCTGTTACAGGCAGTGTCCAAGCAGCAGCAGCAGCAGAGGTGGTACCAAAGGCAGCTGCTGCTGCCAGCAGCAGGGCAGCATCACTTGCAGGAGGAGCAGATGACTCAGCCACCCCACCAGCAGTGCCGGCAGCAGCAGCAGCAGACCCAGCGCGCCGCACGCCCCCACCGCCAGCAGCAGACTACACAGGGCATCGCCGCACGCCGCCGCCGCCACCAACAGATGCGGGCCGTCGCACCCCGCCGCCACCAAGCGCCTTTGGAGATGCCGGCCGGCGCACACCGCCGCCGCCACATATGCATGCTGCGGTCCTTGCTGCTGGTCCTGCTGGGTGGGGCGGCAGCTTACCAAATAGCCCAATGCTGCCTCCAGGGCAGCCGCCGCCACCACCACGAAGCGGTGATGCAACGCATGACCAGTTGCAGCAGCAGCAGCCACATTATCAGCAGCAGCAGCAGCATGGTGGGGCTGGGTACCCTGGCTACTACCCTCCACCGCCACCTCCCCCAAACCACAGTGCTCCTGCTGCTGCTGCTGCGCCTGCTAGTATGCACGCTAGCGATGCAGCACCAGCAGCAGCAGAGGTGCCAGTGACAGCAGCAGCATCAAAAGGCCGCCGGTTTGGTGCAGCGATCAGGGGCGCAGCAGCAGCAGGCGCTGGCGGGGCAGCAGCAGCAGGGACAGAAGTCGGTAGCAGGGGCAGCAGCTTCACTGGCGGTGCAGCAGCTGCTGCCGCAGGTGCTGTAGCTGGTCAGGCAGCACTGGGTGATGGTACAGCTGCCGCAGCTGTACTGCCTGGAGACAGAGGAGGCGGTACAACTGTACTGCCTGGTCGTCCGACTAGTGGTACAGGCGGTACACTGCGGGGCATACTAGCACCAAGCAGTACAGCCGGTGCAGGCAGTACAACTGGTGTAGGCAGTACAGTAGAGGTTGGCAGCCCGGGCGGGGTGCAGGTGTCCGTGTGGCTGCGGTTGCGGCTGCTGCTGCCGCTGCTGCCAACTGTCAGGGCAGATCGTGAGCCAGACAGTAAGAAGAACCTGCGAGTGTGCCTGGCGCAGACGCTGCCTCACTTACTGGTGTCTCCTTATGTACGTGCGGGGCCTGCTGCTGCTGATGATGATGATGATGGTGTTATCGACACCACTGCTGGTGCAGATGATCTTGCGCAAGCTGCCGCTGCTGCTGCTGCCGAGGCAGGGCATCCGCTGTTTGATCGCCTGCTGCTGATGCTGTCTGCGCTGCTATCTGGAGAGTGGGCTGGCTGGCTGCGAGGAGCTAATCGAAAGCTAAGGCAGGTGGCAGTGCCTGCAGCACTGGCAGCAGCATGCAGGGCAGAGATAGAAGGCGCACTGCAGGTGCCGGCAGCAGCAGGCGGCGGCTGGCAGCAGCAGCAGATGCTGCTGACAGTGTCACCGGGGACTCCTCTTACAGCAGCAGCAGCAGCAGCTGGGCATGTTGTTGGAGACCATCTACATGCAGTTAAGGCGCTAGTGCATGCACTGTGGCAGCAGCAGCAATTGCATGGCAGCAATCAGCAGCAGCAGCAGCAGCAGCGGAAACTGCCGCTACAAGGGCTTGCCAGCAGGTACAAGCATCGGGCGCTAGCAGCGCTGCCGCTGCCTGGCACGCAGCACCTGGAGCTGCCAAGCATGCTGGTTGCACCAATGCAGCAGCAGCAGCAGCCTGACAGCATTGAAGGGCTTGCTGTTGCATCGGCAGCAGGAGCTTGTTCGACACTGAGCCTACAACAGCAGCGGCAGCAGCAGCAGCAGGCTGTTCCATGTGCCTGGGATGTCTGGCAGCCAATGTGGCCTCTGCCGCATGATGCTGTTGCCACGTCAGCTGCTGCTGCTGCTGGCAGCAGGCCAGCAGCAGTGGCAGCACAAGGTGCAGTCGGCAGCAGTAGCAGTAGCCAGCCTGCAGGCATAATGAGTCCTGGGAAGAGGCAGCAGCAGCAGCAGCAGCAGCAGCAGCAGCAGCATGGCCTTGCATGGGTGCCTGCCACCGCAACAGCAGCAGCAGCAGGGAGCGTGGCTAGAGTATCGGATGGCGGCAGTGGTGTTGCTGCAGCAGCAGCTGGGGTGCTGGGTGGTGATGCAGGCTCCGCTGCTGCAGCTGGAGATGCTGCTGCCTGCCTGTTGAAGGCTTGTTTGAGGCGGCGGAAGCGTCCGCTGCTGTATGCGGGGCCTGGCGTGGATGGCGAGTAGCATTTGCAGTGATGGAAGGCCGCTGCGGCCTGTTCTTGGCTGCAGATGCTGCATGGAATCTGTACATAATTAACAGCGCGTTTACATGTAACCACATGTTTTGGCGATCTGGCTGGCGACATGTGATCATGCACATCAATGGTGTGTATCAGACGCGCTTGGGTCCAAGCCCCGGGGGCTAGGTGACACAATCAGAGTAGGCAGACAGCACACATGCTGTGCGTGCCAGCGTTTCCTCCTTCGTTACAGCGTCATTTCACAGCCTGCCAACAGCAAATCCTTGAAACTACCCATGTGCCAACAGTGTATGTTGTTTCTGTAACTCCATAAGAGTTTTACAAGGAGCTGGGGGCCAAGGATACTACAATGCCTTCAGAACTCTCCATCCGTCAACTACCCCAGTCAAATGCATGCTGGAATGGCTTGTCTATTCTGTCCTGGCGTTGGTGGAAGAAACCTTGAACGCTGGCAATGTACAGTAAAGCTAACGCAGGCACTGCAGATTGTCGTGAGATGTTGCAGCCAACACTCCATGAGGTACAAGTGCAAAAGTGATTATGCAAACAGCTGCAACACACCTTGCTCTGCGTCGCGCAGAAGGTCAAAAAGCAATCAATGAGTATACACATGTGGAGCTTTGGATTGTCTCCACCCTAACACTGGCCGTAGGCACTCAGCCCAGCCCATGGCGTCGCGTCTTGGCAAGCATTGGTGTTCGGAAGCACACGTGCCCACAATACTCATGTACACGCTGAGGTGTTTCAGCCACCAGGCTACGCACTGCAACCACAGCAGCCTTGCGGCCCACATCTATACCGCCAGCTGCAGCTCTGCGAGCAGCTCCCTGCACAACTCGCTGCTGTCAAACAGCAGCGACGTGCGCCGCTCTGTGCCGCTCTGCTCGTCCACGCAGCGCACGCTGATCTGCGCCTCGCCGAAGCTGAAGCAGGCGGTGAGGCTGTAGTCCTGGGGGTCACTGTAGGCGCCTGGCGGGATGTCGATGGTTACTGATGCGATCTTCTTCATCGTCTCCTCTGTTGTGTACCTATGGTTGGCAGGCACGCACATACACTGATGTTTGGGCCTGGGGTTTTGCGGTACAAGGGATCAGGGGTTCGTGGATGAATGGTGTGCCAAATAGAACAGGATCCTACTTGTCGTCATTGTCACAAGTTTGGCTGTACTGGCTGGCAACCTGCTATGCTGTGCCATGGATTGCTGTTGCTGATCGCTGGTGTCAGAATGTTGTTGAATTGATAGTCAAGCTTTATGATGGCTCTGCAGCTTGCAGCAATTGATTAACAATGTGTCACATGCAGCCCTATGCACGTGGTCAGCACTGCACAGCAGAGGCACAGACCAGTGCTGCTGCATGCCCCACAGCAGCAGCATGTGATGCGTTGCACTGCTCTACGCTTTTGCAAAGGAGAAATGTGAAGCTCACTTTGCGGCCTTCTGCAGGCAGCCGTAGATGTCAAACACCACAGCAGTCTGCTTCGGGTACAGCGGTGTGAAGGACTTGGTGATGCTGCTGCCTGCCTTGACCAGCTCATCTTTGGCCACATACTGGTAGAAGCCTTCCGTGCACCTGCTGCTTCAGCCCCATGCAGCACAGAATGACATGGAAGTGCGGTAGACAGCACAGGTGATTGTGAAGACTTGGCCTGGCGGACCATCAGCCATGCGTCATCAACTGTGTCTGATGAATGCTGTACCGGCTGTCCGCGATTCTGCCTTGCACAGCATGTCACTCACACAGTATGCTGATCGGCTGCAGCAGTGCAATGGCATATGCTCACTGAGCTGAGTCAGCATGAGATTACATGGCAACACAGGTCGAGGTTCCACCTGCATGCTGCAGCTGCACAGCAATGCCTGTGCCCCATCATGTACATGCTCAAATCATCAGGCTGCTGCTGCTGCTGCTGCTGCTGCTGCTGCTGCTGCTGCTGCTGCTGCTGCTGCTGCTGCTGCTGCTTGGAAATGTAAAGTGCAGCCACTGTCGCATAGCCCTAGAGGTCAACTTGCAGCCTGACCTGTAGCCCTGCTTGTGTGGCAGCCACACCTGCACATGCATGCGGCACAAGTACATGGCAAACGTGTGAGTGCCCGGATCTCCTTACACAGCTGAAACATATCTGAGCACGGCACCGCTGCTGACATGTCACAGGGCCTGCTGCTGCCACCTCACATGGCCTGGACGCCACTGGTCAGTACAGCGACATGTCAGACAGGCCCACATGCGATCACCACTTCAGCCGATTATGGAAGTGTACAGCCCATGCTTGATCCCTTACTGAAATCATGCTGTAGCAAAGCAGGCAGCTGGATTCCCTGCAGCACCCACCCTGGATGGTGCTCCTGGCTGCCAGCGCGTGGCTGCGCGCACGCCGTAAGACATGCTGCTGCAGCGCGCAGCAATGGCAGCTGGGTACCTAGCATACCACACTCCGCCTGCAAGCAGCAGCAGCAATAATCCCACGCGGTTATCGTACCAGATGCGGCAATCTACGCCTTACCCATTGCAGAACAGGGGCAAGACCGCTTGCTTGATACGGTACAAACCTTGGTGAGAACGTGGTCAGGGTTAGTGACGAGATCCCAGGGGGATGACCACAAAGTTTTTCAACTGCCCTCCCCTATTCCTATTGGTAACGCAGGACAACTGTTCAAGCATGTCAATGACTGTGACGGGGCAAGCTCTGTCAAGATGCTGTCCTTTCACTTCGTATAAAAGTTTAAAGGATGTAGCGTGCACTGCACAGCTTTTGTTGTCATATCAGCCGATTTGGCCAGTTTCCACACAGACCTGAATTGCGGTTGCAGCAGCAAAAGGCTAGTGCACTGCATGCTGCTGAGCGACGCGCACCCCTCAGTCCAGTAGTTCTAGCATGTCACATGTTGGAATCAAAGCTGTCTGCAACGCCCTTCTCCTACCACTTACCCTCAAGCACAGCGCTGCGCGCATACGCAGGCGCCACCAGCGGCCGGCCAGGCGCCTCCAGCTCGGCTCTCAGGTAGTGGATGGCATGCTGACTGGCGCTGAAGCCCCCCACCAGCACCACAGTGTCAGCGCCGCCTGCACGTTGCAGCATGTCTTTCGCCTTGGCTGCAATGGCCTGCAGGCTGGGCTGGAAGAAGCTGGCCATGGTATCATGTGGTAGCAGCGACCTGCGAGGCACGCAGGCAGGCAGGAAGCAGCCGACGCCGTCTTGAACTACGCGTGGGCAGGAGTTTTAACATTGCAGCAAGCAGTATTGCAAATCATAAACGTGAATGTGATGAGTTGTAAGTTATGCTACAAATACGTCATGTACTACTGCAGTTAGCCAGCCGCAGCATGCATGTTCACACACCAGGCGGATGATGTTCTTGCCAGCCCTAGCATGCACAGCTGGTGGTGAAGGCAGTGCGGTCCTCTCGCCTGTTGCCTGCCGCCTCCAGTGCATCACGTGTGCTGTCATCAGCGCTGTACACCAGTGAGTAGGGCACAGCCACCTGGCAGGCGGCAAGTGCACAGCAAAGTATATATCGGGAAGAATTACATGCCAGCGACTCAGCTTAACATGCTTGTTGAGGCTGCGCAGAGGCGGCAAACACAGCAGCCCTGCACCAACTTCACACAGCTGCTCAGCAACATCAGCACACATCTCTGCTAAGCAGTTGGTCTGGCTCCCAGATTGCTGCAGCTCGCAACATACCACACCCACCAAGCCAGCAGGACACAACTGTGCAGCACACCTTAGCTAAGTTGCTGGCTGCACATTCTGTTTTCAAAGACAGAGTCTGCCAGCCACGGTGCAGTACCCAGAAGAGTTCACCTGCACTTGTGCGGGTGTGCTGCCGCTGCTGCCAAAGGAGCACTTGCAGGCCTCCCACTCCATGTTGGTGAAGTCCTGCAGCAGCAGCAGCAACAGCAGCAGCAGCAGCAGCAGCAGCAGGAGACATCAGAGTAACCACAACCAGCACCACCAGCAACTAAATCATAACAAGAGGCCTGAACGCAGTGCATGAGCTATGCGCTTGTGTAGGCTGCTTGTACATTGCCACAGCAGCAAGTATGTGTTACGTCATTGTTTTGTGGATCTTTGCACAAGTCAAGTTGCAGTCCGACTGTTTCTGGTTGTTGGCCAACATGGGCACACAGCAGAGGCCTTGCGGAGCATCCACTGACACATAAACTCATCAAAGAACCATGTTGTTTTGCTCACTCCAGAGCTCCCAGCCACAGCTTGCTCACCAGCAGGTCGTTGACGTTTGCTGTGTCAGAGGCCCAGTCAGCGTAGGTGTCACCACCCAGCTTGTCAGCCAGGTGCTTCAGGAACCTGTCATCCACGCGCGTGGCACCCTGCAGCATCACGGCAGCAAGTTATTCGTCTTTTGGACGGCAGATCAGCCACCGTTGCAGCCATGCTATGATGTCTACAGCCCTCTTTGCCTGTCATAGTCAGCTTCTGCAGGTGACAGGTTGAAGAAGAGCACAGCTGTTACCGCTCTAAGGTCTAGTGCAGGGCCTTATAAGGTGGCGAACATGTTGGAACACCAAACATGCCAGGCCTGTACAGCAAGTCGATTGTTGTTCACAGTTAAGGCACACTGATGTAAACAACACCGACGACTGGCGCCTGCAGCCAGATTTGCCGCCTCACCTCAGCCAGGCACTCCCTGTGTGTCACCTCTGTCAGTGCAAAGTCGCCTCCCTGCAGCGCAGCCTCTGCCTTGTGCAGCGTCATGTCCACTGTGCCGCCACCCATGTCGATGACCATGAAGCGCCTCACGCTGCTGCCCACGCCCGTCAGCTGCCTGTGCTGCTGGACTGCGGAGAAAAGCGGCAGCAGCATGCACAAGCTTAGGATAGTGAGCTGCCTATAAGACAGCGTCGCTGGAGAGGTAGCACTGCGGAAGATCTGGCGCAAAGACAAATGCCAGGACTAGGGTTTGCCGTTGGAAAAAGGATACAAGCGGTCTTCAATCCAGGCAACAACCCTTGAATTTGGCACATCAAATCAGGTCCGACGTTCTTTGACTGGGATTAGAACCGCACTTCACGTGTCCAGGCAGCACAAAGCTTCAACCTGTTATGTTCTCAACTCATCTCTCAAACCATCAGCAGGATCAACAATCAAACTCAACAGGCAACAGCAACAGCCCCAACAATTGTTTGTGTCTGGCATCCTCTGGACCGTCATAACTCGGAAACACTACAGTACAACCCAGACTTCAAGATCTTACACCACAACATTGCATGGCAGCCAAGTGCCTAGGCAACTGAAAGGGTTGACAGACATGGTAAGTACTTTATGGAGCACTATACCGCAAGCATTATGTGGCGCACCATGTAACACGAAATTCAGTGTCTGCTGGCACATGCGAAGTCTCAATGCAGTCCACGACACAATTTGCACTAGTCAGATATTACAAGTTCTACGCATCAGAAGCAAGAAAGCCTGCATGAATCTATGTGCTGCCGTGCATAAAGAGAAGGACAAGGACCAGCCTGGTGTGGGACGAGGAAACGCTTGCTTTGGGACATGAGAGAAGAACAAGGACAAGGACAGGCCTGGTGCGGACATTAGAGAAGGACAGCAACAGGCCTGGTGTGGGACAACTTGCGCTCACCTGCCAGTGCAGCGGCCTCCGGCTCTGTTGCCAGCAGCAGCGCTGGCGAGTTCAGTGTGGGCATGATGCCGGCATCCATTGCAGCCTCCCGCATTGTCAGCATGCTGGCCTGGGGCAGCCCTGCTGGCACGGTCATGCAGAAACGGGCCAGGGAAGCCTTGTACCTGCAAAAATTGCGGGCACGCGTGAACAGCAGGGCGGCAGCTTCATGTCAGCCAACCTGTACAAGGGCATCAAGGCTGTGTAGTAGCAAGTCAGCAGCAGCAGCAGCAGCAGCAGCAGCAGCAGCAGCAGCAGCAGCAGCTTCAACACCAGCAGCAGGCTGATGGTAACAGGCCAGGCAAACGCTACTTGTGCTACACGTCAACTCAAGATGTTCTGCTGCATGCGAAATATCTGCATTGAGAAGCAAATCTGCTCTTGAAGAAGAAGCTGGCAGTCTGGGTATGACTTTATGACAACACAGTAAAGCCTAGGTTGGCTCTGACCTCGGTCGGCAACTCTTAGTAGATCAACAAACAGTGCCGATCGGTCGACAGCACAGGTGCTGACACAGCACCGCTGACGCATGATGCTGCTGAGTCCAGAAACGTACAGATCTGGGCCTGTAGAGGCCCTGGGGTCTGCCGCACTCACAGGCTGCCGTAGTGTGCTGTCAACGTGCTATTGACCAGCTCCATAAGGCAGCGCAGGAAGTCTCCAACAACCTTGCGCACACTGAAACCCTCGGGGAGAGGAGCCACCCCTGCAAAATCTTCAGGCATCAGGTGCAGCTTGAAGTCCTTGAGAAGGATGAAGTTTGAGCGCTGCTCCTCTGGCAGATCAGCATACTGCTCAATCGCCTCCCAGCCCCATGCTAGGGGCACCGAGGGGTTGGCGAGGCTGTACACCAGAGCAGTACGGGTTTTTGGGGCAGGCAGCCCACGCTGGCCTGCCGATGCAGCGCAAGCAGTGGTGGTCAGCACCCAAGTGGTGTGGTTTTCTGATCGCTGATGGATGAGTCGGTTGCCTGATCATGCTCATGATGATGAGCCTGTCATTGGCCCGGAAACGTGCTGGGATCTCGTCGTGTAACACACAACGTGTGGCTGCACTATGAGCAGTAGTGTGCAGCAGTTTGACAGTTCAGGCAGTAGCCAGCTGTTGCGGTCGGCTGTGCCTGACCTCACCTGGCCAGTACTGGAAGGTCTTCACCTCGTATCCATCTGCAGCAGCGCTGTAGGCGAAGCCACTGCCATGGGTGCCAAAGTCCAAAGAGATGAAGTAGCGGAAGGACCCGAGGCCCAGCTGGTCGGAACTGGCCATTTTGGCTGAGCTGGGCAGCAGCAGGAGCGGCAGCAGGAGCAGCAGCAACAGCAGCAGCGGCAGCAGCAGTAGCAGCAGCAACACAGGCATGCAGCAAATGCCACATTTACGTATGATACGTACTGTATTGGCAACTAGAGAAATAGTGGCAACAGGACCCAAGACAATCGGCGACGTGTTCAAGATTTCAATCCCTGCTCACAACAAGCCCAATACCTGCCGTGGACGCTTGGCGGGAGCTCTAGAGGCGACCTTATCTGGCGATGCAGCGCTTAGCGGCTGCCAGGTGTAGCATAGGCTGAGCCAACCAGCTCTGTGTATTTATGGGCGTAGGTTTTCTTAGATCTTAGCACAGATAGCAGTACCAACCGTTTGTCGAAACTGAACTTCCGGCGACCTTGTCAGCGGTCGAGCACAGATAAGGCGGGAAGTCCGAGGAATCAGAAAGCAAGCAACAAACAGAGCAGGCTTTATGGGCATTTATTTTGTTGCATACTAAGCGCGGTAACTGCGACTACTATATGCTAAGAAACCGTGTCATGAGCTCGCGCTTGACGATGCTGCTGGAATGCTAGTGGCGCTGATCAGGCTCATGAAGATCTTCCGCAACCTGGTCTCACCTAAGCGTCAAGTGCTTCATCAGTCAACCGAAGACTTAGATTGCGCCAGTCCCAGCACCTACACTGTCCTACAGGGCTGGCATTGGATCAACCGTGGGGAGTGGATCAACATGTCGGCATCCACGAGGAAGGTGCCCAGCGACGGAAGGTAAGCACCAAGCTTTACAGAGCTGCAACTTTTCGAAGCGTTCAACGTCACCAGGTGGACGGCGATCAATGCAGCACGTGAAAAACTGCGATGTTGCAGTATGCACGGCATTGCGCCACGAATGAAAGCCAGCAGCACTTGTACACACTGCATGAAGCCCATTGTGAAGCTTGTGTTGCACTGGCTGTCAGCTAAGCAACAGAACCTTGCGTGCTGCACATTGTGGCACCCCCAGGCGCCCCGCAACAGGTGCTGCGCTGCTGCTTGCCACCTGTCTGGTCTCCCATGCAGGTCAAGCAGCAGTCACTCCTTGGAGAACTGCACATGTGTGGCTGACTGTGACACCTCGCCATGCCAACAGCAGAGCAATGCTCAAGGCCACACTGGCACACAGCCTGTGTCTGATGCGGCAGTGACAGCTGCCATCGCAGCAGCACCAGCAGGGCCGGCCACCTCACCCACTCCACAGCAGGAGGGTGCAAGCTCCCTTGCAGATGAAATGGAGGCTGTCTGCTGCAGCTCATGGAGCACGCTGCTGTCAGAGATCAAGGGCCCAATCCTTGCGGCAGTGATGCGTGCTGCAGGTGCAGCAGCAGGGCAGCTGCAGCAGAAGGTGGGCGCATGTGCAGCTCCAGTTGAAATTCGGTTTAATCATGATATTAGGTTTATCATGATGAACAACATTTGCGCTCTCACGCCGCAAGCACATGTCATGCCCGGTGGTCACGCTGCTGGTGCCAAACAGCTGCCAAAACATTTGGTTTGCAATGATGATGAGAGTGCCTGCAGCATGCAGCGGCAGGTGACAAAACACCAGATAATGAAAAAGCTCTCCTGCACTAACAGCACCGCTTCCAGGTTATCTGCTATGCCAGCGCAACCCAACAACTTCATAGATTGATGCAGCCGTACAAAACAGTTTACTCATGCCGTCTGTTCTGCTGTCCTGTCATGCCTATGATCTGCTATCGCCCCCCCCCCCCCCCTACCTGCAGGCGGATGGCAGTGCACGCCAGGTGGCGCAGCTGCTGCAGCAGCTGCAACAGCAGCAGCAGCAAGCTGACTCCGCTGACGCCCACAAGCAGCAAGACGCCGCCCTGACATTGCTGCGAGCACGCCCGACCGCCACTGAAGCAGACCTCACTGCCGGCAGGGAGGAGCGCAGCAGCCTGCTGCAGCAGCTGCATGACAAGGAGAGGGAGCTGGCTACCCTGAACCGCAGGCTGTTTGACAAGCAAGCTGAGCTGGATGATGCAATGGCCAGGGGCAAGGGACTGCTCACCTTCCAGGGTAAGTGGTGCAGAGCTGGGGGCAAGGCAGATCGTTTGAAATCAACAAATGACTGTTATGTTGCTAGGGCAGCCTCAGCGTGGTGCGTAGCTGTCTGGTGGTGCAGTTGACCTTGCCGTTGCCTAGCATAGGACATGTGCACACAGTATTTCAAGAGCAGGCCTGCCAGAGCCTGCAGGCGTATGACACAAGCAGATCTGCAGCAATTGTACCAGTGCGTAAGCTGCTTCAACATTGCCACTGGTGTGACTTAGAGCTGAATTGTGTGGTGCTCCATTTTTCTGACGGACGCAGCGTCATGCAGCTTGCATGTACGCCGCCTGCTATGCCTGCTGTTGGCCAGGACAGCCGGAGCTCTACTGACAGCAAGCGAGTGCCGTCATGAATGCCCAGCGCTGCAGTTGTGCAGGATAGTAGTAATCAATGCACAGCACGGCGCGACGGCTGCAAACCCTTCCGAAGCCTGGACCAAAACAATCCTGCCTGTGCTGTTCCTGCTGGTTCATACAGGGATGAGCTCTGCCGGAGCTGACCAGGGAGCACTGCACCTTGCATTAAAGCAGCTCAGCGACTCCACTTCGACCCTGGCCAGGGCGCTGCTGTCAAGCAACACTGTGAACGCCGTGGTGCCGCTTGTGGTCGACCTGCACGGCATAGTCAAGCAGGGAGGGGCCAAGCTGCAGCAGATGGAGCTGTGTGGCATGACGCATGCTGTGATGGCAGAGGTTGCCCATCACGTGTTTGGCGCATTCCGCACAACGAACCTGATCATCAATAGCAGCAGCAGCTCATTTGGTAAGCCTCCAGATGAGGATGCTCTGCTGCTGCAGCTGATGCTGGAGGAGAAGAATGCGCGTGGCTGGCTGCAGCTGGTGAATGCTGACAGGCGCAGCGAGCAGGAGCAGGCCTTTGGTGCACAGATAGTTGGGGAGCATGCACGCACAGTACTCCACGGCCTGCTGCACAGTGAGGGGCTGCAGTGGGGTGGTGATGCTCAGACAAACCAGCACATGCTTGAGCAGCTGCTGCCTGCTGCAAAAGAGGTGGCTGCTGCTGCCATCAAGGCACAGGTCATCTGCAGCTGCATGCACACACGCCTGGTGCAGCTGCACGTGCCTGGCTGGAGGCAGCCTGGGCCTGGCAATGTTGACTTTGGAGATGCAGCACCAAGCGCATGGGCTAGCTGGCCTGGGGTGGTGCCGTGGCACATCGGCAGTGCATGCATGCAGCTTGGTGGAGTGCTGCCAACTGCTGCTGGTGTGCTGCCGAGCGGCGTCACAGCAGCAGCTGTGTTTTGCATGGAGCCTGCTGTCATCCATGTAGCTGAGCGCATGAAGCAGCTGCAGCTTGCAGCACAGAAGCCTGACGGCTGCCGCACGCAGCCGTTTAGGGTCATCAGGAAGGCGAAGATGTGGGTGGCACAGCCCACCAAGTGGTGATGTTGCTGCTGCTTGCCTGCTGAAAGCCTGCGTGCTGCGCAAGGGGCGTGTGCTGCCGTGTGCAGGGTTGGCGTTGAGAGGTCATCGCATGCTGTTGCTCGCTGCTGCACTGTTTCGCTGATGAGCAGCGACTAATGAACTGGTTCTTGATTGTCTTCGGCAAGCTGCGGTGTATAATATGTCTGTATCATGCCATGTCATCCACACTTTGGCCCTATTTGTGATGCTCGCGTAAAGCAAGTTACTTAGTGCTGAGACTGTGCACGTGCATGTAGCTTTTATCAACGTGTCACGCATGCCATGCCAGGGCCTGTAAGGCTGGGGCTTGGACTGTCTGGCCAGTCACACGTGCCTCACGTACGATTGGTGGCGGCATCTGCACAGCCGTATCAAGGGTGGCAATTCAAACTTTGTGAGTAACAAAATCTTGCTCAATCCATCTATTTGCAACAACCTCATTGCAGCCTACTCATCATGAGGAGGCACCCACCACTCCCCCTTGCAACTGACGTCTTAGGACACATCAGAGCAAATAAACCAATGCTTGAGCAGCAGCAAAGGCAGACGATCACCGTGTGCACCGCATTGTACAGCGCGCGTGCTAGCATTAGACCTGTCACCTTGTCACTGTCAGTTACAGTACACGACCACACCGTCTGCAGCGCTTGAACCACAGCACTACATCACGCATGTGTCACACGCATGTGTCACACGCATGTGTCACGCATCACACTGTTTGTCTGCGATCCGATCCAATCGCAGACAAACGCAGTGCGAGTCGCACTGCGTTGCTGCCGACTCCAGCGCCAGTGCTGCACTTGAGACAGCTATGACAGCAGCATGCAGGCGCATGCAGGCAGTGCTCTTCAGCTGCCTGTCCAACTGCTGCCATCTTACAACTTGCGACAGGCCCACACACCGGGTCCTGCTCATCCATGCGGCGTGAGTATCTCATCAGTATTCCTGGCGTAGCAGGCAGTACTCCTGGCACATGACAACCAATCTGTGCATACATGCAGCCATTTGGCGTGACACACTCACACCCAGCCGCCCAGGTCTGTGTTGGCGCCTTGCAGCATGGGTGGCACCAGCCAGCTAATGACACACAGCCGCCCAGGTCCATGCAGCTGCTCATGCAATGGCTGTGGCCCTCACACCTAGCTGCATAGGTCACGGGAACTGCTCTGCAGCAAACATGGCCGATCACACCCAGCCACCCAGGTCTTGTGTGTTGGCCCCCTGCAGCATGGGTGGCACCAGCCAGCTGATGACACCCTCCTCCCTGATGCGCCCCACCAGCGCCTGCCTAAACCTCGCTCCAGGCGACAACTGCAAACTCGCATCTTCACCTGCTGCCGCTGCTGCGTCAGCACCACTGCTGCTGTCGCTGCTGCCAGATGCTATTGCTGCTACTGCTGCTGCTACTGCTTCATCATCCAGCAGGCCCTGCTCAGCCGCCAGGCCCTCCAGCTGCTGCAGCAGCGCGGCGCAGCTCTCATGGATGAGCTTGGCGGCAAGCAGCACCGCATCCTGCAGCAGCAGCAGCAGCAGCAGCAGCAGCAGCAGCAGCAGCAGCAGCAGCAGCAGATGAGTACCTAGTACTGGATGGAAGGAGCTTGCACTGAAACAGCAGCCCCAGGGGGCCCTCACACATGCAGAACAAGCCTTGCAAAGTGTCAAGGTTGGCTGTCTAACGGCTTCAATTTGGCCGCTGTGGCGGCTGCAGAGCTGGTGCAGCAGCTTGCCCTGACCATAGCTTGTTGATACTTCATGCCACACTTGTGCACTGAGAAGCCTGCGCACCTGCTCCTTTTGCCCTCCAGTGTTGCCGTACACGTACAGCGGGTCGTCAATGTCCTGTGCGTCAGTCAGGCTGTTCCTCTTGCCCAACACCGGGTGGAAGGAACCCAGCACGGGCACACAGCTCAAACAATGCTCAGCACCCCCGGCAGCCACACACATGCACAACCTGCTACCTGTTTGCGGCACAAATTTCTTGTTTGCTAAGCCGGCAGCTGGTGCAGCAGCATGCACTGGCAATGGGTTTGTGACTTGCTGCATTGTACCAGACATACTTTTTTGCACGCACCTGCTCCTTTTGCCCTCCAGTGTTGCCGTAGAGCGGGTCGTCGATGTCCTGTGCGTCAGTTAGGCTGTTCCTCTTGCCCAGCACCGGGTGGAAGGAGCCCAGCACACGCACACGCGCGCTGTAGTAGCCCCCAGGGTTTATCAGGTCATATGAAGACACCTGCAGTGCATTAAGAGCAACTTTCATTGTGATAGAAAGGATACTTGAATCTGTGCAGCACCGCTTGTTTGGCGCAATCGTAGAGCACCTGTGTACAAAAAATTGTGCAACGAGCAGAGGTAGCAAGGTCAGCAGCAGCAGCACCGGGTGCAAGGAGCCTAGAACGTGCACGCGCGCTCTGCAGTAGCCCCCCGGGTCGATCAGGTCACACGACGACACCCGCGGAGCATGAGGAGCGGGTTATCGCCGGCGCTGCTGCTGCTGCTGCTGTTGATTGCATTATTCTGTCGCCACCATCCAGGCAGTGTTGCCGCGTTAACATGCACGTGACATGCATACAGCAGGTCGCTGCTTGCTGGAAAGTGCAACCCAAACAAAGCCTCCCGCACCTCCCGCAGCACATCTGCTGCGGTGTGCTTTTCCATCACCATCACAAGGCTTGATGCCAGCAGCAGGGTCAAACAACAAGTGCAGCAGGCTGGCGCATGATAAAAAGCAAGAAGTAAACGCCACACAGCAAAACAAAACCTCGCGCACCTCCCACAGCACATCTGCTGCCGTGTACTTATCCATGACCAGCACCAAGTCAGATGCCAGCAGCGGGGTCAAACTGCACCAGGCTTATTATTATGTTAAGTTGCAGCCCTATCCTGCTGTACAAGCCAACTAGGCAACACTGCTATGGCTGAAGCAGTGACCAAGTACAGCAAGTTGTTGCCGATTGCTTGAGTAAAACCAACACACCACACAGCCAAACACAACCTGCCGCACCTCCCGCAACACGTCTGCTGCTGTGTATTTGTCCATGACCAGCACCAAGTCCGACGCCACGATGTCAGCAGCAGGGTCAAACTGCACCGCACCACCTGCTGCTGCTGCTGCTGACTCAGCCGCACCATCTGCTGCTGCTCCTGCCAGCGGGGCGCCAAGTGCTGCTTGCGCCACTGCATCTGCAGCGGGGTGGGGCTGCTGACCAATGCAGTAGTCGCGGCTGGCCTATAAGCAGCAGAAGTGCGTGGCGGCAGCAGCAACAGCAGGTGCATTCATTACAAGGATGGTATGAGGGTGGCTGCACCTCAAAGTGCAAGCTTAACAATGACAATGGCATGTGCACACAGTTAGTTCATTGGGACATATCTGTATGATGTGCCACACATGGCTGACGGGCCGTGCCACACTGTACGTCACATGCAGCAATACTCTCACTTCAAACCACTCACCCGCACATGCACGTCCACCCAGCCCCGCAGCGGGCCGCCTGCCAGCATGTGGCTGAACAGCTGCTGGGCAGCACTGCACTGAACCACACATGCAGTAAAAGTATGCTTGCATGCATTCACCCATGGCCGGCACTGTTTGTAAGCAGCTGCGGACAGCGCAGCGCTGCCCTGCACGGTGCTACACATGCAGCGGGCGCTGACGGGTTTTAATTGCTCACCCGCACGTGCACGTCCACCCAGCCACGCAGCGGGCTGTCTGCCAGCATGTGCCTGAACAGCGCTGCTGCCAGCGGGCCCCTGCAGATGCCGCTCTCGCTCACAAACATAATCTGGGCCTGTGAGGGCCAAGCAGCAGGAGCAGCAGCAGCAGCAGAGGCTGTAAGAGGCAATGTAAACAGGCCAAGCTATCAGGCATGTTGGCCAGTGCGTACAGGCACCACTTGCCCGAGCGCTGGCTGTGGCATGCTGCTGCAATGCTGAGCCTTGCAGCAGGGCTGCCTGAGCTGTAACAACAACATGCAGTAAGCTGTTAGCACAACTGTTTTGTATACTCGCATCGCACCCGCTGCGAACGCTGTACAAAGGTGCACAGCAGATGCTGCATCTGCCTAAGTGAAGATCTCCGCAGTTCGGGGGTACTTCCGCAGTAGGCGAGCAAAGCAGCAGCAGCAGCAGCAGCAGCAGCACCAGCAGTGTCTCACCTTGTCGTTTGCTTGCTGTGCTTTCAGCTGCTCTGCCTCCCAAGGCGTGGAGCGGTATGCAGGCTGCACCACGAGACCATCAACAAGCACTGTGTTGCCACTGCTGCTGCTGCTGCCGTTGCTGCTGCTCTGCACCTGCACATGCATGCAGAAAGCCGCACAGAAGTAGCTTTTGGAGATGTCAGACTCTTGCTTACGCGCTGCGGGCGATAGCTACTGCCTGAAAGCTTGCTAGTGGGGTGTCGGAAGGAAAAGTGCAGCAGTAGCAGCAGCAGCAGAAGAGGAAGACCAAGCGAACCATGCGTTGCACCGCTGGCGCATCTACTGCTGATTCTAGAAATCCAAAGCATGCATAATACCAATGTACCTGCACTGGCCGCTTGAGGCGCCGTCTGGGGTGTGAGATTCCGGCATTTGCTTTCGCGTTTGCGAAAGGCACACCGGAACACTGGCGCCTCAGTTGCTGCTGCATATCTCTACGAATGTTAGATATAATGCCTAGGAAGCCTGTGGAGCTGCTGAACTTGCAGATCGAGGCGTCGTTTTGTCGTGCAGCGAGTTCAAAGATCTGGGTGGCAGCAGATTCGCCGATAACTGTTTCACAGCAACCTCTCCAACGTCAATTTTACGATACACGAACGGTTATGAGCTGTTGAAATTTGATGAACACACTGAAGTCGTCTGTTGAAGCCCCACCAACAAGGGCTGGCATGACATAACACAGGTACTACTACAACAGCAGCCAACAGCCAGCTGGTGCACCCGTTGAGTTTGGTAGCAGCGGCGTTAGTAAACTTGTGAGCAGTTGTTTAATCCTTAGCCTTGTCTGGCTCCCCAGCGTGTGAGGTGCAATGGCCTTTCAAGGAAAACACGCATACCATACTTTGAAAATGCCCTACGCAGCACTGCAGTCACAGTTACTGCACAAATGACACCACAGAGGCAGTTGCAACCTTGACCACAAACCTGGGGTTGACCACAAACCTACAGAAGCACAAGACACCTTCAACCAAACTAGCACAATGCAACACTGCGACCACAGTCACGACGGCTGTGGCGGCAGCGGGCATGTATCAAAGCAGTCATCAGTCGCCCTTGCCTCCATGATCCAGTCAGGCGAGGCGCCACGGACCATTGCCGTCACAACAAACCCTGCTGCAAAACCACCACCATCATCATCACCAGGAGCATCAATTGCAACCGACAGCAGCGGCACTTCCTGTGCCTCCCCAACTGCACTGCTTGCAGCTGCACTTGTTGCTGCATCAACAGCGCCGGCAGCTGCTGCTGTAGCAGCGTCGCAGCCGTGCAGCGGCTGCCGGTGTGCAGTCACCATCAGCACATACGGCACACCTGCCGCTTGCCGCACAGCAGCAGCAGTGCGCGCAGTTTCAAAGGGCCTTACCTTGCCAGCAATATCTGCCGCTGAGTCAGCAGGCACAAAGACACTCACCAACACCACAGGCACTTCCACACCCCGCCGCTTTTGCAGTTCAGCTGCCATGCCTGCACCGCCTTGCACTGTGACATGCAGCAGTGGCTGATCTTTCATAGTGTGCTGCATCCTTTGCTGCAGCAACACAGTGCCATCTGCGTCCAGCAAAGCATCATCGCTTGGCAGAGGCACCTTGACAATGCGCACCGAAGGGTTCTGCGCATCCCTGCTCACCCATCCTATTGGAAGCTTCCCTGACCCATTCAGATCACCGCTGCGCAGCACACGTGCCAACGGCAGGCTCTTGTTTGCGCTGATGCGCCCGATGTGGATGTGCATCTGCTGGTGGGCACGGTACGCCGGCGATGCCATCAGCAGCACCCACTCTGCTCCCGGCAGCTGCCTGCTGCTTCTGCTTCTGCTTCTGCTGCTCAAACCCAATGCAGCTTCTCCACTGTAGCTGTGTAGGCTAGGCTGCTGCTGCTGCTTCCAGGGGTCGGGGAAGCCATGTGCCAGGCCCTCCTGCCATGCTGCTTGCCACCAGAACTCACCAGCAGGGCCGGTGCAGGCAGGGTCAAGGTCCTCGATGCCTGGCCAGGGGTGATATCACAACAGCTGCGCAGGGGGACGCACGTCACAAAACGCTTTGTTGCCACGCAACAACAAAAGTGGCTGGCTGCATGCCCTGCTGGATTCACGCAGTTGCATAGCAGCACATCAAATGGCCTGCACACACGCAGTTGCAGCTGGCATTGTGACGGGGAAGAACCGAGCACTGCAGTGGCAGATGCCCCAGGGGATCGGACCCATGAGTCCTGCCTGCCAAGCCAGGCCAAAGAGCTTCAGGCAGCACCTAGTCACCTTCATTGCTGGCAGTGGTTTGCAGGTTCCCATGATGCAATGCGGGCCTCACCTGTGCATGCACTGCTGCCCTCCTGTTGGCTTCCCTGCCTCCCCACACTCAGCTGTCAGCACCACCCAGTTGTGACAGCCAGAGCAGGCCCACATGCCGGGTGCTGAGCATTTGGCAAGGGCATGCGGCATGCAGCGGCTCTGTGTAGATCAGCCGTATGAAGGGTGGTGCAGCGCTGGGTAGCGCAGCGCGTTGCACCTGCAGGGGCAAATGTATAGAGCGCGGCCGGTTCGTTATCAGGAGCTGCAGAGCAATGCACAATGCTTTACAGACATCTTTGAACAAGACTGCACCGCTGGGCAGTGCACCACAGCGCACAAACCCACCTTGAAGTTGCTGTGCATGTACCATCTGGGCAGCTAGGATTGAGCTGCTTGGTGAAACGACCCTTAGCGGTTTCGGCTGATGCAGCTGCAGCTGCAGCTGCAGCTGCAGAACCTCTCCTCATGAGCAACTCGGCATCAGCTGCTTGGTTAGACTACGTGTAGCGTTGTCAACTCATTCAAGTGCGCTGCGCAAACCCGCCTTGAGGTTGCTGTGCATGTGTCACCTGGACAGCTGGGCTTGAGCTGCTTGGCCGAGCAGGGCACACACTCGCCAGCTGGGTATGGCGGAGGCGGCCGGCTGTGGTCATTCTGCAGTGCTGGCTTGCTGCTGCGCTGCAGGCGGCTGGCCGTGAGCGAGTTAAGCTGGCCATGGTGTTGCCTGTGCAGCAAGGACATTGCGTCCGTGCCTGTTGCTGCTGCTGCTGCTGCCGCTGCGGCCAGCATGGTGAAGCACAGCACGCGTGCCGCACAAGCAGTCTGAGCTGCAGCCACCATGCTTGATGGCTGCTAGACTGCAGAAGTCAGCACAGCAGGTTGGCTCATTTGCGTAATGATTTGGGTGGTGGGAGGAAACTTGGACATGTGGCCATGCCGCTTGCACTCAGCACTTCGCTGATGCTAGCACCACTGTTTGACACGCAATGGTAACTTACGCTGCGCAATGTATGCACAATGGGAGAACTGAGCATAATTCTAATCAGTCCGGCTACGAATGTGGTAAACAAGCAAGTACAGCAGCAGCTGAGCAGCAGCACAGGCAGCAGCAGTGGTGCTCTGCTTGGTTTCGTGTCTTTCCAGCAGACCCTAACACGCCAAATTTTGCACGTTTAACCTTTTACATGCCGTGCTGACTGATGCGCACATGTGCCTGCCGTCGATTGCTCTCTCGGAATTGGTGTCGGCAAGTTGCCCGTTGATGCTGCTGCTGCCTCGACAGGACGAGCAGTTCCTGTAAAGCGTTGACTGGTGGGCTGATATGTAGAATCAACAACGCCTTGTGTGCAAAAGATGCCAAGAGTGTCAAGGCGTTCACGTGAGTCGCAGTCCTACACATTTGCTGCGTCAGCAAAGTGTAGAGAGTATACCAAAGCTAACACCACAAGCTGGGCTGACAGAAAGCTGAGCTGCCAAGCTATAGCAGTGACATGTGCCAAACCAACTCAAATCTCAATAACATTGTTACACAGCTGGCACTGCCAGGAGCTGCAGCGGCTCTGCCGGCACACAGGAGCAGCATCATGGTGCATCCACCATGAATGCTGCCCAGTCAACTAGCACGGCTTACACGTTAGCAGCTGACTCACAGCGCACCTGCCCATATGCAGCCGGCTAGGATTCTGCCAATGACAGGCTGTCAACGCCTGTGACGCTTGAGTGGCGATGAAGCTGCCGCTGCTGCTGCTTCATGTGTGCTGCCGCGTGTGCGCTTCTCACTACCGACGCTGTGTCGCACGCTACCTTCCCCAGCTGCTGCCACCGCCGCACCCTTAGGCAGCTTGCCATGCTGCTGCTGCTGCTGCTGTTGCCGGCCTGATGGCTTGTCATGCCGGCGCTGTGCAGGCCTGCTGCCGCTGCCTTCTCCATCAGATGACGCAGCTGCTGCTGCTGCTGTGTGCCCTTGCTGCAGCTGCTGCTTGCTGCTGGGCAACCTGCCACTACTGCGCCGGCCAGGTGCTGGCTGCTCAGCAGGCGCTGCAGCAGCTGCTGCAGCGTCCTCTTGTGCTGCTTTACCCTCCTCTGGCCCCTCCTCATCTTCACCCAGCCCTGATAACGCAGCTGCCGCTGCTTCCAGCCCTTCTGCGTCTCCAGGCTCTCCATCCTCCTCATCTTCACTTCCATCTTCACTCTCGTCTTCACTTTCATCTTCATCCTCACCTTCATCATCTTCTTCATCGTCATCATCGTCTTCCTGGTCTTCCCGCTCTGCTGCCAGCAGCTCTGCCAGGATGCGGGAGCCTGGGTTGACTTCCTGTTGCTGCAGCTGCAGCTGCTGCTGCTCATCCTCTTGATCATCACTTTCCAGCCCCAGTACCCGCCGCCGCTTGCGCTGCTGCTGCTGCTGGTCCTTGCCGGCAGCGCCAGCACCCCTGCTGCTGCCAGCCGCAGGGCCCCTGGCAGCCAGCTGCTGCTGCTGCAGCTGCGGCCGCCGCCGCTTCCTGCCGCCGCCTGCAGCTGCTGCGCCCTGGTCCCCTGACTGCCCGCTCTGATGCTGTGAGCCACTGTGCGCATCAGCAAAGTGCTCATCATCTGCTGCTGCTGCGGCTGCTGCTGCCGCGCGCGATCCAGTTGCCCTGGTTGCTGTCGCTGCATCAGACGTGCCAGCGGGCCGCTGCCCGCCTGCTGCTGCTGTCCCCGCTGCTATGAGGTGCTTCTGGGTGTCTGCCAGCAGCTGCCGCACCTGCACACACCACGAGTTCAGTGGCAGCAGCAACAGCAGCATGGGCGCAGCAGCATGATTGTGGAAACATGCACGGCAAAAGTGCACACAGAAGAACAGGAGGTGTTCAGCCCTGCACCTGCTCCACGCCTGACAGGCTTGCTAACATGACACACACCCACAACTTCGATACACGCGTCTAGCACTGATGCCTTGGCTCCCGCTTCTGCCCACAGGCATGACTGGAAACAAGCCGTCCCATCCCTGCCTATCCTAACACATGCCACCCACTAGTATTGTTGGTTGGTAGTGGGGCAGATTCAGGGGCAGCAGAGACTCAACAGCACAAATTCATCCCTGCTGGCTGCTGCCAGGCACCCACAACCTGTCCTTTAGTGCACCAACTGCACTGCTGCAGTGGCTTTCCCTGTACTCCCACAGACAACTTGATGATGAGCCAGCCCAGTCCAACGCACTGCACCACCCCACGCACCTGCTGCCTGCTGCCAGCTGCCAGGCACCCAGGCCCTGTCCTTCAGTGCACCGACTGCACTGCTGCTGTGGCTTCCCCTCTACTTCCACAAACACTATTGTTGATGAGCCAGCTTAGATTAACCACGCGCTGCACCACCCCACCCACCTGCTGCCTGCTGCCAGGCACCCATGCCCTGTCCTTCAGTGCGGCACCTGCGCTGCCATCAGCCCACTCCGACAGCCCAAACAGCTTCGGCTGCTGCTCCGGGCCCTCAGCCTTGGCCAGAAACATGTTGCACACAAAGCCAGGCACCAGCTGCCGCCGCTGGCTGAACAGGCGCGTCTGCAGGGCCTGCGGCAGCTGCGAGGCTTTGGCCGTGCTGCTGGCGGCTGCTGCTATTGCTGCTGCTGGGGGTGGCGCTTGCTGGTAGGGTAGCTTGGAGCCGGAGGGGAGGAACAGCACCTGCAGCAGCAGCAGCAGCAGCAGCAGCAGCAGCAGCAGCAGCAGCAGCGGCACGTGAGTACATCAACAGCAGGAAACAAAAAGCTGTATGCCTTACACTCCTGGTAGGCCCGGGGCCCCCAAGCCCATCACATACCTGCATGTGTGAGTTGTTACTCCATACCATGCTGATCAACATAGCGCTGAGCAAGGCTACTCGATCCAGGACACTCTCCCGGCATTATTTCATCCCAACAACCCCTTCTCACCTCTGCTGTGCCCATCACGCTCCCCATGGGCACTGGCCCACCCTCAGCAATGCTCTCCTCACACATTTCCATACTGTCTGCCAACCAAATCACATGCTGACACCACCGGTGCGCAGCATCACACGCCCAAAGCCCAACACAAACAAGCCGTGGGTACATTCCAGCATCAACCTTGGGTCATGTCAACCTAGGGTTGGCCGCACCTCTGCTGTGCCCATCACGCTCTCCATGGGCACTGGCCCGTCCTCAGCGCCGTCCTCTGCTGCCTCATCCTCCTCATCGCTGCTGCTGGCATCTGACCTGGGGTCCTTGGTCTCGTGGTTGCTGAACACCACCTGTGGCAGCAGCAGCGGCGGCAGCAGCAGCTATGGTGGGTAGAACTGCGCTGTGATGTGTGCCGCCGCGACAGAAGAATTTGTTTGTTGAAACAAATTGCAGCGGCTGCAATCTGCTGACATCTGTAGTGCCATTCGTATGTAACACTCACGTAGCGCATGCCGAAGTGCGTGGGCGGCGTGCGCCCTTGCTGGAGCACGCAACCTGGCTGCCGCTGCTGCTGCTGCTGCTGCTGCATATGCCTGGTGTCCTTATCCACGCATGCACTCCCAGCCATGTGTGCAACACACACACTCACCTAGCGCATGCCGAAGTGCGTGGGCAACGTGTACCATCGCCAGCAAGTGCACCCTTGCTGCCAGTGTCGCTGCGCACTGCTGCCGCGCACTGCAGCTGCACAATGCCGGCATATGCAGTGCCATGCGTATGCAGCACTCACGTAGCGCATGCCGAAGTGTGTGGGCGGCGTGCGCCCGCAGCCGCGCTTCCGCAGCAGCGCCTCCACGTCCTTTTCTTGTTGAGTGATGCCCAGGTTGGTCAGCGCCTTGGCCAGGCGCCGCGTGTTGTTGCTGCTGCCCTCGATGGCGTCCACCAGGTCCGGCCAGCGGTAGAAGTAGGTGACCTGGAAAAGGAAAAACATGAGGTGGATTGCAAGCAGGCGGTCAGGAGTATTCGGCATGAAGCAGCAACGATCCGGCGCCGCGTGTATTTGCTGCTGCCGTCGATGGCGTCCACCAGGTCAGGCCAGCGGTAAAAGTAGGCGACCTGGCGCAGTGATAGGTTGCGGTGAGACAATGCAGTCAAACAGTGTGGCGAGCCAGTGCATTGCACTGCAATGCACTGCAGTGTACCGCACCACGCTTCGATGTTACGGCTCAAACACCACACTGCACTGCAGATACAGTGGCAAAAGCAGCAAAGCCCACGCAATACCACCAGCGGCGCTGCGCCCACTTGCAGTTAAAAGTGTTCCGCTGCAATGCCACAGCACAACACCGCATTTCACAGCAACACAGAAATCAAGCGATGCACTTGACCGCCAGCAATAACACGTCAATCCAGCTGCAGCTAAAAGTGCTGTGCTGCCACATCCTGGTATCACACTGCACTGCATAACACAGCAGCGCAGGACTGAGGCACTACACAAACCACACAATAGCCGCACCAGCACGCCACCCCACCTGCAGCTGCAAGTGCTGTGCGGCTACGCGCCCTGCCGCGATTTGCCGCCGCTCCCACTGCTGCACCTCAGGGGCCGTGCCCTTCACCTCCTGGTGGCCACACAAAAACATCAACACAAGCAGTACCCACAAAACCACCAGCAAGAAGTAAACACGTCATAACTCTACACTTATTCCGATACACAGTGACCAACATCTGCGCAACCGAACACAGCTCCAGCACCCCACCTGCAGCTGGAAGCGCTGTGCGGCCACGCGCCCCGCCGCGATCTGGCGCCGCTCCCACTGCTGCACCTCAGGGGCCGTGCCCTTCACCTCCTGGTGGCCGCACAGCAACATTCGACACAAGCAGTACACACAACACCACCAGCAAGAAGTGCTGCACAGCCACGTCATACCTCTCCACTTTTACTGCGATAGACAGTGACCAACATCTGCGCAACCCAACACATCTCCAGCACCCCACCTGCAGCTGGAAGTGTTGTGCCGCCACACGCCCCGCCGCGATCTGCCGCCGCTCCCACTGCTGCACCTCAGGGGCCATGCCCTTTACCTCCTGGTGGCCGCTGGCACAGCTTGCATCACCACCGGGCAGGAACCAGATGCGGTTCACGCGGCACAGCCACGGCGGCGACACAATCTGCGCGTGCGCGCTGCTGGCGTCTGCGAGCAAAGCAGGTTCGATAGTACAAGGGTGGCCAGAAGCGCGCACGCAGGAGTGGTATGAAGGGCAGGTGCTGTATGCTCTGCAGTGTTGTTGACATAGGTATTGCAGTTGTGTTGTGCGTGTTGTCAGCACAATGCTGCTCTAGCATCAGGCTGCCACACGATGCTCTGAACTATTGCGCTGCTCAACAATCGTTCACTGAACATGTCTGCTGCTAGTCAGTACTGTCTGCTGCTGCAAGTGCAGACTGTTACGCATGCCCGCCTCCACGCACCTGACGGCAGCACCAGCACGAAGCTGCCCTCCGCCACCTTGAACTGCTGCGGCGCGGAGCCCCTCCTGTAGCCGCCAGTGTCCAGCACATCATCCATCAGCAGCGCCTGACGCAGCAGCAGCAGCAGCAGCACATGAGATGTGATTTGTGTTGGCGTGCAGTGACCATCAACAGTCAGCGGCCCTGCGATGTTCCACAGACCGTACACCAATGCCACCCCCTGCTGCTGCTGCTGTTGCTAGCTGTGGACGCACTTCCTCAATCGAGTGCAGGCCCTTGCATCCAGTCCAGCACTTGCTATATGTACGGCTGCATCAGGTATGCCAAGAATGCCATGCTGCCGCAGTGGCGCTGCTGCTCCTGCTGCTGTGCTAGCACAGGCTTCACATGGGCGCACACACAGCAGCATGGCCATGTCAGCGCTAGTGCGGACTGCACAAGGCTGCAGCAACAGTGCACGCTCGCCTGCTTGCGCTGCTGCAAGGAAGCTGCACCCACCTGGACCCTGACTTGTGATGCATCTGTGTCGACATCTGCACGGCAGCGGTGCATGGTGGGACAGTCAACAACACGAATGCGCTTGCAAGAACACTTGCAGGAAACCACTGCTTGCAGGACCAGATGCTGTGCTTCCAAGAGAGACAGTCATGCATGCAGCATGCAGCAAGCTCCAGATGGACTCTTGCAGGAAACTGTGCAAATGAACGCCACGGTATGCCTTGCTTGCTGCGTGTTGCACTGCTGCTGTTATATGTAACATGTGGCCTGCTGCTATTGCTGCATGTGCGTGGCCAAAGCTATTGCTGCAGTGATAAGGTACTGCTGCCGCCGCCATCGCAGTTGCCACCCTTTGGTTGTTATTCAGCTGTACATGCAGTGCGCTGCACAAGGTGTTGCTGTCGCGCACGAGCACGCAGCGAGTAATGCTTGCGTTGCTGCTGCTGCTGCTGTCTACATGCCTCTGCAGCCTGCATGGCCCGCTGTCGTTTTGCCGCCTGCTGGCAGCTGCTGCGCAAGCACAAGCCCAACACACAGTGGTGCGCGGCCCCCGCAAGTTCAGCTGGCACTGCTGCTGGCGCAACTACTGTGCCAGAGTTGCCAACGCACCTCTCAGCGAGGGCGGGTCCACCAGCGTTGCGTATGCAGGAAAACTGCAGCACAGAATGACATAACTCAGTCACACAAGGTTGAGCAGTGCAAACTGAACAGGCTGTGCCGTGGCAGCACAACAACAGCAGTACATGGGGCTGCAGAGGTAGCTGCTGGCAGGCATGCCCACCTGGCCTTCTGAAAGGTGTTCCACCAGTGCTCCTTAGAACGTTTTCCCTGCAGAACGTATCAGTCAACGGCTGTACGACAAAACACAGCACGTTGCCAGCACAGCAGTGCTGCTGCTGGCTCACCTGCTCCGCCATCGCTGCTCAACGCAGCCCACTGCCGTGCTATCCTATCATTAGCCTTGATTCTAGTTATGATTGCGCTGGTGCAGGCTACACCGACTAGCCACCGACAGACGAGTTTGCTGAGCTGCGTGCTGTGCCACTGCTGCCACCGAACGTCCTGGAGACCGTCAAGAGGATGAACCCGCTGCTGTCCAAGCAATAAGTGCGTTCGATGAGCAGGTTTTCAAGTTGAAGCAGGAGGCACACGCTTTGTCATCAGCAGGGGGCACAGGTTGCTGATCTTGCAAGTAGACAAAAGTGCTGTGGATAAGGACTGGGGACGTGCCGTGCCATTACTGCACGCTTGTTGCATGCTGCACACACATACGCGCTGAACTTCTGAACATGAATGACTGTGCTGCGTCACTAACACGATCAGGCTGTGCCTGGCAGGCACATGGCCGTCAACGACGGTCAGCAATGGTCAACCCTGCGTCAACTGTAAACAATGCAGCATGCCGCTGGTGCATGCAATGCATGTTACTTGTCTCAAAACGAGGGTTTATACGTGGGAGATCTCACAATGAAGTGCAATGAAGCGGTCAAAAAAGCAACACTTTCACATCAGGCGACCTGATGTGTGGGCCCCGTCACCCTAGGCCAAAGCGTTGTTGGCGTGGCATCATCATCAACATGTTACCATTGCAGCCATAGCTGAATTCACGTAGGAGATTGCGCCTGGTGTATCGGGGCCATCAGCCAGCACCCCACTACAGCACATGAGCACATAAATTCTTTCTTATACAAAGCTGGCCAGCCCATGGGCCTGTCCTGCAACCAACGATTGGCGTACTGGCCAGCTCCACTGAACCAGCGTGTCCCGAATGCTGCATGTGGAGCACAGCGGCATTACCAGCACCAGTGAAATGGCAAACCTGGTGCCCTGAAGTGTGACCGCATGCTTGCAGCTATCAATGATACAGTAGCACAGCATCCCAATTGGGAGCTTGCAAGCTCCCGAACTCCAGCACGTGTTTCAGCGCGGGTCGCCAACCGATCTCTGCAGGCAAGCCGCAACCACCAGCCACAGTGGCAACACCACTGGTGACACCAGTACTTTGGATGCTCTGCAAGTGCCCAGCGTAAAGGGACACACAAAGCCTTTTGTTCATCACGCCAATGGCTTAAATCACTGTATGTCATGCAGCAAACCATGTGCAGGACCCCGTAAGACCAACACACACATGACAGGGACCACCACATCCCCAAGGAGCTTGACCTTGACATCCATCCAAAACGAGTGGCTGAGTGCCGGAGCCAGCCAGCTTGCTGATCAGCTGCAGCAGTCTTGGCTGCAGCATCTGCAATCCCATTTAAGGGTCATGTGAGCAGACTCATGGTGCTAGCAACGTCTCCCACGCCTTGCCAACCCTAAATTAATTGGAATGCGTGTTGGAAAAACATGATACACCGCGCAGCGCACCCAGCTGCTTTTAGAACACAGCAACATCATAAATCCGGCTGCCACAGACTCCGAGTTCGGTGCAGCATCAAGCTGGAGCTGACACATCGCCAAGGCATGTGACGTTCTGGAACACCTGCCCTGCCTGCTTCAGCCACGTCTGGTTCCACAGGCACGTGGCAGCGCGCGAGAAGTCCCCGCTGAGCCGCCGCTGCACGATGTGTGCGCACATGCGGCACTCATTGGTGCCGCCTTGTAGCATGGCGTGGTAGCGCTGGTAGCCAGGGCTGAGCTGGTGCAGCTGCAGTGCACAACAAGGAAATTTTGCAGCAATAGCAGTTGGTGAAAACATAGGTGAGCAGCAGCAGCAGGCTCTCTCAATTACCAAAGGTGCTTTAGATGTCCTATGCAGCAAACTGAACACGCACGAAGGCATGAAGGCAGGGAGGATGCGTGAGCACAGACACGCCTCAACAAACGCTCTGCACAAGAAGCAAAACACATCACACACTCACCGGCTTGTGCTTCCATGCAAGCATGCGCTCATATCGGCTGCGATCTGCCATTATGTCAGCCACCAGCGCATCCAGCTGCTGCACACCCACACCCACCTTTCCTGTCCAAAATTTGGGGCACATAATCTCGTGCCAGCACATGCATGCATGCACAACGTCAGCGCCAGAGCCAGCTTCAGCCCTGCTTACATGTGTGAAGGAAAACTCTCCCTCTACAATTTCACCAGCAAGCACACCCGTGCACAGACACGCCTGAACAAACGCTCTGCAGACAAAGCAAAACACATCACACACTCACTGGCTTGTGCTTCCACGCAAGCATGCGCTCATAGCGGCTGCGATCCGCCATTATGTCGGCCACCAATGCGTCCAGCTCCGCCACAGTGCTGGCGTTGCCGCCTTGGCCATAAATGATGACCGCCTGCGGCTCGGGCAGGATGTCCAGAATGTTTGAGGAGCCCTTGTAGATGGGCACACAGCCTGCAAGGGGCAATTTTGAAGAAAATAGTGCGGTGAGCGATCTTTGATCGAAAGTGGCACCCAGGTATTTTTATTTCCTCCGTGCTCGCCATGCTTATTGGCTGCGTGCGGCTCTGGCATAATGTCCAGAATGTTTGAGGAGCCCTTGTAGATTGGAACGCAGCCTGCAGGGGGCAGCAAGCCATGCAAAACCAGTGCAAGCCACAGCAGGGCGTGTCCAGGGTCGTGATCTGGTCAGTTCGGGCATGATGTCCAGCACGTTGGGCGAGCCCACAGCATGCAAGGATTCAGCCAATGGAATCAACAGTAACAGGAATGCTACGGCGTTCACGTGGCGGCTGTGGGTAATGTGCAAGGTTGTGCGAGCACGGTGCCCGTGTGACCATACAAGCAGCAGCTGGAGGAGATTCAGTGAGTCCACAGGTACCGCAGCACGGCAGCTGACAATTTGATACAGGGCTGGTGTTCAACAGTGTTGCGTGTTGCTTGTCGCAATAACAGCGCTGGTTCGTTTGCAAGCAGCAGGCGCACCTGATGACAGCGCGTCCCAGATCTTCTCTGTAATGTAGTCGAAGGAGATGCTGTTCTCCATGGCCACACAGAACTTGTACCTGCAGGCACAACAGTCAGCAGTGCATGACGGCAGGATCAGCAGCGGTGCCTACAGAAACCTAAAGTCTCTGCCTGCAGCGCGTGCAATAGAGGCGCGGTGGTACAGCACTTTACAGCAGCAGCTTCTGATGCAGTGCCTGCTGAGCATACCACTGCATGCCAAGCATCTGTGTAGAGCATTGCTTTGGTCTGCCCGACACGACAACACGTGTGCCCTGCCGTGTGGGTAGCCACATCACAACATCTGCACTCCAACCGCTTCCCACAGCCCAGCATGCAGCATGCTCCACAGTAGCACCAACCCACACCCACACCCCACCCACACCCTCAGTACACCCAATAGATGTCTTTAGGGCCCGCATGCATGCATGCATGCAGCATCACACCGCCTCTCAACACCGCTCACCGCTGGAACACCTCCCTCTTGCTCAGCTTGCGCCCCTGCTCCTCAGGCCACGGCTTGTTGTTGCTGCAGGTGCCAAACGCATGCACGGCTGCCCGCGCATTTGGCAGCGTCACCCACTCGGCCATTATCTTTGCCCGGCCACTGGGACTGCCACAGTTGCTGTTGATGTATGCAACGCCATCCTGCTTCTGCTCATAGGGGAGCTCCGGCGCATGCACCATGTTAGTGCCCGTGACAAAGTCGTGCTGCGTTTCGTGGTGCATCGTGGACTGCACTTGGCTGCAGGAGCGGTATGTTGCTTCGCTCTCATAGCTGCACGGGTGAAGTACAACACAGACAGGGACAGGCAGGTCACATCCAGCAGCAAACACAGGCAGTCAGTGGTATGCCGCATCATGGACTGCACTTGGCTGCAGGAGCAGTACGTGGCTTCACTCTCCTAGCTGCAGGAGCAAAGTTCGAACAGACGGAGACAGGCCAGGGACACTGAGAAGATTGCACAGGCTTGAGTGAAATGCTGCCAGTGCTCAGATGAAAGCGCCTGCCGGTGATGCGGTTAGGCTGCGCCAGTAGAATCATCATACTACCGCAGCATCACACCGTGCTACGCATAGCCAGTCAGTTGCTCACTTGCACATGTAGTGTGGGTCGTCTATCCAGTTGTAGTATGCTGCTGACTCAAGCGACACCGCAAAGCGTATCTGCTTCGGGTGCTGCCTCGGCGGAATGCCGCTAGCCTGGCAGCAGCAGCAGCAGCAGCAGCAGCAGCAGCAGCAGCAGCAGCAGCAGCGGCGGTGTTAGGTAACAATAACAAAGGCGAGCGCGCGGAATGGCATGCAGGCGTGTGCCTTTATCGCCGTCAGTTCCAGAGACGATGCTGTCGTTGCTGCTGGGGAACGCACTGTAATGCACCATGCCTTCTGCATATCTTCTGCAGTTGCCTATACAGGAGTGGCACTGATGCCACCTCATGCTATTGTGCCTGTACTGCTGGTGCTCACACGACTGACATGATACAGCACCATGCACCTGGATCAAGCAGTTCTATAGTATTACCCGGCGGTGCATACCTCTCGTGTGCCCGGTGTGTGAATGTACATGCCGTCTGCTGTTGCAAAGCGTGACGCATTCATTGTGAACACGCAGTCGATGGGTACGCCTTGGCAGGTGCAGTTGAGCTCATGCTGCAGCAGCAGGCAAAGCAGCAAGAGTCCAAGCAGCAGCTAGTCAGCGCACCCTGGCCACAAGCAGTGCTGCGAGCTGGTCATGCTGCATCTGGTGCATGTGTTCCGCCTTTGCTCGTGTTGCATATTACCGTCAGCAGCTTTCTGGGGCCTGCTAATCAAGTCAGGGTGTGCAGCCTCCATGGCAGGCAAGCAAACCCGCAGTACTCAACCCATGGCATGCACTGCTGGCAAAAGGCTCATACCATCAAAGATGTTGCCAGGACCCACATGTACCTTTCCTTCCCAAAATTCACTGTGGCCGGCACTGGTGCAGCTGTTGCTCACCCAATCGGGATGCGCTGCATCCATAGCAGGCCCTTGCATGTTTGTTTTGGCCCTCACTCCTAGATCACTGATGCGTTGCGGGGCGTGCATGGCCTGCCAGAAAGGCCACTGCCCACTGCGCTGCAGTCCTATTACTACCGGCTGCTTCGCTGCTTCCAGCAACGCAGCATTGCTGCTGCTGCTGCTGCTGCTGCTGCTGTTGCCGCCTGCTTGCGCTGCTGTGCTGGCTGTGTGTGTTTCACTGCCTGGGGTGATTACACTTGCAGGAGCCTGCCATTTGACTTGTGTGACCGTTGGGAAGCGTGATATGACAGCCAGGTAGAGCAGCACAGCCAGCAGAGGCAGCAGCTTGGTGTATGCTGGCCATGCTGCCGGCGTCTTGCCTGCAGGTGGTGGCATGGCTGCTGCTACTGCCTGGCTGAGACCAGCATGTGGCTGCAGCTGTTATGCAGCTGCACTTGCAGGATGGTGCGGATGTTATACACGTTGGTGTGCAATTCAATGCCAGAGGTGCGGAGCTGTTGTGCGCTTGCCAGCAGCGAGCAGTACAGAGGTTGGTGCCGTGGCAGTTGACGAAAGCAGCAGCTGTCGATCGGTCTTCTGACAAGAGTTTCAACAACTCAACGAAAGCCCTGATAATATCGGCAGGTTTGTTTGTCCAACAGCATTTGAAGTGACGGTTACGAAGGGTTTGCGAGTGACATGTGCCAGCCTGCTGCCATGTGAGTCAAGAACGCTGGGCGACTTCAATGGCTTGAGGACGCATGCATCAATTGAAGGGGGCAGGAAACGGCTGTACTTGCGTAGGAACTGCCCCTGCCACCTGCCATCCTGTTGCTGCTGCTACAGCGCTGCTGCTGCTACAACTCATCCACTACTGCTGCACTACTGCTGCACACTTGCGAAGCCACAGCTGCGTCAAACTGCAACCATGAAGCTTCAGCACGTGTTGATGGGCTCTGCGGCCTTTGCAGCGTCTGTGTATGGTGGCTACACGATTGGACAGCCCATGAAAGCCTTGCCACAGCCAGCAGCAACAGCAGCTGACGAGGCAGCAGGCAGCTGTGCGTTTGGCCGGCTGGCAGGCGTTTATGACAGTATCATTGGCTCAGAGGAGCGATGGATGTTATATGGGTGGCTGCGCTGGTGGCTGCTGCGCGATGCACAGGCGAGTGGCAGCATGCAGAACATTTGGCACCATGCATGGCACGGCTGGCCCTTGCCATGCTGCTGCTTGCCGTCACAGGGACCTCAGCTCAATGCTTCGAGCAACTAGTGTGCGGATAGCAAGTGTTGTCGCTGTGCTATTGCACTGCTGCTGCTGCTGCCGCCAGGGTGACGTGTTGGAGATATCTGCGGGCACTGGCCGCAACCTGCCGCACTACAGCTACTCAAAGCTGTCATCTCTGACCCTCACAGACATCAGCCAGCCTATGCTGAAGCAGGCAAGTGACGCACACTGCAGATGACTACAGCAGCCATAGTAACAGCAGCAGCAGCAGCAGCACGAGGCAAGAGGCCTGCTGTCCACAGCTCACAGCAGCAGCAGCAGCAGCAGCAGCAACAGCAAGAGGCTGGTCTGTCCACAGCTCACAGCAGCAACATGGGGTAGCCTCTCCTGCCGCGTGGCAACAGCACCGACCGTTCAATGCTGCTTCAAAGCTTCCAGCAGAGCAGTAGCGGTGGCTGCAGGGAGTAAAAGGCAACGCCTGCTCTGACACTTCCTTGTGAAGTTCCTGGCTGCTGCTGCTGCTGCTGCTGCTGCTGCAGGCTCGCTCCAAGTACTTTGATGAGCTGCAGCTGCAGTACAAGCAGCCAGATGTCACCGTGAAGTTCCTGCTTGCTGATGCAGAACGATTAGTAGCAGCAGATGGGCAGCCGCCGGTGACCGTGCCACTTCCAGTTAGCAGCAGACGCGGTGCCGGCAGCAGGGCTAGCAGCAGCACTACAGGCTGGCGATTCAAGCAGGACAGCAGCAGCAGCAGCAGTACTGAGCGTGAGGGTGAAAGGCGCAGTCCGGAGCAGCCAGGCAGCGTCTGGCGGTTCAAACAGCAGCAGCAGCAGCAGCAGCAGCAGCAGCCAGACAGTGCAGCAGCTGAGTCAGCAGAAGAGCCAGCAGCTGCGAACAGCAGCAACAGCGTTGAGCAGACAGCCAGTGGTGCAGATGCTGCCACCAGCAGCAACACAGCAGCACCAGCAGCAGCAACAGCCAGCAGCGGATGGTGGCGGAAAGCACCAGAGCCGTGCACCTGCCATGCCACGACTGCTGAATACTCCAGCAGCAGCAGCAGCAGCAGCAGCAGCAGCAGCAGCAGCAGCAGCAGCACGTTCCAGCCTGGCAGCTTTGATGTTGTGGTGGACACCTTTGGCCTGTGCTCCTGCAAGGACCCTGCTCAGGTGAGGTTGGTCCCATGCATCAGTTGCGTGTGTTTCTTGTATGGTATTTTCAGGTGCGTTGCAAGTGTGAAGCAGCATTCTTGCAGACAAGGAAGCAGTGTTCTTGCAGACACCCGTGTGCAGGAAGGGCAGGCTGAAGTCGCTGTGTCAGCATGTCGCACTGTTAGGCAGCAAGC
This sequence comes from Tetradesmus obliquus, assembly GCA_030272155.1. Lineage (NCBI taxonomy): Eukaryota > Viridiplantae > Chlorophyta > Chlorophyceae > Sphaeropleales > Scenedesmaceae > Tetradesmus > Tetradesmus obliquus. The sequence goes on from CP126204.1 coordinate 4,322,490, forward strand.
GTGTTGGGCAGCTGTCGTGTGGCCTGTGCTCCTGCAAGGACTCTGTGCAGGTGATCCGGGGATGACGTGGCAGCTCTGCATGTACCTTGGTTCAAATTTGTTTAAACATGGAATTCGAATTGTTTAAACATAGAAGTGGAGTGAAGCATTGTTCCTGCTGACGCTCGTACGAAAGCAAGTCAGGCTGAGGTTGCTGCGCCACACACGATGCACCTTCAGGCAGCGAACCTGGTGGGCAGACACTGTGTGGGGGATTCAACACATCACGAAGCCATCCACGTAACCATGCATGCACTCCCTTCTGCCTCCGTCTGTGCAGGCGCTGCAGCAGGCGGCTGCGCTGCTGAAGGCTGGCGGCAAGCTGCTGCTGCTAGAGCACAGGAAGAGCAGCTGGGGCTGGCTGAACAGCCACATACATCCTATCTGCCATGCCATAAAACCAAGTACACCGTCCTGTGTAGACCTGTAATGTGTCGATGGCATGCTGGTGCTGCAGGTGCTGCAGCAGGCTGCTGCGCTGCTGAAGCCTGGCGGCAAGCTGCTGCTGCTGGAGCACGGGAAGAGCAGCTGGGGCTGGCTCGATAGCCACATACATCCTGTCCGCCACACACTGAAACCAAGTACAACGTCCTGTGTAGACCTGTAATGTGTCAATTGCGTGCGGGTGCTGCAGGTGCTGCAGCAGGCTGCTGCGCTGCTGAAGCCTGGGGGTAAACTGCTGCTGCTGGAGCATGGCAAGAGCAGCTGGGGCTGGCTCAATAGCCACATGGATGAGCGGGCAGCAGGGCACTACAGGCAGTATGGCTGCTGGTACAACAGAGACATATTGGACATCGTGCAGCAGGTGCGCCTCCTGCCCAACAATTGACGGTTTGGTGAAGTTCCTTGTTGGATTGTGCTTTGCACATTATACCTGCATGTGTGTGCAGTCAGGAGTTGTGGGTAGCCTGCACTTCGCTGCGTGTTTGCAGGTTTTAAATGTTGCCCAACAGCATGCCATTTGGTGAACCGGATTCATCCAAGTGTGCTCGTCTGCAACATCGTTTTTGGGCAACCCAGAAAGATGCTGGCTCGCAACATGTGCCTCACCCATCCCGACTATTTGTTTGCGCCAACTTCTGAGTGCAGCAGTTGCCTACACTCCACTCAATCTGCAGCTGTCAGCTTTGCGCATTGGCTCACTTCAAACGTATCCTACGCTGAGCTTGTGGCCGCTCCTCTGCAGCATGTGCTGTCAGCACGCCGGGCTGCAAGTCACCTTGTGTTTCAGGTGGCACCTTGGCACCTAATTGTTGTTCCTCCGCTGTGCAGGCATTTGAGGATGTGCCTGCCCTGCTGCTGCACTGCATGTCGTGCCCGCAGGCTGGGCTGCAAGTCAGCTCTTCATCCAGGTGGCACTTTGGCACTTCTTACCTGATTGTCGCAACAGCACCGGCAGCAGCGGCAGGTGCTGCTACCGAGGCGGCTGGAGCTGGTGTGTCAGCAGCGGCAGGTGCTGCGGCCAGGGCGGCTGGCGCGGGTGTGTCAGCAGCTTGATGAACAGTCGCGGACGACCTCCAGATACATGAACATCCTGATGGGCTGCACGTGCTTACAGGTGCTTTGCTGCCGGGCATGCGGGGCCGATGGCGTTCATGCTATGGCTTGATGGGTAACATGATGATGCTGCTGCAGGGCGTGTTGGTGCTGGTACTGGCTGGTGGTGTGCGTTTTGTGCTGGCTGTACCAGCGGCTCCAGTGCAGCAGCAGCCTTCCAGCCTTCCAGCAATGATTGCTGGCCTCGTGACAGCCGTGTAACACAACGTAGGTTTGGCGCCCGCTTACATTTCAAGCTGCAACCTCTCCGTCACCAGCAGATAAATGGTGATGACTGTGTTGAGTTGCCACCCGCAAAGCTAACATCCAGCTGGTGTGTGCTGTTGCACTCCATGATCAGCATGCATGCACCATATGGTGCTGCTCTGCGCTTGTGCGCATGCATGAAAGCATGCACTTCGTTACAGGGAACAGCAGTGCAGGCCAAAGTACACTGTTTTGTGCCATACGTATGGCAGGGTAGGAAACACGCCCTGCTGAGAAGCGCGGCTCAGCCCTGCGCCTGCGTGCTCATTGCATCCGCTACATGCTGGTACAACCACCATCTCTACCAGAAGACGGCATGGCAATGATGCAGCTGTGACCGTCGTCGTGCAGCAGTCCCTTCGTCACACAGAAGAACCAACAACATTTTAGAAAGGCTTGTCATGTGCGGCAATATCAACCTCGGGTGTATGCCAAAAGAAGTGTATATGCATGTGCTGCGCAATGGATCCTCAATGTAGCACCGCAACATGGTGACCAAGGCTGCCACCTGTGACAAACTCAGGACCTGAACAGCCCTGGCAGTGCACTGCTGATGCTTCTGTGTAGACGTCTACGTGCAGTAGCTACTACAAACAGTAGAAACTTCTAAAACAAGGAGCAACAAGCGATAAGAAATGAGGAGGAAACTCCTGCTGTGAAATCCATTGAACAACGGGCACGTGTATGTCAAAATGTATAAAGCATTGCAGGTAACACACATTGCAGTATTACAGTGCAGCAATGCAGCAAGAGATACACTATCCCAGGAGGCCTTGTTGCAAAGGACTTTTTGCGAGACAATGCACACTAGACATCCAGACTCAAACATCCTTTCACCGTGATACCGCCGGCACCACACATTACACAGCATGCCAATGCTATGTAATGAGAGAGGACAGTTACATGTGGGTCCGGGCACCATCTTAGATGGTATGAGCCACAACAGGCTGAACACCAGGTCTGACACCAGAAAAGAACACAGCATGCCAATGCTATGTAATGCAGCACTCAGTGCGTGGCACGAATGGAAAAGATATGTCACCACTGAAGCCACGCTGGACAGCACCAACTCTGCAGCAACATTAGGATCGCAGCCACAGCAACTGATAAGCTGCAATATCCACACACAGCCCACATGACATACACTGTGGCATGGCACATGGCACACAGCATGATGCTGCTCAAGGGGAAGCAGGCCGCCTCTGCAGCTGAAACTGTCTGTGCCGGCATAGGCCTACGTGCTTGGTGCTGCCTGAAAAACAGCCTGCCCTCACAGCACCAGGCCGTTCAGCAGCAGCACTGCCGCAAACATCAGCATCGCGCTGTGCAGGGGGAAGCGGGCTGTCTCTGCAGCTGAAATTGGCTGTAGCCCAGGCTTATAGCTCTTGTCCCTGCATTGATGCTGCTTGACTTCTGCGGTGTAGCCTTTAGCGGGAGCGGGGGTGATGCGGTAGACAGCTCCTGTGCGAGAAAAAGATAGCATGAAGCAGGCATAGCAATTCTGTGATGAGCAGATATCACCTTGTTGGCACACACATTGCCTGGCTACATACTCACGCAGTCCATAGATTGGGGTCACTCTTTGTTGGGTGCAACATGTCAGACAGGTGAGTGCCCGTCACAAAACCAATTCAATCAAGCACTAAAGAAACCAAGTGCATTTGCAGCACACCGTGTGTGGCACAGGCAAGGGGCTGTAGTGAACTAGTTGCCAGTACCCCGCCACCGCGTGCTAATAGCATCATCCTGATGCTTGAGCCACGTTTGAGTTCTGGATCGGCTTTTACCAGCTACAAGTTCTGCGCATTAGATTCAGGCAAGCTGGACTTGCTGTGGCACAACTGCGGTGGTCTCACCTGTGACATCGTCAGCCACCAGCATCGTTCCATCCAGCAGGAAATCCAAGGATATCGGCCGCCCTGCCAAACACATCATAATGAATAATGAGAGAGGATAGTTACATGTGGGTCCTGGCACCATCTTAGATGGCATGAGCCACAACAGGTTGAACACAAGGTCTGAGACCAGAAAGGGGAGTGAGCACCGTAGAACACAATGCATGAGCTACGCATGGTGCGTTCGAACTCACAACCGTGTAGTTCAATGAAGGGGGCGTGTGTGCACACATCAGAATACAGGCGGCAGGTTTTTGCAGTCAAAGTTGATGCTCTGGCTATATGACACATGTAACTACATGTCCTACAAGACCTGCACTTGTGGCTGTCATACGCATGTGGCGTGAAGCTGTTGCATATATGTTATATAACATACATGAGCTCAGCAGTTGAGTCAACTCACCCCATCCAGGGCTGTTGGTTGTGACAGTTATGTTTTTTGGGCTGACAGGAAGCTCCCAGCCGGTCACTACACTCCGGTAGTTTGATGCCACCATGTTGCCACTTGTGCCAGTTAAGTCGACTGCCACAATTCGGCCGCTGCGGATGCCATGCTCCGCAATAAATGCGCTGTTGTTGTAGCTATCTTGGAAACCTTGCCACGTGCCATTGCGGCGGTTGATGGTGTAGAATCGGATTCCAATGGGCTCCTTGCTTGCTTCGAAGGCAAGGACTGGCTTTACATTGCTGCCTGTTAGGACAAAAAGTTGCAGTTGACAGAGATCAGGAGAATGATTGCTCAATGGCAGCCAATAGCCACTGCTGTGCCTGGCTGTGCAGGCTGTGGGATGACCATGATTCACGTTCTATCTTCAAGTCAACAAAGGGCGATAGGCCTACAAGGACAGTCGTCTGCAGCCGATGACGTGCAACAAACATAGAGTGGAGCACATCAAACGACTCACTCTCTTTGATCCGCAGGCTGTGGTTCTCAAACACTCTCACCGCTTGAGCAGTCTCGCTTCTCGCCTCTCCTGTTTACATCAGGGTCTGCCACAGCCGACCACTTGCTGGTGCTGCCCACAGTGTGGCAGTAAGGGAAACCAAAGTCAACAGGTTGAGGACTGAGGGACTGCACAGTAGCCCAGGGAATGCAGTTCAACTCGTAGGCTGCAGGCTGGGACAACCCTTCCCTTGGGCTATCCTGTACGTGGCAGCGTCAGAAGTGGAGCACAACAGGCTCTGAACCTGGTATACCTCAAGCGTGAAAATTTTCATGTGGCACTTTGCAGGGCATACATGGGCCCGCACTGCTGGCAGTGCATTGTTAGTACTGTGGGCAGTATGAAGCACAACAGGGTCTTAAAAAGTGCAGCAGAGTAACCCAAGGAATGCAGTTGAGCTCGTAGGCACCACCTTGCGGCAGCCCCTCCCGCGGGCTATCCTGTAGATGACAGAATAAAAAGCATGATAATCGTGACACGCAAGTGAGAAGACGGTCTCCACTCTCTATTTTGTGTTTGTCTCTGGCCTTGCGTTCACGCTGAAATGGCGTGATACCGTCTAGCATAGCACATCACATCACATCACCGCACAGCACGATCGTTGCGGCAATGGACTGTCGACGCAACCATGCAAGCAGATGCCCTCTGCACTCTGCCTCACACTAATCACTCCGTCACCCGCGCCGCATCCAACGCCCTGCTGGCAGAGCTGCAACAAACTGCTGCACACAGCTGCTCAGAGTTGTGTGGCATGCTCCGTGCCACGGCTGATGCTAGGCCTCCCGGAGGCCGATGCTCCGTGCCACGGCTGATGCTAGGCCATGCTGCGTGCCACGGCTGATGCTAGGCCATGCTCCGTGCCACGGCTGATGCTAGGCCATGCTCCGTGCCACGACTGATGCTAGGCCTCCCGGAGGCTGAAATCACTCACGCACCGTGAAGCACAGGTCCCTAGTGACAGGGTGCCAGTCCATGTCCCCGACCTCCCTGATGCCTGCACAGCACAGCACAGCACAGCACAGCACAGCACAGCACAGCACAGCACAGCACAGCACAGCACAGCACAGCACAGCACAGCACATCACAGCAGTTTGTGTTCAGCAAGGACATGTTGTGAGGCACCTGCATGTTTGACACAAATAGGTTTGTATGAGAAGTGCGTAGCCTGCCTGAACGGTTCAGGCACATCGCTGCAGTGATCACTGAAGGAAGTCACGACTTCACATGAACACATTTGTGCATTAATTGCTTGCATGAATCTGCATGGGTGTTAGGTAGGTCAATAAGAACAGGAATACCAACTGGCAGATGGCCGCTGCAGCTTTTTTGTGATGCTGCTACCCGCCACCCTACGAGGCATACGGCATGCATGCATTACATTACATTACATTACATTACATTACATTACATGCTCCACTCAACGAGGAGTGGGAACCTCAGTCAGGAGCCAACGAGAGGCTCATAGGGGGAGGAAACATCGAAGAACGACTCATCATCATCCAAACCGTCAGAAGAGAACGCAGAAAAAACTCATCAGCATCATCAATAACTTGAGCAATAGCCTGACAGGACATGAATGCATATTATGCAGATAGCATGCATGCATGTTTTGCAGATGGCATGCATGCCTAACATACAGATGGCATGCACACATATTATGCAGATGGCAGGCATGCCTATTATGCACAGACAGTCGACACGTGAGAACTGCTACATGCGCACCACGCTCATATGCGCTCATCAGCATTCTCCCACCTGTGGCGAGCTTTGTCAGCTTTTGATCCACCAGTGACACCTTGTAGATCGCGCCATACTGCACTTTGTTGTCGGACGTTTCATTGAACGTGCAAGCATCACATGCCGCACTTATGCCCACTACAAGGAACGCCTGTTCCTTGGGCACCCATGGCGGTGAGCCCCTCAGAGCTCTGCGGTTGCGGCAGCCGTCGTCGCCTGGCAGCTTGTTTGTCACAAGATCTCTCGTGCCTGCAAATTGCTGCATTTGTCATCGTGACAGATCTGTGTGAGGTGGAAGTCAACGTGCAGAACGTACTGCTCTGCCGAGCGTTGTTGACATGCTGATACTGACTGTCAGCATGCGATATCAGTGTTGCAGCAATTTGCCAGATCATGCGCGTCTTACTGGATGACCAAGTTCTCACATTGTACAATGGTCACAATAGGAACTGTACGCGGTGCACAGCAAGCAGCCACCATGGCAACCTGCCACTTACCGAATTGGGTGATGTCCAAGATGGTATATCCGGAAGCTTCCAAATTTGGCCCTCACCGGCGTCAAAGCCTGCTATGTAAAGATGACTACTGACAACAGCAACCGCATATGGGTTTGTTATTAGGCCGTAGATTCTAAACACATTCATGACTCTGTCAGCACTGCCGCCAGCCTCAACAATATAGTACACATTGTGGCCAAGATAGTCCTTGACAGTTGTGGCGAAGCCTCCAAAAACAATGGTGGTGGAGCCTGCATGCAGAAAACATGCGGAGGAACCTGTGGTTGCATTTTTCTGCGAACTGCGAAAGTAAACTCTGAAAGTAAATGGGTTTTGCAGTCATACATTGCCACCAATTTGATGCACCATGCCATATGCCAACTCAGCATCAGGCATGCATGTTGCAGCAACATATGGATGGGCATCCCAACACGCATTCAATTGTTGTCGCTTGTGCACCATCTGCAGCTGCAGACGAACGCGTGCCTTCTGAAAAGAATTTGCTCGTGGCAGAGGGTAGTTGCATAGGGGTCTGGCAACATCTTAGACGGTACAAGCCACAAGAGGATGAACGCAAGGTCCAAGACCAAAAAGCAAGAGAGCGACAACATGTGGTCGACTGAGTGTATTGACCGTCGGACAACATGTTTGTGACTTGCCTACACGCGCTGCTGTCAGCATCTTGATGTTGGCGAGCCCTTGAACCCATGTGGTAATGCTGAAGTTCTTGTATGCTGCCTGCACTGCATCATCTGCTTTGAGCTTGAACAGGTCAATGGGGGCGCTGCAATCAGTGTCCACGGAGTCAAAAGGACAACCTGCATGCAAACGCGTTGGGGTGCAGCAGCATCATGACGTGATTAGCCAATGCAAAAAAGCACTGGACTTGTTGCAAACGCGCAGGGGTGCAGCAGCATTATGACGTGATTAGCCAATGCAAAAACGCACTGGACTTAAAGTGCAGCAAGCCCAGCACAGGTGCAGTGAACCAAGGCACACGTGCAGCACAGCACAACACATGCGTACCTAACAGCAACACATGCGTCATGTGAATACAGGTACTTGTTTGCTGTAGATCCTGCACAACAGTCGGTTTAATCATTTGCCAACATGCAGCACCTGGTGGAGGCGGCGGGGAGCATGCACCCTTCACGTAGTCCCATCTGCTGCTGTTGCTGTTGGCAGAGCACTTCAGCTGGGGAGGGTCTGCAGCAGATGCGTTAGCAGACGTGTTGGCACACGCCGCTATGCAGGTTTCGCCGTCGAGCATGGGAAGCTTGCAGCTCCATACTGATGACTTCCAGGCGTTGGTTGGCATGTCATCAGCAGTTGGCTGCACTTTGCATGTGCCTGCAAGTGCCCAGCAGCAGCAGCAGCAGCGGCGGCAGCAGCAATAGCAGTCAAGGTGGTATATATAGCAACACCTGGAAGGCAAGCATATGCGTTCAGACAGGCCTAACCACACAGGGATATGGCATTTTCGTCATTTTCTTGTGGCAATGCAACATGATATTGAAAACATGGCGACATTTGAAAACAAGGCCATGTGCTTATTTGATCATCAAGGCGCAGGCTAAGGCCAGCACTTGCGGCAATCTATGCACAGAACTTGATGATGGAGGCAGTAGAGCACCTTCAGTACCAACATGCCATGTTAACGGTAAACCATACGCTCAGGACTGCTGTGTACACCCACCAGTGCCTGGCACAGGGCTACACGAGAACGCTGGATCCACAGTCGGTTGTGCGTAATTTCCGCCAAAGCACCAGGCTGTAGGCGGCACCCCCTTGGCAGTTGTGTTGGCAGGACATGCTGCAACGCATCCGGCATCTGCTGCTGTGCCCAGAGGGCAGGTCCAGATGGCACGGCTTGGTAGCCAACTGCTGGGTGGGGGGCTGTTGCAGCGGGCATTGTCTGCAAGCAAAGAAAGTGAGAGGGGAGAGCATGCGGCAAGTTTGAACAAACATATGCATGGCAGCATGCATGCATGCATGCTGCCGATTGCAGCAGTATGCATGCACGCAAGGAGCTATGGCATGATATAAACTGCATCATGCTGCACAACAATTTGTTTAGGCATAGGGCGCCAGCGCTTTATGCAACACAGGCACGCATGCATACTGAGTGGGTGCCGCTGTCAGCTGAACTACTGTGGGCATCGCAGTGTCATGACAGGCATGAAATAGCCAGCTGAAGCGCTGGCAGACACAGCTTGCTGCTGGCATGTTACTGGCAATTGCAATATTGCCTCTCGCAATATCTTCAAGATGTTGTGAGCTAACGTTCTCAAGCTTTCTCGTGCTTACTCCGTGCACACTGCATGCTGCCCGTGGCGTTGCCAAACACGCCGTCTTTGCAGGGCACCGCCACCGGATCCTGCGACAGCTGCACGTAGCCGGCAGGGCAGCTTGCCACACAGAACGATCCACTAGGGGTGCTGGGAGGGCAGTTCCACGTGCTGCCGTCTGGCAAGTTGCTGGTGGAGGGGCCAGGGCGGGAGGGGCATGACGCGCCTGCACACAGCAGCACGGGCAGCAACGATGGGTTCGCCAACAGTAGCGAAAAACGGTATTGCCTGAGGATGTTATGCAACGCCTATTGGCCTCTACTGCCAAGTTCAGACCTGGTAAATACACACAGCGTAGAGAGCTGTTGCGCAATTATCCTACCACCGATCTGACTTGTCCCGAGCTGCTGGCAGATGCCGCCTGCTCCTGCACTGTAATAACCTCTTGAACCACAACCCACCTGCTTGAGAGCAGGTCAAGCTGGCAGTCTGCACTGCAAATGCTAGCAGGATCAGCACTTCCGTTATCACTGGCAGCTAATGAAGGCGGCTGCCAATGCATCCAGTGACTATCATTATTGCTGTGCTGCCCTTTGTGGCCACTGTTCCCCACGTTGAACTGGGTGTGGAAACCACGCGCACAGCATGAGGAGCAGCAGCAGGGCAGCTGCAACAATCTGCCTTGCGCCGAGCCACTGGCAGATGCCCCCAAGCTTGCTTCTGCACTGCCACAACCTCTTGAACAACAACCCACCTGCTTGAGAGCAAGTCAAGCTGGCAGTTTGCACCGGTTTTGCCGCGCGCCGCCTGTTCTGTATGGCCCAGGTGCCATTGGCGTTACAGGAGGCAGTCAGGGAGCCCTCAGCAGTGAAATACGTGTCACATTTGGCAGTGCAGGTGCCCCCAGGGGCAACCACACCAGCGCATGTCCAGCTGGAGTAAGCGGGCAGTTTGTTGCCATCTGGGGGGCTGACGCAGCCTGCAGCAGCAGCAGCAGCAGCAGCAGCAACAACCGTAGCAGCAGCAGGGCAAGACCGGCAGTGTAAATTGCACGGTTTGCGACCCAAATCGTCATGTGCAGGCAACCAGCTGTGGTTTGCGACCCAAATCGTCATGTGCAGGCAACCAGCTGTGGTCGGATGGCGCACTTACACAATGAAGGCATCAGCAGCAGCGATGCACAGTTGCGTGTCTCACAGCACTGTTTTGCTGCTGCTAGCAGCACTGGACCGCTAGCATGGCATCAATGCATTGTTGAGCTGCATAACACCATGTCTGGCCTGACACCGCATTTGTGGCATGGAATTCCTTGCCTGTTGGCACCCACCTGAGCACTTGAGTGTGTTGCTCTGAAGACTCCAAATGCCATCTGCACACACCATCTGCAAGCTGCCGCCTACTTGGTAGCCAGACGCGCAAGCCGCGCTGCATGCAGCACCATGTGCTGTTGCAGTGCCTGGGGTGCTGCAGGAGCCCCAGTCAGCGTTTGCTGGAGGTGTCTGTGGTGGAGGGTTGGCACAGGCTGCAGGGGGCGGTGGAGTGGGGCCTGGCAAGGCAATATGTCAAGCAAAGAGCAGCAGCAGCAGCAGCAGCAGCAGCAGCAGCAACTGCAGTGTTACACAGCTGAGCAATGCCGTAGCAGTTGTGTTTGTGTCCGGATGGCCTGACCAGCATCACATGTGCGAGGCCAGACGGTGCTGCTGCTGCTGTTGCACTTCAGGCAGGCTGGCTGCTGTGTGCTGGCAGGCTGGCTGCTGTGCGCTGCAGCAGCAGCAGATGAAGCGGAGCTGCACTCTCTTGTACCAGCAAAGCGCGCATGGCAAACGAAGCCTCGACCAAGGACACATTTAAATGGAATGCAGCGCTTTCATGCTGCACTGTCACTTGATGAGTCTGGAAGGCATGCCTGTGTACTCATATGCATGTGCGGCCAGACCATACACTGTGTGACACTGGGTTTAGGAGCAGCAGCAGCAGCAGCAGCAACTGTAGCGTTACACAGCAAGGCAGCTGCCACTAAGTTGCACTCACCACCACCACTGCACTGCAAGGTGTTTAAACCTATGTTCCACGCTCCGTTTTGGCAGGTGGCGTACGTTGTGCCACTGGAAGAGGCAGTGGTCGAACTGCAGCTGGCAGTGCACGCACTGCCGCTGGCTGTTGTGCCTGAGGTACACGCCGCGCCCCACACAACATTCGCAGCAAGGGTGGGGGTCGAGGGCGGGTTTGCGCATGCACCTGCAGAGTTTGCAAATAAAACCAGGCGGTGTTGCAGTAGCCTTGTCAAATGTACGGCCTCCAGCAGGTGTGATGTCAGCTCGAGCAAAGAGGGCCCCTTGCCACACATGGTGCCTGAAGTCCGAGTCTGTCAAGGTCCAGTTCTTGATTGAGTAACAGTGACCAAGTGCAGCCACTGCAAAGCGACTGCAAATTCATCGCTAACATGGGCACCAGCAAAGAGAAGATACAATGCCTTGAGTGAGCGGTTTCGCGCTGCTGCTGCTGCTGCTGCTGCTGCTGCTGCTGCTGCTCCTACTGCTGCCTGATGTGGTGTGCTCTGCTGAACCAGTGCAGCTTGTGCGTGACTTGCAGCCCTGCCACAAGTCTGATATACGTTGCTTACTGTCACATCCAATGTGACTCCACTCAACCAGGGACTGGGAACCCCAACCAGGAGGCAACTGGCCCCAAGGCTCCCTCGGTCCAACAGCTGTGCTTAATATTCATGTTGCACATGCGCTGCTGCTGCAGAGAACTTCTCACCACTGCCACCAGAAGTAGTGCTAGTGCACGTTAGAGTGTTGCCCATAGAGCTCCACTGCCCATCCATGCAGTAACTAGACGCCGCGCCTGAGGCAGTGTAGCCATCGGGGCAACCAGCATGGCACTGGCCACCAGCAAATTGGCCTGTTTGGCAGTCTGTTCTCACGGTCCCGTCTGTATTCTTTGACAGCCATATAGCCGGGGAGGTCAGCACTGGCATGTTGGGTGGGTTGTTGCATGGTCGGCCTGCTGCGTTGACTCCTGCAAGTACAGCACGTGGTGACAGGGGCACCAAACAAATCATGTTGACGTGGCTTAAATGGTGACCTGCTGATGCTGCTGAGGGGGTGCCTCTGCTGCTTTGTGAGAACAAGAACAGCAGCAGGCAAGCGGTAGCCTTCTGCCGGCAGGTCTGCCAACTGCTGCATGCGGTGAATTCAACAGCCGGTGAGCTGCAGGGTGATGCAGAGATGCTTTCACAAGCTGCTTGCAGCCGTTGCTGTACAGTGCTGCAACCCTCCAATGAAGTATAGGTGGATGGCAGTTTTGTAAGCTGCAGCACTGTTTACATCAGCGCCGCGCTCAGCAGTGCTGAGGCAGCAGCCAAGGTGTGCATCTGCAGCCAGCCTAGTGCATAGGCATCAGCTCCTGCACAGCATTTTTCTTCTGTCTATCTGAACCATCGATCATCACTGTGCTCTGCCTGAAATCTTGCTGACAGCTGCTTCTTGGCATCGGAACACACGTGCCTTCCAGCAGCGCGACAGCCAGGACAACTATCCCTATGGCATTCATTGCTCTTGCATGCATGGGTTTCTTCATGTTCTGCCTTGGCTCATGTCGACGACATCAATGGACTTCAGAAAGGTTCGATGGTGAACAAGGTCGCTTGCAATCTTTGTATGGCCTATTCCTTCTGGTTGGTATGCGTAGCAGTCCACACTTAAATTAAGCAGCAGCACAAATGTCGTATCACAGGCAACCCCGCGATTCTTCAATGTATCAAAACCTGCTGTCCAACCAGTCGGCGATTGACACAGGAGATGTTGGGCAAGAGAACCACCATGCATGACATAAATTACTTATCAAGTACTAAAACATCAACTTGGATCAGCACGAACAATCCGTACAGCCTTTACTAACCAGGAAGCAGCTTGAACAGCGGTTATCACAGTGAAGTGTGAGAAACTGTGACTCGTAAACAGCGTCGCAGACAAGACCATCAGACCCTTGCGATATGAGTGAATGTAGTTGCTTCCTCCTACAATAGTCTTACGGGCGTCTAGATCAGTCCGCTAGCTACAGTGCTTCATGTGCACAGCTCCTGCAAGGACCAGCTCCACTGCCACTCGACAATCAAAAGCCCCTTATGAAGGCGCAAAGTGCTTCTATCAGTATGTTGGTGCTATCAGTGTGCTTGGCAGCCGCAGGTGAGCTGCCCCTGTCAAGCCGCTGCATTGGTACCAGCTGCCAGCCACCTGCAAGCCAGCAAGTGCAAGCTTGCTCTGGCCTCCACGTTTGCTGGAAAGCTTGTGGAGTAAGAGAGTGATGGGTATCCAGTGATTGCTGTTGCATGCAGTAGTGCCTCATGTGCTATAACATTGCGATCCAGCGCCGTGTATATCTGTTATCTTGTGATGGTGTTGTGCTCATGCAAGCCATGCTTCCATGATGGACCCACTGGGACAGCCAGGCAATGGTGACAACTAATCACGTTGAAACCCCAGCAACAACACACAGATCAATTCAGTACCAGCAATGGCAGCAGTTGCAGCACTTGCGAGCCTTCAAGGCTTGTTGCTCAGCTGTAGTACAGCTGCTGCCAATGTTTAGAGCTTACGGCTCAGAGCATTGCTGGTGGTGTGCTGAGCCTTGACGAGCGTGTTTTCTTTGTCATGCACGCCCGTGAGCCACGCACTGCAGTGCACATGCAACGGCACCAGCGCTCATCTGGTTGCTTTCATGCCATGAGCAGCTGAGTTGCGCTGCTGCTGCTGCTGCTGCCGTTTGCTGCCGTTGTTGCTGCTGCTCCTCATGCCTTGCCGCTTGGCTGCACGTGTTCGCAGGCTCTGCTGTTTCTGCAGCATGCACAGAGCCGCCATCGCCAGGCACGGTGCGTGTACAAAGTGTGCTGTGTGTGGTCGCAGCATCCTCTGCTATACGCAGCAGCAGCAGCAGCAGCAGCAGCAGCAAACGGCAGCAGCATCCTCTGCTGTAGCATCCTCTGCTCTACGCAGCATGTGGATGCACCACACATCAACTGCAGTCATGCGCTTCCTTCGTGGTTGCAGCAGCACACTATGCACTAGCAAACAGGTGGTTGCAACAGACCTGCCGGCCGCTCTTGCGACAGTAGCGAAGACCAGTTGCAGCCGTGTGCGCGTGTGATCACCTCTTGATTGCCTCTTGAGGTGTCAGTGTCGACGCAGCAGCACCCTATGCACTAGCAAGCACGTATTATGCAGACCAGCCAGCTACTCCTGCCTTGCCACCAGTGGCAGTAAAGGTAACCTTTGAGTTAGTGAGTGGCTACCCAGGCCGCTGTGCAGCGCCTGGGAAAGTTAAGGCTGGCGAGGTTGTGTGTGGCCAGGGGCGGCGCTCCTGGGCTCCACACCCCCTATCTAGCAAGTAACACACATGGCCGCCCCTGCGGGTGCTTGCAGCACAGGCAGGGACTACAGCCCACATCACATACAGGCTGCTTACCCTGCTCGATGGTTTTGTGCAGGTGACAGATGCGACCTGGAACTGCACATTACCAGCTAAGCAAGGTGACAGCTGCCCTGGCTTCTGCCTGAAGGGCGGCCAGGCTGACCCGCCAGTTGCTGCTTGTGGTGCTGATGGCAGCTGGGTGTATCAAAGGGGCGCATGTGGCAGCGGTGAGTAGCGGGCTTGATTGAACACCTCAGCTCTTTTGCCAACAGGCTGAGTAGTTGTTGGTGCAGCGCATTGCCCGGCCAGGCGGCTTGCAGTTGAACAAGTCTTGTTTAGGTCTGCGTGCATGCTAGCTAGCAAGCAGCGCTGCTTATCAAGGAAGTGCTTACGTTGGGGTCAGCAACCCTGACACAGTGCAGCTGCAGCAGCACGCAGCTCTCAGCTGAGCAGCAGCTGCTGTCACACTTGCCACCAGGCCTGTCTCATTCATTTGCTTCTAACATGCACACACAAGCATATGGGCTAGAGCAGGCTCGCCTGCTTGCAACTTAGAGCTGGCGCGCACCAGGGTTTTGGAGATGGCAAATAACACAAATAACACAAGTTGCACATTTTGTGACGTGCAACTTTGGCAGGCACCTGCAAGATGCGCTACATGGTGCTGGAGGGAGAGGCTGACTTTGTGGACACGGTGTCTGCATACGTCAAGACAGGCTGGCTGGTGCCGATTATGAACACCATGCTGGGCGTGTGTGGGGACCTGTGCAAGAGCCGCGCAACAGGTATCTAACAGATCAGACGGGTGACAGCTTTGACAGTATGGCGACAGTTGGTGCACGAGGAGTAACACTAATGTTTGCCGTGTTACTTGTCACTTGTTGCGGTTGATGTGGTGCTGTCTGTGAGCAGCTGCAGCTCCAAGCTGGTGGCGATGTCGCTATGTCACAAAACTGTTATCAACACCTCCGCCTGTGTCATTTTGATGTGCGGCAGTTGGCGGCGTGCTGTCTGAGGATGTGAGCAGCTTCAACCTCAAGCTGGTGGCGATGTCACTATGTCACAACAAATGTTACTAGCACCTCCGCCTGTGTTATTCTGATGTGTTGCAGTCGGCGGTGTGCTTTCTGAGGATGTGAGCAGCCTCAACTTCAAGTTGGTGGCAATGTCGTTGGTGGACTCTCCCAGCAGCAACAACAGGCGGGGACTGCTGGCCAAGGCTGGCATGCTGGACCGCATCGTGGTGGGATACCAGGTGGGTGTGCCTGTGTCTGCTTTGTTTCACTGTGTGCTACAAACTGTATTTCGATGTGTTGACAGTTCACATGGGGCCAAGGCTGGCGTGCTGGACCGCATCATGGTGGGCTACCAGGTGAGGCTGTGCCTATGTCTGCTTTAAATGCGTGCCTAAATGTGTGCTACAAACTGTATTTGGATGTGTTGACAGTTCACATGGGGCCAAGGCTGGCTTGCTGGACCGCATCATGGTACCACCGGTGGGCTACCAGGTGAGGCTGTGCCTATGTCTGCTTTAAATGCGTGCCTAAATGTGTGCTACAAACTGTATTTGGATGTGTTGACAGTTCACATGGGGCCAAGGCTGGCGTGCTGGACCGCATCATGGTGGGCTACCAGGTGAGGCTGTGCCTATGTCTGCTTTAAATGCGTGCCTAAATGTGTGCTACAAACTGTATTTGGATGTGTTGACAGTTCACATGGGGCCAAGGCTGGCGTGCTGGACCGCATCATGGTGGGCTACCAGGTGAGGCTGTGCCTATATCTGCTTTAAATGCGTGCCTAAATGTGTGCTACAAACTGTATTTGGATGTGTTGACAGTTCACATGGGGCCAGGGCTGGCTTGCTGGACCGCATCATGGTACCACCGGTGGGCTACCAGGTCAGGCTGTGCCTATGTCTGCTTTTAATGCGTGCCTAAATGTGTGCTACAAACTGTATTTGGATGTGTTGACAGTTCACATGGGGCCAAGGCTGGCTTGCTGGACCGCATCATGGTACCACCGGTGGGCTACCAGGTGAAGCGGGTGTGGCTGTTGTGTGCGGTGCCTGTGCGTGTGCGTGCGTGAGCGTGTGCTGGGGTGAGTTCAAGCTTGCGTTTGCCATCTGCGTGCAGCTGGTGTACAGTGCACGGACTGCATTGCTGTGGGCTACCAGGTGGGAGCATGTACGCAATGCTTGCAGGACACCACAGGCTGTTACAGGCCTGTGGACTTCTGATAGCACAGATGCTGCTGCTGCAGCATGGCCGCCAGGCAGAAGGCTGCAACAGCAGCTTGGGATAGTTGTTGCAGGCTTCAATGGTAGGAGGCATGGAGGCGCATGGGGTATCCTCATCGCCACACACGTCCCCTTCCTTAACATACGCGGGTGTTAAGTGTGAACACACCATGCGTAGCTCATTCATTCATGTTGCAGGCTTCAGAATGAGGGCCGCTTGCGGCAGGTAGCATCACCAATACTCCGATGTGCAGTGCTAGGTGTCTCAATCAGAAAACTGAGTACAGCAAAATGCATTGCAATTGCCATTACTAAGCAATAGACGTTGCGTCAACTGATGATGTTTGCTGCTGTTGTTGCTTGTTGCTTCTGCAGCTTGCATGCGGAGAAGGTTACTTTCCTAAGTCCCTTGAGGTGAGCCGAGCTGCCAGTCGTGGACATGGATAGAACTGTTGTCACTGTATGTAAAACAAGCCGGCGTGTGCAACAGGAAAAGGCACTTGTTCTTGTTCGAAGCCCGCTTCTGTATCAGAGAGTTGTCATGACAGCTGGTGGCAGCATATGCACCAGCCGCTCTGGCAACTGCTGTGCTTTCAGCATGCTCTAGGCTTGCCAGCTGGCAGCCACATTGCAACCAGATCTGCTTTTAAAAGCATGTGTTGGTGTCTGCACTCTACTGTGCTTGCAGGAAGTGCATTCCAGTAACTGCTGACTTGACAGTGCTGCTGCTGCTGCTGCTGCTGCTGCTGCTGCTGCTGCTGTCTACAGCCTGTGCTGGATGTTGCGCTGAACACCGCCACTGCATCCGGCTACATTGGCGGGGCGCTCATCCGGCTGATGCAGATGCGCAAGGAGATACCTGAAAGTTATGATGTCACTAAAGTGAGCACAGACGCGCCACAAGCGCTGCGCCACACCTGCCATCAACAGGATAACATCAGATGCAGCAGCACGCACATGCATCTGCAGCATGGTGTCAGTGACTCAACTGCAAGTAGAGTAAACCACAGTGGTTCGGCTTGCTACATGTACTTTGGCAACCCATTGATTCTGATCCTCTACACTGTGTGAATTGTCTTTTTTGCAGGTGCTGTTTGCTGCTGCCGACAGCAGCGGCACAACCACGACCTCGCCCATTCCTGCAGGTGAGGCGTGAGCAGCAGCAGCAGCAGCAGCAGCAGCAGCAGCAGCAGCAGCAGTGCCGCAGGTAGCTGAGCTGGGGTGATAGCCAATTCAAACTCGAGTTCTTGCAACCCAGCTAGCCGGGGCATGGCACAAGCCAGCAAATACTGGCTCAATATGGTGCTGGCTCAGCATGATCATTGTGATGCTGTGCAGTGTGGTAGATCAACCTCCTATGTGCTACAGCCGTCATTGTGGACTGCAGCAAGCACATGATGCCTACCGTGCGCAGCGGACAGTAGACAGTGGTGCACTTTGCATTTGCTGCCAGCCTGGCACCGCACGGCAGCAGCTAGGACAGCACCTCTCTGCTGTGAGGTATGTCAACTTCATTGACATACCTCACAGCAGTTAGTACCTGCCTTGCTGCTGCACAACTGCCACGCAGCCATGTGCCAGGTGCTGCTGCCAGCAGCCACACAGGCCTCAGTGCACGTGTCGCAGCCTGATAACTGAATCACACTGACAACGCTCAATCTTGTTCACTCTTTGCTGCTCTCCATAATGTAGCCATGTGCCAAGTGCTGCTGCCAGCAGCCACAGAGGCCTCAGTGCACGTGTCACCCCCTATTAATCAACCGCACTGACATTGCTCTATGTCGTTCATACTTCACTGCTGTCCATAATGTAGCCATGTGCCAGGTGCTGCTGCCAGCAGCAACCGAGGCCTCACTGGCGGGAGGCATCCTGTCCGTGGACAGCATAGCTAGCAATGCGTTTGATGCAACAGCGGTGATGTGTGGTGGCACTGACCGGCTGCTGTCGACTGTGATGTTCAAGTCATTCGGGTGGGTGGTGGCTGGCCCATTTAGAAGTGCGTTGACTGTGTGATGTGCTTGGCAGCAAGTCACGGCACGCAGCTCACCTCAACAAAGTGCTAGGAGGTGCAGGGGTGTCAAAAAGTGCTAGGAGGTGCAGGGGTGTCAAAAATGCTGCATATGCCTACCAACAGCACACCAGTCTGTCTGCAACACAGCTGAGCTGCATGCAGTGTATCTGCATAAAAGCTCACTGCAAGTGCGTTGTCAACAATTGTGCTGCAGTGTGTCGGGCCGTGTCGACCTCACCGCCCAGGTGCCAGACAATGACAGTGTGCAGTGCGCAGTGAGCCCTGGTGAGCAGCAGGAGCAGCAGCAGCGATTACATGTGCAAGGATGTCACAGAGTCACAGCATGTTTAACTGAAAGTTTGAGGTGCTTGCCTTTGAGCTGTTGGGCAGCTGATCATCAGACTGCACATGGCTGCACTGTATATGCACTTACAGCAAACTGCATGCAGCGCCCACAGCCGAATCAGTCCGGGTATTTGACGCAGTAATGTGTCTTCGGGTCCTGCACTGCTGCTGCGCAGCAACGCTGTCTGGAGCAGCAAACGGCACCCTGCTGCAAGTTGCCTGCACAAACAAGAATGGTGTGCGCTTCAACTCCCCCAGGAGCTACGGTGTGCTGGTGAGCTTGCATTGAATATGCAAATGCGATGCAGCTGACGTAGTGCATAGAGTTTATAGTGCTAGGTGCTATAGGCAGCGGATGTTCCCTCCTAGCGCTCAGCAGCAGTGTTGTACAGGTCTCCATGCTGCTGCAATCATAAAGATCCTCGTTGTGGTATGCTGTGCAGGTCAAGGCTGAGTATGGCTGCGGCTTCACCAGCAGCAACATCATGGCCACAACATCCCGGCTCAACGTGACAGTCTCTACATCGCCTACCATGTCAGTGACGCCCTGGCTCAACATCACGGAGGGAGGCGCGCCTGATGTGGTGTGCGGCGGCAAGCCCGCAACAGCTAGTTTCAGGTACGATTTGTCAACTATTGCATGCTGTAGCTTTGCAGATCAACCAAAAATCCAGGTTTCTGTATTGAACGCCACAAGAGCTCTTCCCAGTAACACGTTTGCTTGCTTTGCAATGCAGGTACAAGGTGAAGGGTCTGCTGAAGGGCCAGAAGTTCACAGTGACTGGAGACGCGGGGCCCAACTGCACAGTGGTGGCTAAGCCAAGTGAGTTAGGGATGCAGCATATGGGGTACAGTAGCATCAGGCGCTGGCCCCTGGTAAAACATAGAAAGCAGTGCAGCAGATGATGATGATGATGATGATGATGATGATGATGATGATGATGATGATGATGATGATGATGATGATGATGATGATGATGATGATGATGATGCAAGCAAGCAGAGCGCAGTTAGGCATACGTGGTATGCAGCACCTTGGAGTGATCAGATGGTTATTAAGTGGACATTTTGCGGTGGTGCCCGTAGCATGCTGTGGTGCCGCCACATGATTGCTGCTCACATGTTGTTAGCCATGCATTCACTGCAAACAACGAGCACTCCGCGTGTAGCAATGGATTGGCACTGCTTGCTGCCCTGCTTGCAGTCTCTGTTGATGCTGGTATTGCAACAGTGACCTGCAGCGGCGCGTTTGTGCCAGGAAGCTCTGTGGCCATCAGCGCCAACATCACGCTTGCTGTGGAGTCCTGCGCTGTGCTTTCAGGTGAGGGTCACATGTGCAGCAGCACATAGCTATGGCACTGCAACGTCTACAGTCCTTGTACTCTGCCAGAAGAGTTTGGCTGCTGTGCACAGTTGTCAAGTGAGCGGGGTAGTGCTAGCTGCTGCTTGACGTACAAAGTGTGGTAACGTAACTGCAAAGGAACGGCTGCGGGCTTGCTGCGCTTTGCTGTTGCTGCACACTGACTTCGGTGTGCAGCACGTCCAGCCCACATAAACTGAGGTTTGCTGCTGCTTTTGCTGTTGCTGCTGCTGCTGCTGCTGCTGCATTTATCTGCTACACAGCTGTGGCGAACGCCAGCGTGCCTGTCATCTGCTGCAGCACAGGAGCCAGCTACGCCAAGGCCGTCAATGCCAGCAGCTGCTACCAGCACCTGAAGCCAGCCACGCAGGTGAGCATGTGGTTATATATTGCCAAAAGCTCACATGCCTGCTGATTCGTGACATACTGAAGTTGACAGCGATTCTGCTGGTCACTGCTTTGGCATGCCATGCCTTTACATGTCCTCAGCCGGCTGTCCTGATTTGCTATGTCTGCCTACTCTATGTTTTACTTTGTACTGGCACCAGGCCGCGCAGTGCTCCAAGCGTGCTGCCATTGGCAGCAGCTTTGGCTTCGCGAACAGAGGCCCCAACCTTGCCACACTCTACCTGGTGGATGATGATGCAGCTGACTGCAGCGACAAGGTGTCCGTCGGCACTGCTGCCATGTCGTGTGTCAACACGCCTGGCAGCAGCGGCAAGCAGCTGCGGTTCAGGCTGACGGTACCTAACACGCATAGGTAAGTGTTTCGCTATTTGAACAGCTGGCACGTGTATGATGGCAATGTTCAGTAGCTGGCTTGCAGCCCAGGCAGGTATCAGGCCCAGAGCACAGACTGCTGCCAACATACTTTGTAATCACCACCAACAGCTTGGACAAATGCTTGCTTCCTGCTGCCACCGTGGACTTGTGCTAAAGGGCTGCCCAAACCCGCATTTTCTCCTTCAGTGCCCTGCCACCAACACAGAGTGCTACCATGCCACTCACCGCATAACCGTATGTACACCTGCGCATTCCCTTGCATCTTTGCTGCAGGGCTGCCAACATCCGCTACATACTGTCCTGCAGCCAACCAGCCACCAACACGGAGTGCCCTCCCACTCCCTCCTGGACTAACGTAAAAGCTCCGCCAGTGCCGAGGGATATGGTCAGCGTGGTGCAGGGCAACAGCACAGTGACACGGTTTACGCTGAATGTGCAGGATTGCAAATGCAGTGAAGCCTTCTGGGGTGTGTACCACACAGCTACGTACAGGTACCTGCCCCTCAGCGCTTGCGGCCTGTGAGGTGTTTTGAAGAAACACGTTTACGAGTCAGCCATGCACGGCTCATGGCATGAGCGAGTCGAGTTGAGTACGGCTGTCTGCAATGCTGCATATGTATCACCACCAGCACAACGTGCTGGCAACAACTTGTACACTTGCAGACCGCGCTGTGGCGGGACAGGCATCCCTGACCTGTGCCCAAGTTGTCCCTAGCCTTCTTTGGCCGTCCCTAAGTGCTGCAGCTGCATCCCTAAGCGTGCTGCTGACCAGGTCACGTTCACATTGGCATGCATGCTGTTTTGTGTTGTTTGGCGATGATGTCAATTTATCATGCGCCAGCACTGGCTTGCTGTGCCGCTTGCATAATGCCCCTATACAGGTGTGCGCGCCAACATTTGCCTCATCTCAACATGTGAACTGTTGTGTGTGAATGACCCAGTCCTGATATTTATGCTATCAAAGCCTTGCTGATTAATCTGTTGACGGTGATGTAATTCTGTACTTTGCTAGAGGAGGCTGGACAGGCATGCTGCAGCAGCACTGTTCTCTGTGACTGACAGTAAACGTTTCTGCAGCGGCTGTAGGTTGCTAGTGTGCAGCACTGCAGCAAGTTTGTGCAAGGAAGAGCATGCACTTCCAGCTGTGCAAGCAAGAGCATGCACTTCCAGCTGGTCGGTTACAATACATGTCATTCAAATGCAGGAGCTCTTGCAGTCATGGCAACATGTGCGGCGGCAACAGGCGTTTGGTTTTGCACAGGCCTGATGCTTGCCAAGGTTTGGACCAGGTTTTTTAACGGTGCAGCAAACCGTGGCTGTGGCAACGTCAAGGCCGTGGTGTGCCCTACCCTGAGGCCTCTGCTCTTGAAAAATTAGTAGCGTGCCATGCCTACTTTTTGCTGGATGCTTTGAACGGCGTTGTTACTTTGTTATGCCACACAACATGAATCCGGCATGAGCCAGTTCCTTGCTGGCAGCTGTGAAACTCGGGGGCTCAATCAACATCCTGACAGGATGTTTCGATGTTAGAATGTGACTCAGATCACTGCTTGATGAGAATGCTGCAACGTGCCAGAGTGTACCAGCTTGCCAGCTACCAGGCCTGGCAGAATCAATAGCTGTTGCCACTCACATGACAGTTTCGTCAATAAAAGCATGCTCCTGACGGAGGCCAGCGGCAGGCCTGCGCAAGCCTAACAGCCAATGCACACTTGCTGACGCAGCCACTCATCACGGCAACCAATACTGCACGCAGCCCGAGTCACGACTTGGCAACAAACACAGCAACCGCAGCAGTCGCCAGCCCAACCACCACCAGCAACAGCGCAGCTGCAGTCGGCCTTTCTTCTTCTTCACCCTCGCTACTGGGCAGGGGTGCATCCTCCGGATAAACCCTTCGCGTCCAACCCCATGCAGCTGTTGTCACTGCCACAGCCAGGATCATATCTACAGTGTAGTGTTGCCTGTCGATGATGTCGCGAATGCAGGTCTGTAGTAGAGCTAGCCACAGCAGCGGACTGCTGAAGCGATTCGGGTAGTAGGAGCAGAACATGAGTGGGGCCACGGTCCAAAAGCTGGCATGGCCGCTGCAAGCAGACAATTGAGCAAGCAGGCAGGCAAGCAGGCAGGCAGAGGTCGTTTGTAAGCGGGTTGCAGCTCCGAACTGGCATAACACAGAAGAGACCTCCCACGCAGACGCAACAGATGCATTTGGTGAAATATGACCCACAGCAGCAGGCTGCTGAATCGGTTGGGGTAGTAGGAGCAGATCATGAGTGGGGCCACGGTCCAGAAGCTGGCATGGCCGCTGCAAAAAGGAAGGCAGGCAAGTAGAGCACATGTAGAAGCATGTCTGAGCGTTTTTTGCTGGCAAAGCAACGGGAAACAGTAGGAGCGGAACATGAGCAGAGCTACTGTCCAAAAGCTGGCATGGCTGCTGCAGACAGGCAGGCAGGCACAGCAAGTTAACCACGCCTAATGCCTGCTCACTGGCACAAATGCATTGCTTGCTGAGCGGCTCAGTGTCATTGGCTCCCCAAACGGGCGAGGCTACCGGCGTGTAACTTTCACCGGCTAGTACCACTGCCACTGGTAAAGCAGGGGTAAGTGCTCCATAACCACTCGCCATGGTGCAATAGCCAGCAAACATCAAAGCCACAACCCGCTACACCGAAAGCAGCGTCACTGGAACTTTTGTTGAAGCACTTCTGGTTCAGCGCACCTGAAGATGAGGTCGTTGCAGCCACCAAACCCCCTCAGCTCTGTGACGCCAATCCACACGATGCCAAACCAGCTGCGTGGTGGCGGCGGGAAGCGGCGCCTGCGGCATGCGGCGGCGGCAAGGCACGCCATATGTGCAACAGCTGAGGTTTGCAGGAGAAGTGAACAGCCCCACCGAGATGATGTACGGCAGAACGTGCTGTGGCTGTGTCTATTCGTGGCACAGAGATATGCTCGGACTGCTGGCATTTCTGCTGCTGCTGCTGCTGCCGCTGCTGCTGCCAGGCCCAGTGCTGTGCCTGTAACTGTTGAGGCTCTAGCTATGCAGGCTGCAGCTGGCAGCTGGAAGCAGGTGCCTTTGTACCATGCGACCATGCAAAGATAAAATGTAACGCCTCACATGTAGCACCCCGGTGTGGGGCTGGGCAGCACGGTGCTCATGAAGCAGGTATGGCACTGTAACCTGTGATATTATGACATGTGTCACTGTATAACGCCTCACATGTAGCACCCCGGTGTGGGGCTGGGCAGCACGGTGCTCATGAAGCAGGCATGCATGTAACACTGTAACATGTAACAAATTAACATGTAACAACATAACATGTTGTGCCTCACATGTAGCAACCCGGTGTTGGGCTGGGCAGCACGGTGCTCATGAAGCAGGCGGTGCGCAGCAGCCGCGCAACGCAGATGGTGAGGCTGAAGCGTGCCATCATGCCAAAACTAGAGAAGGGGTGCTGCAAAATGACAATGACAAACAAGGATGCAGTAGCAGGGCAGCAGATATTAGCCGTGTGAAGGCAAGGGTTGGTGCTCTGCACAAGGCAGAATGGTCAGGCTGAAGCGGGCCATCATGCCAAAACTGGAAAACGGGTGCTGCAATTGACAAGGCAGCAGCAGCAGCAGCAGCAGCAGCAGGCAGAAGGGCAACAGTTGAATGCAGCAGATGATGGAATGGCTTGTGGTCTCCAGGGTGCAGATGGTCAGGCTGAAGCGAGCCATCATGCCAAAACTGGAAAACGGGTGCTGCAAGTGACAAGGCAGCAGCAGCAGCAGCAGCAGCAGCAGCAGCAGCAGCAGGCAGAAGGGCAGCAGTTGAATGCAGCAGATGATGGAATGGCTTGTGGTCTCCAGGGTGCAGATGGTCAGGCTGAAGCGAGCCATCATGCCGAAACTGGAAAACGGGTGCTGCAAAGGACAAGGCGGCAGCAGCAGCAGCAGCAGCAGCAGCAGGGCAGCGATACTTTGCAGCGTGTGGATGGAGTGGGTTGATACTCTGCACGGGGCAAACTGTCAGGTTGAAGCGGGCCAAAATGCCACAGCTGGAGAAGGGGTGCTGCAGATGACGGGGAGCCAGCAGCAGGGCAGCAACGATTTGCAGTGTGTGAATGGAATGCTTCGATGCTCTGCACGGGGCAAGTTGTCAAGTTGGGGCGAGCAGGGATGCTGCATACGACAAGGAAATCAGCCAGCAGGGCAACAATGTGTTGCAGAGCAGCAGTTGCCGCTGCTATGCAGAGGTGTGGATGTTCGACATGTTGCTTTACACTGCCAGGTGAAGTCTGTGCCGCAAGGCGGTGTTACGCAAACAGCAGTCAGCCATACACGCAAGCACATGCACAAAAGCTGCATAACTGACAGTGTCTTATGCTGCCATGCACATACAGTACACAGCAGCCGCCCGCACCTGCTCCCACATGTTGCTGAAGGCCAGCAGCAGGATGGCTGCCAAGAAGCGCTGCTGCGACAGTCAAAGCCCACCTGCCGCCACAAGTTGTATGTCAGCAGCTGCTCACCTGCTCCCACATGTTGCTGAAGGCCAGCAGCAGGATGGCTCCCAGAAAGTGCTTGATGTCAAACCACTTGCCGTGTATGAAGAAGTGCAGCCAGCCATTGCTGCCTGCAACCACAAGACAGCAGAACAGCAACGTGCGGGGCATTTGCTGGCAGTTGATCACACATGCAACAAGACCAGCTGCTGCTGCTGCTGCTCCCTCTGCTGTTCAGCGGCGATAGCGGGCCCAGAAACTGCAGACTAAGCCAGAGGCCAGCCCAGTACGGTGTGTTGCCCCTCCAAGGCGCCATGACCCTGCGGGACGCTGCTGCTGCTGCCTTAACTGCTGCTGCTGCTGCTGCTGCTGCTGCTGCACATCCACCACCGCACAGTGCTGGCCCCCCCTCACCTGCAAGCGAGTGCAGCAGCGCCTCCCCATTGTCCTGCAGCCCTGGCACTAGCTCCTGGTTACGGGCATCTGTCGCTGAAACAACCCTGCGGCAGGCCGCGAAACACAAACACATCTAAGTCAGCAGGTACAACACGCAGGGGTTGCACCAGCCCCTGAATATGTGCATTGATCACTGAGACAACCCTGCGGCACGGCATGCAGCACAGCACATGCGGTTTAGCAGGCCTTGCACGAACAGGCGTTGCACCAGCTCCTGGTTGCGAGCATCTGTCGCCGACACAACCCTGCAGCGCAGCACGCAGTACAATGCGTGGTTGCATGCATCAAATGCGTCACTCTGTGAACATGCAAATCAGCACGCATTGCTCAAGCAGCCCTGGCACCAGCTCCTGGTTGCGGGCATCTGTTTCTGCCACTACCCTGCGGCACGGCATGCAGCACAGCACATGTGATTTAGCAGGCCTTGCGCAAACAGGCGTTGCACCAGCTCCTGGTTGCGGGCATTGGTCGCTGACACCACCCTGCAGTAACGACCGGAACAGCATGCAGCACAGCACATGCGGTTTAGCAGGCCTTGCACGAACAGGCGTTGCACGAGCTCCTGGTTGCGAGCATCTGTCGCCGACACAACCCTGCAGCACAGCACGCAGTACAATGCGTGGTTGCATGCATCAAATGCAGTCACTCTGTGAACATGCAAATCAGCACGCATTGCTCAAGCAGCCCTGGCACCAGCTCCTGGTTGCGGGCATCTGTTGCTGACACTACCCTGCGGCACAGCACGCAGCACAGCACATGCGGTTCAGCAGGCCGTGTGCGAACAGGCGTTGCACCAGCTCCTGGCTGCGGGCATTTGTTGCTGACGCAACCCTGCAGTCAAGACCGTTACGCAGCACATGTATGCATCAGCAGGCCGTGCACACACAGACCATGCAATGCCTCCAGTGCTTCGGCACTTGGGTGCACAAATGTGTGGCGTTGTACAATTGTCACAGCTTTAAAACCGCATTGGAGCTGCTGGACTCATTGATGATGCCAACAATGGCAGCACGGTGCACGCCCAGACTCACCAGACCGTCAAGTTTTCAACAAGCAGCTCAGCCACCACACGTCTGCTGCTGCTACTGCTATTGCTGCTGCTGCTGCTGCTGCTGCTGTAACATCATCGGCCCCACTCACCACACCATGAGGTTCTCCACCAGCAGCTCAGCCACCATGGCAGCAAAGCAGGCCAGGAAGCGCCGCACATACGGCAGCTCATGACCCCAGCGCTCAAACGTGATCACGCGGCAGGCGGTTAGGAACAGGCCTGTGGCATGATGACACAGCAGCAGCAGCAGCAGCAGCAGCAGCAGCAGCAGCAGCAGCAGCAAGGCAGCTCATGGGCCCAGCGCTCAAAGGTGATCACACGGCAGGCGGTTAGGAACAGGCCTGTAGCATGACAGCAGCAGCAGCAGCAGCAGCAGCAGCAGCAGCAGCAGCAGCAGCAGCAGCAGCAGCAGCAGAGAAAGGCACAGGGCTGGTGATGTTGAGCAAGTGGTGGCAGGGATGGCACAATTGGCAAGGGCTGCCAAGGCGATATGGAGCAGGCTGCCGCCGGCAGCCGCTCAAGCGTGGCAACATGTGCAATTGCTCAGCCGCAGCTGCCTGAAGCAGGAACAGGCTGCAGAACAAATCCATGCTGACGCTGCATGCGTCTCGTGCCAATTGCGCGTGCATATTTGACTCAAGGAGTGACTCACATGCTGCCAACACATACTGCCAGAAGGCTGATGGAGGCTCCAAGTACGCCTGCAGTGCTGGCAGCAGCAGGAACACAACTCCCACTGCAACAGCCAACTGCGGCCTGCATCGTGACTGCCAGAGGTTGATTGTGTCTGCCGCTGCAGCAGCTGGCACCTTGTGCTCTGCAGCGACTCCATTGCACCTGCAGCGAGGCGATACATGCAGGGTTGCGATGCTGGGTTTAAACATTAAAGTTGTTTCTACTGCCTCGAAGTACGTAGTACTGTCATTGATGACTGCTGCTGCTGTGTTTTGAATGGGCAGTAAGTTCAGCCTGTCTTGCAGGCACAGCAGGAGCAGCGCAGCAGCAACATGATTACCTTGGGGACCCGCCATGATCGCCGCGAATGATGTTTTCTGATTCCTGGTTTGCCTTTATACTGCGCTTTTTGGCCGCCATGGCACAAGGCAGTAGCAGTGACTATTGTTCGTGCAGAGTAGTGGCAGGTGAGCAAGTTGACCGCGTGTTCAGACAAATAACTTGAATGAGTGAGAGTTTGCATTGCATTCTGCGCTCTCATGCCACCCCTCTGACTAGTACTCAGGCAGTTCCGTGAGGTGTGACTAATCCCCGAGCCAAGTGCACAAAAAGTGCTGTGACAGCGACCGCACCTTGCATATTGTACTTCAAACAGTATTATTTTCATCTCTAATCTCTGACGCTGCTGTTTTTCACTTCGATGTTACACGAGTGACCTTGATAACCCTCGATGACTCCCCTGGCACTTCATCACCACTGTATCAAGCGCCTCGAGAGGCCCCGCCCGGAGTCATAGCTGAACTTTTGCTCTTCTTCGTTGCAGCTGGTATTCATTGGAATATGTAAGAAAGCTGCGGTGCAGCACCACCAGCAAATTCTTGAAGGTGGAGTAGCAGCAGCAGCAGCAGCAGCAGCAGCAGCAGCAGCAGCAGCAGCAGCAGCAGCAGCAGCAGCAGCGGCAGCAGCGGCAGCAGCAGGCAGCAAAGTGTTCAAGTCTTTGGTACTTATCCCTGAGGAAGGACGGCTCGCTGCCTGCCTCTCATCTTTGATGCGAAGTTGACCACTCAGTGGTAGGCAGTGACTGCCTAATCATACCCATATGGTGCAAGTGCTGAGCTGGTCGCAGCTGTGGCTGACTGGAGGTGAGCAGCTGCAGCATGCCAACAGAAATCACGTCTTGCATCCATTTGGCGGCATCAAAACATATGCATATGCGCTCCAGCAAAAGGAGCAGGGCACAAGTGCTGGTACTGTTCATTGGAGTCGTTGCAAATCTGCTGGCTTTGCTGGCTGCAGGCCTAGTTGTGTTCTTCCCAGCACTGCGGCTGGTGCTCAATGCGGCTGCCTTTGAGGTGAGCCTGCGGCGCTGATACACAGCACTTCCATGTTTGCTTGAAAAGTGTGATGTTCGGGCCGTACCACTGCCACTCCATTACCTGCGCTGCGGCAGCACTGCTGTGCAGCTCTACTTGCGCACTCCGACTGCTGCAGTCATGCAACCCATTCAACCCTGCTGCTGCTGCTGCCGCTTGCCTGCAGCCGCTGGCAAACGCAGTTCTGCAGCACAGCCGCAACCATGGCAGCAGCAGCAGCAGCAGCAGCAGCAGCAGCAGCAAGCTGGCACCCAAGCGCACGCAGTTAGCAGTCGAGAAGTTCTGTGAATCTTGCTGGAAGGTGCGTGTCCAAGCTGGTCAGCATTGCACTGACAACAAGGCATCCTCACACTGTCCGTAGCCTGCTGCAAAAACTGTCGACGCACTCATTTTCTGATATAGCGTGTTGTTTCAAGCTTCCTCGTACTGTGTATGCAACACTTCTCATGCCTCGCTTGGTGGTGCCTGCAGCAGCCTGCTTTCAAACAACAGGACGCAGTGCAGCGGCATCTTGTGGTGACGTACTGCTGCAGAAGAAGCGCGTTGACGCGCTGGCTGTTCCCCAGCACATCTGATGTCACACCTTTGAAATCAGTTACATCTCACTGCATTCAATGGCTGCCCGCAGCTGCTGGGCCATGTCGTGTTCCTGTGCATAGGGCTGGCGGCTGTGTGCTAGCTTCACATAGGCCCATTGACCTGGGCTGTTCGCTGGCATTGCTAAAAACGCTACTGTTGCGTGAAGTCACATGTTGGGATGGCTGCCTGCCTGCAGCTGCTGGGCCATGCCGTGTTCCTGTGCATATGGCTGGCGGCCGTGTGCTGACTCCACACAGGCGCATATGACATGAACCGCTCACCAGCAGTGCTGCAAAAGCTGCCAATGCGTATAACACCTGTTACGCTGGCTGTTTGCTTGCCTGCCTGCAGCTGCTAGGCCATGTCGTGTTCCTGTGCATAGGGCTGGCGGCTGTATGGGGGGCACCCTGGCTGCAAGACAGTCGGCAGTTTTGGGATGGCTGGCCACATCATGACTTAAGGTGGGCGGATGCAGCAGAAGCAGCAGCAGCAGCAGCAGCAGCAGCAGCAGCAGCAGCAGCAGGTGGAGTGCGGCAGCTGCTGCTGTGTGTGACAGTCGGCAGTTCTGGGAAGGCTGGCCACATCATGACCTAAGGTGGGCGGCAGCAGCAGCAGCAGCAGCAGCAGCAGCGACAGTAGCGCTTGATCGTGCTGTGCATTCTGCCGTGATTTGGCGACCATGCTGCTGTCACTGCTGCCCTGTATAGTGCCCCGCTTGTGCTGCGGTGCTAGCTACAGCCAGGCGTATAAGCAGCAGCATAGTCGCGTATGTGCCTGGCTGTGCTCGAGTGTTTCTGCTTGTGCTATATGTTAGAAATGCTGTCTTGCTGCTACTGTGTTGTGCAGTGCGCCACTGCACGTGCTGTACCAGCTTAAGCTAGGCTTCTACTGCAGCAGCATTGCCACCTACGTGCTGTGGGATGTGCGGCGCAGCGACTTTGCGGCCACTTTCACGCATCATGTTGCAACGGCGCTGCTGATAGGCATGTCGTTGCACCACAAGTGAGTGGGGCAGCTTCCTTTTGGGTTTATTGGCAGCTAGGATAATGTTGCTGCCACCATGTCATGACGGCGCTGTTGATGCGAAACCGGTCTCTGACGTCGTGCAAGCACGCATTCTCAGAATGCAGAGTCTGCGGTGCTCACTGGCACCCCACTCGACCAACAGCTTGCTGCAAGTGCAAATTAAAATAACATAAAGCTGCAAACATCAGGGCTGGCTGTACCTGTGTAAGCACGCCTCACGCTGCTGCTGCTGCTGCTGCTGCTGTGCCGCAGGTACTGGCGCGTAGGTTCCGTCATCATGCTGCTCAATGACGCTGACGATACACTCATGGAAGCAGCAAAGCTCGCCAAGTACTGCCGCAGAGAAGGCCTCGCCACAACCTTATTCATTGCATTTGCTGCGGCTTTCTTGCTCCTGCGGCTGGGTTACTTTCCATTCTTTGTGCTGAGAAGTACACTGTTTGAGGCTCCAGAGGTGTTGCCGCAGCCGCCGCCGCAATATGCAAGCTTTAATGGCTTGCTGCTGTTGCTGCTGGGCTTGAACTGTTATTGGTTCAGGCTGGTGCTGCGCATTGCGTGGCTAAAGCTGATGACTGGCAGTGCACATGATGTGAGGGAAGAAGAGGATTACCAGGGCTGCACGGGGTAGACTCACCCGCCACAGTTGCATTGGTGTCGTATTGTCACTATGTATTTTAACAATACCATCCCCTACTCCAGAGTGCAGAGAAAAGAGCAGGGCAGAATGCCTCATGGAAATGCTGACGATAGGTCACCGTATGTTATGTCAAACTTTGACATGGCTGAGCCGGCCCGCAGCAGGCAGATGCACACATTTCCTGGAAGTCTGTTACCAGACAGCTTGTTACCCAAACAATAGCGAGTGCTGGTCACTACAGGCTGGTAGCAGGGCCACACAGCAACTTGCCGGCCTGGCCAATGAAACAAAGCTTGAACACAAGCAAGTGCCGCTGAGCACTGCCGGCAAACACGCCATTAATGGTCCTCCATACCGCCCGCCAATCTGGCATCAGCCAGTGCAATGTGCACACATTTGATCAGTGCAAGCATGAAGTCCGCTGCCGGCCACTGCTGCAAACCAGCGACCCCTGCTACTGGTCCTCCCAGGCTCCCTCCCTGCCGCCAGCAACGTCAGCCTCCACCAATGCTGTGTACAGCTGCTGCAGGCGATCGCTGAAAGTCACCATCCCTCCAAAGCCTGCACTGCCTTGTGGGCCACGCTTGCAAGTGCAAGCTTGCAAGCTTGCCAATTGGCATGAGCAGGCACACCATACTACTGGTCCTCCCACGCTCCCTCCCTGCCACCAGCTACATCAGCCTCCACAAGAGCTGTGTACAGCTGCTGCAGCTGCTGCGTCAGCGGGCCCCGCTTGCCGCTGCCAATGGCCCTGCCATCCACCTCCACCACCGGCAGGATTCCGGCAAAGGTGCCCGTGGCAAACGCTTCGTCAGCGCCGTACACCTGCAGCAGCAACAGCAGCAGACGGAGCAACAGCAGCAGGGTACATTGAGCACAGGTGATGCAGGCGTAGGCGCCCATCCATGTCCACCACAGGAATGATGCTGGCAAAGGTGCCCGTTGCAAACGCCTCGTCAGCGCCGTACACCTGCATACGGCGGCGGCAGCAGCAGCAGCAGCAGCAAACTGAGCATACAATATGCAGGCAAAGGCGCCCATCCATGTCTACCACAGGATTGATGCCGGCAAAGGTGCCTGTGGCAAACGCCTCGTCAGCGCCGTAAACCTCAAGATGGCAGCAGCAGCAGCAGCAGCAACAGCAGCAGCAGCAGCACAGAGAGGCTGCTGGTTTGCCCTGCAGGAATGCATTTTGAAGTACACCTGTGCCGCGGACAAGACTCCGGAGCCCCCAACGTCCAAAATCTCAACATGATATCCTGAAAAGCCGAAACCTGAGCCGCCGCACCTGTGTCAAGTAGAAGTCGCACTCTCTGAGAGTGAGCCCGTGCTCCCGGCATAGTGCCATCACGTTGGCGCGCGTGATGCCGCGCATGAGGTAGCCGCCACGCGGCGCCCACACCTGGCGGCAGCAACAGCAGCAGCAGCAGCAGCAGCAGCAGTGCGACACATCAGTACAGCGCACGTAGGCGCGAGTGATGCCGCGCATCAGGTAGCCTCCTTGAGGCGCCCACACCTGGCGACAGCAACAGCACGCTGAGTTACTTTACTGCAATAAACACGGTGCAACAACCAAGCATGCAGTGCAGCATATTGCCTGCTCCACTTCGTGTTTGCGCTGGTCTCCAAGGTTTCACAGCCAGTGCACAGCAGTCAGTCCCCAACTCCCCTTCGCGCACAATGGAGTTGACACTGTTGCTGCATGATCCGCGCTCAGTGCTACCACGACTGTGCAATGTGTCATGCACACACATAGTGCCTCAGTGTTCACCTCTCTTTCTCGCACGATGAAGACGTTGACGCTGTTGCTGCTTGATCAGTGATGGGGTCAGCAATGGTCATCAGTGCAGAACCATACTGGTCTCCAACTGCTGCTCACCTCTCCCTCGCGCACGATGAAGAAGTTGACGCTGTTGCAGGTGGCCACAAAGCCCTGAGGGTCCAGCATCAGCGCCTCGTCTACTCCAGCCTTGTTAGCCTGTGGCAGCAGCAGCAGCAGCAGCAGCAGCAGCATCAGGAGTGGCCACACAGCCCTGAGGGTTCAGCATCAGCGCCTCATCAACACCGGCCTTGTTCGCCTGTGGCAGCAGCAGCAGCAGCATCAGGAGTGGCTACAAAGCCCTGAGGGTCCAGCATCAGCGCCTCATTGACACCAGCCCTGTTGGCCTGTGGCAGCAGCAGCAGCAGCAGGAGCAGCAGCAGCGGCAGCAGCAGCAGCAGCAGCAGCAGCGGCAGCAGCAGCAGCGGCAGCAGCAGCAGCAGCAGCAGCAGCGGCAGCAGCAGCAGCGGCAGCAGCAGCAGCAGCAGCAGCAGGCATTCAGCACCAGTGCCTCATCAACACGATGAGTCTGGTATACAGCAGGTGTCAAACACAGCCCGACTGCACAGCAGTTCCTCAACAAACGTATCTATAATCAGAGATGCCAGAGCCACAACAGCTGCCCACACCTGGATGCAGACAGAGATGCAGTTGAGCTTGCTGAGATTTGTTCCAGCCCGGGTCTTGAACTGGTGATCAATTCAAAATCCAATAAGATTCACTGTGAGGCCAAGGGGGGGGCACTCTGTAAGTTTTTGACACTAGGCTGGAAATTGCCTGAAACTTGCACCATAGCATATTTATAGTATAACTAGCTTATAATACGAGATTTACACCCATCTGGCAAGGTCAACAGAGGGGGGTGGGGGTGGGGTGGGGGTGGGGTGGGGGGGTCGGGGGGGGGGGGGGGGGGGGGGGTCAGGTAACTTGCTGACTTTATGCAAACTTTCTTTGGGTAGGCGCCAGATCAGCGCCGGACGCAGCTCATTTAAAAACTATTATCAATATGCGTTTGTTTACGTGGTTTGTGGGTGCTGATTAACTTTCTGGTGACCCAGACTGTGCAGCAGACACTTGGAGGGCCACCTTCTGACAGCTCAGGCAGAGGAGAGGGGTGCTTGTGACAGTCAGGCGAAGCGCAGCATGGCGAACCAGCCTTTCCTTATTGGTTTATTCTTATATTTCGATTTAACTATGTAATGGGAGGTTTACGGACGTCGGCACTGTCTTGCAGCTGTCAACGCAGCGGATCGATCGATGGATCGATCAAGGCAGCAGAACTTTGTCATACAGCACCCACTCCCCCCAAAAAACTCGTATAATGTTGAAGAATAATAATTAAATGTATTTTAAGGGGTATAAGAGGCTGTATGACTCTTTTCTGTAGGGGAGGGGGTGGGGGTGGGGGTGGGGTACCCCCCCTTTTGAACTTCTTGGCCTAGTGTCTGTCAGCTTTCTTGGTGCCCCCCCCCCCCCCCCTGGTGAGGCAGTAACCTATCCCACCTGGATGCATGCGGAGATGCAGTTGAGCTTGCTGAGGCTGTTCCACCCAGGGTCCTGCACGTCAGGCGGCCCGCGCCGCACGTGCACCGTGAACAGCCGGATGCCCCGCTCTTTGGGGCCTGCATGCAAGCGGCAGGGCATAAGTAGCAAGGCTTCAGGCAATTGGCTATTCTAGGCATTCGGTATGTGGGAATGTGCCGCATGTGCACCGTGAACAGCCAGATGCCTCGCTCCTTGGGGCCTGCAGCATACAGCACACCACAACCATGCATTAGGCGCTGTGTCCAAAGAACTTCAGTGGGCATTGGAATTGGTTGCGTGCTCTGTTAACTACCCAGTGTCATGTTCGTTGCATGCAGCACACACAGGCAAACCTGGAAGCACACAGCAAAGCGCAGACGGCGTCAAGCACCAAGCTTTTAGGTGCTGGTTTGCTGGCCTCCGACCATGCACACCTAGGAAACCCTCTTATCCCAATTCAGGAGCAACAAAGAGCGCTCAAACAAGGCATGTGCAAACAAGTACTGCTCACCTGGAGCCGCCTCCTTCCACTCTGGCAGGATCACAATGGTTGGCTTGCCCAGGGTGACCTTAGGGTTCTGGTAGGGCGTGGACTTGAGGCCGCGGGACACCATCAGCCGGATGTGCACGCCGCTAGAAGTGCCCATGCCGTTGGCATCAATGATGCTGTAGATCATTGATGCCAGCGCCTGCAAGAGCAAATGAACAGCAATGCACGCATACATTCAGTCACATGCCCATGCCGTTGGCATCTATTATGCTGTAGATCATGGACGCCAGTGCCTGTGAGGGGAAGCAGCCAGCAACAACAGTCAGCCAGCAGCAACAGCAGCGGCAGCCGCTCGTGCACGCCACTGGAAATGCCCATGCCGTTGGCATCGATGCCTGTGCGAGTGCCTGATGAGTGCAGTCAAACAGCAGCAGCAGCAGCAGCAGCGGCAGCAGCAGCAGCAGTCAGTCGCACATACACGCCGCTGGAGGTGCCCATGCCATGGACGTCAATGGCGCTGTAGATCATCGACGCCACCCAACGTATGACAAATAAGTCCAAGCACCCTGCACTCACCTTGGGCGTCACTCCAAGGTCCATGTCCAGGGCTTTTGCTGCCTCATACAGGCGCGCCAGGTGGGGCCGCGCAAAGGCCAGCACGCCGCGCACCAGCCGGATGCCCTCCCACACGCCATCACCCAGCATGAAGCCAGAGTCCAGCACAGACACACGTGCCTGCATTAGTTAAGAACAGCAGCGGGTGTTGCTTATTGAAAGCACATGTGTGTTGCAGCTGTGGATGCCCTCCCACACGCTAACACCCAGCATGAAGCCAGAGTCCAGCACAGACACACGCGCCTGCATTAGTTAAGAACAGCAGCGGGTGTTGCTTATTGAAAGCACATGTGTGTTGCAGCAGTGGATGCCCTCCCACACGCTAACACCCAGCATGAAGCCAGAGTCCAGCACAGACACACGCGCCTGCATTAGTTAAGAACAGCAGCGGGTGTTGCTTATTGAAAGCACATGTGTGTTGCAGCTGTGGATGCCCTCCCACACGCTAACACCCAGCATGAAGCCAGAGTCCAGCACAGACACACGCGCCTGCATTAGTTAAGAACAGCAGCGGGTGTTGCTTATTGAAAGCACATGTGTGTTGCAGCTGTGGATGCCCTCCCACACGCTAACACCCAGCATGAAGCCAGAGTCCAGCACAGACACACGCGCCTGCATTAGTTAAGAACAGCAGCGGGTGTTGCTTATTGAAAGCACATGTGTGTTGCAGCTGTGGATGCCCTCCCACACGCTAACACCCAGCATGAAGCCAGAGTCCAGCACAGGCACACGCGCCTGCATTAGTTAAGAACAGCAGCGGGTGTTGCTTATTGAAAGCACATGTGTGTTGCAGCTGTGGATGCCCTCCCAGACGCTAACACCCAGCATGAAGCCAGAGTCCAGCACAGGCACACGCGCCTGCATGCAAGCCCGCGCCTGCATGCAAGTCCAAGCAGCAACGTTGTTTGAACCACATGCAGATGCATGCCCTCCCACACGCCGTCCCTAAGCATGAAGCCGAAGTCGAGCACAGACACGTGCGCCTGCCCGCAAAGCATGACCAACAACACAGGCAGATAGGTGTTTGAAGAGGTGCTGTGTGCGTCACACCAGCTTGTGGCAAGAACAGTGTGGGGATCATGGTTGCCCTCCCACAGGCCCAATGCACAGCATGAAGCTAGGGTTGAGGTCAGAAACGCGCGCCTGGTGCAGGCGTGGCACACTGTTTCTGACTGTGTCAGAACAGGCCAACGGCAGCAGGCATGGGGCCAGAGTCCAGCACAGGACTGCGGGCCTGCCGAGAATGTGAACATGCAATGAGGAATAAGCTGCAGCCGCACTCCTAAGCAGCTTGACTGCCAAGAACAGCGTGGTGCGCACCTGAGGCCTCCACACAACGTCGAACGCGTCTGTGGTGCCATCCCGTATGCCAACCAGCACGTTGTCATTCCTGCTGTCTGGGATCACCACATGAGTACCGCTGGCATTTGCCGCAGCAGCAGCATTGGCGGCAGCAGCAGCAGCAGTATCTGCTGCTGCTGCGCTGCCGTCTGCTGTATCTGACGCCGCTCTGCTGCCGCCGGCGCTGGCTGCTGCTGCAGCCGCATCTTCTATCGACGGCCTGCTGCTGCTACCTCCCGCTGCTGCTGCTGTTTGTGAGCTGGGCTGCTCCCCCGCTGCTGCTGCTGCATTCAAACTACTGAAGCTGCTGCCCGGGCCTTTGCTGCTGCTGCTGCCGCCGCCATAGCGTGGTGATGCTGAGGGCCCCTCCTCCCTGCCTAGCCGCAGCGAGTGGGAGGATGACTGCGCACGAGGCGCGTTTATGTGCCTGCAGGCAGGTGCAGATGTGTGAAGAATTGTGCAGCA
This sequence comes from Tetradesmus obliquus, assembly GCA_030272155.1. Classification (NCBI taxonomy): domain Eukaryota; kingdom Viridiplantae; phylum Chlorophyta; class Chlorophyceae; order Sphaeropleales; family Scenedesmaceae; genus Tetradesmus; species Tetradesmus obliquus. The sequence continues at coordinate 4,360,384 of CP126204.1, forward strand.
TGGTCAGCAATGAAGAGAAGCAGGCTCGGGTCTGTTCAACAGAGCCAGCTGGCAGTGATAGCAGGTGCTGCACAAGACGTGTGCGGCTGCTCCTGCAGGCGATTCAAGCAACTCTCACAACACGTGGTGGTACAGCAAAACAAGCTACACAGCTGGCTGTTCCGCTGCAGTGGTCCAGCTGCAGCCTTGGTCAAACCCAGTTAGGGCCACAGATACGCACCGAGGTATGCTGTCTGCCGGCATCGGTCGCAGCGCGTGCTGCCGCAGCATCTCGTAAGCTGGCCAGCACTCCCCTAGCAGCGGCTTGAGGCGGTCAGGCAGCGGCTCCTTCACGTCTCTACAGCAGCAGCAGCAGCAGCAGCAGCATAGTGAGACAAGAAGCATGGTGTACGCTGGCCAGCACTGCCCAGCAGCGGCTTCAGCCGGTCAGGCAGTGGCTCCTTCACATCCCTGCGGAGGCGGCGGCAGCAGCACCGGCAGCAGCAGCATATTCAGACGAGTAACATCTTGTATAAGTTTCAGCAGCCGCCCAGTACTGGCTTCAGGTGTTGTCGCCGGACCACTGGGTTAACCGCTGCCGCTCAACCAGTAACACCACATGCACAAGATACAGGAAGACAAGGAAGCCTCTGCTGTCGTTTGGATGCTGTTGCTACACATGCAGATGGCCGTACCTGTAGCCAAAGTCAAAGCCTGTTGACTTGTGTGTGTTGGCGTACCACCAGGGAGCCCACACGCCATCGTACGGCTTGGGGCCAGGCGCCCAGTGCAGCATGGACGGCTGGAAAGACAGCTCCAGCGCAGCACACAGCGCCCTGTGAACGCAGCAGCAGCAGCAGCAGCAGCAGCAGCAGCAGCAGTGTCAGCCAGTGCAGCATGGACGGCTGCCACGACACCTCCAGCGCAGCACACACAGCCCTGCAGAAATGCAGTAGAAGCAGCAGCAGCAGCAGGGTCACACATAGCAGTGAGTGCGGCAGTAGGACAGTGAACAAGCAGGATCAGTGCAGCAGCAGCGGCAGCCTGTGCAGCATGGAAGGTTGCCAAGACAGCTCCAGCGCAGCACACAGCGCCCTGTGCATGCAAGAATGCAGCATCAGCGTCGGCCTGTGCAGCACAACCTGCTGCCAACCTCTTTGCTCGCGACTGTCAGCCCTGCTGCTGCGGGCGACCCCTTCCCCTGCTGCTGCCAGCACCCATTTTCCCTGCTGCTGCTGCTGGCTGCAATGACAGCTCCTGCGCAGCAAACAGCGCCTTGTAAACGCAGCAGCAGCAGCAGCAGCAGCAGCAGCAGCAGCAGCAGCGGCGGCAGCAGCAGCAGCGGCAGGTAGTGCAGCTGCCACGACAGCGCCAGCGCAGCAGGCAGCGCCCTGCATGCAGCAGTGCAGCGGCAGCCTGGGCAGCACGCCCTACACCCCTGCTGCTCCCAGCCCCTGCCTGCTCACAGCAGCACTGCTCCTCCTGCAAACTCTTTGCTCAACGACCTGCTCATAGCCCTGATGCCAACTTGCTGCCAACCATTTTGCTCGCCAGTTTCAGCCGCTGCTGCTGCTAGCCACCCCCTTCCCATGCTGCCACGCGCTTCTCTTCTTACATCCACCTGCTCACCGCAGGGTCGCCTCTGGGTGGCGCACCAGCTCATCAGACATGGCCAACTCCCTGCGGGTCATTGTCAGGCCCTGCTGCTAGCTCCCTTGCTCAGCACATTCCAGCCTGTTGCCCACCCCTTGCTGACAGCCCTGCAAGCCCCAGCTGCCAACCCGTCTCCTCACAGTTCCACAGGCTTGCTGCCAGCCCCTGCTGTCGCCTCAGATCTCAACCATTGCCACCCTCAACCCCTGCTGCTGACAATCCCTTCTGCTCACCGCAGGGTCGCCTCTGGGTGGCGCACCAGCTCATCAGACATGATCACAATGGGCGGCCGCCTGCAGCAGGCAGGCAGGGAAACAGACAGCGCCAGTTGTATGAAGCACATTGACAAAGGGCGGCTATTATGGGCTGCTCAGGCAGTGTAGGCGCCTGTGAACTCCCAGTTGGTTGCTGGGTTGGAATTCTATTCCTATGCCACGTGGGAGGACTGCGCGTGAGGAGTGCATGGTGACTGCTGTCTATTGGGATCGCAACAACCTGCGGTGTAGCAAAGCAAACAGAAATCAGCAAGAAGCTCACCCCAGCACGCGCAGCTCACTGTAGATCTCAAGCAGCGACTGCAGCAGCAGCGGCAGCAGCAGCAGCAGCAAAAGAAGCAGCAGCACACCAGGCAGCACAGTGTGTAACATATACGCTGGCGTGTGTGAGGCAAGCGTGACAGCACCAGACACACAACGTGGCTGAGCTGCCCTGCTAAACCAGCATACGATGCATGTACTGAAGCTACCTACCAAGCCATGCCTATACCAGCCTACACAATGCAGCTGCTGCTACGCAAACGTGCTCCAGCGCTACCAGGCAGCCCTGTGAGACCACCACCGTGCGGCTGTTGCTACTACTGGTAAGCTGCCGCTGCCGTTGCTGCTGCTGTCGCTGCTGCTGCTGCTGCTACTGGGGCTGCTGCCGTTGCTGCTGCTGCTCCCGCTGCTGTCCCTGCTGTCTCACCCCATAGCCCAGCTCTAGCAGTGAGGGCTGGATGACCTTGGAGAAAGACTGCACCACGCCATATGGCTCGCGCACCAGCAGCTGAAACAGCAGTGAAGTGGATGCAGGAACAAACACACAATGTGTCAGTGGAGGGAGACGAAATGCACCACGCCATATGGCTCACGCACCAGCAGCTGCAGCCATTGACGAGAGGATGCAGAAACAAACACACCATGTGTCAGTGGAGGGAACAGGACTGCACCACGCCATATGGCTCGCGCACCAGCAGCTGCAGCAGCAGCAGAGAAGAGGTCGCAGGAGCTAACATATCCAGGAACAAACTTGCTGCGAGGACCCAGGATGCTGGCTGCATATAGTGCACAGCCCACACACGCTGCTGCAGCATGCAAAGCAATAACACAGAACTCAACTAGAACCACCTAACTACATGTGAGGATAGTCAAACAAGCAAGGCAAGCATGCGGCTGCCGTCAACGCACCACGTGCTGCGCGCCCTGCCACAGCGACTGGTTCAGCCCCACTTTGTGCTTCGCAATGTGCTTAGCATACAGCACAGGCTTGCTGCGAGGGCCCAGGATACCAGCTGCCACCTTGTGTGCATTGTTTTCTTGCGCAGACAGCACCAAGTCCCTGTACGGCCGCGCAGCACCTGGCGGCAGCAGCAGCAGCAGGTAGCAGCAGGCACATTGTTTTTATCAGCATGCCAGCTGCCACCTTGTCAGCATGTTCCTTCTGAGCACACAGCACCAAGTCCCTGTAGATCACGCAGCACCTGGCGGCAGCAGCAGCTGCATTGTGTAGGCTGGGATGCGTGCACGTTCTTGCATTGGTTGATCAGCTTGTGTGCCAAACTTGCATGTGCAGTCACAGCACAAGATAATGAGACATAGCTGCTGCTGCTGCTGCTGCTGCTGCTGCTCCGCGCATGGTGCCAGCTGCATGGCAAGCATTTGTGGCGGCTGCTGCAGCTGCTGGCTGCGGTTTGTCACTGCTCCTTGCGTGCAGTTGCAGCTGCGTCACATGTGCAGCTGCATGATGCTGCTGCTGCTGATGCTGCTTCACCTCCGTGCATGATGCGCACCTGTGATGGCCAGGTAGCTGGCATACAGCGGGTAACTGTTGCTGCTGCTGCTGCTGCTGCTGCTGCTTCTGCTGCGGCTGCTGCGGCTGCCTGGTTCACTTCCATGCTGCTGGCTCACTCCCACGTCTCTGCTCACCTGTGATGGCCAGGTAGCTGGCATACAGCGGCTCATCCATGACCTGCTTGCAGGACACACACAGAGACACAGCAGGACACACAGAAGTTCTGTAGCGTCAAGGACCAAGCACCATAAAGTCAACTGCTTGCAGGACACACAAAGACACAGCAGGAAACACAGCAAACTTCCGGGGACAGACCAAGCACCGTGTATGTCAACTGCTTTGTGCACATGGCGTGCAGGTCCGCATGCCTTGCACACAACTGCAGCACCATGCGACTGCGGACTGCAGATACAAACATGTGCAACTACCATCGGCTGCAACCCAGCATTGTGCTGCAGCCTGAAACGCAGCAAACTGCTGCTGAGCATCATCTGCAGCACCATATGTACTGCTAGGGTTGTTTGGTGCCAGCTAGCTCAGCAGCTCATTGCCAAGTATAACACTGGCGGTCAGTAGCTGCAGGTAAATCACCCCACATCTAATCAGTGTCATCAGCCACTGGTGCTTGCCTGCGTGTCGTTGCGCTGCGCAAAGGCATACATGAGGCTGGTGCTGCAGCATCGCGGCCCAGACCAGCAGTTGATGCAGTACTTGTCTACCTCCTTGCTGGCCTGCCTGCAGGAACGAACAAAAGCACGTTGCTGATTGTACGAAGTGCCATTTTGATGAATCTGCCCAGGCCTGATGCGTGCTGTTCGGCGCATAGCTGTGGAGCAGCTGAGATAGGGTTGCTTGCTGCTGACGAGCTGCATTGATCAGGTGCCGTAGACATTGCTGAGCTATTAATCGATGCGCTTGCTAATCTTATGATTGTATTCACGGCTTCCTTGGTGAACCGAGGGAAGCACACCTGTCTTGGCTGGACTCCATCGTTGCCGTTGGCACCGATGTGGCTAAGACGAGAAAGCTCGCAGAGCAGCTACGGATCGCTGTTCATGCCTTGTCGAAGATTGCGAGCGGCCGATTTGCACAGTCGCAGCTACTCAAGCAGTACAACTGAACTACTGCACTCTTTCTGTCAAATCAGCTGTTGATCACGCCACAAGCAGTTACAGGTCTGGTGTGACTTGCAAACGAAACACCCTGGCAACGTGGCACACACAAGACAGCGCTGCTAGGTGGTATGTGCAAAAACCCTAACCAGCAACTGACATCCACATCTTGATCATGCACATTGCTGCAGGCCGGGCTTAAGATCGAAAGGCTGACAGCTATTGGCATGGTGGGATAGAACCTTTTGGCTGTTTACATCAAGATAGTGGTAAAGTTGAGCTGCACTTTTATGCTGGCATGTCTGCGACACTGGGTGTCACCGTTGTGCACCTGTTTTCCCCCATCGTGCGTCGCAGCTTATTAATAAGATATTAAACGTGCACGCAGGTCATACATCGCAGCTCAGCTTCAAGGTGACTCTAAAAAAAAGAGTAGTGCAGCGAAAGCGCAGCAGTTTCATCTGGTTGCTCTACACCGCAGCCGTGAACAGCCAAGGCGCACTCCTTTACACAAGCGCCGAACAGCCTACAGCTACCACGACCGTACAGTACTAAACACAAATACAGAAGTCCCATCCAGCACCAACAAGCCACGCCACCTCAATGCAGCCGACCACCAAGCGCACCAGCGCATCACACAACTGTGTTACAAAATTGTCATAACGCTGTTATGTAACGCTTAAGCCACGGTGAAGCTGTTGAAGCTGCCCATGGCCTCCTTCTTTGTGCCCTTGAACCACCTCTTGTCGCCGGCCTGAATCTTGATTATCCACAGCTTGCCGCCGCTCACGGTGGCACCGATCAGCTGGTGGCGGCCGCCCTCATCACCGTCAGCTGCGGGCGGCAACAGCAGCAGAAGCAGCAGCAACATGTGCTTAGTTGGTGTGATGCAAGAAGAAGAGTGTTGGCAGGGACAGGAAGTGGTGCTGCACCTCAGCAGCAGAGCTCGTTGAACAGACGCCGCATGCTGTGGTGAGAGTTGCACCATCTGACAATGTGTGCTGTTGTGTGGAAAAGCATGTTCAAGCCAGCCGGCAATGTGCTCATGTAGGGGTGGCCATGACACACCACCTGTCCTGACGGAGATCTGGGCTACCCCAAGATGAGCGCACCGCTAAATCAAGACCATGTGATCATTTGAAATCAGAATAACTGCTCCACAACTCCTGCTGGTGAGCCGCTGTTGCAAGCATTGGACTGCCTCCCCTGTCACCAGCTGCCCAATGCTGGCTGCCGGCATGCCGGCACCCGCCTGTCACCTCTGGCTCCCCTGAGCGCACGAGCAGCTCGTACTTGTAGTGCTTCTTGCCCGTCTTGTCTCGGTGCCCACTAAACACACCACAACCACGCCATCAACGCCAACATCAATTGCAGGCCGGTTGCCTCACCTGAGCGCACGAGCAGCTCGTACTTGTAGTACTTCTTGCCCTTCTTGTCGGTGTCCTCGCTCACGTCCAGCAGGGAGGCAGCGGACACGCGGTTGGCGGCAAAGCCACCCTCGGAGATGGACTCGCCTGCGGGTGATTAAAAGAGCGTGAGGCACGACAGCGGTACACGTTGCGCAGGGTGTTAGCATGAGAAATGTGCAGAGCGTGTCTGGGGACACAGAAAGTGTCAGCAACTGCTCCTTTGGGTGCCATACCCCTGCTGGTGTGTATGTCGGCCAGTGAGATTTTGCAGTCATGCTGTTTACACTGACCACGTGCACTGGCCGGCACTGCTGGTGAACCTATGCTGGGCCAAACAACCTGCTGCAGTGCTGCCACTGCTGATGCGTACAACACCAGATACAGTGTCAGCCACCTGGTCACAGCATCTGCACCTGAGCCAGGTCACATGTCAGCCTGCTGATACCAAACCAGCTGCTGGCAACTCTCAGGGCACTGCCGCCCATACTAACACGAAACATGTGACTGCTTTGCATGAATGTATTTGGGAACAACCACAGCATCCACCCTATCGCACCTGTGAAGGTCTGCTTGCCGAACAGGTAGCCGACCTTGTCCAGGAACTGCTCGGGTGAGCCGTAGCCGTCAATGGAGCCCTTGTCTGCCGTCTGGCACAGGACGGTCAGGTTGTTCACAGCATCGAAGTTGTCCTCGTACCTGTTTGTAACAGGATTTGTAACATAGGGTGCAGCAGGAAGCCACAGAGCAGCAGCAAGGAGGACAAGAGCGACAGCATAAGATGAGATGCAAGCTTTCATGAATGGTGACTGCCGGCAGGCTTTGCTGTGCACAGGCGAAGGATGAAATGGGGTGCAACCGCCCAAGACAGGTCGCGCAAGCATACTGGCGCAAGCATACATGCATTCTGTATGTGCACGCGCATCTCCCAGCACAGCACGCCAACGCTGCAGCACTGTCGCTGCACCGCATATCAGCTAGGCAGCCTCAGCAACTGCTGCACGAAGCATAAAGTGCTAGAACTGTATGCAAGATTGCCGCTCTCCCTTGCTATATGCCTGCACGATGCTCACCCGATGCACAGCAGCAGGCAGTGCCAAAAACGCTGCGCTGACCTGACCTGCTGCTGCTGCTGGCCCTCACCTGAGCACCACCTTGCCGGGCAAGTCCTGGTCGTGTAACAATATCTGCCTAGGTATCTTTAAATGTCTTTGAAGCAGTGACAGCCACTCCGCGCAATCGAATAAGAAACGTGCTGGCCCTCACCTGAGCACGGTGCCGGGGAAGTCCTGCTCCTTGGAGGGGTTCCACTTGGCGGGCAGCAGCAGCGCAAAGCCCTCGCCGGAGTAGGGCACAAAGCCTGAAACACAAGGCGGCAGGACACCAGCAGGAGTTTGCAGGAAAGACGAAGAGGCAGTGGGGGAGTCCTGGGAAGACACGCTGCAGCAGGTGCATGACGCTTGTTGAAGCTGCTCCTGCTGAGGTGTGTGATTGACAGTGCATTGCTGTTTCTGGAAGGTGCGTGCTGCAAGGAAAGGCAGGACAGGCGGTTGCGCTGCTAGAGCCGGATCTACAGCTGTACTGCTGTCTCAAGATCCAATGCGCTGCAAGCTCATAGCTTGCAGGACAGCCCAGTGATCGTTGCTATGCACCTGAGTGTCTCTAAAGTTACTTCCAGCTGCGTTAATTGGACTTGCACATGCCGAATTGATCCCAACACTCCCAAGGTGTCCTGCTGCTGCTGCCGAGACCTACCGGACTTGTTGGTGACCTTGCCGAACACGTTGGCGGCATCACCATAGCCAGCCTGAGATGGGGCAACCTGGCCTGCCAGAGCGGCAACGCCAGCCAGCATGCCGATGGCTGCACGGCGGGTCTGCAAGCAGTGACGATTGTTCTCTCAGCTGCTGTGCCAAGCTGGGCACGCATTGCACGCCAGAGTGCTGTCAACATATACAATCTACATCTATTGTAATAAACCAGCATTCTATCTGTCACGTGGCTGCTCCAGGTCCCAGCATCTCCCTGCTGCGAGCACAGGGCAGGTCCGCTGCTGCCTGCGGAGCCAGGCACGCACCACCTCAGCCTCCTGAGCCTGCTTCTGAGCGCGGACCACCACTGGTGCACGCACGAAGGCGGCACGCTGGCTGGTGGCCTTCGCGGCAACCTGCATCTTGGTCTTGTTCAGCAGAGCCATCTTTGCTGGTTTGCTGCTCAGATGTGACCCGGAATTGGCTGATCGTGTTCACAAGGGTAACGGGCTCTGGCGATTCGCTCGCATTGATAGAGGCAGGGTTGAACCATTTCCAAAAGGGTTCCATGCAGGCAGCGGTCCAAACAGGCAGCGGTCAAAAAATCAGGTTGCCTTTCCGACGTTTCACTGAAAGTTTCAACAATTAACATCTGACACCACACCTACTGCATCTCGGTGAGATGATAAAACGGTCACCTGGCAACCTGGAGGCACTGCTGCTACCCCCTTTTTAGGGACTGCTCTGTACGTGCAACACCCGATAAAAGCATCATCAGATCAACAAATTGGTGATGTATAATGCAGCTACCAGTCAGACAGCAACACCCCTGGGCCGCCCCATCAGCTGCTGCGGCGCTGGGCGCACCGGGCAGCAGCAGCATGCGTTCTGTTAGGCATGCCAGCTGTTACCACACACGTCATTCTGCTGTAGTTCGTATCTGGTCTTCAGTAAGGAAGTCAGCAAATGCTGTCAATCGGCTGCATCCAGCTTTTGACCCCTCGAGCCAGCTCATGTCCGCTGCTGCTTGCTGCTGTACTATGAGCTGCAGGAAGGGTGCTGCTGTCGTTTCACTGACTGTTTCATTTCGAGATTTGCTGCTCATTTGCATTTTCATTGAGATTGCTTGAACGGACTTCCAAAACCATGTAAAGGTGCACATGGCTCTTGTGCACCTGTTTGCGCCCTTTGCGGCACGCAGCTCAGCTCCCAGGTGGCTTGAAACTTCTAAGTTGTTGAACAACACGGAACCACACAGCGGAAGCCCAAGGGTCTCATCTGGTTCAGAGTGTTACCTCTGAGGGGCTGCTGAACAGACAACCAAAGGGCTGCCTTGCAGCGAATGACACAGGCCTCTTCTCAGCTGCCTGGCCCAACACCTATCAGCAGTGCTGCTGCACTCACCCGAGTTACTACCAGGCCAGTGGGCCCAATGCAGGAAAAACTGGCTGCTGTGCAAAAGCGCAGCACGCTGATGTAAAAGGACGATATATACGACTCCAAGTCCCAAAGGACGTTGGTAAATGCATAGCTGCGCACCTTCAAGCTATGCTGATGTGATGTACAAGCAGAGACAACCTCTCGCCCTTGCTCCACGCCATGCGGTTTTGCAAACTGCTTCTCCACCTGACGCATGCAGCTGGCTGTGAGGTTCTGCTGCCTATCACGGGTTGTAAGGCGCAGCATCGCAGCCGTGAACAGCCCAGGCGCATTTCCTTGCACAACCGCCGCACAGCCTACAGCTACAACGCAGGACAGTACCAAACACAAACACACAAGTCCCATCCAGCACCAACAAGCCACGCCGCCACCAAGTGTCGCACAACATTGTTATAACATTGTCACAACGCTGTTGTGTAACGCTTAGGCCACAGTGAAGCTGTTGAAGCTGCCCATGGCCTCCTTCTTTGTGCCCTTGAACCACCTCTTGTCGCCGGCCTGCACCTTGATGATCCACAGCTTGCCGCCGCTGACGGTGGCACCAACCAGCACGTGGCGGCCGCCCTCATTGCCGTCACCTGTAGCAAAGCACGCGCGAAAGCAAGGTGTCAGTCAGCAGCATGTATGATAGAGGCCCAACGCTGCACCACACTTGCAAGTGTCGCTCGGCTCTGTGCGTGCTGCCTGCGTGTGCCTTCTGCTGTCTGCCAGTCATTGCCAATCAGCTTGCTGCTTGGCAGCACATCGCCTACTGCTGGCTAGGACACCCCCCTCGAAAGCTGTAATGCTCCTTTAGATTTACCAGACATGTTCACCCTGCCAACTGCCCTAGGCAGCTCTACCAGCAGCGAAAAAACATACAGTTACAGTGCTTTGCAACAACCGGTCCCTCAGCCAACAGTCCGCATCTGCCTGCCGACAGCTCTGACATGAGCAGGACAGACGATCCAAACCCGATGACAGCCGGTTGCCTCACCTGAGCGCACGAGCAGCTCATACTTGTAGTACTTCTTGCCCTTCTTGTCGGTGTCCTCGCTCACGTCCAGCAGGGAGGCAGCGGACACGCGGTTGGCGGCAAAGCCACCCTCGGAGATGGACTCGCCTGCGGGGCAACACAGCAGCACGCATTGCAGCAGCAGCAGCCAGACGAGTCAGCAGCTGTTCACAGGCTGCGCACTTTAACTACAGGATAGGAGGCATCTGCACTCACTGCGGCAGCTTCGCTAATCTTGCTGGTCTGGTCTTGCCACATGCTGCTGTCACCAATAAGTCAGCATATGGTGCCGCACCCAACACATCCAGCACCACACACATGCAATCCAGGGGCAAAACACACATGCTGACCATCATGTTCATGCCGGGCCAGCAACCCCTTGCCAGCCAAACCGTTGCTGGGGCAAAGTCTACTGATGCCAGCTAGGTGTGCCGAGCGCACGACTGTGCTGAGCTGCTGCCACCGCCAAGCCAGCACTACTCACAATACTGTAAGACACTCTGGGCAAACCACGGTGATCATTGCAAATTCTCATGTTGTCTGAACCATACAAAAGCCGCTAGTAACATAACACATGACAAAGCTGTCCGCACCTGTGAAGGTCTGCTTGCCCAGCAGGTAGCCGACCTTGTCCAGGAACTGCTCGGGCGAGCCGTAGCCGTCAATGGAGCCCTTGTCTGCGATCTGGGAAAGGATGGTCAGGTTGTTCACGGCATCGAAGTTGTCCTCGTACCTGTTTGGATTTGTAACACAGGGTGCAGCAGGTAGCCACAAAAAAGCAGCAGCAACAGCAGCAACAGCAGCAGCAAGGAGTGAGACACCAACGCAGGGTGTTAAGTTGTCCTGGTACCTGCAGGTGCGCATTCTGACAAGACAAAGGAGTGCAGCAGCTGCAGCAGTGGCGGGGCAGATGCGTCCTTTCATTAGCTATGCCTGGCAGCACCCATTATCTGCCGTCGCGCAACCTGTAGCTTGCATGAAGCTATCCCTGCGCAAGCAAACCGCCCTGCACAGTGCGCAACCACTGCAGCACAGCGCTTCGCTAGTCACTGCATCCCCATACTGTACCTCAGCAGCTCAGCTGCTTATTGCGCAAGGACGCTGCCGTTAGTATTGCGGCTGCTGCATGTGTTACGCTGTCGCTGCGCACTGCTGTCAACGCTGCATTCAACGGCGCTGGACACAGCAGTAGCTCATACCGGTGCTGCTGCTGCTGCGCCTGGCCCTCACCTCAGCACAGTGCCGGGGAAGTCCTGCTCCTTGGAGGGGTTCCACTTGGAGGGCAGCAGCAGCGCAAAGCCCTCGCCGGAGTAGGGCACGAAGCCTGAGAGCAGCAGCAGCAGGGTGCAGCGCGGGTGCAGACGCACACAAAGGCGGCAAGAGGAACACGGCACAGTTGGTCCTAAGCACGCATGCAGCAGCAGATGCTAAGCAGTGTGTGGTTCTGGACAGTGGACGCTGCCAGGAAGGAGGCATGACAGGCGGTTGCGCTGCTAGAGCCGGATCTACAGCTGTACTGCTGTCTCAAGATCCAATGCGCTGCAAGCCTTTAGCTTGCAGGACAGCCCAGTGATCGTTGCTATGCATCTGAATGGCACTATAGTTACTGCCAGCTGCGTTAATTGGACTTGCACATGCCGAATTGATCCCAACACTCCCAAGGTGTCCTGCTGCTGCTGCCGGGACCTACCGGACTGGTTGGTGACCTTGCCGAACACGTTGGCGGCATCACCATAGCCAGCCTGAGATGGGGCAACCTGGCCTGCCAGAGCGGCAACGCCAGCCAGCATGCCGATGGCTGCACGGCGGGTCTGCAAGCAGTGACGATTGTGCTATCAGTTGCTGTGCCCAGCTGAACACGCATTGCAGGCCAGTGTGCTGCCAATACAATAAAACGTTTCTATTGTTGAACATCAGCATTATCGATCTGTCACGCGACTGCTCCAGGTTCCAGCGTGTCCCTGCTGCGAGCACAAGGCAGGTCCACTTCTGCCTGCAGAGCCAGGCACGCACCACCTCAGCCTCCTGAGCCTGCTTCTGAGCGCAGACCACCACTGGTGCGCGCACAAAGGCGGCACGCTGGCTGGTGGCCTTTGCGGCAACCTGCATCTTGGTCTTGTTCAGCAGAGCCATTTTTGCTGGTTTGCTGCTCAGATGTGACCCGGAATTGGCTGATGATGCTCACAAGGGTGACGGGCTCTGGTAATTCGCTCACTTTGATAGAGGGCAGGCCAAGATCTGGTAGACCAGGTTTAACCGTGCTAAACCGGAAGCGTGCCCATGTATGATGCCTGATCCACCAAAAGCTTTATTAAGACTCCTACCACCACGTTTACGAGCGTGTCAAGAGCGTTACCTCAGCTAAATGCGTCTCTGCGCGATTGATTTATCTCTTGCCTTGACAGACGCATTGGTTGGCGTTAATCCAATCCAAGGTGTTCAACGTGCACCTATATACCTTCGATGTACGTTTATGGGAGACGTGGCGTTTGACTGCCTGTTGTTTGACCATTCCATCGCAGAGAGGATCGCTTCTAAAGCGCTGACAGCCTGTGATTCTTCAAGTTGATCGCATGTAAGGGCTGCACAAAGAGGCATTACGTGTTGAATGATCTGTAAAGCCAGTTGAGCTACCAGTCTGCTGCGGCTGCGACCACCTTTGTTGCAGTGACAGAGCAGGCTGCTGCCAACCTGGCGTGACACCGATCCATGAAGTTCGTCAGTAAACTGTGGCAACAACCCAGCATGTCCGTACTTTGATTCATGTCGCTTGCATTCAATTTTCCTGCATCACACGGCCACAGGCCTGCCAGGCAGCAGTGCTGCTTCGTGAAAGCCATCATGTGCAGGCAGGCACAACACAGCTGCAACTTGCAGCGACACTTGCTTGCAGCACCACCAGATGACGCCTTGGGCCATGCACGCAGCCATGTCCGCAACCAGATGCAGCATCACAGTATTTGCATGCTGGTATACTCACGCAGCACAAGCTGCTGATTCATTCGAACCAACAGCGACAGCACTGCAGGTGTACTCAAATGGTTGCCAACAGCTGCTGTTGTCTGGCGGCCGAACTTCATACACGCCGGCTGAGAACCATCACAGAAGGAAGACGGACTGGCCCGTCACTCATGTTGCAGCGCATAATCATCCAGCAGGCTGGGCAGCACACACCCCTGGCCTTCGCTGCTTTGCCTATGCCCAAAAGATGCAACGCAGCTTGAAATCATGCATCACCACTCATTGAAGATAATGTTGCATGCTGCTATCTACAGGCGCCTGCAGTCACCAACATACACGCTGCTCATGCTTCAAATGCTCTGCAGCATGCATGTGACCCGGAACAAACTGGCCAGCCTACTCTACTTACTAAGCTAGTAGCTGACGCGTGCTTTCAATCATCGTGATGCCAAGCCACCAGCTGCGGACCAAGCGACCAAATGCGCCATGCACTTCCTTGCAGGAAGACCGGTCCAACAACAGCAACAACACGCCCACAGCCATACACACCGCCTGCATCCACCACCAGCCTGCCCTGTACATGCACACTCCCCCTGCATTGCCAAGCCACACCTGCAATCATCAAAACCCTACTCATCCCTCAGCTGCAGGGCCTGCAGCTGAAGGTCTCTGCAAGCCAATCCACTGCCAATCGCAAGCCATCCCACTGTGGCACTGCCGATCGCAAGCCAACCCACTGCCAATCAGCTGCATATCCGCCACAATCGGCTGCACCAGCAGCACCTCACACACGGCACCATGCCATCAACCAAACCCTACTCATCCCTGCTTGCGTACCCCTAACTAGTAGTTAAGCCCTTCCACCACCTTCCGCTGCAACAGCAGCGCCTCACGCGCCCTTGACCAGGGAGACGGTCTCGCCATCCACCTTGAAGGTGCCCGGGTGCCGCATCAGGAAGGCCTTGTACTTGCACTGCGCAGTGGGCGGCCGCTTGACCTTGGCGGCCAGCTCCCTGCAGCCACCTCACCCCTAGCAACCCCTTGCTGTATACATATGCACGCCAACCGTTGGCCCACTGCAAACCCGCTGCCGATCTAGTGCCAAGCCGCTGCCAATCTGCCGCACCAGCTCCTCACGCGCCCTTGACAAGCGAGACAGTCTCGCCATCCACCTGGAAGGTGCCCGGGTGCTGCGACAAGAACACCTTGTACTTGGGCGCATTTTGTGGCCGCTTGACCTTGGAGCCCAGTGCATTCAGCGTGCTTGGGCCCTTGCGCAGCTCCGCCACCAGCTGCTTCATAAACTCCGCCTCGCTTCCGGGGGTGGCTGCGGCAGCAGCAGCAGCAGCAGCAGGAGTGAAAACAAAGTGCGAAAAACGATGTGAGCAGCTTGTACAGCGCAAGCCCAGCGACCAGCTGCTTCATGAACTCGGCCTCGCTGCCTGGAGTGGCTGCGGCAGCAGCAGCAGCACCAGCAGCAGCAGCAGCAGCGGCAGCGAGCGGCGGCAGCAGCAGCAGCAGCAGCAGCAGCGGCAGCAGCAGCGGCAGCAGCAGCGGCAGCAGCAGCAGCAGCAGCAGTGACAGAGTTCAGTCATTCGTGCTGAGTCCTGACTGCGCAGCTCTGCCACCAGCTGCTTCATGAACCCTGCCTTGCTGCCAGGCGTGGCTGTGCCAGCAGCAGCAGCGACGGCAGCAACAACTTCATAAGAAGAAACGGACATTGTTTAGAAAGTAGTGCAGGCGCGCTGACAGCGCAGCTCCGCCACCAGCTGCTTCATGAACTCCGCCTTACTGCCTGAAGTGGCTGCGACAGCAGCAGCAGCAGCAGCAGCAGCAGCAGTGCAACCGCCATGCTCTGTGTGAATGGTAAATCCTGCAGTTCTAACCATGTAGTGCCACCCTGCACATGTGCACTCCACACAGAAGAAATGTGAGCGCGAAAGACAGCACGGCCCTCACCTCCGCCTGCTGCTGCTGCTGTCTTGGCCTGCGGGCCCTTGGCGGGTGCGCTCTGCGCCACTGCCTTGCCACCCTCCGCCTTCTGCCGCTTGCCTGCTGGGGCTGGCTGCGGCGTCATGGGCTGCGCGGGGCGCTTGGCCTTGCCTGCTGCTGCAGGCTGCGTGATAAAACAGGAAACAGGATAGAGCAACAGAGTGCAGCAGAGCCCAGCAGAACAGATGGATGTCAGTAGGGTCATGGGCTGCGCGGGGCGCTTGGCCTTGCCTGCTGCTGCAGGCTGCGCAACAGAACAGGGGGCAGCGCAGAGCAGCAGAGTGCAGCAGAGTGGTGTGGGAACAGGTGTCACTAGAGTGAATCAGGGGCAGCCACATCGGTTTCGTTGGCAGTGCTTGTCGCTTGTCACGTGCTGTCCACGCATCCAAGATAGCTCATGGCAGAAGTATGGCAACGCAGTGACAGCCGGGACTGCTGTTCAGCCGGCGCTGCCGGCATGGGACATAAACTTGCAGACATCTGGCATATTGCATGCTTGCGGCTGGCAGCTGCTGCAGGGCGATCAGGCGGAGCTGGGGAGATCTGCACCACTCCTTGGCTGCTCACCTTTGGCACCTCCTCCTCCTCCTCAGACTCCTCTTCATCTTCATCCTCGTCTTCATCCTCCTCATCTGCAGCAGGACAGCGCAGCATATTCAGCAAAAAGAGTTATACTCAGTGCAAGCCGGGCTCATACCAGCCGCCTCTGCAACATGACAGACAGCAGCAGCAGCAGCAGCAGCAGCAGCAGCAGCAGCAGCAGCAGCAGCAGCAGCTGCAGTGGCAACAGCGGCAGCAGCAGCAGCAGCAGCAGCAGCAGCAGCAGCAGCAGCAGCAGCACATGCGGGCAGGCTGCTGCAAATGCACTCAAGCTGTCACAAATGCACTCAAAATGCAAATGCACCCAAGCGCCCAGCAATACAGCAGCAGGGCAACAACATCAGCTGCCCCCAACCAACGGCTATAGTGTTCAGGACATGCCACATGCCACATGCCACATGCCACAACGGCTATAGTGTTCAGGACATGCCACATGCCACATGCCACATGCCACATGCCACATGCCACATGCCACAACGGCTATAGTGTTCAGGACATGCCACATGTGCATGTCAAGGTGCATACAAGTACACCTGCATGTGACAGTCACAGGCGCAGCAGTCCTACATGAACACGTGCCTGCATGCCTATTATCTATCATCGCACCTTCATCCTCATCCTCATCCTCGTCATCTTCGTCCTCATCTTCATCGTCCGATGATGCCTCCACATCCATCGCCTGCGGGCCAGCTGCTGCTGCAGCTGCAGCAGACGAGCGATGGCAGCAGCAGAGGGACAGACCAACAGGCAGGCAGGCAGGTGATGTGTCAGACATGCTTTATTCAGAAACAGCGGCACGAGATTGCCAGCAATGTGCACCAGGTGTAGCACAAAGTGGACACACAACCACACAACAGACTTACCACCAGGACCACAGCCATAATATGTGCCAGCACACACCCAGATTGGGCAGCACAACAACAAACTTGAAGCTGAGATGACGCTACACAGTACAGCAGCTGGCACACAGCACGCACCCTCTGCGTACTCTACTCCTGCCCCCCGGTCCTCAGAGTCAATGTCTAGGCACTGAGCATATGCACCAGGTGTTGAGACTAGTTGGCACAAACACAGACGAATCACCACCAGGACAGACACACGCCAAATATCAGCACGACCACAGCAGCAACACCACAGCCCCGAAACCAAAACATGCTCTGCATAATCCACAACATATAGCACTGTGATTTCACAAACAAACAGAACAGCACGCACCCTCTGCGTACTCCACTCCTGCCACTAAGTCCTCTGAATCAATGTCTAGGGGGTCCCCTGACTCCTCGTCCTCGTCATCTTCATCATATTCACTGCTGCTGCCGCCTGCTGCTGCTGCTGCCATGTCAAACGACTTGGCACCTAGCTTGCGGTCATATTCGTCACCTTGCAGCACAGCATGCATCAATAGCAGCAGCAGCAGCAGCAGCCGTGGCGCGCGCACACAGGAAAGGCGTCAGACATGTGTGCGCGCGCCATGGCTGCTGCTGCTGCTGCTGCTGCTGCTGTGCCCTGAGGCTGTTGCAAACTGCTGCTGACAAGCTTCAACAGACAGCAAACAGGCAAGGCCAGCCAACCCCACAGACATCAGAACAGCCACCACAACCTGTTGCTACTCATACACCCACCAAACATGTACATATAGTGATATGAAAAGCCGCAACATGTTGCTCACACCATGCAGTGACAAAACACACGTAACTGGCAGAGGCACCACACCCAGCCAGTGCTGACTGCAAACGCCAACGGGATGGCACAACAGCTGCACAGGTGCTGCCACATTTTGTTACATTTAGGCTGCGATCTTGCTGTACACATGCAGACAAGAAGCTGAATTTCGCACGCAGCGCTGCCATTTCTGAGCACCAGCGCATTGACGCTGCATTGCAGACATGGACTTGAAAGCATCCGCTGGTATCTGCAATGGACAACCTGCATGCACTGCTGCTGCTGCTCCTGCTGCTGCTGCTGCTGCTGCTGGCAACTCACCCTCCTCATCCTCGTCCTCCTCGTCCTCGTCCTCTTCGCTGTCACCCTCCCCCTCGTCATCGCTCTCATCCTCGTCTTCATCGTCACTCTCCCCCTCCTCTTCGCTCTCGCTGTCTTGCTGCTTTGCTGCTGCTGCTGCTGCTGCTGCTGCTGCTGCTGCTGCCGCCTGCTTTGCATTGCCCTGTGGCAGCAGGACAGCCGCAGCCGGCAAGAACACAGCAGGAAGCAGCAGTACCAGCGGGTTAGAGATGCAAGAGAGGCACATTACTGGCTTATTCCTGGTCAAAAAGGCGACGAATGCACCTAAATCGCAGCAGCCAAGCATACCAGCTGCTGCTGCATCGCATACTGTACTGCTGCTGTACTTCATGTTGTACTGCCTGCTGTACTGCTGATGTACTGCCCAGGTCCACATTTGCATGTCTGCCCTGCAGCTAGCACTACAACAGCCGAGATGCACTGCAAACTGCATTCACAGCTGATGCATATGTCAGACATAGCTGCTGCTATCGGCAGTGCACGGAGAGCCTCCTGACTGTCTCCTACTTTGCTGCTGGCTGTACTGCTGCCGTCTCGGACCCAGCGCAAACCCAGCACTATCAGCAGACATCTTGCAGGATTGCTGTCGCGCCTGCTGCTGCTACTGCTGCTGGATGGGAAACATGTCCACATCACACACCAGGCAGGGCACCAGCTGCGCACCTTTGCTGCTGCTGCTGCTGGCGCGCCGTTGGCGATCAGCGGCACTGCTGCTGGCGCCTCATCATCGTCACTCTCACTCTCACTCTCCTCGTCCTCATCCTCATCTTCATCCTCATCCATGCTGTACTCGTCATCGCTGACCAAGTCACTCGCAAAGGAGCGAGTGAGGTAGCCGCTGAGCCACACACTGCTCTTGCCTGTGTGCCTAAAGCCAGTGGTGCGCGAGATGCCGAAATCAAGCGCAAACTGATCTGTGCGGCCTGCTGCCAGCGTGCCCAGCGCCACCTCGCCCTGCTGCTTGCCATCCACTGAGTGAGGGATGGCTTTAATGACGTGGCGGTCGTTGGTGGCCTTTTCGCCCAGTGCACAGCCGGTGATGTGCACGATCTCGAAGCTGCAAGGGCGGGAAAGCACGGCAGCAGGGGTGGCAGCAGCAAGAATGAGGGATGAGAGAGGATGACATGGTATGCAGCGGGTGGTGATGTGGATGAAGATGATCTGCTGGTGATGAACAAGGCCACATATGGCTGCTGCTGCCTGTGATGCTGCTGCCAAGGATGCTGCAGCCGCTTCAGCCACTGCTGATCAGATGCTGCAGCACCAGCGGCTGCAGAAGGCCTGCAGCTGGCGGCTGTAACGTGAGACTAACAATACAAATACTGCACCATGATCCGGGCAACTCACACGCCGCTCATGTCAGTGATCTTGGCCTCCACTGTTTTGCCAGGGGGTATCTCCAGCGACCAGAACTCTAGGTTAGTTGGCGCTCCAGGAAACTCATCATCCTGGAAATCACTCATTGCTGCTGATGTATACGGGTTGAGACGTCCAGCCAGCAGAGACTACGCAGAAGAGCAGCAGCGCACACGGCGAGTGCGTAAGCAAGTGTGAGGTGATCGCCTCTCACGTCGCCTTATATGAATGTAACAAAAAAACACGTGATACGTTGAAGCATTGCAGAGGCTTTTGGTGGCACGTTGATTGGGGGTTACAACCCCAAAGTGTCATTTGCACTGTCACAGCCAGCCGGGCTGAGCCCGAAGGTGAAAATTGTTGTCGCGCCATACAAGTTGGTGATTGCAACTTCTGTGTTGCATTCAAGACCTTGCACTGGGCAGCTGCTGGTATACAGGCGTCCTCAAACTCTCTGTACTTGAGCACAACTTGAAACTGTTAAATTCGTCACCGAAATACTTTCGGTCCTATATAAAGTACCATTTTGACATGCATGACTGCGTAAGGTCAAGTCGGTTCACTCTTTAAACCGACATTCAGACACAGATGGCTGGCGAGCTCAAAGGCTCGCTGCTGCATTCCGGAAAACATACCAGCGATGCTAATGCCTTTAAGTCGGCATCAAATCCCTTCAAGGCTGCAGCAATCGCAGCAGTGGCCAGCACAGCAGGTGGAGCGCCTGATGGGTTCACGCCTCGCAAGTACATCAAAGTGCTGCATCAATGCGTTAGAATGCTAGATAAACATCGGCAACATCTTCCAGACGAGGTCTTGAAGGCGCTGAAGGTGAGATAGCAGCTGTACAGCAGCACATAGCGCGGTCAACAATTGCACACTGCCAGTTGCTGCCTTGCCAGCAACAGCAGCACTCATACCAATTTGACTTGCACTGCACCTACAGGAGCTTGATACAGTGGTCAAGGAGGCAGCTAGCACACACAGCGCAGCTGCAAAGGGCAAGCTGCACTACTTCCTGCAAGAAGGTAGGCTGATTACGGCAGCACCAGCCTGCACAGCACATCGCCTGTAACAGCGCAAAGCTGTAGAACTCTGGCTTGCTGCATCGGCTGTCAACTACAGCTATGCACAGCAAGCCATAGAGCAATGCTGTGTTGGAGCAGCTAGAAACACACAAAGATCAATCAGGCCATCCGCATTTGTATTGGCTGCTGATTCGGAGCCTGCCGCGCGCACTCACCAACCAACCTGTGTTGCGGGATGTTCACAGATTTGCAGGTGCAGCGATTGCAATGTGCTGCCGTTGCCCTGCACAGCTTGGTCAGCAGCTTGGTGAAGCTGTCAAGCTATGAAGCGCCAGACTTGAAGGTGGGGTCATTTGTCACAGCAGCCGCAGCTGCAGCAGCACTGTAGCGTTCACAGCAGCAAACAGCAAATTCAGCGACGCTCTTTGAGAGCCTGTTTTCCTTCGTGGCTGGCTGTCGGCATCTGCATGGGCAAGTAGCCAACAGCTGCCTGCAGGGCCCACTGACTTCAGGCATCTTTGATCTTGCATCGCAGCAGCTGGTCCTTTGCAATCAATCGAAACTTGTGGCCAACTGCAGCTGACATTTGCCCATGCAACATGTCGTGCATCATCGATGTTGTGCTGCTGTTGCCTGCCATGCAGGCTGATGTGCAGGAGGTTGCCAGCAAGCTTAGCAGCAGCAGGTGCAACCTGCCTGCGCACCAGCTGCAGCTCATTGAGGAGTTCAGGACCCTGGTGAGTACGCTGGCGCAGTTGAACCCGCAGCTCAGCAGTTTGCGCTCAAGTGCAGCCTATACAGGCATATACAGATAATGCCAGCCGAAGCAGCAGATCAGCTAACTGGCCAGCTGTTAGTAAGCAGATTGGTATCCAGTTGTGTGGCATTGCGCAATGGAGTACTCCAGCAGTTGAACCATGCAGCTGCTGCTGCTAATGCTGCTGCTGCTGTGCTCAATCTCCAGGCATGGCAGCTGGACCCCGCCGCTGAGATCAGCGACGGCATGCACAAGTCTGCTGAGCAGGTGGTGCGCAAGGTCATCATCGAGGTGCACGGGCCCTTCTTTAACGCAGAGGTGCGCAGGATCCAACAAGTGTTGCGACGGCAGCAGTGGGGCAGGCTGAAAGCCGTTGAGCTGTTGGCAGAGCAGGCAGCAGCAGGGCAACAGCTGCAACCAGTTGTCCCATTGCAGTGTCAACACCTGCATGAAGGCACGACCTTGCTGCTGGTGCCACCTATCATAGGTAACATGACAACATGCTACTGTTGCTGCGCACTGGCAGATCTTAGACAAGGAGCTCACGCACCTGGAGAAGGCAGCATTTGCATGCAGGCACTATCACACACTCCTGATGCCAATGTTGCCACCCCTTTTGATGAAGGTGTGTCACTGTTGCTGCTGCAGATCCTGGACAAGGAGCTCACGCACCTGGAGAAGGCAGCAACCCGCCTAGACCCGGTGGCGCAGCGAGCGGAGGCAGCCAGTGTGAAGCTGCTGGCATCAGCGCTGCTGCAGGTGCACAACGGATATGTTGAGTGCTGTGGTATTCGACTTTTGGGTTTAGTTCTCCGTGTTGTCCAGTGTAGATTGCAGCACAGACATTAGGAGCACCATGCTGGCAGGCCCTCAGCAAGTCAAGCAATGCATCACACGTGTCCGCAGAGTTCCGTAGCATGTGGTGTTGCAATCAGTAGCAACCTGCTCGTCAGACATGCAGGCTAAGGAGCAGCCTCCACACACAGCATGCAATTGTTTGAACCTGAGTGCAGGAGATGTGGCTGTACGACAGCAAGTACTCATGTACTTTGCTGCATGATTTGCCTGCACTCTGTCTGCAGCTGGATGGTGACGAGCCTGTGGATGAAAATCATGACAGCCTGGCGCCCAGCTGCTGCAGAGCACACATGCACGACATACGGCAAACACTCTTGCACTTGCTGCTGCTGATGCCGATGCTGCTTGACTGCTCCTTCTGTTCTCTGTCTGCAGCTGGATGGTGATGAGCCTGTGGACGATGATGATGACAGCCTGGCGCCTAGCTGCGGCATTGACCCTTTCTCGGTGCCGTCCTTCGCGCCAGTCATGCGAGTGGTGGATCCGGCCACGCCGCCGCTGCAGCAGCCGGCGGGTGTGAAGCAGCTGACCATCCAGCTTGCAGGTGTGGCAGCTGCAGGGCTGGGGTCGACTGCTGCTTGCCGCCACCGTTTATGTAGTTGTGTCCAGTGTTGGCAAATAGCATATGGTAAGGGTTTGAAAATTGCAGTTTGCAGCCGCGTTGGGTCTGCGCAAAGAGGTTTCTTGTGCTGGCGTTTGATGTATGTGAGCTGAGCCTGCCTGCTTCTTGCTTTGGTTTTTTGGCTGCAGGGGATGACCACAGCCCAGCCAGCAGCCCCAGTGCGTGTGGCACAGGCTGGTACAGCCCCCTACAGCACTTGCAGCAGCCACACGGTGCACTGCTTGACATGGGGCCGGCGTCACCCGGGCAAGCAGTGCCAGCGGCTGTAGCAATGGGCAGCAGCTGCTTAGGGAACAGCATAGCAGGCAGCCTTAGCAGCAGCAGACCGGGAACAGCAGGTGTTGTGGCAGCAGGTGCAGCAGCTGTGGTGACAGAAGCAAGTGAAGCCACAACAGCAACCACTGTTGGAGGACCCCGTGCTGCAGCAGCAGCCGCTGTGGCGGCTGTAGCCATAGCAGACGCAGCAGCAGCAACAGCAGCTGGTGCAGCTCTGCACAGCTCCACTACAGCCAACAGCATAGCGGGACCAGGGGCAGCTGCAGCAGCATGGGCTGCAGCAGCAGCGGCAGGCCCAGCACCCTCACCGTCAGTGGTGACCATCCCTAGCAGCAGCGTGGCAGATCAGCAGCAGCAGCAGCGGCAGCAGTGGGCTGCTGACCTGCAGCAGCAGCGGCTGCAGGGCGCCGAGCCAGCAGATGCACAACTCGCAGACTCGCCCTCAGCAGCAGCACCTAGCCAGCTGCTGGACGAGTTCATTGCCAGCAGCAGCAACCAAGGCAGCAGGGACAGCCGCAAGGCGTGTGTGTTCCATGCGCAGATGCGGCTGCCGCCTGAGGGGCTGCAGCGGCTGGCTGGCTTCCTGGAGGGCACTGCACGCGTGAGGGGCCTCAGCCTGGCACACAACTGGATCGGGCCGGACGGCATGCAGGTGTGAGAGACACACCATGAACCCACTATATACCATCTACGATGGTGCCAGGACCCACATGTAACTATCCTCTCTCATTATAGCGTGGCAGGGCAGCTGCTGAGGGGCTGCACAGTTGTGCAGGCTGCAGCCAGGCCATCAACAATGGGGCCATGTGTGTGCTGCTGCATTGCGGAAGGGTTGCATCACCTGTAGCGATGTCAGCATGCGTGATGCACGTTTCCAGTGCTGAGTAACAAGCTGCCGCATGAGCCACTTTCAAGCTGCATGAAGAATATTGCATTGACCAGTGTGCTGCTGCTCCTGCTGCCGCCTGTGGCTGCTGCTGCTCTGCTGGCAGCGCCTATGTGACGCAATGCGCGTAAACAAGTCGGTGCGCATGCTGGACCTACAGGACAACAGGTGCGTGAGTGCAGGAAAGCCGGCAGCATGTAGCTCCTGCCAGATTCTGGCATTGCTGACAGTTGCGCACAGCCGTCTTATTTGGCATGTCGTGCGGCGTGCTCCTCGACATCTGTTTGCGCTCATGGGTGCATTTGGCATCAGCATGCATGACGCAGGATGTGATCGCAGCTCAACAATGGAGCACCTGCCTGCTTGCTTGTGATCCTGACCGCTGCATACCCTCATTGTGCTCAGCATGCCGTGGGACGTGCTTTTGACACATTGACAAATGCGTTTGTTACAGCGATGGTTTGTTGCTTGCGGCTACTCGCTGTGCAGGCTGGGTGACGCGGGCGCGTGTGCGCTGGCTGCGCTCATCGCTGACGGCGCCAAGCTCAGCAGCCTGCAGCTGTGCTCCAACGACATCGGCGACGATGGCATGGTGGCGCTGGCACAGGTGGGAGAGAAAAGTGAATGTGGTGGGCCTTTTGGTTGCTTTCTTGCAGCTGTTTAATGCTTTGAATGAACAGAGGGTGATTCTGGAATGTTTTTGTGATTTTGGGTTGCCTGGTGCACGGTCTGGGTCGAAACGTGTGTGCACTGTGTAAGCCGTGCAGAGCAACCATAAATGTAATTTTCTCTGTATCTGTGTGTGCACCTGCTGCAGGCCATTAGCAAGGCGCGCTGCCTGGAGAAGCTGTCCATCTACAACAACAGCATCGGCGCGCGCGGCTGCCAGGCGCTCACAGCAGCAGTGGCGGCAACGCCAGGCCTCAAGGTGATCCGCAGGCCGCCAGCGCCTGGAGCAGTGCTGACTGCTCCATGACGTGCCAGTCGTGCATCTGCATGCACACATTGCACACACCATCACTCACCTATGGTTCTTGGCAATAGAACTTACGCAAGTGCTCAGCAGCACGCGTTGCAGCAGATGGCATCATGTACATGGCCAAGCATGGATGGGGAAGGTAGTCGTGCAGTGCTACACTACAAACGCCATGTATGGTGGGCGGCCATGCGCATCTGAGTGTTGATGGAACGTGGCATGCGTCGCATGCGTGTGCAGGTGGTGGAGTTCCTGCCAGGCAACTGCGCGCCAACAAAAGATGTGAAGGCACTCGCACGGGCTGTCAAGGCGAACAGGAAGTGAGTGGCTGCATTGCACTGCACCTTGTATTTATGGGTTGGCTGTGGCAATCTTGTGCTTATGCACACAGCATTGAGTGCTGCATGCAGGCAGGAGCGCATATGCACCATGCTGTGACTGCATCGCGGCAGTGTTGCTGGCACATGCGTTCAGCGCAAGCAGCAGCGCATGCCGTATCAAAGCAGCAGCAGTGTGGTTGATTTTTACCGATTGGTGATGCAGGCTCCATAGTCAGTGTTTGATCAGGTGACGCACAGAGTGCGTATTAGCGTGAGCCCGCTATAGCACGCTGACTCACTCCGACAGCCGCCTGCCCCCTGTTGGTGCCACACTGATGTGCGGCCTTGCCTGCTGCTTCAGGTTCAACATCTGCCACCTTTTCGGCAAGCAGCGCGCAACACGCGCCAGCTAGCCCAGCGACCCATCCTGCAGTTTTTAGGCCAAGCGCAGCAAGCGGCAAGGAGCAGCTGCAGCAGCAGTGGCAGCAGAGCAGCCAGCCGCAGCAGGGCGTGTTGATGCACTGCTCCCTGGCAGGCAGCTGTGCCGACAAGTTTCAAAAAAGCCGTTCAGCAAGCAGTGGCTGTCAAGCTGTGTCGTGTCGGGCAGAGTATCAGACTCGTGGAGTGTTTGGTGGGACGGACAGCAGCAGGTGATAGGTGCTGGGGGTGCAGTGTGTAGTGTGATGCACACGTGTGTCGTGCTGCAACAGCTGGGTGATTATTGTGTTTCAAGGTGCTGCGTGGCTAGAGGGGCATGACTATTGGCAAAGGGGTGGGAATGATTGCTGCAGCTGCATGACCTATCGCATCTGCCTTTTCTGCAACAAGCAATCAGTTTATGATACTCTGCTGGGTTTGCTTTTGAACAGGCTGCCTAGTCCGGGCACTTGCAGGCTGTGGCCGTGACTGAGATTGTGTCGCTGGGTTCGGCATTCTTGCATTGTCTACGGGTCCACTGCAGCCGCTGCTGCGGCATGTATAATGAGTCTGTTATCATTGAATGACCTGGGAGTGCCGTAGGCTTGGTGCATGCAGCATATCATCTGGTTGCAAGCGCATCCTGCTTGCACCTCAAGTGTACGCTGGGTGTGCTGCAGCTGTGGGAATAGGGGGGTGCGGCGATGCAGCCGCATGGGCTCCCCATCAACAGCAAAACTAAAAAGCAGTGCGGCTTGCAGCTGGCTTCTGACCGCAGTTTCGAGTTTCCTGTGCCAGATCTTTGGGCACGTTTTGTGGAAGGCTTGCTTTGACCGCGAGGATGTTGTTTCCGGCTGACAGAGATGGCACTGCTCATTTGCGCCGCAGCTGTGCTTTGATCTGCTGCCATGGCAATGGCGGCATTGGTGGGTGGATGCGCTCAATTCTTGCGAGCAGCGCAATGCGCACTGTTTACACCAAGCTCGACAGCGACATGCGTTGTTGAGCATCACAAGCACCGCCCCCAAAGGCGTGTGTTTGCTTGTATGTTCCATCTGCTGTACTGTTGACTTGGTGTTGGTAGTAGCACACTGTGACAACAGTGCTGGCAGCCGTGATGGTTTGTGTGTATTTTCAGCACCTCAGGTTTTAATCTCAGTGAATTTCAGTGAAATTGTGCAGCAGCAGCAGCAGCAGCAGCAGCAGCAGCAGCAGCAGCAGCAGCATGTACCGCCAGCTTATACAGCCCACGGGGATCATTGGCAGTGATCAGTGGTCCAGCTGGCAGCGTTCATGCATCACTTGCATGTGCATGGTCATATGGTGAGGCCCGTGAGCAGTTCTGCAGCCATGTGTCGGCATGCATTCTTTGTAATGCTGCTGTATGGTGATTATCAGCTGGACCAATACACAAGTTGCATGGTATATGCTGCCTTGTAGGTCCTCTGAGACCCAACTTAAAGCCAACAATGACTGGTGTCTATCTGAATTTTAGAAAGCCTCTGCGGCATGCTGCTGATGCCTTGCAGGGCACAGCAGCATCAACGGGCACCCCAAGATTGTGCTGGTATTGGAACCAATTCAAATCAGTAGTTTTGATTGACTTTTTGGTGCTCTTCAGACTCGAGCCAACGCGGGTTTGCACGTGACAGCAAGTCGTAGCATGTCGTAACCGACTCGAGGCAAACGGACCGACGGCAGTAACATGGTAAGCTCGATGTGTTGTGCTGCTGCTGAAACATACTGAGATTGTTTCTGTACGTGTTCTTTGCTCAACGATCCTCGCGAATCTTACGGAAGGGCGACAACACGTCCAACGACCTCCGGTTGTGTGCTCTAGCAATCAGCGCCCGTGTCCCAGCGCGCTTGACATCAAGGTATCATGAAACCAACGACTATAGTTCTCCTGTTCTTGATCGGTGCGGCTAGCATCAGCGCTGTGCTGTGCCAGCAGGCAGGCCAACAGCAGCGCAACAGTGCTGCTGTCCAGCACAGGAAGCAGCTTCCCACCACTCCAGCACACAACAACAAAGACAAGCACTGGCTCGGTCGTGGTCAACGTACGCGTATCCCATGCCCCAAAGGCAACCTGCAGTGCAAAGCAGTGTCAGACATGATGGCACAGCTGGAGTTCCAGCCAGGGTTTGGCCCTAAGGTCAACTGCACTTGCTCACAGTTTGAGGCTGGCGTATGCTTTGCACCTGGCTGCTTCCCCTGCGCAAAGTCATGCTTTGCAAATGCTCCCCCGGAGCTCGCCAACTCGCCTGGGCCCTTCGGCACTGGCCTGCTGTGCTCGACAGGTGAGCGGTTGCTGGCCATATGGACAGCTGGCTAACAACAGCAGCATTGTTGATGATTGAATGCGTTGAGGCAGTGTCGCCAGTTTGAGAGGTGGCGTGGCACGCATGTTGCATTCTGCGTGGCGTTTGTCAGTTATACATCTTGCAGGGCCAGGCTGCACTGGATTTCACCCCCCTAACACCTCTGCATTTGTAGTGTTGCTGTGTGGTTCTTGCAGAGCACATGCTGTAACTGCTGTTGCTGTTGCTGCTGCTGCTGCTGCTGCTGCTTCTGTGCACAGGCTGCCAGCCCTGCTGTCAGGCCGCGGCAGATCCTAACAAGGCAGCAAACAGCACATGTGACCTGCCGGTTGGCGGCTGCTCTTGAGCGAAGCTCTGAACAAACAAGTAAAGAAAGTGACCACACACTGTGCGACAATAGAATTTGATGTCGGCAGTGGCAAGGTCTTTGGAGCAGCACGCATCTTTCTGTGGCTCAGCTCGCCTGGCTGAAGGGTGTTGAGCAGTCGGGTCCAGCTGACCTGTTGTTCAATTGACTCAGCAAGGCAAGCTGGGCACCCTGCTCTGTGATCTTCAAGTTGTCATCATTGTAACAAAAAAGCACTATTGCATAACAAGAGGGCATCTTGGTTGTTCCCGGCAGTGTACAGTCGGTGAACATGCAGGTGGCTGCAGCCTGTAAGAACGCTGCACTGCCGGCCATCATGTGTGGTTGAGGGTTGCTGAGCTCGTCAGCTGATCGGCGGCGATTGGCAGGTGGCATCAAATGACTTAATCAGCAGTGTGCAGCAGGGGCTCGCTGACAATTGAATTTATTGGCGTACATGTGATGGCATCATCAGCATCAACGTGGGAACTTTGCCCATGACTCAAGGCACTGCCTGGCAGCTGTACCGTACAGCGTGCTGCTGGCAGCAGCACGCTACTGGCCAGTACTGTGCTGCAGAGATTGTGACACCATGGCTATACGCAGTTTCAAACCAGTGTAATCTGTGCACAAGAACGTCCGGCGTTTGTGGTTTCTGGCAAGGACCGTGTACTGTCTGCAGTGCCAAGGTTGCTCAGCTCACTCTTTTTGAAAACGTGTTACTTGACACACCGCCTTTGGCACACCTTGCTTTTGAGCCAATTATCGTATGGATTCACACGAGACCAACTGATTTACTGACGTCAGCAAGCCTTTGTCTCTTCTGCATGTCGTACGCTGCAACCGTATGATCGCAATGCAGACCCCAGCATGCCGGTAGAAGCTGCAGATGCACAGAATTGCATAATGATCAATCAATAGTTTTCAAGTCGTAAAACATGAGTTTCGTGCTGCACGGGTTGCACGAGCAGCAGCAGCATGCCAATTACCTTGTCTACAACTTTGAAGATGGCCGCACAATATGCTTGGCCTGCTTCCTGCACAGCCTGTCTGATCCAGGACAGTTGGACAGCAAGAAGCAGTTTGCAGTCAGGTGCGCAGCTGCGGCAGCTGCCAATGGTTACTGTCTTCGCCAAAGTCGTTGCAGCAGCAGAGGCAGTAGGCCGCAATGTTCCTGCAAGCTGTGCAGGTCCACCATATGCACTGTTGGCTGCAGCCGTAAGCTGCAGTCAGAATACATACAATAAATACTTCAACCACTACATTGACATAAACATTGTCCTGGTTGCAGGGAGGTCATGGCAATGTTTGACCCAGAGGGGCCAGAGGGGGCGCGCCTGCTGCATGTGCTGCTGAGCCAGCATGCAGCGCTGCTTTTGGCAGGCCTACTCTCAGCTTTCAATAGCACGCAGGACCTCGGAGTATCCATGGTGAGCTTCGGAGCGCTTTAGTGAGGTAGAGCACTGCAGGAGCAGAAGCTAGTTTGGCTGCAGCAGACTGGTGCAGCGGCAATGGTTGGCGTACCTGTGCTTACGTTAGCTTTCCTCTGCACTGCATGCCCACAATGCTGCTGATTCTGGTCTTTTACCTGTAAACGTGCTGGGTCTGCCACAACTATCTGCCTCACTTATGGGCTGCTGCTGCAGGCCTTGCAGGATGCGGCACTGATGATGGCCAGCTGCGCTCCCAACTACCTGCCAGAACTCTTCACAGAGCGGTAAGCACCTGCGTGCAAGCACCAGCATGATGTTCATCATCTTTATCAAAATTCAATCAAGCCATATCAGATTACAAATCACAAATCAATCATCAAGCATTACCTGCATGGTGTTGTCCTTTGTTCTAGTTGGACTGCCCCACAGTGCTTTACGGGCCAGCAGCATCGTTAGCGCATGTGCGAGCAGCTGCAACATTCTGTTTGTTCCTTGCTTGGTCGTGCACAGCTGCCTAGGTTGAGCTCATTCCCTGTCCTGTGCTTGCAGGATCATGCAGCAGCTGCTGCACCTGCCATGGCCTCCAAGTGCTGCAGCCCTCTCCTGCGAGCAATCAACAGCAGCAGCAGCAGTTGCAGCTGGGGCAGGCGCAGCTACTCTGCAGTCAGCAGCAGCCGTTGCCTCCTGCCTGGCTCTGTTGCAGCAGCTGGTGGCTAGCCATGCATCTGCGGGTGCCATGCTGGCGTCGGCGCTGCACTCATGCCCCGAGCTAGCTGCAGAGATGGCTGCAGGACTCAACTGCGGCCTGGAGTCGATCGTCGTGCCGCTGCTGCAGTGAGTGTGTGTGCATCTGCTAGCGTATGAACCACTGGCATGCTCAGCTTGGCTTCCATAGGGCCTGGTGGTAGTGTCCTTGTTCCTGGAGTGGACATCTGTCTGCCTGCTGCTGTTGTGCTGTGTGGCTTGATGGCAAACAGCAGTATGTGGGTGACTGTGTCGGGCTGCAGTGGCAGTGGTGCCGGCTGCGCAGCGTGTGTGCGCTGTGGCCTTGAGCTGCTGCTTTGCATATATCTGCTGCCGCTGCAACAGTGCAGCATGCCTGCTACTGACACGTGCCATCAGTTTGCCGCAAGCACACATGCTCACGCTGATGGCACTTGTCTTTCCTTCCTGCAGCACCTTCTCATTCGTTGCAGCCAACAGCAGCAGCCCAGTCGCCCTGCAAGCAGCAGCAGCAGGCAGCCAGGCCGCCCCTGCCTGCCTGTCTCCCAGCCTGGTGCAGCAGCTCTTTTGTGGCCTGCTGCAGCTGCTGCCTGACTTGGCAGCTGGGCAACTGCAGCAGCTGGCGATGCAGCTGCTGCTGCGCCTAGCAGAGACAGGTGAGTAGGCACTCGCATCAGCCCATTCTCTGCAATGTTACATGTTCATTGTTGTGTTTTGCTGCAGAGAACATCGCCAACTGGACACAATGTGGTACGAGTAGCGCAGCAGCACAAGTAGCAGCAGGTGGCTGATGCTACATCATCATTGACATCTGCAACCAGAAGCCAAATGAACAGCATCATGATGTGCAAGCAAGTGAGGTGCTGTTGAGGCACTCCTGGCACGTTGTACCCACCTGATTATCGTGATGCCAAATGTGACATGTTTCCATGCATGCGCAATGGCAGGCTGTGCTGTAGAGTCCGCTAGCCACATGCCAACAGCAGCAGCGGCCCCTCTCAGCAGCCAGCAGCCGCTGCTGCTGCACAGCACCACCCACTCCCAGCAGCAATACAGCCAACAACAGCAGCAGCAGCAGCAGCCTGATCTGGCAAGCAGCCTAATGGCTGCACTCAAGCCCGTGCTCCTGGCAGATGATACTCAACTGCAGCTATCAGGCTGCCAGCTGCTGGTTGCTGTTGCTGCACGTGCACCTGCAGCGCTGCTGCAGCAGCTGATGCAGCAGGACTGCTGCGAGCACTTGTTTGAAGTGCTGCGGGGCACCCTCAGCAGCTGCAGCACACAGGCCAGCCTGGCAGCAGCAGCACTGGACAGGCGGCGCAACACAAGAGGAGGGCCTGACAGCAGCATGGGGCCTGGTGCTGCTGCTGCTGCTGCTGCTGCTGCGCACTCGATGGCAGCTGCAGGGGCCTTTGAGGCAGCAGCTGAGGGGCTGCAGGCGGCAGCAGTGTCTGCGCTGCGCTGCTTGGCCAGCCAAGGTGAGCAAAGGCGGGGTTCAGTGGCTCCTGCAGCACTGCACTGCAAGTACTTTGTTAACCGTTTGGTGGCTGCAGTGAGCAGCAGTGCTGTGTTTTGCGGCTGAACTAGTCAAAGCTGCAGCAATGAGTCAGCAACAGCAGCGGCGCCGCTTGCATGCAAGCATACTAGTGGCTTCGGCCCACATGCACCTTGCGTGTATCTCCTTCGGTGCGCAGTGCAGCACTGCATCAGGGTCTCCTTGTACTTCTTTCAACTGCTTTGCTGTCTCATGTGTGTTAGCTGTCGTATGCGATTTTCCGCATGCTGCGCTGCTGCCTGCAGGTCCTACCTTCATGCAGCACTTCCACTTTGGCCTGGACACCCTCACTGAGCTTCTGCAGCACAAGCTGCTTTCTATTGTGTTGTTTTTATGCATAAAATATGGAACTGCTGCACTGCTGTCTGCAGGTCCTACCTTCATGCAGCACTTCCACTTTCGCCTGGACACCCTCACTGAGCTTCTGCAGCACAAGCTGCTTTCTGTTCTTACGTACTTTCATGCATCACAAGAAATGCTGCGCTGCTGTGTGCAGGCCCTACCTTCACGCAGCACTTCCACTTTGGCCTGGACACCCTCACTGAGCTGCAGTGCAGCACAAGCTGCTTTCTGTTGTGCTGTACGTTCACGAATTACAAGACATTCTGCGCTGCTGTCTGCAGGCCCTGCCTTCATGCAGCACTTCCACTTTGGCCTGGACACCCTGACTGAGCTTCTACAGCATTGCTCAGCCAGCTGCAACACACCAGTGCTGGCAGCCACGCTACTGCTGCTAGAAGGGCCCACAGATCCAGCCAATCCTAGCAGCCTGCTGGTACCACTTGCCTCGATGGTGCGGCTCGCTGCTGCTGCTGTGGCCGTGCTGCCAGATGCTGCACAGGCTGGCCAGCAGCAGCAGCAGCAGGGTATGGAGCTACAGCCGGGGCCTGAGCTGCAAGCTGCATATGAGGCCGCATGCAGGTAGGGTGCTGAAGCTTCGATGACATGCGCTAGCTGCATGTTGCACATGCTGGCTGGTCAACCTACTACCAGCCATTGCTTGCACGGTCAGCACAGATTGGTGTCACCCTGTTCAATGCCACAGCCTGTTACGCTGGGGGTTTTCCCAGCGCCCCTGGTACTGACTGCTGCTGCTGCCAATGACACAAACCCATTTGCGATGTGTCATACCTTTCTGCCTTCTCTGCAGCCTCCTCACAAACATAACCCTCAAGTGGGCCAGCAGCAGCAGCAGCAACTGGGCAGCGCTACAGCCTCACATCCTGGCAGGAGTGCATAGGGCCTTGGCAGCGCACAGCCTGCTGAGCAGCAGAAGCCTGGCAGAGGGCTTCCTGGTGGCTGCATGCCGCCTTGCTGCTGCTGCAGCGCAGCTACTGACTGGCATGCTTGAGGCAGGCAGTAGCAGCGGCAATGCTTCCGGCAGTCAAGAGCAGCAGCAGCAGCAGCAGTGGGCTGGTGGAAAGACTGGAGGCGGCTCACATGGAAAGGGAGGGAAGAAGAAGCAAGCCGCGCAGGCAAAAGCAGCAGCAGCAGCTGTAGAAGACAAGCCATTTGCAAAGCGTCGGCAGCAGCAGCAGCAGCGGGCGCAGGGCAGTGCTGCAAGCCAAGGCACTGCCGGCGCTACTGGTGCTGCAACAGTAGCTGCAGTGGATGACATGCTGACTGTGATGGAGGCTTTTTTGCAGCATGTGCTGCCAGCAGCCCAGAGGGTGCTGCCAGCAGCAGCAGAGGAGGCAGCAGCAGCGCAGCAGGGCCTGCCTGCAGGGCAGCAGCAGCAGCAGCAGCAGCAGCTTGGGGTGTTTTGTGGCCTGCTGCATTCGGTGCAGCAGCTGCTGCTGGCGCTGCTGATGAGTGGTGAGCAGACTTCGCCAGCAGGGGTAGCACTGCACAGCTTGATGTATTTCAGTGCTGGCTGTGCATCTCCGCGGGCTACCATGCGTCCTTGGGTGCATGTGTGAGAGCAGCTTGGATGCGAATCCGCTGCTGCGTGTGCCATGCTAACTCCACATGCATTATACTGCCTCTGCCACTGCAGGCAGCAGCAGCGCCGAGCTGTCTTCTTTTCTGGCCCCCTTTGCACGGCAGCTGCTCGGCCCCGGCTGCAGATGGGCCAGCAGCACTTGGGGCATCCTGGAAACGGTGCCCCTGCCGCCTGCTGCTGTTGGGGAGGCGTGGCAGCTGCTGCTGGCTGCTGCTCTGGCGCTGGAAGGTCAGGCATTCATGCCAGGTAGGTGCGGGTGTTTTGTAGCGTGCTGAGGTTACCTGTGTTGGCTGTGCTGCATGCGTGTTGCCGACTGCACTGACGTTCGGCGGAAATAAGCCGTATCCATCAAACAGATCGGTGAGTGTGTGTTCAGAGGGGGCCGGCGACCAGCAGCACCTGGGGCATCCTGGAGGGGGTGGCGCTGCCTGCTGCTGCTGTTGGGGAGGCGTGGCAGCTGCTGCTGGCTGCTGCACTGGCACTGGAAGGGCAGGCCTTCATGTCAGGTAGGTTGTTACGCTGTGAGTTGCCTGCCTTGGCTGTGCTGCATGCGCGTTACGGACTGCACTGGCATTCGGCGGATGTAAGCAGTATCCATCAAACAGATCGGTGAGTGCGGGTTCAGAGGGGCTGGCATGTGGCAGTGACATATAAGCATTATGTGTGGATGCTAGAGGCTAGAGGTGGAATGTACCTCACATACTGTTATGTGCTGGTGCTGGGGGGTTTGAACTTAGAGTCAGGTGGGGGTATGCCTGTGATCTGGCTACATGCTGTGCTGCTGTGTGCAAGTGAAGGCTGTGTTGAATGCATGTTGCAACTTCACTAGCATTCCGTGCCAGGTTTCATGACAGTGCACCCGATAGTCGCATGGCGGGTACCTGGACATCTCATGGACTGTCAACTCAGACATTCCTGCTGTGTTTGCAGGCAGCGCCCCACCAAACATCCCTGCCCTTGCTGCCGCACTGAGCAGCAAAGCCAGCAGCAGAATCGCCCTGCTTGAGCTGCTGTGCTCAGCAGCAGCACACCCACCCAGCGCTACCCATGCTGCTGCACCCCAGCAGCACCAACGCGGCTCAGCAGCAGCAGCAGCAGCAGCAACAGCAGACATCCGGCGCTTCGGTGGTGTTTCCGAGCTGCACAAAGCAGCGCTATGCATTGTAGCGGCTGTGCTGCGCTGCGGTGATGCATGTTGGGTGTGGCAGGATGTGCTGACTGCGCTGGATGCAGCAGTAAGAACTGCAGGGCCTGGCATCTTGTCACAGCCAGATCTGCTGCTGCAAATTGTACTGCTGTACTGCCAGACTGAACAGCAGCTAGCAGCTGACCTGTACCAGCAGGCAGTTCAACTTGATACCATACTGCTGGTGGATGTACCGCAGCAGCAGCAGCAGCAGCAGGTGAGTGCAGCAAGCGGCAGCAGTCATGGCCGGGCTGTAGCACTAGCTGCTGCTGCAGCGCAACTGCCGCTGCCTAGTTGCATCTTGCATGCATTAGAGAAGTGTGGCAGAAGCATGCCAGCTGGCGTGCAGCCGGATCACACAACAGCACAGTGGGTGGTGGCACATGCAGCACAGCTGCCGGGCACTGCACGGCTGCTGCTGCAGCGCTGGCTAGCTGAGCTGCTGCCAGCAAGCAGCAGCAACTCTGAAGCAGCCGGCAGCGGCGGCGCTGCTGCTGGCGGCCCACAGTTGCAGCAGGGGGCTTCAGCAGCTGCAGCAGCAGATGCAGAGCAGCAGCGAGAGGAGGGGTGTGCAGCACTGGTGGGACTGCTGCTGAAGTTCCCGGGTGCATTGCAGCTGGCAGTGCAGTTAGCTCGGGGCTGTATTGAAGCCAAGCAGCAGCAGCAGCAGCAGCAGCAGCAGCTGGCGGGCTGGCTATGCATACTGACAGCAGCTGTGCGCAGCTTGGGCACAGGCAGCAGCACTGGCAGCAGCACTGGCAGCAGCACTGGCAGCAGCAGCAGCAGCAATGGTAGCTGTGCTGATTGGGATTATTTGAGCTACCTCAGTATGCAAGGCACAGGCTGTGAGGCTCTGATGGCTAGCAGCAGCAGTGTGAGGCTGCAGCAGCTACTGCTGGGGCCTGCTGGCTTGCTTGATCTCTGCAAGCGCTCGCTGCTGGCTGCTGCTGCCTCCGCTGGCAGTAGCTGGGGCAGCAGCATGGTGGTGTGGGCTTGCAGCAGCTGCCTGGTGGCTGCTGTTGATGCAGTGACAGCAGCAGCAGCAGCAGCAGAGGATGGGGCTGGTGAGGCTGTTGGGGTGGGGCTGCAGCTGGAGCAGCAGCTGCTGCAGTACGGCATCCAGCAGGTGAGCTGCTGTGGTGAGAGAGGTTGGTTAAAGAGACTTGCACTGGTGTTTATGCTCATGCTGCCGAAACCTGTAAGCTGCTGCAGTGCAGCATCCAGCAGGCGAGCTGCCAAAACCAACTAGCAGTCCTTGTCGCAATACTAGACAGCTGACACATGTACAGCAGGTGGCGCCGTGGAAAGGAGGAACTTTGGGTGGGCCTGGTCGGAATCCTGATGTGGCAGTGTTGCACACGACCGTTGGCAGCACCATTCCATTGTTTCTAAGCCAGCGGCGACTTTCTAATCAACTGAAACCACTACTGTCATTGTCACTTGCACTGCTGCTGCGTGTTCCTCTCCTTCTGCCACAACAGCTGCACATGACTGCCACCTGTGTGGTGCAGCTACCAGCTGGCCACCCACTGCTGCCGCAGCTGCAGCTGGCAGCTGCAAACGCAGCCAACGCGCTGCTGCACGCGGCCCTGATGCAGCAGCAGGATTTAGCGCTGCTGCAGCTGCTGGTAGAGAGTCATGAGCTCAACCAGCTTATGGTGCAGCTGGCTGCTGCTGCTTTGGGCGGCAGCAGCAGCAGCAGCAATGCAAGCCTGCAGCAGCTGCCAGCTGCAACGCAGCATGACAGCAAGGTCATCCAGCTGGTGTGTACTGTCAGCAAGCAGCTCGGCATGAACAGCGGCAGCAGCAGCAACGTCTTGGATGAGGGCGACGGCTATGGCAGCAGCACTTTGGGTGCTCGGTTTGGCGTTGTATCGCCTGAGTGCCAGCTTGCAGCAGCTCTGCTGTGGCACCAGCATCAGCAGCTGCTGTCTCTGGCTGGCTGGCTTCCTGGTCAAATTGTGTCTGGCCAGGTTGGTTATGGCAGCAGCAGCAGCAGCAGCCACCGGGTGCTGCCAGTCGAACGAGCTAGTTACAGCTTGCACATGCAGGCAGCAGCGCGGACGAATGCGGCGAATGGAGGTGATTCGGATGGAGAAGGGGGACAAGAGGCGGCAGTGTATGGATTGTCTGCAGTGCAGCTGCTGGTGCTGTCCCAGGGGTGTGGCGGAGGGCTGCTGCAGCTGCTGCTGCTGGACTCTGTACGGCTGCTGCTGCTGCAGCGCACAGCGGAGTCTAGGGCTAATAGCAGCAACCAACCACAGCAGCGCTGGTGCTGGAAGGAGCTGCTTGCAGTGCTGCAAAATGCAGCAGCAGGCGCAGGCAGCAGCAGCAACAGCTTGCAGGCGGAGGCTGCGGTAGGGTGCCTAGCAGCTTTGTACGCTGCAGCAGCTGCAGATCTGCATGCTGTTGCTGCTGCTGCTGCAATTGAAGCAGCCGAAGGGGAGGATGACGAGGATCACAGCACTGCAGCAGCAGCAGCAGCAGTGGCAGCAGCAGTTGCTGGAAGTCCTGCTTATGCTGTCGCCAGCAGTGCATGGAACAAGCAGCTCCTGCAGGACTTACTGCAGCGGCTGTGCCAGCGGGCAGTGGCCCTGAGGGCAGCAGCACAGCAGGCGCAGCAGGCAGCAGCAGGCGGCGGCTGCTCCCAGCCAGCTGGAATGTGCAGCTGGCTCTTAGATGCCGACTGTCAACAGCAGTGCCAGGCATGGTGCTGCGATGCCCAGCTGCTGCTGAGCTACCTGCAGCTGGTACATGCAGCAGGCCCTGCAAAAGCAGCAGATGCTGCAGCAGCAAGCAGCAGCAGCGTTGCAGTTTGTGATGTACAGGCAAAGCTGCAGCAGCTGATCGAGCCAGTGCTGGAGCAGCAGCAGCTGGTGCAGTGCCTCTGTTGGGCAGCTGCACGCAGCAGCTGCGTGGATGAGTGTGTTATCAACGGCCATGGCCCTGGAGGCAGCTGTTATGGCTTTGAAGGTGCAGCACAGCAGCAGTTGTGGCAGCAGCAGGAGGAGCAGCGCACCATTGGCTACACACAGCAGCAGCAGCAGCAGCAGCCAGTCATGCCGGCAGCAGCAGCAGCAGCAGCTTGCCTGCTGCAGTTGAGCCTCTCTGGGCTGTCTCTGCAGCTGCTGGCAGCGCTGCTGCATGCTGGCTGCTTCGGCCGGCAGCTGCCATGGCTGCAGCAGCAGCTGCAGCAGCAGATGTGGGCCGTATCCCAGCAGCAGCAACAGCAGCAGCAGGCTACATGTGTTCAAATTGCTGCTGCTGGTGGCACATCAGCAGCAGCAGCAGCAGCAGCACAAAGTGCGCTGCTGGCTGCAGGTGGCTTGCAGGCAATCAGTGCTGTAGAAGTTGTGGATGGCTTGGCTGTTGGGCTGCTGAGGCCGTGTGTGGTGCAGCTGCTGATGATGGCAGCAGACGGGGCTGGCTATGCTGGCAGCAGCTGCCAAGAGCTGTTGGCTGTGGTTGCTGATATGAGCAAACAACAGCAGCAGCAGCAGCAGCAGCAGCATGAGTAGCATAACACAGGTGTGGTGCAGCTTACATATGGCCGCACTGCAGCTCACGGCTTGGCTGTTGGGCTGCTGAGGCCGTGTGCGGTGCAGCTGCTGCTGATGTCAGCAGACGGGGCTGGCTATGCTGGAGGCAGCTGCCAAGAGCTGCTGGCTGTGGTTGCTGATACGAGCAAACAACAACAGCAGCAGCGGCAGCAGCAGCAGCAGCAGCATGAGTAGCATAACCCAGGTGTGGTGACATATGGCCGCATTGCGGCTCACGGATTGGCTGTTGGGCTGCTGCGGCCGTGTGTGGTGCAGCTGCTGCTGATGGCAGCAGAAGGGCCTGGCTATGCTGGCAGCAGCTTTGCAAGCTTTCCAGGCAGGTGTGGCTGGCATGGTATGATGCTGCCTGGTGGTGAGGGCAGCAGGGCGTTGCAGTGAGCAGCTGCCAAGAGCTGCTGGGTGTGGTTGCTGATATGAGCAAACAGCAGCAGCAGCAGCAGCAGCAGCAGCAGCTTGAGTAGCAGGCCCTAGGTGTGGTGCAGCTGGCATCTTGGCGCACTGCGGTCCAGGGCTTCAGCCTGGCCCTAGCTAGGGCTACAGTCGGTTGACATGTTTGGTGAGGCTTCAATGTTTGCAGCAGACAACCGTGCAAGGGCCACATGTGTATGGCGAGAAGTGCGCAGTGAGCAACCTATTTGGATTTTGACATGCGCCTGGCAGGGTGTGCAGCCAGGAGTGTCATTCCTGTGCGTGGCATGCGCCAGCTCAGCACCACGGTGTCAGGGACCACTGTATGTGTGTGTGACGTACTCATTGCCTTTTTGTGGATTCGTGTAACAGGTGCTGTCTTGATTCGCAGGCTTCCTTGCACCTCCATAGGTGCCAGCGTTTCGTTGATGGCCACTGTCTCTGCTTTGAAATGCACGTCATGTGACACTGGGGTTGTAAGCATGCACCTCCCTGCTAGTGCCAGATGCTGGCAATGATCCAATACATGTGCATGCCACGTAGTGACAATTCTAGCCGTGCAGCAGCTACATTGTTGTGCTTCCTCTGTTCCTGCTGTTCAGCAGCAGCAAGCATTTGCCACCTGTCCTCCACATTCGTTTGCTGCACGCGTTTGGTCAACGACTCGTAGCAATCAACAATGTTCCCGTCACGTCCCAATCCTAAGAAGGCGTACAAGGAGCTGCGTTCAAACCTGCTGCTGTTCGGCTCCATCTGCGTGGCAGCTCGCTTGACGCCCTACATCCTGCACCTAGCGCAGAAGGCAGGATCTAATTGATCAGCGTCAGCATGGACGAGCAGCTCGGCAAGCGTGGTGCTGAGAAGGAGGTTGAGCTGCCGGCCCGCAAGAAAGGCAAGAAGGGAGGCAGCAGCGCGCGTGGCAAAGACTCGCATGAGTCCGTCGAAGCGTTCAAAGACGATCTTGTGCGCGTGGTGCCCTACCGCAAGCCCACAGCGGAGGACGATGTTGGAGCAGTAGTGCTGCTGTCCAAGCAGGACAAGGCACCGCAGCTGCAGCTCTCAGAGGACCGGCTGTCAGTAACAGGCCAGAAGGGATTCCGCAGCGTCCGTGCCACACACGGAGCGCACGAGGGCACCTTCTACTGCGAGGCCACAGTGCAGCACCTTGGCAGCACTGGCCACTGCCGCCTCGGCTGGTCCAGCAAGCGTGCAGAAATCAACGCGCCAGTTGGTTATGACGCGTTTGGGGTGGGTTACCGGGACCTAGAAGGCAGCAGCATCCACAAGGCGCTGCGCAGCAGCTACGGGGCAGCATACAGCGAGGGGGGTGTTATCGGGCTGCTGCTGCACATGCCGCCAGGCGGCCGGCCCATGGAGGCTCGCGCAGCACAGGTGGTGCGTTACAAGGGGCTGTTATATCAGGTTCAGGAGGACGAGCCGGAACCTAAACCGCTGCCTGGCAGCTTTGTAGGGTTCTTCAGGAACGGCCAGTGGCAGGGCAAGGCAGCAGAGGATTTGCTGGAGGGCACATACTACCCCACAGTGTCACTTTTCACGCTGCCAGAGCAAGCTGAGGGCGCCACAGTGACCATGAACTTTGGGCCGAACTTCAAGTTCCCACCAGAGTTCA
This sequence comes from Tetradesmus obliquus, assembly GCA_030272155.1. NCBI lineage: Eukaryota > Viridiplantae > Chlorophyta > Chlorophyceae > Sphaeropleales > Scenedesmaceae > Tetradesmus > Tetradesmus obliquus. The sequence goes on from CP126204.1 coordinate 4,400,940, forward strand.
CAGTGCTGGGGCTGCCAGCGGCTGAGCCAGTGAGTGCGCTGCCGGCTCAGGCAGCTGCTGCGGAGGCTGCTACTGCAGCTGAGCTGATGGGAGAGGACCCTGCTGCTGCAGCAGCAGCAGCAGCTGAGGCACCAGCTGAAGCAGCAGCAGCAGCAGCAGGGGATGCAGCGCCAGGCAAAGCAACTGGTGATGGTGGCAGCATTTCAGTAGCTGCAGCTGCCGAGCAGCAGCAGCAGGCTGGCGAGGCAGCAGTGCCTGCAGCAGCAGCAGCAGCAGCCCCTGGGTCACCACAGCTACCAGGCCTGTGACAGCAGACGGTGATGCTGGCTGACGCGCCTGACTTGCCAGCAGTAGTAGCAGCAGCAATGGCAGCAGCAGAGCAGCAGCGGTCGAAGTTGCTGAGTGTCATAGGTTCTAGGTGTTTTTAGGTGTTTTGGCAGTAGCTGCGGAGCCTAGGCCTGTATTGAGCAGCATCCGCGCAATGCCGCAGTGCTGTGCGCACCCGTTTCATGCTGTTGTAAGCGCAGTAGGATGGGGTTGCGGCATGGCTGACTGCTGCGAGGTGGTGTGTGACCAGGCGCTGACATACTGCACAGGTGCGCGTGTGTCTGACGTCGCTTGGGTTTCATGCCACACAGAGTGTTGGTCACGCCGAGTGTTGTGCACTTGGTGATGCTTTGCCGCGGGCATGTAACATGCTTTTGCTATGATGGCGTGCTGCTGCAGCCTAGGCCCGGGCAGCTGGCATGTTGCTGTGCGTGCAGCATACATGGTGTCACACAAGTGTGAGTGTTCACCATTTGGCAAGTGTTACCTGGTGACAAGGGCATTCCTCAGTGCTACAAATGCATAATGTTTTGCTCGCATTGAGCTGAGGATGCCGCACCTCAGCTGCACGTGTGCATTGTTTTGATGCGTGTGTTATGTTGCAGCAGCCTGTTTGTGGATCAGCATGTGTGTGCAAGCTGGCGTGTCTTGTTCAAGCACAGTGTGCTGTAGCTACAGCTGCGCAGTTGCAGCAGGTGCTGCGCTGCATTAATGGCAGCATGCTGTCAGCATGCGGCGGTTGACGCCACCAGCGGGCGTATGGCCGACGGTGATGCTTGCTAGGCTCAAAAAGTAACATGTTTCTAATGATGAGGAGTGTGAGCGAGGTTGGAGCGTGCACATTGAGCAGTTACAAGTTTGCCCCAGCAGTGCCCCGTCTGCCATGATGACTCAAAAAAATGGCCCTAACGTGCCTGGGATTTTCAAGGCCTCAAGTGCTGCTGGATACTGTATCTGCGAGCTCCTTCTGCAAGCAAGCCTTGCATGATGCGCAACTGCAACTGTCAGCAATCCACAGCAACTTCAAAGCCGGTGCCACGCAGCGTGCTACTAGCCACAAGTGCGCGGGCATCTATGCGTGCGCCCTTGCATCCAAATCTGTGACAGTATTATCATCATTCCATTAGCACATGATGTGCTCAGCAGCTGAACTTGAGCCATCCACGGTCACCTCCACCGCGTGCCATGCATTGCAGCCAACGCTGCACATGTAAAGATGGACAGTCTATGTTCCAGAAGCTGCCCACCTCACCAAATAAAGAAAGTTGCCGATTGCTTTCCCACCAAGCTGGCTACCAGAGATGCTGCAGCACAAGTGCCAGCAGGCTACAGCTGGTCTAGTCAGCCATCCACAGTCACCTCAACGGTGTGCCACGCATTGCAGCCGACGCCACGCATGTTCCATATGCTGCCCACATCACTTGGCTGGCTGCTGTACTGCGCATCAACTGCCTTTACTTGCAGCACCACCACACGAGGCTGCTGCGCACAACCAACGCTGCTGCTGCTGCTGCTGCTGCTGCTGCTGCTGCTGCTGCTGCTGCTGCTGCTGCTACAGGCCTGCTGGCTATCAGCATCACCACCAGCCGGCACATTGCTTGCTGATTCTGTCTTGCTGCTGCTCGGGGTTTGAGTGCTGGCTCCCAGCTCTTTGTCACCATCATTTGCAATCCCCCGGCTGCTCCCAGCAGCAGTGCTGCCGCGCACGCCAGCTCCGATAACTGTATTTATCGCCTGCCCCAGCCCCACCACCTGTGCCGCTAAACCCACAACCGAAACCCTGGCCTCCCAAAACACCCACGCCCAGGCCCGGCCCTCTGGCTGCTGCACCCCGCCAGGTTTTTGCAGCTGCGCTGAAACCCAGGTTTTACCGGCATCCGCTGAAACCTCAACCCTAATGATGCTGTTGCCGCCGCCACTCCAGGCATAGCCTGCTGCAGTGATGCAGCCGGTGGCGTCGGGTTTTAGGGCTTCCCCGGGTTTAGGCTGCAGGAAGGCTGACTGTACCGGCATTGCCTGCATGGCTGGCACAGCTTGCCAGTTGGCCTTGACCTGAGGGAGGGCAGGCAAGCAGGCAGCAAGTAGGCAGGCAGGCAGGCAGGCAGGCAGGCAGGCAGGCAGGCAGGCAGGCAGGCAGGCAGGCAGGCAGGCAGGCAGGTGTGCGGGATGTATCCTGTCTGAACACATCCCATCATGCCTGCAGAGAATGCCTGCAGAGTCAAAAGACACCTGATGCAAGAGGGCTGTGTGCGACGAGCTGCTGGCACGAGTCCCTGCGCCCACACAGACGCATTACAGGTAGTTCTGTGACGGGCAGCGCACCTGCCAGTCATTATTTGGCGGCAGCATCTTGTAGTCGCTCTGCTGCCAGTGCGAGGGCGCCTCATGTGGCGACAGCACGATGCGCTTCAGCCACTTGCAGCTGCGCACGCCTGCGTGGCCAGGCACCACGGCACGCACCGGGTAGCCGTGCTGGCCTGCGGCAGCAGCAGAAGCAGCAGTAAAACCAGCAACAGCGATCGCCCAGAATCTAATCATAACCGTGAAGTGCGGAGAGACAAGCTGCATCGGAAGCGCATCTGCAGCATGGCCGGGCACCACGGCACGCACCGGCTAGCCGTGCTGGCCTGCAGCGACAGAAGCAGCAGCAGCAGCAGCAGCAGCAGCAGCAGCAGCAGCAGCAGCAGCAGCAGCAGCAGCAGCAGCAGTAAAAGCAGCAACAGTAATCACTCAGTCACTGACACTTAGTAAGTCATCATGACCGTACAGTGCAGAGGGCCAAGCCGCATCTGCAGCATGGCCAGGCACCGCGGCACGCACCAGGTAGCCGTGCTGGCCTGGATCAGCAGCAGCAGGCGTACAAGCAGCAACAGTAATCACTCCTGAGGGTCAAGGATGGTAACAGCCAAACAAGCAAGCACCAATAGAGACCAGACTGTAGTCGATCGCTGCATGAATTTGTTTGCTATCTGACACCCACGTGGCAGCCCCTGCCCATTCATGCGCAGCACCAAAACGCTACCACTGCTGCTCAGCATCTTGCACTGAAATTGACAGCAAGAAAGCGGCTACTTTCTCTATTCATGTCCACCAACAGCTGAGGCCGCACCTGGCAGCTCCTGCCCGTTCATGCGCAGTGCCAGGATGACATCACCGCTGCTGCTCAGCGCCTTGGCCACAGGAATGGACACCAGGAAGTGACTGTCAGGGCCAGCAGAGTCCCAGCCCTCAAGCCACACATGACACACCACAGGCTCTGTATCAGCAGCGCTGACTGTTAGCTTGCCAAACGGCGCATCGATCTGTTCTTCTGCTGCAGCATGTGGCTGCTGGGCCGCCAAGCTTCCGGCTGTGCCTGTTGCACCGCGCTTAAAAGATGCAGCCACACCAGTGGGAGCAGCAGCCAGCAGCGTAGGTTGCAGCGCCTGCAGCAGCTGCTGCTGTGCCCGCTGCTGCGCTGCCTCATACCGCTGCAGCAGCGCCGCAGTGGCCACGCCTGCTGCTGCTAGCACCTCTGTCAGCAGGGGTCCACTCCATACTGCTGTGCCAATGCCACAGGCCTCCCAGGGCCCTCCTTTCACCTGCAGCAGTCAGCAGCAGCAGCAGCAGCCAGTTACAGTCTCTGTAGTGTTATTGGCTTGTCTGTTGACGGTGCATGCCCCTGTTGATACACAGCCTGCCAGTAACAAGGAGCCTTGCCAATGAGGCAACGTGTTTGAAGTAGGGTACAAACGCCAAAGCAACAGGTGCAACCGCACAAAAGCCACCAGTGGAGACAACGGTCGTTTGCTGGTCAACACGTGGGATCTGGCAGCCACATTGCTTCATAAACAGAGACGGGCAGCATTGCAATCTCACAACGTCAACTTGACCTAGCAGCAGCAGCAGCAGCAGCAGCGGCAGCGCACCTCCTTGAAGCGCAGCATGTCGTTGCGCCTGTTGCCCGCACACTGCAGCGTGGCCAGCACACTGTGCTGCTGGAAGCGATGCTGCAGATCACCCAGGCTCAGCACCACACTGCCCACACTGCTGCTGCTGCTGCTGCTGCTGCTGCTGTTGCTGCTGCTGCTGTGCACGCCTGGGCCGTCAATTGTGAGGCTGTAGCTCTCAGACCTCAGCACAGGGGCCGGCATGTGGTTGCGCACGTAATGCAGCTCGTTGGGTGTGACACAACCAGCAGCCAGCAGCGCCGCAGGGTCTGGCTCTGCGGTATAGGGGCAGTCTGTCCGGAGGTTTAGGGATGAGGGGCGTTGCGGTTCGTGGGCATAGGGGTCTGGCAGGGGGCCTGGGAGGCGGCTGTCAGTCAGCTCCTGCATTGCAGCACCAAACATATGATAGTGAGGAACTGGTCTCATGCCAGCTATTGAGTGGGTTGGGTGCCTTCCACTTGTTCACAGCTGCTAACAGTTCGTTATAGCATTAGTCACATTTAATTGCACTTCATTCACCGCTGTGTTGCTAAGTTGTGGCCACAGCAGCGGCGTTGTCAACCAAGTGCAGCTGCTGCATATATCCAGCATGGTACCCTAGCAGCCCCTTGAGGCAGCAGCAATCCACCTGGCCTGAAAAGGGGCTCATCGGCTTCCTTAACACCGACATCAGCTCTCCTTCCACCATCATAGAAGCATTTGCCGCCCGGCCCGACACTCCTGCTGCGTGTGCAGCAAGCTCCGACACCTTTTGCAGCACAGCGCCCGCGGCCTCCTGCATGGTTCTATATTTTTTATTTATACTTTGATTATCGTGTACGTACAGTTGACACGGGTGTTGTTGTAATGGAGTGCTGAAACTTAGGCTTGCGTGAAAACTTTGGACGCTCAGGGCGTCGGCGAGATGGAACATGCCAGGCACAGACTATTGTAATTGGTACAGTTATAGGCTAACAGTGTGCAGGTAACAGGGCAACCAGGTTATGTAGCTCTTGTTGCCCACGACGTGTTTCGTAACCGTGGGTGCGCTGCAGTTGCTGCATGCAGTACACCCTAGCACAGTTGCGCATTGCTGGAATGTCAAGTCACCGGCGCAGATGTGACTTTGCGGTTTCCTTGCTATTGCTGACAAATCTTGCCTGACACTCAGCTGTGTATTTTCGGGGCCTGCCAACAGCCAGAGACAATGCTGAAAACTTGTGCACGCACCTGTCAGCAGGTACAAACAAGACCTCCCCAGAGAAGCGACACTGTGACGTTGCATTAGAGAATGGCAATACGGCTGCAGCCTGTACCAGCAACCACAACATCAGATTATCAAACCAACGCCACACCCAGATGATAAAATGAGGAGCAGATCTGCCCAATGCAATTGCCTGCATGACATGCTAGAAGAAAAACAACATAGGTGCACCTGGTGGTGGTTTGGGAGGTCCCCGATAAAAAAATTGGTCCTAAAACAAGGAGCCACAGCACTGAACACACCAGCACCAACATAACACGAGCTCAACCTCCCAAGGCAACACCCAGTGCAAAAGCCTGCCCCAGCATGTATAACAACAGCATGTATGGTGTACCTGACTGCAGCCCGCGACTTTCCAACAGCTTGCGCGCACACACACATACACGCTTACACCAGCCATGCACTGCATGCGACAATGTGCGCAAACCCTGGAAGTTCTTGTGTGCAACACACCCCGTTGCCAAGTGCGCCTTGGGCTGCAGCCATGCTTTCTACGCATGCGCATAAACAACACATCAGGACAGACAGCACGTGAAAGGCCATCTTGAGCAGGGCACATGCATCAGCATATGCATATGTCAGGTCAGCATACACTCAGAGCCCAACTGTAGCCCAACTGCATGCCCGGCAAAGAAGCACAGCACAGCTGTGCAACCAGCTGGCAGCTGCCATGCACACCAAGACACTGCAGCGACACCGAAGCGCACAGCGTCTTTGCAAGCAATCTCAGCGTTAATAGTGCCAGGCCTGCGCGTACAACGGCCTTCAGCGGGGATAAGCGCCGGCATACACATCCAGGATGCAAGCAGGCAGGTGTCGCCCAGCTGCAGCAACACCAAACAAGCACTGCGGTGCCGTTCAAACCTGCATTGAATGCTGCCACACTCTGAGTCAGCACGTTGTGCCAAACTGCTGCAGAACCCCAGCAGCAGGGTTAAAACAGCGCCGCATTACAACATGCTATGAGTCTTTATGGAAAAACAGCACTTCTTAACATGCAACGTGCTATAATCACAACATGTGTGACTGTGCAGCATGGTGATACCCAGCACACCAGACTCCACTGGGTGAGCTTTGACGATAATATGTGGCAAGAAGCACTTGCCAGAACTGTGTTCAGACAACGTCAACTGTGTTACAACAGCCATTTGACACCGAGCATGTGTGTGTGACATCATGTGTGAGGCATGGAATGAAACAGCAGGCCGCACTGAGCGCCTGGTGCACGAGTGCAGACACAGGAGAGGAGGACGCATATGTGGGACACCATGCAACGCGGCGTCCTGTTGCAAAGGACGTGCCATGCCTGGTGCTTTGGTGTAATGCCAAACCAACAAGCGCTCATTCATGCACACCAACACCAACCCATACCCTGTGCTGCTAGTCCCATGCATGCTGCGAGTTCCAAGCAGATACAGCAGCAACATGCAGTGCACGCGTGCATCAACACCGTGTGTGCATCGGCAATGAAAGAGCCAAGCGCAGTGGCTCCACAACCCAACAAAACCGCAGCAGCCTTGCGCCATGGTGCCTTGATTTAATCGGCAGTCAGTGCAGTGATACAGAGCGCCCCGCTCCGTGAAACCCCTTTGCTTACATTCTGAAGCAGGAACTGTGCAGCACACAGAACACCCACCAAACACACACACAACACACTCGCAGCAGAACACCTGCACACCACAGACCTTGAAGAGCCGACCACCAGCCGATAACAACAAGCCAGGCCACTCAACACCCCAGCCAGTTTCAACACGCTTGAAAAGAAAGTGAACATGCAAGCTGCATGCGTGTTGATTAGTGCTAGCTGGATCCCACCCGACCTCTACCCAGAACTTACTGTGCCCTCAGCTAGCTGCAATACAACATTCATAACAATCAGACCACCAAACATGACTGATGTACAGCGTCACACCCTTCAAGCAAACAACAGCGGCCACCACACATCGGCCATCTGCAGACTGCTAGCGTAAGCCCCTCACAGGTACCCTGTAAATGGCAGCTGCTGCTGCTGCTGCCCAGAGAGTGGGCCGCTGCTGCTGTGGCTGCCTGATCCTGCTGCCGCAGCACCACCAGCAGCAGCACTAGCACCACCACCACCACCACGAGCAGCAGCAGCAGATCGCACGGCGCCAGCTGCACCAGTTCCCTCAGCACCAGCGTCGGCTGCTGCTTCACCGCGCTCAATGCAACCTTGGCCGGCAGTCGCTGCTGCTGCTGCCGCAGCTGTTGCTCCAGCCTCCAGCGCAGCATCTACCTGCGGTGCAGCTGGTGGCTGCTCAACTAGCGGCTGCTGCTGCTGCTGCCGCCCAGCAGCTGCAAACTCCACTTCAGGGTTCTCCCGCAGCAGAATCTTCTGCAGCAAATCCAGCGGTGGCTGCTGCTGCTGCTGCTGCTGCTGCTGCTGGCCCTGCCGCTTCTGGATGTCCTGGTTAATCAGCTGCTGCAGCTGCGTCAGCAACTGAGGCGACTGGCTGTGCTGCTGCTGCTGCTGCTGCTGCTGTGCTGACGGCTGCAGCGGGTGCCACCCAGCCGGCGGCGGCAGCAGCTGCTGCTGCTGACTGGCCGGCGGCACTGCTGCTGCTGCAGCGTCGCTGCTCCACGGCTGCGCCATCTGCTGTCCCGCCATTGGCACAACCATCGTATTGCTGTCCCCAAACTCAAAAGTCCCTGTAGATGATGTCACATGGGACTCTGTGAGGCCCTGCAGCCACTGCAGCACATCCTTAGGCCCAGCTGCACCTCCTGCTGCTGCTGCTGCCACGCCTGGCTGCAAGCCCTGCATAGCAGCAGCAGGGTTCCCTGCAGCATCGGCCCTGGCAGCAGCAATCGCCCCGGCCGCCGCAGCAGCAGTGCCAGCTGGCTCGATGCCGTACTTTGCCAAGTTGGCGAGCAGCGCACCGCTCGGGCTTGGCTGGCCGGCGGGGTTTACAGCTGCCGGCTGAACCCCGGGGTTTAACTCCGGGACCGCGGCGCTGCCAGATCCTGCTGCTGCTGCTGCTGCTGCTGCTGGTGCGGCGTGCCACTGCTGTAGCATGCTGCTGCCAGGTGTGCTGAGTGTCGCGCTGCTGCTGGGTGCTGCGGGGCTGAGTGCATCAGTGGGGTTCTGCTTGAGCATGCGGTTCAGCAACTGCACGATGTTGGCAAACGTGGGCCTGCGCGCAAGCACATGCACAAGCACGGGCACCGGGAGGCACACATGTGTGTCTGAGACACGAGCTGATGCAATCAGCCTGCGCATGCTGATGCTCAGCAGCTGTGCATGCGCAACACAAATGTGCAGGTGTGCAGCCCGCAAAACCTCTGCGTGCGTGCTTGCAGACATTGCGCTGCGCTGCCATGGTTGTACAGCACCACACATCTGCGACGGCTTGCCTGCCTGCACAATGGGCACCCACAACATAACCCAGAGCCAGCTTCAGCCCTGCTTACAAGTTGAAAATGAAAACTCTCCCTTCAAAACCCCAATGGCATGTGCTATGCAACAGTGCGCGTCCTCACCGCGCGTGCGGCTCCTGCGCCCAGCACGCCTCAGCCAGCCGGATGAGGCCGCCCCAGGCCAGACACCAGAGCTGCGCTGCACCCATGTTCCATGCAAGCTTGCGCAAGTGGTGCTGCTCTGCCATGGTTGCAGCGCAGCACACGCTGCGACAGCTGACCTTTTTATGGCACAATGCGTCACACCCCTCAAACACAGCATTACATCAACACAACAAGAAAAAATAACAGCGCTGACACCAATGCACTCCTCACCGTGCATGTGGCTCCTGCGCCCAGCACGCCTCAGCCAGCCGGATGAGGCCGCCCCAGGCCGGGTTGAGCCGCATGGCAGGCGGCCAGCACGGCCGCATGGCCTGGCTCACGATGCAGTGGCCCAGCAGCGGCTTGGGGATGCCTGCAGCGCATAAATCATCAAGAGTATATGATTTTTAAGCTGTTAATTGAGGTTACAGTCGGGCCGCATGGCCTGGCTCACGATGCAGTGGCCCAGCAGCGGCTTGGGGATGCCTGCAGCACATAAATCATCGAGTATATGAATTTTCAAGCTGTTAATTGAGGTTACAGTCGGGCCGCATGGCCTGGCTCACGATGCAGTGGCCCAGCAGCGGCTTGGGGGTGCCTGCAGCACATAAATCATCGAGTATATGAATTTTCAAGCTGTTGATTGAGGTTACAGTCGGGCCGCATGGCCTGGCTCACGATGCAGTGGCCCAACAGCGGCTTGGGGATGCCTGCAGCGCATAAATCATCAAAGAGTATATGAATTTTCAAGCTGTTAATTGAGGTTACAGTCGGGCCGCATGGCCTGGCTCACGATGCAGTGGCCCAGCAGCGGCTTGGGGATACCTGCGATGCATATATTATCAAGGTTATATTAGTGGTTAAACTGAAGGCTACAGCAGGGCCGCATGGCCTGGGTCACGATGCAGTGGCCCAGCAGCGGCTTGGGGATGCCTGTGCAGCATACTTTACCAACTCTGGATTGATTATCCTGCCTTGATCATTCAGCAGCAGGGCAGCGTGGCCTGGGTCACAATGCAGTAGCCCAGCAGCGGCTTGACGATGGCTGCAGCGCAGTTGAAGTTATCATAGTTGTATGTCGTTACAAAAACCAAAAACAGGAGCAGTGATGATGTCAATTGACGGCAGGGCCGCATGGCCTGGCTCACAATGTAGTGGCCCAGCAGCGGCTTGGGGATGCCTGTGCAGCCCCCAGCTACCGCCAGCTCCCTCAGCAGCGCGCAACAGGGTTCATCAGGAGTATGGCTTGGCTTTACAGCAACAACAGGCAACCTTTTCTACAGGTCGGCCTCTGTGCAAAGACCTTGCCGCTCATGGCAAGCTGCCACAGCAGCACGCCCGGGGTCTGCAAGCAGGCGACTGTCTGTGTACTGCATCAATCAATCAATCAATCAATCAATCAATCAATCAATCAATCAATCAATCAATCAATCAATCAATCAATCAACCAATTGCACGTTTCGGTGTGCTGCGTACACCAGCAAATGATTGTAAGGCTCTCTCACCTGCAAAGGCCTTGCCCCCTGTGGCCAGCTCCCACAGCAGCACGCCATAGCTGTACACGTCGCTGGCCCTGCTGCAGCGGCCGTGCATCAACAGCTCCGGCGCCATGTGCGTCAGCGTGCCCTGCAATCAGCAGCAGCATCAGCAGCGTGAGAGGCAGAGGGCATAGAACGCATTGGCATTGTGCATGCTGTCCCGTTGCTGCATCAGCAGCTCCGGTGCCATGTGTGTGAGCGTGCCCTGGTGGTAGCAGCGGAACAAATGGATTGACAGCAGAATAAGTGTCAGTGAGCGTACGCATTACTCCGTCACCCAGGGTCGACACGCAGGCTCATTGACAGCAGCATGTGTCCACAGTGGGGAGACGGCAACGCCTTGTGTCACTGTTGCTGCACTCACCGCGTGCACGCTGGACACATGTGTCTCGCCAGGGTCCACACACAGGCTAAGCCCAAAGTCGGAGACCTGCAGCAGCAGTAGCAGCAGCAGCAGCAGCAACACGCACACACGTCAGCAACTGCGCAGCACACACCACACCACAGTTGTACCAGCCATCACTGATGCATGCACTGCTCACTCATCGCAGCATGTGGTGCATGCCGGCGTGCACACGCTGCAGCTTTTGGATATAGCAGGTGAAAGCCACATGCATGCAGTAGCATGCCACACGCAACACAGATGCCAAATGACATCACATCTGCCTCTGTCGCAGGAATGGGCTGTGGAACAACCTGCAGCAGCCTGCAAACATGCTTCTTGCTTGATTTCAGGCGGGCTCCCCTTGCATTAAACACAAACAAAGGTCAATATGGCATGGTGACCCCTCACCTTGCCCACCACCCAGCCACCCTTGATCAGGCAATGCATGCCGCTGCTGCTTTCCTCCGCTGCTGCTGCTGCCACGCCCATGATTGCATTGCTGGCAGGCACCGCTGCCGTGCCTGCTGCTGCTGCTGCTGACTGTGCATCAGCACGATCTGAGCCACCTGCTGCTGCAGATGTCGAGCCAGAAGTGCTGAGCCACTGGCTGCTGCTGTTGCCTGCTGCTGCTGCCGACACAGCAGCGGCGGCTGCGACGGCTGCTGCGGCGCTGTTGCCGCTGACACAGTTACTGCCGCTGCTGATCATGGCTGGTATGCATGTCTTGAGCAGCACGTTGCTGGCCTTGAGGTCTCCGTGGATGATGTGCTCCTGTTGTTGCAGCCAGCACAAACGAGGAGCAGCAGCACGTTTTGAAGTTGCCTGTGTGCATAGCGCGTGCTGGCTTCTGGCTGGCTGGCCCACGCGGCAACCTGCCAGTGAAGCAGACGCTGATTGCAAGCCATGCAACCGTACGCCCACCCCGCACGTGCTTGAATCAACACAACAACTGCTTACATGTTGTAAAATAAAAACTCTCCCTTTTGCAACCCACAACAATAATGCTATGATGCTGGGACACCAGCCGCACCTGGTGCAGGTAGTGCATTGCGCAGGCGATGTTGTGTGCCAGAGACAGTACCGTGGGCAGCAGGTGGCAGCCAGTGGCCTTGTTGACAAGCAGGCCTGCATCCAGCGCCTGCCGCAGCGTGCCCTGCAGCACAAAGCGGTGTTCTTACAATGTTACATAGCATTGTTATAACATAGGCAAGCAGGTGGCAGTCAATGAAAGCTTTGTTGACCAGCAGGCCTGCATCCAGCGCCTGGCGCAGCGTGCCCTGCGGCACATGGACGTTGTTACTGACAACATTAATGCACAGGCAAGCAGGTGACGGCCCCTGGCCCCGAACATACACAAAATGTCCTGCAAAAGTCACTGTGCCACGTGATGCACTGAAATGAACTGAGGTTTACACTAGCCCACCTGGTCGCAGTACACCATCACCAGCTGCATCTCCTACAGCAGCAGCTCCGCAGCCCCACCAGGTCGCACAAGTTACACAAGTCACTCAGTACCACACAAGTCGCCAAATCCACACGGCGCAGCGGTACTCCATCACCAGCTGCATTGCCACGTCACGCAATGTGCAGCAGCCGCACCAGGTCACGCAACACACCACCGCCACCCACGTAGCCCAACCCAAACAAAAACATAATCGCCTGCAAGCCGCACCTGGTCGCAGTACTCCATCACCAGCTGCATCTCCCACGGCAGCAGCTCCACCAAATCGCACACGTAGTAAGTCACCCACGTCACTCAGTAACACACAATCACACAAGCCACACGATCAGCCGCACCTGATCGCAGTACTCCATCACCAGCTGCATCTCCCACGGCAGCAGCTCCACCCAATCAAACACGTCACTCAGTAACACACAATCACACAAGCCACACGATCAGTCGTACCTGATCGCAGACTCCATCACCAGCTGCATCTCCCAGCTACATGACGTGCCACCACACCGAGTCACACAAGGCTCTCATTAACACACGATCACATACATACCGCATACATAAGCAGCCGCACCTGGTCGCAGTACTCCATCACCAACTGCATCTCCCACGACAGCAGCTCCGCCCCTGCCACCACCTGCAGCCCCCCGGTGCCGCCAGACACGGCAGCAGCAGCAGCAGCAGCAGCAGCGCCGCTGGACGGCCCCTGGTCCAGCATCAGCACGCCGCCGCTGCTGCCGCTGCCCGGCTGCAGGCCCTGGCTGGGCGGGTTGGGCGCTGTGGAGGGCCGCAGTGTGATGGAGTAGACTGCCACGATGTTGGGGTGCACCATGGTGCTGCCAATAGCCGCTTCCTGCGAGCAGAAGGGCAAGTGAACAGTGTGTTGCAAGGATGATATAGCGGGCTGCCACTGTGTGGGCATGCATCGTGGTGCTGCTGAACGCAGCTTCATGCAAGTCGTCAGCACCGTGCAAACAAACCAACACAGCCGAATGATAAGCCTTGATTGAGAAGCCTGCCAGAATGCTGGAGCCACCATGGTCCTGCCGACAGCAGCCTGCTGCCAGTACTCTTTCAACACAACTCAATGGTGAGTGCAGGTGCACTGTTCATAGCAATTGGCAAAACCACTTCTGCACCCAGCACTCCGCATCTGCACCGCCATGTGCTTGTGCTTCAGCAGGCTGCCCGCGGATGTCATCAAGCAAAGAATCACCATATTGGTGCTGTATATGCTCACATGCACTGCCACGTGATCCTGCCTCAACACTCAGTGCAAGAACAACCAGGGTTTCAATTCGTGCGCACCTGCACCGCCATGTGCTCCTGCTTCAGCAGCCCGCCGTGCTTGTCAGGCTTGCCCCCGCTGCATGGGCCTGCTGTGCGGCCATCTGCTATGCTGCCTACGGTGTAGCTGCAGCCAGCACCCCAGCTGCTGCACAAGGCAAAAGTACAACAACTCGGATCTGTATACCCTCACCTGCACCGCCATGTGCTAATGCTTCACCAGACAACGGATTTCAATACCCAATGTTAATATAAAAAAGATTCCTTTTGGCGCACCTGCACCGCCATGTGCTCCTGCTTCAGCAGCCCCCCGTGCTTGTCAGGCTTGCCCCCGCTGCCGGGGCCTGCTGTGCGGCCGTCTGCCATGCTACCCACAGTGTAGCTGCAGCCAGCACCCGAGCTGTTGTGCGTGCCAGCAGCAGCAGCGCCCAGCGCACGCGCACCGGGTGGCAGCTGCAGCCGCTTCACTGCCACACTCACGCCCTGCCAGGTGGCCCTGCGATTTGAAGATGATACAGAAACACGAGAGTGGCGTGCAGCAGGGGGCAGCTGGTTATGAGCAAAACGACGCTTGTTTGTAAAGACAGATTGTCGGACGCAGCGGCAGCTGCAGCCGTATACCTGCTACTCCAACAACCTTTGGAAAATGATGCGCCACACAGAAACATGCACAGTGATAGCAGCTACTGTACATGTGCAAGCATGCAAGCAAGCGAACAGGTACCTGCTGGAGCTGTTGCAATCACTGCTGCTGCACGTCCCAAATAAAAAACCCAGCCTCACACTAGCCCTGACAAAGCTACCAACACCGCAGCACAGCCCTGCCCTCACCTGTACACAATGCCAAAGCTGCCCTGGCCTATCACTTCCTTCAGCTGCAGCATGTTGCTCTGCGCTGGCGACTGCTGCTGCTGCTTGCCGCCACTGCTGCTGAGCGCAGCACCAGCGCTCACTGCACTGCCATCCGCGGCAGCAGCAGCACCAGCAGCAGCAGCAGCGCTAGCACTCCCCGGCACCTGCTCGCTGCTGCTGCTGGTGCCACTGTCACCACCAGCTGCTGTTGCTGCTGCTGCAGCGCTGGTACCATCAGCGGCTGTGCTGCTGCAATCAGCAGCAGCACCAAACAGCGGCTGAGAACTCAGCAGCGCAGATTTCAGGCGGTTCTTGTGGATGTCTTGAACCTTGCCGCTGATCGCACTCGTCAGCGCCAGCCAGCGCCGATCAGACAGCACAGCAGCAGCACCACCAGCAGCAGCAACGTCAGGCGCGTCGCCTGCTGCTGCACCGCTGCTGCTGCCGCCAGCACCAGCAGATGATGAGCCAGCAGCAGATGCCCGCTGCAGACCTCGAGCTGTTGTACTGCCAGTGCCACCGCTTGGTGTACTGCCTGTGCCGCTGCCTGCACGCCGTATAGCCTGCTTGCTGCTGTCTGTGCTAGCATGCACAGCTGCAGGCCCACAGGCAACAGCTGCAGCTGCGCCGTCGCTGTACCCACCGCCGTACAAGGCGCCGTTGCCGCTGCTGCTGATTTTGTGTTTGTGGTTGTGCAGCTGATCGCTATCCGCATTTGCAGACGAGCAGCCATCCATACCTGAGCCATCAAGCCCTGAACCTCCACCCCTGCCCAAAACCACTGGCACAAAACCTCCAACAGAGTCCTCCAGCACACCCTGCTTCTGCTGCTGCCGCTGCTGCTGCCGCCGCCGCCGCACCAGCAGGCCGAGCAGCGCCGCCAGCAGCACAACACCCACAATGCACCCAACCACAACGCCTGCGATCGCACCAGGCGCCAGATGCGTCTGTCGTTTGCTATGCGCTGCTGCTGCTGCTGCTGCTGCTGAGTTGGCGCCTTTCAGGGCATCCATGCCTTGAGCCTCACTTCCATCATATGGCCAGAAATAGCCTGGCGGCATGCTGCGTGCTGTATCGGGGTCTGGCGCGAGCAGTAAATTGCGCGCTGTTAAGCCCGGTGCTGTATAGTTGAGGATCAGCAGGCAGCAGCCGTCCACGAGCTGCGAGGCGTTGGCACGCAGGAAGCTGCGCGCGCCGTCGGCACCTGCAGTACATGCGCATAACACATGACACAGCAGCAGCAGCAGCAAGGGCAGAGTCAGCAGGCAATAGATGAACACATGTACATGACTTGCGCCAGCTGGGGCAGTACATATACATGACTTGCGCCAGCTGGGACAGTGCATATACATGACTTGCGCCAGCTGGGACAGTGCATATACACGACTTGCGCCAGCTGGGGCAGTGCATATACATGACTTGCGCCAGCTGGGGCAGTGCATATACATGAATTGCGCCAGCTGGGGCAGTACATATACACGACTTGCGCCAGCTGGGGCAGTACATCAGCATGTTCTTGCCCGTCCGCGGCAAGTGAAGCTGCCAGCACTGCACATGCAGTGCCATGCCAGCGCCAGCACAACGCCTGCTTGCATGCAATTGACTGTCATCCCTGTGTCAAAACCCGCCAACCACCAGGCACAGTATACAGCACCTACCCATGCACCACAGCAGCATCTCACCTGTCAGTGGCAGGCTGAAGCT
This sequence comes from Tetradesmus obliquus, assembly GCA_030272155.1. Lineage (NCBI taxonomy): Eukaryota > Viridiplantae > Chlorophyta > Chlorophyceae > Sphaeropleales > Scenedesmaceae > Tetradesmus > Tetradesmus obliquus. Next base: position 4,417,177 of record CP126204.1, read on the forward strand.
GCCGTCGCTGCTGCTCTTGCTGGCAGCAGTGAGCCGTGCAAACTCCGGCTGAGGCAGCAGCAGCTGGCTGTCAGCCAGCTCCACCCTGCCTCCAACAGCAGCAGCAGCATCGCTGCTGCCAATGGCCACGCTGCTGCGCTGCACGGCCCAGATCAGGTGCGTCCACACATCAGGCGATGCTTGGGTGAGGCCGGCTGCCTCCTGCAGCAGATGCCGCCTGCCGGATAGTGTCTGCTGCTGCTGCTGCTGCACCCAGAACGACTCAGGCTCGATTCTGGGTTTCTGCTGCTGCTGCTGCTGTTGTAGCTGCGGCAGGTAGGGTATGACTGGGAGCACAGCCGTTCTGGCTGCAGCCTTGACTGCGGCTGCGGGCAGCAGTGCTGCAGCAGTGACATCCGGAGCACTGCTTCCTGCTGGCACTGCAGCTTGCTGCTGCTGGGCAGCTACCCAACGCAATCCACCGCTGCCATCTGCTGCCTCTGCTACTGCTACTGATGCAGGCTGCTGCTGCCCCACCCACTGGACTGCTCCATTGGGGCCCCTTGCAACTGCAACCACGCTGCCAGAACCTGCTGCTGCTGGTGCTGCAGCTGCTGGAAGCAGCTTGCCAGCAAACCACCGCACTGCAGCCGTGCATTTGGCAACCAGAGGCTGCTGCAGCACTGCTGCTTGACTGCGGACGTCACCGCCTGCTGCTGCTGCTGCTGCTGGTGGCAGTGCTGGTCTGAGCACCGTACCATGCACGACGCCTTTGCTGCTGCTGTCTGCCGACACCAGCCTGCGGCGATACCTGTGCAGCTGCTTATTATCACTGCCGCTCCGAGCAGCTCCCAGCAGCATGCGCCGCTGCCTGCTGCTGCTGCTGCCGCCCTTGCTTGCTGCTGCTGCAGCAGCAGTCACAGCGGGCCCTTGGGCTAGGCCAACCAGAGTGAGTGTGTGCAACTCCAGCTGGCCTGCTCTGGCATCTGGCTGCAGCTTGAACAGGTCTACTGCATGGCCCATGTCGAGCATGGCAGAGTGTGACAGCCGTTCCAAGGCTGCCCCTTCTGTGGCCCAGCCGTGCACTGCGCTGCTGTCTTGAGACTCGTGGCAGCTGACCTGCAGCGCAACAACAAGGACCATGTACAGATGGTTGCAGGTCGCACAAGATAAGCACAATGCAACAAAATGCATGCTCCCATGGCTGGAAGGGCCCCCCAGGCCATCAGGGCCATGTGCCACAGGCAGGCGATGCTGGCAGGATGGGACACTGTGCATGCATGCTCTGTTAAATGCATGCATGCCAGCATGTACGCAGTGCCTGGCCATGGCCAAGTGTCAGCTGCGCTACTGTCTTGCGACTCGTAGCAGCGGCCTGCACGCAGAAGGGCAACAGCAAGGGCCAGGTGTGTCACAAGCAGGTGATGCTGGCAGGATGGGAAGCTGTAGCTGCTTTGCCCCACAACACTCGGGTTGAGCACATCCCATGCAACATGGGGTGAGCCCTCTGTCAGCCAAAGCACCGTGAACAAAACAACCATGGGCAGACGCAGCTGTGCGCTCAGAATCACTGCAACACGATCCCCGGCCCCTCACCACCGTCGCCAGCGACACACAGGCCTTGCTCTCGTAATCTAACACCTACCACTGCCGAAGCAGCGCCAGCAGCGCAGCACACCACACCTATACCACTCCCTGCTGCCCCTCCCCACGCCCTCACCTGAGACCCCTGGTCTGCTGCTGCCAGCCCAGCCACCAGCCGCTGCTGCGGCAGCGGCTTAGGCCACTGCAGGCTGGCGCTGCCGCCAGGCCCTCACCTGGATTAACCCTTGTCCTTCACTCACCCCTGCTGTTATAACATGCGCAAGCATGCACAGCGCACCACACCCACACCACGCTCTGACGCCTCTCCCCATGCCCCGCCCTACTCCAGAATATGGTTGCAATGGCGCGCTACAACTGCGTTGCCTGACTGTGCTGTCTCACCTGGGACCCCTGGTCTGCTGCTGCCAGCCCAGCCAGCAGCCGCTGCTGCGGCAGCGGGCCTGGCCACTGCAGGCTGGCGCTGCCGCCAGGCCCAGCCCCAGCTGCCGCCACAACCGGCAGCACTGCGGCGCAGCTGCTCAAACATACCAAGTCCTTGTGACACCCTGCCGCTCTAACATTCCCAGGCATACCATGCGCAGCGTACCACACCCAAGAGCCAACAATCCCCTGCCGCCCCTCCCCAGGCCCTCACCTGGGACCCCTGGTCTGCTGCTGCCAGCCCAGCCACCAGCCGCTGCTGCGGCAGCGGCCCCGGCCACTGCAGACTGGCGCTGCCGCCAGGCCCAGCCCCAGCTGCCGCCACAACCGGCAGCACTGCGGCGCAGCTGCTCAAACATACCAAGTCCTTGTGACACCCTGCCGCTCTAACATTCCCAGGCATACCATGCGCAGCGTACCACACCCAAGAGCCAACAATCCCCTGCCGCCCCTCCCCAGGCCCTCACCTGAGACCCCTGGTCTGCTGCTGCCAGCCCAGCCACCAGCCGCTGCTGCGGCAGCGGCCCCGGCCACTGCAGACTGGCGCTGCCGCCAGGCCCAGCCCCAGCTGCAGCCACCACCGGCAGCACTGCGGCGTAGCTGCTGCTGTTGTAGCGCGGCGCAGACGCGCACACGCTGTAGCCCACGATCTCAGTTTTAGTGGCTTTCAGCACGATGCCTGTTGCTGGCGGCCAGGCGCTGCTAGGGTCGGGCTTGAGAGACAGCAGCGGGGCTGCGATGACGGCTAGGCCGTCACGAGACAGCCCTGACAGGGCCTCAAGCACGCCCTGCGAAATGTTCGGTGAAAGCAAAATGCTTAGCGCAAGCACGGCGCCAGTCCATGAGAAGACAAGAGAGATCTTTGCAGGAAGGGATGCGCAGGGTTGCAGGGGGTGCAAGGGACGCACACGCAGATGGTGATTGCACATCAAGCCGCCGCCCGCAGCAGCACAGCAACACTGATCTGCGGGGCTAAACTTCAGCTCAGCTTGCTGGTGGTAAAACCTCCTGCAGGGCCCTGATCTTTGCAACTCCATTGCCCGGCTGCTGCTGCTGCTGCTGCTGCTGCTGTGCAAGGCCTTCCCACGCACCTGCAGCGCGGCATCTGTGCGCGCCAGCGCAGTCAGCGGCGCAGCGGAGTGTGCTTTTAGCGGGGCGCTGTACAGGCTGGGGTCACTCAGCTTCATTGGCAGCGCTGGTGCAAGCTGCTGCCGCGCGCTGCGCCAGGTGTCCTTTGCGATTGCTGACCTGGACATGAACTTGATGTCCAGCAGGTCGCGGTTTGTGTACACGGACTGCTGTCAAACATGGTCAAACATGGTACATGCCGGGTCAGCATCTGGTCAAAACACTGGTTCAGAGTTGACTTGGTCCAGCGTGAATTTGGGAGGGCGCATGCAGCACTGGACCACCTGCCGCACTCCAGCAAGGAGCGCACAGCTGGACCTTCAGCTGATGAACAAAAAGCTACAACCCACCAATCTGCCGGCAAAGCATCAGCCACACATGCAACTGCGCCTTCAGCAGGACAGCAGTGCTGCACTATGTGTTGTGCACTTGCGGCAGCATGCACGGGCAGGCCTACGCACCTCCCAGACAGTGATTCCAGGGCCCCGCTGCAGCCATGCTGCTTCCTCCTTCAGTACGGGGTCAGTACTGCTGAACATGACCTGCCAGTAGGCCAAGTACTCAACCTCTCGCTGACTTGCGGCCACGTGCGTTGCGTTGTTTGACACGAGCCGGATGTCGCGCCTGCAGGATGGCAGGTAGAACAGCAGGTGACAGCAGCAGGCGGTTCGCAGGACAGACGGCGGCAACGATTGAGACGCATCACAGGAAACATACATACGCCTCTGCCGCATGACATCTTGCTACACTAGCAGCAGGAGCTGAGACACAGGAACCCTGAACCCGCCCCAAATCCCTTTGAATACGTACCTATCCCAGTAGAAGAACCATATGTTGAAGGTGTTGATCAGAGACAGCCCAGACAGCTGGTTGCCTGACTGCCTGTCGCCATACGCCAGGTTCTCAATAACCAAGCCATCAAAGGTTACGTTTGCGTGCTGTCCTGCAAGCGACACCTTGTTCACACCCATGCCCAGGTCCAGTGAGGTTGCGGCCCCTTGCTGTCCTGCAAGCACTAATGGCCTCCCAACTGCCAGCGCAGCAGCTGGCGATGAGCCGCCCTGCTGCTGCTGCATCAGCGGGTGCTGCCCCCAGCTGATGTTGCTCGACAGCAGCACAAACAGCGGCCGCACAGTATCAAACGTGGCATACTTCAGCAGTGCCGGCACAAAGCTGGCGTTGCTAACACCCAGCAGATAGTTGGTGCCCTGCAGGGTGTCATCTGCTGCTTCGCTAGGCCCGTTTGAGCCCTGAAACTGCAGGAACAGCCCGCAACCCCTGCAGGAGAAGCCGCCGCTGCTGAAGCTGCTGACGTACACATAACTCACGTAGTCCTGCAAGCAAGGGCACGCGGAGCAACATAAGGTAAGTTGCTGCGCTGGTAGGGAGTTGTTGCTACCCTGCTTGCATGCGGAACTTATGAAGGTTGCGAAGGTTGCAAAGGCAATCTCTATGTTGAACGCACAGCAGCATGGCAGCAAGAGCAGCCCATGCAGCAGCCAGGCAGAGCGGTGAGCGAGAGCCAAGCCCCACAGTTGCTGCTGTGACAGCTGGCTGACACAGGCTACAGGCATCTGCGCAGCGCTGCACTGTTGCTGTGCTGAGCTTGGCACGGCCTGCGCCTGACCATGGAGCCAGTTCTTGTGAGGCAGTGCATGCCACCAGCATCAGTAGCATATACTCGACACACATACATCACCCTCTGCTGCTGTACAGCCTGCTGAGAGATGTTTGCTGCGCTGCACTGCGCTGCTGGCATAAAAATTGTCGAATGCCACGCACAAATGCGCAGGCATGTTGGGACAACACCACATGGCCAGCTGCGAAGTAAGCTTGCGCTGCTGCTTGTCCTGCTGCTTGAGCTGACAACCCAGGCTGGCGCCTCAAGGCACCCCACAGCACCCAGCACTGCAGCTGCTGCTTGTCATCAGTACATCAAGTCACGCCGCGTCCCTCTGCGCCAGCCTCTCACCGTGTACAGGTTCAGGCTCCAGCTGGCTACTGCCTGCTGCACATCCAAGTCACTGACAACGCCGCGCAGCGCTGCTACTGCTTCTGCATTTCTGCCCTGGGGTACCGCATACACCAGCTGCACATTGGAGAGGTTTGCAGGAACGCCCCTCGCCAGCAGCGGAGGCTGTAGCAAGTCCTGGATGCTGAGAGACGGCGGCATGACGCTGCTGCTCTGCAGGATAACATTGCTGATGTGTGCCGAGGTGATGCCTGCAGCGATGCAGCGAGGGCAGGAGCAGTGTGAGGCATGCAGGCATGTGCTGGCAAGCATGCGTGAGTGATGCCTGATCTGCACAAGCAGTGCGCTGCATAAGAAGGTAAGGCTATAGTACAGATGGCAGTTGACTGCTCAGGCTGCAGGACCAGGGATGGTGATGGGCTGACAGCACACCTGACAGGGGTGGGCCCAACAGCACCACCGTGGAAAGCTCGCCAGCCACAGCACCCTCCAGCGAAAGCTCCGCTACATTTGAGCTGCCTGTGGTTTGAACGTCTGCTGTATTAAGCGTACAGTTCTGCGTGATGGACCATGAAAGGGGCCCGCTAGAGACGCACGGCACAGGCTGCCCGGCGTTCGCCGAAAACAGCGATACCAGAAGCAGATATAGGCACCAGATCGTGTTGACCTTATGCATCACATCTAGGCGAAAGCTGCAGCATGATGACCTCCAAAGCTTGCTCTCCGTCGATGGTAAGATACGTGCCAACGAACAGTTGAAGTCCTTTGAAGATTGATGATCTGCTGGGAGCAATCGTTCACGGATCCGTGTCTTTCGCAAAGGGTTGCGAACATGCCCATGTGACAAGCCCGTATGCAAGTGCTGTGGCGCCGGCCTTGATCAACGGATATCAGCGTTCTGTAGGCTGCAACACGATACCGGCGTTGCTACAGCAAGAAGTCCGCAACTTCAAGCAGGGCATGCAAGTGTCTGGACTGACAACCCACAAGTGATTCATACAAAGAACTAGATGCCAGGCCCTGGCAGTATGCCAATTGACCGTCAATAGGCAGTAGAAGAGTAAGGCGTCCTCAAGCCTGGCCAGCCGTGCTGTGGAGATGCTCCTGTGGGGTGATGCCTGTGAAAGCATTGGACTAAGTTCACACAGCCCTGCAGGCTGGGTACATTGTCAGGGTCTGCAGTATCAGCCCATCAGCAATAAAAAGAAAGTAGCTTCAAACCTCTTCTGTTGCTCCAGCAACCGTCTCAGTGCCGTCAATGTCACTGCTGCTACGCCTGCAGGCAGCAGCTGCTGCAGCTGCTGAAGGCAGTGCCGTTCACCGTCCCTGCTAGTGCCGACAGAGCTGTGCCATCTTTCTTGACAGCCCCGCACCTACTGCTTATTGTCACTGCTGCTACTGGCTGAACTGCTACTAGCTGTCTTGTCGTGCTGCTCTCCATTTACTGCACTGCTGCTGGCGTGCATGGTTGGGGAGGCCCAAGCAACTGACTTTGAGCGCTTGAGGCCTCTGCTGCTCTGCTCAGTGCTGCCATCTGCTGCTGCTGCTGCTGCTGCTGCTGCTGCTGCTGCTGCTTCATCCCTGGCATCTGCCTGCTCCTTGGCCTGCCGTATCAGCTTCAGCAGCTGCAGCTGCTTCTCAGTCAGCACAACCTCCAGCTTCCTGCAAGCAGGCAGCCCGCAGCCAAGCAGATCACACGGCAGCAGCAACAGCAGATTGAACAGCACAGACACGCAGACACAATGGCTGCAGGATACTGATGAGAAGCTGCGCATGTACGGCGTGACCGCATGCACACAACATTGGTGTGTTATAGCTGCATTGCCGGCACGTAGGAGGAGGTTGGCAGCACACGTGCGCTGTCTGATACCACACAACACACAGCTGCACGACCCACAGAACCCGCACGCTCACCTTGCTAGCGCTATATTTGATGCAGCCAGTGGATACATGTAGCAGGATACCGCCAATACACACAGGGCTGCACCAGCCACGCAAGCCGCATGCCCACCTGGCTAGCGCTATGTTGGCCTCTGCTCGGCGTGACGCAGCAGCCAGCGCGTCAGCCACAGACGCCTTCTGCAGCAGCGCAGAGCGCGCTGCTGGCTCGTCACCCAGCATGATGTGCTGCAGCGCATACTCCTGCACAGCATTGCAGACAAAGGCAGGGCAAGGCGATGTCGGGTTTGGCGGCATTAAAGTTGCCGCAGTGCTAACTTGAGCTGACTCAAGCAGCTTGAGATGCCGTCAGAGTGCGCTGCAGCTGCGTGCTGCCAATGACTTATGAGTTGCCACCTGCTGTGCAGTGACACCACGGCCCAACAATCTCACCCACAACTAGCGTCATAAAGCAGGCAGCAGCCGGCCTTGGCTGACCTGTTTGACAGCCGTTCAACAGCAGGTGTAATGTTACATAGCTGCAGCTGCCGCGAGCGCTCTGCCAGCCTCCTGCTGCGGCACACTGCCACCTAGCATAAAACCCAACCCGACCCGACAGCAGTTCAACAGCAGGTAAGGTGTTACCTGCAGCTGCCGCGAACGCTCTGCCAGCCTCCTGCTGCGGCGTGCTGCCACCTCAGCTGCCTGGCCAGCCTCCCGCAGCTCAGCCTGCAGGCCATCAGCCTGCTGCTTGAGGCCCTCTATTACGTCCAGCAGGCCTGCAGCAGCAGTCATAGCGGCAACGACAGCAGCGGAGGTGAAGCAATTCAGCAGCAGGTGCTGGCCTGCAGCGCATCAGCCTGCTGCTTGGGGCGCTCTATCACGTCCAGAAGGCCTGCAGCAGCAGTCAAAGCGGCAATAATAAAGCGAAGGTGAAGCAATTCAGCAGCAGGTGTCAGCCTGCAGCGCGTCAGCCTGCTGCTTGAGGCCCTCTATGACGTCAAGCAGGCCTGCAGGAGCAATGAAAGCAGCGGTCAAAGCAGCGGTCAAAGCAGTGTGATCAGAAGATGCTGGCCTGCTGTTCTTCAGCCTGCTGCTTTGGCCCGCTGTAACAGCTTTGTGGGTAACATGACTGCTGTAAAACTTGACGACCTGTACACAATGTTATGCTGGGCACACATCACAAAGCATTGGTGGCTGCATGGATACAGAACCCAACAAAGCTGCAGCTGAGCATCACATGCTTAACTGTTGCATGGATATACATAGGCGTGTAGTACGTCAGTTTTAGGCATGTGTACAACAAACTCGTCTGCACAGCTGTGCAGCTGCTGCTGCAGCAGCAAAGCACCCCGACATAATTGCTCACCTTTTGCCACATGAACGACATGTGAGGCGGGGCAGCGCCTGCTGCTGCTACTGTTGCTGTCCCATAACTGCTGACGCACAGCAGCTGCAGCTGCTGCAGTTGTGGTGAGGCCGCCCCTGCCTACAGCGCAGTGCAGCAGCCGTGCATGGATGTGCTGCCGTGTTTGTAGCGCGCCAGAGCAGCTGCTGCTGTAGTGTGCCACTAGCATGCACCTGACAGGCAACCTCAGCCTTATCACAGCCAAAACAATGATGCAGGGAGGGATCTACTGTTTGATGTTACAAATGCTCTGTGGATGAGGGACAGCCAGCAGGCCCTGTGCATGCGTATGGTGTTATAGGTTTAAAGTACGATCTGATGATAGTGTTCGTTCATGTATAGGCATCTGCACTGAGTGGTTTGGCTGCTATCATTGCTGCCAACATCAGGGACTTCAATGGACAACTGACCTGGCACGTCAGTGTCACTGACACAAGCACCGAGCACACGATAACTCTTTATAATTAAAATTTCAGCTGTGGTTGTCTGGACTGGTTGACGTTTCATGCCGTGGCTCTTCACGTCGTGCTTCCTGTTCTGCAAGTACAGCATTGGTAGACTGCTGCCGTAGGTTACAAGGGCCGATTTGGACCATTTCAAGTCGCGAACCAGGTTTTGGATCTTTTTGCGATGAAATTACGCCAGCCTTACGTAACAAGCCGAAGCACACCGGCAGCAGTAGCAGCATCATTGCCACCAGCAGCTGCTCTGCCGAAGAGAAGGAACAGCGCCTGCTGCAGCTACAGGTGATTAAGTAACGTAGATTATTGATATATAATGTGCTCTGTCTGCCAATGTATGGCTGAGGTGCTTGTTTCTGGTCTTCACACCCACAACACACTGGCAGAGTGTGGCTCTTCCTGCGCGTATGTTCAACGCCAGTGTTGCATGTGTCATTCATGCCTGGTACTTGAAAACTGTATGCGTACAATGGCGCTGTAGTACTGGCAGCATGCCAGTCTCATTCCGCTCTGCTCTGCTGTTGAAACTTGCAGACACCTTGCAGCAGCATGCCCCAGCAACAGCAGCAGCAGCAGGCTGCTGCCACTTGTCAGGTCAACCCCGCCTGGGCTTGACCTGAGTGCCCTTGGCATTGAAGTGCCAGACATTGATGCAGCAGACATTGCGTCATACCAGCAGGAGCTAGGAGCCGAGTTTGATGTGAGTTGCGCTGAACGTCTGATAGGCAGCCGGCTGAACGCGCAGCATATCAGTAGGCTCGTTGTATCAGCAGGTGCTCTGTGACAAGTGTGAAGGCAGCAGTTAATGCACGCAAGTTCCTGCATGCTGCTTGCAGGCGCCACAGGACAGCAGCATCCCTCGCACATCGTCAGGCAGAAGAAGTCAGTCGTCCTACAGCAACTGACCAAACAACAGCAGGCAGCAGGAGTAACTATTCTAAGCCAGCCCAGCACATGCACCACAAAGCTTGCTTAATGTTGTAAATCGCATTAACAACAGCCCTAAATGTTGTTCTTGCAACAGCTGCAAAGCTGCCAGGAGCCCTGACTATCAGCCTAAGCAAATGCCCTGCTTGCACTCGTCACACTGAATTGCCTCCTCCACTGCACCTTATTGCTGCTGCTGCTGCTGCAGGCGGCTGGCGTGGCCGTCACCTTCAACAACACCGAGAAAGTGGTGGAAGCGCTGAGCCATGGTGTGGCTCTGGTCGACAGGTAACAGCCGCAGCTGAGCTGCTTGCATGTTCTCAGCTCTCCAATTGTCTTTATGACAGGTGACAGCCGCAGCTGTGCTGCTTGTGCGTCGTCAGCTCTCCACATGTCTGGTTGACGGATGACAGCCGCAGCTGAGCTGTTTGCGCGTTTTCAGCTCTCCACATGTTTGGTTGACGGATGACAGCCGCAGCTGAGCTGTTTGCGCGTTTTCAGCTCTACAAAAGTCTTGTTGACAGGTGACAGCCGCAGCTGAGCTGGCTGCATAACGTCTCCTCAGGTGCCTGTTGCAGTGTAGCAGCTGAAACACGCACCAGTGCAACCCGCTTCTTCAACTGCTTCCGTCTGCTCCCGCGTGCACAGGTCGCACTGGGGCCGGCTGCGGGTGTCTGGCGGGGACCGGCTGTCGCTGCTGCACAACCAGTCAACCGCCGACTTTAAGCAACTGAAGCCAGGGCAGGGCTGCGACACGGTGTGTGCACAAGAGTGTTGTGTTGGGTCAAGTGTTCATGATGCCACCTGGTGTTGTGTGATGTAGCGTTGCCGCTGCACAACCAGTCAACTGCCGACTTTGAGCAGCTGCAGCCAGGCCAGGGCTGTGACACGGTGCGTGGGGCGTCACAAATGATGTTATTTTTGTTTTGAGTTGTATCTTAGGTGACGGCATTGCTACCATCAGCAGCTGACTTCAACCAGCTGAAGCCAGGGCAGGGCTGCGACACGGTGCGTGGGCAGGTGCTGCGTCACGCAGCGATCCAATGGTTGGATTGCTGCGACGTCTAGTGGCAGCTTGCATAGTGTCGCTGCTGCACAGTCAGTCCAGCACTGACGTCAAGCAGTAGGAGCCAGATCAAGGCTGTGGCATGCTGCGTGCAGGATGCATAGATTAGGCTCTGATCATTTCTTGTAGGTTATGTCTTGTGCCTGCGTCACTGCTGCGGCTGTTCCTGTTCTTGTCGTAGGTGCTGGTGAATGCGCAGGCGCGCTGCCTGGACCTGGCAACAGCGCTGGTTCTGGAGAGCAGCGTGATGCTGCTGGTGTCACCCGCCATCGAATGTTGCAGTGACATGCACCGGCTGTGCTGCTGATGCTGCTGTCGTCCTGCAGGTGCTGGTGAATGCGCAGGCGCGCTGCCTGGACCTCGCAACAACGCTTGTGCTGCGGTCGTGTGATAATCAGTAACAATGCGGCTGCTGTTCCTCATGTTCTTGTCGCAGGTGCTGGTGAATGCGCAGGCGCGCTGCCTGGACCTGGCAACAGCGCTGGTTCTGGAGAGCAGCGTGATGCTCCTGGTGTCACCCACCATGCGGCAGCCGCTGCTGCAGCGCCTGGACAAGTTCATCTTTCCTGCAGATGATGTGGAGGTGTCTGACGTCAGCGGCCGCTGCGGCATGCTGACAATCCTGGGGCCACAGGCGGATGATGTCATGCAGGAGCTTGCAGGGGTAAGGGTTCGAGGGTTGAGAGATGTACGGTTGTGTATGGTTAGTGTGAACGGTGCTGTCCTTGCAGCGTGTAATGCTGTGCAGCAGCTTGCGGGGTTTTGCAGTGAGATGTGGCACACCTGTGCTAATGCTATTTTGGTGATGTGAGGATAATGATGATGCATGCGCCATGCCTGGAAGTACCCAGCTGCTGTTACCTCTGTATCCCTGCACCTGTGTAAAGCTTGCAGGTGGGCCGTCGACACTCTCCAATAACAACATGCTAGTATCAACTCTTCTCACTGACAGCATGTTGCATTTTTTGACTGCCGGATGTGCTGCAGCTGGGCTGTCAGCACCATCTCTGACATCTGGTCCTGCACCTGTCTGGCTTGCAGGAAGCGTGCAAGCTGCAAGGAGAACCGTACTGCCGCCACCAGCTGCTGGCTCTGCCTCCTGCACATGTCTCGCTTGCAGGAAGCTTTGTAATTCCTCGCAATTCTCACAACACCACATGCCTTGCCTGAACCGCTTGCAGGACGCGCTTAAGCTGCAAGGCGAGCCGTACTGCAGGCACCAGCTGCTGGCTCTGCCTCCTGCACATGTCTCGCTTGCAGGAGGCTTAGTCATTTTTCGCATTCCTCACAACACCGCATGCCTTGCCTGAACTGCTTGCAGGACGTGTTTAAGCTGCAAGGGGAGCCGTACTGCAGGCACCGGCTGCTGGCGCTGCCTCCTGCACCTGTCTCGCTTGCAGGAAGCTTAGTCATTTTTTGCAACTGTCACATCAGGCAAGGCATGCGCTGGCGTGAAGGTTGCAAAAAGCCTTGCCTGAACCGCTTGCAGGACGCGTACAAGCTGCAAAGCGAGCCGTACTGCCGCCACCAGTTGCTGCTTTCCTTTCCTGCACCTGTCTGGCTGCACGACGCATTTTGATATCCTCGCATTCCTCACAGCAACGCATGCCGTGCCTGGATTGCAGGACGCGTGCAAGCTGCAGGGCGAGCCATACTGCAGGCACCAGCTGCTGCGCTTCGGGCCTGGTGCGGCTGTCTTCTTGTAAGAAGTGTTTGTTATCTCTTCGCACTCACAACACCGCATGCCTTGCCTGAACCGCTTTCAGGACGCGTTGAAGCTGCAGGGCCAGCCGTACTGCCGCCATCAGCTGCTGCGCTTTGGGCTTGGCGCGGCTGTCTGGCTTGTAGGAAGTTGTTTGTTTCTTCGCATCGCTCACAACAGCGCATGCCTTGCCTGAATTGCTTGCAGGACGCGTTCAAGCTGCAGGGCGAGCCGTACTGCAGGCACCAGCTGCTGCGCTTCGGCCCTTGCGCGCCTGTCTGGCTTGTAGGAAGCAATTCAATTCATCGCTTTACTGTTAACTTTGCATGGCGTGCCTGAATTGCGTGCAGGACGCGTTCAAGCTGCAAGGGGGACCGTACTGCCGCCACAGCTGCTGCGCTTTGGCCCCGGCGCGCCTTTCTCGCTTCTAGGAAGTGTTATGTTTCCGTGCATCACTCACAACATCGCATGCCGTGCCTGGATTGCTTGCAGGACGCGTTCAAGCTACAAGGCGAGCCATACTGCCGCCAGCAGCTGCGCTTCGGCCCCGGGGCGCCTGTCTGGCTTGTAGTAAGCAATTTGAATTCTCGCTTTACTGATTACTTTGCATGCATTGCTTGACTCGCTTACAGGAAGCGTTCAAGCTGCAAGGCGAGCCGTACTGCCGCCACCAGCTGCTGCTTCTGCCTCCTGCACATGTCTTGCTTGCAGGAAGCTTGGTCATTCCTCGCAATACTCACATCAGCGCATGCCTTGCTTGAACCGCTTGCAGGACGCGTTCAAGCTGCAGGGCGAGCCATACTGCCGCCACAGCTGCTGCGCTTGGGGCCTGGCGCGCCTGTCTGGCTTGTAGGAAGCAATTTGAATTCTCGCTTTACTGTTAGCTTTGCATGCATTGCTTGAATCGCTTGCAGGATGCGTTCAAGCTGCAGGGCGAGCCATACTGCAGGCACCAGCTGCTGCGCTTCGGCCCCGGGGCGCCTGTCATTGTGGCTGTGGGCAGCGGCCTGGCTGTCCCCGGTTACACCTTCATAGTCGACCAGAGCGGCGCGGCGGACTTGTACGCGGCTCTTGTAAACAAGGTGGGTGCTGCCTGCACAGAGATGAGGCAATTCTACATGCGTGGAGACTGTACATTGCTCAGTCAACCAGCTGCGGCATGCTGCGCCGTTGTATCAGCAGTGGGGTCTTTTATATGTTTGGTGTATGATGGTTATTGTGGCTGTGGGCAGCGGCCTGGCCATCCCTGGGTACACCTTCATAGTCGACCAGAGCGGTGCAGCTGACCTGTACGCGGCACTGGTGAACAAGGTGGGATGCGGCACACGCCTTACACCCATGGATGCTGCTCACTAACGCTGATGCCAGCAACCACGCACATGCTCTGCAACCTGATGCCCTGAGCAGCCTGGCGGTTCCCTGCTTACACGAGCACACTAATGAGCCACATGTTGCAGCTGGCCCGCCTAGTAGCAGGCCCAATTTTGAAATTCTTCTCCTTCTCATCAGCAACTTTTGCATATACTTAGTATCAATGGACACCTTCTTGCCGCAGGGCTGTGTGCCAAAGGGTGAGGCAGCCTGGGAAAGGGCCCGCGTCACTCAAGGCCGCCCAGCAGCAAAGAGACAGTCACATGTGTTGCATTGATTGCCGTTGCCTGCTGCTGTCACCGCAGGGTTATGTCCCCATGGATTAAGCTGATTGGGAGAGGGCCCGCATCACTCAAGGACGCCCAGCAGCAAAATAACAGTTACATGTGTTACGTAACACTGTCACCCTTTGTCGCTGCTGCTGCAGGGCTGCGTGCCGATGGGTGAGGCAGATTGGGAGCGCGCCCGCGTCACTCAAGGCCGTCCTGCAGCAGGCAGCGAGCTCACGGCGGACTTCAACCCCTATGAGGCTGGGTTGTGCCATGCTGTGTCACTGGACAAAGGCTGCTACATCGGACAGGAAACACTGGCAAAGGTGGGTTGGGTTGTTGATAATTACTTAAAATTCACTGAATCACATGAGTTTTAGGCTTAACCCCTACGAGGTGGGGCTGTGCCATGCTGTGTCACTCGACAAAGGCTGCTACATCGGACAAGAAACGCTGGCAAAGGTGGGCTGGGTTACTATTCGCTGAACCACAGCTGTCATAGGTTGAACCCCTAAGACGCTGGGCTGTGCCATGCTGTGTCACTCGACAAGGGCTGCTACATCGGACAAGAAACACTGGCGAAGGTATTATATGGCCGAGGTTTGGATTTTCAAGTTGTGCTGCTAGCTGGCTGCCCAGGGCGCGTGGCTCCTGTGCCTGGGCCATCCTGTGTTGTTTCTGCTTTTGAGAAAAGGAACAGTAGTGCTTATAACAGTACGCGAAGATTTTCATGGTGTCAAGCACGCATGGTTTATGCTCAGCGTGTTGTGCCTCGTCTGTGCCTCCATTGCAAGGCACCTGCACCACTGCCGCACTTGCACGTTCCTGCAGCTCTCCAACACCAATGGCGTCAAGCAGCAGCTGTGGGGCCTGCAGCTCAGCTTCCGCGCAACACCAGGCACAGCCATCACAGCAGCACCAGCAGCAGCAGCAGAAGCCGCTGACAGCAGCAGCAGCAGTGCGGCTGGAGAGGTGCTGGGCAAGCTCACTAGCTATGCAAATCTGGAGAAGAGCGGCCACTTTGGGCTGGGCTACATCCGCTGCAGGAAGGGCGGGGTGCAGGTGCGAGGGTTGAAGCTGTCTTGGGCTGGCATGCTGCTTGCTGTGTGCAGCCGCCGCGTTGCTGCAGTTCCTGGGGGCTGCGCGTGTTCCTGGTGGCTTTGCTCGAGGCGTGCGAGCTTGCATGACTGCCAGCATCCAAGGCATGCTAGCAAGTGTTGAATGAGGTACCGCGCACTATGGTGCATACACAGTGTAGAACAGCAAGCAATGTCCCTTGTGTCATGCTGCTGCCACCATTGCTGCTGCTGCTGCTGCTGCCAGGTGCCTCTGAAAGGTGGTAGATGGTGATGCTGCTTGTGCCAAAACTGCCACTGCTGCCAACAATGCTGCTGCTGCTGCTGCTGCTGCCAGGTGCCTCTCAAGGGCATCACTGTGCTGGTTGATGGCCAGCCAGCCAAGGTGGTGGATGGTGATGCTGCTTGTGCCAAAACTGCCACAGCTGTCAACAATGCTGCTGCTGCTGCTGCTGCTGCTGCTGCTGCTGTTGCCAGGTGCCTCTGAAGGGCATCACTGTGCTGGTTGATGGCCAGCCAGCCAAGGTGGTGGATGTGCCATACGCGACACGCCAACTGCCATCTGCAGGAGCTGCTGCCAGCAGCGCTGCTGCTGCTGCTGCTGAAAACAGCTTGCAGGACAGGGCCGCGGCAGCAAAGTGAGTGGCGCCCTTGCTGTCTCAGCGATGGCTGACATCGCAGCAGAGGTGTTGACTTGTGCATTTGCCACCCTGCCTCAAGCATGAAGAATCTAACGCAATTCTCAGCATGTACTTTTGACCCCTGGCGCCGTGTTTTTGAGTAAATGAAGGCAGAGCCTGCTGCATCAGCATGTGCTACTTGCGCTGCTGTGCTGCACCGTGACCTCGCTGCGCTTCTTAAGCAGTATGTTGATTGTCGACATATATTGCATCAGTTGCATGCAAGCAAGCTATTGAAGCATCCAAGAAACTACAGTAAAAGGATTCATGGTGCGCTCTTGCAGGCAGGCCAAGGCGGCAGAGAAAGCAGCGCAGGAGGCGGCAAAGGCTGAACGGCTCAAGGTGAGCTGTCACAGCATTTGAACTGATTGTAACATATGACGACCATTTAGAGCTGAGGCCTGCTCACCAGTTCTGATGAACCAGTCTTGTCTATGTGCATTTGCAGCATTTGTCAAAGTACGCATACAGACATGCAAGACGTGCACTCCAAGTACAGCAGTATGCCACCTGCGCCTCCACACATCGTGCATTCCTGTACGCCGTTTGCTCACCTGGCTGGCTGCTGCTGCTGCTGCTGTTGCTGCTGCTGCTGTTTGCAGGCAATGCAGGAGCGCCTGGCAGCATTCCAAGCAGCACAGCAAAAGCCGAAGCAGCAGTGATGTCGTGCAGCAGCAGCAGCAGCAGCAATGGCGTGGCACAGCAGTCTCTGCCGGGCAGCAACAGATCATGCATTGTGGCAGCTACTAGCTACCTGGCTAGTAGCCAGCGGTGTGTCTGCCACACACTATGTTGTTGAAGCTATGGCTTGATGGGTAACATGATTACTCCTATTTTATGGTGATGACACTAGTTTGTCGTTGTGTCTGCTGGCCCTGCTCACTGAGCGTGCAGTGAAAGGCTTGCAAGTGGCGCCTTGCAACTCCGAGTCTTCAAGAATAGCTTGCGACAGCAAAGGCTGATCTGCTGAGGTCCAACATTGCTATTGATTGGCAAACATTGGTTCAACCTTCATGAGTTACAAACGCTGGTGCGTGCTGTACTGTTACACAGCCACCCAACAAAGGGTGAAGAGGGGACGCCGTTGCATGCATAGGGCCACAACAGACCATGCATGGTCAATAGGACAATCAACTTTGAATGACAGTGGTACGGAACGGTAAAGCAGGCATACACATTCCCCCATTACATGCAATTTACACTACTGCCACTCCTGCTTCTTGCGAGGAAAACTTCAACTTCAATCTGAGCTACGGTGTCAACCAAGTGACGTCACTGACAAGGTGTCACTACCCAGGCTACCAAGGACTACAAGAGGATGGAAGGCTGTCAGTGCCGTTGCCCCCGAAGGGCATCGTGGCTCTTCGGGACGGCGCTGACCAGGTGTTATTATGGTTGCAGGTAATACTAGACGACGTAGGAGCAGAAGCAGGAGCTGCACATGCTAATCTGAGGTTCAGCAGCCACGGTGGCCTTTCGGGGGACCACTTCTTGCCATGTGAGTGCGCATTATGTTGCATGATGCTGATGCTTGTAATGAATGCAATTCGGCAACTTTCCTTATATGGTACCAAGCGCTACACCTGTAAGTTTTCTGGTGGGCGCCCCGCAGCTTCGCAGTCCCTGCTGTGGCCTGAGGCTGTTTGTGGGGCAGTTTCTGTATGTGTGTTCCGAAGCCGTTACCGGTACTTGTCATTCGACACGTAGCACATATCCGTGACCGCGCAGTAGCACAGGCCTCCAGCAGCCCACCTCGGTGTCGGACTATTGCAGCGACTTCCCTTCAGGTAACATCAACAGCAGCTCGAAACAGATAATTTCAGTGACAGACACAGCAATGAGGTGCCTCCTGGGTCATACACACATGCACTTCCCCACATAGCTTCACCTCGCCTCGGCTTTGCTGCGACGTTATTTTAATTCGTTCGATCCTTACACCTTCGTTTTACGGGTGCACATTATCCACAGCCTTGGCCAGCTTTATAGTCCCAACCCCAGAAGGCAGCTACCATCACCACAGCAGCAGCTACAAGTACTACCCAGCGTATCACAGCAACGTTTTGGCGGCAGTTTCATGCACGATACTACAGTCACACATTAATACAGTACGCTCAGCGTGGCTGGGCTGTCATCCAGCGTGTACAGCATCAGATACAGCAGCAGCTGTCTGCCAGCCTAAACAGGTTACAGCATGCACTTTCCGCTGTCAGCTCCAGCAGCAGCAGACAAACCACATGTCTGCCACACAGACAGCAGCGCACCTTGCTATCAGCATCACGCAGCAGTTAGCAGTTAGTGGCATGGGGACTGGATGTTGGGCCACCCATCGACATCTACAGTGACTAGAGCAGCCGGAGCACCTACATCGGCTGCCACACAGTCAGTATGCGGGCTGTCCAGAACAACAGCATCTGCCTGCTATATGCAGTGGCGGCAGCAGCAGCAACAGCAACAACAACAGCAACAGCAGCGACAGCAGCGGCGATGTTGTTTGTGGTGGATTATGTTTTGATGTTGTGTTATCGTGGTATGCGTCTGTTCGGGGGGAGGGTGACGGGCAGGCTGGGCGTGTGGTGTGGCCTGCTCTGAGAGGAGCAAACACCGGAAAGTGGGGCGTTCGAAGGTACACGTTGCTGGGCGATGCTTTTTTCATGAATGTTTTGTGCACACATACACAGCCTACATGTCGTCGCAGCATCGGGTTTGGTAGGAAGGGTTTGGAGACTAGCAGTGTTGGTGAAAACCAACACTGAGTGGTTCTGTGCAGTTTTTTTTTTTTTTTTTTTTTTTTTTTTTTTTTTTTGGGGGGGGGGGGGGGGGGTTTACGTGGATTTTGCTGTCTGGTGTACCTGGCACACCTGTTGGTGTAGCAGGTACTACGATTTTTGTGGTGCGTGAAAGCAATTCTGCAAGATGGTGCAGATACCAGGCGGCCCAGAGCAGCACAGGCTGCCCATACAATGTACGCGATATTTATTTCACACCTACACGTTACACCTGACTTTTTGCATGTACTGACGCACTCATGAACTGGGAGTTACTGTTATATAATAAGGAACTACCACATGCCTATACTGTCGGGGGAAGAGTAGGTGCTCATACACCAAGGAGGTATCCTCACTGCATATAACACATCCCATACGATCACTCGCACGTGACGATGGGGAGCGCTGAGCGCCCGTCGTCTGATAAAGGACGACAAAATTTACAACAGACCATGCATGGTCAATAGGACAATCAACTTTGAATGACAGTGGTACGGAACGGTAAAGCAGGCATACACATTCCCCCATTACATGCAATTTACACTACTGCCACTCCTGCTTCTTGCGAGGAAAACTTCAACTTCAATCTGAGCTACGGTGTCAACCAAGTGACGTCACTGACAAGGTGTCACTACCCAGGCTACCAAGGACTACAAGAGGATGGAAGGCTGTCAGTGCCGTTGCCCCCGAAGGGCATCGTGGCTCTTCGGGACGGCGCTGACCAGGTGTTATTATGGTTGCAGGTAATACTAGACGACGTAGGAGCAGAAGCAGGAGCTGCACATGCTAATCTGAGGTTCAGCAGCCACGGTGGCCTTTCGGGGGACCACTTCTTGCCATGTGAGTGCGCATTATGTTGCATGATGCTGATGCTTGTAATGAATGCAATTCGGCAACTTTCCTTATATAGGGCGCCCAGCACAATGGGATGTGGTTGATACCATGTTGGCTTGCACGACGTCCGCGGAGCTGGCGGCCGCCGACTTACCAGGTGCACCATATTTGCGTTATGTCGCATCAGAGTTACTGGACTTGTTCCGTTGGTTGAAACGGTTTGCTGATGATATCACCGCCGGGCCAAACCGTTATATTGAACGTTTGTTGTATACCAATCAAACGATTTTGGGAGGGCGGATCCACGGGTTGTACCCTAAGGAGTACTTGACTCTGGAGCGCCAGGATAGTACCATAGACAAATGTGTTGCGCTTGATATGGGCATTCTCACTTGCGAGACACGCCCTGTCAATTATTCACATGCGTCAGAACCGGGTTTTGCATACTCTTACCACTGTACACCGTGTATCATGACCGACGGCGGCTGGAGGCTTTCCAGCAGTTTCATGTGCCACGTTTTCAACATGTCACATCATGTAAGACGCAGGCCCAGGCATACACCATGTTGCACGGCCGGTTGTGCCATCTGATGCGCATTGTGATGGACGGATCATGCTTCGTTCTTGAAGCTGCTATGTGCATCCATCACATGCGGCGCAGCGGTTATGATGCCAATTGCTGCTTCACGCACACAAAACGTTTTCTTTCTCGAGAAAACGAGCTCGTTTCCCGCGTGAGGCATATAACATGCCTTGCTTACGGCTGTTTTATGAGATTCGGGCCTGCTATATATCACCGCATTGCATCCGATGATAGGTTGATTTTGGGCAGAGCTGATGAATGGACTCCCGTCCATTACACTGTAGTGGTGCCGCGGCCTCCCGCGCGGTATGTTGGTCCGACTGTTATACCGCCGGCAGTACCTGCTGCCGGTCGTGATGTTGATGGTCCAGATTCTGATATGGAGATTGACTGATATGTGCATTGTCTGACGTGGGGAGCACCCGATGGCTGTGTGCCCGCGTCGTATTTGGTGGTATTGGCACATACGTATTAACTGTAATGTCATTGCCTGACTACTTGTTTGATGAACATCTTCTATGCCTGCTTTGTTGTGGGACCGGTGCAACACACATGGGTGAGTACTGCACGACCTGTACCAATGCATGTTTTTCCATGCTATGCTGACCAATATATGTGTCACCACTGCCGTTCCACATGATGGACTGTCCATCTTTACACCACCACAACGCCGCCACAGCCCAACAGCAACAACAAACACCACCGAACAAACACACACTCAAACAAACAACACCACAACAAACGACAAACAAACAAACAAACAATCAAAAAACAAACAACCACAAACACACACACACACACACACACACACACACACACACACACACACACACACACACACACACACACACACACACACACACACACACACACACACACACACACACACACACACACACACACACACACACACACACACACACACACACACACACACACACACACACACACACACACACACACACACACACACACACACACACACACACACACACACACACACACACACACACACACACACACACACACACACACACACACACACACACACACACACACACACACACACACACACACACACACACACACACACACACACACACACACACACACACACACACACACACACACACACACACACACACACACACACACACACACACACACACACACACACACACACACACACACACACACACACACACACACACACACACACACACACACACACACACACACACACACACACACACACACACACACACACACACACACACACACACACACACACACACACACACACACACACACACACACACACACACACACACACACACACACACACACACACACACACACACACACACACACACACACACACACACACACACACACACACACACACACACACACACACACACACACACACACACACACACACACACACACACACACACACACACACACACACACACACACACACACACACACACACACACACACACACACACACACACACACACACACACACACACACACACACACACACACACACACACACACACACACACACACACACACACACACACACACACACACACACACACACACACACACACACACACACACACACACACACACACACACACACACACACACACACACACACACACACACACACACACACACACACACACACACACACACACACACACACACACACACACACACACACACACACACACACACACACACACACACACACACACACACACACACACACACACACACACACACACACACACACACACACACACACACACACACACACACACACACACACACACACACACACACACACACACACACACACACACACACACACACACACACACACACACACACACACACACACACACACACACACACACACACACACACACACACACACACACACACACACACACACACACACACACACACACACACACACACACACACACACACACACACACACACACACACACACACACACACACACACACACACACACACACACACACACACACACACACACACACACACACACACACACACACACACACACACACACACACACACACACACACACACACACACACACACACACACACACACACACACACACACACACACACACACACACACACACACACACACACACACACACACACACACACACACACACACACACACACACACACACACACACACACACACACACACACACACACACACACACACACACACACACACACACACACACACACACACACACACACACACACACACACACACACACACACACACACACACACACACACACACACACACACACACACACACACACACACACACACACACACACACACACACACACACACACACACACACACACACACACACACACACACACACACACACACACACACACACACACACACACACACACACACACACACACACACACACACACACACACACACACACACACACACACACACACACACACACACACACACACACACACACACACACACACACACACACACACACACACACACACACACACACACACACACACACACACACACACACACACACACACACACACACACACACACACACACACACACACACACACACACACACACACACACACACACACACACACACACACACACACACACACACACACACACACACACACACACACACACACACACACACACACACACACACACACACACACACACACACACACACACACACACACACACACACACACACACACACACACACACACACACACACACACACACACACACACACACACACACACACACACACACACACACACACACACACACACACACACACACACACACACACACACACACACACACACACACACACACACACACACACACACACACACACACACACACACACACACACACACACACACACACACACACACACACACACACACACACACACACACACACACACACACACACACACACACACACACACACACACACACACACACACACACACACACACACACACACACACACACACACACACACACACACACACACACACACACACACACACACACACACACACACACACACACACACACACACACACACACACACACACACACACACACACACACACACACACACACACACACACACACACACACACACACACACACACACACACACACACACACACACACACACACACACACACACACACACACACACACACACACACACACACACACACACACACACACACACACACACACACACACACACACACACACACACACACACACACACACACACACACACACACACACAACACAACAAACAAACGCAAACGCCAAACAGATCCACGTGGATCTGTGCATGTGCACATGCCGTCGCTGACGTTAACGTACCCACTGTGACTACTTGTGTGCAATCAAGACCACATGCAACAACGATTACGAAGTTTCACTGATGCCCTGTGCGTTTTTGATTGTCTGTGTTTCGCTGCGAGTGACCTTGTCATGACTAGTCATCAGTACTGGAACCTACACCACGGTCTACCCAGGACTATTTGAAGACGGGGGGCAGGGGTCACAGGTGGTCCCGCCATAGGACCCCTAACGACCCTGCCCTGTAATCTTCTCTGCGCCTACAGGTGAGAACTTCGCATGATGATATGATGCCTTGCTGCTGGACGGACGTGCTGACATGGGCAGCCCACTTGGAGCGCCGGGAGACCCAGGGCGGGGGGTCTTCTGGCCGAGCTTTGCTTTGAAGGTGCGCAGCTTTGCTTTTTTCATGCTAGACTGTCCATCTTTACAAGTCCTTCACGAGGCAAACACGGGACGATACCCAGTGCAGCCACCACCACCACACAGAATAACATTCATCAACATCACCATAACTCGTCGTCATCATCAGCATCAACATCATCATCTTCATCATCATTATCATCAACATCATCATGGTCATCAAGATCACCATCTTCATCATCATCACCGTGATGGTGGGCAACCACCACCATCATCACATGCATTGTGCTGTGCGGTGCTGCTTGGCCACGGTACCAACACAGCAGCAATGCACGCGCAGCCGCCCTGAGCAGCAGCCAGCCAGTTTGGGCTGCACTGTGAGAGGTGCTGACGGCCACCAGGCACCAAGCGCCCACTGGCAACGCCGGCATGCATTTGATCATCAACATACCTTTTCAAGCCTAGCATGTCAATGACGCGGCATGCATTTAATGTGGCCACCAACGCCAGCAACAGCCAGGCAACAGCAAAGCAGCTGCCACCGCAGCCGTGCTCAAACGGCTCTGACGCCTGTGCTTGTTGTGCAGTGGCCAGCGCTACCCACACAAGCAGCGCAGCCCCAACCAGGCCAAACTTCCAAAGCTGGTCAAACACAGCCCTATTTCCCTGTTAACAGCCCAAACTCCCTGTTAACAACCCAGTTTGCCAAGCTGGTCAAACACATCCCAACTTCCCAAGCTGGTCAAACACAGCCCAATGTCCCAAGCTGGTCAAACACAGCCCAATTTCCCAAGCTGCTCAAAGACAGCCCAATATCCCAAGCTGGTCAAACACAGCCCAATATATCAAGCTGGTCAAACACAGCCCAATATCCCAAGCTGGTCAAACACGGCCCTGTAGCCCAAGCTGGTCAAACACAGCCCAGTTTGCCAAGCTGGTCAAAAACGGCCCAATTCATCAACCTGGTCAAACACAGCCCAATATCCCAAGCTGGTCAAACACGGCCCAATTCACCAAGCTGGTCAAACTCAGCCTAACATCCCAAGCTGGTCAAACACGGCCCAATACTTCAAGCTGGTCAAACACAGCCCAATATCCCAAGCTGGTCCAACACAGCCCAACATCCCAAGCTGGTCAAACACAGCCCAACATCCCAAGCTGGTCAAACACAGCCCAGTTTGCCATGCTGGTAAAACACAGCCCAATATACCACGCTGGCATAACACAGCCTGACACAGTATGGGTGCAGCTGCTGTGCCGCAAAAGAAGCCCCATAACGAGAACAGGATGACACAGAGTAACACAGCGTGACACCAAATGACAGACACAGAGTGACACCGAATGACACAAAGTGACACAGAACGACATAGAATGACACAGAGCAAAGTCAACAGGTCAGGCTGCCAGTTAGGCAGATGTTTTTGGTCAAACTGACCCCCCTGGTCAAACTGCGCAACGCGCAGATGTTTCTGGTCAGACTGTGGCACACGCAGCCCGGCACGCACTGCAGAAAATGTGCTCAAACCTAAACTATATTGCACCAAAAGCACAAACCCCAAGGCCTAGCGCTATCAGCCTCCTACCACAAGCGCACCCACAGACTCTGGCCCGTCACGTACGCAGCAACAGCAAAGTCGCCAGCAAAGGCAGCTCATAGCACTCAAGCCTGGTGTATGCCTGCTGTCATTGGTCATGGTATGTGTTGTTGACACCTGCTCAAGCCGCAGACATCGCAGACCAACACAAAGTGTACAAGAGTTCCTGTTGCTGTACCAAGGTCCGCTTCATGCATCCCAACATTTGGTGTCATTATGCATCCCAACATTTGGTGTTTGCTGCAGGGCAGCAGTGTGGCAGCGCCCAACCGTAGCATACCTATTAGCAGGCTGTGGGCTCTGACGCGGTCGCAGCCCTGTTCAGAGAGCCGTCCAGGTGTGGGGCCGCACACACAGGCGCCCCAGCAAACACACACAGCAAAGCAGCGCATGCATTCGTTGCTGCAGCAACGCGCTGGGGGTGCTGGCAGCAGCGCGGGGCATTGAGCTGCAGGTGCAGCGCCCCTGTGCTGACTAGAACCACCATATGGAAGTGCAGCAATGTGCTAACAGCACAAGTCCAGGCACTGGACATTGTTTGGGCTGTGCATGTGACACAAGTATACCTCCACAACACTTAGCTCACTTACGTATGTCATTTGGCACTTTAGCAGCCAGCTGTGGTAGCTTGGCTGTAGATTGGCACCACCCTTCACTACTGCCCTCTTTCAGTGCATGAATGGCCAGCAATACAATGTGCCTCACATCCCACAGCAACATAACATAACACAACATAAAAAACATAACATAACAGCTATCCCAGCATGCCATCACTTCACTGCTCCCACATTGCAGCTTTTCAGGCAGCTTTTTGCAAGTGAGTGTTCTCAAAATGTGTGGCCCAGCATGCATGCATGTAGCCCACAGTAGAGCGTATGCTGCACATTTTTGGGGTACATAACCCTCACAACACTGCCACCAACGCCGCAAGGCTCCCATTTAAACACCAGCCAGGCAGTGCGTGTAATCCTCACCACACCGCCACCCACCAGTGCCGCAATTCATAGTGAATAACACCAGCCAAGCAGGACATACATGCCGCGCTACACTGCCACCCACCACTACCGCAAGTTGCCCATAACCCCCACTTGCCCCCATACTATTGCAAGCCAAATAGTACACAGCGAGTGAGTGAGTGGCTACCCAGGCCGCCCTGCAGCTCCTGGGTATGTTAAGGCTGGAGAGGGTATCTGAGGCCAGGGGCCGGCGGCCACGCAATACATACCCCACCACACCGCCACCAACCAGTGCGGCAACAAGTCTCTCATGACAACATGAGCCATACAGTGCGCGCCCCAATAGCAGCTACATGCAAACAAGCGCTGTCGTCCCACGTAAGCCCAGCAGAGCGCATGTCATGCAGCATGCGACGTGATGCATGTCAGGCAGCATGCGACTTGATGCATGTCACGCAGTAAGATCAGTACCTGTACGTGTACACGTGCCCCCAGCAGCAGCCACTGTCGTACAGTCCAGACAACCGCGACAATCACAAGGTAGTCCGTTTTAACCGGAACCTCAAGGCCAACAAAACTGGTGCCAGGATCCACATGTGACTGTCTCTTGTAAAGGCAAGAACACTGGCTGCAGAGGAAGGATGCAGTGACAAAAAACCTGCAGCTGTATCCTCTAGCCTTGAACCATGTGGGCCCCGTACCTGCTTTGGTGTTTGCTGCAGGGCAGCAGTGTGGCAGCGCCCAACCGTAGCATACCTATTAGCAGGCTGTGGGCTCTGACGCGGTCGCAGCCCTGTTCAGAGAGCCATCCAGGTGTGAGGCCACACACACAGGCGCCCCAGCAAACACACAGCAAAGCAGCGCATGCATTGTTGCTGCAGCATCGCGCTGAGGGTGCTAGCAGCAGCGCGGGGCATGCACCAGACATCATCAAACGGTGCAGCGCCCCTGTGCTGACTGAATATCCCAAACGGATGTGCCGCAATGTGCTACCAAAGCCAAAGCATGCAATTACTGGCGCTGCCCAGGCTGTGCAAATCTGAAAGCACTACACTCAAGGCACAGCACCAAGCGCAAAAGCAAATGCACACAACAAGGAGCACATGTGCACTGCTGCAGCTGCTGCCATGCACTGTTTCAACAGTGCCGCGCCGCACTGTTGAAGCAGTCACCGCGCCAGCACAGGCAGCAGCAATTGTGCACATGACTTCCTTCCCACAAGCAGTGCTGAGCAGCAGCTGCACCAGATAGCCACTAGAGTGTGTGCAAGTTGCAGCTGCTGGCAAGGCAGCACGAGCTGAGCATCACACTCATCTCACACCAGCACACATCTGCGTTGCTGCAGCACAACAGTGCTGGCGGTCAGGGAAGTTTGCAACAGACAGCAGCCTCAGCCAACAGCATCTCCCATGCACACTGACACACGATATGCAAACCTAGAGGCAACACAGACGCACCTTCTATCGCCCCTCGCACATCCATGCAAGCAATGCAACGCATTGCGATCCAATGCAATGGAATGCAATGCATGCAATGCCTCTGGCAGCGCTCAGGCGCTGTTGTAAGGCGGCTGTCAACAGCAGGCCTCACACACTTGCAGGTTTATCACTGCAGTGTCGTGCCTCAGCCAGCACACAGTCGCAGGTAAGGCGGCTGTCAACAGCAGACCTCATTATCACACACTTGCAGGTTTATCACTGCAGTGTTGTGCCTCAGCCAGCACACAGTCGCAGTGGCTGCGCAGCAGTCCACGTACATGAGTGGCCAAGGATCGGGGTTCCCTTCCTTGTTGAGTAGAGTATGTAAAGTAACATGATGTAACAAATGGGATAAGTAGCAGCACAGATCGCCATGCATGCAACTGGGTTGGATGCTAAGAAGTGAGCATTGGAGGCAACAGAAGATACAAGACTGACACAAATGGAACACGATCCCACTGTGCTACACGTGTTTGCGCATGCATTTGCAACAATCATACGGTAAGTTGTGCCCCAGCTAGCATCCCAACAGCAAGCCTTGCCCGAGATGTCTTAAGTAGGCTGCCGACAGACCGCACCACATACATGTAAGTAACCCGTAACATCCCTTCTTTTTTGAATCATCCCACCACCATACTCTAGGGACACAGGCTTTGCAGTGCAGGTTGCTAAGATACGCAGCAGCACATGCTGCAGGAACACTCATATGTTGACGCCTGATTGCCGCATCCTATGCGGTCAGACTGGCTGTTGAGCCCATACCTCTCACCATGCAACACATGTCAGCACCAATGCACGTGGACGGTCAGCACACAGCAGCATCCACACGCTGTGCTGTTATGTCTTGATGCCTGATAGCAGGTGGGTTACGGCAGCCCACGCACAAAGCCTAGATCAGTAAAACTTGCTCTGCCAGCGCTGCCGGCAAAAGCAAATGTGTCCCCACAACAGCAGCAAACTGCCACTGCCGCCACTTGAGATCAGCTGCAACATAAAACATAGCACGCACGGCAGCACAACATTTATCCCTGACCAGTTGCCATTGGGGCGCGGCTGTTGACACAGCGCTGGATGCCGTCCCGCGCAGCAACACATGCCATGGTGAGTACCGCTGAAAAGCACACTGCTACCAAGCATACCAGGACGCAATGGCATCACTCCTGCCAATGATGCCATGAGTGACAAAGCAGATCTCAAAGGGCCTAAGAAGCGCCTGCAGTCCAGGATACGCACGATGGCCAAAACACACAGCCAATCCATGTGATATTTTAGGGCAGAATTTCCGCTAGGCACCAGGCTTGAAAGCAAAAGATGCATTCCAATACCCGCCAGCTGCTCCTGCTGCCACACAGCAGAGTTCACCATGATGTTGTCGCACCATTAAGCAGGAGTGCCACCTGCAACAGATGCCCTGTTCTGCTCAGTCGAACCAGGTGACTGGAAACTTGCAGTGCAACAAACTATCAGTGCACAAGCTTAAAGCAAACTAGCACAGCAGCATATAAGCAGAATTCACACAACCCACGCATCAAGCAGTGAAAACCTAATTACAACAGTGATCCTTTCCTGTCAACCTGTCAACAGGGAGCCTCTCCAGCAGACACACCACCAGCAGAAACTCGCTGCGTCATCAAGCACGGGACACGTGCTCCACCAATGCCTAGCCCCTCCAGCCACAAACATCAGCTCATCCTAACCCACTGCTTGCCCAGTTTCCTGCAAAGGAAAGGGGAAGCAGGCATCATACCAGTCCAGTGTCAGGGCAAAGCAGGCACCATACAAAAGCACACCAGCACCCCCAGAGAACTACGAATTGCTGCGAGCAGGAAAAACCTGCAAAGGAAAGGGGAAGCAGGCATCATACCAGTCCTAAGACCATATCACTCGCAGCGGACTGCAGCTCTGAGCAGAGTCTGTGCCATTCAGAAGCATCCCAGTCAACTGCTGCAGCGCAACAGGGACTGCCGTGATGGTGTGACCTTGCCGCAAATGCGTTCCCTGCTACGGTCTGCAGAACAAAGCAAACTCGCAGAGAGCCCAAAGCCACCCGCACTTCAAGGCAACGTCAACACAACACACAGCATACAAAAGCAGCAAGTGTGCCGCCTGAAAGTGACAAGTGTGTATGCTCCAAGCCCTGCATTGCCACTGACCCACCACTGTCCAGATCAGGCGTCCACATGTCACTTATGCATCACCAACACTTGTAAAACAACGCCTCCATGGCCAGTGTTTCGGACAGCCGCACCTGACCCATTGCTCAGCACCCACAACAGCAGTACCGTACAGTGCAGCCAGGTCCACACAACAAAACTGCAGCGTGGTGCACCAAGCACTTGCAGGGCCACATGCAGGGCGAGCTGTGCTGCTTAGCACACAGCGGGTGAAAAAGCATGACCCCACTGCACGCAAGGGAGCCCACAGTGGCACGTAAAACAAGCCCCCGTGCCTTGTGTGACACAGCAAGGGTTCAAAACAGCGTTCATCGCTCCCAAATGCAGCTCAGCCGCTCAAGTCCAGCCAATGGCCCACAAAAGTGTCTGCGGCTCACAACAACACATGTGATGCAGTCATGCCAGCACGCGTGGAGCCCAGCAGGGGCACATAAAGGAAGCCTGGTGCCCTCTGTGACACAGCAAGGTATTAAAACAGCTGCATCCATCATACCTCAGTGCAGCTCAGCCACTCACTCTAGCGGCCAATGCCCCACGGCATCAAACGATGGAGTGAGACAGTGTGTCTGGGGAGCAAACCTCCTGAAAAGTAACGGCAGCATCTGCGGCTCACAGCACATGGGGTGGAAAGTAACGGCAGCATCTGCGGCGCAAGCCACATGTGCAGCAGGCATGCCAGCACGCATGCAACCCGTGCAGGCCAACACGCTTCGCACCACCGGATCCAACAGCTACCTCCTACCAATCAATCACTGACCGTGCACGCGTTTGCATGCAAGGGGTAAGTAGAGCAACTGCCGCATGCATTAGCACTGGGTACGCCTCATGGGCGAGCCACTGCATGGCAGCAGGTAGTCGCAGACAGCAGACAATGCACATCCAGCGCCACCGCGCACCAGCGCAAACAAAACACACTGAATAACTCCTGAAAGTGCTGCTGCCGCGCTTCAGCTACTGCACTGGCATACAAGTGCCCCTGTTGGCTGCGCCAGTGGCGCCACAGCCACCTAGAGACTGCAGGCACAGCACATGCATGTGACCATCCAACCGATCCAACTGGCAGCAAATGCAAATCTACTTGACAACATCAGGCGCAGCCGCAACCACTGACACCACCAACAGGAACACGCAGGCACTTCTGCAGTGCCGGCAGTCAGCTGTCTCCTGCTGCCTCACACACTAGCACTCCCAAGCACAACAGCAGCAACAGCGGGCCAAGCAGTGCAGCAAGCGCAGCGCCCCGTACCCACAGGTAGGCCCTACGGCACAGTTATTACTGTTGTTATAACAGCTGCGGTGCAAGTCAGATGGTACGGCGCTGTATTGTGTCGGGAGCGCAGAAGGGAGCAGCAGGACAGGGTGCAGAGATGCACAGCACCGCCTCATACATATGTCCTTAAAAAGTATGTTCAACAGTCCTGAACAACGATCCAGGAGCAGCAAGACAGGGTGCAGAGAAGCACAGCCCTGGAAATGTGCTGCAGATTCAAACTAGCTACAAGGTGCAGTGAATATGTAATGCAAGCTGCATCTTGCACCGCAGCAGCAGCGGCCAGCACGCAAGCTGCAGCAGCAGGCAGCCCATGTGATCCAGAAACAACAAACCTGCCACAAGCCAGCGCTCCACTGCTGCAGCATGGTGCTTCTACATGCCACATCAGGGCAGCAACACAGCAGGCCAGCGCCAGCTTTAGTCTACTGCTTACATGTTGTAAACTGTAAACTTTCCCTTTACAACAGGCACAGAGGGCCGCCTGCCAAGTATGTCATGGCAGCTCGCTTGCAGCAACACAGCGGCGGCAGCACTCACTAGTTTTCTGAAGTGCACAGCTCCTAAAGACAGCAACAGCCAAGCACCTTGTGAGGGGTCTGGCGGCATCGTAACAGCGCTGTGACTTGCTGCTGTGTATGCTGTCGCTGTTGCGCACGTGCGAGTGCATCATAATACTTTTGCAGTCCTGCATGCACTATCAAACAAGGACCCTGCTGTGGCATTTGACAGCCAAACGCACCACACTGCTCCACAAACAGCATGCCAGAAACCTGCCACATGTGCGTAGCACTCAGCATCACCTGGCACACAACGCACAACCACGCGCCCACGATCACATCCCTACAACCAGCTGTGCCGCATGCTGCAACGCGTGCGTGCCTTCCCTCTCAGAGGACAAGCAGTACTTGCGTGTGAGAGCTGCCTGCGGCCCTAGTTGATGGTGCTGCCAGGTTGCTTCTTCCACCCCTGACAAGGACTCTGTCGTAGCGGCATCCGTGGCTGTTGAATTCGCGGCTTGTCATGCGCGTGCAGCACACCTGCACACGACTTGGCCTTGGCACATTATGCAGCGCACCCAAGAGGCCCTTGAGAGGCAGCGGGGCGCGCAACCTTGTTGTTCGGCCAGTTGAACTGCCCCAAAGTTAAGGTGTGGGTTGGAGCTGGTGGGCTTGTGTTGCGCAGCTGGCCCCTGTTCTGTGCCAGGTGGGCAGGCTTCTTGTTTCCTGCACACTGTGCAGCAGGAGCAGCAGCAGGGGCAGAGGCAGGTATGCAGGCAGGAGCAGCAGACAGCGGCAGGTGAGTAGGGAAGGTGCACCGCAGATGCACCGCAGCAGGTGGCATGTTTTGAGGAAAAGGGGCCTGCATGCGGCTGCAGGAAGCGTCACAGCACATGGCTACGCAGCAGTTACTGCAGCTATGTCCTGCAGGACAGCACCAGTCATTCAGTGTGGCCCGGCCTGCCAGCATGTGCTAGGTGCATGGGTGGCACTGCTCATTGAATTCAACGGAGATTGAACACGCATTCGGCTCCAGACTCCACTGCCCATTTCTTTCGAAACCCTCAGTCACTTGCCAAGTTGGGGAGCACTGAGTGCTCACCTCAGCTCAGGCTGATGTACCTAGAGCGACATCACACAGCAACCAAATTGCCCCAGGAGGTATCCGCCCAGTGCGGAAGTACGAGGAGCTGCAGCGGCAGCAGTGAAGGCAGGATTGAGCTGCTGCCGCTGCACTGGTGCTGCTGTTGTTGACGACAGCAGTGCCCCGCAAAGGCAAGGTGAACCTGCGCGCAGTACCCGTGCAGTAGATTCGGTTGAGATTAAGTATGGAGCGTTGACATGGAGTAAAAGCGTTTGAGGGCTGCACTGAAGCTACATAAATTCAGGCGTTTGCAGAAGGTGTCGACAACGCCACCCAACCAGGCAACTTGACAAGCCACTGATACCGCTTCCCTTCGCTAATACAATAAAAATACACCTGTAGTGTTCTGTCCCCGAAAGGCTGCAATCATTTGTGTGAAGGCAGGCAAGTTCCGCCCCTCACCTTGATACCAAACGGTTTGATGATCGATAAACCACTTAAATTTGATCTGTGCACTGCTTATGCGTGCGCAGATGGTCCGTGGAGAGTGGATATATATGCATCGTACCCGTTTTGAATGGGTGTCAGCTTGCCAGCAATGATTATTCTGCACTGTACGGAAGCGCCATCAGGCCTCTGAATATGTTTTATAAAGTGGTACAAGTTCTTGTGACGGTATGCTGCGGCGGGTGATGTCCTTTCGTCACATCGTCACCTGTACACTGTTTACCCCATCCGAAGCTTGGACGAAGAACTCCATGATACATAGGAATCATGCTTGCTGCAAAGTGGATTTTGATGTTCCAAACATACATGTTTTTGAATCACAGTTAGGAAACCAGGATGGCTGTTGTTCCTTTGGGCGGTCCATGGCCAGCGAACACGGCAGTTTCGTATCGAGCCCCTCCTATCCCAACAAAGCTGATGCTGGTGCGGCTGTGATTTCACAGTTATCGCTGCTTTTTACATATCAGCAGTTCAGCAGCTGTGGATGTGCTGCTGCGGCCATGCCATCAGCTTGATGTTCTGTAATGACCCTTTTAAGCCGAGCAGTCGATTACGCGCCTATACATTGCGGCAGATCGCTGCTTACGATAGTCCGGACCCTGTACATTGAATAGTGAACATAATTGTACGCGTTACACATAACCAAGCTGAGCGTGGACATATGCCCAGTGTTGGGCTGGGCCAGCCCAACATTTTTGCAAGTAGCAAGCTTGCATTGGCATGTAAACACAGTTTGCAACAGCTGAATGCAACATGTTGCTCACTCACGCACCTAGGAGGCTGTGCTGCTCACTTGAAGGCTGGCGTTTCGATGTGAGCATACACTGAGCGCACAGTGTATGAGCACTGAGCCTGCAGAACACGCTTCAGAAAACAACCGTAGCTGAATCACACATGTGCCCATCCACAAGCGTTGAACAAGTAAAAGGACATATATCTAGACCGTATTAAGAGTTTCAACAGAAAGGAAATGCACAAGTGCACAGGGGTGCCAAGCAGCAAGCTCCAGCACTGGCTTGACGTACACCTCGCAGCACGCCCTTCTGTACGCAGTGCACTTCTCTGTGCAGAGTGCAGAGCAGGAAAACATGGCAGGGCACATCATGCACCACTGCACCACAAACACAGCATCTACCAACATGTACCACACCGGAAAGAACCGCAACATAGCAGTACTGTGCAAGAAAGACTGGTAAGAACTTCTTGAAGGCAGGATGGCAACACCGTGTTGTCGCAGGCTACCACACAATTGGCATTGGACAGTGCCTCACAACAGCACTGACAGTCCCTACCTGCACCCCAAGCCACTGCCCTCTGCTGCAACCAAACAAACTAACCTCATCAATCCAGGCTGTCAAGTAGCCACATGCTATCCATGCAGCAGGCAGCCATGCACCAAACAGCTCGCCCACAATCTATTTACATGCCGAAACAAACACTAGTAGATACACGTCACCGCGCCGAGCAGCATGCCACACGCACACCTGCAAGCAGTGTCACATATCAGGAGGGCCTGCTGCAGTAAAAGCAGCAACACAGCCAGCATGGCGGGTACCCTGCAAGGCCCTAAGCTTGCCGAGACAGCCCTGCTGCCATCAACAGCAGCAGCACACCACCTTCGCAACATCACCCATATGAAGACCGCATGCCTTGCAGCGCTGCGCGAAGCGCGCACCACCGAGACACACTGCTGCCATGCAGGATGCAGCAAACACACCATGTGCCTGCCAGGCGACCAGCCAATGCACGTGATAGCAAGCGCGCAAGCAGCGACAGCATGCTCAGGCAATGGGCTGCCGTCAGCTGCTCTCAGTTGCGCTGCATGCAGCAACCCCTGCATGCCCCTCACTCCCTGCTCTTCATCCTGCGTGCCCGCCCCAGCCATTCATGCCACAGCGCGCTGCTGCATGCATACCCCGCACCCGGCAAGTTCCTGCCTTCGTCGCCGCCATCTGCACTTCTCCCAGGCAATACTCCTCGCCGGCAACACGCTGCGCTGCCAAGCGACTGCGCTGCATGCACATGCATCAACCTTCAAGGTGAAATTCGCACTGCGCTGCATGTCGCCAGCTTCATGCACATGCACAGGGAGCAGCCCTCACACAGCCATGGCGGCCATGTTGTTGGACAGGCGGTCGTCATACATGCTGAGGCTGTCGGGGGCCACGTTGTCGCGCAGCAGGTTGTAGAACTCCTGCAAGGCAGCAGCAGCAGCAGCAGCAGCAGCAGCATGCAACCAGGTGGCAGCGACAGCAGGCAATCAGGCGGCAGCACACGAGGCAGCGAGGGCATGTTTCTCAGCAAACTGCAACATCCTCGCCAGCAAGAGCAGCTGAACCAGACTGTGTGTGCACCATGCCAGATGCTGCAGCAGGCTGCAACCCATTGCTCGCGCAGCGCGCAAGCACCACATCGCCACACACGCAGCATCAAGGCTGCCCCCAACCAGCCAGCTGATGCGGCCTTTAGCATCCCGATCCGCTTTGCGCAACATGCAGCCGCCACCCTGTTGCACTGCAACCCTCCCCACGCCATATTCACAACCACCTGCTTGCTCATGCGGCCGCCGCCGTGCCCTGCCGCCTCGCGCAGCATGCAGCCGCCACCCTGGCACACCACAACCAACCCGCCCCCACCCCACACCTGCTTCTCAACACCCACCTGCTTGCTAATGCGGCCATCGCCGTTCTCGTCCGCCTCGCGCAGCATGCGCTTTGCCTCCGCGATGCGCTCGTCCTCGCTGGCGGGCTCGCTGAAGTAGGCGGCCGGCAGCTCGCTCAGCAGCTCGTCCAGGTCGATGAAGCCGTCGCCGTCCAGGTCCATGCGGTTGAAGGCCTGGTCCACATACGACTGCCACTCCTGCTCCTGCATGACCTGCAGTTAACAACGGCGCAGATGCAGTTGACATTCGGCAATTGGCAAAGGTGAGGGGTGCGCAGCAGCAGCAGGTCCATGCGGTTGAAGGCCTGGTCCACATACGACTGCCACTCCTGCTCCTGCATGACCTGCAGTTAACAACGGCGCAGATGCAGTTGACATTCGGCAATTGGCAAAGGTGAGGGGTGCGCAGCAGCAGCAGGTCCATGCGGTTGAAGGCCTGGTCCACATACGACTGCCACTCCTGCTCCTGCATGACCTGCAGTTGAACAACGGCGCAGATGAAGTTAAAATTCGGCAGTTGGCAAAGGTGAGGGGTGAGCAGCAGCAGCAGCAGGTCCATGCGGTTTGAAGGCCTGGTCCACGTAGCTCTGCCACTCCTGCTCCTGCATCACCTGCGGTTGAAAAACGGCGCAGAGACATTCGGCAGTTGGCAAAGGGGAGGGGTGAGCAGCAGCAGCAGCAGCATGTCCATGCGGTTGAAGGCCTGGTCCAAATAGTTCTGCCACTCTTGCTCCTGCATGACCTGCGGAGGATGATGGGCACTTGGCGGTTGGGGGTGTTCATTTTGCCGTGCGCAGCACAAATGATGGGACAGACACAAACTGTAGTCCCGACACACATCACCACATCTTAGGCACGAGGAACAGTCAGTGCCTGCAACT
The DNA here is from genome assembly GCA_030272155.1 of Tetradesmus obliquus. Classification (NCBI taxonomy): domain Eukaryota; kingdom Viridiplantae; phylum Chlorophyta; class Chlorophyceae; order Sphaeropleales; family Scenedesmaceae; genus Tetradesmus; species Tetradesmus obliquus. The sequence goes on from CP126204.1 coordinate 4,454,245, forward strand.
CTATGGCCACGGCTGCTACTGCATGCAGAACCAGTGCCCAGGTACCAGCCAGCTCAAGCACACACGTGCAGCACCACCTATGCCAGCGCCGTCTCTGGCAAGGTCCTGCAGTGCAGTGCTGGCAGCAACCAGCCGCTCACCTGCCCCCAGTCAATGAGCGTGGCGTACAACGCACCGGCGCTGGCCGCCAGCAACCCAGATTGCAGCCACCAGGTGCAGCACGACACCCCAACATACACAAATCGTCCTGTTGCATGATAAACACACAGCGCCTCACCTGCCCCCAGTCGATGAGCGTGGCCAGGAACTCATCGCCGCCCACGTTGCCGTCGTGGTCCATGTCCATCTTCTCCATCAGCTGCCGCACCTGCAAGCACAAGACAACAGGCAGCGGGAGGCAGCAGCAGCACGAGTTGCTGTTGACGACCATGAAGTGAGAACAGCACAAGACAAACCATCTGCTCCGTCAGTTGGAGCACTAGCAGCCAGCGATGGAGCGAGCTGCACGTGGTCAGGAAAGTGAATCACAAGACTGCCTCAATCTGGCGGTCGTCCAACTCCGCATGACATGGCCACAGCAAGCGTTGTGACTAGCAGCATCGCCGTACCTCGGACTCGTTGACCACGAGCGCAACATACACACGGAGAAGCCGCTCCAACATTGCAGCGACCACACATACAGCAGGCAGACCAGACCTAAAGTAAGCTAACAGCGTCAGGGGCCGCACCTCGGACTCGTTGACCACGTAGCCCTGGCCGCGCAGGCCGTCCGCCAGCTCCTCAAAGCTGATGGTGCCGCTCTTGTCCTTGTCGTACGCCGCAAACAGCTCCTGCAAGGGCAGGGAACAAGCAGCATCAGTCAGGCCACACTGATGAGCAGCAGAGTAGAGCTGTCCAGAAACAGAGTGTACGCAGCACATACATCTGCACTGGAGCGTGTCGTCGGCCGCGAACATCTCCTGCAAGAGGAGGGAGCAGCAATAGACATGCCACACGCAAGTGGTTTTCGGCAATTACAGCAGATACAAGACGCATGGCAACAGGTGTAGCGCACCCGACAGCACAAAACGGTACATGCTCACAACCCCTTGAGGCAGAACTTGAAGCAACAGCAGCACAGTGATGTGCTTGAACAGCTCCCGCTGCAGCGTCAACTGCAGTTCATTGCAAACGGGCAGCAATGCCATGCCGGCGCCCTTTGCATATGCCGCAGCAACGGCAGCCCAGACAGACCATGCACAAGTTGGGGCTGTAAGCTGCCGTGCCGCACCTGCAGCGCGTTGCTGAAGCTGGGCGCCTTGCCACGGTTGCGCATGTCCTCGGTGATCATGCGCAGCACCACCTGCTTCAGATGCGTGTAGGTGGCAAAGCGCTGCAGGCGCTGCACCACGCTGCCCTGCAAGGGTGGGGTGATGAAGCGGCGGCGCAGCATCGGGCAAACAGCATACGCAACAGGTTGACGGTTAGGAACAAAACTGCTTCATAGCTCATGCCTGCAAGCAGTACAAGAGGTTGAACACAGGGCACTGCACAAGCTGGCCAACACAGCTTGGCATGCAATCAGAAGCAAGCCAGAGCCATGTGCTGCCCACACACGCATCTACACAGCGCCACATGATGTCAACCAGTTAATGCTGATGTTGCTCAACACCGCACCTTGAGCGGCATGTCGTTGGCCGCGCCCTCCACCGCCAGCCAGGGGTGCTCCAGCGCCTCAGCAGCGCTGGGCCGCAGCACGGGGTTGCGCTGCAGCAGCCGCTCCAGGAAGTCGCGCGCGGCGGCGCTCAGCGGCTGCAGCTCCGGCGCGTCCCAGTCGATCTCGTTGGACAGGATGGCCTGCAAGTGGTGAGAAATGTGACGAGATGTCATGTTACATGACAGATAGCGTAGGCCCGCGGAAGGGCTCAGCCAGCCAGGGGGAGCAGGGGAGTGAGTTGGGTGGCACCCAAGTGGAAACAGATAGCACAAGACAGTAAGCAGTGGTTGAGGCATGACAATGGAATGGGCCTAGGGCAGCACACCAGCCGTTCTTGCAGCAGAGAGCCTCTGTGTTGCAAGCAGTGCACTGCAGGGAGTGCTGAAGCCCATCAAGCCACTAGCCCTCCCCGTCCCTTGCTAATCCCTCCTCTCAGTCTCTCTCCGTCACACTCCCTCTCCCTCTCTCTCTCACTCTCTCGCTCTCACTCTCTCGCGCTCTCTCCAGCCGTCACCAACCCCACCTGCGTGCGTAGCACCAAGCTTGGAGTGTGCACCAGCTTTACCATCCGCGGGCCATGCTGACGAGGCCCCCTGCGCGAAAACCAGCGGTCAACCCGCAGCGCCACCCGCACCACACCCAGCACCAGCCAGCGCAGCGCATTCTGCAGCGCCACGCTGGCAGCACACCGCAGCAGCCAGCGCGCAGCACGCAGCGCGTGCGCTGACAGGCTGAGCCGCGGCGGCGGCGGCAGCTGCACCGCAATCACCACGGCCGGCAGCGAGGTGCTGCCTGAGCCCTGCTGCTGCTTGACCACACTCTCCCCTCCTGCTCCTCTTACACTCCCGCCACTCTTGTCACCCTCGTCACTCTTGTCATAGCTGCACACCTTCCACACGTCGCTCAGCGTCTCGTTGCGCACGTCCTCCCAGAAGGGGAAGCGCCCCGTCAGCAACTGGTAGCCCAGCATGCCCACGCTCCACAGGTCGGCCTTCTCGTCGTAGCACTGCATCACCAGCTCGGGCGCCATGTACGCCGGCGTGCCTACACATGCACGGCGTACAGCAGCAGCAGCAGTTACAGAGGCAGCAGGTGCAACCATACACAACCACACCGGCCAGTTTTTTTGTCGCAGCACTGCATCACCAGCTCGGGCGCCATGTACGCCGGCGCGCCTGCACATGCACAGCGTACAGCAGGAGCAGTCACAGCAGCAGTAGCAGTCATACACAACCACACAGGCACGCTTTCTCATCGTAGCACTGCATCACCAGCTCGGGCGCCAAGTACGCCGGCGTGCCTGCGGCAGCACAGCATACAGCAGCAGCAGCAGCAGTCACAGCAGCAGCGATCAGATACAGTCACAGGCAGCCTTGCGTTGTAGCACTGCATCACCAGCTTGGGCGCCAAGTATGCCGGCGTGCCTGCGGCAGCACAGCATACAGCAGCAGCAGCAGCAGCAGTCACAGCAGCAGCAATCAGATACAGTCACAGGCAGCCTTGCGTTGTAGCACTGCATCACCAGCTCGGGCGCCATGTATGCCGGCGTGCCTACAGCAGCATTTGTAGCAGACCGCAGCAGTAGCAAGCACAGCACTGAAACACAGCCAGAAAATGATGCCAATGCATGCACGTGGCACAGCATCACCGCCTCAGGCGCCATGTACGCCGGCGTGCCTGCGGCAGCACAGCATACAGCAGCAGCAGCAGCAGCAGTCACAGCAGCAGCAATCAGATACAGTCACAGGCAGCCTTGCGTCGTAGCACTGCATCACCAGCTTGGGCGCCATGTATGCCGGCGTGCCTACAGCAGCATTTACAGCAGACCGCAGCAGTAGCAAGCACAGCACTGAAACACAGCCAGAAAATGATGCCAATGCATGCACGTGGCACAGCATCACCGCCTCAGGCGCCATGTACGCCGGCGTGCCTGCGGCAGCACAGCATACAGCAGCAGCAGCAGCAGCAGTCACAGCAGCAGCAATCAGATACAGTCACAGGCAGCCTTGCGTCGTAGCACTGCATCACCAGCTTGGGCGCCATGTATGCCGGCGTGCCTACAGCAGCATTTACAGCAGACCGTAGCAGTAGCAAGCACAGCACTGAAACACAGCGAGAAAATGATGCCAATGCATGCACGTGGCACAGCATCACCGCCTCAGGCGCCATGTAAGCCGGCGTGCCTGCAGCCCCGCCAGCAGCAGGGGTGGCGACATAAGCTAGCGCAGCAGCAGCAGCCGCAGCAGCAATCATGCACAGCTCACGATGCCTGGGGGCAGCAGCATAAAGTCTGATGATCATCCAGGACTGCTGCAACTGCTACAACACTGCCAATGCAGACACGTGTCCAGCCGGCTACAGCTGGCTACACACTGCCTGATGTTTGTCAACCCTGCCGCCCGCACCTGATCTGCTGGTGAGCTTGGGCTCGTGCGAGTAGTGCCGGATGGACAGCCCAAAGTCGGTGGCCTTGAGCGGCGAGTCCTCCTCCGGCGTCAGGAACAGGAAGTTGTCCGGCTTCACGTCACGGTAGATGATGCCCTGCGGGTACATGATTGGCAGTCGACAAGCACAGGGCAAGCGCAACAGGGTCAACGAGTGTGGTGCACACAGCTGGGACAGATGGCAACTCGTCTGGCTGCCATGTGCTGCCCACAGGCCCCCAAAACTGCACTGCCCCCAGCTTCAGCCACACTCCGCGCCCGCCCACCTTGGCGTGGCACTGCGCGATGAAGCGCAGGATGCTGCGCACAAGGGAGCTGATGTAGCATTTTCTGAACACCCACTGCACAACCCTGTCATGTCCAGCTGCTTCTGGCCCCCACCTTGGCGTGGCACTGAGTCTTGAAGTGCAAGATGCTGCGCACAAGGAAGCTGATGTAGCACTTCTGAACACTTACCGCTGCCAACCCTGTCATGCCCAGCTACTGTGTGTCCCTCACCTTGGCGTGGCACTGCGCAATGAAGCGCAGTATGCTGAGCACGAGGAAGCTGATGCAGCATTCCGAAACAATCACCACTGCACAACCCTGTCATGGCCAGCTACTGTGTGTCCCTCACCTTGGCGTGGCACTGCGCGATGAAGCGCAGGATGCTGCGCACGAGGAAGCTGATGTAGCGCTCGCTGTAGCGGCCGCTCTCCACGCGCTCCAGCAGCGCGCCGCCTTCGCACAGCTCCATGACCATGTGCACGTTCACGTCGTCCTCAAACACGTCGTGCAGGTGTACCGCGTTGAGCGACACGCCCAGCTGCTGCATCACCTCCACCTCAGCGCGCAGCTTGAGCAGGTACCTGTGCGGCGCAGATGTAGTGCAGCAGGTGATAATCCAATTTGCCAGGTCTAGGTGACATGGCCAACCATGGCTTACAGTGAAAAACCCAGGGGTGGCCGATACATGTATGGCAACAAGCTGCGCCAGGCGGTCCCCTGCAACCGCTGCTGCACAACCGGCCAACTTCACACCATCATTCCTGTGCCACTGCAACCGCCTGCAGCTGCACAGCTGCACACGCGTCTCACCTAGGTGTTGGTGCACCGCGTTTGGGCACTTTGCTGACAGTCTTGACAGCAAACCGGCGCCCCGTTGACACCTCAATGCCCTCCCGCACCACGCCAAAGCTGCCTGCACCGATCACTCGGCCCAGGTAGTACGAGTCCAGCAGGTTCCTGCAAGCAGCAGGCGCAGCAAGCAACAACCAGTTGCAGGGAGCAGGTCCAGGCAATCATCGCATAACATGGCAGGCAGCACACAGTGTGATACCAATGACAAAAGAGTAGTGGATCTGGTGACGAGTCGGGACAACGCAAGTATAGCAGTCTTGCAGTTTCCTGCAGGCAGAAAACAGCTGCAGACAAGTTTCCTGCAAGCAGAAACCGCTGCAGGCTTACACTCCTGCAAGCAGGCTGCGCACACCAAATGCTTGCCAAAAGGCAGCAAACTGGCAGAGAACAAGCTTACGCTACCACTGTTGGTTTCCACGTGCGGCTATGCCTGCACAACCACAGTGAAGTTCACTGTAGTCACTGCTGCGTGCCCACAGGCGAGCGGCTGTCTTCAAAACATCGAAATTGCTGTGTTGGTCAACGCAGGTCCAGCTGTTGCTTGCACTGCTTGCAGGAAAGCCTGCTGACGACGCTCCAGATCTCAGCCACATACATCGGCTCGCACTTTATGCCTAGCATCAAAAACAAACTTTGCAGGGCTCTGCCAGGCTCACCTGGGGTAGCCATAAACACTCTTGATTTCTTCTGGGTCCAGTTCTGTGCGAGCTGGAAGTTTCAATACTCCCTCATCGCTGGCTGTTGCAATGTAGTCTAGCGATGCCGCTACACGCACTGCTGCTGTCCTGCCACTGCTGCGCCTGCTGACCGCGCGCCTGGCAACTGCTGCTGCAGGGCAGGGCCGCGGCGAGACAAGCCTGCCGCTGCAGGCCCTGCGCCTAGTGCTACTGCCCTGCAGTGCTTGCTGCTGGCCTAATAAGGGGAGGCCGCGCATGGTTGCTGTGCGCTGCTGCTGCCCTCCTGGGTGGGTGTGCCACTGCTGCTGTGCTGTCCGCCGCACTAGGTGGCAGCAGCTGCTGCAGGGAGGAAAGTCTGCTTGGCTTTCAATGCCTACGTGAAATGTCCATGTGCAGGTGATAGTAAACAGCAAAAAGCAACGTCAGGACAGCTAACTTTCCCACAGGTGAGGCAGGCACAAGTGGGGTGCTGCTGCTCGACTGGTCAAGCCCGCACGTAGCCGGGGCATTGTGACATGCGCTCAAATAACAGTAGTAAGCAGCTGATAGCGCTTGCGGAACGCTGCTAACGCTTTAGGTCCAAAACAACCCTGACGAACGCACGCTGCAAGACGTCACCTGCCTGGTTGCTAAGAAAATTTAGGGTTCCTGATGTTCTACTTCACCAGTGCATGCCAGAACGCCGTCGCTGCAGTCGCGAGCATACAGATGCCCCGGGACTCCGCGGTGTAGCAGATCAAGTGGCGGCACGGTTTAGACGAATATAAAAACTTCAAGAATCTTCGGTGGAAAGCTTGGGCCTCGTGATGGATGATATCAGAGTGTGCACAACCCCAGCAGGACAATGTCACAGTTTGCTTACCTGCACCAAAAACAAGCAACAGTTGTAGGTTATCACTTTGTTAATGCATTTCTTCTTATCTTAGCCCGCATCGCTCGTTCCCTGCCTCACCTAGAGTCCCTGCCATCTCCGAGACGAACGCCCGTGCAGCTCAGACGCAGCATGCAAGCAAACTGCCAACAAATTAGGCATACATTAAGTAGCAGACCTGAGGCCTTCACTCAGAAGTTACGCCAGCAGGTGCGAGCAGCGTCTTGTGTCCTGCTGCTGCTGCTGCTGCCGTTGCCACCACAGCAGCTGGGCCTCGCACTCTCCATGTCTGCTTACACTCTCGTGCATAATTGAAATCTATGATTGTCGTGACTCATATTCGTTGTTCTGTCAGCACAGCCCAATGTGTGCCCAGCACTGCACAGAAGAGTGCCGATCGTCACCTATTGCATCTGATCAGAAACAACTGCGACTGCTGTGTTGCACATGCAGCCATTTGGGCCCCACTACTCGCAGGCCCGGCAGCGCAGATCTTGTGTGCAGGTTTCAGCAGTCAAGAGCGCCAAGCGGCTCAAGTATGCAGGCATAGGCCAGCGGGCAGTGCATGATCCGCTTTTTGTCAGTGTGCAAGCTGATGGCAGCGACGCCTGGAGGCTGGAGCCGGTGATACAGCTGCTGAAAGATGGAGGGGTGCGTGCGGCATCGTCTTCTTCACCCCGTCCAACAGCAGCAGGAGCAACAGCAGCAGCAGCAGCTTCAACAACGGTCATGCCCATGCCATGTTCATAGCAGCAGAGCTGGGCAGCAGAGGAGTGCAGGTGTGGGACCCGGGGCTGGGGTTCTGCTGAGGATTTCCCTCCCTCCTGTTTGCAGGTCGGCATCATCCCTACAGACTCGCTGCCAGCTGTGGTGTGTGACCTTGAGAACCGCACTGCAGCGCTCAAGATGTATAACGCGATGGACCTGGCCCCCAAGAAGCAGCTCAGCATACTAGTGGGCAGCTTCAACGACATTAGCAAGTGAGCGAGATTGGAACACTTTCTCATAGGTGCCATGCTGACAGGCAGCTGTGCAACAGCAGCGGCGTGTGCTTCGTGATTCAGTCTATGCTATCGCTGGCGCAGCAGCTGGAGCAGAGGTGGTGCGTATGTGTTGCGTGCCGTGGGCTGTTTTCTGGGCAGGGCTGTATGCTATGGTGAATCTTACTCCTCTATAGCTGCTCAGTTACCGGGTGGAGCCCAATGACTCCAAGATTCGTTGCAGCCAAGCAGTAGCTGTTGTCACAGTAGTGACAGTGGTGGCAGCTGTATGTAGGCCTGCTGGCCGCATCCACCAGCATGCATCTTATGTGTGTTGGGGCCGCAGTGCAGCGCACTATAACACCGATGCCTTTTCGCCTGTACTTTGCCCATACTGCTGCTGCTGCTGTTTCTGTGCTGTGGCGCTGCTCAGGTATACGGCTGGCTTCCCGCTGCCAACGCAGGCTGGGCAGGCAGACCTGTTCAGGATGGCACAGCGGCTGCTGCCAGGCCCCGTGAGTCGCCACATGCAGCAGCAACCTGTGGCTCCTGCATGTGCTGCCCTGTCACTGGCAAACAATCGTCTGACACATAGCAAGTCATGCGCGTGCAGTATGTGTACTCTGCTCATGCTCTTGCATGATGACTCATCCACCACCGCCAAACACCACAGCTATGCTGAGCTATACACACACTCGGTGTGTAAGGCTTAGTGCTAGCCTGCTTGCATACATCAAACTGCAAAACGCTCCGTCAACACCTGCTTGACAGCTGTAGCAACAAGCCTGCGTTGTGTTTGCTTGCTTGCGCCTGTGCATGCAGTACACGTTTATCCTGGGCGCCAGCAAGAACCTGCCCAGCCAAGTGGTGGACTTCCGCAAAGGCAAGACGCGCCAGCGCAAAAGCGTGGGTGTGCGCATGCCGGACGACCCAGTCTGTAGGGTGCGTGCTGTGCGGCTGCGCTGTTTGCACTGCGTGGGCTTGGCATGTCCAGTGCAGGTGCAGTATCAGCACCTGTGAAGTGTCTGCTTCACAGTCACAGCCAGCCGAAGGTGCACTCAGCTTGTGGCTTTACGTGTGACGGTGACTCTCGTGACGCAAGCATTTGCCCCAGCATGCTGCAGCGAGGTCTGGGAGGTGCTCACTAAAACTAACGCAGTCCACACAGCAGACGTTCCCCGCAAGGGTGCAGAGATGTCTGTTAGGAACGCATAATATAGGGGCCGCCTGCAGCATGCGGCTGGCTGCTCCATACATATGCCGTGAGAGCACCTCACCTGTCACCTCCCTTCTCTGCCACTGACCCCTCGTTGCTCACTCCTGCTTGTGTGCGATCGCTGTGCTTGGATTTGTTTCAACATTTGTTGCCAAAGTGTGTGTGATAGCATTCACACATCAGCCATAACCTGCATGGCTGCTCGAAGCAGGCTATCACATACATCCCGCTGCAGCTCGCGTTGCTTCTGCAGCACTGGCTGCCTGCTGAGCCACAGCACGCCGTGGATGAGGCGCTGGCGCCACATAAATAGTCACACATCCAATTCGATGCCCATTACACTGCCATTGCAGGCAGTGCTGCAAGGGCTCGGTGGTTGCCTGCTGAGCCACAGCACGCCGTAGACGAGACGCTGACGCAAAATGAGACTTCCCCCATCTGAACTGACGCTTCTCACAATGCCGTTGCAGGCAGTGCTGCAAGGGCTCGGTGGTTGCCTGCTGAGCCACAGCGTGCACGTGGATGAGACGCTGGCGCGACATAAGACTTCTGTACACTTCACCCATCTGAACTGACGCTTCTCGCAATGCCGTTGCAGGCAGTGCTGCAAGGGCTCGGTGGTTGCCTGCTGAGCCACAGCGTGCACGTGGATGAGACGCTCGGGGCAGAGACTGAGGTGCCAGACCCCGGGATGCTCATGGACATGTACGGGCAGAAAGGGCTTGACTTCATAGTAGACACGGGCCGGCGGACAGTGACTGCAACATCCGTGAGCATTGATAGGCTTAGCACGTGTTTGTCCTCAGGGCCGGGCACAGTTGAGACCGGCGGCTTACCTTGACTGCTGGACCAGTGGGTTTTGGTGCAGCGGTGCAGCGCTTGCCGAGTCACGTTTGGCAGCCAGTTTGGCCGCGATGCTGCAGAGTGCCGCAGCCATGGTCTGACATTGTTGTTGTAGGAAAGAGACCGCTGTTTCAGCAGTTGCGGTGGTTGTCAGGACATGCAGGAAACCCTGATGCATTTGTTTAGTTGCAGTGGGATTTGACAGGTTTCAGCACTGGCAGATTAGCTGCGTGCTAGCGCATGTACAGCCTGCTGCATAGCAGATGATGTGGTCTTGCTACTGCTGACATGCTGCTGCTGCTGCTGCTGCTGCTGCTGCTGCTGCTGCTGCCGCTGCCAGGTGGTTGACATGACAACGTCAGAGCCGGAAGTAATACGTGAAGGCAGGGGAGACGTTTCAATGTTCATCTGATCGAATCTCCTGGTAACCAAACGAATGTTTATCGGAGTGTGCTTCACAAGCAGTCAGCAGAATCCTGCGAGCAGCAGTAGTACTAACCAGGTGCTAGCAGCAGGGGTAATGCCGGCTGGCAGCAGTGGTGGTGTCATGGTACGATACCCACAGCATGACGGGGGTGTTCAGCGTTGGCTGGTGCCAGGTTTGACGTGCCTGGCACCGCCACATCCATGCTGCAATGTTGATGTGGACTCTCAGCAGGCTTCCTGTGGCACATGTGTCACCCAAGCTTGCCCAAACGGAACTGCAGGGAGACAAACAGTTGATCAACCGTTCAGACTGAGCATATTATCGTTTCAGCAGAGAGAATGGCGCAACAAACTCTTTCGTGGGCCCTTAAAACGCTGTGTTGTCATGTCACTCTCCAGTTCAAATGCCCGGTGCCCAGCGTGTTCTTGACCGGTCCATTGCTTATTGTCGCAGCCATCGTTTCTGACCATATCATTTGACAAGGGTTTAAAAAGTCAGACTTGCACACGGTCATAGAAACAGAAGACCACGCTGACCTGCACTAGCGCAACCAGCTTGTGGTCTCGTGATAGACTATTACAAGACATCGTTGTGACAATAAGCTGATGCGAAGCATTGCAGCTGGTGAGAGGTCACAGCACGTTTTCATCTTTCGTTGGTCCGTCCTCGGACACAACTGGGCTGGCACTGGTTGTCTTATCACTATTTCTGGCAAATGACACATTGTGCTCCTGCTTGCAGGCAGCAAGGAAAACACAATGACCGTGACCTTGCCAGTCGAGCGCAAGCGGTGTGCTGAAGAGGAGTTGAGTACCTCGGTGCAGACCAACAAGAAGACAAGGGTGTTAGAGTCGCTGCTAGGCTCTCCTAGGCTGCTGTTCGCCAACAGTCCTGCAGGGTCAGCCTGCAACCAGGGCAACAACGGCACAAAGGTGCGTTGAACTGCACCGTACAGCGGCTCGGTCAGCCTTCTTTGTTGTTACGTCCATCTAAACTCGCGTTTAAATGCCACCGCAGACCCAGAAGAAGCGCTGCCGGCCAGGCGACGCAGGAGGAGCAGCAGGAGCACAGCAGCAGGAGCCCTCCCCTCCAGCCAGCAGCAAGAGGGTGAGTCCCAAGCCTGCCAGGTTACCGTGATTGCTGATAATGCATATCACGTTATGTGTGAAAACTCAGCAGGTCTGACGCCGTCCTGCATGTTGGATGACACAGCAATGCCCCTACCATAGCAGCAGGGGCAGCAGCAGGTGTGCCTGCAAGCATACTGCAGCTCATTTACTTGCACATGGTATCCTACTATCCTCTGTTTTGTTGCTGAACATCCCATTCAAACCATGACTTACAGGGCAAGCGTGCAGATGGCAGCAACACAGCAGCGCAGTCTCCACGCGCCACAACAGCAGCCTTGCAGGAGCTGCTGACCTGTGAAGGCCTGGAGAAAGACCCAGACCTAGAGGTGCAGCAGGCCTACGTCAGCAGGCAGCTGCAGCAGCGCCAGGCAGCACAGCAGCAGCCGGGCGCCGCTGCTGCTTCAGGTGCTGCTGGTGACAGCGGCGCAAGCAGGGTGAGTCATGAGGCGCCAGGGTCAGCAGCACCAGCAGCCAGGAGAAGGCGCTCAGCAGCAGCTGTTGCTGCTTGTGACGATGCAGAGCCGCAGCAGGAGCGGGATGCAGCTAAGAGCAGCCGAGGCAGGGACCAGGCACCGCAGCATGGCAGGAGCAGAGACCAGGTCAGCAGGAGGCCAGCAGCAGAGGTGAGAGGCCGCAGCTGCGCCCGCCCTGCTGCCCCTCTTGCTTCACTCGCTTTGCAGCAGCTGTGGTGTGACAGTTTATTGAGGTGTCGGTGTCACAAGCCATGATAGTGGAGACCTGCGTATTTCTGCTGTGCACATCCTCAAACCTGCACACTTGCAGGACAGCTTGCAGGACAGCTTGCAGGAACTTGCAGGAACCTGCAGGAGCTTGCAGCCCGTGCAACTTTAGCTTGCTGGTGCTGCCCCTGGGCTAGCAGTGCTCGTTTACACCGTCGCAGTGTCAGTGCACAGTGCTGATACACCTTCTTGCTCTTGACACCTGCGCTGCCTCTGACTGCGACTCCTGCAGGCACCTGAGCGGGCGCACACCCCACCTCCTGCAGACGAGGACGAGGAGGATGGCGAGCGTGTGACGCTGGACCTCGTGCCTGACAAGGAGTGGCAGCGCCTGTTTGCAGTGCTGACGCTGAGCAGCCAGCCGCGCTCAGGCCCTAGCTCAGCGCAGCAGCAGCAGCAGCAAGCACCAGCTGCGGCTCAGCAGCAGCCTGCTGCCGTGCGGCCTAACTACATCGCAGGTGCAAGCACCAGTGCAGCAGCAGCGGCAGCTGCGCCGCCAGCAGCAGCAGCAGCTGTGGCCGCTGACGCACCTTCCACGCCGACGCGGCGCGAGGGCGAGACCCAGGCTGCTGCTGCTGCAGTGCACAGCGGGTGTGTGACGCCCTCTGCTGCGCGCCGGGGCTCTTTCCTGCTTGGGGAGTTCTCGCGGGTGCAGGCGAGGCTCACACCTGAGAAGGATCGCACACAGCTGGGCACGCCAGGCAGCAGGCAGCAGAGTGCAATGGAGGTCACATGCTAGGTGGCTGCTGCAGCTGCTGCTGCAATGGCAGGAACAGCATCCGCATGTATGCTGAGGGTGCAATGCATTGTTGCTTGACACGTTGGCTGTTGCTGACAGTGTGTCTGCTGGATTAAGCCAGCCTGGCAAGCCTTGCGATGATGGACCTGCTGAGGGCTGATGTGATGTGCATGCTGGCACTCAAATGTTGTGCCTTGTTGCACCAGCGTCCGCACTCGGCTTTGACGATGACAGCTGCAGACAGCAAGCAAGCCCATGTCAGCTGTGTGCAAACGCTGGCTGGTGTTGTATAATACAGAGTGCTGCAGTCACATCAGCATACCGTATAACAAGGGTAAATGATGCATTTTGTAGGCATAATTTTCAGCTTATCCTGTGTGGTAAGCCTAGGCCTTCACCAAACAAATACTATTGGCTATGCATGCTTGCGCACCAAGCTTGTTGTATTGATTCAGCCACAACATACCCATACATTCAAACTGTTGCATCGTACAGCAACGATTGGCTGCTGAATGTATCGCAGTACATTTCATGCATGATTTAGGGAGTAGTACCACTCAATGTGTCTGCCACAAAGACGGCACGTGGCATGGTTGATGTTTGCGGGGCGAAGAAGATTCATCAGAGAGTATGTCATGCGGGTAGCTGACAATTTTGCAGATGTGGTCTTTCAAAACGGGGCTGTCGTGTTGCAATGCACCGTAGCTTGCTACAACAGCTTGCAATGCATCACCTTTTGGCGTGTGTTGCCGGACCATACTCGCATTGCTGGTGCTGTGCATGCATGTGTGACGTACGCTTGCAGTGCCGCTGCAGCAGCCGCTGCTGGTGCAGGTTTTCCTGCTCAGCTCAGCAACGCCTTGGCAGCGTCTGCCATTGCTGTTGTGTCAGTCAGCTTTCAGCCATGCTGGTGCAGTGCAGAGTGCTGTCAACACCAGGCCACGCGTGCTGCAGGTATGCAGCTGTGCGCTGGGAAGCGGTGCATAGCTGGTGTTTCACTTGTGCGTGTGCTGCCGCGTGCGGTTCTGCTTCTGCCCGTTTGTTGTATGTGGTTGCTGACTGGACCCCCACCAGGCCATTGGCTGCCAGCAGTAGCCAGGGTCGCTGTGGAGCTGCTGCACTGTGGCGCCTCAGATCGGTGCTGCCAACCACAACCGTTGTGACAGTTGCTGTGGCATGTGACTAACACACAGCAGGGACTTGCAGGCATCAGTGTGCTGCTGTGTGGACAGGACACATACATGGACTGACAGAGAGAGGAAGTGGGTGCGGTCCAGTGTGAGCCTACTTCACACGTCATGCAGTGCACTCACTGCTGCAGTGCAGCGGCTGCAGTCCATGCTGTGTGCCGTTGTTTGCATGCTGCCAACTTGAGCTGAAAAAACAACAGCAACAGCATGTTGCCACCTCTTGTGCTGCTATTTGGGGCCATGATATGCTGCTGCGTAAGCGTGCGGTTGTGCATGCTGTAGCATGTGCTTGTTGGCAGGACCACAGCATCCCGTGAAGCAGCAGAATGTTTTGGCGCCTCTTTTGTGGCGCGCGGTTAATGACTGGTACAACCTAATATTTCACAGCCAGCAGGAGCTTTACTGCTGTGTCTGCCATGATTGTGCATCATGCCTAGAACACTCAGTGCCGTGCCATGCCAAGTACCAACATCCAAAGTGTACCGTACACGGTTGGCAGCAGCAACGATGTTAACAGCATCCGTCCTGGTCAGCCACAAGCCAGTGGTTGTTCAAGATCACTTTTGCAGTGTTTCAATTAATGGTGCGGCACCGGGCCAGTGCCACTCGGGTGACACGGAGATCTCTGTAAAGACACGGACGTCTTGTAACACCAACTGACGCGCATTAAGCGAGCTTATCTGAGATCGAAATGTATACTTATAATTTACTTCCAGTGCATGCTTAGTACGCGTTACAGCACACTTCCGCTGCTCCACGGTGACAACAAGCCTTCAAAACTGCTGCTGAGCTCGACCTTTGACCTGCAAGTGCCGGCAACCGCCGCGTGTGCTCTATAAGTTCATAATCAGCGCTTGTGGCGGCCACGGACTATGCCAACGTGCGCGTGGGGCCCCCTGCAGGCATGCATCCTGCCATCCCCCTGCTGCTGCAGCATGCATCTGAGTGCATCTGCAGTGACCAAGCCACAGTGTGTACGCTGCTCCAAAGCTCTAAGGAGCTTCAGGAGGCTGTTGGTAGCTACTTCAGTGGCAGGCTTGCAGTGACATGGAGCTTGCCAAAGCAGCAGTGGAAAGAGTATCGGGACAGGGGCTCGATCTGCCGAAGTGAGCTGCCCGGGGACGAGACAACTCCACTTGCCAAGTACTTTGCAGGATGGCTGGGCAAGCATGCAGGGCTTGCTAATGCACTGACGCTGCCGCAAGAGTGGCAGCTCTTCAGCAGCAGCTGGCAGCACGCAGCGGCAGCCGACCTGGCAGCTGGCTTGCAAGCAGCAGCAGCAGCAGCAGCAGCAGCAGCAGCAGCAGCAGCAGCAGCAGCAGCAGCAGCAGCAGCAGCAGCAGAGCCATCAGGCCTTGTCCTGCAAGCCTTCACAGCCCACAACATAGATGCTCCCATCATTTCAGAGCTTCCACCACAGCACCTGACACCACTCACCCTCTCACACAAAGGAGAGCTGCGCGGAGTTGCAGCGGTCAACGCTGCCCTGTTACGTTTGACCAACCTGCGGAGCCTGAGCCTGTCCCACGCATCCCAACCTCATGACGCATTAAGCGATGGCTTTTTGGACAACCTTTTTGGTGCGCCAGCTTGGACGCTGAGGCGCTCCTCGTGGGAGGCGCAGGATGACGCCTGCTTGAGCTGTGACGCGCTGCTGCCTGGCCTGGCAGCAATGCAGCAGCTGACACGGTGAGGCAGCAGCAGCAGCAGCAGCACGTTTCCGGATGCAACGTGGCATGCTTGCTTGCTGTGCAGCCGGCAAGGAACAGGTGCAACATGTTGGCGTGAATATGTGACTTGTTAGGCGCAGCTGCGTAGACGTTGCAGTCAGGGTGGGATGCACATGATGTGCTGATGTGCTGCTGCCTGGCCTGGCAGCGATGCAGCAGCTGACACGGTGAGGCAGCCTTCATGTCACGTGCCGTTGGCTCCTTGCTCAGGGTTCCTTCCTTCTTTTGCTGAGTGGAGTATGTACGAAGAATGCAGGCGATATCATGGCCTACTATACAGCTTGCTTTGTGGTATTGCACTGTGTTGCACTGACTGCACTGCAACCCCTTAGGACCGGTTGGTGCCAATGTCAACATTCGTCAGTCACCTGTTACTAAGCAGTGTGTGGCTGCTCCTCTTTTCAACATGTTGCGGCAATACCCACAGGCTGCAATGCAGCCTGGCTGATGTGCAAGCCACAATTGCCTGCTTGCCGCTTCTTGCTGGCCCTCCAGCCACGTAACATGCTGCTGCCGACAGTCTATTCCTGCCTTTGCTGCGCCTTCCTATCAAGCTGCTGCTGCTGCTGCTGCTGCTGCTGCTGCTGCTCAGGCTTAACCTAGAAGGGATTTATGGTGCAGCTTGCCTGGCACAGCTGCCAGTTGCGCAGCTGCTGCAGCTGGAGCTGTTTGTGGGCGGAGGCGGCGACGATACAGGCCACGGCAGCAACCCATTTGATGGCCAGCAGCTGCCGCTGGGGCACTTAACGGCAGTTACTCTGCTGGATTGCCGCTGGTGAGTAGTGGGCTGTTGATGTTGTTCAGTGACTGCGGCCGCAGTAGCATAACGCGTGCTGAATGGACAGTTGCTTGCTGGTGATTTGGAGCTGCACTTCTTTGCCACATAGCGCGTGCCATGAGAGAATGCCTGTTCACCATGCATCAATTTTGCGCTGCTGCTGGCATTTCATGCATGGAGTTCACATGTCCCCACCTGTTGCGGTGCATGTGCGCCTGTGTGCTCTGAGTTTTGACCTCCGCCTGACAGTGTTATTACATTTGGCACAGAGTAAGATCTGTGTGCGAGCATAACTTGATTTGCTGCTGCTGTTGCTGCTCCTGCTGCTGCTGCTGCTGCTGCTGCTGCTGCTGCTGCTGCTGCTGCTGCTGCTGCTGCATCTGCGACTACAGCAACTCCATCCATCCCGACACAGTGCTGCCGCCGCAGCTGCGTGTGCTGCGTGCGCACAGCTGTCGAAGCGCAAGGCCGCTGCTGCCGCTGCAGCAGCTGCGCCAGCTGCGCATACGGGACGCTCAGATGCCAGCAGATGAACTTCTGCAGTTGCGCAGCCTCACCAACCTTCACAACATGGCACTGTGCTACAGCTGGGATAGCTGTCTTGCGGCAGCAGCAGAGGCTTTTGGGCAGCTGCCGGCACTCAAGGCGTTGGATATCAGTGACTGGCGCTTTGAAGAAGGGTTGCCTGCTGAGCAAATGCTGCAGCAGCTGGCTCAGGCCACTCAGCTGACGCGGCTGGTGATAAGATTTCCCGAGTTTGACGAGGGGACTCCGCAGCGGCTTGCTGACGTCATCAAGCAGCTGACAGGGCTGCAGGAGCTGATGCTGCAGAACGTGAAATTTAGGCAGCAGCAGCAGCAGCAGCAGCAGCAGCAGCAGCCAGTGGACGATGAACAGGAGCCAGCAGCAGCAGCAGCAGCAGCAGCCGTGGGCGACCGGCAGCTGGTAGCGGCCATCTCTGGGCTGCCGCAGCTGCGGCGCGTCATTCTTGAGCAGTGCAGCATCAGTGAGGCGGAGCTCAGCGGCACGGGTTACGCTGCAGCGGCAGCAGCAGCAGATGAGCGCTGGAGCGAGTTTGTGTTTTGGCAGGACGAATAACAGGGCGTTATCAGCAACTGAAGCAACCTAGCATTTAAGTTGAAAGGTCAAGTCACCCCAAAAGATCGTGACGTGGCCTGCTGACATGTGACACTGCTTCAAGCCAGTGTGCTTGTACTGTGAGCTGGCAAGGGTCAATGGCAGTGCAGGTGCATTTCCCATGTGACAGGTGGCATGGACTGCTGCCTGTGACAAGCCCGGCACAAAGGGCACCCTTCCGCATGGCTGCTCAGTGCTTGAGTTTATTCCTAGAGGCAGGGCTCGCCTGCTACCACTTGCTGCATGGGCATGTCTGCCTCAGCGAAACATAGTCTAGTGCTTGAGAGCCTGAATACTCAGAGCTCGTTGAGGTTTCAGGCCACTAAAATTTGTGGTGTTTGCTGTGATCTTTGTGATGGTTATTTCTGGGCCCCATGAGCCTTGTCTACTAGTAGCTCCTTAGTGGGTGGGACTGTGGCGCTACTGTGGTACAATGGTAACCTGATATCTGTGTTACCGTGTTTTGGGGACACATCGCGAGGGGCGATAAAGTTACAGGTGGAAGTTGAGGCGGCTCGCTTACTGTAACTTGTACGGTGCGGCCTTCATGTAACTCGAGCTGGTTGCGGTTCAGGGTTGGGACTGGAGCTGCCGCCTCAACAACAATCTCACATCTTTGAGCGCTGCACAGCAGCAAATGGACATGCAACAGCGGCAGCGTCAGTGAATTGACAATGGCTACGTGCTAGGCCAGCCATCCCGCAAAGTACTCTGGTCACACACTGGCTTTTGATCGCACATTCAAGCAGCGTGCAGCTTCACTTCTTCCGCCAGGCGTCAAACTCGTGCCAGCCCTCAGCTGCTGCAGCAGCAGCTGCTGCAGCAGCAGCTGCCGCAGCTTCACCTGTTCCATCAAGATCTGCTTCACTGATGCTGCAACGATCCAGAATGACGCGCTGCAGCTGCGGCAGCCCAGAGACAGCTGCTGCTAGCATCCGGTTGCCCTCTGCTGCTGCTGCTGCTGCTGCTGGCTCCTCCTCAGCTCCCAGCTCCAAGATTCCCTGCTGCATGAGCCGCACATCCCGCAGCACCAGCACCTGCAGCCTGGTCAACTGCTTGATGACATCAGCCAGCTGCTCAGCTGTCACATCAACAAAATCAGGGTTTTTGATCACCAGCCGCGTCAGCTGTGCTGCTTGTGCCAAGTGGTGCAGAACATACTCTGCAGGTAGCCCTCCGTCGCCGCCTTCATCGCCGATCTCTAAGCTCTTAAGTGCGGGCAGCTGCCCAAACGCCTCTGCTGCATCAAACATGTTGACATCCCAGGCGTAGCGCAACGCAATGCTGCTCAAGTTGGTGAGTCTGCGCAGCTGCGTGAGCTCATAATATGGCGTAGTAGTTTCCCACAGGCGCAGCTCTGTCAGGTGCTGCAGCGGCAGCAGCGGCTCTGTGCTTGTGCAGTTGCCCGCGTGCAGTACCCGCAGCTGCGGAGGCAGCTCTGTGCCAGACACAATGTTGTTCCTGCATCGGATGACAGCCAGCAACAGCAGCAGCATTAAGTAGCGTGGACCTTTGTGAAGTGCTAGCTGTGCACGGGATGCTGGATGGTTGCAGCAACATGGCAGCAAGCCACAGAACCAGAGCACAGCGGGCAGCATTGACAACTGCACATGTGCTGCAGCACGTAGAGTACATGCTGACGGCGTGCGTGAGGTAGCAGTAGTGCAGCATTGCTGCAAGCTGCACAGAATAACCAAGGCCCGACAGCACAGCTAGCACACCCCTCAAGCTGTCACACAGCGCAGTCACTGGGCTTCCCGTGATAGCAGAGCTACTCGGCCGCCGGTAACAGCACACACTACCCACCCGCAGTCCAAGAGTGTGACACTGCTGCTGCTGTTGCTGCTGCTGCTGCTGCTGCTGCTGCTGCTGCTGCTGCTGCTGCTGCTGCCGGTAACAGCACACACGACTCACCCGCAGTCCAACAGTGTGACACTTGTCAGGTGGCCCAGTGGCAGCTGCTGGCCGTCATGTGGGTTGAACTCTGTCATCGGGTCATAGCCTCCGCCCACAAACAGCTTCAACTGCAGCAGCTGTGCAGCCTGCAGCTGTGTCAGTCTTGCTGCATCGTATACGCCTGACAGGTCAAGCCTAAGCAGCAGCAGCAGCAGCAGCAGCAGCAGCAGCAGCGACAGCAGCAGCGACAGCAGCATGTTTTGTGTCAGTGGTATGGGACTGATACAGCAGCATGTGAAAACAATATAACACACTCCACTTCAGCAGCGCAGTGTTGCACAAGAATTTGATGGCGATTCTCTATATAGCTCTGGGCGCAGCACATCAGAGCTCGGCGCACACAAGCCCCCACATACTCTTGCACACAGCTGCTGCCAGCAGCGCTGCGTATGTGTATGCACCCCATGCCTCATCCGCCCTTGCTCAGCTGCTGCCAGCACCAGCCACCTCACCGTGTCAGCTGCTGCATGGCTGTCAAGCCAGGCGGCAGCCGATCAAGTGCTGCTGCTGCTGCTGCTGCTGCTGCTGCTGCTGCTGCTGCTGCTGCTGCTGCTGCTGCTGCTGCTGCTGCTGCTGCTGCTGCTGCTGCTGCTTCACCTTGTCAGCTGCTGCATGGCGGTCAAGCCAGGCAGCAGCTTGTCAGCACTGCTGCAGGCGTCCGGCCAGGACTGCGGCGCCAGCTCAGGCACACTCCAGGGTCGGTCACTGTCGTAGCACACGGCTCCGTCCTTCCAGGATGCGTGGTCCAGGTCTAGGGCTCGCAGGTTGGTCAAACGTAACA
This sequence comes from Tetradesmus obliquus, assembly GCA_030272155.1. Lineage (NCBI taxonomy): Eukaryota > Viridiplantae > Chlorophyta > Chlorophyceae > Sphaeropleales > Scenedesmaceae > Tetradesmus > Tetradesmus obliquus. The sequence continues at coordinate 4,474,699 of CP126204.1, forward strand.
GGGCAGCGTTGACCGCTGCCACGCCGCACAGTTTCCCGTGGTGTGACAGGTTGAGCGATGTCAGCTGGTTGGCTGGCAGGTGCTCAAGGATGGGAGCTTCTATGCTGCAAGCAGAAAGGGCCTGCAGGCCAAGGCCAGCTGGCCCTGCTGCTGCTGCTGCTTGCAAGCCAGCTGCCAGGTCTGCTGCCGCTGCACGCTGCCAGCTGCTGCTGTAGTGCGTCCACTCCCAAGGCAGTGTAAGTGACCTGGCAAGCGCTGCGTGCTTGGCTAGCCATCCTGCAAAGTACTTGGCGTGCGGGGTCTTCTCGTCCATGGGCAGAAGTGAGTAGCATACGCAGGGTGTGCTGTTATGCAGTAGCTCTTTCTGCTGCCCTGGCAAGCTTCATGTCACTGCAAGCCTGCCATTGCAGTAAGCGACACACTCTTCCTGTAGTGTTTTGGAGCTACGCAGCAGAGCAAATACTATGGCCTGGTCACTGCAGAAGCAATCGTGCTGCAGCAGCAGCGGAATGGCGGGGTGCAGGCCTTGAGTGGGCGCCCCGCGCACGGAGGCATGTTTCATGGCCAGCATCCGAGCATGAGTTGAATAATATGGGCTTTGATGTGAAACGACGTCCTGAAGTTACGGATCTGAACGCAGCAAGCTAAACAGCAGCAGCTATTGTGAGGCACCGAGGACAGTGGGAACAGAACCACGGTTTGAAAGCGTGCCAAGCACGTATTTGAAATGACTAAAAATAAAGAATACAACTCACTGAGCTTGGTTCACACGGGTTTATACACGGTTTTGGGCACGGAACAACAATAAACGGATCACCAGATGTCACCAGGTGTCAAGAAGTTGCGCCAGCAAGCCAATCAAACTTCACCGACAGGTTGCTGCGTGACACACTCTTAAACTATCACACACAAAAATGCTTACAAGCAGGATACCAGCATGTGGCTGTTCACGATCAGCAGCAGCTGCTGGAGAGTCAGACTCCTGCCATGCCGCATGCCAACGGTTGGCATGGCAGCACTGGGTAGACAAAGAGCAGCAAGCGTGCAAAATTGTGCCGTATGGAGCCATTCGTTGATACAAGTGTCAACATTCTGGCAATTCAGTACTGTGAACGCGCCAAGCAAAACACCACTGTATTGCAATGCAGATGCGCTGAGCCGTGTGTTGACATCAGATGCAGGTACAGCATTGGCGCACCAGCACGGTGGTGGCACAGAAGCATGCATTCCTATCATGTCACATGCCAGTCTCAGTCAAACATAGGGCGTGAGAGCCAGCTCTCGACACAGTTAATGCTTGCAGGACGCAGGTGCCAGGTCAGCATTGTCAGTCAGAATTGCTTTGCAAAGGACAACCTGCACTCAGCAAATTTGGCTTCAACTACAATCGATATCATCACAGTCAAGTACTGACGGTGTTTCGTGCTCATCGAGCTCATACTACGCTTGCTCTGGTTGATCCCGGCAAAACTTCTCCCAGCTCTCTTCTTCAACGCTCGATAGCTGTGCTTCTCACAGATTAAACCATAGTAACATCGAGTGTGATTCAACGGGATTGAAGCAGCTTCGTTCTGGTAGAGATGGAGAACGGCAGTCACGTAAACGGGGCAGCGCACAGAAAGGAGAGGATCTTGATCTTGGGTGCAGCTGGTATGTAAATAAAGCAGCAAAGCAAGATTGTGGTGCCTCATCTGATGCCTAATTCCGCTGGACGCGCTCGTAGTGTCACCCTGCCAACTGCTGTGGTGCCGCTGTTGCTGTTGTGCTGTTCTTGAACCGCTGTTGCTGTTGTGCTGTTCTTGACACTGCATATATGCATGGGCCTGCCACAGGCAAACCAAACCACATGCAGGGTATCATCAGGACCAGTAAACCTTGCACGTTGCCATGTACAGCTGATTTGTCAGTACTGTGAGTACAAGCGACACACGCTCTTGGTCAGGCGGTGTACGATGTCCTCCCCTGCTGCTGCTGCTGCTGCTGCTGCTGCTGCTGCTGCCGCCCCTGCTGCTGCTGCTGCTGCCGCTACCCCTGACCCAGGGCGCGACTACCACCTGTTCAACACCAAGTACAGGGATGAGCCCTCCGTGGAGGTGGTGGGCTTCACGCATGCACAGGTGCGGCAAACAGACGAGATGGCAGCTATTGCCATGTTTCATTACATGTAGTATGGTAGTGCTGGGATGCTGATGAAGCACCCTTGAGCAGAGGTGCTGGGCTTGACACGTGCACAGATCCGAGGAGCGGCACTGCACAAACAGGTCAGAAAGGACATGCAACTAGGCACAGCGTAGCAGCATCAAGCTGCAGATGCGGTGTTTGGTCGCAGCAATGATAGCTGCTGTGGAGGTGGTGGGATTCGTGCATGCACATGTGCGGCAAACACACAACATGGTATGTCAGCTTTGCAGCTTATGATGTGGCTTTTGTAGGTCGATGGATTAGTTGCATGGGCATGTTGATGCAGTTGGTGCACAAGTGCACAGTTGCGGCTGACGCGGTGGCGCTGCGCAGCTCAATGGAACATGTTAACGCCGCAGGGTGGCAGCTGTCTATCTCCATGTCTATCGCGAGGTTGCTGCGCTACTGCTTGCTGTTGGTCAGCACCTTCAACTGCAGGCAGTAGGTTGCGTGCACACGCGTTGCGCTGCCACAAACCTATCCTGGCTCACCCTGCAGGGTGAGGGCAGCTGCCCTGCATGCAACACAACAATACAATACTTTGAGGATGGGACGAATTCTCCCTTGGGCACATCCTCAGGCACATCCGCTGTCAGCACCTTACTGCGGCGAAATGCATGCTTGACATACAGCCGCGGCCACATTGCCATTCTGCTGCCCTGCATGCATCCGCTGTGTGTGTGCCGATCCCGCACATCGGAGGCAGCAGCTACCCCGCTGCGCTGGCCGGCCCCCTGTACCCAGAAGGCCTGCCAATCTGGCCCCAGAGCCAGCTGGAGGCTGTTACAATGTTCAAGCAAACCAAAACATGTCTTGCTGCTTCACCTGTGTTGTATGCCCTCTCACCGCAACATCCACACACGCTCGCCTCATGTGGTTGTACACGTTGCTCGATGTGCATCCGCTGCCCTGTGCAGATCCCTCACATCGCGAGCAGCCGCTACCCAGCTGCACTGGCAGGCCCACTGTACCCTGAAGGCCTCCCAATCTGGCCCCAGAGCCAGCTAGAGGCTGTTATAACAGAGCAGCACATTGATGCTGCCGTGCTGGCGTATAGTGACCTGGCGAATGCTGACGTGGTGGAGCTTGGAGCTCGCGTGAGGGCGGCAGGTGCCAACTTTGTGCTGCTTGGCAGGTGAGTTGTTTTGTTGGGATTACAGACAGCGCTGTGTAAAGATTGCAGACTGCAGCATTCGGTGTGTTACGCTGGGTGGCTGATCGCTGCCATCAACTGCTTGAGATGCTATCTAGTTTATACACAGCAGTTGCCGGCACTGCTGACACTGCTATGCTGGCATACAGCGAATGCTGACGTGGCAGAGCTGGGGGCTCGCGTGAGGGCAGTAGGCGCCAACTTTGTGCTGCTGGGCAGGTGCGTGACGTGGCAGGAAACAGGAGCATTACTGCTGTAGGCGTGAGCAAATACATCCAGCAGTTCAGTTGTTCAGTTGTTCAGTTGTTGGGATGGGCAATGCAGCAAGCAGGTGCTGAAGTGCAGGTCTGTGGTGAATGCACATGAAGCTTGCTGCTGCTGCTGCTGCAGGCGTGAGGGCATGCTGCCCAGCACCAAGCCTGTGGTGGCTGTGACGGCAGTACATGTCTGCTGCAGTATATACTTTGACACCATGCTGCTGCCGTTGCTGCTGCTGCTGCAGGCGCGAGGGCATGCTGCCCAGCACCAAGCCCGTGGTGGCTGTGACGGCTGTGCGCACAGGGTGCGGCAAGTCGCAGGTGGGGCTCATCACGGCAGCACTTGGTTGAGTTGCTGCTATGTCAGGCTCCCCATGTTGAGCCGCGTATAAGCAGGAGCAGCATAGCTCGCTGGTGGCTCAGCAGCCGTCATGCTGCTGCTGGGGGAAAAGCTCTCCCTACCAAGACCAGTCTCAGCAGCAAGCCTGCGTAAGGTTGGCGATACAAGGTCAATGTCGGCAACAACAACGTCGCACTGCTGGGGATGTGCTGCTTGCTGCTGCTGCTGCTGCTGCTGCTGCTGTTGCTGCTTGCTGCTGCTGCTGCTCTCAGGTGTGCCGCCTGGTGATCGATGCAGCCAGGCAGGCAGGCAAGCGTGTAGTGCTGGTGCGGCACCCCATGGTGAGCCGGCCCATCGTGGTTGAATGCAAATGCATGTGCAGCTCATTGGGTGTGCTTGCTGTGGCTCTGGCTGGCCACGCCGTTTTAAAGGACAGTACTGATGTAGTGCTGGTGGGGCACCCCATGGTGAGGCGAGGCGGCGGCGTAAAAGCCACATGTGTATCGTTGAAGGACAGGGCGCGAGAGCAGTGTGTCTGCTGTGCTTGCAGATGCATCATGTGGTGCTGTTTTCCTGCAAGATGGCGGGCAGCATTGCTGTAGGGCTGCAGATGCAGTGTGCATTGCAACGCATGCAACATGACCCCCCCATGGGGTGGCAGACCCCCACCACTGCCTAGTAAGACTGGCTCTGCTGCGCAGCAGTGCCAGTTTTTCTAACCAGTAGTGCTGGTGTGCGACCCCATGGGGTGGTCATGTTGAGCTGAGGCGGGCGGGTGATATGCATATGCACGTGAACGGACTGGGGGCAGGGGTGATGTATGCAACGCTGTCATGCTTGCTGCAAGTGGTGCTGGTGTGCCACCCCATCATGATGAGCTGGGGCAGCGGGCGGCAGTCCTGCAGTGCTGCACGTGGTGTGGTAATGCGATGTAGCAATACATGAGCGCACAGACTGATGTCGAGCTGTGCAGTTGTGAGTGCGCCTGACACTCCTGACTTAAGATGACCATCTGCAATGCAGCTGCGTTCTGCTCAACTGGCCGTGCTGGACACAGAAACAAGTCAACCGCCATACAAGTGATAGACTGTCTTTGCTGCTGCTGCCGCCGCTGCTGCAGCCGTATGGCGACCTGGCAGCGCAGGCGGTGCAGCGCTTTGAGTCTGTTGCTGACCTGGACAAGCACCACACTACGATTGAGGAGAGGGAGGAGTACGAACAGCACATCACAAATGGGGTGGTGGTGTACGCGGGCGTGGTGAGCCGCTGCGAGCAATGTGTTGCAGGTTTGTTTGCTCGTCAGCTGTTGTTATCATGCACCAAGGTGCCACTATAAATCGTACCTCTTGACATGGATCCCCGCAGTACTAACGCTGCTTTTGCTTTTGATGTTGTGGCATGCATGACTATGCTGCCATCCTGAGGCAGGCTGAGGCTGAGGCTGAGGCTGACCTGGTGCTGTAGGATGGTGAACGAGTGCTTGAGGTGTATGCAAAGGTGCTGCGGCTGCTGCTACCGCTGCTGCTTCTGCTGCTGCTACTGCTGCTGCTGCTCTGCATGCCTATGCTGCCATCCTGAGGCAGGCTGAGGCTGAAGCCGACCCGGTGCTGTGGGATGGCAAATGAGTGCCTGAGGGGTCTCCGACACTGCTGCTGCTGCTGCTGCTGCTGCTGCTGCTGTTGCTGCTGCTGCTGCTGCCGCCGCTGCAGGACTATGATGCCATTCCGAAACGCGGGAGACGCTGAGGGTGGCCTGGTGCTGCGGGGCGGCGTACCAATGCCGGAGTGCATGCAAAGATGTTGCTGCTGCCGTTGCTGCTGCTGCTGCCGCCGCAGGACTATGCTGCCATTCTGGCTGCTGCAGAGGCTGAGGCCGACCTGGTGCTGTGGGGATGCAAATGAGTGCTTGAGTTAATCCAACACTGCTGCTGCTGCTGGTGTGCTGCAGGACTGCACTGCCATCCTGAAGCAGGCTGAGGCTTAGGTGGACCTGGTGCTGTGGACCGGTGAATCAGTGCCTGAGTTCATCCAACACTGCTGCTGCTGCTGCTGCTGCTGCTGCTGCTGCGCTGCAGGACTATGCTGCCATCCTGAAGCAGGCAGAGGCTGAGGCCGACCTGGTGCTGTGGGATGGCGGCAACAATGACTTGCCCTTCTACAAGCCTGACCTGTGGCTGTGCATTGCCGACCCGCTGCGGCCAGGGCACGAGGTAAAGAGGGCCGTGTTATTGTATGTGGATGCGCAGCCATCAGCAGTGCCAGCAGCACACCTGCCCTTCTACAAGCCATATCTGTAGCTGTGCATCGACGACTGACTGCGGCAGAATTCAACCAGCAGAGTAGCGCCAGGCACAACCCTGTGTTTGCTGGTAATGCTGCCTGACTCGCACCGCCGCTATGCTGCTGCTGCTGCTGCTGCTGCTGCTGCTGCTGCCCCCAGGTGTCGTACTACCCCGGTGACGTCAACTTCCGCTGCGCTGACATGATCGTGGTCAACAAGGCCAACACAGCGCCAGCGGTGCGTGCAATGCATGTGAAATACAATAAGCACGTGGCTGCAGCGCTTGCAGCGTAATGGTTATGGCCAATGTAATATTGTCATGCGCACGGTGGTCTGCAAGGCGAACACAGCACCAGCCATGCGTGCCGTGCAAGCAGCAGTACACAGAAGTTGATACACTTGACAGCAGTCAATTTGAGTGAAGTTGATGTCGACAGATGTGCATTGCAACGGTGCTGTGTTCATAGAAAGCAACAACGTCACACATAGCATGTGCACAATGAGTACCATCATCAAACAGTCGGTTGCTGCTGCTACTGCTGCTGCTGCTGCTGCTGCTGCTGCTGCTGTTGCACACCTTCCTGCACGTAGGCTGGCATCCAGGCAGTGCTGGCCTCCGCCAAAGCGCTCAACCCCCGCGCCGAGGTTTTTGTCACCGCGTCCGAGGTTTCCGTAGATTGCCCAGATCTGATCGCCGGCAAGCGCGTGCTGTGTGTGGAGGACGGGCCCACCACCACGCATGGAGGCAGGCCCAGCGGCGCTGCTGCTGTTGCTGCTGCAAAGTATGCCGCGGCTGAGGTGGTTGACCCTCGGCCATATTTTGTAGGGGAGCTGAAGAAGACACTTGACAAGTACCCGCACATTGGCCCAGTGGTGCCTGCAATGGGCTACTCCGAGCAGCAGGTGGGCCATACTACACACGGCATGCGTGTACAGCTTGTCATATCAACACAAGTATATCTTCAGCCGTAGGTTGTGTCGGCAATATGGGCAAGGTGCTACACAAAGTGGTGCCTGCCATGGGCTACTTGGTGCAGCAGGTGGGTGTTGAAACCACATGATGTGGGCAGCGTGTGTGAAAACCTCTTGTATGTTGCGGATCTTCTTTGTGGGGGAGCTGAAGAAGACGCTTGAGAAGTACCCACACATTGGCCCAGTTGTGCTGCAATGGGCTACTCAGAGCAGCAGGTGGGTTGTATCAGCACACCGCTTGCCAGCATAGCTTGTCTTACGAACACGGATATGTCTTTTTTGGCTTTTTTGGGGATGAGTTTTGTGGGTTGATGTTGGCAAGGTTACGCCTGCCATGGGCTACTCAGAGCAGCAGGTGGGTTGTACCAGCACACCACTTGCCTGTGAAGATGGGTGAGTCTTAGCTGTTGATTGTTCTGGACAAAACTGGCGGCATGGTGCCTGTGATGGGCTCCTGCTGCTTCTTGCTGCCACACAGCTGCTGCTTCTGCTGCCGCCATCTATCTCATTGCGGCTGCAGAATGCTGACCTGCAGGCCAGCATTGCTGCCGTGTCCTGCGATGCATTGCTGGTGGGCATTGTGGGCATTTCAATTGACACTGCCCGCGTGACTCCCGCTGCTGCTGCTGCTGCTGCTGTTGCTGCTGCTGTCTTTCCTATTTCATGCCTCTGCAGATTCTCGACCTGCAGGCCAGCATTGCTGCCGTGCCCTGCGACGCAGTGCTGGTGGGCACCCCCCATGACATCACCCAGCTGATCAGCGTGCCGCAGCCCCTGGCGGTTGTCACCTATGCTGTTGCTGACCTGGACGAGGAACAGCAGCAGGGCTTAGGGCTCAAGGGTTTAGGTGCAAGCCCAGGGCTGGGCAAAGCCCTGGAGGGGCGGCTGGCTGGGATGTGGACGACAAAGTCGTAATAAGGAGAGTGAGGTTGTGTGAAGGGCTTGGGTGAAGCAGGGGGTGTGCAGGGGCAGGGGATGAAGGCGCTTGATGCAGTGCTAGTGGGCACACCCTACGACATCACCCGGCTGGCTGGGATGTGGGTGGCAAAGCTGTGAAGGGGTGTGAGGTTGTGTGAAGGGGTTCAGGGAAGCAGAGGGTGTACAGGGGTTTGGTGCTTGATGCAGTGCTGGTGGGAACCCCTCACACAGGCCCCATCAGACAGCCACAGGGGATGTTGGGGTGCTGAATGAATGAATGAATGAATTAGCTACGCGCGGTGCGTTGATACTCGCCACCCGCGTAGGTTAAGGGAGGGTGTGTGTGATGATGAGGATACCCCAGTCGCCTTCACACCTCCTGCAGTGGTTGTGGGTGCGTGCTGACTGGATTGTCTGTGTGTGTCAAAGTTCTTTCTGCACCTTGTGAGGTTGAGAACGGCACGAGTGGTTGAATGATGCAGAGGCCTTGTGAATTTTGAGAAGGGGCCTGGCCAAGGTGACATTGAGATTAGAGCGTTGATGAGATGAATTTTGATTGTGTGCTTGACATGCATGAACAAACATGCACAGTACCAGGAACGTGCGGACCTTCACCTAAACAATGGATGCAACCATTGCAATGCGTCTCCTCGGCAGCCTTCTGCTGCATGGATATGCCTTGAGCACACCATACTTTGCATACATGCTCATGTTGTGATCGTGGTTGTGACGTAACTGACAATGCATCATCTGGCGCAAAGGAACAGCTTGCATGCCTCTGCCTTCGGATGCATTGTTCTGCATCGTTGACTGTAGTGGCCACTAACCATGGCGCTCACTGTTTCAATGGACCGTGCTCTGCTGCATGCAGCGCTGTGCTGTTCCACACACTATGGGCTTGGGCACCAATATGCACTGCTCCTTGTCCTGCACCAGACCGCAGCGCTTCATGTGAGCCATTTTGTTGTCGTTGATACGCACGACTTGAACACTGTGTGACCGCCAGCTGAAGTGCAGCACTGTTGATTGATCTGGAGCCTCCAAAGCTGAGAATCCTTCGGGCTGTAGCAGCGCTGACTCACTGCTGTGCGTCGCCGTGTGTGCTGCAAACAACGCCACTTTGTCTGACCGTTCATATGCTGTGCACGTTATGTGTGCCAGTCGCATTGTTTTGCTTTGGGTCTCTGCCGAGAGCTGTGTGCAATGGTGATTGAGCTGAGCCATGTGGGTCTTCAGTTGTTGGGTATCGCAGAAATTGGCTGCAAAGCACATGTGACGTGACAGGGTTCAGTGCTAGAGGGTCATGTGTACACATAGTGACATGTCACTATGAAGTTCCTGCGATGATGCTGACAGTGATGTTGTGGCGTGCTGCGGGCATGCTGCTGCCAATTGTGTTGCGGATGTTGGCCCAGCAGCACAGCAGCAGCCCGCCGTGCTGCAGCTTGAAGCTTCAGTACAGGTTCTGAAGCTGTGAGTAACATGACTGTCACGTGCTTGGCTGCCTCCGAGTTGAGCATCACCCAAGGCTTCAAGCCTTGCACCTTGAAGGTACACATGCAGGCAGTGACTCCAAATGGTTGCAGCATGCATGCTGTACCAGATGAGATGTTAAAACATCGATGGGCCTGAGGGCTTGCGGTGCAGCAGCAAGCACCCTTGTGCTGTTTGATCTACGTAACCGCATGCGATTACGTAATTGCAGTATACTCTGCCTCACATCCGGCACGCTCGTTCCGAAGGAATTCAACGGCAGTCGAACTTACAAGCATGTGATGTACATTAAGTTGGTTGTAACATACCTCAGGCAGTCCCAGTGGCCGTGGCACCTGTGTGATGCAGCAGTGTTTTCGACAGGGCGCGAGCGCGAGATGAAGGTGACAAGTGGCATGTTGCGTCTGAGCGTACGAAAACTACTATCTAACACTCCTAAGGTTCTATTCGAGTTGTTCGGACTCCATTTGTCAACATCAACACCAACTGTCCTGCATCTTGCTGAAGCACCAGCCAAGTGGAACATGCAATTTTCTAGCAGAGATGACCGAGTGTCATACCAACCAGCGGTTTACGCCGTTAACGTGTTATCTAACATGCCTATCGGTTCTGTGCTGCCTTGCAGGAGCTTGTGCAGCAGCACAGCATCTTCAAGCTGCTGGCACAGGCATGCAGCAAGGCACTGCACCTGCTGCAAAATGCCACCAGCAGCGAGAAGCACAAGCCGCAGCTGCTCAAAGCTTTTGTGCAGCTGCAGCAGCTGCTGCCGTCTTTCTTCATAACCTGGAACTGCTGCAGGGCTGAGCTGGAGCCAGAAGTAGCAGCAGCAGCAGAGAAGCAGCTGGCACTGCAGCAGCTGCAAGAAACATGTGAGCAGCAAACCCATCTGCAGCAACGTTTGCTACAGCGGTGGCTTTGCAGCCTGAAACTCTTATGCATGCGGTGGAACGCTGCCGTAGCTGAGGCAGCGTTGTCTTGATCGAGGCAGCAGTGGAGGAGCTGCTAGCATCTGTAGCCGTATTCAGCACATGATTGTGGTGAAAATGGTGTGCTTGTTTGTCTTCTTCCGCCTCTTCTGCTTCTTCTTCGCTTCTGCCCTTGACTCTCCTGCGCCCTGCCTTCGGCTGCGTTGTGCATTAAAACCTGCAGGCCTGCTGCAAACAGCCTTTGCAGCATGTGAGCATGACACAGCCTGGCTGGAGCAGCACCTGCTGCTGCAGCACACCAATCAGCAGCAGCAGCAGCAGCAGCAGCAGCAGCAGCAGCAGGGCCAGCAGCAGCAGCAGCAGCCGCCGGGGAGCAAGAAGCAGCCAGCCAAGAAGCAGCGGCAGAGCCCAAGCAGCCTCACCCCACCCCAGGCAGACGCCGCGGCATGTGTGCGCATCAGCACATACATCCAGATGTTCACTGCGCTGGCTTCTGCCTGTGGGGATGCACTGCTGACCGGCCCTCTTGGCCCCCACATGGAGCTGTCTGTGCGGCTGGCCTGGGCAGTGCTGCGCTGCAAAGACGGCAGCAGGAAGACTCGGGGCAGCAGCATGATATGCAGCACCGCAGAGGAGTACGCACGGGGCGCATTCACAGGAGCCACTATGGCAGCTATCGGGCTGACCGGAAGTCTGGCAAAGGAGCTCTCAGAAGACTACCAGCATGATCTGCAGCTCCCTCGGCTGGTGGATGCTGCAGCTGGCGGTGCTCTGTACTACCTGCTGCTAGCAAACCTTGGACTACATGCCATGGCAGTGCAGGAGGCTGTAGGAGAGCAGGGCAGCAAGCAGCAAATGATGCCGCAGCATCACCACACGCTGCTGCTGAGAGAGCTAGGCATTGAGTGGGTCGAGGCCTGTCTGCTACGCAAGCGTACCTCCATTGCACTATCAAACGCCGCTGCAGCAATGGTGGCACTGAGGCACCGCATGAACCTGGCAGCAGCAGTGCATAATGACGATGGCAGAGGCAGCAGCAGCAGCAGCAGCAGCACCAGCAGCAGCACCACCAGCAGCAGTAGCAGCAGCGCAAGTGTGCTCACACCCTCAGCAGCTGCCGACGGCAGCAGCCGCAGTAGCAGCAGCACATGTGGCGCTTTGGAGGCAGCAGCAATGCTGACGATACTGCAAGAGGCAGTGCTAGTGTCAGCTGGCTGCGGCGATCCATGTTTCCAACACTATCAAGACCTGGCAGGCATTCTAGATGCTTTGGAAGGATTCCTGGTGAACTTGAAGGGCTCAGGGCGTGAGGCGGCGGCAGCTGTGCTGCTGCAGCCAGTACTCACACAGCTGCTGCCAGCAAGGCTTGAAGCATTGAAGGCAGCTGTACAGGCAGCAGCGGGCAGCAGCAATGCAGTGACGCAGGGGGTGCCAGCTGAGCACGACATGTGCCTTTTGTATATCGCTGGAGCTCTGCATGTGTTGCTTGGCACAGGTGGGTGCCAATGGCGCTGCGAGTGCTGTAGAGACACGATCGCGATCATGGTCCCTGTCGCTATCACAACACCGCAATCTGCCCCTCCCCCCTCTCCCTCTACTCTGGGAAAGGGACAGTCTTGTTGCCACCATCAGAACTCGACTGTGCCGTGCTTGCAACGGCATTGGCATGGGCAGCCCACCGCTGCACAGGCTGCAATGTGCAGCTCCTACAATGCCTGCAGCGCCTGCCGCGTTAGCATGTGTCGTGCTTGTGTTATGGCACAGGTGATGCACAGTGCCTGCACTGCACACCTTACAGCCACACATCCAGCACAGTACTGTGCACTGCGATTGTGGGCCTTGCACTGCAGTGACAGGTAGAGGGTGTGGAGCCAGGGGTGCCGCCCCTGGCCACACACACCCTCTTAGCCCTAACTTACCCAGAAGGTGCAGAGCTGCCTGGGTAGTCACTCACTCACTCACTGCACTGCAGCAATGCTTGCATTGGCTCCAGGTCTCACATCTCTGGACTGGCTGTTGTATATGCTTGCAGGTGCTGCTGCAGCCCAGCTGCAAGAAGCCTACCTCAGCCACCCGCAGCAGGCGTCCCGCAGCTTGGAGGCAGCGCTGCGATTCACACTGCAGGCACAGCATGTTTTGCCGTGCAGCGCTGACAGGCTCTGTACGCTGGTCAGAGCGGCATGCACAATTGCAAGCAGCAAGCCTGAGAGCATCAGCAGCAGCAGCAGCAGCAGTGTGGGGTCAGCTGTTGGCAGCTGTTCTCACTGCTGGTGACGTGCCTGAAAGCTGCTGGCCAGGACGCGAACAACAGCAGCGTTGGCAGCAGCAGTGCTTCCAGGTTGATGTCGCCATCTTTCTGACCTTGGCTGGCGCTGGCACCCGCCAGCAGCTGTGCATCCAAGTGCTGCAGGCCTGCAAGCACATGGAAGGCTCTCTGCAGCTGCTGCTACAGGGCCGCTGCCTCTTACAGCTTGCAGGACTAGCAATGCTGATGCAGCGCGAGAGGGCCACAGCAGCTGAGCTGCAGGGCTGCAGCAGTGAGAAAGCATCAGCAGTGGCAGTTAAAGGATGCATGACGATCGCCAGCCAGCAGTTGAAGGACGTGGTAGCAGCCCTGAAGGTGGCGCTTGGTGTGTGCAGTGCAAGCTTGGCTGCTGCAGAGTTGCAGCTGCCTGGTGATGCAGCAGCTGCTGCTAAGGCATTAGCGCATCTGCAGCAGCAGGGCGTGGCATTTCAGGAGCAGCTGCAGCCGTACCTGAGTCCGGCGAAGCAAAATGCACAGCCTCAGCAGCAGCAGCAGCAGCAGCAGCAGCAGCAGCAGGCTTTCCAAGGGCAGCAGGCTGAGCAGCTGGCCCAGGCGCTGCTGCAGCTTGGGCATGCCATCTGCCTGCAGCTGCCTGTGCCCTACTGGTGCTGCAACCCGGCCTGCAGCGACGTGCAGGAGTGCAGCGAGCTTGCGCTGGTGTCTCGCAAGGGCAGTAGGTGCTCCGGCTGCGCCACTGCGCGCTTCTGCAGCAAGTCCTGCCAGCAGCAGAGCTGGAAGGGGCAGCACGCCCCGGTGTGCAAGCGCATTGCAACAACACGCAAGGGGCAGCAGCAGAGATAGCTGCAGCACATTGCACTGGTGCTACAAGCCGCTCCTTGTACGCAGCTCCGTAGTCACCGGTGAAGACGGATGCGAGGAGTGGTGACATAAAGGGGCCCTCTAGCATGTTGTAGCTGCAATGATGACCAGGGGTGCTTGCAAGGGTGCCGTGCGGCCATACAGTGACTAGATGGCTGTGCAGAGTCTTGATGCTTTTTGGTATGCTTGCTCAGGCATGCTGCGATGGCATGCTGCGATGGCAGCCTTGAACCATGAGTGCATGCCGCTGTGATCATTGACTGCTGTGGCAGCTGAAATGCTTGGCGGGCCCACTGTGCAGCACATAACTATTAATGCAATAGTTTGCCAATGGGAGAAATGGTACGTGCCATTGCACCTTGGGGTTGCACCACAATGTTTTTTGAATTCGACGAAAGCCGTGGCCACAACACAAAAGTTGATCAAGCTCAACTTTCCAACTTGTTACAGGAATGGCCCGCTACCCCTACCTTAGACCAGCAGTGAGTTCAACTAGAAAGCAGGCCATGGTGCATAATACTTGAACATGAAAGCGCCCTGGTGTTGCACCAGTGCGTCTTTTATGTTGCAATTTGATTGGCAACAAATCATGGTGATAAGTTAAAAGTGGAGCAAGCTCAACTTTTCAGCTCATCGCCCCAATTGCTTTAAATCTTGCAACATCAACAACATCATGAGAAAAGCAGGCAATGGTGCAATGAATCCGGACAGTAAACCACAACGGGATTGCACCATTGATTGCGACCGGCGGTACCAAAAACCGTGGCCACAACACAAAAGTTGATCAAGCTCAACTTTCCTGCGTATTGCGCAAATGGCGCTCTACGTTGGAACACTAACAAGTTCAACTAGAAAGCACCATGCTGCATTATATGTGAACATGAAAGCGCCCTGGTGTTGCACCTGTGTATCTGGTTTGTTGCGTTTTGATTGGCAGCAAATCATGGTCATAGGGAAAAAGTGGAGCAAGCTCATCTTTTCAGCTCACTGCCCCAATTGCTCTAAACCTTGCAACATCAACAACATCATCATGAGAAAAGCAGGCAATGGTGCAATGAATCCGGACATTAAATCACAACGAGATTGCACCATTGAATGCGACCGGCGGTACCAGAAACCGTGGCCACAGCGCAAAAGTTGAGCAAGCTCAACTTTCCTGCGTATTGCGCAAACGGCCCTCTACGTTGAAACACTAACAAGTTCAACTAGAAAGCACGCCATGCTGCATTATATGCGAACAGGAAAGCGCCCTGGTGTTGCACCCGTGTATCTGGTTTGTTGCAATTTGATTGGCAGCAAATCATGGTCATAAGGAAAAAGTGGAGCAAGCTCAACTTTTCAGCTCACTGCACCAATTGCTCTGAATCTTGCAACATCAACAACATCATGAGAAAAGCAGGCAATGGTGCAATGAATCCGGACAGTAAACCACAACGGGATTGCACCATTGATTGCGACCGGCGGTACCAAAAACCGTGGCCACAACACAAAAGTTGATCAAGCTCAACTTTCCTGCTTATTCCGCAAATGGCGCTCTACGTTGGAACACTAACAAGTTCAACTAGAAAGCACCATGCTGCATTATATGCGAACAGGAAAGCGCCCTGGTGTTGCACCCGTGTATCTGGTTTGTTGCAATTTGATTGGCAGCAAATCATGGTCATAGGGAAAAAGTGGAGCAAGCTCAACTTTCAGCTCACTGCCCCAATTGCTCTGAATCTTACAACATCAACAACATCATGAGAAAAGCAGGCAATGGTGCAATGAATCTGGACAGTGAAGCACAGCGGGATTGCACCATTGATTGCGACCGGCGGTACCAAAAACCGTGGCCACAACACAAAAGTTGATCAAGCTCAACTTTCCTGCTTATTCCGCAAATGGCGCTCTACGTTGGAACACTAACAAGTTCAACTAGAAAGCACCATGCTGCATTATATGCGAACAGGAAAGCGCCCTGGTGTTGCACCCGTGTATCTGGTTTGTTGCAATTTGATTGGCAGCAAATCATGGTCATAGGGAAAAAGTGGAGCAAGCTCAACTTTTCAGCTCACTGCCCCAATTGCTCTGAATCTTACAACATCAACAACATCATGAGAAAAGCAGGCAATGGTGCAATGAATCTGGACAGTAAACCACAACGGGACTGCACCATTGAATGCAACCGGCGGTACCAAAAACCGTGGCCACAGCGCAAAAATTGATCAAGCTCAACTTTCCTGCTTATTGCGCAAATGGCGCTCTACGTTGGAACACTAACAAGAGACGGCGACCCACTTGCATGAGCACTAGCGTGTCATCATAGGCGAGCGTGGTCTGTGCTGATTCAAAGAATTCCTTCAGACTGTCAATTGCGGCTGCATTTTCTCTTAGGTAAGCCAGGTCTGGCGCCATGATGAAAATTTGCAGAACCTGTTTCGCATTGTCGCCATTTTGTTGGTTCGTTTGCATGGTGGTCATACCACTGTTGCTGCCGCTGCTGCTGCTGCTGCTGCTGCTGCTGCTGCTGCTGCTGCTGCTAGCAACGCTGCTGCTGCTTTGCTGCTGTGCCCGCTTCTGCTGCTGCTTCTGCTGATGTGCTTGCGCCTGTCGCTGCTACTGCTGATTTTACTCTGCTATGCGTGCTCCTGCTGCTGTTGCTGCCATTGGTGCTGCTGCTTCCGTCTTTGGTGTGGCGCTGTGCCTCATTGAGCGATGCATTGCTCGGCTGCAGTGCGCATAGCGTACGAGTCAAACAAAACCAATTGAACAACTTTCCTTTCAGAGTGCAGCAAACGGCAAGGGATGCACTGGCTGCACGTGACGGCGGTCACGTTGTTCACACGGACAACTGCGACAGTGCGACGATGTTGCGATATAAAGCAGCACACTTGGCCCTTGCAAAGGAAGTCAAACTACATGATGTACGTCTACCAGGATAATATGCGGCATACCCAGGCGCAACACCCTGTCACCTTGTCGTCGCAACCACGCCCCTTCGGAACACCGGTGGAAGCTCCGTAGCATCAACAATATGTCTTTCAGGCAGACATGGCCTCTGCGAATGCTCAAACATGCGATTGATAAGACTTGCTGACTTTTATGATGCGTCAGCAAAGACAAACGCAGAGCTCAGAGATGCCTGCACCTCCGGGCCAGCAGCAGCTGTGCATCCTGTCAGCAGCATGCTGCACAGTCACAGCAGCAGCAGCGAAGGCCTGCTTGCCACATCAGGTGCACAGGCATAGGTATCATCGTCATCATCAGCACACCACACGCGCAGGGGCAGAGCACCGTCGGTGGTTGGCACATCACCTGCTGGCACATTGTCACTGAGGCTTGCTGGACACAACCTGGTCACTGATAACAGAAGCAGGGTATTTCATCATCAACATATCACTCATAACGGCACAGCACTAACAGGGTATGTGCTCTTATAGCACATGCCTGTGCTGCACAGACCATACTGCAGAAATGGTAACACCATGCTGATGCAAAAGTATATCGCGGCTTGATGAACCATCAACAGCCCCCACGCAAGCCGAAAATCAATATGGCTTGGTGTGCTAGCATAAACCTGCAGAGATCAGCGCCGCAGCAATGCTGCAGACTAGAAGCAGTGGAGCCTGGGCAGCTTGGTAGCGCAGGGCCTTCTACCTATCTGATGCGCTGCAGTGTCAGCTAGCATGCCGTCCCACAAACACACTGCCACCGCCGCCGCCGCAGCGGCCGTGAAGCTGTGCAGCTGCCAGCGTATCAGTGATGCATCTGCTCATAACACTCCTTAGCGACCTCCACTGCTGCAGCTGTAGCTGCTGCTTTTGAAGCAGCGCCCGCATCACGAAAGCGCGTGCGTGCAGCTCTGGGCCGCGATGTGCATTTGCACACAGCAGCGCCAGACATAACTACTGCTGCTGCTGCTGCTGTCTGCTAGTGCATCAGCCGCACCACGCATGCGTTTGTGTGCATATTGAGCCCGTGGTGCGTCTCGTCACATGGCCGGCGCCAGCCACAGCTGCTGTTGCTGCTGCCGCTGCTAGTGCAGCAGCAGCACCACGCATGGGTTTGCGTGCAGATTGAGCCCGTGGTGCGTCTCGTCACATGGCGGGCGCCAGCCACAGCTGCTGGTGTTGCTGCTGCCGCGGCTAGTGCAGCAGCCGCACCACGCATGCGTTTGCGTGCAGCTCAGGCCCATAGTGCGTCTTGTCACACAGCGGCGCCAGCCATAGCTGCTGCTTGGCTGCGCCGCCCGCCAGCCCCTGCGCCACCTGCAGGGCAGCAAGCACGAGAGACGTACACACAATGAGTTGCTTTGAACGCGCTGTGAGCACGGCAAGTTGTGAGAAGCCAGGGTTGTCCCTTGCTTCCCTATGCGCCCTTGCGTTGGCAGCTGGCTGGGGTCATGCTGCTTTGCTGAGCGAAGTGTTGTTAGCAGGTATCAATGAGAATGCCATAGCGTATCTAGAGCGGCACCTCATCTATATTGAAAAACGGCTGGATCGGCGTGCTATCTGTTGGTTGCTGCCCCAGCCCACCTGGAACTCCAGCGTTATGTTTGGTACGGGTTCCGATCAGTTGCATGACACTATCACGTGCCATGTAACATGTCATAACCAAACAGCCAAGAAGCGCGGTGTGCTGCCCCAGCCCACCTGGAACTCCAGCGCCACGTTTGATACGGGTTCCAATAAATTGCATGACACTATCATGCGACATGTGACATGTCATAACCAAACAGTCAAGAAGCGCTGTGTGGTGCCCCAGCCCACCTGGAACTCCAGCGCCATGTCAGTGTCGATGCGCTCCACATGCTCCGCCAGCTTCTTCTCAAGCGTGGCCTGCACCACCTGCAGCCAACAAACAACAGCAGCAGCAGCAGCAACAGCAGCAGTAGCACAATTGTTGGTGCTAAATATCAGCTTTACATGCTCCGCCAGCTTCTTCTCAAGCGTGGCCTGAACCACCTGCAGTTGAAAACAGCAGCAGCAACAGCAGCAGCAGCAGCAGCACAATTGTTGGCGCTGAAAATCAGCTCTGCATGCTCCGCCAGCTTCTTCTCCAGCGTGGCCTGCACCACCTGCAGTTGAAAACAGCAGCAGCAACAGCAGCAGCCGCAGCAGCACAACTTCCGGTGCTAGAAATGAGCTCTGCATGCTCCGCCAGCTTCTTCTCCAGCGTGGCCTGAACCACCTGCAGCCAACAAACAATAACAGCGCAGGTGGCTGGTGCTAAACATCTGCTTCACATGCCCTGCCAGCTCAAGCGATTGCAGTCGAATCCCACACCCCAACAAACCTGGGTCAGTGTTTCACACGCCATCTGTGCGTTGTATCTGGTCCATATGCGCCACTGCCTGCACCAATCAATAGCGGCAGCTCAAGCAGCCCCAATTGCACCCACAAGAGCTGCCACGCCAGCAGTTTTACAACTTGCGGTCATAACTCGCAAACACCACCAACACGACTCACCTCCTTCCGCGCTACTTGCTGCAGCAGGTTGCTGCTGTCCTGCAGCCGCCACCGCTTGGGGCCCCGTGGGTCACTGCCAGCCATGGCCGCCAGCACCATGCAGCAATGGCCACCACAGCTGACGCGCATATCAAAGTAAAAAAAAAAAACACACACAGCAGCGCTGCAGCTTGCCGGAGGATCTCAAATGCTGCACACCAGCAATGAAATGGCCAATCCACAACGACTCACCTCCTTGCGCGCCACCTGCTGCAGCAGGTTGCTGCTGTCCTGCAGCCGCCGCCGCTTGGGCCCCCGCGGGTCACTGCCCGCCATGGCCGCCAGCACAGTGAAGATGGCCCCCGCTGCATCAGGGATGTACTTGGTGAGGTTGCGCCGCCGCTGCTGCTGCTCACGCAGCGCAAGCGCTTTTGCGATCTTCACCTGTACCCAAAACCAGAGACGGTTCAACAAGATGTTGCAGAGTGTGGGTTGTTAGCAGCATGGCAGCGCGAGGGTCTTGGCAATCATCACCTGCAGCAGTTTCCATGCAACAGCTGAACAGTCAGCATATGAGTGAGACGTACGCACCACAGCATGGTGGCAAGCTGGGCGAGCCGAGCTGCATCCCGACAATGTTGCATGCACTACCTTGCCCACAAGCGGGTGCCGCCTCTCACCCGCAGCTGCGCGCAGCACTGCCGGATACCTGCCTTGACCGCTGACACCATCTCCACACATTCCCACGCACTCCTAGCATTCCTGCAGCAGTTCCACCAAGACCCGCTTACCCTCAGCTGTGCGCAGCACTGCTATGGTCGCCTTGACCGCCACAACCATCTCGTCCACGCCATCTCCACAAACCAGGCCACCAGGCGGCAATCAGGCTCACTCAAGTTCAGAAACGAGCACTCACTATCAGCGCGCAGCACTGCTGGATGGCTGCCTTGACCGCTGACACCAACCACATCTCCACACATCCCCACAAACTCCCAGCATTCGGGCAGTGGTGCCGTAGAGATCTGCTTACCCGCAGCTGCGCGCAGCACTGCTGTCTATGGCTGCCTTTACTGCGCCCACCATCTCCTCCACGTCGTCGCCAATGCTGCACCCCATCAAGGCATGCAGACATGCACCCCAGCTGACACGACTTCAATTAGAAGCCAGCAGCTAATGCAGCTGCAGTGTGACACCTGCCAGAACACCAACACCCCGACAGCTTGTGGCACACAAGCAGCAGAGCGCAAAAAGGGTCTCATCCGCAGCTGCGCACAGCACTGCTTGATGGCTGCCTTCACTGCTGACAGCAGATCCTCCAGACATCTCCACAAACTCCTACAATGCAGGCGGTGGTTTCGCCGAGATCTGCTTACCCGCAGCTGCGCGCAGCACTGCTGGATGGCTGCCTTCACTGCTGACACCATCTCCACACATCCCCACACACTCCTAGCATTCAGGCAGTGGTGCCGTAGAGATCTGCTTACCCTCAGCTGCGCGCAGCACTGCTGGATGGCCGCCTTGACTGCGACCACCATCTCCTCCACACATCCCCACAAACTCCCAGCATTCAGGCAGTGGTTCGGCCAAGACCCGCTTACAATGAGCTGCGCGCAGCACTGCTGGATGGCTGCCTTGACCGCCCCAACCATCTCCTTCACGTCGTCGCCCATGCTCCAGCACATGAAGGCATGCAGAATACGCGGCCCAGCTGGCAAGACGTCGATCAAAAGACTGCGGCTGACGCAGCTGCATTGTGCCACCTGCCAGAGCACCAACACCCCGTGCAGTTGAAACAGGCAAGAAGTAAACCAAAAATGGTCTAACCCTCAGCTGCGCGCAGCACTGCTGGATGGTCGCCTTCACCGCGCCCACCATCTCCTCTACATTTCCCCACGAAATCCCAGTAATCAGGCAGCTGTTCCACCGCGACCCCCTTACCCGCAGCTGCGCGCAGCACTGCTGGATGGCTGCCTTCACCGCTGACACCATCTCCTCCACATCGTCCCCAATGTACTCCTTGCCCGCGCCCTTGAAGGGGATCTTGGTGGACACGATGGACACAAACACGCCCACCTGCGGTTGCATGGACAAATTGCATTGACAGAATCTGCTTTCAATGCAGCAAGAGAGAGGCAGGTGTACTCCTTGCCGGTGCCCTTGATGGGGATCTTGGTGGACACAATTGAGACGAACACGCCCACCTGTGGTTGCATTGCAGAAGTGCATTGAAACGTATAGATTTGAAATGATGGATGAAGTTTCGCTCATAAAACGCCCAGTGTCGCTGCCATGGAGAGGACAGCGTCTGCACTTGTTGTGTCTTATGCCATGCAAAGTGAGATACAGTCAACATCACCCCAATCGCACGCACCCTGTCGCTGGACTGGTTGATCTTGTAGCTGCCCCAGTTGATGCGCTTGGTGGCGGTGCGTGTGATGACGTCGCTGCCGCCCTCAAACAGCAGCGGGATGCGGTTCGCAAAGCGGTAAACATTGATGCCTGGCCGCAGCTCGCGGCCGCCCAGCGACACCGCAGCTTCTACAATGAACGCGTGGCCCTCAAACACGCGCACGTCGCCTGCAGCAGCACCAACAGACGTGATGAACTTGAGATCAAAGCCCTGCGCAGCGGAGAGGAGTGGCAGCAGGCCAAAAACTCGCATGCCGCCTGCAGTACAGCACATAACCAGGTTAGCAGCAAAGTGGCTCAGATGCGAGGTGGTACATGTTGATGCCAGGCCGCAGCTCGCGGCCGCCCAGCGACACCGCCGCCTCCACGACGAACGCATGGCCCTCAAACACGCGCACATCGTCTGCAGCAGCACGCACAGCGATGAGGACCATGAGTGGCAGCAGGCGCTCAGAAAAGGACAGCAGCGCAGAAGCAGGTGCAGCAAGTTGGCTTGTTTGGGACGTGGTACACGTTGATGTTGGGCCGCAGCTCGCGGCCCCCAAGGGATACTGCGGCCTCCACAATGAACGCGTGGCCCTCAAACACGCGCACGTCGCCTGGGGAAGCACGCACAGTGATCAGGAACATGAGGGGAAAGCCATGTGCAACAGAGATGGCAGCAGGCCATTAGAACCACGCACGTCGCCTGCACCGCAGCACAGACGAAGGTCCACAACTTGACATAGATGCAAAGCGGTACACGTTGATGCCGGGCCGCAGCTCACGGCCCCCGAGGGATACTGCAGCCTTAACAATGAACGCGTGGCCCTCAAACACGCGCACGTCGCCTGCAGCAGCACGCACAGCCACAAGGAACATGAGAAAGCGCGCGCAGCAGAGAAAGGTGCCAGCAGGCCATCAAAAATGTGCGCGTCGCCTGCTCCGCAGCCCAGAATCAGGTCAACAGCAAGGTGGCTTAGATGCAAAGCGGTCCCGTTGATGCCGGGTGCAGCTCACGGCCGCTGAGGGACACAGCGAATTCCACGAACGCGTGGCCCTCAAAAACGCGCACGTCGCCTGCGGTTTGCGGCGCAGCAACAACAACGTGAGTTTTTGAACATTGCACAATGACGGCGTGCCCCTGAGCCAGAAACGTCACCAGCGAGCCCAAGCAGTTCAGCAGCTTGATTGCTTCCACAGCAGCCGAGTTGGCTTGCACCTGCACTAGCAGTGTGCGCCACTTACAGCAGTCAACATGTCCCGCAGAACATGACGAAGCAATGTAAACTGGCAGCGCGCCCGCGTGTGTGGCGATGAGCTCTGGCTGCAGCTCCTTCATCACGCCCAGCCGCAGGTTGTACTCGGCCGCAAGATCACAGCAGTACCATCAGGTAAGGCTGTCCAACAAGACTGAGCAAGGAAGCAAACAGTCACACGTGTTGTGTAAACCAACGTTGTAACAGGGACTTCCCTTACCTGCATGTGTTGCGATGAGCTCAGGCTGCAGCTCCTTCATCACGCCCAGCCGCAGGTTGTACTCGCCAGCGGGCGACAGGTGGCTGCCTGAGGGGTCTGCGAAGCGCACCTGGTGGGGCAGCAGCAGCAGCATATGTTAGCGTAAGCAGGTGGATGGGAGCGGGTCATGGTGGCATGAATAGCAGCAACAGGAAGCAAGCCTCAAACGCGCAGTTTTTAGCCTGTTAGCTTATTGCAGACCGCTGCATGGCGCTCATACGGTAACTCCTGCAAAAGCACAATCAACGGCAGCCAGGCCACCCTGTCTATATTGATGCATGATGATGTGCAATGGTGATACACCAGGCACGCACCTCATGCAGCAGCTGGTGCAGGCGCACCACTTGCTGGCTGCTGAGCTGCTTTGGGTCGGTGGAGGCATTCACGCCGCCAGAGCGCAGCTCGCCGATCAGCCGGCCTGCAAGGGACAAACTAACACGTGTTAGCGTCAGCCTGAACGTAGATAATACCAAGACCATGCCTTCTTCAGGACCATGCCTGTGACAGTACACTGCGTCAAGCCTTGCGCGCCTGGGCCCAACTGACAGTGCCTTGCTGACTTAGGTCAAATTTGCGCGTGAGGACAGCCCAGCACGTAAAACACCATGCAGACCATCATTGTTCAGGACCCTATCCACGGCCGATCCACTGCAGCTGCGCACCTGACAGCGCCTTGCTGACTTGGTCAAACTCGCGCGTGAGGAAGGCGGAGAGGCTGGTGGCCTTGGTCTCTGTGATCAGCCGCTTGACCAGCTCCAGGTCCACACTGCTGGGGTGGTGCTTGGTGATCTGCGGCCGCAAGCAGTACAAGAGCAGGTGTTATGTTTGTGTAAATGTGATGATGTGATGGTTTAAAGGTTGCAAGATGTGATCAGCTGCTTGACCAGCTCCAGGTCTACACTGCTGGGGTGGTGCTTGGTGATCTGCACGAACAAACAAACAAGAAACAGCTGCAAACATCGAGCCCGCTGGCTTTTTCTGATGCAGCGATGATGTGATGGGACAAATGCAGCACAGCTGGCAGCAGAAAGCCTGTCGAGACGTTGGCTTGCGCCTGTTTGCTGGCTCAGGTATCCGACAGGCGGCACCCATCCCTGTGCTGCTACATTTGCAGACAAGACACTGTGATGATTCATCTCTGCAGCATTCAGGCCATCACAGCCACACTGGCATGCCAACAGGTCAGCGCACGTATGGAAACCAAACAACTGCACCTTTGGCGGGGGCGGCATCACGTCGGTGCGCCGCCGGAAGGTCAGCTTGAGGCTGCTCTTGGGGTCCTCCGCAATGTACTGGAAGCTGAACTGCAGCACATACAGACACCACACGACATGTTGGCGTTTACACAAAAGGCAGCAGCGCGCAGCACATGCTTTTGCTTGCAGGTCAGCTTGAGGCTGCGCTCGGGGTCCTCCAAGATGTACTGCACGCTGAACTGCAGCGCACAGAAACAACAATAGAAACAAATGTAAGCTCGGAGCGCAGCACATCCATCAGCTTGAGGCTGCTCTTGGGGTCCTCTGCACGGTACTGGAAGCTGAACGGCAGCGTATACCAATATAACACAAATGGTGCAGGTCGGCTGCAGAGTGCAGCACATGCATGGGTTTCAAGCTGCTCCTCAAGTCATGACGCATAAAACTCCAAGGTGATAACACCCTCGGCGCCTGACCTGCGCGTAAGGCGTAATGACCATGATCTGGCGCAGGTACTTTAGCAGCTGCGGGACACCCCAGGGGCAACATATATTTGAGAACTCCACAACTGAGCATTGCCACACCTGCGCATAGGGCGTGATGACCGCGATCTGCCGCAGGTACTTGAGCAGCTTGGCACGGTAGCTGCTCCAGTTGCCCTCAATGGTCAGTGACAGGCACGCGCCGTGCCAGCCGTCAGCGTTGGGCTGCTTGGCCGCGCTGTGCACGTTGGGCGCGTTCCTGCAAGCATGGAATGTAGAACACAGTACAATTCAAGCAGCACAATTGACAGCACAGTACAGCACTCCGCTGCCGCAACTGCAGTCAGTCATGCTGCAGCCGTCAGCGTTGGACAGCTTGGCGGTGCTGTACATGTTGGGTGCGTTCCTTCAAGGCAAATATATAGAGCATGCAAGCAAGGCAGCGAGCAAGCTGTGTCGCACGCGCAGCATGAATGCATGTGCCTGAGGGCGATGCGCAACAGACCTGCAGCTGTGTAGCGAGCGCGATGCAGCACTGCAGCAGTCGCCTGAGCAGTGCATGTCCAGTTACTCCGCGCGTGGCCGCTCACGTGTGTAGGTCAATGTCCAGCCGTTGTGGCTACTTCAATCTGTGCATCTACCTGTGCAAGTGCATCACTATAAGAACAGCAATGTACATGCAGCATCAGGTTCACTTGTGCATGTCAACATAAACACAGGATAAGGCTTACTTGTGTATGTCAACATAAACACAGGATAAGGCTCACTTGTGTATGTCGATGTCCAGCTCGTACTGGCTGCGAAAGTCCTGCTTGCGCAGCGCGCTGCTGATGCTGAAGGGCAGCCCCGTGGTCATTTTGCTCCAGATGAGCGCCATCTTGGCGCCCAGCCCAAATTTGCCGCGCGTCTGCAGGACAGTCAAACAAACAGGGGTCAAGTTGCTGCAGATGTCACATAACAAGCAGGGGTCATTTTGCTCCAGATCAACGCCATCTTGGCGCCCAGCCCAAACTTGCCGCGCGTCTGCAGCAGTTGTTTGGAATAACAGGTTGAATACAACAACAACAAAGCAAGGTAAGAGGTGCAGCTTTCAAACGCATAACATGCAGCACCATCTCAGCGCCTGGCGCGCATCTGCAGAGCAACCAAACAAACAATTGTCGTCGTGCTGCAACCTTTGCAAGCAGTGGTCATCTTGCTCCAGATGAGCGCCACCTTGCCGCCCAGCCCAAACTTGCTGCGCGTCTGCAGCAGTTGTTTGCGCGTCACAGTTGTAAGTCAGCAGTGAGGAGGTTCGGCAGTGATGTGCAGCATGAAGGGTGCAGCAAAGTGGTAATGGCCCAATCCACAGCTGCTGTGCACAGGTCCAAACCGCACAGCAGACACCTCCTGCAGCCGCAGCCACGCATCTGCTGCAAACCGTACCTGGCGCCGCAGCCACACACCACACGCTAATCAGGGCGCACAGATACACAGACATCGAGAATCACACCTGCTTCACGCCGTACTTAGTGCCGCTCAGCACGCGGCCCAGCATGTTGGGGATGTCGGCGTGCGACATGCCGCAGCCGTTGTCCTGCAAGCAGCGTGGCATTTTCAGTGCTGTCAGCTTCATCAGCTAAGAGTGATGACCATTGTCATATCAATAACCATAATTATCAGCAGCAGCAGATGCTGGAAATGAAGCTGGCGAGACATTCTCTGCGTGTCGCCTGCCAAGTAGAAGATCATGAAATGCTATCATGGGCTGCTGGCACTGTTAGTGACAAAAGAATGACGACCTCAACACTGTGACACACCTTGACTGTGACCTTGTAGAACAGCGTGCCGCGCGCAGGCCCCGCCTTCTTGCCATCTGCCGCCTTGCGTGCTGCGTCTGCCGCCGCTGCTGCTGCCGCCGCCTCTCCTTTGGTTGCAGCCAGCTTCTCCAGCCGCTGCTTCTCCTTGGCCTCCTTGGCCAGGCGCTTCTGCAGGCGTTACACCATGTTACACCGTTTTTCAGTAAGACATGTTATATGACACATGCCTTGGTTGCCGCAAGCTGCTGCAGGCTTTGCTTCTCCTTGACGTCCTTGGCTAGGCGCTCCTGCAGGCAAGACATGTCATGGCCTGTCACTGCCAGCAGCAATTGGCTTGCAACCGACATGGTACTGCTGGAGGTTGACGCCGCTGTGCCTCACCTTGCGCGCGTCTTCACTTTCATAATCGTGGTACAGCTGCTCGTCTACGCGTGCGTGGTCCCCCAGCCCTCTTAGCGTGTTCAGCCGCGCCCGGCTGACCTCCTCGCTGCAGCAGACGGGTTTGAAAAGGGAGACAGCATGACACAGCAGGGCCGCAAGGCAAGCTGGGAGTGAGACTCTGAAGGCCAGGGTGCTGTAGGGTGACATGAAGATGATATGCAGCAGACAGCCTTGCAAAGTGTTGTGCAGATGTGTTGCAGCATGTGCTGGCCGTGGGCGTGCATGTCTTGCAGGACAGCGGGTGACCGCAGGCAGTGATGATCCTGCCAGCACTGCTGCTGCTGTTGCCTGCGCCCAAGATAAAGTAGACCGTGCCTGGTGGTAGCGACCAATCACATGCAACCACGCACACATCTGCTGTAAGCAAGCAGCTGCCGTCAACGCTGCACACATGTTATGCATGCCAAGCTGAGCATGCTGTCGCCATGTGCAGCCACTGCTGCCACACCCATGCCTTGATATGCACGCAGCGTGGCAGCATCCATGTCTATTATAGCAGTGGGCATGAGCATGCCGCACTGCTGCTGCCGCACCAGACAGTAAGCTGCTGCTACTGCCACGAAGCAGCAGTACTGCTGCTGCAGCACAGTGCTCTTGCAAATTGCTCAGCTGGCTGTCGCACCAGCTGCTTCTGCTGCTTACATGGTGATCTCCACCAGCGGCAGCACGCTGATGCTCTCTGCACTGTCCAGGGCATTCTCCACCAGCTCCCTCACTGTTGTGTACAGGCACTTGCCAGGCTGCAGGAACACCAGCAGGGCAAGGACAACGAGTGAGCAGCGTAGGAGGAGCTACATACTTATGTATTATGCCAGTTTCTGATGTCTTACGTTGTCAAAGCCAGCGATGTTCTTGTTCTCGGCAAAGAACTCCGCAGGGCTCTTCTGCTGTAGCTTGTCGCTGCCTCCCTTGCCTGCTTTCGACATCCCGGATGCTAACTATGGATACTACACATGTGTGAAAGGATCAAGCCATTTGACCTGGCGTGGCAACGATTACTGCTGCTGTACTTCACGGCAGAAGCGGGTGCGTCAGCGCGTTCGGTCTTGCTCACAATCACAGGAGCTGTATGAAAGCTTGCAGTACAAGTGTGAAACGTAGCATCAATGTTTCCTTTGGCACAAGACTGCGGCTTCATCTTGCACCTTGGCTGGCTGAACAAGCCATGACAGGTGGGAGTCACTTGTCACAATTCAAATCGTGTCCCATGATGTGTCAGTTCAACTTCAAATCACAGCAGACATTCTCAGCCGAAACGGACGATACACGACCATTACAACCTGCTGCATGCGCAACCGCAATCAATAGCCATAGCCACCGTAGCCGTATGGCGGATACTGATGGTGGCCGTAGCCGTAGGGTGGCGGGTGCACGCCGTAACCGCCATCCCCATAACCACCAGCAGGGGGAGGCGGGAAGCCATAACCGCCGCCATGCTCATGATGGTGATGATGGTATCCGCCACCCATCGCTGCTGCTGCTGCTGCTTCATCCCCGCGTGGCATCTTTTGCATAGGGCCATTCGCATAGCCCTGCCACGGGTCCGCAGGCGCGCCACGCTTGCGCGCCGCATCAGCAGCTGCTGCTGCTGCCGCTGCTGCTGTCTGCTTGCTGCTGCCGGGCGCTGCTGCCAGCGCGCTTGCAGGAAGCATGAAGAGCTTGTTGTGCCGCTGCTGCACTGCCCGCAGTGTTGCCACGTCAGCGTACATGTCAGCAAACTCCACGCTGCGCTTGCTGAGCTCTTCTAGTGCCTCATCACTCAGCACCTGCGCTGCCGGTGCTGGTGCTGCTGCTGCTGCTTCTTGTGTTGCTGGTGCTGCCGTACCGTCGGCAGCTGCTGCTGCTGCTGTGGCATCCTGCTCAACCCCATCTGCAACTGCTGCATCTGCAGCCGCTGCTGCTGCATCGCCGCTGCCGCCCTCCTTGCCGCTGCAATTATCCTCACCGCTGCTCTTGCTATCACTGCTGCTGCTGCTGCTGCTGCTGCTCTTCTTCTGCGCCAGTGCCTGCTCATACAGAGCCAGCACTCGGGCTACCCTGTCATCCCCAGGCAACGTCTCCTCAAAGAATAGTGCACCCTCCCAAAGTGCTTGGCAGGCTGGGCTGGCTGCCAGGCCTTCCTGCAGCACCTGCCTGGCGCGCTCCACATCACCATACACCTGGGGACGAGCAGCAGCAGGGGCAGCAGGGGCAGCAGCAAGAGGGGCGCCACATGACATTGCAGTGGGTTGCAAGCGTGCATGTCCGGCACCTACAGTATCGATCCACCCCCACAGGCAATTGCTTAATACTTCCAACATGGAGTTGTGTCTTATATATCTGACGCTTTGCGCATAACGCCGGCAGCTCACGCGCATCCTAATGCCTGGTGAGAGCCTGCACTTCACAGTTGAACTCAAATCTGCACCCTTACGCTGCCAGCCCCGAATCCACATACATATCACTGCCACAAGCAAGCATACCAGCACACCATCAACCTCACCTGCCGCAGGAAGTTGGCATACAGCAGGCTAAGGAAGCCCGCCACACTGCTGCTGCTGCTGCTGCTGCCCTTCTCCCGCTCCTGCTGCAGCAGCTCCTCAAAGAGTGCTGCTGCTGCTGCCGGCTGACCCATGCGCCGCTCAAAGTTGGCTGCAGCCAGCACCACCTGCACCAAGCGACGCAACAGCAGCAGCAGCAGCAGCAGCAGGTCCGTAAGACGGTAAGAGACAGCAGCAGCGGCCTCTTCATACTGCGATTACATGTGCTGCTGTTGCGACTGCACACCTTCAGCGGGAATGCTGCTGGTGCTGGTGCTGATACTGCTGCTGGTGCTGGTGCTTCTTCTTCTAGCTCTTGCAGCACCCATAACACACAGACGACACACGCACGACATGTACAGCTGCTGCAGCTGCTGCTGCTGCTGCTGCCTTTGCCAGCCCTTCCTGCTCACCTCCAACAGCCCTGGCGCAAGCTCGCTGAGCACCCGCCTGTATGCTGCCCGTGCAGCATCAGCATCACCGGCCGCCTCATGGAAGCGCGCAGCAAAGACAGCCAGGTCTGGCCGCCGCTTGCAGTGCACGGCTGTTGCACGCGCCAGCACTGCTGCTGCTGCCTCCGGCTGGTTGGCTTCACACCACAGCACGTAGCGCTGCCAGAACTCTGCAGTCACACATGATTTGTATCGCAGTGCAGTGCAGAACAGCAGTATCAGCAACAGCGTCCGGCTGGTTGGCTTCGCACCACAGCACGTAGCGCTGCCAGAACTCTGCACACACATGATTTGTATCGCAGTGCAGTGCAGAACAGCAGTATCAGCAACAGCGCCCGGCTGGTTCGGTTCGCACCACAGCACGTAGCACTGCCAGAACCCTGCAGGCACACATGTTTTGTATGGCAGTGCAGTGCAGAACAGCAGTATCAGCAACAGCATCCGGCTGGTTGGCTTCGCACCACAGCACGTACTGCTGCCAGAACTCTGCAGGCGCACTGAATGGAGCACAATTAATCACCGTGCATTGCATTGCAGTGCAGCATCAAATCCAGCATCTGGCGGCTGCGCCCTGCACCACAGCACGCATCGTTCAGTCGTGCTGCAAACTGGTACAACATGAAAACGGCTAGGGACGGACAACAAGGAAAGAGAGACGGCCATTCGATGCAAGCAGACACAGGAAAAGGCCGCACCTGGGTAGCTTGCGCAGGCCACGCAGCAGCGCTCATACAGCCGCACACAAGTACAACAAATATGCTGCACACAGGTATGCTGCGCACAGGTACGACATGGGAAAGGAGGATAAACCCGATGCAAACAAAAAATGACACGGCCGCACCTGGGTAGCTCGCGCAAGGCACGCAGCAGCGCTCGTACAGCCGCACAGTCAGTCCCAGCTCGCCCTGAGCCTCCTGCCAATCCAAATACGCAGCCCAGTTGCGCAGCTGCGCAGCATCCAGCGGCTTCACATGCCAGTAGGGCCGCCGGATGGCTGCCTCGTACTGCTGCCGCGCCTGCTGCTGCTGCTTCGTTGCTGTGTAGACAGCCTCCTGCTGCTGCAGCCAGAGCGCCTTGACTGCGTCGTCGCTGGCTGCTGCTGCTACTGCAGCAGCCGCCTCTGCGGCTGCTTTGGCGGCAGCTGCTGCTGCCTCTGCTGCTGCTGCACTGGCTGCTGCTGCCGCAGGTGCTGCTGCAGATGCTGCTGCTGCTTCTGCATGAGCTGCCTCAGCTGCTTCGCCTGCTGCTGCTGGTGCATCAGCTGCTGCTGGTTGCTCTGCTGCCGGTTGCTCTGCTGCAGCGGCATCTGTCATCTCAGCATCACCGCCTGCCTGCCCTACCTCAGCAGCAGCAGCATCACCTTCACCAGCTGCTGCTGCTGCTGCTGCTGCTGCATCGCCAGCTTCAACAGCAGCTGCGGCACCATCAACTGCTGCTGCTGCCTCATCACCACCAGCAGCTGCAGAAGGCTCTGCAGCAGCCGCTGCCGCAGCTGCCTCGGCTGCTGCTGCTGCTGCTGCAGCTGCTTCCTGCTGCTTTGCTGCTGCCTGCTGCTCCAGTGTGCTTCGCAGCGCTGCTGCTACATCTTCCGGCAGCAGCTCGTGTGCTGTCCTGCTGGCTGCGTAGCTCACCAGCCTGCAGCACACAATGCAGGGATCAGTGATGCAGCCTGTGACAGATCATGAAGCAGATTCAGCAGGTTGAGGCAGCTTGGTTGCTATGACACTGTCATGAGCACATGTGCGCGGGGCGCCTTTCACCTGCACGCCTGATGCAGGATCAACTGAGCCCAAGCAAATGCTTCTGCTGCTGCTGTTGCTGTCGCCTGCCTGTTATGACTGAAACATGCAACAGTAGCATCCCGTGCACAGGCATCTGCCCTGCCATTCCTCACCCTGTGTGGTACTTGTCCAGCTCCTTGATGGGGCAGCCCAGCACCCTGGCATACAGCGCAGCCACGCTGGCAGGTGAACCTGCGCTGCCCTCCAGCTCAAGTGCCTTGTCCCACAGGCTGCTGGAGAGCCAGTCGGGGCCCACATACGCTAGCCCGCGCTCCAGCACGCTGCACATACATTAGCAGGACATTGACAGGCGTGCAGGTGTTACATCGCATCTGGAGGTTGGTTGAAAGCTGACATGTACCCCGCCTCAGCACGCTGCAGAAGCACCGGTTAGGCACTTAACTCACCAGACAAGCAGGTGCAGGTCATGAGCATGACAGAATTGTTGCAGGAAAGAACGCTCGGCTCTTGCTTGAGGCTTGGCATGTGATTGACAGCAAGCCACATGCGCGGCTGTACAGTGACATGCGCGGCTTGTTTTGGTTGCTGGTCATGCCCGCCAAAGCCCACCTGCGCACAGCGTCAGTCTCAGCATCAGCCGCCAGCAGCAGGTTGGCATATGCCACCCACAGCTCAGTGCTGTACGGTGTTGCTGCCACGCCTCGCTCCAGCACTGCTGCAGCTGCCTCGCTGCTGCCGTGGCGCCGTTCTGCCTCTGCGTAGCGCTTCCAGTATCCGTAGCACAGCGGGAACTCTGCTAAAAACGCATCATATGCGCTGCGGATTTGTTGCACATCATCCTGCAAGCAGAAAGTGGAGCGTAGCAGCGTGAGTGGAGGTGTTGTGAAGCTATGAGGAGGCATGCAGGCAGAGTGCTGGAAGTTGCTGGGGTGGTTACCCTGTTGTCCTGCAAGTGTTTGCTTGTCACAAGACAGGAAGGGGCTCCAGCTGCTGTTGGGGCGCCAGTGCCATGATTGGCAGCTGCTGGCCTGCTGGCAAGCAACAGCAGCGCAGCGTCAGCAGCAGCGCGCCCACGCCCATGCCATTCTGCAACTTGAAGCTGTTCCAAGCGTCTGATACGTTCATAAAGTCAAACAGCGCACCAGCTTCTCGGCTGTGCTGATCAGGCTCGTCCAGGTGTTGAAATCATCTGGCTTCTCAGTGACAGCCTTGAGCAGCTCCTGGCACCTTTCCAGCAGCGGGTTGGCCGGCTCTGCAGCATACAAACAATGCAATGAGTACACGTGAAGGCGTCAAACAGCCCTAAACACTGATCGGGTGCCTCAGTTTTTGTAGCCTAGCCAAAGTTCTAGACAGACACAGCTGCGCTTACCTGGGGCCGGTGCTGCTGCCTCTGTAGCATTAGCCTCTGCCTCCATCGCAACTGGTTCATTGCCTGCAGCTTGATCAGCCGCTGGCTGCTGCTCTGCCTCCATGGCGAGCCTGCCACCAGCACTAGCAAGCCCACGAAAAATGCTTATTCACAATCAGCGTCCTACCAAAACATCCATCGGGCGAAGGATTAGATTGTTGATAACCTTATCGTTCACTTTGCGGAGAGCGTCGTATGTCACTGTCAGTCATGAGCCCGTTGCCAGTACACACAGTAGTAGTGTACTCCCCTAGTGCTGGCCAGCAAGAGGGCTTCGCTGGCTTTTTTGACCAACCTGCGGTGTCAACGTAGTCTGAGCAGGATCAGGCACACGATAGCACTCTATGCCTGCAACAGTGTACATCTTCTGAAACCCCACAACATTGTTTTTGTTGCTGTAGCTTGCTGTGCTCTGTACCATCCATGAAAATGAGCACATATCGTTGCAAACATGCTGCCCAAGGTTTGCAAACGCCTGTCCAGGCCACACACAGGTTGCAACTGCGCGCGCCTGTGCGCCAACAGCAGCAACATGGCAGAAGCGAGCGTTGCGCTAGGCTCAGCACGGTTGCAGCAGCTGCCAAGAGTGGAAGCAACTCTGATGGAGATGTGTGGCAGCAGCTGAGCAGCATGGCAGACAAGTACATAACCAACACAGCTGTGCAGCGGCAGCGCCAAGGTGCGGTTGCTGGCAGTTGATCCTGCTGCAGCTGAGCGATGAGTGCACAAATGTGCATGCATGTACATGCTATGCACCAGCACACACGCATGCGAAAAAATTTGAAAGGCAATCCTTGTGCAGCTCGGCAGGCAGTACACTTGCTGTTGATTGCATTGCTCATACTGGTCTGACCAGTGCCGAGGAAGACTCCTTGATGCTAATCTCGTACTCCACACTCATTGCGCTTGCCTGCAGCCCAGCAAGGCCGGCTGCCAGTGCAAGCCATCCACATCTTGCTCTCCACGCTAGTTCTCGTCTGGCTGGCTGCCAGCAGCAGCAGCCTGCCCTTCGTCTCCCCCAAACTGCTGCTGCTGGACCAGGGCCTCAACAACAAGTGGTGGGCCCCACTCACAGATGCCTTCTGCAGCGCCAGCGGGCAGCTGCTGGCCCAGAACCTGTTTTTCGGCTACATGTTTGGCCGTGTGGTGGAGAACACAGAAAGTGGCGGCGCGCTGTGGCTGACTTACCTGCTGGGCGCGGCAGGTGGGTGTACAGTGGGGCGTACGTTAACAGAGAGGCTGCATTCGGATGCATGCAAGCACGTTGCAACTGTATGTAAGTGGCAGGCCAAAGGGTGGCGGCGCGCTGTGACTGACGTACCTGCTGTGCGGCAGGTGGGTGTACAGTGGAGCATGTGTGCTTGGCAGGCAACAGGCGAATGTACAGCTGCCTCACATTAGCAGCAATGGCCATGTCTGGTTCAGCTGTAAGGTGTGCACACGTGCAGCTGATGGCTTCTCACACAGTCAGGCCCCTGTTCGAGTTCACAGGCCCAGCCTTGGTAGCAATGGGACATTTCGTAGGGTGGGGCACAAATGGATGCACACACGGTTGTGCAGCTGGCATGCAGCTGTTCTGCTGGCTGTCTTCTGCGCCAAAGCATGCGAAGCTGCACCCTCACAGTTCTTGCTGTCACCGCAGGCTCTGACACTGCAAACACCTGTCATGTACCGCTGCCGTGCAGGTGGAAGCGCGGCCGCACTGCTGCTGCTGCCGCGCCGCGCGCCCATCGCTGGCTGCGGCAGCACCGGCGCTGCCTTTGCGCTTTTTGCCATGGCCACACTATTCAACAGGCGCAAGACCTGGCACTGGCAGCGGCTGTTTGAGCTGGCAGTGCTGCTGCCGTTTGTGTGCCAGCAGCTGCTGGCTGGGCATGCAGGCATGGCCCAATGGTGCCTGTTATATGGACAGAGGCTAGGAGCCTGGGTGCCGTTGCTAGGTGGCCTGGCTGGTGCTGCCGCTGCTGCTGCTGTTTTGGCGCTGGTGCGGATGCTGGTAGGCAGTGTGGAGCGGCGGCAGCAGCAGCAGCGGCAGCAGCAAGCGGCGGCTGAACTGGCGGGTGGGCAGCAGGGGCCGCCTGGCGGGGAGGAGAGTATGGCGCTGCTGCTGACAAAGGCGTTGGCGACGATGCTGCGGCGCGTGCTGTAGGTCCACAGGCAGAGATGATGGGTGTGTGACTGCTGAGTGTGCCACGGCACGACTGCACAGCGCCAACTGGACAGGAGTACTACTTTATGCTACCACTGCAATTGCACCATTGCAACGCATGGTCATTATCATCACACAAACCACCACTGGTGGCCGTGTAACTTACCTTTGTTCTTGGGGTCATGGAGCCGCACGTACTCGTCCTTTGACATTGGCTGAAACTAATTCTTGATGTGGCATACGCTAACTGGCTGCTGGCAATGGAGTACACCACCACCAGATTTGTGCGCATCAATTACCTGTGGACTAGTGTACATGGGCTGCTGGCTGCAACCGCATTCGATTAACACGCACGTGGCGCTGCTACCACTGGCAGCACTTTCAATGTGGTGCTGTGAACAGCGGTGCTGAGCTCCACTGGCACCAGATCACCACCACGCATATGCGTCACGCAAAGTTTGTAGGATGCATGTTTTCGTTCATGTGCCGCCGTGCACACAATAGACCCGGATTGGTAGTGCCTGCTGCCATCAAGGCATGGTGCTTCAGGGTACCCAGGGTGAAAGCAACAGCTGGCCCGCTTCATTTCACCTTAATTGATGCTTGCATGACGTTTTCAACCAACCGCCAAACCCCTCTCTCCTCTCCATGTACTCCTGGATGGAGACAATCACACGCAGCACGCCACCGCCAGCCCAGCCGCTTTTATCTATCGTGTAGTATTGACAGTATACTACATGCTAGCAGCAAGTACGGGTATGATAGTGCTGCTGGGTCATATAAGGTCAGCGTGCCCGGCCCCACCATTGAAACACAACAACTCTCCCTTCACGACAACATGTGAAGCATGGCCCAGGCGTTCGCACTACCTTGCAATTGGCACCACGGCACCGAAAGGACGTCGGCATATGACCTGGAAAGGCTGAAAAACACTGCTGCGCCCTGGTCCCACTGGCAGGCTCAGCGGCCGTCAATCTCGCTAGACCACACAATGCAGTTTGCGCAGCAGCGGGAGACATACTATAACCCCAACAAGGAACTTCAGCTTGAGCTTTTGCTTCACCCTGCCCGCAACTCTACGCTTGGCGGCCTGCGCACTCCTCATCCCCAGGCATGCAGCAACCAGCAGCTCCTGAGCTGCTGCACGCTCCGCTGCAAGCTGCTGCCTGTCCCTATCCAGCTGCTCCTGCTGCTGCTGCGCCTGCGCCTGCACGCTGTCAGCCAGCTCCACACATGCCATGCCCACACTTGCCAGCTGCTGCGGGAACTGGTCCAGCACTTTCCTAGCCACATCTGCATGCGTTGGCTTCATGGCCCTCACGAGCCTGGCAGCAGTGTCAAAGTGGCGCTCCTGCAGGGCCCAGGACAGAGGTGACCTGCCGGCCACATCTGCTGCTGTCATGACAGTGCTCACGAAGCGCCCGCATTGAGCAGCAGCTGCACCACACTGGCGAAGCCGAGCTTGGCTGCTAGGTGCAGCGGTGTCCGTCCTTCATCATCTGCTGCTGCCACTGCTGATGCGTCATGGTCCACCAGCAGCCGTACCACGTCAGCATCGCCTCTCGATGCCGCATGGTGCAATGCTGTCCACGCCCATGCTGTGGCTGCTGCCGCTGCTGCGCCACTCTGCAGCAGCAGCGCCACCACCCTGGCATGTCCTCTAGAGGCTGCAAAATGCAGCGCTGTCTAGCCCTGAGCTGTGGCTGCTGCCACTGCTGCGCCACTCTTTAGCAGCAGTTTCGCCACGTTAGCGTGGCCCTCTAAAGCTGCAAAGTGCAGCGCTGTCCAGCCTCCTGACGTGGTTGCTGCCACTGATGCGGACCTGCGCAGCAGCAGCCCCACTACACTGGCATGACCTTGCTCGGCTGTATAGTGCAGCGGCGTGCTGCTGTATGCTGTGGCTGTGGCTGCTACTGCTGATGCGTCATGGTGCAGCAGCACCCGCGCCACGTTCGCGTGTCCCCTTGCCGCTGCACAGTGCAGCGCTGTGTCACCTCGTGCTGTGGCTGCTGCCGCTGCTGCGCCGCGCTCCAGCAGCAGGTGCACTACACTGTCGTGGCCAAACATGGCTGCCACATGCAGTGCTGTCTCACGTTGTGATGTGGCTGCTTCTATTGAAGCTGCGCTGTCCAGCAGCAGCACCACCACACTGGCATGACCACGTGAGGCTGCCACATGCAGTGGCGTCCAGCCCACTGCTGTGGCTGCTTCTATAAATGAGCCCTTCTCCAGCAGCAACTGCGCCATAGCGGCATTGCCTGTACTAGCTGCAAAGTGCAGTGGTGTGGCGCCTACCGTGTATGATACTGCAGCTGCTGCTGGCACCACTGCTGCCACTGCTGATGCGTGATGCTCTAGCAGCAGCCTTGCGACATCAACAGATGCTCCACTGGCTGCTGCATGTAGTGGTGTTAAGCCTGCTTCAGTCACTGCTGAAGTTGACACGCTCCAGCCTAGCAGCAGCTTGACAACCGCCAACCGGCCACCTTTGACAGCATGATGGAGCGGTGTGGCGCCTTGTTCATC
Source organism: Tetradesmus obliquus (assembly GCA_030272155.1). Classification (NCBI taxonomy): domain Eukaryota; kingdom Viridiplantae; phylum Chlorophyta; class Chlorophyceae; order Sphaeropleales; family Scenedesmaceae; genus Tetradesmus; species Tetradesmus obliquus. Next base: position 4,512,393 of record CP126204.1, read on the forward strand.
TGCTGCATCTACTGAACTGTCACTGTTCCGCACAGCAGCTGCTGCACAACATCTACACGACCCTCATAGGCTGCCGCGTGCATTGAAGCCATCCTGAGAATGCTAAAGCTGGGCACTCGGCTGCCGTGACAGAGAGGGTTCGATGCCCTTCAGGCGTTGGTGCACAAGTCCAAGGTGGCAAAACTCAAATGTCTTGTGCGTGCAGCGTGCCATGCTCTAGGCAAATCAAGGAAATGCATGTTCATCGTAAATAAGCAGTCAGGTACTTCATGGCAAGGCTCTGTCCGGGGTGCGTGCGCAGCACTTCAGATTGCACTCTGGTGAACGACACTGTGGCTTCCTCTGAATTCCAACTTGGTTGATTGTGAGGCCGATGAGGTTATTTATATGGCCTTTTAGATTGCCTGGGCATCGGCTCAAGCAGCACAGCCTGTGCTGATCGCGCACTCAGCATGCTGAACAGCGCCCTGCCACTCAAGGGTGTGTTCAAAAGTAATCAAGCCATGATATCAGTTTGGTTAGATGCTTTGAGCTCTGTTCAGGCATGGGTAGGCTTCGAGCAGCAGCATGCTACAGCTGTCGGGTTTGCAGGAACTGCTCTGCCACTCAAGGGTGTGTGTGTCTGCCTTACACCCATGTCACCGTTGATGTAGACGAGTGGACTGATAGCATGAAGCGAAGCACTCATTCTGTGCAGCTGTACATGCACTGTGCTTTGCTGTAGCTAGGTCAGTGCCCATACAGCCTGGCTGGCAGCTGAGTGATATTTTACGACTACTTAGACAGTAAGTGTCTTAAGAATCTTGCCAAACATCGTTTGATGCTTGCTGGCTGGTCATCATCTTTGAATCAAGCACAATGGGATTGCTGTTGTAGTATCTCTGCAGTCTTTACTGACACCAAGCGCCGTAGTGCACCACCACATGCACACTGCACCACGAGGAACCACCAGTTCCCCGCGAAATCGCATTGAGGCGGTTGCAGGAGTTGCGTTGCCGTTGTCACAGCAGCTCAGCAGTGCTTAAGAACAACAACGTCAAAACCTGAATGACAAAGTGCGTTCAAATGCCAGCAATGAAACCAATTGAACACAGCTCTGGTGTTGGAAAGTAGCTTGTTTTCGTTGTCTCAAAAAATTGGTTGTGACAGCGATACGCACAGCTCGCTGCTGTCTACGAACCAAGTCCGACCGATCAACCAGTACGCACCAAACCGTATGGGGCCTTATGACTGGTATTTGAGAACTTTGTTACTGCTTGCATGACAATAGTCAGTGAGCGGCAAGCGCATGCGCCCGGAAGACTGCCCTTAGTCCAACATAATCAGCAGCAACAGCAGCAGCTAAAGCAGGAGCACAGGCGAGGCCAGCATTCCTCCAAAAAGGCAGGCGCAGTTGCCCTGGTTTTAGGTGCGAATGTTTTTAGTGAGGCAGTGTTGTCAGGTGGAAGTTGAGCAGCAAGCACAGACACAAGGTGCAGCAGGTTGCCCCTGCACGCGACATGCACGTCTCGGGAACAATCACCAGGCTATGCAACCCAAACATCACGCTGTTCAGCACAGCTGCAATGTTCATAACAACCGCTTGATGCTGTTTGTCATTGTTGTTTTGCAGTGGTGGTATGGCTTCTGCTGCGCTATGTGGTGGAGGTCAAGGTCTCAGTGCGCTGGCGCACACTTGGGAGCCTGCAGCAGCAGCAGCAGCAGCAGCCCGGCCTACGCAAGCACTGCAGCAACAGCTGCTTCAAGGTGAACCCGTAGTACCTGGAACAGCAGGTGCAGCATTTATGTAACGTAGGCAGGCCCCTTGCCAGCCAAGCAGCAGCAGCAGCAGCAGCAGCAGCAGCAGCAGCAGTCGCTTACCCACCCACCCACCCACCTGCTGTCTACTGACCCGCAGGCGCGCAATGGCATTTGTGACGAAGGCAGGCCGCATGCCAACCCCGCCAAGCAACAGCAGCAGGAGGCGGCACAGCGCCAGCAGGGCATGCCGCCAGGCGTGTCTGCTGTGCACTGCGACCTGGGCACAGACTGCAGGGACTGCGGGCCATGGTTTGGTGCCCAGGCGGACAGCAACTGGTGAGCACAGCAACAGCAGCAGGAGCAGCAGCAGCAGCAGTAGCAGCAGCAGCAGCAGCAGCAGTGGCAATGCGGGGCTGCTACGCAATACACTGCAGGAGTGTGGGCCCTGGATTGGAGCACATGCGGAAAGCGACGGATGAGTAGTGATGTGATGCAGGGTGTGCAGAGTTTGCAGGGTTTGCAGGGCAACAATGCAGCAGACAGGCCATTGCCGACTTTGGGCCAGGGTTCGGCCGAACGTGGTGCCGCGGCATGCAAGAGACAGCAGTTGCTGAGCACAGCAGCAGCAGGTGCATCAATGCTGGGCGGCTTTTAAACAGCCAAGGGACTGCAGGCCCTGGTATGATGCACAGGCTGACAGCAACTGACTTTACTATATGGTGCAGCAGCAGATGCACGCATGCAGGGCAATTGTAAAACATTTAGGCCCTTTAGAATGAATGTTGTGCAGCTGGCCGTTCATGCACAGCGGCTGCGACTTGAGATCCTGCAAGTGCCTATGTCTGCTGAGCGCAATAGCATCTGCTGCTGCTGCTGCTGCTGCTGCTGCTGTTGCTGCTGCTGCTGCTGCTGCAGGTCAGAGCCATTGCTGCCAGTGGCGTTCCTTCGCTCGCATAATGTGAGCGTGCGGGCGCGGCCCACCTCCGCCAATGCCCTTCCAGCCAACTTCAGCTTTGCCTTCACTGACCCCGCACTGGACTGGGACGTGAGCAAGCACGTGCAGCAGGATGGGCTGCTGGAGATTGGCATCAGCCAGGTGAAGGTTTACCCTGCAAGTCGAGTGCTGAACCCCAATCGACTTTTGTGCTGTTTAGCCCTGGACAGGAATGTGAGCAAGAATGTGCAGCAGGATGGCCTGCTGGAGGTTGGCATCAGCCGGGTGCAGCAGGTTTTACCCTACCAGCTGTACTCTAAACCCTAGGTATTTGAGCTGGAAGGCCTCAAGTTGACCCTGCCCTGGACTGGGATGTGAGCAAGCATGTGCATCAGGATGGCTTGCTGGAGGTCGGCATCAGCCAGGTGCGGTTTTGCCTGGTCAAACCTAAACAACAGCTTCCAGCGCCTGAAGCTGACGATTCGCACCTTGCGGCTGGACTCAGTCCTGGACTCAGTATCCCAGTGGGATGTGAGCAAGCATGTGCAGCAGGATGGCTTGCTGGAGGTCGGCATCAACCAGGTGCGGCTTGAGCCTGAAGAATCAATCCTCAGCCCAATCCTCAGCCCAAACCTGAAACGGGAACACACGCGTTGGAGCTGGTTTGAGCAAGCGCGTGCAGCTTGGCGGCCTGCTGGAGGTTGCATGTGACTGAACATCTGCTGCTGCAGCCACCGTCACCTCCGTTGCTGCTGCTGCTGCTGCTGCTGCTGTTGCTGCTGGCGCCAGGTGTTCTACAAGCTGCTGGCAGGCCGGTGCAGGGCTGGTGGCCCAGGCGGCCTGGTGGCTGATGTGGGAGCAAACTTTGGCTGGCATGCGCTGCTGGCGGCAAGCTTCGGCTGCAGGTGAGGCTGAAATTGAGTGTTGCCATTTGCCTGCTTTGCTGCGTGTGTGGGTTGAGCCACCCATCACTGTGGCTGGCATGCGCTGCTAGCGGCAAGCTTCGGCTGCAGGTGCAACTGATGTTGATGTGTTGACAAGTCAAAGAGAGATGCCTGTTTTGCTGCATGGGTGGGTTGAGCTACACAAATCTGTGGCTGGCCTGCGCTGCTGGCGACGAGCTTCAGCTGCAGGTGTGTGAGCTAGACAACTAAGGTGCCTGGGTGACGTGTGCGGGCGCTGCGTTCATGAATATTCATGAATGTGGCTGGGTGAGGTGTGCGGGCGCTGCGTTCATGTATATTCATGAATGCGGCTGGGTGAGGTGTGTGGGCGCTGTGTTCATGAATATTCATGAATGTGGCTGGGTGAGGTGTGTGGGCGCTGCGTTCATGAATATTCATGAATGTGGCGGGGTGAGGTGTGCGGGCGCGGCGTTCATGAATATTCGTGAATGTGGCGGGTTAGGTGTGCGGGCGCTGCGTTCATGAATATTCTTGAATGCGGCTGGGTGAGGTGTGTGGGCGCTGCGTTCACGAACATTCATGAATGTGGCTGGGTGAGGTGTGTGGGCGCTGCGTTCATGAATATTCGTGAATGTGGCGGGGTGAGGTGTGTGGGCGCTGCGTTCATGAATATTCGTGACTGTGGCTGGGTGAGGTGTGCGGGCGCTGTGTTCATGAGTATTCATGAACATTCATGAATGTGGCTGTTTGAGGTGTGCGGGCGCTGCGTTCATGAATATTGATGAATGTGGCTGCGGGAGGTGTGCGGGCGCTGCGTTCATGAATATTCGTGAATGCGGCTGGGTGAGGTGTGTGGGCGCTGCGTTCATGAATATTCGTGAATGTGGCGGGGTGAGGTGTGTGGGCGCTGCGTTCATGAATATTCGTGAATGTGGCTGGGTGAGGTGTGCGGGCGCTGCGTTCATGAATATTCATGTTGTGGCTGCGGGAGGTGTGCGGGCGCTGCGTTCATGAATATTCATGAATGTGGCTGGGTGAGGTGTGTGGGCGCTGCGTTCATGAATATTCGTGAATGTGGCGGGGTGAGGTGTGTGGGCGCTGCGTTCATGAATATTCGTGACTGTGGCTGGGTGAGGTGTGCGGGCGCTGTGTTCATGAGTATTCATGAACATTCATGAATGTGGCTGTTTGAGGTGTGCGGGCGCTGCGTTCATGAATATTGATGAATGTGGCTGCGGGAGGTGTGCGGGCGCTGCGTTCATGAATATTCGTGAATGCGGCTGGGTGAGGTGTGTGGGCGCTGCGTTCATGAATATTCGTGAATGTGGCGGGGTGAGGTGTGTGGGCGCTGCGTTCATGAATATTCGTGAATGTGGCTGGGTGAGGTGTGCGGGCGCTGCGTTCATGAATATTCATGTTGTGGCTGCGGGAGGTGTGCGGGCGCTGCGTTCATGAATATTCATGAATGTGGCTGGGTGAGGTGTGTGGGCGCTGCGTTCATGAATATTCATGAATGTGGCTGCGGGAGGTGTGCGGGCGCTGCGTTCATGAATATTCATGAATGTGGCTGGGTGAGGTGTGTGCGCGCTGCGTTCATGAATATTCGTGAATGTGGCTGGGTGAGGTGTGTGGGCGCTGTGTTCATAACTATTCATGAATGTGGCTGGGTGAGGTGTGTGGGCGCTGCGTTCATAAATATTCGTGAATGTGGCTGTTTGAGGTGTGTGGGCGCTGCGTTCATGAATATTCGTGAATGTGGCTGGGTGAGGTGTGCGGGCGCTGCGTTCATGAATATTCATGAATGTGGCTGCGGGAGGTGTGCGGGCGCTGCGTTCATGAATATTCATGAATGTGGCTGGGTGAGGTGTGTGGGCGCTGCGTTCATGAATATTCATGAATGTGGCTGCGGGAGGTGTGCGGGCGCTGCGTTCATGAATATTCATGAATGTGGCTGGGTGAGGTGTGTGCGCGCTGCGTTCATGAATATTGATGAATGTGGCTGCGGGAGGTGTGCGGGCGCTGCGTTCATGAATATTCGTGAATGCGGCTGGGTGAGGTGTGTGGGCGCTGCGTTCACGAACATTTATGAATGTGGCTGGGTGAGGTGTGTGGGCGCTGCGTTCATGAATATTCGTGAACGTGGCTGGGTGAGGTGTGCGGGCGCTGCGTTCATGAATATTCATGAACGTGCCTGCGGGAGGTGTGCGGGCGCTGCGTTCATGAATATTCATGAATGTGGCTGGGGGAGGTGTGCGGGCGCTTCATGAATATTCATGAACGTGGCTGGGTGAGGTGTGCATGCGCTGTATTTGGAAAATTTATGAATTTGTCTGGGAGAGGTGTGCGGGCGCTGCGTTCATGAATAAACATGAATGTGTCTGGGTGAGGTGTGCGGGCGCTACGTTCATGAATATTCCTGAATGTGGCTGGGTGAGGTGTGCGCGCGCTGACTTCATAAATGTGGCTAGGTGAGGTGTGCACGCTTTGTTAGGATGCGATGCACCCGTATGTGTGCCAATTACGGTCATTGTCCGGGAATCTTTACTGCAGTATAGCTTTAATATTCATTGAAGCACTTCCCCACACTGCGCACGTGTATGCAACTATCTGACACAGCAGGGCGGGTGCTTGCAATCCCGTGCCACAGCTGCATGCACTGCTGTCGCATCACCCTGGCACGCAACACATAAAGCATAGCTCTGTGTAACATACTGCCTGGCAAAATACAACGGTGCTGCATGCGCATATGCTTTGCAGGTTCATCGCATGGGAGCCAGTGCCGCAGTTCCGGGCGCTGCTGGCTCTCAACCTGGCCCGCAACACACAGCACTCTGTTCTTCATACCGCCTGGCAAAATGCAACTGTGCTGCATGTGCATATGCTGTGCAGGGTGATTGCCTGGGAGCCAGTGCCGCAGTTCCGGGCGCTGCTGGCTCTCAACTTGGCACGCAATGGGCTGAGCCAGCTTGTGAGCGTGCGGCCGGCTGTTGTGGCGCACCCGCCCGGCATCAAGCAGGTGCGGCCCGGTGTGTTGTAAGGGGGAGGGGAGGGGTGTGGGAGTGGATGGCAGTGCAGGTGCAGTTTGCAGTGGCAGCCGGCTGTTGTGGCCCACCCGCCCGGCAGCAAGCAGGTGCGAGGATGGGAGGGGCGGGCAGGGGAGCCAGGGGGGTCGTGTTGCATGTATGTAGATGCACCCACCCACAGGGCTGCTACAAGTGCCCTGCAAGCAGCAACCCGTAGCTGCCAGCAACAACAACACACATCAGCCATCACCTGCTGCGGCTCCACCTTGTGAAATACTGGCTTGCTCACTGCATCAGCGGGTAGGCAGCTGTTGTGGCGCACCCGCCCGGCAGCAAGCAGGTGCGGCCATGTGCAGTGCAGAGGAGAAGCGAGGGAGGACAGGGCAGGGCAGGGGAGTCAAAGGGATGCTGCTGCTACAGGTCTACTTGGCGCAGGCAAGGCAAGGTGTGCGTATCATCACATATGCTGGTGTTGCCAAGGGTCCTGCGCAGGCTGTGGTGGTAACACGTGGTGTTGCTGCTGAGGCTGCTGCTGCTGCTGCTGCTGCTGCAGGTGGTGGTGATACCCAACCGAGGCATCTGGGGCACTGCCGGCATCGGCGGCGCAAACGTGGACCTGAGCATACACGACAAGGCCAGCGGGCCGCCCCAGCAGGTGTGAAATTGGCTGCATAGGATGTCTTGGCGTTTTGCTGTCAGTCCTCAAAGGATTTGAGCATACACGACAAGGCCAGCGGGCCGCCACGGCAGGTGTGATACATGTGACTGCTTTAGAGGAAGTCTGTGTATTGTTGGTGGATACCAATGCTGCAGTTGCTCAGGTATGTGCTTGCGTGTCTGTGTGCATACTTATGACATGCTCTTATGGTGAAGATGCGTTTGTCGAACAAGCAAGGAGAGCATGATGGCTGCGCATGACTGAGCCAGCCGTCAAAACTTTGTTGGCATCAGTTCTGCTGCGTCCTTTGTGAGCCTGTGATGCGTGTGTGTAACTCTGCTGCTGCTGCTGCTGCTGCTGCTGCTGCTGCAGGTGGAGGTGGTGGCTGAGTCTCTGGATGAGATGCTGGCAGGGCAGCACGTGGACCTGCTCAAAGTGGTGAGCGGCGCAGGCCCCAAGACTGCAAAGGGAGGGGGCCATTGCTGTGTAGCCGCTGCTTGCTGAAAGAAAATATTGTGTGATGCTAACCGTGCCATCCACAGTACTGTGGCAGACTGGTCCTGCTAGTCCTGTGCATGCATGCAAATCCTGCAAACGCCGCATGATGCTGTTGTGTGTTGCGCTAGTCCTCTGTCAAGCGCTACGTTCCGTCTCTGGATGAGGTGCTGGCAGGGCAGCACGTGGACCTGCTCAAAGTGGTGAGAGAGGTGTCTTTGTGTCAGCTTGACTATGATTTCGTTGAATTTTGATGCCCTACATAATCGTTTACTTCACAGTTGTTCAAAACTCAGTGATACTGGGCACAGGCGCGCAGTTGGCGGCTTAGCTGGCCTTAGCTGGCCGTAGCACGGCTAGCTAACCCCTGCTAAGGCAGGCTAAACCTAGCAGGAGGGCCTGCATGCTGGTAGAGCTGAAGCTCAGTCCTGTAGCGGTTCCTGGCAAACACGTGCGACGGTGGCGTGACCGCTAAACCGCCGCGGCTGGCCCTGGTTTTGTGGGAATGCAATGTTACTAATACAAGTATGATGTACAACTGCTCAACATCCAGTGATAATGGAGTGCAAGGTGTGTTTTGCGCATAGCAGCGTCTCGGGCTCAATCCTGTGGCTGTGCCATGCAAACACATGTGACGGTGGCGTGACTCCTAAACCGTTGCCGCTGGCCCTGGTTTTGTAGGAATGCAATGTTATTGATACAAGTATGATGAACAGCTGCTCAAAACTCAGTGACAATGGAGCGCAAAGTTTGTTTTAGGCGTGGGCAGCGTCTCAGGGTCAGTCCTGTGGCTGTGCCATGCAAACACATGTGACGGTGGCGTGACACCTAAACCGCTGCCTCTGGTTCTGGCTCTGTAGTAATTTTATTGATACACATATGATGTACTGCTGCTCAAAACAAAGTAATAGTGCAATAATTGATTTGGGCATGGGCAGCGTCTCAGGCTCAATCCTGTGGCTGTGCCAGGCAAACACATGTGACGGTGGCGTGACCCCTAAACCGCTGCCGCTTGCCCTGGTATTGTGGGAGTGCAATGTTACTAACACAAGTATGATGTACAGCTGCTCAGTGATAGTAGAGTGCACTGTTTGTTTTGGGCTTGGGCAGCATCTGAGGCTCAGTCCTGTGGCTGTGCCATGCAAACACATGTGACGGTGGCGTGACCCCTAAACCGCTGCCGCTAGCCCTGGTTTTGTAGGAAAACTATTGTAGTAATACAAGTATTATGTACGGTTGCTCAAACCCCAGTAATTAAGGAGTGCAGAGTTTGTTTTGGGCATGGGCAGCGTCTCAGGCTCAGGCCTGTAGCGGTTGCAGGCAAGCACATGTGACAGTGGCGTGACCCCTAAACCGCCGCGGCTGGCCCTGGTTTTGTGGGAATGCAATGTTACTAATACAAGTATGATGTACAACTGCTCAACATCCAGTGGTAATGGAGTGCAAGGTGTGTTTTGCGCATAGCAGCGTCTCGGGCTCAATCCTGTGGCTGTGCCATGCAAACACATGTGACGGTGGCGTGACCCCTAAACCGTTGCCGCTGGCCCTGGTTTCGTAAGAATGCAATGTTACTGATACAAGTATGATGAACAGCTGCTCAAAACTCAGTGACAATGGATGCAGAGTTTGTTTTAGGCGTGGGCAGCGTCTCAGGGTCAGGCCTGTAGCGGTTGCAGGCAAGCCCATGTGATAGCAGCGTCACCCCTAAACCGCTGCTTCCAGCCCTGACTTTGTACGAATGCAATGTTACTAATGCAAGTATGAATCACAGCTGCTGAAAGCCCAGTAATAATGGAGTGCACGGTTTGTTTTGCGCATGGGCAGCGTCTCAGGCTCAGGCCTGTAGCGGTTGTTGGCAAGCCCATGTGATAGCGGCGTCACCCCTCAACCGCTGCTGCCGGCCCTGATTATGTAGGGATGCAATGTTACTAATGCAAGTATGAATGCAAGCTGCTGAAAGCCCAGTATTAATGGAGTGCACGGTTTGTTTTGGGCATGGGCAGCGTCTCAGGCTCAGGCCTGTAGCGGTTGTAGGCAAGCACATGTGACAATGGCGTCACCCCTAAACCGCTGCTGCCGGCCCTGATGTTGTAGGGATGGAATGTTACTACTGCAAGTATGAATCACAGCTGCTGAAAGCCCAGTAATGATGGAGTGCACGGTTTGTTTTGGGCATGGGCAGCGTCGCAGGCTCAGGCCTGTAGCGGTTGCAGGCAAGCACATGTTACAGCAGTGTCACCCCTAAACCGCTGCTTCCGGCCCTGATTTTGTAGGGATGCAATGTTACTAATGCAATTATGAATCACAGCTGCTGAAAGCCCAGTAATAATGGAGTGCACGGTTTGTTTTGCGCATGGGCAGCGTCTCAGGCTCAGGCCTGTAGCGGTTGTTGGCAAGCACATGTGATAGCGGCGTCACCCCTCAACCGCTGCTGCCGGCCCTGATTTTGTAGGAATGCAATGTTACTAATGCAAGTATGAATGCAAGCTGCTGAAAGCCCAGTAATAATGGTGTGCGAAGGTCTGTTTTGGGCATGGGCAGCGTCTCAGGTTTGGTCCTGTAGCAGTTGCAGGCAAACAAATCCGACAGTGGTGTGACCCCTTAACCTCCGTTTCTGGCCCTGACATTGTAGGCAGTGTGACAATGTTGATACAATTTTATTTCACAGCTGCCTCAAAACGCAGTGTTCATGCGATGATTTGCTCGTGCTGCTGCTGCTGGCACTGCTGCTGTCGCAGGATGTGGAGGGCTACGAGCCGTCTGTGCTGGCTACTGCACAGGCGCTGCTGGCGGCCGGAGCAGTGGACAACGTTGTGCTGGAGTACTCGCCAGGCGTGTATGAGCGAAGCTCACGGTGCGTGCTTCTTCTCCTGCTGCTGCCGCTGTTGATGTTATCTTGCTGCCATAGCTCAATGCGTTTTGTTGCAGCCCTCCTCTGGTGTGTATGAGTGCAGTTCACCCGCAACAGCAAAAACCTGCCGCGACAGAAGTTGCCGCTGACATCCTGCTGTTGCTGATCCTGCTGCTTGCTGTATATGCTGCATGTTGCTGCTTGTTTCCACTGCCGTCAGGTGGTCTGAGATGGACGTGCACCCGCGCATGCTGCTGGACTTGACCAAAGCAGGCTTCCGCCTGATGCACATGCCGGACACTTTCACTCGAGTCTGGTGGGACGGCAGGGCTGTTGCGGGCGCCATACCAAAACTGCGGGAGGTGACACCAACAAACCTGAAGTACGATTTGTGGGATGCAGCAATATACAGGTGTGGCACATAAAGGCAACCGGCTTGATTTGTCATTTGGCTTTTGTACAAGTTCTGTTACAATGACAGACACTTTGTTAGGAGGTGCTGCTTTCCTTCTGCAGAGTGTGTTGTGTTTAATGGGACGGCAGGGCTGTTGTTGCGGGCACCAATCCTAAGTTGCGGGAGGTGACGCCGACAAACTTGAAATACGATCTGTGGGATGCAGAAATGTACAGGTGAGGCAGATGGAACAACATGCTGTGTTCGTTGGTGTGAGGAGTAATTGCGTCTGGCTGTCACGCTCACAGCAGTTCCTTGAGAGGAAGTGCTGCCTCCCTTTTGTACAGCATGTTGTGTGGTGGGACGGCAGGGCTGTTGTGCGCGCCATCCCAAATGGGATCGGGAGGTGACGCAGACAAACTTGAAGTATGATCTGTGGGATGCTGCTGCGTACAGGTGTGGCACATAAAGGCAACCGGCTTGATCTGTCATTTAGTTTTCGAAAACATTGTGTACAAGTGTTGTTACAATGGCAGACACCTTGTGAGGGGTGCTGCCTTCCTTCTGCAGCATGTGTTGTGTTTAGCCGGACGGCAGGGTTGCGGCGGCGCCATGCTCAAATTATGGCAGGTGACGCCGACAAATTTGAAGTATGCTCTATGGGATGCAGCTGCGTACAGGTGCGCTTGGCTTGTTTCTGATTACGTTTTGATCGCCTGTGAGATCCGCCTGAAGGACGACAGCGTTGGCGTGATGCTGTGGCACACGTTCTCTGCATAACAGCCGACCTGACAGCCTTGTAATAGTCTTTTTTGCATAACAGCCTTGTAACAGCTGCCATTTAACGGCAGTGGCAGCCGTAGGACAGGCTTCATTGCGGCAGGTGCCTTCGCACAGCTGAAGCCAAGTGACAGCTTGGAGCTTGAAGTACGATCTGTGGTTTGCAGCAACGCACAGCAGTGGTTTGCAAGGTGTTGTGCATGACTGCAGCCTCCATTGACCATTGCAGCATCTCCGGCGCTCCAAGTTCAATGTTGTTGCCAACTGCACAAAGTGTTGCCTGCTGTCGGAAGGTGATGCAACACAAATCCGCTCGTCTCAACATTTTGCCTGCCTGTCCATCGCTTGCTGCACTGCATGACAACACCAGCACGGGCGCCTTGGACCCCACTTCCAAGCCCTTCTGCCTTGCAATGGTGGCGCTGGGCCTCGACAACCAAGGCATTCCGGAGCGCCTGCAATCACTCATACCCTCTTTAACAAAGGCTATTGCCAAGCAGCATGCATAGATGCTAACAAGCCGCTGCCTCCTCCTTGCTGTGCACATAACACATTGGCCACCTCCTCAACCTGCCCCTGCCTATTCCTTCCCTTCTTGCCCTGGCATGCACAACAACACCGCAGCACGGGCGCCCTGGACCCCACTTCCAAGCCCTTCTGCCCTGCAATGGTGGCACTGGGCCTCGACAACCAAGGCATCCCGGAGCGCCTGCACCCCAAGTCCTTGCACTCAGCGTTCGGCCACAACACCAACGTGTGGGCCACAAAGGACGCCAAGGTGAGCTGCAACATACCTGCTTGCAGCGTCGGCAGTGCACAGCTGTCCGCTGCTGTGAGTGGCTGCACCCCAGGTCTTTTCACTCATTCATTCATTCATTCACTGATCATCCGGCCACAACACTGATATGTGGGCCGCAAAGGACGCCAGGAAGCTTCCTTAAGGTGAGCTGCTGTGTACTGCTATGAGCGCCAGCACAGGATGTATGACCCCAAGTCCTTCCACTCAGCGTTCGGCCACAACACCAACGTGTGGGCCACTCGAGACGCCAAGGTGCGCTGCTGTTCTGCTGCTGCCTTCCCGCGTCAGCACTGCGCCCCTGTGTGAAGCCTGGACGGTGTGAGTCCCCGAGTAGGCACCAATGCCGAGGTGCAAACCCTCAAACATGCTGTTGCTGTTAGCACATACCCCTGCTGCTGCTGCTGCTGCTGCTGCTGCTACTGTCCGCTTGCATTCACCAGATTGCGGCCGAGCTGATACGCCCGCCAGAGGGCGTGATCCCCCTGAGCCAGCCGATTAACGCCAGCTGGTTCCCTCCCGCGTCGGTGACGATGGGCCTGGGCGGGGTCAGCGTTGCGGCGTGTTGAATGACCTGAGTACTGCACTGTAGAAACTCTGGACTGACGCCGCTGCTGCTACTGCTGCTGCTGCTGCTGCTGCTGCTGTCCACTTTCTGTGCGTCAGATTGCCGCGGAGCTGATAGGCCCCCCAGAGGGTGTGATCCCCCTGAGCCAGCCCATCAACGCGAGCTGGTTCCCTCCCGAATCAGTGACGATGGGCCTGGGCGGGGTCAGCTGCCGCGATGTGGTGGACGATCTGAAGAGCAGCCTGTCCCTGAAGAGCAAGCGGGACGTGGCGATCAGCATGACGGTGCTCATCGGCAGGCGCTGCAGGTGTGTGACTGTGTTGAAAGTATCTACATTGCCCGTTTGATTGCAGACTGCGTAGTTCGTTGGTTGTGCAGATTGGCATGGCACTGCAGGTGAGTGGGTGCCACAAGCGTAGGAGGGGTTATGGAGTTGTTGGTTTGGCGTGGTGGCCGCAGTATGCACTCCTGCAGACACTGATGCTGCGAATCGTGTCGACATCGGCAGGTGCTGCAGGTGGGTGGCTGTATTGAAGGCGGCTGCATTGCCCAGTAAAGTGCATGCATAGCAGGCTGCGCTGCATGTGTTGTTGGGTATAGCACCTGCACTAGGTTTGCTTCCAAGCAGCGGCTGCTGCGTCATGCGTTGCCGCATGTGGCTTCAGTTGTGCTTTGAGGGTGGCACGAGGGGTTGCTGTGCCTGCAGCGCTGTTGCTCTTTAATGACCAGCAGCTGCAGCATGCATGCCACCAGCAACGCATGTCAGGCAACGGGGACTGCTGGCTCGGCATATGTCAGCAGCATGGCGTTGCAGCATGCATGGGCTAGTGTTCATGCAGGCTCTTGGCTGGTCCAGCTGCACAGTATCCTGCGGGGCCGTCAATGGAGCTGCTGACGCAATGTGGCCGAATGTACAGCAGCCACATGTGGCCTCTGGTGCTACGAGCCTGCGGAGGTGATGCTTCAGGTCATGCTTATTGAGAGTCTGCAACATTTGCGTGAGTAACGGTGTGCTGCTGCTGTTCTGCAGGTGCGTGGCTGCGCTGCCATGTAAGGAGTATGAGGCGGCAGCAGAGGCCTGCGCAAAAGAGGGCACCACGCCGTACGTGGACTTGCCCTGACACGAGATGGCCGTTAGTCTTGTAACACAACCAGACACAGCTATTTATATGACGGTATTTAGCGTGAGAGTGGTGCAGCATTGGTGTAACAAATCGGCCGGTGCTGCAGCCGGTGCACCAACAGCTACAGCAGCAACAGCAGCAGCAGCAGCTATTGCTGGCGGTATGGGCCCCTCGGTTTTGGTAAAGTATGGTTGTTGCAAGTGTGTCGGATGTCAGCAGACAACAGCAGGGCACCTTGCTGCATCAGACAATCACCTCGAGGGAGCACCACTGGGTGCTTGTCCAAGGTCATCCTGTTGCATGCTGCTGCCATGAGCATCTGATTCAAAAGGTGTTTGAATGAAAATTTGCGCATTCTATAATGCAACGACAGCGTTGCAGCGTCAGAGGTCATGCAACACTGCAAACACGCCGGTGTAACCAGAGCACGTGGCACCCGTATCGGTGACAGTGCCGGGCACACGGCAATGCGGAAGTAGAAAGATTTATAGCAGGTGCAATACCTATACATCACACAGTGGCAGTCGTCAATCGCTGAAGGAGCAGCAGCACTTTAGGTCTAAGGCAGGCTTAAAAGCACGGTAGTGCAGCGCATCGGGCAGGCAGCACGGAAATTTATCCATACAACGTCTAACGACATCTCGTGCCTATTGGATCATCTTAAATTGGAGCAGTGCCTGCATGGAGCCCTTGCTGGTAGGTCTACCCAAAGGCACCTGTCAGTGGTACTCTGCACATTGTGCTGTCCTAGCAATTCCTGACTTGGAACAGAATAATAAGAAAAACTAAATGCTCAGTTACGTTGCAGCTTCGATGCATCATGCGGTCGGGTCCTGGCCCATTGTCACCTGACAAGCTGGGTGCTGCTGCTGCTGCTGCCGCTGCCTTCCTTGCTGCCTTTCATTCACTGCAGCCACACCCTGCAGAGTTCAAGCATAGACTGGCACTAGACCTTGCACTGCAGCATCCAGCACTCAGCACAGACCCCAGGATCCTGTGCAGAGCAGCACAGACATGCAAGGCCTGGCAGCAGGCAGTGCAGCAATGCAATGCCTGCAACACTGTTGTGGTGCTTGGCCCAGCAATATCGCTGCAGCAAGTGTGCAGCTTCAAGCGCTAGCTGTTCCGGCATCCCGGGCTGCTGAAAAGCTTGACAGCCAAGGTTTGTTATGTGCGTCACCAGGAGCACCACGCTGAAGCAGTGCAGGCACTGCTGCAGCAGGCGATGCAGCAAGCACTGTGGACGCCAGCAGCAGCAGCAGCAGCAGCACCACCACCAGCAGCAGGTAACAAAACACAACAAACAGATGGACAGCAGCTTCACCGGCAGCAGCAGCAGCAGCAGCAGCAGCAGCAGCAGCAGCAGCTGCGCATAGCCAGCTTCACCAGCAACCTACCTGGCGCACCAAGCATGCTTGCTGCTCTGTCAGGCCGCCACCTGACCCACCTGGACCTTCAGCTGCAATGTGGCAGCTGCAAAGCCTGCAAAGCCTGCAACACAGCAGATGGGCCGTGGCTGGCTGCTGCACTGCCGCAGCTGACAGGCTTGCCGGAGCTTCATTTGAAAGCCTGCTGCTACATGTCTGGCAGCTGCCTTGTAGCCATCTCAAGCCTCACACGGCTGACTATGCTGGAGCTTGGCGGCGGCTTCACAAATATGCAGCACCCGCTCCAGCAGGCGCTGCAGCAGCAGCAGCTGCTGCGCGTCTTGCGCCTGCAGTATACCGAGGAGGAGCCAGCGCTTGACTTGTCACTGCTGACTCAGCTTGAAGAACTGGTGGCAGCGATACAGCCTGGGGGAACTGTGCTGCCGCCGCAGCTCAAGCGCTTGTGTGCATGGAACTGGAAGCCAATACAGGTGAGATGGGGTGCCTTCGAGCACCGCAGTTTCGTTTAATGCTTCTGGAGTCAACATTTGATAATTGGCGTGCAAGAGTGTGCATCGTGTTCAATGGTGTTCTCTCCCTTATCTGTTCTAAGCAAGATGGTGCCAGGACCCACATGTAGCTCTTCCCTGTCCATTATTGCAGGACCTGTCAGCACTGACACAGCTGCAGGACCTCACGGCAACCGTAGAGCCTGGGCAGAGTGTGCTGCCGCCGCAGCTACAGAGCTTGCGTGTGACGAACTCTGTGGATGGCCACATTCTGGCAGTACTCACACAGCTGCAGCAGCTGCGGCGGTTGCGCCTGAAGGTGTGCTTTGAAGAGCCGCAGCTGCTGCTGCGCCTGAAGCAGCTTCCAGGCTTGCAGCACTTGCATCTAGCGTATTGTGAGGTGCAGCATGCGGCAGGCACGGCAGCGGCCTGGGCGCAGCTGCCGCAGCTGAAGGCACTCAAAGTTACCTGGAGTGATGAGGAGGAAGAGGATCTTCCCGATGAGGAGGAGCTAGCAGTCATTTGGGCGGGTGCATTGGCATGCACTGGCTTGACACGGCTGTGGTTGAGTGCGCAGAACCCCTGGATTGACCCTGACAGTGTGGCTGTATGCTTCGGGCTGGCTCGGCTGACGGGGCTGCAGGAGCTGACCATCGGTTCCATAACCTCACTGGCACCAGGCGATGCACGGGCGCTGACAGCGCTGACGGCACTCACGTACTTGTCGTTGAGTGGTGTGTTGTGTATTGATGATGCAGACATGGTCGTGCTGGCATACGGCTTGCCACAGCTGCGGCACTTGGAGCTGGCAGGGCTGGATTTTGAAGGCATTGCAGCCATGGCAGCAGTGGGGCGGCTGACACAGTTGACGCAGCTGTGCCTAACAAACACTGGCGGCCTGTCAGATGAGAGCCTCATGCAGCTCACCGGGTTGGTGCAGCTGCAGGTGCTGGACGAGCCCAATCACTGCGATGGCGTGACAGCAGAGGGGGTGGACCTGCTGTGGGCGGCTGTGCGGAGGCAGCGGCAGCTGCTGTAGCAGTGCCGTGATGGGGGCAGCTGGTGTAGCAGTGCTGTGTGTGCTGGAAGCAGAAGCTAAAGACGGAGTGTGTAACACGCGTTTTGGAGCCTTTGTGTGCATGGTTTTGGCAAGTCGAGAGCCGGTTGATTTGCTGCAGGGGCTGATGGGGATGAGCCTTGGACATGCATGTCACTGCTGCTGCTGCTGCTGCTAATGAAACCTGCAACGTGATGCAATTGCTTTGTGCAGCGGCTTGTGCACGCAAAGCAATATAAGATGTGCAACAACACGAACAAACTGCCAGCGTTCTGTAACATGCACAGTTCATTGCCCTGGGCGTGTGAGCAGGCATGCACCTGGCAGCGCTTAGCACAGCCGTGTCGGGATGTCAGGTTTCTCTATAAACCACTGCACCGGGATGATCTGCCCCGAACTGACCAAAGCAGCCGAGTTACACAAGACCTGACCATAACAGCAACTGCCACCAATGATCCTTATCACAGCAAAGTACGTAGGTTCTTCTGTATCCTCAATCACTGACACAGAGCGCCCCAGACGCAGTGTCTCCAATGCACCAGGCATGGCCGCAGCAGGCTAACGTCACAATACAAGTTGTACGCATGCAAATTCTGTAGATGTGTCAAGCTTGCAATGGTTGTCCTCATATCCATGCCATACTACAAGCACGCTGCACAGACTGCGAGTCTGTCTCAGATCTGTAACAATGCAAGTATGTAAATGCCATGCTGACTCAGGCTAGATGACATTGCAGCAGCTGCTGCAATGCTGCACCATGGCAGGCGTCCAATGCAAACCAATGCAAGATGATGTAGCAGCAGCAGCATGATGCAGATGCTCAGGTGACAAAGGTCAACAGCCTCTAGGTGACAGCTGTTAAGAAGCAGTTATGGCAGATCCAACTGCCAATGCTGCTGCCGGGCTGCATGCGCCCGCTGCGTGTGTGTAAGTGCTGCCAGAAAGTAACGACGGACCACATCCAGACACAAAGATCCCACAACACCCAACAGCACACTGCCTTCGATCTGTTTGTCAAACGTTCCATTGATGAATGCATCAAGATGCATCTTCATATGCAGCATAGCAACGCTGCAGCACACCCTGCCGTGGTGGTGGAGGTAGCAATCGGTATGGTGTCTGCGTCACATAACACATACTGCTCTGGGCAGGGTAAAGGCCTTCCAAACATGTTTCAACGCTCTGCATGCTGCAGATCGGGGTCAGAGCACGCAAGTTTAGGGCACGCTCTGCTGTGAATCGGCAGCTGCCTGCTGCCGCAGCTGTTGCTTCCGCCGCGGCAAGTTGTATTCGGACGCCAGGTACTGCCGAGCAGCCGGGCCTATGTCCCACTTTAGGGTTTGCTCAAAGAAGGGCAGCAGGTCCTGCTCAGGGGCTGCCACACTGGCAGCAATGAAGTAGCCGCTCCTAAATCGATCGAGGTCAATCCAGTAGACAGGCATCCTGCGCAGGAAGCAGAGGCATGCACCAGGAGCGTCAACTGGATAATGACACGTGTGACGTACCACATCCATCACAGACAGCGCAACCAACTACACAGTCAATCACGCTCAAGCTTTCACGATCAGGATCAGCCAACTAGAACTTCGCATTACACTTAAACAGCACCAGCCTCACCTGTCTGCCAGTTCATACAACGAGTGGAAGAAGCGCTGCAGGAAACACCTAGACTCGAAATAATCATCTGGACAATTGCCTGCTGCCCTTGCATGTCGGCCAATCCGTGCAGCGAGCGGAAGGAGCGCCGCAGGAAGGATCAGCCACATGCAAACCTTTGACATACATTAACATTGACATGCACACATTAACATGCCTGTGCGTCAGCTTCATCATGCGCCTCACCTGTCAGCCAGCTTCATCATGCGCCTCACCTGTCAGCTTCATCATGCGCCTCACCTGTCAGCTTCATCATGCGCCTCACCTGTCAGCTTCATCATGCGCCTCACCTGTCAGCTTCATCATGCGCCTCACCTGTCAGCCAGCTTCATCATGCGCCTCACCTGTCAGCCAGCTCATACAGCGAGTGGAAGAAGCCGCTGCAGCGGCTGCAGGAAGGCTGAAGTGCTCCAACCATCAACCTTCGACACAGATATGGAACAAATGACCCAGCATCGGCCTCACCTGTCGGCCAGTTCATAGAGCGAGTGGAAGAAGCGTTGCAGGAAGGTGTAGCGCCGCTGGCCGAAGCGCCGCCACAGGTGCACAAACACGCCGCTCGCCAGCAGCCGCACCGGTGCGGTCTCATTGTCAAGAGACGTGCCCTGGGTGGTGGCAGCAGCGCAGGTGTGTTGAGACCGTAAGAACGCGTCAAGATGAGGGCGCGTGGGAACTGCGCAGGCAGCTGGCTGTGCTACATGCGGAAACTGCACATGACAAATGAACAGGGGCATGTAGTTGCAGGCGGCAGATCTCTCAGGTGGCCATCACTATAGGAATTCCCCACCGTCAGGTTTGCTTTGTCACCGTATTGCCATGGTTAACACCTTCGCAAGCCATGTTTGCGAAACGTTTTGGGAAGGGTTTGCGAAGCCCCCCGTTGGTGCAGTGGTTGCCCATACACTGCTGCAGACATATTGCTGAAGGTGGCGCGGGGGCACATGGCTCACCTGGCCCCATGTTGCGGGGGCACATGGCGCGGGGGCACATGGCTCACCTGGCCCCATGTTGCGGGGGCACATGGCGCGGGGGCACATGGCTCACCTGGCCCCATGTTGCGTCCCAGCTGTAGTTCTTCTGCTGCAGTGTGGCCAGCGCCGAAGCCTCCCAGTAATCCAGCAGCTGCGCAAACGTGAAGTTGCGCGGGTGCCCGCTCAGCTTCAGCTGCGGCAGGCGGCTTGAGATCATTATGGTCATTGCTGCATCAAGCACACAGTAGCCGTGGCCAGACCACCAGCCGCTTGGGGCTGCTGCGTAATCCAGGGTGCTGCTGATATGCGGGAACAGGTAGTTGAAGGGCATGCTGCGCAGCGTCGCGCGGCTGAGCAGCGACTCGTTGCGCAGCGCTGCGCGGAACATGTCGAGCAACGGAGGCGCGCCTGCAGGTGTGCAGCAGCAGCAGCAGCAGCAGCAGCAGCAGCAGCAGCGGCAGCAGCAGCAGCAGCAGCAGCAGCAGCGGCGGCGGTGGCAGAGATGCAGGGTGTCATTGGTGATTAAGCCAGCATGTTCCGTCGCAGGGTGTAGGAAGCTGCACGGCAGCCAGTGGCAGGGTTGCGCTGCATTCAAGAGCTGCAGTACAGCAGTCTCAGACAGCCTGCGGTGAACTCAAAATGCATGAATGTCGTCAGCCCTTCGGCCCTTCAGCTCACGTGTCATGCAGCCTGCCGCGGCCCACCACGAGACCTAGTACACGCCTTCCATGTCGCTCGTGTACACCACCAAACACCAACCGTGTGCTCAGCGCAGTCGTCCGTGCCACATTCAGCTTTGCGCAACTAACGACACAACCTTGGACCGCCTCACTGATCTCTGAATTCCGTCAGCCCCACAGCTCACGTGTCATGAAGCCCGCCGCGCCCCACCACGAGACCTGGTACACGTCCTCCGTGTCACTCATCGACACCTCGTAGGGCGTGCGCCCGTCCAGGCTGCTGCCATGCTGCAGCTCCCACGCCTCCAGCAGAGCAGCCGGGGCCATGCCGATCAGCCGGTCAAACATAACTAACACTTTCTGCATGTTATTTATGACGAGGCCTATCGGAGCCAGCACGTCTGTGGGAGTGAGGCCGGAGGCGATGAGTTCAGCTACTTCGGGCTCTTGTGTGGCGAGTACGTTGACTACCAGGGCGATTGCTAATCTCGAGCCTTTGAAGAGCCACACCGTGCCATCGCGGTACTTGGGGTTGACGGCGCGGAACAGGCGGTCGTAGCTGTTGGGGAAGCAGGAGTGCGGCAGCGGGGCGGCAGGGCATGACGCAACGTTGTCAGGGGGCACAGTCAAGGCAGGTGTATAAAGTGATGTCGCGGTACTTGGGGTGGACGGCGCGGAACAGGCGCTCGTAGCTGCAGTGTGCAGTGAGGGTCAGCGGCACAGCAGCAGGGTGGCACAGCAGTGGGCATGGCATGACGCAGGTATGTGCTGTGTGCAGCGTGCAGCCTGCCCGCCATGTTGGCGAGCTTGACGGCGCGGAACAGGCAGTCGTAGCTGCAGGGAGGGCCAGCCACGCAGCAGCGTGGCGGCGGGGCACGACCACACAGTGTCGCCAACGCAACCAGCTTGGGCAGCATGGCCGTGAAGGCCAGAGTAGCGCTTGCATGCCGCCTGCCATTCTGCGTGCCTGTGCTGGACAGGATGGACTCCCGTGGGCACTGCACAGTGGCCTCACATGCTTGCTGACACGTTGGACCACCCCCCCCCCCTGTGCTGTGCCGTGTTTGTCCCTGCAGGTGGTGGTGCTGGACAAGATGGACTACGCCTGCCATGCCGCGTGCCTGTGGCTGAGGCGCCTGTCTGTATGACACGCACTGCTTGCCGGCAGATCCCCTGCATACCAAGTGCCACTATGGGGGCTGACGAGCAGTGCAAGTGACCTTTGGATGGCCTTTTGTTGTTTGCTGCATGGCCAGCAAATGGCCGCATGCTGCTGCTGTTGCTACCAGTTCGTTCACTCAAAGCTGTCACAACTGTTGCAAAATGCTCTGGCATGATGGCAGCACGGGACGTTGTGCTGCAGCGCTCAGCAAGGCTGCAAGCTGGCTGGCTCAAGGCGCTCACCTCTTATCTTCCACAAAAACCACACTGCTGCCGAATGGTGGGCCTGCAGCGACAGCAGCAGGCAACAGGCAGATGTGTGTAGGTTGGATGTTTAAAGCAGTGTGAGTGGTTGCTGCAGCTACAGAGTACTGTCGCATTGCCTGCTGCAATGCGCTACAGGTCCCAGCAGGCACAGAGCCTCCTGACAAATGTAAGACTTGCATCATGCAAAGCAGCAGCCGGAGCATTCAGGACAGGCAGCAGTATCAAAAACAGCCGCAGGCAGATGTTAACCGTTTGTATCATATATAATGTAATGTATAATCGCATGGCTCACCCATGCACTGGTAGCCGTCAGCACTCAGCCGCTGTCCCTGCTGGCAAGTGCAGCTGTACTGCCAAGGCGCTGCGCTGCTGTTGCCCCTGCAGGACTTGGCGCTGGGCCTGCAGATTGACACCTGGCCACAGCTGTAGCCTGCATGTCATAAAAAATTACAATGTGACAATGTGACATGACAAATAACAAGGTGTGGTTTAATGGTTTTGTGAGGTCCTGCAGTGCACTTGCATGCAGTCCAGCCATCATGCTGAAGGAGACTAGACTAGTGACCTGAAGATAGCCGCATCATGTAATACGGGAGGCGATAACGCTGCATGGTATGATATAACAGCAGAGCATGCTCGCTGACAGCTGTTGAGTTGCCAGGCTGGCTGCTGCTTGGTGCTGATGTTGCAGCACTGCGCTGTGAATGCTGTTTGGAGCGGCGATGCTTTCCACTTGCGAGTAAGTGCTGCAGGTAAACACTGCCCCCACAGCAGCACGATTCTCTAATCAGCACAACTCCACCCCTGCTGCTGCTGCTGCTGCTCCCATGCATGTAGTTTGCATGCCGTCTCACCTTGCTTCACCAGCGTCCCTTGGCACAGATCGTCCTGTTCCCTGGGCTGCCAGCCCCAAGCATTTACGCTGCCTATTGGGGCAGTCGGCCACTTGCGCGCGTATGCAGTCATCAGGTACCCATCTGTTCTGGCGCCGACACAGAGGGCCTCCTTGTTGCATGCCTCTGTCAGCAGCTGCCACACATACTGGCTGGTGCCTGCTATGTTGGTGAAGGGCAGAGTGAATCCCAATGTCCTAGTGTTTGGCAGGAAGGTGTATCCTGCAGGCACTCTGTTGCCACATGTGCTGCCAGGTGCTGCTGCTGTTGCTGCTGCCCGTCTTTGCGCGGATGGGCTGGGTGGGTTAGGTACAGGCAGAGGCCAAGGTATAGTTTTGCTGTATTCTGTTTGCGAGTCTGTGGACTTGAAGGTTGCTAGCAGTACTAAAAGGGTTAACAGAAGAGCAGGTTTGCTGCCTCTCCCAGGCACTGCTGCTGGTTCTAGTGCTGCTGCTGCTGCTGCTGCTGCTGCTGCTGCTGCTGTTCCGGCAGCTCCGTCCATGCAGTTGCTAGCCTGCTGCGATCCACTAAGACGTTCTAGACCATATGCTTCTCTGATATTGAAGTGCAAACAGCAGCGTTCATGGTAGCATGCACGGAGCAGCGAAGGAGGGCAGAAGCCACGCTGCTAGGCGTCGCACTGCATCAGTTTGACCTGCACGTCAGGCTGTGGCGATATGTGACAATCAACTGTACACAACCGTCAATACACACCCAGCAGATGCGTCTCAGATCACTGTCGAGTGGGGTCTCGTGAATAACAAAGCCGACGGAGTGTCACCGAGAGCTGCAGCCATCAAGCCAGCCGTTGATTAGAACGGCAGGTCGTGGTGTTCCAATTGAAGTATAGTTAAACTTGCAGATAGTCGTTGAAACCCACGGGCCGGAATGGTATTCGTTGAGTGCACTGAACCCACGTGGGATGCCCACACCTGGCCCAAGTGGGGTGTGAACTTGATTCACCATGTCGTTGTGCATTGCCGCTTTGCGATGTTGGGTTTGACCCTGGTGTAGTGTCAGAGGTACCAGAATTAATCCAGGAACTTCAGGAAGCTTTTGCAATGTCATGGCCTGAGATGCCTGGTGCACCACGGGAATGCAAGGACGTTACAGCAGGTGGCAGCCTCACAGCAGGTGCTGCCATGACGTGATCACGTTAAACATGCAACCGCTGTGATACACTACTTTGTAACAGTGATCAAGCATAGCTGTCGTGAGCGTTGAGGAGAAACACTCCTATCCAAAAAATGTGCCCTTCAAAGCCATGTAAGCGGACACAGCATGCTGCAGTCAAGCGTGCTGCAGCAGCTGCGCCTAAATCTGAGGTATCTAGCGTCAACATGCCCCACACAAAGTGTTCTCAGTCCTGGATCAAATCTTACGTCCATACGTCCAAATCTTCCCACAAGGTGTGTGCATGCTTTATGCAAGCTTGCACTTCTGGCAAAATCCAGAAACAGGCGTACACTATGCCGAGGGAGGCTTGTTTGATCCACGTGGTAGCACCTTGGTAGGCTTAGTAACCCGTTTCGTCCTTGTTTACTAACCAGCTGCTAGGGTGCCCATGAAGGCATCTCCTGCTACTAAGCCTAGTCAAGGCCTACGAAGCGATGACGAAGGGAGAGGTACCAGGGCTGGTTCGCCTGGTGATACCGACCAAGGCTTCGTAGGCAAACGTTGGTCATGCTTGGTTGCTGCTTAGTGCGGCTCTGAATCAAATAGTTTGGCCGTAAATCAGTGTCATGAGTTGTTCAAGAAACACATAATACCGATCAGACACGCATTACGGCATGCAGGGCCCCGCTGAAGCTCTGTCATGTGTTACGATACAAAATAGACAGGCAGCACGTCGTCCTTTCATGTTGATCAACCGCACAACAGATAGCTACAGACACCCTTCCGATATTAATGTGAAGTAGTAGCTTGATCGCACTCGTTCGCACGCCGCAGCTGCAGCTGGTGCATGCTGCTACAGAAACAGCCAGCAACTGCTCACCGACAGGCAGCTCGCGAAAGTCATTAATGAAGCATGATACAACCCGATGCGAGGGTGACATGCCCAGATCGTTGCGGAAGTACGCAGATCGAGCAGTAGGAGTATGTGCAGCAGTAGTCTGGCTTCATGGCGCATTCTCCAGGCCGTTGTTGGCTGTTCCACACACCTATATCCGCAAATCTCACCCGATGAAGTTGCAAGTTTTCAATTGCTGAGCGTTGGTGAGCCACTCGCCGCCTGTTCAACTGCAGCTACAGAGACAGCACCAGCTGCTGCTGCCAGCGGCGTCAAGCTGCGCATGCGCTGCCTGCCCACGAGCCTAGCATGTGCTGTAGTGCAGGCTGCTGACACCAGCCGCAGCAATGCAGTGGAAGATGGCTGGCATGATCAAGCAGACGGAACGGCAAGCAGGGTTTGCAATGTATCAGCCATGTACACTGCTGGCTGATGAGCTTGGTGCCTGCAGGTGTCCCACCAAGAGCAGCTAATCACCCACATGTACCACAACTGTGCTGTCACAAGAAGGCAGCAGCCAGGAACACAACTGGTATCTCCCAGATTGTGACACAGGTATGTCGAAGCTTGCTCCCTGTAGGATGCCATTGTTTTGGCGGCACACGGTTGTGGCTGTGCTGCGTTGAGTGGAACATCTACAGAACAGACTAGCAGCGCATTTCACATGTCCAATTGCTTCACATGCATGCCGTCCTGTACCTTTGTGCAGCAATTGATGTTGCCTGCATGTTTCCTGATGGAATGCGGGTCCTTGATGCTGCTGCTGCTGCTGCTGCTGCTGCTGCTGCGTCAGGATCGGCCACCATGCACAAGGACGCACCATATGTATAAGAACAAATTTATTTATGTCACTGGATGACAGGCCAAGAAGCTGATCTCTAGCGGGCATGGCACAAAGGTGGCACAGCAACAGTCAGGCACCATGAGGCGGCCAGTGCACTGAGGTGAGCTGATCAAACAGTTCCCATACGTGGTGCAGCAGCATAGGTTGCACCTACTGCGTCTGTGATGTGCATGCTGTGGTTGGATGGCAACACCGTGTTGTTGTTGATTATGTTCATTCATTCGTGGTTTGGATTTTCAAGTTCCACCTGTTCATGTTGCATCAGTAGGTGCTTCGTGTGTGACAGGTGTCGAATTACATGTTGGACTGCCAGGGTTGAGACTGGCTACATTTCTTGGGAGCGATCACGTGCTGCTGCACTGTTCTACTGTGCTGTTGCAGGGTACCCTCTAGGGCAGGCCTGGCACAGCTGCAACTGTACAGAAGCACAGCTGCTCAAGCTGGGAAGACAACTGAGGACAGGCAGAATCTGCTGGTTATTTGCGCCTAGCATCTTAGCATCTTGAAAAGAAACACGAATAGGCAGCAGCAGTGGAAGCAGTTGATGGCTGTAACAGGTGTGCTGCCGGTGACAGCAGCATGCGCAGAAGTGATGCGTTCCGCTGCCAAACATGCAGCTGTGAGGGCCATGACGCACTGGTTTACTTCTCTTGACGTGTTTCCACGCGTCCCTTGTGTTTGCTGAATTCATCAGCTGTTGGTATGTGGTCTTTCAGGGCAGCTGGCAGCTGGGCAGTTGCACCTGCTTGCTGCATGCAGTCACTTCAAGTGAAATCAGTGCCACCAGGAGAGCTTCGCGTGGGCCTCTCTCTTGGCGTCGGGTTCTCTCTTGGCGTATAAGGTTTGTTTCTTTTGCTACTTAGCACTGTAACAGAGCGCCAGGCAAGGTTATGGGACTTGATAAGGCTTGACAGTGCGAAGCCCTATAGGGCTAGCTAGTAGCATGTGTGCGTACTCAGCCTTGCTTTCGTCCTTACCTACTAACCTAACTGAAGGTTAACAAAGGTTTCGTAAGGAAGGGCTGGTAATCAGGCATTGATGAGCGTATACACAAGGGCTGATAATCAAGCATTGATCGTAACAAGCCTTGTCAGCACACGGTCAAGGCTTCGTCGTCCGAGAGCTACCAAGGCTTCGCAAGCCTACTAAGGCCTACGAGGCGAGTACCAAGGTTAATCCTTGGTTAACCCCTTGTCTTCGTCCTTACCTACTAACCAAAACGGGTGGATCAAACAAGCCCGGTTCGGCATAGTGGTAGCGCAAGCGCAACGAAGCTGCCATAACATTGCAACCAGCAGCACGCCGTCACAATGCTGCGGCTGCTGCGGCAGCCTCACAACAGCCACCGCCACAATCAACCCCCTGCTCGACACAGCATCATTTACTAGTTTGATTTGTTTTGATAAGTCCTCTACAAGCACAAACAAACAAGCTGCCCGAGCACAAGCGAGGGGAGGATGGTACAAGCAGCAGCAGAGTGCTTCAAGCTTCTGACGGTGCTGCACATTGCAAGTCCTGTTCCTGTGCATCCCCCACCCCCATTCTCACAAAGTCATCACAAGCATGTCACCCATTCCTACCAGCATATGCAGACAACACACTTCTGGCCCAGCATTACTTGCAGGTGCGCAGCTGTGCAGTCAACATGCGTAAACAACCTTCACACTGCACTAGCTGCGGTGCAAACGGCCCATACGGGGCCAGTAGCTGCTGAGCAGTACAGGGCAGCAGCAGCAAGTATCACAGATGCAGCTACATGATCCAACAGCCAGCATCGGCTGATATACCACAGTTGTGCATGCGCGATTGAAAGGGGAAGAGGGACCAACCAAAAACGCACAGCAATGCAACCACCCACAGCGCAGCATACCCAGCAGCAACTAGTACTGCATGACCTCACATGCTGAAAGACTTTCACAATGCCTTGCCTTCAGTCCTGCAGCAGGGGCGTATGTGGTGGTGAGAAAAACAACCCCGGTGCATTGTGCCCTTCCCTTGCCAGCCTCAACTGCTGGGCTGTATGTGCACTTGCAGGCACACTTGATGCCAGTATTGGTTTCTCACCCCCACTGAAGTGCAAGAGTGCCAGCTAAGGAAAGCACAGCTGATTGATAAGCACCTGTGCTCCAGATGCAGCAACAGCTGCTCCGCAAATTGCTAGTGTGCCGGAGCTCGTTTAGAACAGTGGCAGCACCAGCCAATGCTGCCCCATGACACGGCGGACCCCCCGCCTACTTCAGTGCGGCAGCGGCCGCAGATATCGCAGCTGACACAGCCGCAGACTGCCGCATGTCACGGCGGGATGTCATAACGCGCCATCAAATAACGAGGCATGCCACCGCTGATCTTCCAGCCAGGCACTGCCTTCACTGCCGGACCTACGGCGGACTCAACCAACGCGCTGAGGTGATATGTTATAACACCCTACGGTGGGATGTTATAACGCGCCTTCAAGTAACGAGGCATGCCGCCGCTGATCTTCCAGCCAGGCACTGCCTTCACTGCCGGAGCTACGGCGGACTCAACCAACGCGCTGAGGTGATATGTTATAACACCCTACGGTGGGATGTTATAACGCGCCTTCAAGTAACGAGGCATGCCGCCGCTGATCTTCCAGCCCAGGCGCTGCCTGAAGAAGGGCAGCAAGTCGGGCCCTGCTGCTGCCACGCTGGCTGCGATGAAGTAGTTGTCACGTGCCCGCTGGTAGTCGGCAGTGAAGTACGGCAACCTGAGTGTGAAGTGTCCGGCGGCGGGTGCAACGACAGATATTGTACATTATTCATGAGGTCTCTCCCTGGGTTTCTCTCAAAGTGAGGCAGCCTGCGGGTGCTTTTGTGAGGCAGGGACAAACTATGCCAAATGATAAGTCGTAAGCGCGTAAACAGCATGCAGCAGGCACTGCCGATCAGCCTGAAACAGGTGTGGTGCTGTTCGTAACAGAGAGGTTGCAGTTTGCATGTGAGCGTTGTGTTGACAGCCAAAAGCTGCACCCACGGCGTCACAAGCTTCAGCCAAACATGATGCGAGCACGTTCAAGGTTACATGCTGCTTGCAAGCGCAACACACGCATTTCCAAGTACACCAGAACTTATGCCTGTCACGCACCTGCTTGACAGCTCTGATGCCGTTTTTGCAAAGCGCCGCACGAAGCCGTAGTCGCTGCCGCCATACTGTCGAAAGAGGTGCACAAACAGCCCCGCATGCAGCGCCAGCATTGTATCGCCTTCACCCGGAAACTCCCCTAAGGCCCATGTGTTGTCCCAGGAATATCTGGCGTCACTTAGATACTGCATAACGACGCCCTCGTAGTAATCCAGCAGCTGCGTGGTGCTTGAAATGTTTGAAGTCCCCGTACCGTTGTCATATAACAGCTGGACGTCAGGCAGCTGCTGCTGTAGCGTTATGAGCAGGCTGGCATGCACGAAGCTGTGTGTTGCCCAGGAGTTTCCTGCAAACTGCTTCACAGTCTGCCAATCCAGTGCCCAGGTGAGGTCATCACTGCAGTAGTTCTGGGACAGCGCCAGCAGTACTTCATGGTCAATTGACTGCTGTCCTGCAAGCGCGCTGCGCAGCATGGCCAGCAACGGCGCAGCACCTGCGGCAGCAGTACAGACAGACGGTGATACAAAGAGGCGGTACAACAAGTATGGATGGGCAGTACAGTCAAAAATGTCAAGCTCTTCTGCAAGTGTGCTGCGCAGCATCGCCAGCAGCGGTGCAGCAGCTGCGGCAGCAGTACAGTCAGCATGCAGGAGAGGTACGGGTAAACATGCAGAAGCAGTACAGTCAGCATGCAGGGGAGGTACGGTCAAACATGCAGGAGCAGTACAGTCAGCATGCAGGGGTGCTACAATGAGCATGCAGGGGCAGCACAGTCAACATGCGGAGTGTCCTGCAAGCGCGCTGCGCAGCATGGCCAGCAACGGCGCAGCGCGTGCAGCAGCAGTACAGTCACAGTTGAACCTAAACCTCTAGTTCAAACCCAAATCCAATTGAACATGTCACATGCATATGTAGAGCTATTAACCACGCAAACTGGGACCCAAACCCTGCAGCTTCAGTTCGCCACTCACGTGTGGTCCAGCCAGCCGAGCCAGCGTGTGCATTGTAGGCGAAGCTTGTGCTGTCTGTCTCATACGACACCTCCCACAGCACCCTGGTGTCCAGCAGCGTCGTGTCATTCGCCCACGCTAGTCCATTGCGCACAGGAAACGGCGGAGGCAGCGCCTTTAAAATCTTGTCAGCAGCTGCCATGACTCGCTGCAGCGTCTGCACGATGTTGCTGCCTGCTGTGATGATGTCATTGAGTGGGACGCTGGTCAGATCGCCGAGTGCCGGCTGCATTGTATCGATTGTGGCTGCAACAGCCAGCCGGGATCCTTTGAAGAGCCACACGTGGGGGCTGCGGTGCTTTTCCAGTGTGAGGATGAAGTACTGCGTGAAGTTCGCCACGTCTGTGAACTCCACAGCGTCACCGAAGGGAGGACCTGCGCAGTAAAAGGAGGGACAGCAGCGGTTAAAGACCGGTGTTGTGCGAGGTTCAGGGGGTTGAAAAGTGGGCTGATGTGCAGCGACTCCGTGCCATCAACAAAGAAAAGACCTGCACAGCAGATGGCAGCAGGGACAGCAGGGTGACAGCATCATCGGTGCTTGAATGGATGAAGCAGCTGCTGAAGTTTGCCACGTTTGTGAACTCCACGGCATCGCCAAAGGGAGGACCTGCACAGCAGAAGGCAGCGGTTGCAATGGATGACAGCACAAACAGCAGGGCAGCAGCAGCATCGGTGCATTCTAGTGTGAAGCTGAAGCACTGCGTGAAGTTTGCCACGTCGCTGAACCCCACAGCATCGCCGAACGGAGGACCTGCACAGCAGGTTGGCAGCAGCCGCAGCAGATGACAGCAGAGGCAGCAGGGCAGCAGCAGCATCAGTGCTTGTCTGGTGTGTGGAGGAAGCCGCCGGCGGGTGGCAGCAGGTGGCAGCAGGGCAGGTGGGCGGAGGGGGTTAACATAGCGCCAGGGGCGTTGCTTGTTGGCAGTGTGCGTGGCTGGTTGATTCAGGCCTGGATCAGGCACTGCAGAGATTCCGCAGTTGATCGTTGGGTGGATACAACCATGCAATCCATGGCCCACTCGTCACAGCAGTACAGCCTGTCAGGGCTCAGCCTGTACTGACAGGGAGCCTGGGGGTTGCCTGCCACACAGCCGTGCTCACACACACAAACAAGTCCACAAAGACAAGGCTACTGCTGGTCGACGGCACACGTTGTGCAGCACAAACCTAACAGGCTAACGCTGCCGTGTCAGCAGCAGAGGCTGCTGGGCCGCACACAACAAGCTCTACATGCATCTTTGAAGTACCAGTTCCCAGCTGCACGACTTGTTGGCAAACAAAAGTCCTGCAAGTCCAATCAAAAACCCCGGCCCACTCACCGTAGCAGTACAGCCTGTCAGGGCTCAGTCTGAAGCCCTGCCTGCAGGTGCACCTGTACAGCCAGGGGGCAGCAGGGTTGCCTGCCACACAGCCCTGCTCACACACGCTGTACGCGCTGCACTTCTCGCCTGCAGCAGCAGCATCAAGACGGATGCACAACAACGGACGGAGGCAATGGCGAAACTGTTAAAGTAGAGTGGCTGATTACTGATGAACCTGCTGCCACAGCAGAACACTTTAGTAACATATGCTTGCTGCACCAGCTGCCGCAGCTGACCCTGCTGCATGAAGTCATAGCATATCACCCTGACAGCACCACACCAACTGCTTTTGCAGTTGCTTCTGCTTCTGCTGCACATTACCAACTATGTTGTTGCAGGCCCTGGTACGGCACTAAACAGCTTCAGCACCATAATGCTGCTGCTGCTGCTGCTGCTGCTGCTGCTCACCCAGTTTGACCAGGGTGCCTGCACAGGGCTTGTCAGCAAAGCGCGGGTTCCACGCCCAGGAGGGAGGGTACCCGTACTGCGGCAGCGGCAGCAGCAGCAGCGGCAGCAGCAGCAGCAACAGCAGGTGCAGCAACAGCAAGAGCAGCAGCAGCAGCAGCAGCAGCAGCAGCAGCAGCAGCAGCAGCACCAGCAGTAGCAGCAGCAGCAACAGCAGGTGCAGCAGCAGCAGCAAGGTCAGGTGAAACCAGCAGGGTGTGCTGGCAGTGCTTGGCTGCACCGCTGGTGCGCAGGCAGCGCATTGCAAGCATATGCATACTGCTGGTGACACTGCACTAGTGGTGACACTTGGTCGTGCTGGTGGCACTGTGCAGTGCTGGTGACCCTGTGTAGTGCTGGTGACATGTTATACTGCTGGTGACACTATGCACTGCTGCGACCCTGTACACTGCGGATGAATGTCTGCACTGCTGATTACATTGCGCACTGCCAGTGACACTGCATGCTGCCGGTGACACCAAGTATCACTAGTGACTCAGCACCACTTCAGCCTGCTGCCGGTGTCACTGCAAGCCCCCGCTGCAGCTTTGCACTAGCCTGCACACTAAGCTCCCACCTTGCACCAAGCTGTGGTGGTGATGGCACTGCAGCGAGGATCCTTGTCACAAGTTGCTGCCAGGATACGCCAGCCAAACTCCCCGGTACCCCAATAGCCCGTCCAGGCAATGTCATAACCCCATGGCATGCTGTATGGCACGTACGCATAGCCTCTCGGCACTCTGTTGCTGCAAGTTGGATCCTGTGCAGGAGCTGCTGCTGCTGCTGCTGCTGCTGCTGCTGCTGGTGGTTCCTGCTGCAGCACACGCACTAGGTTGCCGGATCTAGCTGCCGCAGGTTGGCTGCAGGCTGAGAGGCACAGCAGCAGCAGAAGCAGCACTGCATTTCGAGGTAGCTGCAGCTTCCTGGGCGGTGGCCAGGCTACTGCTTGGTGTGGCTGCTGTATGCCTAGCCCTACAGCAGGCAGCAGCGCTGCTGCTGTCTGCCAGCCCATGCTGTTCACATGCAGCTGCGACAGTCACACGTCACCTGTGCAGCGTGCAGCGGAATTTGAAGGGCTGGGTGAGTCAAACGCAAGGCCTGTGCTTTCAGCGGGGCTTCCGGCAGCTCTGACTTGGGCTGCTGCCGTCACCGGCAGTGGAAGATAAGTCAACGATACAGATTTACGCATCATACATTACCTATACTTGACATCTTAGGTGGTGCAGGGGGCGCTAGGCTTTTCAGAGAAAACAGACGGAAGGAACTTCAGCAATGTAGCAGTGCGCCAACGTGGCCAATAACACGCGTGCGTACATTAGAACGCTGTCAAATTGTACCAGCAATGGATGCGGCCGATCGTGTTGTATGAGAGGGGTCACCCGCAGATGTCAGGCCGAACGGTGTCAGTCGTCACTTGGCTTGTTTCGTGAATTGCTTGCTCCTGGGAGCAGCCAGGCGTCTGAATTATCGTCAACCATATGTACATATTTACAAGTTGACCAGCTGCTGCACTGCATGGGATCCACCTGAAGCAGCGCGTAAGTTACAACATAACACAAGTCCAAGGTCTTTGATGCTGCAGAAAGCGCATGGACAACGCCAGTCCTTTGGCACTGAACACTCTCTACTAGCTCTACTGCTCTAATGCAGGCATGTGCAGGAAAAGAGCTGATCATGCCTTGGCTCCAGGCAGTCCAACTCAGCCTCGCTGCTCCTGCTCCTGCTGCTGCTGCTGCAACATGTGGCCACGCAAGGACTGGCAGCCCTACATGGCCGCTACCCATCAAGCCATAGCAATAACACCATATCCTGGCCACCACTGCTGTGCTGCACGGTGTGTTGATGCGACGCCGCATAATTAAAATACCCATCAGGCCAAAGCAATAACGCCAAGGCCTGGCCGCCACAGCTGTGCTGCTCCATGTGCTGATGCGGGGCAAGCCACGAGCTGCTGCACCATCACATTAATGGCAGGACTTGAGACATAGAAACATCGCCTTCGATCCCGCCTGCTGCTGCAAGTTCATATACTGCTGATGCTGCTGCTGCTGCTCACAGGCCTGGGGGCGCCTCCCACTGCGTAGTGCCTGTGGCTGTGTTGTAGTAGTATGGCCGCCCCTCTGCTGTGTGGTGCACCTGCCAGCTGGACGGCCCAGCAGGCGCGGGCGGCGCTGCTGCTGCTGGCTGCTGGTCGGGTGCCTGTCACATTCAAGTACACAGCTTTGAGCCCCACATCAACCGCCACTGCTGCGCTACACCGTGTGCTGATGAGACGCAACCCAAGAGCTGCTGCACCATCACCAATGGCAGAATTGAAGCCATTAGTACATCGCCGTCCACACGCTGCTGCTGCTGCTGCTGCTCACAGGCCCGGTGGCGCCTTCCACTGCGTGGTGCCTGTGGCTGTGTTGTCACGACAGTAGTGATACAGGCGCCCCTCTGCTGCTGCTACTGCTGCTGTTGCTGCTGCAAGTCCACACAATGCTGCTGCTGCTGCTGCTGCTCACAGGCCTGGCGGCGCGCCTGCCACTGCGTGGTGCCTGTGGCTGTGTTGTCATGACGGCAGTGGTACGGCCGTCCCTCTGCTGCTGCTGCTGCTGTTGCTGCTGCAAGTCCACACAATGCTTCTGCTGCTGCTGTTGCGCTCACAGCCCCGGTGGCGCCTCCCACTGCGACGTGCCTGTGGCTGTGTTGCCAGACAGTAGTGGCACAGCCGCCCCTCTGCTGCTCTGCGCCCATGCTGCTGCTGCTACTGCTGCTGCTGCTACTGCTGCTGCTGCTACTGCTGCTGCTGCTGCTGCTCACAGGCCCGGTGGCGCCTCCCACTGCGTAGTGCCTGTGGCTGTGTTGCCGGACAGTAGCGGAACAGCCGCCCCTGTGCTGCTCTGCGCCCATGCTGCTGCTGCTGCTGCTGCTGCTTACAGGCCTGGTGGCGGCTCGCACTGCGTGGTGCCTGTGGCTGTGTTATAGTAGTATGGCCGCCCGTGTGCTGCTCTGCGCCCATGCTGCTGCTGCTGCTGCTGCTCACAGGCCCGGTGGCGCCTCCCATTGCGTGGTGCCTGTGGCTGTGTTGCCGAAGAGTAGTGGTACAGCCGCCCTTGTGCTGCTCTGCCCCCATGCTGCTGCTGCTGCTGCTGCTGCTGCTCACAGGCCTGGTGGCGCCTCCCACTGCGTGGTGCCTGTGGCTGTGTTGTCACGACGGGCATGATACGGCCGCCCCTGTGCTGCTGCTGCTGCTGCAAGTTCACACAATGCTGCTGCTGCTGCTGCTGCAAGTTCACACAATGCTGCTGCTGCTGCTGCTGCTGCTGCTGCTGCTGCTGCTGCTGCAAGTTCACACAATGCTGCTGCTGCTGCTGCTTTCACAGCCCCGGTGGTGCCTCCCATTGCGTGGTGCCTGTGGCTGTGTTGTAGTAGTATGGCCGGCCCTCTGCTGTGTGGTGCACCTGCCAGCTGGATGGCCCAGCAGGGGCGGGCGGCGCTGCTGCTGCCGCTGCTGGCTGCTGGTCGGGTACCTGTTACATTCAAGTGCACAGCATTGGTAAAGGTGAGAGCAACCAGCTGGCTAGCGAGGTTTGCGCAGAACTGCTGCTGTCTGGCCAGCCCACAGAAGGCGGTATGAGGGCAGCAAGCCTAGGGGCAGACACTCCAGGCAAGATGCACACCTGTCGAACAAGTGACGCAAATGCAGCATTGCCTAACCAACTCAACAAGTGCTCAACCATAATGAAACCACAGCCTGCTGAACCTTCAGAAGTTGCTGCCGCTGCTGCCAGCAGCACGCCACGCACCTGGCTGGTGGGCTGGTAGTAAGGGTAGGCCGGCTGCTGAGCTGGCACCTGATCCAGCAATGACACAGCAGGCTGCTGCTGCTGCTGCTGCTGCTGGTAGTAGCCGGCACCGTCGCCGTACCCATACCCAGCAGCAGCCGGCTGCTGCTGCTGCGGCGGCTGCTGCTGCTGATATGCAGCATAGCCATTCACTCCAGCTGCTGCTGCAGGGTCTACTACTGCTGCGGGAGGCTGTGCGCTGTAGCTGCTGCTGCTGCCGCCGCCACCGTACCCATACATGCCAGCACTGCCGCCATCTGCTGCATATGCGCTGCTGCTGCTGCCGCCGCCATAGCCTGCAGCGACAGGGCTGCTGCTATAGCCGTACGCATTGCTGCTGCTGCCACCGCCATACGCATTGGGTGCATTGCTGCTGCCGCCGTAGCCGTAGCTGCCGGTGTTGCTGCTATAGCCGCCGCCAGGCGCACCTGCTGCAGCATATGTACTGCTGCTCGGCGCTGCTGCTGCTGCTGCTGGGCCGCTGCTTGGATAGCCGCCGTAGTTCAAACTCAGATCGTCCATTCCAGCAGCAAGGCCAGCAGCGCCAGAGATCTGGCTGTAGCTGCTGATCCCGCCATAATGTCCGCCGCTACTGCCGCCACTATACGGATCGTACATGGCTGCCGCCGGCGGCGCAGACGAGCGATAGCCGCCGCTGCCGCTGCTGCCGCCGCCGCCAGCATAGTTCACCACGCTCACCATTGCACTGCCGTTCATGCCGCTGCCGCCGCCGCCGCGCCTGCTGCTGCTGCTGCCGGCGCCCTGCGACAAGCTGCGCTCCACTTGCTTGGCCCATTCCGCCGCGCTGCTGCTGCTGCTGCTGCCGCCGTGGCGGTCCTTGCTGCTGCTGCTGCGGTGGCTGTGGCGCTCGCGGCTGCTGCTGCTGCTGCCGCCTGGCTCGCTGCTGTCATCCACACCAGCCAGCTGCTTCACAATCTTGGCGATGGCTCCCTCCAGGGCGCTGATCCACTCCACCATCTCCGTCTCTGCAGCAGCAGCATGCAGCAGCAGCAGCAAAGTATAAGTACCAATCCATTATGGAACATGTTCACTGTACAGTTAAGCAGCAGCTGGTGGTGCTACGTAGCACCATCACCAGCTGCTACGCCATGTATTGCCCTATTGCGGCTTGACATGTGTTATATGTGCGCCCTGCACGCTCCCAACACCACACAAACAAGGAAACCACCATAGGTGTTGCGCCTGATTCGCACACACTGCCGCCACCAACCCCGCCAAACTCCACCTCCCAGCGCAACAGCCATAGGCTTTGCAATGCGCACCTGACTTGCACACGTAGCACACGCTACCACCGCTGGCCGTCTTGAGCTGCACGCTGTTGGCCTTGCCGGTCACGCTGCTGCTGAGCTGCAACCACCTGTTGACCCACACTACTGTCAAGCAGGCATGCCAGGCACTGTTTTACACTCAGCACACCATGTAGGCACACACTTTCCACCAGGCACATCAACACCGCCACCAACAACAACATCAAAAGGTTCAAAACCCCTCGGGCACCCACCTGACTCGCACACGTAGCACACGCTGCCGCCGCTGGCCGTCTTGAGCTGCACACTGTTGGCCTTGCCGGTCACTGCCCGGCCATCCCGCACGTCCTGCACCTTGCTCAGGTCTATCACGCCACGCGGCTTGACCGACTCTGCAGCAGCCGCAGCAGCCACAGCAGCCACAGCAGCAGCAGCAGCAGCAGCAGCAGCAGCAGCAGGAAATCAGACTATATCCCCGCGAAGTGCAGTCAATGCCATCATGAACAGTCCCCAACGCCGACTGCTGCCACTGTCGCTGATGCCATGACAAGCCGCACAAGCTCCATAACAGACAGGCCGCCCTTCCTGCGTGTCCGCCAAACACTCTCAGGCCCCTGAGCAGGTACCCGCTGAAGCTCAAACCAGCTGCTGTTGCTGCCAAACCAGCACCCTGTAGCCGATATACCCTCAACCCTGGCTGCTGCCCAACTGACACGTCGGGAGCTGATGAACCTGCAGGTGGCCCTGCTTGAGCACAGAAACATATTGCAGTTGCTGCTGCTGCTGTTGCTGATGTGGCTTCTACAAAACCCTCA
This sequence comes from Tetradesmus obliquus, assembly GCA_030272155.1. Lineage (NCBI taxonomy): Eukaryota > Viridiplantae > Chlorophyta > Chlorophyceae > Sphaeropleales > Scenedesmaceae > Tetradesmus > Tetradesmus obliquus. The sequence continues at coordinate 4,549,907 of CP126204.1, forward strand.
AAGCTACAACTCCTCACCTAAAAGCTACAACTCCTCACCTGACACGTCGGGGCTGAGGAACCTGAACAAGTAGCCCTGCTTGAGCACGAACCAGCGCCGCCGCCACACGCGCATCACCTCGGCCTGACTGCCCAGCCAGCCAGCCTTGTCAGCGGCGCGCCAGTACTGCACCGAGTCCACTGACGGCAGCTGCGGCGGCAGCAGCAGCAGCAGCAGCAGATGCATGTGAGTCTGTTGGAAGAGCAGCAGTGTGACGCAGGCTGTGAGGGGTCCGCCAGTACTGCACCGAGTCCACTGACGGCAGCAGCAGCAGCAGCAGCAGCAGATGCAAATGAGTTTGTTGGGAGGGCGGCAGTGTGACGCAGGCTGTGAGGGGCGCGCCAGTACTGCACCGAGTCCGCTGACGGCAGCTGCGGGGCGGGGATGTGAATGCGGGGCGGGGAGGTACAGCAGCAGCAGCAGCAGCAGCAGCAGCGGCAGCAGCGCAAGACATTGTCATGGGGCCATTTGTAATGAACGTGTGCAGCGTTGCTTGAGTTAGCCGCCCTGCTGTTGGTGGAGCTGATGCGCATGTTTGGCAGGAGAACTGGCTGATCACTGAAATGCATGCTTTGCAGTACTGACACGACCAAACAGCATGCTGTTGCTGCCAGCGGCCTCAACACCATAACACCCACACCAATGCAGACGCAAGCGAACGCCTTTGTTGCTGCATTTGCTCTGCTCCTGCTGCTATCGCTGCTGATGCTGATGCTAAAACGTATCATCATGAGTAACAACACAATCATGATAACGGGTGCATTGATGTTGCACGCTTGCAGTAGCGCACCTTTTGTGCTTTCTTGGTCTTGCCTCCGCCTGACGCAAGCTCCTCCAAGTTGCTTGCTGCCGCCCTGTCCTTCTCCTGAATGATCTCTGCCAGCCTACAGGAAAATCAACGTATTTGTATGTGAAAAAATTGCTACGTACAGCAGCAGCTGCAACAGACGCGCTAAACTGCATGCATGCAAATTGCAACAGCAGCGCCAGCAGCTGCTGCTTTTGATTTTGAACTTGGCAGACTGAAGGGCACTCACTGCATGCAGCACATGGCCAGGGTGTCTACTAAGTTGCGGACAGTATTTGAATCCGCTGACAGCGTGAGCGGGCGCTCCTCCAGGTCTACGTCTGTCTTGGTCCAAATGACTGTGCTTGTGTCCATGAGGTCCCAGCGGGCCACGTTGCGCAGGTTGTAGGAGCGCATGGTGCGAGAGCCATCTTGGTTGAGGAGTTTGAGCCCGTCTAGGCTTAGTTGCACCGTCACACGCTGGCTGGAGCCATCGTTGTCCTGCATCGTGACCCTAAACTTCTCGGTTGCTGCGAAGCTTGACGCCATGGCTGCTGATCAGGCGTGTCGAGTTTTGAATAAAGGTCAAATTATATTTCTATGTGCATTTCGCGCGCAGAGACAAAGTCCTTGCTGCTGCAGGTTGCGAGGGAAGCTGGTGCTGTCTGTCCTGCACACATGCAGAACTCCAAGCAGCTTTAGAGACATACTCAGGCGAGCACGAGAGAATTGAAGAAAGAAGGCGCGATCCAGAGTTTGGCTTGTGCCCTGGTCATGACAGACACAGTCAGTAACTGCCAATGTAGCGTTCCAAGCCCCTGAGCACCCGCACAGCTGCAAGCACTTATCAGGTGCTGAGCAAATGAGTCTAATCTCCCCGCATAGCAGCCCTTGAATGAGTGCAGCCTGTTCTGTCAGACTGCCTGTGGCAGCTGTCCTGCATTCATTGTGCTGATCAAGCTTGCTCTGGCAACACTTGCACAGGACAGAAGTGCCCAACCCTTTCTGCCAGCAGAAACCCCCCTTGTTCCCTCTGCAGCTGCATCAGGCAGCTATTCTTCGAGGCAGCAGCAGCTGCAGCTGCGGCAGGAAACAGCCACGCACCCATGCAGCACTTCACACCTGTTGTAGCAGTGCTGCCTGTGCAAGTAGAAGTCACAGGCCCGGACAGCAAAGCAGTCAAGTCAAACTATGCAGCATTCCACACCTTCAAAAATGGCCGCACCACGCTGTCATGCAGTGGCCTGCTGCTGCCAGGTCAGCTGCAGCAGCAGCAGCAGCAGCAGCAGCAGCAGGTGCTGCATGTACTGGCCCCAGTGAGCAGCCTGTACCCCTTCCTGCAGCAAAGTCAACGGTCAAACGTGACCCAGGCAACAGCAGCCAGCCTGCTGCCAGGCGTGGAGCTCTCTGTACTGCTGCAGCAGCAGCAGCAGCAGCAGCAGCTGTGCTGCGGCGAAGTACGTGCACCACCTCAGCAGCAGCAGCAGCAGCTGGTGCGGCTTCCTGCAAAGCTGCTGCGGGTGCTGCCGCTGCCTGCTGTGCTGGCTGCTGCTGAGAAGCTGCTGACGTCAGCAAACAGCTCAGGGGTGGGCAGCTGGAAGCTGGGCTGGATCCTGGCAGGTGCGGGCAGCAGCAGCAGCAGCAACTGCAGCTAAATTGGCTGCTTGATGTCCAAATCTGTGCAGATATGATCAGCTGTGCCGGCGCAATCGATGGGCGCATGCGGCGCAGCCATGTAGCCACTTCAGCCGCTGGTCACTTGCATGTGCAGCTTGGGACAGTGATGACCTGCTCTGACCAGCACTGCATGCAAGCATGCTGCCCTTGCGCACACGCAAACACAGGAAAAAACATCCACAACCGACAGTCTATGTGCTGCTTTCCGGTCCTGTTGCTTGTGTTGATCTTCTCAAACTTTGCTGCAGGCCAGCAGCCGCTGGAGTCAGCCACCCCTAGCATGCTGGGCCATGTCGCACTGCTGCAGGTACAGCAGCCGGCACCACAGCAGCACCAGCAGCAGCAGCAGCAGCAGCAGCAGGCACCAGCAGCAGCTGCTCAGCAGTGCACATGTAGTGGCAGGCCGCAGCCTGGCCTGCCTTTGTCCATCAGCGGCTCGCCATTCGGCTGCCTGGCGCCACACCAGTTCCATGGAGCACTGATAACTGGCATCGTGTCCAATGTGCTGCAGCAGCCGGCAGCAGCAGCAGCAGCAAGCAGCCAGCTAGTCAGCAGTGAAGGTAGCACAGCAGCAGCAGCAGCAGCAGCAGCAGCAGCAGCGCCTGCGCTGTTCATTGTGGATGCGCGGGTGATGCCTGGCATGGAAGGCGGCGCCATCAGCTGCAGGTGAGCTTGCTGCTGCTGCTGCTGCTGCTGATCCTGTACACATGCCCGCCTTGATTGCTAATTGCAACCTGTTGCTGCCGAGTGTGGGCGATCCCTGAGCTTGCTGCATCTGCTAGTGCAACTGTTGCAGCAGCACTGCTGTGGTGGCGGGTTGTGCGCGTCCCCGCTGTGAGGATCCTGTGCGGTCTCTTGTTGTGCATGCTCTGTTGCGCTTCTTCAACATGTTGCCAGTGCGCGATGTCAGCTTGCGCGTGTTGCCTCACCCTTGCCCCTCCACATGTGCGGCTGCTTGCTGCTGCAGGTGCTGCCACCGCCTGATAGGCATGCTGTGCCTGCCACTCAGCAACAGCAGCAGCCAGGTGGAGCTCTACTTGGGCATTGCAACACCACACCTGGCAGCAGCAGCAGCAGCAGCAGCAGCAGCAGATCCTGATGTAGGCAGTGGCGCCAGGGCAGCGCTGCAGCAGCTGCTGCAGCAGCAGACGGTTGTGTCTGCTCCAGGGCTGCAGCAGCAGTGTAAGGCATATATTGGAGCTCAGCAGCAGCAGCAGCAGCAGCAGCAGGCGTTGATTAGTAGAGTGCAATTATCAGCAGGCCACTGCAGCAGCACCGCTGCTGTTGAAGGACACGTTCCTGCAAGGGCTACACTTTCCTCGACGCAGCAGCAGCAGCAGCAGCAGCAACAGTTTGATTTGCACTCATCCTATACAGCTGCTGCCACCCCAAAGCCGAACTGCTGCCTTACAGCTACTGGCAGCAGCAGCAGCAGCAGCAGCAGCAGCAGCATTGCAGATGCCCTGCAGGCTGCTCAGGCTGGTGTGGTGATGGTGATGGTGGGGCGCTCCTGGGGCAGCGGCGTGCTGCTGACAGCCTCAGGGCTGGTGCTGACAAATGCACACCTGTTCAAGGACAGCAGCAGCAGCGGCAGCAGCAGCAGCAGGAACGGTGGCAGCGGCAATGCGTATGGCAACGGCCGGCAGGTGCGTGGTAGTGGGAGTAGCAGCAGCAGGGCTAGGCAGCAGGAGTGGTGGCCGAAGCTGCAGCAGCACAGCAGCGCCCACCTGGACAATCATTTTGCAGCAGCAACATTGGAGCAAGCTAATGCTGAGCAGCAGCAGCAGCAGCAGGGGTGGCTATGTCGTGCGGACGCAGTCAACGTGCGGCTGGCACCTGAGGCTGGCAGCAGCAGCAGCAGCAGCAGCAGCTGGCTCCCTGCCAGGCTGCTGTACCGCTTCCAAGGCTACCTGGACATAGCTGTACTGCAGCTGCAGCTGCCGCCTCTACACACTGCCAGCAGCAGCCAGGCATTCAGCCAGCTGCAAAGGCACCAGCAGCAGCAGCAGCAGCAGCAGCACATGCTGCGGCCGCTGCAGCTGTGTGCTGCTGGTGAGGATGCTGCGCCCGGCTCTGATGTGTTTGTGATTGGGCATGGCTTGTTTGGCCCGGGACTGCCCTGGCCGCCAGCTGTCACATCTGGCTGTGCTGCCAGGGTGGTTGCACTAGCCAACAGCAGCAGCAGTAACAGCAGTAATGGTGGAAGCAGCAGCGGAAGCAGTGAACTGAGCTTGCAGCCAGCAGCAGCAGCAGAAGCAGGCTTGCATGGTATCGGCAGCAGCAGCAGCAGCAGCAGCAAGCCGTCGATGCTGATTACAACAGCAGCAGTGCATGGCGGCGCTAGTGGCGGCGCATTAGTCAACAGCCGAGGTCAGGTGGTGGGCTTGGTGACCAGCAATGCCAGACATGCGCGGGGCGCTACGCTGCCGCACTGCAACTTCTGCATTGCTGCTGCTGAGCTGCGGCCCCTGTGGGCCTGGGCGCAGCGAATGGAGCAGCAGCAGCAGCAGCAGCAGCAGGTGTTGGCTGATCCACACACTGATGCTGCAGGCGCTGGCGGCGGCGGCAGCAGCAGGTTACATGAGGAGGCTGCTGCTGCAGCAGCAATGCTGCAGGAGCTGCAAGCATTAGATTTGAAGGACCCTGCAGGGTCGCGGCTGTGGGCGTTGCAGCAGCCGCTGCCGTTGCCAGCAGCGCCCAGCAACAGCAGCAGCTGCAGCAGCGGCGGTGCAGCTGCAGCAGCAGTAGAGCGGTTGGGCAGGCAGTTGAAGGGTGTGAGCATCGGCGGCTCAAAATCACAGTCACATAGCAAGCTGTGACTGCAGCAGCCTGTGTGCAGCTCCGGGCTCATGGGAGCCCTCTGTGGACCTCGGGCCGTCGATTGCACTGGCACCGTGTTATTGCAGAGTTGCTGTTGGCACTGCCACAATGTTGCTGGCAGTGTGCAGTGGGAATAGTAGCGCTGCTGCAGCAGCGCCTGCAGGAATCCAGATGATCACAGCAGGATGCTGGCCAGGAGATTGATGCGAAGCAAAGCAGCACCAACAGCACCGGCAGATCAACCGTGGTGGGTTGTTTCTGTCTCCTCTGCTCCAACAGCAGCCGTCGCAGACCACCACCACCAGCAGCAGCAGCAGCAGCAGGGTGTGCTGCTGGCTGGGCCGGCACCGGCTGCTGACCATGCTAGCAGCGCTGCCGCAGCTGATTGTGAGCAGGCACCAGTGCAACTATGTTGGTTGCTTGTTGTGGCAAAAAGCGCAGATATTAAGTGTGCATGCATGATGTCCTTAACACTGTTGATTCTTGCAGCATACGATGGTTATCGCGACATCCCTGACATGTGGTCCAGGCCTGGCACTACTGCTTCTGAGCTGTGGTGGTCCTGTTTGTGGAATCTAGTCACTGCAAACATGCATTTATTCAGTCTATCTGATTGATTTTCGAAGCCTTTTTCGAAGCACTGTTGATGTGGGATGGTTCCGGGACCACTCGGGAGACTGAACCCGCCTGCAACAGTTTTCAAAGCATCAGGCTGAACTGATGCAGATGGGCACGCAGCGAACATCTGTATGAAGAAATAGTTTGGTTGTGTGTTGCTGGACATGCAGTAAGCCATACATCGTGGAGTAATCAAGCGAGCGCGGGAATCACCACTTGCAGCGTTCAAGGTCCGCCAGAGCTCTGTCATTGTGCAAGCACCTTATCCTAGTTACAGTTTTGCCTGAACAATGCTTCAGTATGTCGCTACATCCTGCCTTACCAGGGGATTCTCTGTGGCCGTTGACAGCTGCTACTGTTGTACTTGTTCTGGTGCAGGCTGGACCAACTGCACAGTATGGCACCCAACGAGCAGTATCCCTCACGTGGCATCCACTACAGGCCTCTCAGCAGCTCGGCTGCTGCTCCTGCCCACCATCAACTGCCATGCAGCGCAAGTGGCACTGCTTTCCAGGGGCAGTTGAGCCCACAGCAGCAGCAGCAGCAGCAGCAAGGGCTTGGCAACCCCTGAGCATGCCTGCAAGAAGGTGACAGTTATGGGGAGCACTCATGGCCAGGTGAGGGGAGCTGTCCGAAGTCTGGCAAGCACTGCATGTCAGTGGCTGCTGATGCTGCCTATCTTGCTTCCTGTCCTGCCTACTGTGCAGGTTCTGTCCTGCGAGTGAGGAGCAGACCAGCCACAGCCCTGCCATGACCAGGCAGCCATTCCTGCATCAAGATAAACATTGGCTGCTGATGCTGCGATGCTTCCTGTGCTGTATGCATGCGCAGCTGCTTTCCTGCAAGCCGGCTGTGGCCGAGCAGCACCCCTGCCATCACCAGACAGTCACCCCTGCGTCCTCACCAAACAGTGGCTGTTGATGCTGCCCACACACTTCTTGTGCTGTATGCATGCGAAACTGCTTTCATGCAAGCCGGCTGTGGCCGAGCAGCACCCTTGCCATCACCAGACAGTCATCCCTGCGTCCTCACCAAACAGTGGCTGCTGATGCTGCCCACATACTTCTTGTGCTGCATGCCTCCTGCAGCTGGTTTCCTGCAAGCGAGCTGCAGCCGAGCCATATCCCTGACATGGCCAGCAGCCAGCCCTGCGTCCTCAACATATTATTGTTGCTGCTGCTGCTCTTGCGTGCTACAGTTCCGTTCCTGCAAGCCCCGTGCAGCCCAGCTGCAACCCTGCCTTCGCCAGGCAGCCACCCCTATGTGCTTGCTCACCCTCGGTTCCCAGGCTCCCCACCAAAGGCCCAGCAGCAGCCAACCTTCGAGTCCCCTCATCCTCCTGCGGGGCCAGGCCACGCCATGGTTGTGCTGCCAAACGAAGCAGCTGCTACACCCGCAGAGGGCATGGCGGACACAGCGCAGGCGGCCATCTTCCTGCAGCACCTACAAAGCAGCATGTCCGGCTGCGCATGCCCACTGGGAAATTCGGTTGCCGTTGCTGCACCTGCAGCAGCCATGGATGCGGCAGAGCATGTGAAGGGGCAGGACGCAGACAGGGGCCACGCGGCTGGGGCTCAGATGCAAGCGACAGATCTGGAGTGTGTGACGCGCGAGCTACAGGTCTGCTGCTGCTGCAGGTTTTGTGTGCCTCAGGACACGTTCAGCATTGCTGCAGTTGCGGCTGTGCAGCACGCACGTGTGCCTGTCTGCTGCAGCTGTTTGCCAGCTTCATTCCGTGTGCAGTTGCAATACTCAGTGCTGGAGAGCATGCACATGTACCAGTATCCTTACTTTGCAGGAAACGCCTCGCTTGACTGTGGGTGTCGACATTGACTGTTGCTGCACCTCCTTTATTCTGCATGCCAAGCAGCAGCAGCTGATCAGCGACAAGCGCAAGCAGTACGAGCAGCAGCTGGCTCACAAGAAGCCGGAGGAGCACCAACTGCTGGCGGCACTGGCGCAGCCCATGGGCTTCCACAAGGGCAAGCCACTGGCAGCGCTGGTGGTGATCAGGGCCTGCCTGCAGTGGGGGGCCTTCAAGGCGGACCGCTGCAGCCTGTTCGGAGACATCACCCAGGTGTGGCGTTACTTTGACCAATGTTGACTGAGACGTGCTGCGCTGCATCTTGCGGATGACTGTGTCAAGCAAGCTGGGCTCTGCCTGTTTTGGGGTGAATAAAGCAGCAGAACTGTTGAGCCGCTGCCTCTGTGACATGTCTGCTGCAACTCACTTATTCTTATGACGCCAGCATGAGCGGTGCTCCCCGCAGATGCTTTCCACGTGTTCCTCAGCATGTTGTGTACTGCCGATGTGGTGTGCCCCACCTGCGCAGGTCATCAAAGGCCAGATTGAGCGGCAGCCAAGCGACAACGCGTGCCTCGCCTACTGGCTGTTCAACAAGGTAACGCTGCGGCACCTGCTGCAGCGCACCATCAAGCCAATGAGCACCGCAATGAGCATGGCTCAGGCACTAGGCTTCGGCACCATGGGTGAGCTTGTGCCAGGCAGCCCATGGCTGGTGCGCGTGGCCTGCAGTGATGTGTTGTTTCACTTCTGCAACGATGTCGATGCTGTGTGTTGACGTGCCTGCATGTCACGTCTGCTGATGAGCACTTTTAATGTAGCTTGCGGCGGAGCTCTCGCTCCACCCGTGGCTGCTGCTGATGCCAGTCCTTAATGCACGTGCACTCAATCGCATGCATACAACTTCATGCTTTACTGCTTCGCCCATCCGTCTTGTATTCAGACCCAGCGTGCATCGATGGCGGCTTTGTGAGTGACTGCTACCCGGTGGAGGCCAAGTACCCCGCGCTGATATTCAAGCAGCAGCAGGACGAGTTTGTGCAGACCATCTATGCCGTGATGCGCGAAAACGTGAAGAAGAGCATCGAGCCCATGCTGGTGAGCCGCTGCCTGCATGCCCGCCAACCTTGCCTACAATGCAATACCTGCAGCGTGGCCACTTCCCGCTGTTGTCACTTGATGCAAGTGAACTGCGCCAACGACGCATGTCCTGCTTTCCTGTGCATGCAGAGGTGCTGCATCGGCGACCCCACCCCCCGCAGCAGCGGCAGCGGCAGCGGAGCGGCTCCTACAGCCGCCATGCAGAGCAAGGCCTGGGGCGACCTGCTGGCTGTGTTTGACGAGCTGCTGGTGACGCTGCGCAAGAACCACGTGCCCAAGCCGCTGGCGCAGGCGCTGTTCAAGCAGCTGTTCAACTTTGTCAACGTGACGCTCTCCAACCTGCTGCTGCTGTGCCGGGAGTAAGTGGTGCCTGGGATGCTGGTTTATGTTCAGGCGTTGTGCTTGTGCAAACTTGCATGCATGTGCTGGAACAGGTGGATAGGCAGTCCTTGCTGCTGGCAAAGGGCGGCTGTTTGATGGGCCGCCATGTCAGCTGTGTGCTGCATCACATCACCAGCGGATGACGTTGTGTCTTGTTTGTCATACCAAAAAAAGTGTGTGCGGATGACACTGATGACATGCACTGCCTACTTCTGCCCCTGCAGGTGCTGCTCCTTCAGCAACGGCGAGCGCGTGAAGGCGGGCCGCTGGCAGGTGGAGGCCTGGATCATGGAGCACGGCGCCGAGTGGGGCCTTATTGCTCAACATCCTACCCCTGTTCTCATCCTGCTGCGTCACTCTGCTGCCTTGATGCCGTCCGTGCAGGTGCTGCTCCTTCAGCAACGGCGAGTACGTGAAGACGGGCCTGTCGCGAATGGAGTCCTGACTCATGGAGGCCGGCGCCGAGTGGGGCCTTGCTGCTCAACATCCTACCCCTGTTCTCATCCTGCTGCGTCACTCTGCTGCTTTGATGCCGTCCGTGCAGGTGCTGCTCCTTCAGCAACGGCGAATACGTGAAGACGGGCCTGTCGCGAGTGGAGTCCTGGATCATGGAGGCCGGCTCGGACTGGGTGGGCGAGTGCTGGGAGGAGCTCAAGTGCATCCGGCAGGCAGTCGGCTTCCTGGTGATCGGCAACAAGCCAAGGAAGAGCCTGGAGTACATCACAAAGGACATATGCCCTGTGCTGAGCATCCAGCAGCTGTACCGCATCAGCACCATGTTCTGGGACAACAAGTACAACACTAAGACTGTGTCCAGCGAGGTGAGGAGAACGCTGTTGGCATGGGGCGTTGTTCGCCGCATTTCGGTCGTTGTGTGGGTCTTGAAGCAGCTGATGGAGGAGCAGAGCAGCAGCAACCCCTACAGTCACAACTTCCTGCTGGAGAGCAGCAGCTGCTTCAAGCCCTTGGTGGTCAACAACATTCTGGCACAGATGGACGGCAGGGTGCGCTTGAGTGCCGCGTATTGGTCACGTATAACATGTGGTTGTCATGGTGTTGTCATGTTGATGTCATTTTGTCACGGCGCTGTACCTGGGAGGATGAATGGGATGCTCCATGCTTCCCTTTGAGGTGAGTGGCATCCTGGCGCAGATGGACGACGGGGTGCACCCTGAGTGATGTGTTTCCTTCTATAATGTTGTTGTGATGCTGTTGTTGTGCAAATGTCACGTTTGTCACGTTGCTGAACCTGGAAAATTGAGGCATCTACTGCATGCTTCCCTTCAAGGCGAGCGGCATCCTGCCGCACTTGGAAAGTGAGTGTGTGCTTGTGTGGTCTGTCGGCCGTTGCTGAGCGCTGTGTTTATGAGAGTCTTTCAGCTTCAGGTTTTGTAGCTGTGTGTCCAGATTAGCCACGAGATAGGCTGGTTGTGCCAAGGAGCAAGATGCTGTACAATGGAGTGGCTGCCAGCGTCTTGGCTGCTATGACTACTTGCTGCTTCCTGAGCAGCCGGCTGCATGCAGATTGCCGCGCAAAGTTACTGCTGCTGGTCAGAGCGTTGCTTGACCTGCAACCCTGCACAAAACTCGTGCCCCACATTGCTTTGGATGGCGAAGTGCCGGCGGCCTACTGACATTCAACCACCCCTCGTTTAACTCGGCATGTGTTCCATGTCTTACCACTGCTGCCGCTGCTGCATGCACTGATCACACTGTAACACATGTTGTGTTGTGCCTGCAGAACATGTACGAAGCGCTGCCAGTGCCCGAGCAGCTCAAGTCTGGCGCAGGCAAGGGCAGCTTCACGTTCCTGGAGCAGAAGCTGCGCTGCAGCTGAATTTACCGCCAGCAGCAGCGCATGGATGCTTCAGCCAAATGTAAGGGTAGCGGCAGCGGCGACGGCGTAGTACCAGGGCATAGGGACACACTTTGGATGTAACACAGGCTTCAGCAGCGGCAGCAGCAGTAGCAATCATGTGCTGGGTGTGTTGGCTCACGGCTGACAAGCCAAGGGAGCTGTGCAGTGGAGTCATGCCTGATAACTTAAAGCGGCATTGCTGCTGCAAAAGGAAAGGTTGACTAGCAGTGTCTAACATCAGCAGCTGTATAGTAACGACTAGATGAATTTCGTTTGAACCCTCCATAGTGCATGCATCAAGTGTCAATCTGATAGTGGTCTATACGAGGCCGTGCTACAGCATAGGGCGTTCTTCCAGCAGCAACTAGAGTCTTTGTATTCGTCAAGCACTTCTAGGATTGTCGCCATATCCCATGCTACACAGCTGTGTGGTAGGGTTACCGGCGTGGGTAGTAAACATGGAGTTTGCAGAGTTTTTCATGCTTGCAAAGTAGAGTGTAACGCCATTCCCGCCAAGAATCCTGCTATGCTAGTGTGCTGGATGCCGCTTGCTGGCCAAATCTTCACAAGGGTGACCACTGTCATGCGTACCAAGGCATCCCAACATCCTGAGGTCCTGGTGTCCAGCGCACTGATGAACATGAGCCAACAGCCGCATTACAGTATTCAAGGGTGATAACGTGCATGCAGGTCAATCATTGCAGGTATAATGCAACATGATGAGTACTCACATTGCCTGAAGCGGTTACAACTGACAGCGCACACCGTGGCTGTGACAGCACTCAAAAACGCCCCACAAGCATGCCAAACACCACCTCCACCACGTTTCAAGTGGTGAACCTTCGCACTGTATCAGACCCCAAAGCACTGTTCTATTACTAGGTAACAGCTTTGCAGCAAAGCGCAGGCAAACTGGGGCAGAGGCCAGGCCGGCCTGCCAACATAAGAGGTAAGAAGCATGTGGCAGGCACAACCGCCTGATGCGCTGCCTACACACCCACGCCTCACCAGCCGCTCACGCAGCCTTCCGCTGCCTCTTCGGCCGCCCGCCAGCTGCCACCTGCTGCTGCTGCTGCTGCTGCCCCGCCAGCTTTGCCTTGCGCTGCTCCAGTGCCGCCACGCGCTCCGCCTTGCCTTCAATTGCCCGGTTGATCCTTGCATACAGCTTTCGATTCTTGCGCGTCATCATGATGTCAGCCATTGCTGCCTCCTCATCCTCCTCAGCAGCCTTGCCAGTAGCACCTGCTGCTGCTGCTTTCCGCTTCTTGCCTGCTGCTGCTGCTGCCGCATCCTCCTCCTCGTCTGAGCCCTGCTCTGAACCCTCCTCCTCCTCTGAACCCTGATCAGCATCGCCTGCTTCTACACCCTGCGCGGCCCGCAGCTCCTTAGCAAGCTCCTTTTGGTACACCTTCTCTGCTACTGCATCATCCTCGCCAGGTGCTGCTGCTGCTGCTGCCGCCGCTGCGTCTGCTGCCGAGCCGTCCTGCAGGAACGCTGCCTCAGTGGCCAGGCCTGCTGCTGCCCGGCGTGCTGTGCGTGCAGCCTCCTGCAGGGGCAGCAGGTGAAATTGACAGGCAGCAGCAGCAGCATGTGAGTGAGCACATAACAGACTCAAGGGTGGCTCGCGCGCTGGAAATGACGACAGCAACAGCAGGCAAGATGATGGCAGACACAAGATGCTGCTGCATAAAGAAGGGCTGCTGCCTACTCGGCGGGCCAACAGCGCAAGCCCCGCATGCACAGCAGCAGCAGCAGCAGTTTACTTGCAGCTGCTTGATGGTTCGTGCAAACTCGGGCGTGTAACCCTCTGCCTCGTTGTCCACAAAGGGCGACAGGTGCAGCCCAACTCTTACATTCAAAACCCCAGGCTAAAACACAAAATGTCGCGATACTACAACCGCAGCCCCAGCTGCTGTGCCAAGCAAGCTCTGCAGAAGACAGCACAGCTGCCCCACACGCAGTACTGACAAGCCTTGCAGCGCACCTGCAGCTGCTTGATGGTGCGCGCAACTCCGGGGTGTAACCCTCAGCCTCATTGTCCACAAAGGGCGACAGGTGCCATGCACACCATCAAAGCCTTAGGCTGTAACAACAAAGACCAGGCAGTGACAACACCAACACGCACCTGCAGCTGCTTGATGGTGCGTGCAAACTCGGGCGTGTAGCCTTCAGCCTCATTGTCCACAAAGGGCGACAGGTGCGGCGGCGGCACCTTGCCTGGCGCGTACAGCTCAGCCGGCAGCAGCACGCGGTGGTTGATGCTGTCAAAGAGCCACTGCGGCTGCACGTAGGCGCGGCTCAGGAACCTGAACAACGTTTGCAGCGCAGACACACGCAGCAGCAGCAGCGCTTTGCTGAGTGTGGCTTGCAGGTGGCCAGCTGCTGCATGTTGGGTGCTGATGTTAGAATTGCTGTTAAATGTTTGCAGTTGTAACAAAGCAACATGTTACATGACACATATAACATGTTACATGACACATGTAACATGTTATAGCTTATATGCGCCCGGGTGTGGGCCTGTCCACGATCTGGTGCATGTCAACCTTCTGCAGCGGAGAGCCTCCCAGGCTGCAGTGTCACCAAATGTAACAACGTAACATACGAGTGCCATATATAACATGCTATGTAACTCACTTGTGACCCTGTGTAGGCCTGTCCACGATCTGGTGCGTGATGGCCTCGTCAGCCTCCTGCAGGGGGGAGCCGGGGCCCTCCCATGCTGCTGTGCCGCCAAACGCCCTGCAGAAGCAGCAGCAGCAGCAGCAGCAGCAGCAGCAACACACATGAAACACACGCTGCCTTTGCAGTTTTGAACAACAGCTGCTGCTATGCTCTGTGATGCCCTCTAGATCTACTGCTCACAGCTACTGCACCTCGAGTCCCAAAGCCTCAAGCGCCGTAATCAATCACGCTGCTGTTGCTGAGCAAATAGCCCATGTACCAGCAGCCTCAAACACCACCACTGCAGCAGCAGCAGCAGCAGCAGCAGCCCTCACCGTATCATGAGCAGCAGCGGCTCCCGAGGCACCTCCCGTGCCAGCCAGAACACGCAGCCCTGCAGCAGCACGCTGCACAGCCCCGCGTCGTCATCGGGGTCCACTGACCCAAGCCCACCACCGGCAACGGCAGCACCAGACACACCTGCAGCAGCAGCAGCAGCAGCAACTGCAGCGTCAGTTTCAGGTATGCTGAGGCACCGATCAGGGTCCACGCTGCCCAGGCCGCCACCTGCAACAGCAGCGCCAGAGACACCTGCAGCAGCAGCAGCAGCAGCAGCAGCGTCGGCAGTGTTCGGGTCAGTTGCAGGCATGGTGCGCCTTTCCTTGGCCTACACCACCAAGCTGCAGCACCTGAGAACCACACTGTTCACAACTGCAGCAGTCTTGCTTTTTCATCTGTACCTGCAAGCTGTTTGTTGGCCAGCCAGCTGCCAGGCATGCACTCACCAGCAGCATCGTCATCATCACCAGCAGCCTCCTGCTGCTGCTGCTGCTGCTGCTGCTGCTCCTCTTCACTGCCTGCCGCATCCTCTTCACTCTCTTCTGCTGAGCTGCCCTCCTCATCTTCCTCCTCCTCATCCTCATCCTCTGCTGCATCTGCTTCAGAATCAGCTTCTGATTCGCTGTCATCGCCACCGCCAGAATCTATCTCTGGCAGCTCCTCCGACTCATCCTCTGCTGCTGCTGCTGCTGTATCACCCTGCTGCTGCTGCTGTTGCAGCTCCTGAAGCTTCTTGCCCAGCGTGCCCAGCCGCTGCACCACATCCGGCAGCGCTGCTGCTGCTGCTGTGCCGTCCTGCTGCTGCTGCTGCTCGCCCTGCTGCTGCTGCTCATCTGCAGCCAGGCCTGCAATGTCCTTCATGATGCCTGCCAGGCCTGCTGCTGCTGCCTCCAGGCTCTTGTCCGCAACAGGAGGGTACCTGCAGCAGCAGCAGCAGTAAAGGGCGGCACAGCAGCAGCAACGGCGGCAAAACACGTCAGCACAGGCACATAGCTTGGTTACTGCATGTTGCTGCCAGTCCTGCCTCTGCCACGACAGGTTGACCACCCAACTGTCACAAGCACGGCACAGCAGCAGCAGCAGCAGGATGCTGACGTTTCCAAAGACAGCCATTGCAGTCTCCAATAGCAATGATGCTTTAAACCTCAACCCCAAGCCCCTTGCAATCCCTAAACCGCACACCTGGGCCCCAGGTTGTGATAGAGCCTGAACATCACAAACTGCACCAGCATCGCGTAGAACTCCAAAAAGGTGAGCATCAGCAAGCTCAAAACCCTGCACCCTGTTACAAAACACCCCTAAACCACGCACCTGAGCCCCAGGTTGTGGTAGAGCTTGAACATCACAAACTGCACCAGTGTGGCGTAGAACTCAAGGAAGGTGAGCATCACAGTGAAGTCCACGTCAGCGGGCAGCACCTGCGCCAGCTGGTGGGGCACCAGCCACGTCACGCTGCAGCCCGCCACCTCCGCCTGCAGGGTTCAAAAAATGATCATTTGTAAACGGTTTAGGTGTGGATAGATCAAACGATTTGGCCAGCTGGTGAGGGACCAGCCGTGTGACACTGCAGCCCGCCACCTCCGCCTGCAGGGTTTCAAAGGCAGTAACGTGCGGAGAAGTCGGGTCTGCTGAGATCATACGGTTTAGCCAGCTGGTGGGGCACCAGCCAAGTGATACTGCAGCCCGCTACCTCCGCGTGCAGGGTTGAAGGCGTCACATGGGTCAACAGGTGCAGTTGTTGCATAACAGCAACATGTGGCTGGCGGGACACCAGCAGCGTGACGGCGCGCGGCAACTTGCAGGACTGCCGCAAGCTGCCGTGCAAGTTCAATACCCAAATGTGACATTAGCGTATGGAGCTTGCATGTTCAGGCACTGCACAACAGCAGCCGCTGCTAACGCCGCACCTGGTAGTAGAAGCCCTTCACGCTGACTGGGTGGAAGTTTTGTGGTGTAGGCTGTCTATCACATAAGAACCCCCAGCCGTCGCACCCACCTGGTAGTAGAAGCCCTTGACGCTCACAAACACGCGCCGCAGGCTGCTGGTGCGCGCCACATACGCGTTCCACTCCAGCACCAGACGCCGGCACCTGCAGCAGCAGCAGCAGCAGCAGCAGCAGCACGATGCGGTCACGAAAAGCCAGTCGCAGGTGGTGCTGGCGTGCAATATGCTGCAGCCATACATACAAAGGAACAGTGCATGGTTGAAAGCCGGGTGCACAGCTACTCAGAATAATCAACTGATATGCTGCGGCTGTTTGCTGGCAGAATCTAATAATGTTCCCTTCCCTCACCCCCTGCATCATGCTGCATGCAACCACAGCCACTGCAGCCTGAACCACAGCCACAGCTACATCGTGTAGTATCCACCACCCCAGCCAGCCTCACTTGTCCACGGTTGATGCGCTGATGCCCAGCCGGCCCTCAGCAGGCAGTGTGGCGAACAGGTGCAGCAGCGTGAGCGGGTCATCCAGGTCACGCAGCGCATCAATGAAGGAAGGGTAGCTGCGGCAGAAATAGCAGCAGCAGCAGCAGCAGCAGCAGCAGCAGCAGCAGCAGCAGCAGCAGCAGCAGCAGCAGGATACACTTGAACGAGAGCAAGTCACAAATGCACAGCTTGTGATGGGCGATTAGGAAACAGGGGCACTGCAGCAGCAGTGAAGGAGGTAAAACCGCAACGCAAATCAGTGTTATGGGGTAGTAAATACGATATGACAAAAATAACACATGTAACAGCAAAATAACAACTCACCGCTCCCTGACCAGGTGGTCCAGCTTGTAGCCTGGCTTGGCCCTCATCAGGCGCCTCGCCAGGCTGAAGTCAGCCTTGGCGCGCACCTTGAATTATTATGGTACAATAACACAAAGTGACACATATGTAACATATGTAACAACAACTCACCGCTCCCTGACAAGGTGATTCAGGTTGTAGCCGGGCTTTGCCCTCAGCAGGCGCCTCGCCAGGCTGAAGTTGGCCTTGGCCCGCACATCCATGCATTACCGTTCAAAAACATAAAGTAACACAAATCAACACATGCTATAACCAGCTCACCGCTCTCTGACCAGGTGGTCCAGCTTGTAGCCCGGCTTGGCCCGCATGAGCCGCCTCGCCAGGCTGAAGTTGGCCTTGGCCCGTGCCTTGCTCACACGCCGCTCATGCACCTTGACAGCCCTGCGGCAAGCAGCAGGCGGCAGCAGCACACAAGGTTTGTAAGTAAGGGTCCAGCACTGCTGCTGTGCTGCTGCTGTTGCCTAGGATACTACTGTTGTAGATGCTGCTGCTGCTGCTGCTGCTACTGCCATGCCAGCGCTTGTTGCCAGTTGGCCCCACTGCAGGCTGCAGCTCCGCGTGCACAGCATGCTGCACAGCAGCCGAGCCTGCGCAGATGCACCGGGCTCTGCGACGGCAGAGCTCGGCTGCGAAAGCCAGCCTGGAAGGTGCTTGCAGCACTGCACTGCTGCACCCACAGGGCGGTGTAACCTGCAGCACTGCTGCTGCTGCTGCTGCTGCTGCAACACTGCAACACGCCCTGTCAACCCGCCAGCCAGCTGGGCAGATGCCCCGCTAGCCAAGCCCTTGCTGCTGCTGCTGCTGCTGCTGCTGCTGCTGCTGCTGCTGCTGCTGCTGCAACACTGCAGCACACCCTGCCAGCTCGCCAGCCCACCAGCTGGGCGGCCAGGCGTTCAGCTACCAAGCCCTTGCTGCTGCTGCTGCTGCTGCTGCTGCAACATTGCTGCGCACCCTGTTACCCAGCTGGCAAGCCAGGCCCTTGCTGCTGCCTTTGCCACATGCCCTTTTGCTGCTGCTCCTGCTGCTGCTGCTGCCGCCTGTCCTTGCTACTGCCGTCTGCCCTTACTGCCACCTGGCCAGTTGCTGCTGCTGGCTCACCTGAAGTTCTGTACGAGCGGCTCGTGTGCCAGCCAGTTGATGTCCTTCACGTGGTAGTAGGTCTTGTTGGCTCCTTTCACCTTGCGCTTGGGCTCGCGCGGGTGCACGCCTTTGAGGATGCATAGCCGCCTGACAGCATGGGCAGCAGCAGCAGCAGCAGCAGCAGCATGATGAAGCACAGGCAAATGAGTATCAAGCTCTTTCTGCAGTTGGCGCGCCCTTCAGGATGCACAGCCGCCTGGCAGCAGCAGCAGCAGCAGCACACAAAGCACCAAAAACAGGGGTCAGTCTCATGTGCTGTCTGCAGACAGCATGGCCTTCAAGAAGCACAGCCGCCTGGGGCGGCAGCAGGCGCGGCGGCAGCAGCAGCAAGCAAAGCAGCAGAGAGCACAAACCGCCAGGATAAAAAGTGAAAATGACGAAAAGGGCTCTGTTACTAAGGTGCTGGAAAGATAAAGAAAGCTCCACATCTAGCGTGCTGCAACACAGCATTGTTGCAGACAACAAGCACAAGGTGGCAATCTAAATGCTCCACATTCTCAGGAGAGAATGTGGAGCATTCAGACTGCCAACTTGTGCTTGTTGTCTGCAACATGTTGTGGCTGCAGCTGCTATCACTGTGAATCCACAGTCGCATACAACTGAACTGTACCAGCTGCAGCACTGCTTGCGGTGCTGGGCTGAAAGCTGAAAGTGGCAGCCTGCTGCCGTCACTGCTGCTGCTGCTGCCACTGCAGCCTGGCTCCCCTAGCTGTCTCGGCTGCGGCTGCAGGTATCGTCAACACTGCTACAAAACCAATCTCATTGCTTACCTGAACTCAGACAGGCGCAGCTGCAGCTTCTTGATTGCCTGATTGCGGGTGAGGTACTGGGCAGCGTTGCCCGCCTTCCCCTGCGAAATGACGATGCATGAGCGACTGCTGGCCTACACAGTAGATTATGAATCACATAAAGATATATGTTTAAACTGCATACCCTCTTCTGCTTCTTCCCCATGGTGTTCTGCTAGCGTACAGCCACCGCGAGAGGCTACGTAAGCTGGTTTGACCGCCGATAGACCTAATTGACAGCATGGAAGCTGTGACTAGTTAACAAAAACATCAACACGCTTCACAACTGTCGTGTTAGTCACTGCAGTGAAATAACAGTGACTGCCGGCGGGTGAACTGCAGCCACTGCTCGCAACTCAAGAATTCTCCAGGAGTACCTTTGGCTTGACTGCGTTAGATTGGTTTGTTGACGGAGGTGTTGCGCTCACTTCGACTACTTCAGGCAGGGTTCGTACTTTCACAGTGCATGTCTGGCATCACTGCTGTCTTGCAGCCAATAATCACAGAGGTGCATGTCTACGAACAGCACAGCTCCTGCTCTGTTATCCTCGATATTTACAGCACCGTGTCCCTTTCAGTCTGTTTGAAAGGTGCAATGAAATGGCCATGGTGCTTCACATCTCCTTCCCTACTTAGCCAAGAGCTGGTGTGGTCCTGCAATGCTCAATGGTTTGAAATGCCAAGGTGACATGCAGCTACAGACCCATCACCAACTGCAGATGCTTGCTGGCATGCTTTGCTGGTGACTGGTAGGAATGTTTATACTTTCCCTGACAAGCAGCTGTGGGCACTGCCGAGCCATCAGGCCAAATTCACATGCATTCATGCTGAATATGCACCCATGCATCATCCTGCAACGCTGACACTCGCGTGTACAATGCCAGCATCGTACATCACGGTGTCCACGACTTGTGGACTCTGAAAGTCAATCGCTCTCGTCCTCAACCACTACCTTGCAGCCCCTGTCAGACAGCTGCTGCAACAGCACCCGCCCAGCCTGCCCAGCCGCCTGCCCATCAAGCAGCAGCAGCCGCAGCTGCGGCAGCCCCGCGGCCAGCTGCTGCAGTGGCAGTTGCCGAGCACAGCAGCGCACCCAACGCAAGCGAGTGAGGCTAGGAGGCAGCGCAAGCTCAGCTGCTGCTGCTGCTGCTGCTGCTGCTGCTGCTGCTGCTGAGCCCTGGCTACAAGCACCACTGCTGCTGCTGCCGTCCACCCCTGTTCCGGCGGCATCACTCATTACGCCGCTGCTGACGAGCGTACTGGCGCAAGGATTCCTGCTGCCACTCGGACCGCTGTTGCTGACACTGCTGCTGCTGCCGCTGCCCCCGCAGTGCTGCAAGTCCAGGTCCCGCAGCTGCAGCAGATCAGCCAAGCAACCACCACCACCACCACCACCACCACCATCATCACCACCACCACCAGCAGCAGCACCAGCAGCAGCAGCAGCAGCTGGGAGCTCCGGCAGGCATGACAGCTGCAGCTGCTCTAACGCAGGCAGGCATGCCAACGCCTCAAACAGCGGCCAGCATGCATGCAGTGCTGCTGGCTGCTGCTGCACTGCAGCTGCTGCTGCTGCGTTGGACCCATGGGTCCCATTCTGCAGGGTGAGCTGCAGGCGAGTGAGGCCCTGCAGGCAGCCGAACAGCTGGCACAGCTGCAGTGTGGCAGCATCCTGCTGCTGCTGTGGCTGCTGCTGCTGCATGTTGACACCAGCCAGCCCTGCTGCTAAAGATTCTGCTTCCTGCATGCCTCCTGTGCTGTCTCTGCCGCTACAAGTAGTAGGTATGAGCTGAATGCCTGCCAGGCCTGTGCAGGGCGCTGCCAGCAGCAGCACCCGCAGCCTCGGCAGCACCTGCTGGCCCAGCAGCACCCCTGAGTCAGGCTGCTGCAGCCCAGCTGTGCCTCGTGCTGCGGCTGTCCTACTGGCAACCTGCCGCTGCACTGGGGCGACTTGCACATGACGCTCCTCCATGTCAGCCTCGCCATGGTTGTCGCCCTCGTCAGCATCATCCGCATGAACATCAGCACCAGCATCAAGCATGTTGATGTTGCGCAGGCCCTGCTGGTGCTCCTCATAGCTGCCACCCTGCACATGGTTGTCGTCCTCTCAGCAGCAGCATCAAGCATGTTGATGTTGTGCAGGCCTTGTTGCTGCTGGGCCTCATCGCTGCCTCCCTGCACAGCGCCCCGCAGCACGTCACCCAGCCCCCCAGCCGCCGCAAATGCACCCGCCTCCGCCCACTGCAGGCTCAGCAAGCTCAGCTGACGGCTGCTCTACAGCAGCAGCAGCGGCTCTAGCTGTATTCTGTGCAGGTCATAGCCTGCCAGGTGCAGCTCCTGCAGGGCTGGCAGCGCTGGCAGGTGCTGCTGCTGCTGCATTGCGCCTGTAGCATTGACCAGATCTAGCCGAGTCAGGTGTGGCAGTGCTGCTGATGATGACGATGTTGAGGTGGTGCTGCTGCAGGTTGGCCAGGCGGCTGCGCAGTTGAGCTGCAGCGTCAGGTGCTGCAGGGCCGGCAGCTGGCAGAGGCAGGCTGGCATCGCAAAGGTGTGCTGCCACTCTGCATGGTGGAAAAGCACATCAGCAATGATATCAAAGTTTGTTATCAAAGGTCGTGCTGTGGGTTAGCGGGTGAGGTCTGTGGTGATACTGGCTGCATGACGCATGCAGATGTGGAAGCAAGCAGTGTTGAATGCACGAGTGGTAGGGGGAAAGCCCGCGGCAATTGTTGCCGCAGCCACATTCAACTGCTGTTGCCTCTCAGCCAGCTCATGTTCCATGCGCACCGGTCCAACAGCCAGACTCACTCCAGTAGTACGCGCACCTGGTGTGTTGCTGCTGATGGCAAGCTGCTGCAGCGCACTGCAGCAGCGCAGCTCCTCAGGCAGGCTGCTGAAGCTTCCGGCCAGCCTCAGCAGCCGCAGCTGCTGCAGCTGACCCAGGCAGGCAGGGGCCTGTGCCAGGCCCTGCAGGGTAAGGCTGGTGAGGGCCCTGCAGCGCTCTGCCTGGAAGAAATGCTCTGGTAGGCTGCGTTGTGAGCAGCAGCAGGGAGTGTTCTGTGAATGCGGGGGTATTGTGTCGGGTAAGATAAGCCAGTTGTGGTTTGCTGAAATGTTGGGGGAGACCATCTAACTAGAAGGAAAGGCAGGCAGCAGCACTGTGTGCTGGCAAGAGACGCAGCCAGCAGGATGCAGTCTCAGGCTGTGCAAACTTGTATGTTGGTGTCGTGTATCCCGGCATTGCTGCCATGCACCGCACTTCTCCACAGTCCTTTCTACCAAAGTTGCATCATGCGACATCATGCAGCATGATGCCTGGTACCCACCTGTCGACGTGCAGTGTCAGGCTGGCGACCCTGTCCAGCTGGTGGTGCAGCGCTGCCAGCCGGCTGATGGCGCTGATGCTGTGGGGCCATTCCCTGCCAATATGAGTCTCACATTCGCCAGGCAGCACCAAACGTGCCGCATGGATGGCGTGGTTCACAGTTTCCAGGTGCAGCAGCAGGTGGGGGTCTTCTGTGTAAGACAGACACCACTCAATCAGCTCAAGAGGCAGACGTGGATGATGAAAACGGCTTTCGAACATTCCGTTCACGATATTTGCTTCCTGTCAGGGGCTCAGAGCGCTGCATGCCTGGTGACGGATGCTCGTGTAGGTTGTCGATACCGACAAACGACGGTATATCGTACGGCGTTAACTCAGTCCACCGTTTGAATGTCCTGCCTTACTCGCGAGATCGCCCGAAACGTCCTGAAGCAACCCTCGTATGCGACGATTTGAACATAACACCTGGTGACACCCGTGTGAAGGGGTTGTCATGAGCTTTATGTTTTTTAGTACTGTCTCACCAAGAATTTTTAAAACTGTTCCATAAGCTACTTCACGCGCTCGCACTGTCTTCAACGGTCTCATTTCGCGCACGCACACTCTTGCCTGAGGACGATCACCCCCTACGCCTGAGCCTGCTGCAAGTTTAAGAAGATGTCTCACATATTCGGGATGGCCTTGCACTCAAAAGGCAGCAGCAGGGCTGGACCATCTGCTGGCAGCACCAACCCCACACTGAACATGTGTATGTTGCGATGCTCGCACAACAGGCTGCTGCCCTGTGAGTTGCCTCTTGCACGGTCTCCTTTTGTACGCTTAGGCTGGCAGGACACAGCTTCGTGCCTGCTGCACTGCTCCGCTAGCCCAGACTTGTTCTGCAACAGCACTGTGCTGGGGTTCAGGGTATGCAGTGTTACGAGGCTGGGCAGGCATGGCAAATTCCAGCATCGATGCCTTATTACGGGAAATCGCATCTGTAAGTTCGTAGCAACATCGCAATGCTCAAGTTTGTGACGCACCAACGGCACTTGCTAGCTGAGGTATCAAATGTGACCAGCAGCAGCACCTGATGGGTCCGTGCAAGCTTGCGCTATTTTAATTCTCTAGTTGCTGTTTAATGGATGAAACTGGTTGGGACCATGATTTGGGTTTCGCTCAGAAGCCGATGGTCCTATCTCCCTTGAAGGAGGAGCAAGATGTGTACTATCGGGCTGTGGTGGTGTTCGTGAACAGGCAACGCATGATGGTGAGCAGTGTTGTTGAAACTGCGAGCGGGACTGCGACACAGCAGCAGCACACAGCACGCCTGCACCTCTGCATCAGCAGCTCCACTGCTTGAGGGTGTCAGCACTTCTACAAGCATAATTGCGAACTTAATGTGGGCCTGGGGGTTGATGGGATTTGGGAAATCGAACCTCTTTCGGGCCTGTGCAGCTGCTGCTGCATCAGCAGCAACAGCAGCAGCGGCATTCACGAGCAGTTGTGGCAAGTGTTGATGGTTGGCACAGCAGCATACGTGTTGCAACAATGCAGAAAACTTTTGATGCTCTCACCAGCAGCATCCAGGTGCTCTCCAGCAACACGCTTGTCAGCGTGATGTGATGCTTGTTAGCACCACCGTTACCCCGCGTGCACGCTCTACCGGCCCATGCGCCACTATCCATACCACCACCCACCTAGTTACGCTGCTGCTGCTGCGGCTGCTACTGCTGCTGCTGTGACGGACCCGTCTTGCATATTCAGCAGCTGCCGTCAAAACACAACCACTGGCAGGCCTAATTGCGCATCACCGTCATCACGCTGCTCCTCCGCATCCCTGCAAAACCCCCACACGCTTCGCACTCCGCACGCCCCTGCTGCGCGTGGCTGTGTGCTACCCCTGGCACCCCGCACCCCTGATCCTTCACTACTGCTCTGCATACTGCTGCTGCTGCAGGTCAAGCTGCAGTGGCCAGAGTACGTGAAGATTGTGCCTCGCGAGTTCTCCTTGCCGCTGGGTGATGAGCGCATCTGGCGCTACACCTGCAGCCAGGCCTACTGGGATCAGCTGCAGCACAACACAACCAGGAAGGTGAGCCGGCGGGTTCACAGGGTGAGCTGCAGCAGGCACCTGGCAGCAGCAGCAGCAGCCTCCGCCGTCAATGCGACACGGCCTGTGCAGGCAGCAGCTGATCGCTGAGCAATGCCTTGGTTCCACAGCGCCTAGAGGCACTTCTCAAGCTTCTCCTTGAGCTGTGCCTTCTGCTGCTGCTGCTGCTGCTGCTGCTGCTGCTGCTGCTGCTGCAGAGCCAGCGCTGCACGTACCCGGGCGGCTGGCGGCCCAAGCCAGGGGCCAAGAACCACCCCTACTGCTCACTGCCTGTCAGCCAGCAGCAGAAGCAGAAGCCAGCCATGAAAGGGGCACCACCAGCTGCACAGAACAGCAGCAGGCACAAAGACAAGCGGCAACGGCAGCAGCAGCAGCGCAGCTCCAGTGGGCGCCGCTCGGAGAGTGCTGGTACAAGTGGGGGCAGCACTGCTGATGCAGCCGCGGCAGCAGCACCAGGTTTTAGGAAAGGCAGGAAGCTCAGTAAGATGGAAAGGCTGGAGCTCATTCTGGCAGGGGCGCCTGCTGCTGCAGCAGCTGCTGCGGCAGGGCGCGGGCTAGGCGGCAGTGGCAGTGCCAGCGGTGCGCACTCAGGGCCGAGTGCAGCAGCAGCAGCACCAGCACCAGCAGCAGCAGGCGGAGTAGCAGTGCGTTCCCGCAGCATCGGCAGCGGCCAAAGCAGCCCAGCTGGGGCTGCTGCTGCTGCTGCTGGTGCTGGTGCTGCTGCTGCTGGCAGCCCAAGCAACAGCCCTGCCAAACGTCAGAAGCTAGCAGTGCATGCTGCGGCATTGGTTAAGGGGCAGCAGCCAGGGGCAGGCCAGGCACTGCAGCAGCAGGAGCAGAGGCAGGAGCAGCAGCAGCAGCAACAGGAGCAGCAGCAGCAGCAGCAAGAGCAGCAGCAGGCGTCTGAGCAGCAGCAGAAGAAGCAGCTGCTGCAGATTGACATTCAGCGCTTGCTGGCTGCCCAACTAGCTGCAACGCAGCGGCAGCAGCAGAAGCAGAAGCAGCAGCCGCTGCCGATTGACATTCAGCGCTTGCTGGCTGCCCAGCTAGCCGCAAGGCAGCGGCAGCAGCAGCAGGAGCAGCAGCTGCAGCAGCAGCAGCGCCCTATCATCGACCCTGTTCAGCAGATCAACACTATCCCTGCTGCTGGTGCTGGTGCTGCTGCTGCTGCTGCCACTGATGCATCGCCATCTACTGATGACGTAGTCATCATTGATGATGACGATGAGGCAGACTCTGAACAGCTGCAGCAGCAGCAGCAGCAGGCGCAGTATCTGCGGCAGCTGCAGCTGCAGCATCAGGATGCTGCGCACTTCCATCCGCCTGCTGCTGCTGCTACTGCTGCTGCTGCGGCGGCGGCAGCGACGGCTGCTGCTGCCAGTGCTGAGGACTTCATGGGGAGGTGGAACCACATGAAGCAGCAGGCGCAGACGGCGCTGCAGCAGCAGCAGCAGCAGCAGCACAGGCAGCGGCAGCAGCATGCTGCACCACGTGCACCTCCTGCTGCTGATGACGCCGTGATTGACTTGACAGAGGATTGATTACCGAGTCGATTGTGCCATCCCTTGTTTGGGGGAGTGGCTGGTTTGGTGCGGCACGGTAGCGTTGAGTTGATTGGCTGCTGATGTGGCGAGCTCATCGTGCTGTCCCCTGGTTGGAAGTTGCACACAATCCTTTGATGCGTTGAGGATGCTGTGTGTGCACACCACGTGGTGCCCATAGCGCCGTGACTTGCACGCATTGGTTACTCCGTGCTGTGCAGAGCAAAGCAAGCATGCGGTAGTGCTCTGGTGCCTGGGCCAAGGCGCCCCATATAGTCTGCAAAAAATTGGCGGCTCTTGAATGCCTTTGTCCAGGTTGCCCTGCGCAAGGGGCTGGGGCATTGCAGCAGCATGTCTAGGGTGTCTCAGTCCACACGCCTGTGAATGCCGCTGCTAGTGATCTTGTGCCTGGCGCCGCGCTGGTTTGCTATTGCACCCGCTGGCATAGTACGCACTTCTCTGTGTTGCTGCTGGAGAAATAGCTTGTTTACCTCGCCAAGCGCCGGGTGCTGCTGGGGCAAGTGCACCGGTGCATACAGGCCGCCTGTTCAGGGGCTGTGCCACAGCAGTGCCTCCAGGCATGGATAATCCATGGCCTGAAGTTTTGGCTGTTCAGCTGCGTCATGGCGTGCGTTTGCTGCCGCGTCCCCAGCATCCATTTAGTTGATCCTCTGATGAGAGATATTGATTCCAAGATGTTGACAGCGAGTTTGCATATGGATGTGATTCTGTGTATCTCAGGGGCAGGACATGCTGCCTGACACGCGGCACACAGCAGCCCACCTGCTGCGATTCTGCTGGGTCTTGGCGGCCGCATGAATTTGCATGGCTGCCCGCACGACAGCCGCAATGCTTATATTGTGCAACCAAACTTTTTCGGCCGCTACAACAATCGACAGAGTATCTTGCCAGCATTATGTATGTGACAACCTGCAACCCTGTATACACATCACCACTTGCCAAGTTGGGGCATTGTGTGGGGTGTCCGGCTCAGCTGTAGCGGGCGCATGTCTGGGTCATGCTTGTTATAGGTGTTGTGCCGCGTTGTGATGTCTGGCAACTGCAACTGACCTGCTGTACAGCATGTGCGTGTGGCCGCCACACATGAGGGCCTCACACCCTACAGCAGCACCGCACACTGGCGCTGGCAGCCCCAACACCAGCACTATTGGCTGTCATTGCAAGGCACGGATTTCATCATGTACATCAATTACAGGCAATTACGTTTAGCGCTTGGAGCTCCTGGTCGCGCCTGGTCTTCAGGGACGCCCCAGAAATTGGAGTGCAGCTACAGCTGAGAGGTATCAGCTGTGAGAAGTTGAACGTGGAATACTTGACTGATGGTGGACAACACTGCTCAGCAGTGCTGCTGTCCGTTCGTCATCTCGTTTAAAAAGGCGGTCACAGCTGTCATCAATGGCGGGTACAACGGCTTTGTTGCCGGGTGCTCTGGACAACAGGGGTGTGCCATTTCACGATTTCAAGCCCTGGTGTAAGAAATTTCACTGAAATATGAAACTTTCTGAAATCTGAAACGGAAAAGTGAAACGACTGAAACATGTCTGAGCAGCAGCAGCAGCAGCAGGCGGGAGGGCAAGTTCAATATGCTGGCCCTGCCCGCCTCCGTTTGGCGCGTTCACGGCATGCGCTGGACGCCGAAGATCCATCGATTAGCAAGAAACCAAGGGGTGCAGCGCCCAGCTTTGCGCACAACGAGATCAGCACTGTGAACGGCCAGAAGAGGTGCAACCACTGCAACATGTCTGTACCTGGCAACATTACACGCGTTAAGACCCACCTGTTGATGTGCCAGAAGTTCTTGACAAGTGAAGCCGCTCAGAAGGTAGCAGAGTCTAACCAGGAGGTGGCAGCTAAACTGAAGGCACTCAAGTGAGCAGCAGCAGCAGCAGCAGCAGCACTACTTGCAGCAGCAGTCATGGTGTGACTTGCATACTAATCCCTTGTACGCTTTTGACAAACAACCGCAGAAACTGCTTCAGATCAGTGCTGTCATCGTTACAACTACGTCTGAACATCGGCACTTGAGGTGTGGGTGTGGGTGTGGGAGCAATATACTTGCCATCTGCTGCTGCTGCTGCTGCTGCTGTAGACCACAGCAATCATGCACCGCAACCAGCGCCAGCTGCTGTGCCTCATGCTGGCTGCTCTGGCGACCTGCAGCAGCGCCGCACATGCCCAGTATAGCAACTTGATCAGCACCTTCCCGGCAACAGATGATGGCCTGGACTCACCTGCCACATTTGGCCAGACCTCTTCTGCCTCCCTGTTCAGGGCAGCAGCAGCAGCAGCAGCAGCAGCAGCAGCAGATCCGGCTGCCACGTGCCCGCCAGGCCCGCAGCCCGGCAACCCCGACTATGGCAAAGGCCAGAGCAGCCAGAGAGTGAGCTACGGCATCCCCATGATGCAGGTGCGAGTGAAAGCCTGCCTGACAAGTTGAGCCCACACCCTCACCAGACATGTACTATGGTCACTCACTTGCTCGCTCACTCACTCACTCACTCACTCACTCACTCACTCACTCACTCACTCAACAACACACCTGCCACTCACTCACTCACTCACTCACTCACTCACTCACTCACCACACCTGCCTGCCCCCTGCTGCCGCCAGGTTGACAAGTTGGCTGGCGTGGCCAACAGAAGCAACGTGCTCTTCTGCATGGTCGGATTGGCCATCAGTTCAACAAACAAAGACATGCCCGAGGGTGAGAATGGCAACAGTGGCAACAGTGGAAGTAGCCTGCCAGATGGTTGCATGGGGCCAAGCTTTGCAGCTGTTGTGTTCCCACACATTATACATTTGTATTCTTTTATGATATCAAATAGAACCACGGTTTTATTTCCAAACAACCATACATTTATAGAAACAACACTTGACTGGCACAGGTAGCTCCGCACACAGAGCCTTGGTCTAAGGTTCAGGCTACGCCAAAGGGCAGATGCATTGCCTGGTGTCTTCCCATGCCCATCCAGCACCTCATCATAACAGGCGGTGGCGTCGCAGGCAGCCGTGTGTTGCTCGTGCAGCGTATGCGTCTCTCAACTAGTCTTTGCTGCTGCTGCTGCTGCTGCTGCTGCTGCTGCTGTTGCTGCTGCCAGACATCAAGGGCTGTGTGCCAGGCACGCCCCGCAAGCCAGGCGGCCCGCCACGCACCTGCTACCCCTTTGACGATAACATTCATTTTCAAAACGCCATGGTCGCGCTGTCAGCCATTGGTGCCCAGGACAACAGCATTGGACTGCTGGGTGTGGTGCCCAACGCTGCTGCATACGTGTGAGCAGCGGAACGCGCCTGGTGTTTTCGCATGGCCGGGGCATTGCGGATTATGTTCCAGGCTGCTGCATGCGCATGAGCAGCAGCGCACACCTGCTGTGTCTGCCTAACAGCTGTTGCTGCTTGCAAGAGTGTCTGGCTCATCATGATCACAGTACCCATCAAGCTACAGCAATAATGCCATAGCAATGGCATATCTGCTTGCTTGCACGCCTGGCTGTGCATGGTCTTCAGCAAATCTAGGGTTTGATTGCTGCCACACACTGCAGCTGTAGTGCTTTGAGTAGCAGCTCGCTGGGCTGGTGCCTGGGGCGGGTTCAGTCCCGTAAGTGCATTGTATTGTAATGTGTTGCTTAGCTGCCTGGCACATCAGCATGCCAGCTTGCGAGCAGATTCCCCACTTGCCAATCAGCACGCTGCATTGTGGTGCCGCACAGTGCCGCCAACCTGCAAGCGTGACGCTGCAGCGCTGCGTGTCACTTTGCATGGCTCTCAATCGTCACATGCAGGCAGCCAAGCCGCTGCTGTGTCGCACAGCAGGGCACACAAACACTGTTGCCCCTCTCACGCGTTTTCAATCTTTCTGATGCGTCCGCAGTTACAACCTGTGGCCCACCCCACTGCCAAACGTCGTGCCCCTGCTCAGCTCGAATGCTGCTCAGATCATCGCAGCCTGGGCAGATTGTGAGGCCGAGCTTAATGCACGCAAAGCCAACAGGTGAACATACGTCTGCTGCAGCTATATGGGTGTGTGCTGGGCTCTGATTGTGAGGCTGGGCTTGATGCACGCAAATCCAACAAATGAGGATCTATCAGCTGTACTTTTGCAGATGGTGCCAGGACCCACATGTCACTATCCTCTCTCATCACCCTGCTGCTGCCTGCTGCTTGGTGCTGCTGCTGCTGCTGCTGCTGCTGCTGCTTGCTGCAGGTCCTCTGGCATGCCTGACCTCAAGATGTTGGTCATGAGTGACACGGTGATAGAGGACGCCTCAATTGAGGCTGCCGGCGCGTACATCAAGGCTGTCAGCAAGCGCAGGAGCGACATCATCTTCACGACCTACGCCTCCTCTCTGGCAACTCCTGAGACGCTAGCAGACTCCTTCACTGCTACAGCAGCAAAACCAGCAGGCTTTGCGTCATCTGCAGCGCCAGGGCCATTTGTCATATGGACAAGCTCCGTCGGAAAGAGCGACAAGGAAGCGAGTGCATACGGCAGGCCCCGTACCAGCATTGCAGTGACGCCGCCTCTGGCTGGGGCACAGGCCGGCCTGTGGGCATCACCACCGCCAGGCAGCATTGGACGTACAAGCAGCGGCAGCATCAGCGGGGCACTGGTGGACTGTCCCAAGGGCTTCGAGACGTGTGCCAATGCGATGGTGAGTTGCAGCAGCAGCAGCAGCAGCAGCAGCAGCAGCAGGTTGTGAGCTGTGCTCCCGTGGCTGCTGAACAGCAGCAATGTATAATTTTGATATGCGACAACATGCCATCTATTGGTGTGGTTTGCAATCAGAGCAAGCCGTCGGTGAGGTGGGGTGCCGCAGCGCACCACAGTAAGACGTCTCTGGAAATAACATGATAGATTTGGCGTTCAGGGGTGTGCGTTGTGTTCTACGGTGCTCACTCTCCTCTTCTGGTCTCAGACCTGTGTTCAACCTGTTGTGGCTCATACCATCAAAGATTGTGCCAGGACCCACATGTAACTATCCTCTCTCAATGTGTGTTATGCTGCACTGGCGCTAGCTGAGGTTGCATGCCTGCTGCTGCTGCTGCTGCTGGTTTGCCTTCAGGGCAAGAGCTGCCTCATCCAGCGCGGCGAAACGCCGTTTGCAGACAAGGTAGTCAACTGCGTGAAGGGTGGAGGCATAGCGGCCATCATCTACGCACGGTGAGCGCCTGGCAACAGCATGTCTTGGCTTTGTTCCTGGTTTTATATACAGTCGCTGCGTTGAGGTCTGCTGCCCTTTTACAAATTCGCCAAACGCTATGGGGAACCCACAGCCCTCCCGCAACGATGACGATGTCATGCGACACCTGCTCGCGTAAGCTTGCACCCACTATTGCTTGCCCGGTTTCCAGTACGGCTGCTGTACAGCAGGGATGACCAGCGGCAAACAGCGCTCCATAAGGGTGCACACACAAGCTTGACCATGTACTGCTTTGACAAATTGCATTGCTGCTGTACTGCAGGGATGACCAGCCACCATGAATGCTTCCAGTGCCACGCACACAAGATTGACCATCTACTGCTTTTTGAGGACAGCTTGCATTGCTGCTGCTGTACCGCAGCGATGACCAGCCGCCATGACTGCTTCTGATGCTGCACACACCAGCGCCGCACGCACGAGCCTGAACATGTACTGCCTTCGCTTCTTGCTGCTTTTACATTGCGGCTGTACCGCAGCGATGACCAGCCACCATGCAAGCGCTGGTTCGGCGATGTGATAGGCAATGGTGTGCCAGGGCCCCTCCCAAATGACGCTTGGCCCATCATGCTGACAGCAAGCCTGGCCCAAGGCAAGGCACTGCTGGCAGCCCTGAAGGCAGGCAAACTCACGTCTGTCACACTGACATCTCTCACGCCACCCGACGTGGAAGTGCCGATCTATTTCGGCGGCGGCAATGAGCTGCTTGCTGCTGCCATGGGCAGCGGTGCGATTGGTGCGCTGTGGAGCGCGCACACAAGTTGCTCAGCAAGCCAGGTCATTGCTGCGATTGTGGCTGCTGCGCGGGTCAAGGTGGATCCCAGCCTGAGCTCAGCAGAGTTGAACCAACGCTACGGCAAAGGCCTGCCACAGGTGAGATGGGGTTGGGTGGGGTGACGCATAGAAACGCCAGGGAATGCAGCAGCAGCAGCAGCAGCAGCAGCAACAACAACAAGAGTCGACGGCAGCAGTGGCAGTGCAGGAGTGCAATATGGGTCTCCGCCATTACAGAAGAACATTGGTGGAGCAGGTATGCCGCCACAATCATGCACACACGTCAACCCAAAATTTTTGCTGTTTGTGGTTTGTAGTTGTCTTGTGTGTTGCGCAGAGCCTCCCTGAAACATGCTACATGCTGTGTTGCCATCCCTGCAGGTGTGGGATGCGCACACCTACCTGCTAGCCAACCCCTGCAAGGCCACACCCATCATCACCATCACCAGCACCACGGGCAAGAGCCGCCCTAAAGATGCCGCTGCCCCCAAGGACGCACCAGCAGACGCCTCACCCAACCAAGGTTGCATCGGCTTCTTCAACATAACAGTGACGGTGCGGGACAAAGTCAGCCGTGCCCCTGCCGGCATTGTGCCAGTCACTCTCTCATTGGACTCCTCCTCCCTGGTGAGCTGCAGCGGTGCAGCAACGCGCAACACTGGCAAGAGGGGTGGTGCGTTGTGGAGCTGCAGGCGCTGCAAGGCCGATGCACCCCCTGGCGTGCTGACCATCACTGCGGCAGCTGCAGAGAGCAATTCGTATGCTGCTGCATCAGCCACAGTGACTGTGCCAGTGTGACCTTGCTTGAATGCAGACACACAACGCAACATAAAAGGTAGTGCATTGGCATCTGAGACAATAAAGTGTTATGGCGTTGTGGCACAGATTACGTTGCTGTTTGATGGAGGCTGCCGCAGCAGCCATACAAGATCCTTTGCTGGTCATTGGGTATTGTGCTTTGCTCACAAGTAGGCTCGGGCATGTGACGCCCGTCTGATTTGACGAGGTTGTCGTTTTTGTGTTACCAGGGGGGTCTGATTTGACGAAGTTTGCCTTTGCGATGTTTGGCATCAGGCAGCTGTATGGTGTTCTGTGGGCTGCCACGTGCTATGAAAATCACTTGCAATGTGCGCAGCGGCAGTGCAGTGTCTGCAATCACTTCAGTCGCTTCTGCTACTTTCTTTCTGAATTGCTGCCTGCACGCTGCACGAGCCTGGAAGTGCTACCATGAGAACCAGAAGAGCTTATGTGTGCATGATATAGTTCACAATAGGTGTTCCATGATGAGCCAGAATAGCTTATTATGATGAGCCAAAAGAGGTTACCATGATGAGCCAGAAGAGCTTATTATGATGAGCCAAAAGAGGTTACCATGATGAGCCAGAAGAGCTTATGCGTGCATGACAGATTTCACGATAGGTGTTGAGTACTGCTGGTTGCCATGATCACAGGTGTTGTGCTGCGGTTTCAACCTGCTGTGGCATGGCGTGCACTGCCAGTTTGGGTTCATTGCACCCACATAGTCTGCTGTGGGCATCTTCCATAGTTGCTGTGGGCATCTTCCATAGTTGCTGTGGGCATCTTCCATACTTGCTGACGGCATCTTCCATAGTTGCTGTGGGCATCTTCCATAGTTGTTGTGGGCATCTTCCATAGTCTGCGGTGGGGTCTTCAACAGGTGCGCCTGCACTTTCTTTACCTTGGTTGAGCATACACAATAAGGGAGCGTTCTTTACCTTGATTGAGCATATAAAAGGATTCAATCTTTACTTTGATCGAGCATAAACAAAAAGTACCCACACGCTTGAAAGTAACGTCGTGCGCCCTTCTGGTTACTTTGACGCTATCGTCGCCCCACGCACCACCCGGCGATGTCGAACAATGTGCATTTCCTTTAGGCTGGTTGATATGTGCAGCTGCACTTCCATGGCATGAATGCATGCAGAATGGGTTTGCAGGACTTTTTGCACGTGCATAGCGCGAGGTGCATAGGTCACGTGTGGAGAAAAGGCACCTGCTTTATCACTGGTGCCGTGCACAGCAGCAGCAATAACAGCAACAGTGCGCTGCTGCAGGTAGTATTGCAGGCATCTCTTTGCAGCAGCAGCAACGCCCTTGGGGGACAAGATGGGGATTGCAAAAATGAGGCAGCGGGGGCTTGTCAGTTAGGCCCAGCTATGCTACTGTGCCAGCTGCATACCTGCTGCTTCAGCACATGTTAACATGTGCAACGTTGCGCTCGGCACGAACGCATGCGGAATGGGTTTGCAGTACTTTTGCACGTGCATAGCGTGTGGTGCATAGGTCATGTGTGGAGGGAAGGCACCTGCTTAATTACTGGTGCCGTGCACAGCAGCAGCAGCAGCAGCAGCAGCAACAGCAGCAACAGCAGCAGTGCGCTGCTGCAGCTAGTACTGCAGGCATCTCTGGCAGCAGAAACGCCCTTGGGGGGCAAGATGGGGAGTGCAAAAGTGTGGCAGCTGTCAGCTAGGCCCAGCTATGCTGCTGTGCCAGCTGCATACCTGCTGCTTGAGCGCATGTTACGCTCGGAATGAATGCATGCGGAATGGGTTTGCAGGACATTTGCACGTGCATAGCGTGAGGTGCATAGGTTGTGTGTGGAGGGAAGGCACCTGCTTAATTACTGGTGCCGTGCACAGCAGCAGCAGCAGCAGCAGCAACAGCAGCAGTGCGCTGCTGCAGCTAGTACTGCAGGCATCTCTGGCAGCAGAAACGCCCTTGGGGGGCAAGATGGGGAGTGCAAAAGTGTGGCAGCTGTCAGCTAGGCCCAGCTATGCTGCTGTGCCAGCTGCATACCTGCTGCTTGAGCGCATGTTACGCTTGGCATGAATGCATGCGGAATGGGTTTGCAGGACATTTGCACGTGCATAGCGTGAGGTGCATAGGTCATGTGTGGAGGGAAGGCACCTGCTTAATTACTGGTGCTGTGCACAGCAGCAGCAGCAGCAGCAGCAGCAACAGCAGCAACAGCAGCAGTGCGCTGCTGCAGCTAGTACTGCAGGCATCTCTGGCAGCAGAAACGCCCTTGGGGGGCAAGATGGGGAGTGCAAAAGTGTGGCAGCTGTCAGCTAGGCCCAGCTATGCTGCTGTGCCAGCTGCATACCTGCTGCTTGAGCGCATGTTACGCTCGGCATGAATGCATGCGGAATGGGTTTGCAGGACATTTGCACGTGCATAGCGTGAGGTGCATAGGTCATGTGTGGAGGGAAGGCACCTGCTTATCACTGGTGCCGTGCACAGCAGCAGCAGCAGCAGCAGCAGCAGCAACAGCAGCAACAGCAGCAGTGCGCTGCTGCAGCTAGTACTGCAGGCATCTCTGGCAGCAGAAACGCCCTTGGGGGGCAAGATGGGGGTGCAAAAGTGAGGCAGCTGGGGCCTGTCAGTTAGGCCCAGCTGTGCTGCTGTGCCAGCTGCATACCTGCTGCTTTAGAGCAAGTTACGCTGGGCATGAATGCATGCGGAATGGGTTTGCAGGACTTTTTTGCACGCACACAGCGTGAGGTGCATAGGCCACGTGTGGAGGGAAGGCACCTGCTTAATTACTGGTGCCGTGCACAGCAGCAGTGCGCTGCTGCAGCTAGTATTGCAGGCGTCTCTTGGCATGCCTGCTGCGCAGCAGCAACGCCTTTCGGAGGCAAGACGGGGAACACCAAATTGTGGCAGCTGTGTTGCTCCACATGTTACAGCTGCTTTGCTTGCCCGATGTTAGTGATGGTGCACTTTTATTTGATGCTGCAGAGCTGCCCTCACCCCGTGACCAGACAGCAGGAGGGACAGCGCAGCATTCCGCTGCATTGTGTGTCCAGCAGTTCCGCCAGCAGCTGGAGCTTGGGTTGAGACGGCCCCTGATTGTTGTGTGAAACACATAAACTGAGTCCAACACTTCATCGTCCACCGGACGTGTAGGTTTTTACTGTCTGATGATCGTCATCACCCACCCGTATGCGGTCCGATGACGATCCTTCAGCTGCAGTTTGCTGCTTGTCGACCCTTGCTGTTGGCCACCCCGCTCCAGCTGTCAACATGCTGCACTTCTAAACTTGAAAAGTTCGAGTGATTTGCATGGAGCCCCGGCTACATTATCGTCTGGCGACCCAACCAGCGCTTGCCGAGTGCACACCAATATGCGCACCGCACTTCACATGACCGTCATGCCGGTGCTCTGCCGGTGCAAGTCACTTGGGCGCCATGCACACGCCGCTGCAAACTCACTCATGCCCTTTTGATTACAAAAGTCAACAATTTGCCTTGTTTGGCTGCTAGAAGGCTATGCCCGTGCTCTCATGATTATCATTCGTTGTGATCGGAGTGGATCGGAGAAGGTCGCCCGACTGCCCAGCTCCCTTGGTATTTATACAATTGCTCAAGCTCGCACATTATCAACCACAGTTTCCACTTGAAGTTGTGATAATTCAATTAAGGTTGTTTCAGCAGTCAAGAAAGAAAAACAGCAACCGTGCAGCGAAACCGGTTTGGAGTCGTCATCGCTTCGGTGGTTGACCTGCAGGGAACCACTGCCGTGCACACAAAATATACTACTTTTTAAATTTGCATAAGATGCGGAGCCTTTGGGTCACTGGAGCAGCAGCAGCTGTGCTGCTGGTGCTGCTGGTGCTGCCTGCCCCCATCATCGCCACTCGCTCCACTTATGGGCGCGAGTTGCTACAATCGGGTGTCAGCTGTCCAGCTCAAATCCCTGCGTGCACGCCTAGGCGCTGCACCACCCGCATTCTGGACAGTAAGGAGGCGTGGGTCTGCCTGCGCTGCTTGCCAGGTGCGGTACAAGCTCAGCTACACCCTGTACCGCTGCTGTTCTGTTTGCTGCCACAACACAGCTGTTCTATTTGCTGCATGCACCATGGCAGCAGACTGATCTCATATAAGGTTTGTATTGTTTGTCTAGGAAAGCCTATGAGTGCATGGTAAACTTCAACAGTGTGTTGCGCAGTGCGTGCTGCTGCTGCTCTCCTGCATTGACTTCTGCCTACCGCTCTGCACCTGCTGCTGCCACTGCTGCCTTCTGCGCAACAGGCTACCGGCCTGTCAGAGGCATCGATGGAAAGTCGATAGTGCAATGTGGTGAGTGTACAATTCAGCTGCAGCTTGTGCCACCGCAGGGCAGCGTGCCAGCAGCTGGAACAGTTCCAGCACTGCCAGCATGCAGCAGTTCTGCTCAAGTTTGCACCATCCCAGCCAGCCACAGGGCATCGCCACCAGCACACTTCAGCTGCTGCAGCAGCTGCTGTCTCCTGCAAGTTTTAACCCCCTCCTTCCAAATGTAGCTCTGGGTTTGTTACCTTTTGAAAATAGACGGCCACATCGTCTGCACACGCTTGACAGCGTCGCGACCCATACTTTCAAATCACATACAACACAACTACATGCCACCAAGTAACGCCGTTACGGCCTGCCCCTGGTGCTGCTGCCTGCAGTGTGTCCTCCTGGCACCTACCAGGTGCTGTCAGGCACCAGCAGGAGCTGTGAGAAGTGCCCCAAGGGCAGCTTCTGCACAGGAGGCTCCATCAGGCAGGGCTCTGCTGCAGCAGCAGCACCGAGTGAGCTGGCGTTTGGAGGTACCGCAGAGCCATGTGCCCCAAGTAACATGGGCTTGACAACCAAATCAGAAGGGTCTACAAAGTACTCGGACTGCAGTGAGTGTACTGCAGCGGCGGCGCTGCAGGGGATGCTTTGCAAGCAAGGGCTGTGAAGCAGTAGCAGCAGCAGCAGCAGCAGCAGCAGCAGCAGTGTGGCAAGAAAGGCAGATGCAGCTACCAGCTCCACACAGCGCAGTACTGACATGACCTTTGTTCCCTGCAGTGTGCTGCCGTCTGCCGCTGCTGCAGCAGCTGACTCCGGTCACACGCCCACAGCCAGAAGAGCAGCACAACTATGTTTCTGCCACACATGGTCCTCATCAGCTAACTTTGATCAATGTGTCTGCTGCACTGCTGCTTGCAGTCGCGCTGGGCGGCTTTGTGCTCCCTGCCGCGCGTGGCCAGGAGGCTGTTCGCTGCACAGGCAACACCTATGCGCCACCCGCCAACAGGCTGCGCAGCTGCCTGCCCTGCCAGTCTGGGCTGGAGGTCCCTCCCGAGTACAGGTTCCTGCAGGAAGACAGGAGCGAGGTCTGCCGGGTGCCGCCTGGCCGCTTCTGGGAGCTGAATGTTGTGAGGGAGTGCCCGCGGGTGCGTGGCAAGGGCTTGCCAGCAGCAGCAGCAGCAGCAGAAGCAGCAGCAGCAGCAGAAGCAGCAGCAGCAGCAGCAGGATTGACAGATTGATTGTAGTGTTTGGTGGTTGTGTATCTGGGTTTGACACAAAGACATGTGCTGTGAAGGTGGTGCAGCAAAGGAGTGCAGCAGCGCGATGAATTGCGTGCGTGCTGGTGACTTATTGGCAGCCGCCAGGGTAGGTGTCCCTGTCACAAGTGTTGTTACTACTGCTGTTCCTGCTGCAATATCAATATATCATCGGACACAACAAAACGGCGGTGTGCTGCTTGCGTGCAGGGCCTGTACCGTGAGGAGTACGCACGCATCACCGACCGCTCCGCCATCGCCTGCCGCTCCTGCCCAGAAGGCTGGCAGACAAGTGCCAAGGGGGCGACGTCCAAGAACCAGTGCACAAGTGCGTAGCCGGCACTTGGAAACCAACGTGATGCATAGCAAATGCGGCTGCACTGCAGTGTGTAGTGCCCCCTAGGGCAGGCTGCCTTGCTGGGTTGGATGAAGTGTCGCGCAGCTGGTGGTGCAGTGCTGGTGGTGCTAGGGTGGCCACAGCCAGTGCATGGAAAGTTGTCATGCTGCTACTTTACCGGTCTAGAATATGCCTATGTATACCTATCTGACTACTGCCTCTGCTGCTGCTGCTGCTGCTGCTGCTGCTGGTGCTGCTGTGGTTGCTGCTGTGTGCAGTTTTGAATGCTGGCTACATGTTGGAGGGTGCAGCGCTGAATGACCCACTGGCCACCCTGCCCCAGGATGCTGACATTGTGGATGCTGTAACATGCCCGATTGGCTACTACAGCACTGGAGGCAGCATGGTCTCCTGCAAACAGTGAGCTGGTCAACACATGTGCAATGTAACAACTTAACACATGTCATAACACGCGTCGTTACACGGATGCCGGCAATGGTGGCTGCAGTGAGCGTCTAGAGCGTGATGTGCAGATATAGCTGTGTTCAGCTGCATCAACTCAGGTGTTTGTTCACGCATGCTGAATACCCGTGCTGCACTGCAGGTGCCCGTTCAACACCACCACAAAGGCAACTGGCGCCATATCACCCGATGATTGCCTCGTCCCGCCAGGCTACTTTGTCAAGCTCAACGACGCCAACCCTGCTGTCGGTGTCCTCGAGAAATGCCCCAAGAACGTCAGTGGCATGGGCTATTACCGGTCTGGCTGGGTGTCATTCAGCCAGGCAAAGGGCACGGATGGGACTGATGCATGCACGCCCTGCGGCGCCGGCATTCTGAGCGAGTACAGGGATGCCGATGAGATTCAGGATGGCCTGGTGGTGATGGCAAATGACCCGCACCCTGGCTTGGTTCCCTCATCGAGCGCCTCCTGCTGTGAGTTGCTGACTCAGCCAGAGTGGTTCTATAGTGATGAAATGATGTGTTTTCAGTTTACTATTTGTTGGTGGTTTGAATGTGACTGGGCTCTGGGAGTGCTCTGCACAGCTGCAGCTCCTGCACGCACACCTCAGCAGCTGTCATACACTGCACTAAAACAATCTTCCACGTCGCTGCTACAGCCAGGCTTTTGTGACACCACCGGTGACCATTACTTCCTGCTGCTGCTGCTGCTGCTGCTGCTGCTGCTGCAATGCAGACATCAGCCCTGGGTGGGGCATGTCCTTTGACCCTGCCGACTTCACCAAGTTCAGGGCGTTTATGTGCCAAGCCAACACGTACGGCGAGCTGCCTTGCTGTTGTTGACATAGATGCATTCAGGCAGGACAGCGATGTAGCTGACAAGGCCCAGATGTCGTACTTCTTTGCGAACTCTATGACATGCCAACACATTCGGTGAGCAGCACTCGATACTGCAGTTGGTTTGGTGTGGAGTCTACTGCAAGGTAGCAAGCAACGCAGCAAGGTGCAGCTGTGGAACTGAGGGAGCTGCTCCCGCAACAATTAGTGTCTACATCCGCTTTGCCCTCCAAATCATTCAACCCACAGGTAAAGCCCGCTGCTGCTTCCGCTCTTTGTGCGTGTTACTTACATTGATACCTTACATTGTTATGCAGGTGTTATAGACGTCACATTCGGCCTGTTCGGCTCCCCGTGCAAGGCCTGCAGCAAGAACATGCAGTCTGCAACCGGCTCAGGCAACTTTGAGGAGTGCAAAAACCCTGTAGGGTTTGGTTACACCTCGGAGGGAGCCAACCAGTGCCCCCCAGGCTTCTACACTTCACACCACTCCATGGAGCCCTGCACACAATGTGAGGCGTAGCACTGTTTTTAACATGTTATTCTGATGTGTGACACAACACACAGCAGTGTCACAGTGTCGTTTGCCTACTGAGCCCCATAAACCTGTGGCGTGTTGATCATACGTTGTTGCGGCAGCAGCAGCAGCGGCGACGGCGGCGGCAGCAGCAGTACTGCTTGCTGTGGGTTGCTGTCATATGCTGGTTGGCCAGAATCTCCAGCTGCCTTGAGCGCGCACCTGCACTGGCTGTTACAGAGCAGCTCACACACAAGGAGACACCGACCAATGCTCCGCGTCTGTTGCGTTTACCGCTGCTGCTGCTGCTGCTGCTGCTGCTGCTGCTGGTGGTGGTGGTGCTGCTGCTGCAGGCCCTCCCGGCCGCACCACAGACTACTCGCCAGGCAACGGCATCTTCCAGGCATCCATCCTTGACTGCAAGATCCCTGCAGGCTCAGGAGTCTTCTCAGCAGAAGCCGCACAGCCCTATGACCCTGCAGCACCCTCTGCTGAAATGCGCGCGTAAAAGTGCCCCATTGGGTTCTTCAGCACGGGCGACACAGCAGAGGGCACGCCTACACGCAACCCCAGCTGCCAGAAGTGCCCGGCTGGCCAGAGCACATCTGAGGAGGGGGCGACTGCATGCGATGGTGAGGCGGCAGATCCAACTTTTTGTGCTGCTGCGGGGCGCATCAGCCTGCAGTACTTGCAGTAGTGCCACCCGCGTTGGACGTATTTAGTCAAGAACGTCACACAGCTGCTGTCAAGGGATCTAACAGCAATGCGCACATCTCGTTCGACAGCTTCTCACGCTGTGCATTTTGGGAATCAGCAGCAAGCGCCTGCACTTGTGCCGGATAATGCAAGAGCTGCCTACGCCACCATCACACATCGACATCCACTAACTCTCGGCCCTACCGCCCTGCTGTCCACTTGTTTTGTCTCTGCAGTGTGTGCGCCAGGGTATGGCATCCCAGCTTGCAAGGCAGAATCAAAGAGCCCGGCAGACTGCCAGCTGTGCGACTTTGGAACATACCAGCCTGGTGGATCCCTCCGATGCACCTCCTGCATAACCACCCCCTTCAACCACCCTACCGGCGACAAATACGTCAGCTACGGCGTAACATTCAGCAAGGGCTTAACCAACGCGGAGACCTGCGTGCCGCGCTACGCGCAACTGCCGAGCCCTGCCGGCGCCCGCCTGGCGATCAAT
Source organism: Tetradesmus obliquus (assembly GCA_030272155.1). NCBI lineage: Eukaryota > Viridiplantae > Chlorophyta > Chlorophyceae > Sphaeropleales > Scenedesmaceae > Tetradesmus > Tetradesmus obliquus. The sequence goes on from CP126204.1 coordinate 4,591,328, forward strand.
GCGTCGCTTTTCACGGTGACCAGCAAGCCAATTGTGGAGTGCATTGAGAGCTGCCCGGCCGGTTCATGCTGCATTGCACAGTATGAAGTTCAGGGTGACACGTGCAAGCAGGCAGTGCTGACTCCAGTCGGACCTAACTCAACTAATGCAAGGCTATACTACAAGCTTCCTCCAAGCTCGATCATCGCCGCTGCAGGCTTCAAGGAAAACAGCACAAAGGTGTGGGGCAAGACGCAGCCGGCAGGAGTCTACGCACGCTGCTTAATGGATGAGGCGTGGGTGGCTGCAGCAACAGCAGGCCTCGTTGGCACCTCAACCAACCCGGCTCTGGTCGAAGAGACAGATATGGCCAAGGCAGTCGAGTGGAATGAATGTGCCACAGAGACCGCTTGCAGGATCAAATGCGAGGCAAATGCAGCATGCTGGGGCTTTGTCCATGTGCCGGGTAAGGGGTGGGCCACGAGGGGCGGCGAGGATCAGCTAGGCACGAGGTCATTCGTGGTGAGCCCAGACTTCTCCAAGGCTCTGCCAGGCCTGTGCAGTCCTGGCCAACAGGCACCTGCCGAGCCTATTGTGAAGCTCCCGTGCGCAGCTGGGTGAGTGCACTGAAGCAGGTCAATTGCAACTTGCACGGCCATGCTTGTTATGTATTATATCTAACATTTGTTGCTTCATCACAGCGTCGCCAGGCTCTGCAGATAGTGAAATGCAGTGTGTTGTTCGTGCTGCTACCTGCCCTCTGGCGCTAGGGCAGCGCTACTCAGCTCATAACTGCTGCTGCAAGCTGTTGCAATCATGCCGCTCATGCTGCTGTTGCGGCCGTCAGCTCTGCCTGTGCTTGGCTAGCCGCCTGCATGAACACAGACATGTGCCACGCTGAAGCAGCCGCCACCGCCGCCACACATTTCCTGCGTGACCTCCCTGCTGTGCCGCTTCCTGCTATGTTACATTGCTGCTGTGCTGTTGCACACCCCTTTGCTACCTGCAGCATGGACAGCATGTTTGACTGTAAGGAGCCCTGTAAAGTCAACACATACAATGACGGCACCAAAATATCCTGCGTGGAATGCGAAGGTGGATACGAGGCCCCCAGGGGTGCCTCAATCTGCACCAAAATTCAGCCCAAGGAGTGTCCTGCCGGCTACAGTGGGCTGCCAGACTGCCAGCAGCCCTGTGCAGCTGGGACGTACCAGGACGGCAGCAAGGGGAGTTGCACGGGCTGTCCAGAAGGCTTCACATCTCTGCCGGCGGCAGCAGCGTGCAACATCACCATTGTCCCAACCAGTGAGTGCTAGCGCTGCTGCTGCTGCTGCTGCTGCTGTACTTTGTGCCAGCTGCCAGAAGCTTAGATAGCAGGCCTAGCAGCAGCACGCTTGGCTCCTCGCTGTAACATGCAGTGAAGCAGTACACCAAACAACTGTGGCTGTTGTCTTGAGGGCCATGAAGAATGCGGCTGCCTGAGTCTGTGCCGGTGCGCACAGCAATACACGAGAAGTTGGCCAACAAACTGTCTGCGTACCGCATATCATGAAATGACAAGAATTTTGACATGGTTACAGCCATTGTGTGGTGCACTCTGCACATTGCAGCCTGCAAGCTTGCTTGAGCCTAGGGCAATGCGCTCTGCACTTGAATGCAGTGCTGCGCAGCAGTGTATGCATGCATCCTGACGTACCCTGTTGTGCCTGCTGCAGCCTGCAAGCCTGGCAAGGGCAATGCACCCAAGTGTGACCAGTGCTGCCGCTCGCTGGGAAAGTACAACAACGGCACCTGGGGCGAGTGCCAGGCCTGCCCAGAAGGCCAGAAGCCAAACAAAAAGGCTGACGGTTGTGTGGACATCATCAAGGGTGCGTTGGCAGGATGATTGCAATATCCTTGCAGGCTGTTCACAGTTGGAGATGAAGAAGAGAGGACCTAATTGGGCCCAGGATTCCAAAAGCTGAAAACTCAACTGCCGGAACTGCCGGAACTAGCATGTGCGTCACACTTGCATCTGTGCACGCACTGCACAAGGACGCCTGCTGACATCTGCACACAGAATGCATGAGCATCTAGCTGCTTTGTTTCAGTTTGCTGCTCATAGCCTCATTGTCTGACGTACTGTGGGCTGTTTTGCTGCTGCTGCTGCTGCTGCTGCTGCTGCTACTGCAGCCTGCCCCCCTGGCAAGGCCCTCAACCTTGCCGCTGACGCCTGCGACATCAAATGCGCGAAGGGAGAGTTCCAAGATGGAAGCCGCACGACGTGCCTCAAATGCCCGCTCCAAGATCAGACGTCTGAGCCGGGAGACGACGGTGCAGCAGTTTGCTTCTTCGAAAAGTGCAGGGCTGGCTTTGGCTCGGCTGACACCAACTGCAGCATTCCATGCTCGGGAGGGCTGTACAATGACGGCACCTTGAAGCAGTGCAGCAGGTGCCCTCGTGAGAGGCAGACCAGCAAGGATGGCAAGAAATGCATCTTTGAGACCTGCCCTCGGGGTGAGAGGCATGCGGGGGTGCTCTGTTGTGTGTGTGGATGCACTGCTGCATGTATGGTTGCACTGCTGTGTGTGGATGCACTGCTGCGTGTGTGGATGCACTGCTGTGTGTGTGGCTGCGCTGCTGCATGTGTTTGGGTGCTCTCTAGAGCTGTGTTGGTGGGTGCACTGCTGCGTGTATGGCTGCACTGCTGCGTGTATGGCTGCACTGCTGCGTGTGCACACGTGTGGAAGCACTGCCTTACAGCTGCTGCTACAAAGACAGGACAGCCAGGCAGGTGGCCGGACAGATCTGCAGGCAGGCAGGCATGGAGGGTTGCATGTGCATGCACATCCTGGTGCATCCTGGTGCACATCCTGGTGCTGTTCTTCACTCCAACACACAGTGTTGTTGCAGCTGTTGGTGGCAACCTGCTGTCTGCTTAGCACACAGTGTGTTGCAGCAGCTGTTACTCACGCTTTACGTGTGCACTGCAGGCATGTCTGGTGATAACTGCGATGTCAAGTGCACAGACGGAAAGTTCCAAGACGGCAACAGCAATGAGTGCAAATCCTGCGGCGGCAACAAGGCCTCCCTTGACGGCTTCACTTGTGTCATCACAAGCTGCCCTGCTGGACTTGGAGGCAGCGACTGCTCGCCCTGCCCAGAGGGGACCTACAACGACGGCTTGAGCCCTGGCACTCAGTGAGTGAAATTTGAAAAACTGATGAATAGATGAGTGTCTGCTTGTGTGCATGTAGGTTGACGATATATTACATGGCCTGGCACCCACTGAGTGGCTGCTGGTGTGCATATGATGATGCAGTCCTGGTCGCTGTTGTGATGGCGCACTCTGCTCCTCCCTCCCCCCTCCCTCTACCCTGGAATATGAGTAATTGTGTTACATAGCAATGTTGCCATCGTCCCATGCTGGTGTGCATTGAGAATGACTATGTATTAGGCGCGTCCTGGACTGCAAAGCACCAGAAATGCATATAGCTACGTATACGCACCTTCAAGCAAAGCTGGAGCAGGCATGTATTCGGTGTGGTGGATCTTGTTACCACTGTAGGTGCCTGCATGCCAACAGGGGCAGCGCAGAGCCTTGCCAGAGCCTAATATATGCAAGGGAAAAGGCGTCAAACAAGCCTCAACAGCACCACACACACACCCACGCCTCGCTGTTGCAATGTTCAGCCGACTGACCCCTCACGTTCTGCTGCTCCCAATCCTGCCACCCCCTGCAGGTGTCTAACATGCCCCACTGGCCAGACCCCCAACCTCGGCCGCACCGGCTGCGAGACAAACGGCGTCGAAAGCGACTGCATCCCTCGCCCAGCAGACAGTCTCTCCCTCAGCTTTGACTGCCCCAGGGGCTGGACACTGCTGCCTGCTGGTACCACCCAAGATGCACCAGCCGGCTGCATGCCGCCTGACACAGCTGCAGGCGACACCTGCCGCCAGGCCTGGGCAAACCTGGGGTCTGCAGTTGTGGGCTCGTTCCCTGAACTTGTGGATTTCCGGACAGGCTCAAACAGGCTTGCCTGCAGATGTGACCGCGCCGCACAAGATGGTTTTGTGCTTCGAAGGCAGCTGGATGGTTCCTTTGCATGCGTGGCTGAGGCTGCTTTCTTGCCGAGTGAAGGCAAGGGTACAGACAGCCCTTCGCTGGATGGGCGACCGGCAGGGATTTGGTACGATGTGCGGCCGGGCAAGAGCTGCAATGGTGCCCAGCAGTGGTGAGTGGCTTGCTGTATGGCCTTTCGCTTGGTGGCGGGCTGCGCATGCTGCTGCGGATCATGATCGTGGTCAACAGCTCATCTGTGTTTTTTCTAATCCTATGTTGATGACCTTCTGAGCCTGCAGCATGACTTGTAATGAGAGAGGATAGTTACACGTGGGTTCTGGCACGATCTTTGATGGTATGAGCCACAACAGGTTGAACACTTGTAATGGCCGGGCACTGTGTGCACCAAATGTCAAGGTGCACATGCAGTCGAAAAGACACAACAGCAGTGCAGCTCTGCAGCTGGATCATATGCAGCTCACCACCGACTTGCAGCATATCAAAAGGCACATACTTCTGTTCTGACAGCTGCCGCTGCCGTGCCTGTTTTGACCGTGCAGCTGGGACATGTGTTTCTTCTGCGATGGCCGGCCTCGCTACCATGACAAGGTGAGAGCACTGCCAGGATGGTGCGCTGTTCAGAAACCTGCGTCATTCAGTGCTCAAGCAAACTGTGTTTTGCACCCTTGATGACACCTGCATGCGCTGCTGGTTAGCACCAGGCCTGTTCTTGTCCTTCTCTGATTGACGCGCGGAAGAGCATAAGCTCAAGCAGGCTGCTTCTGATGCGTAGGACTTGTAACTTGCAACATGCGCTGATGATGGCCTCAAAGTTTTACACAGACACCCAGCAGCACTGCAGCAGCTTGCTGAGCAGTACAGCAGCAGCTAAGCTGAGCAGTACATCACAAGTCAGCAGGATGCTGGCATGCTAGATGTGGCTGCCGCTCTCCCACCCAGTCTCATTCCCACCAACACAAACATTGGACAACGCATGCTGTCTGCCCTGTCATGCTGCATGCAGTTCCTGTCCTCCCGGCAGAAGACAACCCGCCACGTGCAGCACCAGCCCACCGAAGACTGCAGGAGCTCAAGCACCTGTCCGCTGAAGAATGTGGAAGACGAAGACGACAACTCCACACCCCTCTTTGAAGCCTGCGGCATGTGGCCCGCAGATGACATCAGTCGATTCGGCGAAAAGCTCGACAGCCTGCGTGAACTTTATGACAAGGCCGATGACAAGAACTCGTTCCATACCACGCGGAGTGGCGTGCGCATCTGGCCGTACCGGCCCCGCAAGACAGGCAGCGCGAAAAACTTAAACTTGTACGGCCTGAAGTCGCAGTCTTCCGCAAAGTGTGATGACTGCTTCGACAAGGACAGGATCAACCTGCTGGAAGATGTACTGGTGAGGTTTGAGTGAGTGCGGCTTTGTGAGCAGGGTTTTGGACGATAAGGGATGGTACAGCATTGGCTGCAGCTGCTGTCGCAGTTGCATGTGCATGCAGGCTTGACCGCATGGGATGATGTGCTGGTGTGGTTTGGGTAGGCGGGGCCTTGCTTGCAGAGCATTGGCTGCAGCTGCCGCCGCAGATGCATGTGCACGCAGGTGAAACTGCTGGTCTTGCTGTGTGCTGGCAGGCAGCTGGTGAGAGGCAGGTGCCTGCCAAAGGAACAGCAGAGGCGTTGTTGTGCGACCCTTGCTGCCACATGCTGTAGTGGCGCCTGCTAGGCTTGTGCCAGTGAGGTGCCACTGCGACATCCTGAAGTGGCATTAGTCCTGTGATGTGTGTGGCATGGTGTTGTACTGCATTTGCGATTCGGCATTGTTGGTATGTGGTTGGTGCTACTGCTTTTGAGCAGCAGATGTCTTGTGACGCACCTCAAGTTCCACCATGATCTGCACACACTGGTGCGGCATGCTGCTAGGAGCTGTGTACGCATTGCCGCCTTGTCTTGACTGCTAGGCAGGCACGGCTGCGCACGTAAGCACAGCGCCACCCTGCTGTGGCTGCAGAGTCAATATTATCGGTTGCATCGCGTTGATTGTTATTAGTGCAGCAGCACGTACTATGGACCCTTTCTGGCACTTACGCGTGTGCCGCAGCATGCTGAGCACACACTTGTGCCGCATGCTGCCGTAGGCTGCACGTGCCGCATTGACTGCTGCCCAAGCTTCAGGGCAAGCAGGAACCATTCCTTGTGAGGATACATCTTTGCAGCGGTTCCGAAGCACTGCAGCATCTGCCAGGTACTATTACTAGTGGCTAGAACAGCATACTACTCTGAGCAGGCTTCCTTGGTGAGCGCCTGTCGGCAATGCATGGGTTGCAGTGTTGGTGGGATGGTGGTGGTCAGAGAGTCACTCAGTGGTTGCTGCATAGAGTGACAGAAGTATTAGGACTGGCTGCAGCACACCAGCCGCTGCAGAGAAAAGGCAACCTTCCTTGGTGACCGCTTGTCAGCATTTCATTGGTTGCAGCTGCAATTGCAGTGTTGGTGGGATGGTGGTGGTCAGAGCGCCAGTCAGTGGTTGCCGCATGGAGAGACAAACTACTAGCACTGGCGGCAGCAGAACAGCCGCTGCAGGACTGATTACATACACACATACTTAAAAATTTTTCATCTATGTATAAATCTGTTTACATAAGTGAATAAGTATTCAATGTGTGGATGATCAAGGGGAACGTGTACTTGCTGCTGGTTTTCATCACAGCAGTGCATAATTCTGTGAGAGACAAGCATGCAGACGCTTCCTTCCTTGCAGCACGATCAATCACTGCTGCCTGTGCTGATGGTGCACGCATGCGCATGTGTCTCGGCCTCTGAGCGTGCTTGCTCATGCCAGCACTCATGGCTGCGTGGGGTTACTACTATTACACTTCTTGGTACAGTTTGTGGAGTTGAGAGTTGGCCCCTGTTGCGACGCTGCAGGTGTGCTCAGTGCCTGCAGGACTTTTTGCCTCAGTGCCTGCAGGGTCCGGTGGTGCTTGCAGGAAATGTGGCAGCGGCAGTGTCCTGCACAGCAGTGCCTGTTTGAAGTGCGCATGCTGATGCAGCACTGTGCATGTTACTGCCAGACGTGCTTCAGGGCTGTGGCATGTGAAGCATATGTGTACATGTGCATGCATATGCATGGTCTGACTGGCAGCATGTGCTCAGCTACTGCGAGAGTTTGACAGAGCTGCCACAGTCACTTTCGCAGGTGCAGTGTGAGTTCAAGGGCTTTCAAATACTCTGCAGACTGTCGCAGTACGTGAGCTGTTGTTGGCTTTGCAGCGGCATAGTTCCGCCTCAGAGCCTGTGAGCTCTGGCAGAGCATTGCCAGGGGTTTGCTGGCACGTTGGCTGGCTTCGAAAACGCATGCTTTTTGCTGCGTCCTCTCGCATACGTGGACTAGTCCAAGCGCCTGCGATAGCTGAGGACTGTTCAAGCACCCATCATAATCTATACAGTGCTGTTGACTAGCTGCTACGCATTGTTCAATAAGGATATACTTATGGAAGTGTTCTGTGGCATGCATGTGGTGCATGGATGCTGGTGGGCTGATGAGACCAGCAGCTGCTGATCAGCGGTTATGAGTGGTTAGCAATGCCATGTTTACCTCGGCAGTGTGAGGACCTGGTGGGGATCTGGTTTGATATGTTGTGGCTGCAATCATGTTGCATAAGCTGCTGCATGTGGCAAAAAAACAATGTTGTTGAGCAAACCACATGTGCTGGAGAGCCTCATCATCCGGGGTGAGTCAGTGCTTGTCCCTGCTGTACTGCATGTGCATATACAATAAGATGCACACGAATCCGTAGAGAAGTCAATAACTTCTGTGCAGCGAAACGTTCACGCTGTGTTACTTGTTGCCTGGTCAGCGCCGCTGGCTGGTGTGCATGCATGGGTTGTGCAAGCCCAATGGTGCCTTGCAATTGCTGATGTTGTGCCGGCTTGTGCTGCGTGGCTGTGTGCTGATGTGCCGATGTTGCGCCGGTTGTGCCTGTTCTGCACAATAAAACACCTTGTGAAAAGTTGTCAATTTCTTCAGCAGAACTATCTGAGAGCATAGTATAAAGAGTCACAGCGTGCATGCAGGTCAGACATTTTAGTGCAAGCACCAAACATTGGACCACCACGAACGTCTCTGGCACGTGCTGAATGAACCCTGTTAGCCACTGGTTGCAGGTGTCGCAGACTTACGCCAGTACATTGCCAATGGTACGCCCTTTCAATACACTTGCATCCTGCAGCACGAGGCATTTCCGTGCGGTCATGGTTTGTTTGATCTGGTTACAGCGTATCATGCCTCACCAAGCTGCAGCCGTCGCCGACAAAGCCAAAAAAAGCAACGCCTTCAGAAAACCATGGGCGAAATTGTCGCAACACCATCTGCTTCGTTACAGTTTGTGCTGCGCCGGGCCTTCGCGCAGTAGCGGCCACCAAGCCCAACAGGAGCAGCAGGCCTGCCACTGGTGTGCTCAGCATCACCGCTCACTGCACGCAAATGGGAGAGGATAGTTACATGTGGGTCCTGGCACCATCTTGGTTGGTGTGAGCCACAACAGGCTGAACACATGGTCTGCAAACTGACACAGCATCAGCTGGTAGCGCTCGAGGCTGTGCAGGATATCGGCAGCAGAGATGTGCCACTCAGCGGTCATCAGATGGCTGACTAGTCCAGTGAGTTACCACAGACATCATGCTTCACCAAAAGCCCAGCTCTGGAGGCCTGGTACAGGAAAAAAGTTACAACGTGCATGCAGGCAAGCATTACAAGCACAATGCAGCATAGTAGCACAGGCCAAGCGTGTGCTGCGTGCTGGCACCCCGTTGACCTTGCTGGCATCAGTAGCACACACTGCATGCTCAACGAGGGCGTTCTGGAGTTCCTTTTTCTGCAAGACGTCCTGTGCTGCTGCTCCTGCTGCTGCCAGGACTGGATAGCCCTTTATGTGGACAGTCCACTGATGTCCTTCTGCACTGCTGGTGCCTGCTGGCTTGTTAGTCTGCTTGACGGCATCGGCAACGCGCCTTCCACCCTCTGAGGAGGCGGAAACTACGACTGATATCACCCCTCTGATGGCGCCTGGCTTGTGCAGCCCTTCATGACCACTCAGTGGCACATCTCTGCTGCAAACATCTTGCACAGCATCGAGCGCTAGCAGGCTGCTGGCGCCTGGCTTGTACAGCCCTTCATGACGCTGCCTGTCCAAGCTTGCCGCTGGCAGCTGGGTTGAGGATCTCGATCCAGTAGCCATCTGCGGAAAGCCGCACACCAACACCAGCAGCAGCAGCAGCAGCAGCAGCAGCAGCAGCAGATGACATCAGACCTTGATGTGGCCACATGCTCAGTGGCTGCTGAACCTCAACTTCTAGCAGAAGCAGTGAACATTGGCTTGCAGCTGCTGCAGGGTGCCGCATGCTGCTGTAAGGTTCAGCAGCATAGCAGCATTGGTGCAGACATGCTGGTGGCAAAACCCTTCTCTGAACAAATGTTAGCGGCTAACTCAAAGCCGCAGGCATAAGCGCCATCAGCAGTGCAGCAAGCATGGCAGCACTCTTGCACGCTGGGGCATGCGGATGATCACTGGCATGATATGTGGTGCAATGCCATCAGCATGTGCTAGACCACACCATCAGCGGCTGCACGCCACTCTGACCCAACACGACACTATCAAAACACATGCTGTCTTTTTGCTAACAGAAGGGTACAAATTGTGTTGTGTTATAACACTGTTAGAAACGTACAACAACCCACCAGGGTCCTTGATGAAGGCCAGCCCCTTCATTGAGCCGCCGTCTGGCTTCTTCACAAACTCCACACCCAGCCTGGCAGCAGCAGCAGCAGGCAACAGCAGTAGCCGCAGCAGCAGCAGCCGCAGCAGCCGCAGCAGCAGCAGCAGTAGCGGCAACAGCAGTAGCGGCAGCAGCAGCAGCAGCATCACTGGTGCAGGCATATACAGGCTGCACGATGCGCACCACTGCTCGGTAATTGCGGTCAAACCCCAGCAGCATGCAAGGCACTGCTGCCTTGAGCCACACCAATCAAATGCACCTCTCTGCAGGCATGCGCCCCGCCAAACATGTCACACACCCCTCCTCGTGCATCCGTGCTGCCTACGTGGGATGCACTGCACGTGGATTTCCACTGATGGCTGCTGTTTAAGCTGCTGCCAGCGCCGCATCAACGCAGCAATGCAGCACCAGCACGTGCTGCGCATATCTAATCTGCATGCACAAGGCGGCTGCTGCAGCCCCATATTTTGTCAAGCTGCCTGCACTCACATCTCGAAGCGCTCGCAGGCTGCATACACGTCAGGCACCGCCAGCCCTATGTGCCCAAAGCCCCTTGGGTCACTGTTGCCGCTATGGTAACCTGCACAACAGCAGCACAACAGCAGCAGAACAGCGCTTGGTACGAGCAGAGAATCCTGACAACCAGAGAGAGGGCAGAGACAGTAAAGCGCATGCGGGCTCACCACTGGCAGTGTGATAGCGAGCACCAGGACACCTACACTGACATGCACAGCAGGAATGACAAAGGGTAGTTACATGTGGGTCCTGGCACCATCTCAGATGGTATAACTTACAACAGGATGAGCACAACGCTTAAGGCCGGAAAATGTGATGATTGCGCCTGGGCATGCATGGGACAGGCCCTACCTGGGAAAGAGTCGTCGCTCTCCGTGCCCCAGTTGTGAGTCAGCTCCAGCACTGCAGGCCGGCTGAACATCCAGCGCGCCTGGCAGGCACGGAGGCGCGGCAGGTGGTGCAGGCGGCACACAAGGAGGAGCGGACAGCGTGTAACAACCGAACAACAGCATCGTGCTTTTGCTGCTCAGCTGCATTTGCACCGCTGAGTATTCGCGATTTGCTTGGCGCCAGCCCCCATCCACTACAAATCCACTGCACTGCACAAAGCTTTCACTTGCATAACCCCAGTCATAAAAGCCAAATCCTCGTGAAACGCACCCTCTCTGCTGGATCCTCTGGGATGTCCTCCTTTTTCTCATAGCCCAGGAAGTACAGCCTGCACAAGCAGTAAGGCAAGCACACAAACATGCACACACAGAAAGCAAGATGAAGTTAGCATTCATTTGCAGGCCACGTTCTCCTCCTTCTTCTCATAGCCCAGGAAGTACAGCCTGCACAAAGGGCGGGGTGCGTACACACGGCCAGAGAGACAGCAAGATGGTGTCAGCATTCCTTGGCAGGCCAAGCATGTCTCACAGGCAGTGCTGGTGGTGCTGGCTGCTGCTGCTGCCACCTGCACAGCAGCTGCCCTGCCGCAGGTCCTGCAGGTCCTGTTGCAACCTAAGTTCTGCCACCAGAGACGTCCACATCGGATAAAAATATCCGATCAGTGCAAGCAACCAGCCCACTCACACTGCCCTAATTGCCCCAAAACAGCGAGCTTCAGTGCAATGCTCAAATGAACCTCATGTCGGCACAGTCCAGCCTGGCCAGCAAATCGGTCAGCCATTCAGAAAAAGCAAACAGCTTCCTCACACTACTGTTATCAGCCCAAAACCCGTGAACTTCAGGCCAGTGCTCACGTGAACTTCATGTCGGCAAAGTCCAGCTTGGCCAGCAGCGTCATGCCCAGCACGCGGGTGTAGAAGTCCAGCGCCCGCCCAGGCTCCTTCACACGTAGCATGGTCTAATTTTCCATCATCATCAGCAGCAACAGCAGCAGCAGCAGCAGCAGCAGTAGGCATGTCTAGTTGCAATGTGAGGACCCGAAACAGGTGCTGCGGGGCGGCTGCGGAGGTGCTAGTGCACTAGTGGATGCAGAGGGTGCGCCCCTCCTGCTGCTGCTGCCCTGCTGCTGCTGCTGCTGCTGCTGCTGCTGCTGCTGCTGCTGCTGTGGCTCTGCCACTGTGCTGCATCTACCTTGGTAATGTAACAAGTGTGCTCCTTGCTGTACGTTGTAGCTCATTGCAGCTGCAAACAGCTGCTGGAGCACGAGGCCATGCTGTACCGCTCACGCCCCTGCAGCCTGACATAATTTAGTACAATGCAGCAGTTGCTGTTCGTGGATGAGCTGTCTGTCCCGCGCTGGGAACACCTGGTACCACAGCTGATTTTAAAACTGCTTATCTGCTGCTGCCTTGGTGCTGTGCTGCTGCAAGCCGCACCTGCTGAAAGATGAAGTCTTTAGTGGAGGCATCCGGCTCTGCACACACGCCTGGCGTGGCATGCAGCTGCTGCAGGCTGGCCATGGCAATGCTGCTAGGAGTCCTGGGCTTGCTGCTGGGCCTAAGTAAGGAGGGTGCTGCTGGAAGCCTGGTTGATTGAGCTGCAGGGCAGCAGCATAAGTTGCAGCAGCAGTAGCAGCATGGCATGGGTCCTGCAACAGCTACCATTGTGCATTACATACTCAAGCCCTGAGGATGAAGCAAGCGCACAGCAGGCCTGATACTATTTATAGTCTGTCTAAGATCGCAATAGCATTCGGCTGTGTGCTTGCAACGGCTTCTGAAAAGCTGCTTGTTCAGTTGCTTCTGGTGACTACTGCAGTGACTAGGAGGACGCATTCATGCCAGTAGCTCTGGTGCCTCATAGGCTTTGAATAGTAACAATCTATTTTTGATATTTTGGCACGTTCACCTGCACCGCGACCTCTTGGGCTGGCTGCAGAGTGGTGACGTGAGCGCAGAGCAAGCATGTGGAAGGTGTAGCAACGAAGTTACCCAGCTTGCAGAAACGCTGAGAAATTCAATAACGTGACAGTACTTAGCAATACGTGCAGGGCGTGATGCTGCCTGTCACGTCGCAGGGTTCATGTTCTTGCAGGCGTTAAGTCAGGCCAGCAAGCCCGCGAGCAGAAGATGCCGTGCTCTCACCGTAGACGAGCAGCAAATGCTTGAACATCCTGCAAGTTGTTACCTGTATGACATTAAACGTGCCTGGGCCCTGACTGTTGGCCCAAGTCAAGCCCAGCACCATACCAGCACAACTCACGGGCAAGCTCCTCTGCTGCTTCTCAACCAACTCAACAACGCAACACCCCGGCCACAAGGCATGGCCAAACGTATCCATCTGCATGCTACGAACAATCCCTTGCACTGCTGCAAGGGTCAGATGTGATAATCACAGGCAAACAAAACGCACACACACGCTGTGTCTATCCACACAATCAATCTGCTCAAGGAGCCGTCTTTGTACATGCACATGCAGCTAGCCACAGCAAAGGTGCTGCGCCTGCTGCCGCCAGGGCTGTACAGAGTGCACAACAGTTGAAGTGACGTCAACAAGAGTGTGTCCGGGCGCTGCTGCATGGCTGCCTCAGCCTGTCTGCCTCTGCCTGCACTCGCATGCATGATGTAGGAATGGTCCGCAGCAGCGCCGCTGCCGCCAGTCGCATGTCACCTGCCTAACGTCCTGTACTGGTCACGCTACCTGGGGTGCAACTCGCTGCACTGCTTGAGCCTACGCCTACACACATCGCCAATCATCGAAGTTGATGTTTATGCAGCACACATCAACAAAGCGTCGCAAACCGTCACAGTAACATAGCTAAACAGCACACTGAACATCAACCACATGTGCCTGTCTGCTTGCAGGAAGAGCTGTGCTGCAAGATGGCAGCCCTGCAGCATTGTGTGGTGCGCTGCTGCTGCACCTGAACAGTCAAGCTAGCAAACAAAAACCAGAATAGATAGAGTGCTCTCATCAAGCCTAACTCTCTAGCTCCTTGCACTGTATGTGTGTCAGCCACTGCGCTGAGGCAGCACCCAGCAGCACCTGGCAGCACAGCTGCAGCAGCATGACGCTGTTTCTGCTGCTGCACTCGGTAACATGCACATGCGCCAGTGGTGTGGCCTAACAACACACAGCACGCCGATTTTTTTCAATGTGCCTTCCAGATTCTTGTTCAACTGCGGATGCGGGAGCGCCAAAAAGCCGTGCCTACCTGACACAGCAGCAACATATGCAGGAGTGAAACCGCACATGCACATGCAACAAGCTGAGCTCTGAGGCCCATCTGTGCTCAAACAGACCACCACAACTGCACTGCACACGACTACAACACAAGCACTCTGCCAGCTGCTAGCACGCTGACTGCTTGCGCTGCATGCACCCTGGTTACAACCGACTGTACCCTGCGGCTGTTGCGTGCCGCTGTGTAACAGTCCAAACCTGCAGTAAAGAGAAAACAGCGTTGCGTGCACACTCTGCCGCCCCGCAGCACACGCTGTGCAGTCGTAAACTACTGGTACTACCAGCAGCTATTGTGCAGAGGGTGCTGCTTGCACTGACAGCAACGGCACTTGCGCCACGCGCCTGATGACTAGCATACACACCCCATAAACACCACACGTGCAGGGTACAGTCGTGACAAGTCTGGAGCTATGCACAGCTACTGCAGCCCCCGCAACAACCCGGCCACCACCCTCTGCAGACTTTGCACATGCCCTACACACACCAACCACGCGAACCCCGCCACACCATGTGCCTGCTATCGCTACCGCCCGCCCCGTATGTACCGTGCCATGCACTGCTCATTTTGTGTGCAGACGCGCGCTGCACCTGTGCAAGCAATGAAACTGCTGTCCCAGCAGCACGAGCGCCAGCCCACCAGCCAGCCAGTGAGCCCACCAGCCAGCCAGCGAGCCCACCAGCCAGCCAGTCAGGCTGTGTGCTGGCTGGCAGCCGGTCAGCCAGCCATCCAGTCAGCCCAGCAGCCAGCCAGCCAGCCAGCCCACCAGCCAGCCCACCTGCCAGTCAGCCAGTGAGCCCACCAGCCAGCAGTCAGGCTGTGTGCTGGCTGGCAGCCAGTCAGCCAGCCATGCAGTCAGCCCACCAGCCAGCCAGCCATGCAGGCTGTGTGCTGGCTGGCGGCCAGTCAGCCCAGCCAGCCAGCGATCCAGACAGCCCACCAGCCAGCCAGCCCACCTGCCAGTCAGCCAGCCACCTAGCCAGCCAGTCTGGCTGTGTGCTGGCTGGCGGCCCGCGCTGCTGCAGCCACCCCACCAGCTCTCACTCTAATCACAAACTCTGTACGCAATTCTGCTCAGGGCTGGCCGCTGCGCCCTGCCAACCTGCCGGCCGCAAACAATGAAAGGACAAACAAAGCAGTTGCAGCTGCAGGCCGCATGGGGCCTAGCATGATCTGATCTGATCGAGAGATGCGTGCGTCGTGATGTATCAAATGCGCCTGATGTGTCTGCGCACATGCGTAACCATTCTGGCTTACTCATTCTGGCATAGTAACTGCTTTGCTGTCTGACGGCAGTGGCTGCATACAGCAGCACCGCCTGGCTTGTGCCAAACACAACACAAGGTGTGCCAATGCAGCAGCAGCAACACCTGGCCCTGCAGAGCTGCCTGCCATACTGCTGCCAAATTGCACTCCCTGTGCGAGTCCAGCTGCCGCACGAGCATGCTTTGCTGCTGCTGCTGCCACCTCCACTGCCTGTCCGCCCTGTGCCGCGCCCATTCCCTGCCACCCCTGCCACACCCAATCAACGCAGCGTAGGCCACAATCTGCCACAACAGCCGACATGACTTGTAACCCAACGCGCAGCAACAGACGTGGCAGGGTGCGCCCTCCTCAGCACGGGGCACCACTGGCAGCGCATGAGGCACACGAAACACTACATGCCACTACTACCACTCTGCAGCAACATGTACACATCTACAGCAAAGGAAGGTGAGGTATCAATGAAAGGGGCAGCTGCCGGGCACGCAGGCATGCAGCAGCAGCGCACACCTCTGCAAGCAGCTGCTTTTTGCCACTTGACAGTCCGTGTACTGCTGTACCCTGCAGCACCAGCCAACACAACCACATCAAATAACCCCTTGTCCCTCCCTGCCTCACACACTTCTATCAGCCACAACCACACAACCATGGCTCGCAGCTGCATGCCGCAAGCAGCACAGCACCCCGAAACACCCCCACCCTAGCCCTACCCGCCCTAACTAATGATAAAACTAAAACCTAATCCTGCTGAGCTCATCCTGCAAGAACCGACACAACCTGGGCAGCACAGTACCTGGCCTAACAAACAACCCTACATACGCGCGCGTGCATCCAAAAACCAATGCCAACCACCCTTCTGCCGATTGCGCAGGCAAACAGGCGGCGGCAGGCCTGTGCACAAGTGCAGTCCACCGCAATTGCAGCATGCATGCGTGAGCGTGCACAGTGCATCCAGCATGCATGAAGCCTTGACGCCTGGTAACCCAACATCAGCTGGCAGCCTGAAGTGCGCATGGCTGCAGGTAACAGCCTTGCAATGTCTCTGGCATCAGCCAGATGCTGCCGAGGGCCCCAGCAAAAGCGCTGCCCTGCCCTGCACTGCGCTGTGTGCAGCTGGCGCTGCTGCTAGCACCAGCGGCCTGTGCGCCATCTGCCGCCGCAACTGCAATCGTGCACAGGTCTGCGCCTCATTGTCAGACCCTAAGCGCACTCTGTCATTATTTGGATTGGTGTGTCACTTCTTCGTGTAGCGCTTCCCAGCCTGACAGCTACTGTGTAACGTCATAACATACCAGCTGCACTACTATCGCTGTCTGTGCGTGCGCTGCTACATCTCTGGACTGACCTCAAAGCTTGATGCGGCTTTGCGCCTGCTGCCTCTTGGGGCTGCTGCTGCTGCTGCTGCACAATGCACGTCTGCTGGCATCTGCTTGCTGCTGCTGCTGCTGCTGCTGTGTACTGCCTGCACTGCACTGATCTGTTCTGTGTGTGGGGGCGGACGCTTTCATCAGCCAACGTTGAACATCAGCTCCCTCGCAACTGCAGCAGCAGCAGCAACAGCAACAGCAGCAGGGTGAGGTTTAAACATGGAAAGAGGTAACAGCTACAGCCAGGCACCGCCAGTGACGACATGCTCTGGAGCTAATGCATTAGATCGCAGCGACCAGCACATGATCAACAGCAGCAGGATGAGTTTGAACAAGGTAACAGCTACAGCCAGGCACTGCCAGTGACAACATGCTCTGGAGCTAATGCGCAGCCACCAGCACATGATCAACAGCAGACCGCATGCTGCTGCTGCAACCCAATGCATTCCCAAGTGCACAGCAACATATGTGAGGTTCCCCTTCGCCTCTGTGCTGCTGCCTGCCTGCTGCCTGTGTCGCTGCTGCTGCCGCTCCCAGCCCGTCATGCTTGATATTCAGCTGTTCAAACGGCAAGCTGTACCTTCTGCGTTCTACGCTGCTGCTCTGCCGGGTGCCTCAGTCGCCAGCACACAAGGCTTCCCCTGCTGCTGCAGCAACAACTCAAGCACAGATGGCCACACATCACACCCTCACCTGAGCTGCCGCCCACGCCTCCGCCCACATGTGCTGCTGCCGCACTGGCCTGCAGCTGCTCAAAGTGGTGCGCCGCTGCTGCTGCTGCTGCCGCCGCCTCACTCCCCGGGTCACTCGCCAAGCTACCCATGCTGCCTAGGCCAGCAGCACCCGGGCCAGCCATGCACGGCAAACTCATGCTGCTCAAGCTATCCGCAACATGCCCCACATCACTGCAGCTGAGGCCCTGCTGGTGCTGGTGCTGCTGCTGATGCTGCTGCTGCTGGTGTGGCCCACCCATAGGTGTAGCCGCAGGACTCGGGCCCCTACTGCCCATGCCTGCAGGCAAAGGCGTGCCCCCACTACCAGCACCCACCATCCCCGCTGCTGCTGCTGCTGCCGCCGCCCCTGGGCCAGCGCCACTCGGTGGCATGCCGCCAGTCATAATGGGGTTTAAGCCGCCGCCGGTGCTGCTAGGCCCTGAACCGCTGCCGCCGGCACTGCCCAAGTGCTGCCCCAGTGACCCCAAGTGCTGCCCCATAGATCCCTGAGGCAGCAAAGTGCCGCTGCTGCTGCTGTGCTGCTGGCTCAGGCCGCCGCTGCCGCCTCGTGTGAGTGCCCCGAGCTGGCCTGCAGATGGCGTGCGCAGGCTGCTGCGGCTGCTGCTGCTGCGCATGAGTGCTGCTGCTGCTGCCGCGCTGCTGCTGCTGCTGCTGCTGCTGCCGCTGCCGCCTGTCATGATCTCTGCATACATCACTTTGAGCCGGAAGCCGGAGCCGGCTGGGAACTCGATGCCGTTGAGCTCTGCCACTGCTGCTGCTGCTGCTGCGGGGGTGGAGTAGTTGACGTAGCAGTAGCCCTGCAAGGGTTGCAGTACAGAAGGGTGCAGTGCAAGTGCAGCATAGCGTGAGCGTGGCTGCGGTAGGTATGCAGCGTTGGGCGTGGCGGTTCGCACTGTGAGCAGTGGCCTAGGGGTTGTGCAGGTGGCTTTTGCCAGTGGCCTCGTCCTTGTCAGACCACCTACCCCATGCTGGTGTAGCTGCGGAACAGCAGACACCACCTTGCGCAACCTGAACCTGCCGAGTATCCGCCACATCACCCACCTCACTCTTGCCAGTTGCCTTGTCCCTTCTTTGAGTTGTAGTACTTCAACAACAGGTGGCACAAACAGGTCAGACGCAATGACAGAAGACTTGGCACACGCAATCACCTTGCTCTTGCCAGGTGCCTTGTCCTCATTCAAATGGCAGGACCGCAGCAAAAAGTGCGAAAACAACTTCTTGCAAGCCATTCCTGCAGCCCACCTTGCTTTTGCCGGTGGTCTTGTCTTTTTTGGGGTCACATTAGACCGTGCAAGGGTAGCTGCGAACAGCAGACACCACAACCTAAACCTGCCAAGTGAGTAACCGCCACACTGCTCACCTTGCTCTTGCCAGTGGCCTTGTCTTTCTTCAGGTCGCAGTACTCCATGCCGGGGTAGCTGCAGAACAGCAGACACCAGGATCTCAACCTTCCAAGTAACTGCCCCACTGCTCACCTTGCTTTTGCCGGTGGCCTTGTCTTTCTTCGGGTTGCGGAACCTTGACAACGCGTGGCACAAACATACACAGACAATCAATTGGCACAATCATACACACGCAATCACCTTGCTCTAGCCGGTGGCCTTGTCCTTCTTCAGGTCGCAGTACTCCATGCCGGGGTAGCTGCAGAACATCACACACCACAACCTCAACCTGCCAACCAACCGCCATACTGCTCACCTTGCTCTTGCCAGTGGCTTTGTCTTTCTTCCGGTCGCAGTACTTTAACAACAAGTGGCACAAACATACACAGACAATCCATTGGCACAAACATACACATGCGATTACCTTGCTCTTGCCAGTGGCCTTGTCCTTCTTCAGGTCGCAGCACTCAGCACAAAGTCGCACAAACAGACCCAGAACGCTGAACTAATGGACACAAGCAATCACCTTGCTCTTGCCAGTGACTTTGTTTTCTTCAGATCGCAGTAGTCTAACAAATCGTGCAATGAAAACTACTTGCAAACCACTCCTGTCGCAATCACCTTGCTCTTGCCGGTGGCCTTGTCTTTCTTCAGGTCACAGTACTCCATTCCTGGGTAGCTGCGGAACAGCAGCCGCAGCGAATCATCGCTGACAGACTTATGCACAACCACAAACAGCCGCTGCTGGCTGAGCGGGGGACCACCCCCGCCATGCTGCTGCATGCCCTGCTGCTGCTGCTGCTGCTGCATGCCGGCCGCCGCTGCTGCTGCTGCCGCCGCAAAGTCATGCGCGCTGGGTCCCATCCCCTGCTGCGCTGCTGCTGCCGCTGCTGCTGCCGCCATGTGTGACATGTGCGTCATCATTGCGTTGTTGTGTGCTGCTGCTCCCGGGCTAAGCCCCATGAAAGGGCCTAACGGGAAATTCACATTGGTAAGGCTGCTGCTGACGCTGCCCATGCTGCTGTTGTTGCCGGGGGAGGACTGGAAGGTGTTGTTGGGGCCCCCTGCTGCTGCTGCTGCCGCGCTGGCTGCTGCTGCTGCTGCTGCCGCGTGGCTGATGCCTGCCATGCCTGAGGTGTCTGGCGTGGACAGGGGCGTCATGAGGTGGTGGTGGGCGGGCCCAAGACCAAAGTTCTGGAGGTTGACCTGCAGGGGAGCAAGGAAACAGGTACAGCACACCGGAGAACTAGTCTGCTTGCTCGGCAGCAATGCAATACCATAATCGTGACATGTGTCAATGTGGCGCAGCTGCTGCAGCAGGCTACCGTGTACAGCAAGACATTAGCAAACACGACTGCGAGCCATACGCTGCACTTAGCCGCTGCTGCATTTGACACAGACTTCCCAGATGCGCATTTGGCGCCTAGCAGACGCAGCAGCTGCTGGCAGCTGCCGTCGGTAGCTCTGGCACCATCACACACGCTGACACGTGCTGAAGCTGCTTGTGCCAGCTTCTGCTACAGTGCATTTGAAGCTATTGCAGCAGCCTCTTCTAGTGCGGCTTCATGCTGAGCAGCAGGTGCTACAGCATAGTTCAGGCTGCGACTACAATCTGTGTGTCTCAGCCTAGCCGCCAGCTGGTCCTCACCTGCCCACCGAGCTCCATGCCACCACCCCCAGCTGCTGCTGCTGCCGCTGCTGCTGCTGCCAGCCCTGTTGCATTGTTGAACCCCATAAAGCCCTGCAGCGGGGTGTAATCGCCACCTGCTGCTGCTGCCGCCGCTGCTGCTGCTGCCGCTGCTGCATGGGGCGCGCCGGCGCCAAATGCTGCTGCTTGCTGCGCTGCAAACATTGTGTTTGCGGTGGCTGCCCCTAGCCCAAAGGTGCCAAACTGCCCCGCTGCTCCTGGCGATAGCCGCATTGCACCTGCAGGGTTGAGTTTGTTGGCAGTAGAACAGCTTGTTTGAACCAGGAACATTTGCCAGCAGAAGGCGATAATAACAAATGCAGCAGCAGATGAAGCAGCAGCCACCAATTGCTATAAAATCACTTGGTCGCACTGCCGCAGCCACTGCCCCTTACGCTGCTGCTGCTGCTGCTGCTGCTGCTGCTGCTGTCATCGCATCAACGCCAGATCAACCACTCACTCGCTGCGTCCAGCCCCACGGGCGGCAGGTGGCTCAGCCCACCCCTGAAGCATCAACACCGCACCCCTTGAAAACCCTCTGCACCCCTGAACCCTGCTTGCTACTCACTGGCTGCATCCAGCCCCAGGGGTGGCAGGTGGCCCAGCGCGCCTCCCGGCCCAAACAGGCCCGGCACCAGAGCATTACATGAGGCAGCAGGCACCAGGCCCCGAGCACTGCTTCGCACTGCCGCCGCTGCTGCTGCTGCTGCTAGTCATGGCCCTACAAGAGACCCCACCCCATCCGCAACACGTTCAAACACCCCTCATAACTTCATAACTAGTAACTCACTGGCTGCGTCCAGCCCCAGGGGTGGCAGGTGGCCCAGCCCACCCCTCAAGCATCACAACCGCACCCCTTTAACACCATCTATACCCCTGAACCCTGAACCTGAAGCTTGCTACTCACTGGCTGCGTCCAGCCCCAGGGGTGGCAGGTGGCCCAGCGCGCCTCCCGGCCCAAACAGGCCCGGCACCAGCTGCTCCGGCCGCGCGCGCTTGGTCTTGGGCTCAGCCAGCATGACCTTGACCTTGTAGGAGGCCAGCTGCGGCAGCAGCAGCAGCAGCAGCAGCAGCAAGAGATGAGCAGGGCCAGATCGATGTGTCACAAGACAGCAGAACAGTGCGGTGGGCAGGCAGCAGGGGCTGAGTGGGGGAGGGACGTGTGCATCCCCCTGCTGCAGCAGCTGTTGCAGCGTTGCTGTTGCATGAACAGCTAGTACCCATCACCACATGATGTGGGAGTGTTGCTGCTAGGTATCTGCTGCTGCTGCTGCTGCTGCTGCTGCTGCTGCTGCTCAACAAGCCTTGCGATTGTCGTGACATGCTGCTGCTGCTGCTGCTGCCGGTAATGCTGCTGCCGTTGTTGCTCCTCGCTTGTTGCTTTGCTGCTCTAAACCCATAGAACTGCTGCCGCCGCTGCCATGTCCAACAACGCACCATGCGCTTGCTGCTGCACCCGCCAGCACTGCCAGTGCGCTGCATTACCACTGCTGCTGCTTTTCTGTGACAGTGCTGCTGCTGCTGCTGCCGCTGCTGTGTGCCACCACTCACCATGCCCTTGGCCGCCACGTCCTCCAGTGCTGCCAGTGCGCTGCATCACTACTGCTGCTTCTCTGTGACGACGCTACCAGGCTGCTGCTGCTGCTGCTGCTGCTGTGTGCCACCACTCACCATGCCTTTGGCAGCCACGTCCTCCAGTGCCGCCAGTGCGTTGCATCACTACTGCTGCTTATTTAACAGCGCCGCTGCTGCTGCTGCTGCTGCTGTGTCCCGCCACTCACCATGCCCTTAGCCGCCACGTCCTCCAGTGCTGCCAGTGCGCTGCTGGCCTTTGCGTACTTGACAAACACCACGCCCTTGCTGGAGATGAGGTCAGTCTTGCAATACTCCAGGTCAGGGTAGCGGCACAGCTCCTCCTGCAAGGGTTTTGATGTGGGTTTTGGGGTTTAGAAGTGGGCAGGGGCAGCACAGCATGACGAGTTGTTGCGTTGTGTGTGTATTTGATGTGTTGACGCACCAAAAGGCATGTGCAGTAATGACCCTGCCTGCTGCTTGGGCTGCAGCTGCTGCTGTTTTGGTGTGGCAGGTGACATGCTGACTCGCATCTGCTGCATGCACTGACGCTGTTTATACTGACATCATTGGGAGCATGGCGCATTGCTGCTGTTGCATTCTTGGCGCGCTTTCCTGCTGTGCATGCCACGCGGCGCTGGCGGCAGCACCACACATGCTGCAACACGCCTGCTGCTGCTGCTGCTGCTGCTGCTGCCTTTTCTTCACTGCAGCATTAATTTACTGCAGCACTTCATGAGCGTAGCAGCTGCTGCTACTGCTGTTTTGTATGATGATGCTTCTGCTGCTGCTGCTGCTGCAGGTCGCTGCTGCTGCTGCTGCCACGCACGTGTATGAGCTGGCCGTCTGCTGTCTTGGGCACCACCAGGAACAGCCTGCTGCGAGGTGGCACATTGTCAGGGTCGCTTGCTGGTTCCTGCTCCTGGGCAGGCATCAGCTTGGCAGCACCTGGCTGCTGCTGCTGCTGTGGCTGTTGCTGCACGACCCTGCAGCAACATAACACAAGACAGCAAATGACACATGAGGGTCAGCGGCAGCGTGCGCATGGCAGATAGGGAGGGTGAATGTGTGGGGTGCCGGTAGGGGTCAGACAATTGCAAGTAGTTGTCTAGAATGCTGCAGGACATGCACAGCATGCTGTGGGGACACCGCTGCTGTACTGCAGGGGCAAACGGCTGCTGCTGTTTGTACTGCTACTGCTTTTGCTGCTGAATCGGGCCCCCATGATAGACGTTGACTCAAGTGCACAAACGTTCGCCTGCCAACCGGCCCCTGAGATGTCAGGCCCCAGTTGCTGCCTGCAGGAGAGGCTGGGGGACCTGCTGCGAACATCGACACCGTGTGCTGGCTGCTGCTGCCGGCGAGCCTGTATACTGCCTGGTTGCTGCATAGCACGCAACATGCTTCTCCGTAGCCGACTGCTTCGGCTGCGGCCAATGGGCCACGCCACAAGCTGCACACCTGGGCGTTGGAGCTTCTGCCAGCAGCACCTTGAGCTTGGGGCCCTTGCCGTTGTTCAAAACAGCACCATTAAGGCTCTCCATCGCCAGTGCGGCGGTGCTGGCCTTGTCATACTTCACGAAGCACACTGCAGGATGTGGGATAGATGCAAAGGGTCAGCGCGGGAGCACAAGGTGGGCCTGATCAGCTACGTGAGGGCTCGAACAGTAGTTTGATGCACATTGCAACCGCATGGCCGCAGCTGCATGCCGGCAGAGCATCTCCTGCAGGACGAGTGTGTGCAGCAGCTGACCAGGGTACCCCCCGCAATAGATCTGATGTGCGCGCACAGCCTCTGCTAGCAGCCGGTTGCCGGCCAGAAACCTTTGAAATTCCATGCAAGAACTAGTACTTGAGCTGCTGCTGGCTGAACCAGTGCCTGCTGCTCTTGCGAAGAAATACACGACTGTCGCATCTGACCAAGTGACTGCACCCACCTCCCTTCTCCTTGATCAGCTTTATGTTTTCCACATTGCCATATGGTAGAAAGGCCTGCTTGAGCACGTCCTCCTGCTCATGGCGGGCGGGTGCAGCAAGAGGCAAGCCTTTCAGCCAGCTGAGCCCACTGTTGCGCCAATACGCTCACGGCAGGCCTGCTGCGCCCTTCCTCACCTCGACTGATCTACCACAGACTACAAAGAGCCTGGAATGCAGCGGCAGCTCCGTGCCCTGCATCGCTGCGAGTTCAAATGGGCTACTGGCGGAGTGCATCCATCTTCCTCCTGTCATAGTCATCCCAAACGCTCACATAAATAAGTGTGGAAGGCTGTGCCCGCTACGTTGTGGTCACCTCTAGGAAACCAGTAACACACCTAGGGCGGTTTTGTCAGAGGAAGCAATTCGAGGCCTTTCATGACATTCGCTGACTCAGAAAGCAATCGAAATAACCAGGTGTGGATTTCGGGCTGTTGTCAACACCACCCGCCCTCGGGCAATCGGACTGCTACTGCAGCATCGAAGCCTCTGCTACAGCTGCTCAGACTTTGACCGGAGGAGTGATCATATGAGGCAGGAACGGATAGAACAGCAGTCTCATGAACTGTTTACCGTTCTGAATTGATTTAGGCACCCGGCATCACCTTCAAACTTGTCTGCGGGCGTCGAAGCAGGCAACTGCTTTGCCACAGCCTGGCCTTGCTCAGCGGCTGAGCAGGTATGGCCGAAATGCACACATTTCACCGTTACATGGCGGTCGATCGCCTCAGCAACTGCCTGCAGCAGCCATCACTTGAGTAGCAGCTGCTGTGCATCCCAGCGCCTGTTTCCGGCTTGATCAGCTGGTCAGGCCTGCAGGCACGACAGTTTTTCTCACAGCGACCCGTCCGCACACGCAGCAGGCGGCAGAGAGAAACATCTCACCACAAAGACATCACGGCATCAGAAGTCAACTTACAAGCTGTACATGCTGCAGACAATTGCTTCGTGTAGTGGGAGGCACTCAATGACTGCCTGGGCATGGGATGATCTTTGCATCCGCTGTGGACTTGGGCGGCAACGTCGTGCGAGCAGGTCGGAAAGCCTTCTTATTTGGAGAATCATAAACACCATAGGTGTTTGTAACCAGGTGGTGGGCACGGCCTGGCCGGGCCAATGGCATGATGCTGGAAAAGCCCTAATCCTCAGTTCAAACGCTACCTCAGCATGCCCAGTTCCATCGCCTGCCAAAATTAGTGTGTTACTCATGATGTGATTCGTTCAGCGTTGCCGGGCAACCGCTTACGCTCACTCGTGGTAATTCTCACAAGTGCCCTTGCTTTCTTCCATAAAGTCCGATGTGCACACCAAAATGCGCTGCAATCAAAATTTACAGTGTAACTTGATGCTACGAACCAAAACTTGAGCGTACTCTGCATCGTCGTCACTGCGACAGCAGTACAGCAACATCAGCATTGACCAGTCACTGCTGGCATCCAGCCGCTAGCAAACATGAACCAAGCCGCCAAAGCGCCTGAATCACTGCAAGTGCTGGTGGAGCACCTCTCTGCTGGGGCTGGGGCCAGTGCGGCAAGCCAGGTGCGTACGAAAGCACCAACGCTGCTGCAACAACGGCACATGGTGTGGTTCATCGTGGCTTGCTTGCAGGAAGGTGCACACTACATCTGACGACATGCATGTTGCGTTTAGGCAGGCAGGCAGGCTGGCAAACAGCAGGGCGGCAGCAGTCACAAGCATCTGGGACCAGGTGCTACAAAGCGATGCAAAGGCAAGCATCGGCTGCGCCAGGACAGTTAGCTGTGCCCAACTGGTCGCGTAACAATTATGCATACCTAAACACCCCAGCAGTCTCTGTGTAACTGCACTGAGCTGCTTGTGCTGATGCCATGCAGTTTCATGCACAAAACGCTTTCGTAGCAGCCTCGCATGCACGATGCAATCTGCTGCGGGCGGCACTGCTTGCATGGCAAATGCTGCTACCATTGCTGACATCACCATCGCTGCAAATTTTGACAACGTTGGTTGCTGTTGCTGTTGGGCTGGTGCCGCTGCAGAAAGAGGAGTTGCTCAAGCTGGCAGTTTTGCCGCGTCTGCTGCAGCTGATGGAAGGCCGGGCAGCAGACGCAGAGGCGGCATATGCAGCAGCAGGCTGCCTGGCGTTCTTGGTGCAGCACCCCAAGTGGCTGGCAGAAGTCAGCGCAACAGGCGCCCTCACAAACAAGGTGCGTGTGCGACTTCTACCACGCACCAGTAATAGGAACAGCTGCAAGTGCACCAGGCTAAGAGTTAATGCTGCTAAGGGCCAGAGGAGGAGGCAGCAACAAGTTAATGCACAATTGAAAGGCTCACGTTAATGTGCACATAACGTATGTGCACATACATGCGCGCATAGTAGCCTCCAGAGTTGGTTGCAGGTTGGTTCAGCTGCTGCTGCTGCTTTCAGGTTGTTGCTGCTTGCTTGGGCTTGTTACGAGGCTGCCATGACCGCAGCCGCTTGCCAGCTGCGCAGCTGTTGCTGCTGCTGTCGCGGCAGCCAGCGCTGGTGCCGCGCTTGGAGCCCTGCTTGAGCACACTGCTGGCACTACTAGCTGAAGCAGGTGGGCAACAGCAGGGGCAGCTGGCTGCTGTACATTGCAGTGCAGTGCTGGCGCGTCATGCAGTCCTGCAATGGCTGCATGAAGGATGCATGCTGCTGCCGAGCACTGCTGCTTGTGTCCCATCACCAGATGCGGCGCCTGCTGCTGCTGCTGCTGCTGCTGCAGGCGGCCCTGGCTGGGCTGGTGGCCGGCAGCTGTCCACTGCTGCAGCAGGCGTGCTGCAGGCGCTGCTGGAGCCCAGCGAGTACGAGCCGGAGCCAGCCAAGCAGGTGCGGGCAGCGCCTGTCAGCACATGCAGCTGCCAGTAGCTCGTAACTGTCTGGGGGACACCCGCTCTTTGTTGTGCTGCAAGCATATCAGCTGGCATTCTGCCGGTTGCTGCTACTACTGGCCGTCAAAGGAGCGTTGACTCACTTTGAAGACCTGAGTGTTCTGCTGTGCACTACGCCTGCCTGCAGTTGCGCCGCCAGTCCTGCCTGGCCAGTGGTGCTGTGGGCATGCTGCTGGGGCAGCTGCAAGGCGCCAGCGGCCCGCTGCTGCTGTCTGCTGCCGCCTGTCTGCGCTTCATGGCACTGGCGCCTGGAGCTGCAGAGGTTCTGGCAGGTGCGCGCTGGGCCAGGGGTTCATTTACTTGGAATTTGCTTGTTTGTTGGCAGCTGCAGGGGAAGATATGTTGTTGGCCAGGCATGAAATGTTATATGGAGCCTTTCCAGTCCAGCTTGCAGGAGATGTGCTGTGCGCTTGAAGTTGTATGCCTCGTCCGCGACAACGAGCGCTAGAAGTGGACCACGCAGATGTATGCAAGCGCGTTCCTGCACAGCAGTAGCTGCTGGACCTGCTGGTACGCCACTGCTGTCGTAGAGAGCCATGTGGCCCGACACACATTACTGTGCACGAATGACAACATTGCGCATGTGGTGATGTCTCAAATGGGCGCTGCAGGTGACCCTGCTGTTGCACGGCAGCTGCTGCAGCTGCTGAGCCGTGGCGGTGACGGCGTGCGGGCCTTTGTGAGCGGCATCACCTGGGAGCTGGCTGCGGCGCCGCTGCCAGCGCAGCAGCTGCTGGAGGCAGGCGCAGTGCCAGTGCTGTTAGGCGTAGTGCAGGCCACGGCAGCCGCAGCAGGCGCCAAGTCCGGCAAGGAAGGCAGCAAAGGGAAGAAGAAAGGTGACAGCAGCAGCAAGGATGGTGCTGCTGGTAAGGCAGGGCAGCAGAAAGAAGGCAGTAAGGGGGCTGCTGCTGGCAAGGCCCCTGAGGCAGGCAGGCAGCCTGCCAGTGAGCTGCTGCAGGACCCTGCTGCTGCTGCAGCTGTGGCGCTATGCAATGCCACAGGTGGGTGCTGGTGCAGCAGTGGGCAAGGCAGTTTGATCGCTGCAGTGCTTTTGCTACCAGCATCAAGGTGATGCAGGCCCGGTGCAGCACCGCAGCCAGTGCAATAGAGTTTACTGCAGTGCTGACGCAGTGAAAGCTCCGTTCCAGCCAGACAACTATGATGATGTGGCTACTGTGTGCTGGCACAGTTGAAGCTCCGCCTCAGCCAGGCAATTGGTGATTGTGTGGTGCTGTTTCTGCGCTGGGTGCTGATGCAGGTGCCCTGCACCACCTATCATTCATAGACGAGGCCAAGCAGCAGCTGGGGCAGTCGCCGCAGCTGCGCCTGCTGGTTGAGCTGCTGCTGCGTGGCAAGGCTGACAGCCAGACGTATGACAACCTGGTGGGCTGCCTGTGGAATGTGGGCCTGCTGGCTGAGAACGGCCCACGCCTGGCAGCAGCGGGCGCGCCAGCACACCTTGTTCATCCTGTGCCTGCTAGGTGAGGTGCCAGGACTGGGCTGTATTAATCAGGGTGGGGGGCATTCCTGCCTGCTGTAGTATGTGTAGTGCTCGGCATATGTTGGCACCTGTAGATTCAAATCAATACTGATAACAAAATTAAAGGGAAGCCAGCAGCGTTGGTGTGTGTCAATGCTCAGTGCTCAATGATTTGAGGTGGCCTGCCTTTGCAGCTCTCCTGCTTGCTGAGCACTGACTGTGCTTACCTTACATGTTGCTGTGCCCCATGTTGCAGGTGGAACTGTGCAGCAGGCTGAAGAGAAGCTCATGGCTAGCATAGCGCAACTGCCTGACCAACAGGCCCTACTGGCGGCATGATTCGGTCACAACAGCAAGGCCTGCCCTGCGCTGAAAGCCTGCGCTGCGCTATGCAGCTTGCAGCAAAGCCAAGTGGCATATGCAGATACGTAGAACTTGTGGTGCATGGTAAACTATCCGGCCAGACGCGGCAGTGTTTTGAGTGTCCAGGCTTGACAGACGTGGCAGAAACAGTAAGGTTGAGCAGGGTTGTGCTTTGTCAAGTCATATGCAGCAGCGAATATCATGGGTCTGTTGTTCATGGTATTTGATGCCTGTGTAACAGGAGCTTGTTGGACTGTGATACTGAGGCTCACACAGCTTGTGCTGCTGGACCAGCAATGCACTGCATTGCCAACTGGCAGTTGGCACCAACGCTGCAGCGAGGACTAGTTGTGCCATGCACAAACACCGGTGATTGGTACATACTACAGGTTTTTGATCACCCGCCATCAGCCGCCTTAACCTTTTGGCACTAAATCATGCGGGTTCATGCGGCAAAGTAATTATGTGTCCTTACCAAGTCACTCCCAACACGTGTTATTGGGCACAGCTGTAGGCAGCAATACATTGACGTGGTTCTCTCGCAAAAAATCAACTGTGCCGACTTGTATGGGTGCATTGCTTCCTGATGCCTTGGATCTTGGCATGCGAAGGCTGGGACTTTCAGCATGTCAGTGACGAGGGTGTGTAGCCAAACCCTAGCTGTGTTGTCTTTCGAGAAACGCCAGACCATGCATGTGAATCTATTGCTGGTATGATGTATTGACACGTTGCTTGCCCTTGAAGGCGATCTCCCGGTGCGAGCGTGAAGTACAGTAAAAATTGACCAGACACGATGTCGAGCGTTGAGGTAGCCTCATCGCAGCAGCCCAATCCATGTCCACTGCTATCTACATTGTACAAAAGTCAAAGGCCGGCTGCCACTCTAGTGCCGGGTGTGCAGCTAGCACCCATCATACTGTCATGCAGCCTGCCCACAAACCATCAGGTGGGAAAGCCAGCTTCACCGCAACGACCTGTGTCAGCATTCAAACGGATAAGTATAAGCATGGTATCAGCCGTTTGTGGGCTGTTTTTTGTGCTGCAGGCTATGTTGGCTGGGAGTTGGACGTCCAGAGCAGCAGCAGATGCAGAAGTCCTCAACAGCAGCACTTCACAAGCAGCAGCCCCTCCAGCCTTCAACCCTGCAGCGCCAGAGTACAATGTAAGTGTATCTACGAAAGGTGCATAGGCGATTCAGTGTCTGCTCACAGCGCATGCAGTTTATTGCTGCAAGTGTGGTAGCAGCAGAGACACTGCAACCAGGCCTCCAAAGTAGGACAGCTCAACGGCTTCCTGCAGCAACGCATACGCAGCACATCTATACTGTGCAGCACTCGGGCAAGTACAAGATCACCAATAGCATGGAGTGACAGCAGCAATCCACACTTTGCTGCAACCGCACATTGATATGCACACCCATGCACGACATTGCGGCGCATGTGCGGCATGCTCTTCTTGCAGGAACTGGCGCGGCGTGTCAGCCAGTCCTCAGCCATGCGGCGCTGGAATGAGCTGACGATCCGCGCAAAGCAGCTGGAGAAGCAGCTGCCAGGCCTCACAGGAGATGCAAAGGAGGTGCGCAGGTGTACAGCAGTGCAGCTGGTGCTGCTCCATGTGGCAGCATGGCGCTGTGTTGTACTGAGGAGTGCGCTGTGTGTGCATGCTGCACATGTGCCATCATTGTCAACCATAGAGCTGATGCCACTCACTGTTCGGCTGCTGTTCTGCTCCTGCAGGCCAAGCAGCAGGAGATTGAGGAGACGCAGCAGCAGCTTGCAGATGCACAGGCAGCGCTGAGTGACCTGCAGGCATCCTTTGAGCCCGTGAGCACCACATGCACAAAGCAGACCTGTCTATGCAGTACAGAGCTGGTTGACGCTACAGAAGCATGCGCACAGCAGCTGACTGCAGCTGCTGTCAGCATGGTTGGCAGCAGTGTGAATATTCCTGCTAGATGCGTTCTGTGCAGCAGCTGTTTTATGAAAGCTGTGTTAAGGTGTGCTGCTGCTCTGCGCTGAGCATGCTTAGGCTTGCAGGCCGCTGCGTGTTGTACTCTGCAGCTCAACACAGCCAGCCTTGCTAGCAATAGCTGATATTTCAACATAAGCGGTGTGCTGATTATTCCTGCAGGACCCACTGTCACTGGTGCCATGGATGAGTGCGCTGTTTGCGCTGGCAGACGCCGGCTGCCGCAGCTTTGACACAGGAGGCGCAGGCTGGCCGCCCTGCCCAGGCCAGGCGCCCCTCACGGAGCTGCTGGCAGGCTCCTACGGTAACCCAGCAGCTGCATCTGCGTGGCTGTACGGCGGCGCTGAGAAGGTGCTGGGAGTGTTTAAGCGCAGGTGGGTGCCGGCAGCGCGTCTGGCCCTGTCATGGGTACATCTGTGCTCCTGCAGCTCGGGTTGACGTAAAAGCAGCCGGCACCGCCGTGTCCCACTTTGCATGTGACTGATTGCACATAGTAGAGCCCCTGCTGGCGACGGCAGGTGTGTGGAACATGGCAGCAGGTGCGTGCTGGTTGTGCCGGGTAATCTTGCCAACCATGGCGACCTTGCTGCGCTGCCTGCAGGTATGAAGCAGAGCGAGGCCCCGGCAGCGTGTCTGTCTTCACGCGCTTGTCAGTCAACTGCTTTGGCGATGACAGCGCAGCACAGCTGGCGGCTGCCGTGGAGGCTGCTGTGGAGCGCAGCAGGGTGGCGCTGCTGGGCCCGGAGGCTGCTGCTGCTGGCGGCTGCCTGGACCTGGTGCAGCTGGCATGGCTGGACTACAAGGTGAGCGCCGCAGGACGGCACGATCTCTACTACTCTTGAACAGCTCGCTGTTTGGCTGTAGCTGGTTTTGTCGGCAGACCTCATGGCAGCCGCAGCTGGAGTTGCTAGATTGACGTGGACACAGAGCTGAGATGGCGGTTGTTCGCCCGCAGCGGCACTCCTTGCTGGTGTCGATGCTTCTGTACGTGGCATGCTGCACATCTTACCCAGTGTGCGGGAATTGCACATTGCCACCAGGCCGCTGCCTGTCAATTCTGCTGCTGCTGCTGCTGCTGCTGCTGCTCTCCCGCCAGGAGTGTGACTTTCTGCCGGTGCTGCTGGCGCTGGCGCGCCTGGCCAGGGACAAGTCTGAGCCCAACCCCGAGGGTGGGCCGCCGGTGGTCACGGAGCCCAAGCGCATCGCAGGCATTGGGCTGGTGGATGCGCCAGTGGAGGCAGTCACAGCAGCGGTGAGCAGCAGTGTGCCGCTTGGGTGCCTGGGCAGCTCTGGGGCTCCAGCGGCCAGCAACGGTGGTGGTGTCTTGGTGTGTACAGAGGTTCCTGGGATGCTGGGCATCAGCATGTAACCCACATGACTGTGCCGTAACATGCACATGTGCTGCTCTGCCATGCTGCCTGCAGCTGCGTGCGGGCGTGCCACTGGCCTGTGTGACAGTGAGCTACAACTTGCTGGACGTGGCTGCTGCACCACTGCTGGAGCTGTGCCGAGCCCGCGGCATCAAGGTGTTTGCAGCCGGGGCGCTGGCACATGGCCTCATCAGCGAGGCATTCCTAGGGGTGGCAGCACCCAACACAGCAGCAGGGGCAGGCTCCGTGGCAGCTGGCAGCACCGCTGGGGGCAGTGTGGCTGCGGCTGAGGCGCTGGGGCCTGACAACCTGGCGGCTGGCATGCAGGCTGTGGCAAGGTGAGGGAACTGTGCCTTACGGCTCTGTTGTATCTGTGTGCAGCAGTTGAGCAGAATATTTGACTTACCGCCGTATTACCACGGTTGCAAACACACTTGTAGCATGCACACCTCAGCCGTTAGGCAAGCAGTGTAATGGCTGCTGCTGAAATCTGTTGCTGGCTGCTGCTTCACCCCACCTTGCAGGTATGGCGGCTGGCAGCGCTTCCAGCGCCTGCTGGCGTGCCTCAAGTCCGTGGCAGACAAGCACCGCGTGTCGCTGGAGGCGGTGGCGCTGCGCTGGCTCATCGACCAGGGCACCTTCCCGCTGACAGCAGCACGCTGGAGCGCCAGCGCGGGCCCCTGGGCCACATTCGGCCACACCTACGGCCTGACAGCATCTGCGCAAGCAGCAGCAACAGATGCTGCCAGCCAGGACGCCGCTGCTTCAGCAGCAGCAGCAGGCGGCGAGGAGGGTGCTGGTGAGGCGAACGAGGCAGAACAGCCCGCAGAGCAGCAGCAGCAGCAGAGTGAGGTGGCGGGTGTGGCTGTGTCTGTGCAGAAGCGTGAGGTGCCGCTGGGTGGTGGTGAGGCGTTTGTGCCTGGCGTGGATGGTGCGCTGTTCCAGGTGGCCAGCTTCCTGGATGCTGAGGACGTGGCTGCACTGGGCAGCCTGTGCGGGGCAGCAGTGTAGGGCCAACGTGCCGCTGTGGCGGGTGGCTGGTTGTGAGAATGCCGTGGCAGGGCATGGAGCCTGTGTGTGGCATGGTGTGCCACACCATTTGTCTGGTTTCTGCAGCTGGTGCTTCATGGGCCAAGGGGGGACAGGCTGCATGGTGATGATGTTGCAGCCACATCAGCTGCACCTGGTGGTGTTTTCCAGGCAGCAGTGATCTACCACAACAGGGATAGTGGGGGTAGCGCAGCAAGGGACCCTTTGATTTGAGGTTGGTTATGCACTTGAACTTCAAGATTGAATCAAGTGCTCAAGTTGAGCAGGGCTTTTCGACAGATTGTGATCAGCTTTAGGACATTCTTCGATCATATTACGTGGGGAACTGGCATGCACCTGGTACAATATCAGTCACAAAGGGCTGTGGGGCAACTTGCGTGTTGTGCCAGCTATGCATCCATGAGCCAGCACCCTCTGCCTCTTCCTGGCCTGGCTTCCAAACAGCCAGGCCAGCTCTCGGCCTTTGATGCCAATGCAAGCAACGCTTGAAAAAATAATGAGCAGCAGATTTGCCGCCTGGCGTGTTGGGATGAGCTGGCGCAGTCTATATCCCAGCCTGGCATACAACTGTCAAGGCGAGGCATGTCAAACATAACAAAACAGCTCTGAAAAACTGGACATGTCACGTTGAATTAATTAAACCACTGCAGCGGCAGCAGCACCAGCGGCGTACATCCCCACCACTCGTCGCTATCATAGCAACCAATGCTGCTGACACTGCCTCACATGCCGCCTGCTGTGCCTGCCACTTAGTTGCCAAACACCAGCGCAAAAGGCACAGGGTCCGCGACACTTGCAGCCCAAGGCCCAAGCCCTGCTGCAGCTGCTGACATGCCTGGCTGGCTGGCAAGCCGCACCATCACTGAAGCAGAAGCCCCCGGCACAACCACCCAACACGCTTCTGCTGCTGCTGCTGACGAACCCTGCAGCAGTGACAGCAGCTTCCCAACCTGCTCAGCTGTGAGCTGCCTGCCAGACAGCAGCCGAAGGAATGGGGCGGCACACTGTGCTGCATTTCTCACAGGACAATGCGCTGCTTGGTGCGCCAGCTCCATCAGTGTTGCTGTTGCCAGCTGCGCAGCTGCTGGCAGCCTGCAGAATTTCTTGATGATGTGTGGCCAGTGGCAGGCCACCGAGTGATGTGTGACTGTGCCGCGCAGCTGCACTGCCAACCGCAGCAGTGCTTCCGCTGCTGCTTCCGGTAGCTTAGCTGCAGCAATGTA
This sequence comes from Tetradesmus obliquus, assembly GCA_030272155.1. Lineage (NCBI taxonomy): Eukaryota > Viridiplantae > Chlorophyta > Chlorophyceae > Sphaeropleales > Scenedesmaceae > Tetradesmus > Tetradesmus obliquus. Next base: position 4,625,602 of record CP126204.1, read on the forward strand.
GCGGGACCTGTGGAATATGCTGGAGATGCGTTTGACTGCTTCACAGAGACTCCAGCTGTTCAAGCCACTGCATGCCGCCACGTTGAGGGCAACATCAAGCAAGACTGCTGTGCGGGATGGTGGCAGGTCCTTTAGCATCTGCGGCAGCGGCAGGGGCAGCAGCAGCAGTAACAGCACCAGCACATTCGTCAATGACAGCAGGTGATGTGCCATGGAAATGTGCACGGCAGATGTGAATCGGTCAACCTCTGCCCTGGAATGCAAGCTATGTATTGTACTGCCCGTGGTGTCCCTTCAGCATCATGCTACATAAGATGTGTCCGTTGCACACGAGCCACTTGCACCTAGCCACCTGGCAACCGTGCATTTCCACTTGGATTTGTAACAGGACATGCACAGTGCCCAACCTGTTGTTGAGGGTTGCTCTATCTGTTGTAACCTGGTGAAGCTCATTAGCAAGAGCCGCAATAGCTGCAAGCCAACAGCCTGACACGTGACCGTCACAGCTGCACTGAAACACTCGGCTGGCTACGCCGTCTGTCCTACTAGGATGATAGTATCATTGTTGCATCATGCCACTCCTGCTGCCATGGAGCACCCACCTCGTCCATACGGTAGCTTGGGCAACACATCCACCGTAGCTCTTCAGGCAGGTCAGCAGCCCACTCCGCCATTGGCACCCCAGCAGCAGCGAAAGCAAGTGCCCACACCACAAACCCCTGAGCATAGTCATAAGCACGTGCCACGAGCTGCGCCTCTGTGATCTGCAGCCGTAGCCCAGCCCGCACAAGCGCCTCCGCAGCGGCAAGCGGCACACCAGGGATTGCCAGCAGCTGCTGGCTGCACTGGTTGATCATAGCTGCAGTCACTGCCGGCTGGTGCAGCAGCCAGACAAGCGCCTGTATACTGTTGCGTTTGACTGCTGCTGCCACTTCTGCTGCTGCTGCTGCTGCTGCTGTTGCTTGTGATGCTGCTGGTGCTGGTGCTGCTGCTGCCTGCGCTGCTGCTGCAACGCTGCGCACCAGCAGTGCATTGCTGGATGGTGCGCTGAGCCGCGAGCTGCACAGCTGCTGCAGTGCCTGGCTGCTGGCCCTCAAGCGGCATATATGCTCTGCAGGCAGGTGGTGCTGCATGCAGACGTCCAGCGCTGCTGCTACATGGGCTGGCTGCTCCTCTGCACTTGCCAGTTGCAGTGATCTATAGCATCCATCTGCTTGTAGCAGCAGCCCAACTTGTTGACAATGAGCTTTATCTGGTCCATTCGAGCATTGAACGCAACTGCAGCTCTGCAAGCAGTGTAGCACTGGCTGTGCCTGCAAGGTGGTGTGCACACTGCTCGTGTTATGGTCAAACTGATCAAGAAATTAAACAGAAAAAAGCATCAACAAGAACATCAGATAGTCGAGGAACCAGGCGTGAGGTGCGAAGCGCGGTGTTTTGACGGACATGTGCCCCTACTGCTGCAGAGCTGATCCGCTCGCGATGACGTCATGGCGGGATGGAACCGGTTCGAAAAATAGCTTGAAGAGACAAAAATTTGGTAAGCAGCAGCAAAGATCAAGCGACAAAGCGGGTCACACCTGCAATGGTGTGGCCGATCACTTCCAAGGTTTGTCATGCGATCTGCGTTGATCACGGCACGGTTGCATCTACAAGATCCGGTTTCCAGCTGCAGTACCTCACACGCATTTTCATAAGTGTTAGGTCCCTACACCAAGCGCATCGCTATTAGATCAAGGTATGAGCTCTCACGCGAACCAGCATACTGTACTAGCACTAGGACTACGCCCTTGCACTGGAGTGATCCAAGCGACACCGTACGCAATACAGGCAGTTGCAGGTCACACATAACAAGCACAACACGACATGATGACTACTGAGCGATACAATGTGGCCCTCTGCAGCAACGCTGAGGACAGATAAAGCCATTTTACAGAATATCCTGTTTGAGTCTGGAATGCAGGCCGCGCCCCTGTGCAGCGCAACAACCGGTGTTGGTTGCTGCTGCATGACCACATGCAACTGGAGCGTATTTGTTACAACACCTTGGCGCCCAAAGTGGTATGGTACACTCGAATGACATAAGGCCCAAACGATTGCACAAAATGCACAGCATTGGAAGCTGTAGAAGCTGCTTCAACTATTGCTGACGGCCTATGGAGTGCCGCTGACGGCCAGCTGCGCCTTGAAGTGAAGCATACGGTGTCCGAATCAGTGCCTGTCAATCCAGCTCGTGCAGGTGATGCAAAAGAGGACTCCCTGTGCCACTGACAGCACACACTTCAGCTCGCCAACGCTGCTGCTGCACTCATCTCCAATGGCAGCAGCCTCCGCGGCACCCGCCAAACACACACCAGCTCCCACAGCTGGCAGGCTGCGCAGCCTGCAAAAGCGACATTCTGGTGCGCTGCCAACAAAGACCACTGTGCTGGCAAGTCTGCTGCTGTGGACTGCATGCACAACTCAGCACCCTGCAGCCAAGTTGTCGACGACACTGCACAGCTAGTGCAAGATTGGCCCTCTGCACAGCACATCTAAGCAAGGTGCTTTTGCAGTGCATGGTCGCCGTTGAAGGCCTGTTGCTGCTGCCGCTGCTGCCGCCACAGCCTGCAGCCCTACGCTGCCGTGTTGTGTGTGGGCCCCTCCTGCGCCAGGCTGGGCAGCTGAGGGGCCTTGGCGCTGGACATGTCGCGCTGGATCATCCACTGCAGCAGCAGCAACAGCAGCAGCAGCAGCAGCAGCGGCAGCAACTCAATCAGCTTTGAAATGACACACCAAACATGCGCACCACAATGCAAGCGTTCAACTGTGTCTATTACAGCCCAGCCGCGCCTCCCAAGCCACACTTTGTTTTCGGCCAGAGCACTGCTTCACCTGCAGGGCAGCCTAGAGGCCAGCTTACCAAGGCAGCAACAAGCATCCGTCATGCATCTAATCCTCAGCCACTTCCTTCCTGGCATGCACACGCAAGTGTGCTTGATCGCAGCAGCTTCCACCACCAGCAGCAGCAGGCGGCAGCAGCAGCAGCAGCATCCCACCTGCAGCGCCACCTTGAGGTCAGCCAGCAGCAGCTTGAGCGCCTTGGTCCACTTGGCGTCCTTGCTCAGCAGCGACAGCCGCACCGTGTAGTTGCCCACCTGCCGGCAGCGGGGTGTACAGCAGGGCAGGGTGCAGCAGGGCAGGCTTCAGGCGACAACGGATCTAAAGGCCGTGCATGCAGAGGAGGGGTGAGCAGCGTCAGGCTGTGTGGCAATCCAACGCAGTGCAGCCGCACAGCAACGTTTTTCCTGCAAGCTGCTGAACTGCCATTGTAGGCTATGCTGCTGCTAACATGGCGGGTGATGTGGAAGCACCACAGCCCAGCATCTGCTGCCACCAGCAGATGCTCAGCGTGCCTTGGCGCACCTTGTCACCCTCAATGGCGAAGGGGAACTCAAACAGGCTGGGCTGCCCCTCAGCAATGTCCCTGCAGCAGCAGCAGCAGCAGCAGCAGCAGCAGCAGCGGCAGCAGTACAGCAGAAGCAGTACAGCAGAAGCAGAGGTCGGTGGCTGAGCCAGCTGATGCACACAGCAACAATACGCACATACTGGCCCACCAGTCAGCAGCACACCTACAGGAGCTGTCCCTGCAAGAGCAGCAGCGCCAGCGGCAGCAGCAGCAGCAGCAGCAGCAGCAGCAGCAGCACAGCAAAAGCATTAGTCAGCGCAGCAGCAGCAGCAGCACAGCAAAAGCAGTAGTCAGTGGTTGGGCAGAATGACGGACGCAGTGCTAGCTTACGCACCCTCGCCGAAGATTGGCGGCGCCCCCACAGCAGCCTCACACCAACCCTACAAATCAAGCCCAACACCTGCCAGCAACCCATCAGCGCCCATCATCAGATGCAGCAGCAGTCCACCAACATGCTGTCCCCGCGCCTATCGACTCTTCCACCCCACCGCATGACACAGTTCTGCAAGCCTCACCGTGCGCGCGCAAAATCACCAAACTCCCTCATGCACCCCACGTGCATGAGCAGCTGCAACCGCTGTCACGCTTGGCGGCACTTTCACCGCACCACAGCGCAATGCAGCGCTGATTGCTCACCATCGCCGCGCAAAGTCGCCAATTCCTTCAAGCAAGCCAGGAAGCCCGCCATGGCCTTGTCCAACGAGCCGCCCCATATCAGTGCTCTAACAACAGCCTAAACCCTTGCCCTTGGCAAGTTCTGCAGACAGCTGCAGGCAGCTTGCACCCATCCTTCCAGCTGGCCCCAACACATGGCCTACAACATCAGCTGCCGCAAGCAGCCCCACACCCAGGGACTTGCACCACACAACATGACACCACCGCCCTCACCGTGCCCGTGCAAAGTCCCCAAACTCCTTCAAACAAGCCAGGAAGCCCGCCATGGCCTTATCATAACTCCCGCCCCACAGCTTGGCCACGGGCCCAAACAGGTCGTACGTGCCACGCTTGTCGGCCACACGGGGATGGCTGCCCATCGGCAGCAGCCGGTACGCTGCGGCGGCAGCAGCAGCAGGGGCAGCAATAGGTATCATGGCAGCAGCATGAGAATATGCGTGTTCGCCACCCAAGGGTGGCTGCCCATCGGCAGCAGCCGATTCGCTGCAGCCAGCATCAGCAGCAGCGCCAGCAGCAGCAGCCGCGGCAGCAGCAATATGGGCCAAGGCAGCAGCAATCACCATACTTGCAAAGTTGCACTCTTGAATGCAAGAAACTTGCTCAGTCCTCCACTAGCACTCGGCTTCAGACAGCAGCAGCCACACACGTTCGCCAAGACCTGCGCAGCGCAAGACCGCACTCTTCTGCAGCTGCCTGAGCCCACACCCACACCCCACCCGCGAACCTGAGAAGTTAAGCTTGCACTGCGTCGCCATGGTGGCCAGCAGCAGCACCGCCTGGCCCCACGCCGCGTTGATCTCCTCCCACTCAACAGGGACCTCAGGCGTGCGGCCCAGCCTGAAGCCGCTGATGGTGCCAAAGGGGCCGTCGTGCCAGATTCTGCAAAGGATGAAACCAGACACAAACAGTATGCTTGTTTGCGGGAATGGCAGAGATGTGCATGGTGTCTTATGTCGGTGCTGATGGTGCCAGAAGGGCTGCCGTCACGGATGCTGCTTTGCTGCTGCAGACAGCACGGCAGCGCAGGGCCAAGGCACAGGTGTGAGCAGCGTGCAGGCGGGGCGCGCATGTCACCACCATGAACTGAACCCAACACGAGGTTGCAGCAATCACCTGAAGGTGTCGTTGAGCACGTTTGTTGACTTGAGCAGCAGCAGCTGCTGCCCCGCCCTGTCAATGCGCTGCAGCAGCCCGTCCCTCTCGCTGATATGCTGCTGCAGCGACAGCTGGTACTCGTTCAAATCGTGCCAGTAACGCTCCTCTAACGCTGCTATGTCCGCTGCGATGGCCTGCTGCGCAGCCAGCTCCCGCTGTACTGCTGTGAGCGCTGACTCAGCCTGGGCCTGCTGCTGCTGCGCTGCTGCTGTCTGTGCTGCCAGGTCTGCCAGCTCTGCTGCAAACTCCTCCTGCAAACGAGCAGTGTTCGAAACAGCAATGTATGGAACAGCAGTATACGCAACACCAGTGTACGGAGGCCAGAAGTGAAGTAAGGTACAAGTGCTGACAGCGCTGTAGCAAACTGACTGTTGAAATTGCTTGTCCTGCAAGCCAAACGCGACAGGGAACAAACAGCAGGGGAAGATGACAAAGCCTTGCATCGCTGTGTTCAAGTGGCCATACCGCAACTGCCAGTGACACACTGCCCCAAATGCCTCTTGCTGCTGCACTTGGATGCACTGACAACCTAGGCCGGCACTTGCACACCACACCTGCTCGCCAGCTGCACCCACCTCGCTGAGTGCTGCTGCTCCCTCCTCCCCCAGCTGTCGCAGCGCGTTTGAATACGCGCCGATCTCGCCCTCCAGCTCAGCCACCTGCACCCGCCATAACAACATATATTGTGATATGTACCGTTTTCTGGTGGGTTGGTACTTTTGCTGAGCAGTTGCGTTCCAAGGACTGGCCACAAACATGCATATAAATCCCGCTCAGCGCACCTGCGGCTCAACCTCCTCCCGCAGCTGCGCAGCGCAGTCCAGGGTGACTGACAAAAATCCATATGCTAAACAACCAGCATCTTCCACTCATAACCCAAGGATCCCAACTCAGCGCACCTGCGCCTCAACCTCTTCGCGCAGCTGCGCCGCGCAGTCCAGGCACAGCAGATAACCAACGCATATCTCAACAACCAGCACTAACAATCGCCCCGAAACCCACAGCAGCCAGGCCAGCGCACCTGCGCCTCCACCTCTGCACGCAGCTGCGCAGCGCAGTCTAGGCTGACTGACCAACCCCGTATGCAAAGACACGCAAGACACGCATGTGCCAGACACAACAGAGAGGCCTCAGCTCAGCGCACCTGCGCCTCAACCTCCTCCCGCAGCTGCGCCGCGCAGTCCAGGCACAGCGGGTGGTCCACGCCAGTTTCGCTGCTTGCCAGCTCACACAGCGAGGCCAGCGCGTCAAGCTTGGCATCTAGCCCGCCACCAGCCGCACGCGCACTGCTGCTGCTGCTGCTGCCGCCGGCGCTTCCGCTGCCTGCTGTTTGGCCTGCTGACGTTGGTGGTGCGCTTGCAGGAGAGGCATGTACACCAGGCTGCTGCTGTTGCTGCTGTGGATGTGGGGTAGGGCCCTGGGTGCCTGCTGCATGTGCTGCTACTGCTGCAGCCTGAGCAGCTGCTGCTGCTGCCGGGCCTGGCCGCAGCACGCTTGCTGCTCCTGGAAGCACCACAAAGGACTCCTCTAGGCTGCGGCCTGCAGGAGGCTCGAGGCCAGCTGCTGCTGGCAGTTGCGGCCCTGCTGCTGCACCTGTTTTGTCATGTTACATTATCGCAGAGGATGACAGCAGTCAGTGTTGAAAGACCAGAGCAGGGTGGAAGGGCGGGCCAATGACAGACACTGCAGCCCTGTTGAAGAGGAGTTGGCACAGTTCTGCTTGCAGACATGTTTTTAAGGCCAAAGAAACCCGAATAAGACACATCTGATACCAAAGGGTACAGTTATGTGGCTTGTGATGCATAGCGTGCACAAGCTGGCCTCCTGTATGACCCAGCGGTGTGTGCTGCTGCTGCTGCTGCTGCTGATGTTTGAGCCCTGGGCAACTCGGATGGAGCCTGAACATACTTGCTGCTGGTGTAGCAGCACTCGTACTTCGATCAGACGATTGAGCTGCGTTGGAGCGGCCTGTGGAGCTCACCCGGCCTTCTGTCATCCAAGACGATGAACGACTCGTATGTTTTGCCAGACTCGAACACGCTGGCGTTCAGAGCTGCCCAGGAATCAGGTGGCCGTTTATCCCCTCCATCGCTGTCTCCACGGACTAGAACCAAGCGAGCTCTGCATGACTGGCAGAAGAAGGCTTGCTGCTGCTGCTGCTCCATGGCTCCTACTGGCTCCCAAGCACGGCCTGCCCTCTAGCCGCTCATGCACGAAAACCAGACGAAACAAGTTACCAGTACAGTCACATTACGCCCATTGCTTCAGTTCAGCAGCACCAATCACAAGTAGCTCCTCGCATCACTTGCTCCCCGCGCTGCTCAGCAATACTTCAAAGCAGCAGCACGAAGCACAGCATCTGCACGAGCATCCATCAACATCAAATACCACGAGGCCCAGCATATGGTATTTGAGGGACAGCACCTGTTGACACCTCAGCAGTGCTCATAACAAGAGCTGAAACCTGGCCTCAAACCCTAGACTGGGTGTGCGGTCCAGCGCGCAACATGCACCGCCGGTCAGCTGAATCATGCTAGAAACACGCATCATAGCCAGCAAATCAGGCTGAACTGCGATTCACATTTAAATGTCATCTGCATCGCCAAGCTAGCTCTGCTGCTGCTGCAGCGACAGCAACCACTCTGCCGGTGGCCCCGCTCCGCTGGCGCAGCAGCCGGCGGCATCACGCCTCTCTTGGGCCCTGCTGCTACTGCTGCTGCTGCTGCTGCTGCTGCAGTGACAGCACCCACTCTGCCAGCGTTGCTGCGCCGAATCCAGTAGGCAGCCCCGCGTCATCATCCCATGCCGGCCCTGCCACGTCCAGGTGGCCCCAGGTGACCCCGGGTGACACAAACTGCTGCAGGAACAGCGCGGCGGTGATGGCCCCGCCCCAGCGGCCTGCAGGTGCACATGCACACATAGGTGGAGCAGCAGACCTCAATCAAAGCGGAGAAGTGTAGAACAGTAACAGCGCTGCAGTGATGGCACCGCCCCAGCGGCCTGCAGGTGTATGGAAGAAAGGAAGTGTGGGTGGGCAGCAGCAAGGATTAACACCAGCAAAGCCAATCAGGAACTGCAGCGCTCAGCAAGCGACAGGGAAGATACAGGCGGTTGCAAGACAGGGCAGCACAGCACGTGCAGCAATGCTTCAAGCAGCACATGCCTACATGCGGCAATGCTTGCCGATGCCACTCCCTTCACCGCCAGAGTTGCTGGCTTCCGACAAACACAGCGATCATGCCCTGCAAAACTGCACTCTGATGTATTATACTCTGCCTTGCATATGGATAGCGTCAAGGGTGGTGTGTGTGCGCACCTGCATAGTTCTTCAGGTCAGCGATGGGTGAGTCCAGCTTTTTTGCTAGTCCCTTGTTCAGCGGCATGCGCCATAGCTTCTCGCCTGCAGCAGCAGCAGGAGGAGCAACAGCAGGGGCATCACACAGCACAGAGTCAGCTCTAGCAGGTGTAAGCGGGTGCGAGCATGAACAGCCAAAGCGGCTGCATGCCACGCAGTCAGACAGCATGTTGCTGGTCACCTGGCAGATGTGACAGCATCTCTGCATCAGCTCTTGCAGGTGCAGCAAGAGCAGCGGTGGTGGAGCAACCACACAACAGAAGCAGCAGACCACTGCCGCTTTTGAATCACGGGAGTGTGCAGCAGTCACCGCTTGGCCCTGGTCAGCTGCATTATAGCACTGGCGCCAGCAGCGGCAGCATCAGCTGCGCTATGCCTCAGATACCAGGTGACCTGCCACTGCTGCCAGCTTGATCAAAGTAGGCACAGAGCCTAGTTGCATCAGATTTGGCTGTGCTGAAGCTGCAATCGCCGCTGCAAACATCAAGTAGCTTGCAACCAATTAAAACTACTTTTCTGTTTCAAACTAGTTGCATCAAGCTTGGCTGTGCTGAAGCTTCAGACCATGCTTCAGCTGGCCAGCGCACCTGCCCGCCTGCTGGCTGCATCCAGGGATGCAGCCAGGGCGTCATCATTGGCAAACAGCGCCCCTGTGTCCTGGCCCAGCGCAATACCAGCTGCCCCTGTCAGTGTTGCGATGTCCACAACAGTCTGCAAGCAGGCGGTCACACACGTACATAGGGTGTGATGTAAGTACAGCAGGCATGTGGCAAACAGCGCGCCTGTGTCCTGCCCCAGGGCGATGCCGGTTGCCCCGACTAGCGTGGCAATGTCGACCACAGTCTGTAAGCAGGGGAATGACATATGCACGTAGTTGCAGCAGGCATGTGGCGAACAGTGCCCCCGTGTCCAGGGCGATTCCAGCTGCGCCTGTCAGCGCGGCGATGTTCACCAAAGTCTGCGATGGCAAGCAGGGGCTCGACATGTGTGCTGCCCATCAGCAGGCACGTGGCGTGTGCAAGAGGTAGCTGCAGGCAGGTGGCATCGCTGATACTCGTAGCGGCTTGCAGCCCGCATCTGCAGCTGCATGCTTCGTTTGTGAGGATCGGGCAGCAGCGTATGCAGTGCTGTTCAAGAACATCCAGCTCCTGCGTCTTACAATTCAGGAATTAGGTTCACGCTGCCATAACTTGCGCTACTCATTGCGGTTGTTACAGCGGTGCAGGGCTACCTCAGACCAATCGCTGCAGCCAATGCAGCTGCTCCTGCACCTGCCGGCTGACGCATATGCCCCTGCGCATGGTACGAGCAGCTGGTAACGCGGAGTCAACCTCCAGGCAAGCCTGCGCTGGCTGAGGAAACCACCCTCACCGTTGCTTTCGCCTGGCTCTGCGCGTACCACAGCGCGTTAGCCAGCATATTGCAGCTGGGCATCGCAGCGCAAACAAGTGTCTAGTTTGTATACAAGCTGGCGGCTCAGAGCATCCCAACTGCTGCTGTGCGTGTGCCTGCCGCCCTCACCGTTGCTTTCGCCTGTGTTTGCGCGTACCACAGCGCGTCAGCCAGTGTGAGCCGCCCCTCAGCGTCAGTGTCGTTCACCTCCACGCTGATGCCTGCCGCGCTGACGTGCACGTCGCCGGGGCGGGTTGCCGTGGCGCTGACCATGTTTTCACAGCATGCGGCAATGAAGTGCACCTGCGGCAGAGGTGCAGGGGCAGGGCGTGCAGGGGTCCAGCACCTTGCACTGTGTATGAGGTGCACACACATGCGGGCCGCCACAGTTGCTGCCCTGGAAATGCACTGCACTTTCGAAAACTGAAGGCAGCAGTGCAGCTTCCTCCCCATCCCCATGCCCACCTGCACCCGTGCTATCTCCAGCATTTTCAGCAGCAAGCAAGTCGCACATCTTGCTGCAGCAGCAATGAGTCCGTCACACACCCACACCCACCCACCTGCACGCCAGCTGGCTGCAGCACCGCCAGACAGCAGCAGCAGCAGCAGCAAGCACTTTTCCACACAACCCACTCACCTGCACGCCTGCTGGCTGCAGCACTGCCAATGACCGTGCCGCGCCCAGCACTGCCCCTGCTCCCGCCATGTCGCACTTCATGGTGTGGATGCCTCCCTGGGTCTTTAGGTTGTAGCCGCCTGAGTCAAAGGTGAGGCCCTGCAGCAGAAGAAGTAGCAGCAACGGCAGCAGCAGCAGCAGCGAGTCAAACAACAGCGATGTCAGGTGAGCCTGCTGGGTGAGGCAATGCACAGCATGAATGCAGCAGCTGCGCAGCAAGTACAGGCAGTGCCAGGCATGCTGCAAAGCATTTGTGCGCAGCAATGGCTGGAGGTCGAACGTCATAACGGCGTGCTACGGTTATGCAGGGTGCGTTAGCTGTACAGTTGACAGCTGCCTCACCTTGCCAACCAGTGCCACCTTGCAGCAAGACAGCAGCAGCCGCGCGCACAGCAGAAACAACAGCAAGCAGCAGCAGCAGCAGCAGCAGCAGCAGCAGCAGAGGCGGGCAGCAGGGGCAGCCAAAGTAAAGGGTCAATTGCATAGTGGTTGGCGGTTACAATAAACGGTTGCTACAGGGTGCAGCTTGCAGGGCGCAGCAATCAATGCGCATTAGATCAGCACCCCAGCTTGGGTCGCCACAGACAGCACCAAAACTGCAGCACATTATTCCAACCTGTCATCTCCTTTGCTTCCAACTGCGCCGCTGTCACGCACCACGCTGTGTAGCTGCCTTCTTTCGAGTGCTTTGCTGCACTGCACATGCGACATGCAATGCGCTGCCACCCACCACTTGCTTCACGGGCCCGTGCGGTGTGTAGGTGAGGTGCAGCAGCTTCAGCGGCTCCGCAGCGCCCTGAGCCACTCCCAGAAACAGACCCATGCGCAGCGCACGCACCTGGGACTCATCAAGCACCTGTGGCAACATGCCGAACAGCAGCAGTAACGCAATGAGGGAAGGTTTGAGACATTGCCACGCCCAGGAACAGACCCATGCGCAGACCACGCACTGCGGGCTCGCCCAGAACCTACAGAGACACACGGCACAATGAATTTGTGACAGTGGAGTACACAGCAAAATCAGCTATGCAAGCTGCCTGCTGGAGCTGCCGTGTGCCGCAGCAGCACGCGCCTGGAACACTGCCTTGCACACAGACCCTTACCAGTGCAGCGGGTGGCTGGCCTGCATACACAGGTGCGCAGTTGTGCAAGTACCATGCGTACACCTGTCTTTTCCCACATCAAGAAGCAAGCACATTGTGTTTCCTTTGGCCAGCCGCCAGGCTCACCTTGAGTGAGAAGTGGGCGGGGTCCAGTGCGGCAAGGTGTGCTGCTGCTGCTGCCAGGTGGCTGGGCGTGCACACGTTGGCGGGCGCTTCCACCAGGAACCTGGCCAGGCGCAAGCGCAGCATTTTTGCTTAGGCAGGGTGGTCATGTTACTCAAGAGCGGCCGCAATGTCAGCGCTGGCGACAAGTATATCCTGAGAAGAAGACCTGGCTGTGCTGGCACCTGATTTGGAAGCGGCAAAGAGCCCAGGCATGGTCTCTGGCAGCAGCAGCAGCTGCAGCAGCAGCAGCGGCACTGCCTTGCCTGCTGCCTCAAACCACCGCACCCAGTGCACAACCTGGCCACTCACTGCGACATGAGTGTGCCATGCGCTAGAGCAACCCCACGCTCAGCTGCTGCGCGCAGCGCCGCCAGGCATGCTGCATCATCAGGATGGGCAGGCAGCACCAGCCGTATGCTGCCCAGCTTCACCTGCCAGTGCAGGGTGTGGGCCAGCGGTGCAGCATACAGCAGCAGAGCATGATGGCCAGAGCAAATGGAGCGCATGACAAACACAGCAAGCGGTGCAGCATAGCTCAGCACCACGGCCGTGCAGGCGCTGCCAGCGGCATGGCTGCCTGCCTGATCTAATGGTGTGGACGGCTGGCAACAACAGGCATTCTTGGCAACAACATGCTTTTGTTTTAGTTAGTGTTATCATCTGCAGCTGTATTGGGTGAGCAGCCAAGCCAGCTTGAGCGCCACCCACCTTGCTCTCTGCCTTGCTGCTCCTGTACCTCACACTGCCCTCATACAGGCCTGACAGCGCAGCAGCAACAAAGCAGCTCATAGCACACGCGGCAGCAGCTGCTGCTGCAGCCTCCTCATCTATGTGGCTGCCTGTGCCGTATGCGCCAGCTGGCGGCACGTACAGCTCCAGCAGTGTGTTTTCTAAGCTGTACTGCTTAGCAGCAGCAGCCAGTGCTGCTCCGGCAGCCTGCAAGGCAGCCAAGCACCCACAGACGGACAGCAGCAGCAATACTCTGTCTATGATAGTCAGCAATCAAATGCGGAACACCTGCAGGTGAGCGCATGCGGCCGTGTTAAGCATTCCTGGTCGGCAGCAGCTGCCAGGGCCACACAGCAGCCTGCAGCAGGGACGTACTGTACACAGGCACAAGTGCATCGCATCCAGCTGCAGCTGCTGGGTGCTGCGACACGCTGTGTTAACTAGCAACCAAATGCTTGAGTGTGCCTTAGCCTATCTCTCACATGGTGGCTGTTTGTTCCATGCTGCACCTGGTGATTGCAAGGTCGCTGTTATGGGCATCGCCAAGGCGCACAGCAGTCAAATTTTATGCTTCGGGGTGCCTCAGCCTGTCGCTCACATGGTAGCTGTTTGCTCCCCAGTCCTCCTTGGTGAGGCTGGCAGCACCACCCAGGCCCAGCAGCAGCAGCGGCACAAAGCTTTCAGGTCCAGCGGCAAGCATCACAGGAGGCAGCACCTCACCCTGCAACAGCAGCAGTAACAGCAGTAACACTGCAAGTAGTGCTGGAGCTGCTCTTTTCGCCATGCAGACGGCTCATGCTAATATACATTCACTGGTTCACCCGATGCTCTACTCAACACAGATATGGCATGTATGCCTCAGCACCATGACTGCCACCAACACTGGCACTCGTGGATTCGGTCCTGCTGTTGCTGCTGCTGCTGCCTCACCTGTTTGCCCTTGAAGTCGCACTGTGCTGCTGCTGCCTGCACTGCCTGCTGCGCCTCTGGCGGCAGGCAGGCCAGCATGCTGCTGCTGCTGAGGCCTGTGCCTGCATGCAGCAGAGCATTGACTCCTTACGACACTCACACCATGGTCCTGGCCACAATCCCTGCAGCCCTTTGAAGACAGCGACTAAGAAAAGCAGCAGCATGCTGATCGATGCTGCACCGCATGCTCTCGACACCGCAGCTGCAAATGCGATGTGCGGCAGCAGATGGCGACTGCGCAACAGTGCACTGCATGACAGTACGCTGCATCACAAGCACCTAAGGCAGTAGCACAGTTGAAACAGTCTGCCGTCACCTGCTGCATCCTCTGGCACTGCCAACACCAGCGCCTCTGCGCTGCGCAGCTGCTGCAGCAGCGGCTGCTCCAGCAGCGCCTGCCACTCCTCAACAGCTACGGCAGGCAGTGACTCTGGCTCAAAGGGTGCCGCAAAGTTCTGCATGGCGGCTGATATGATGCTGTGCTGTTGTGCACAACAGCTGGCCTGTACGACTGAGGACCTGCAGTGACACGCCAGAACAGGCAAAGTAACACACACATCAGCAACACAGACCGCAGCCGATACCATGTACGAATGCAGCTCACCAGACAGCTGCAGATATTCACTGCTATCAAGCTGTTGGTTTGGTGGGCGTATTTCCAGCTGTGTATGGATGGCACTAGACAAGCAGCGGCAGCAGCAGCAGCAGAAGGCAAGTATATGTGCAACAGCAATAAGATATGCCTGGCCACTGCGTCACTCCATGTTTTATTTGAATGCCTGTTACTTTCCAGTTGTTGTACCCCGAGTAAGAGCTGTTTCAAAGCAAATCGTAGCTGGGGCGGTTTCCGACAAGCAGCTGAGCAGCAACATACGTTCCTCACCGCGAATAGACACTAGTTTACATCAGAACAGTAGCACAGTGTGTATCAACGTGCTCTTGTGCCGTCACCAGTCTTCTGCACGAGGTGTGTCTGCAAGTATGAGATCACCCGAACCCTAGGGTTGCTGTGATGCTTGACCAGCCTGAGCTGCCGACAGGAGGCTTGCTTTGATGCTGGATCTTTAATAACATACTTTCACTAGTCGTTCTTGCAATTCCCATGAGCCTGTTCAGCTCTTGCAGCGCATACCATCATGAAGCAAATTACCTTGGTGTACATGTACACGTGCCTGCCGCAACCGCTTACTGTACAGTGCAGGCGATCATGCACACAACACGGCAGTGATCAAGGTTGTTGTACAACACGCACATGTGCGTAGGAAGCTGCCAATGGGGGCATGCTGAGATGCGGCACATGTCACAAAGTGGCAGTTGAACTGACACTGACAACACCTCTAAAGGCCCTCCCAATGCTGACCAGCAGCAGTGCTGTCATCAAAGCACAACACCGCTGTCCCATGCCTACTGCAGACTTGACAACTTCCAACACACAGACAGACCGGACCCTTGTATCATGGTCAACTTATTCAAATTCTCATCTGTTGCCAACACAGTTAAGACAAAAGCATCTGTTGCACCAGGAACCCATCCTCATCAGATTGGTGACCCGCATAGCCCTAACATGGACTACACAGCATGTGTGCCTGCAGGCAGCACAAGACTGCCAGCGGTGCAGCTGTCTGACACTGCTGCATACGTGAAAGCAGCTGTAAGAAACAGCACGTCACACCACAACAAGACCTGGTGCATTATTTGGCCCCCAAGGTTTGTTGCTTGCAGGACGCACAAATCCAGCTGCTGGCTACCACTGCAGCAGCTGCAGGTGGATCACACATGCAAAGCAACCAACGCGTTATTGCCTCCCAGAGTTTTCACAGCATATTATTGCCACCCAAAGTTCCACCACACATTATTGCCTCCCAGAGTTGATGCCACGCATTATTGCCATTCAAACTCAACGCATGCGTTGACCGCACATGCCTGCACACATGCTGCGCACTGCCACCAGCAGCACCATGTAGGCTGTGCTTGCTACTGTACTAGCATGCTGGATTGCCCACACACCTCCTCTGCTGCAATGACTGCTGCAGCAGCTGCTGCTGCTGCCAGTCAGCACACCCAAAGCACACCATGCACACAGGACCATCCACATGACTCAGTTATTGCCTCCCAGAGTTTCGCAACAAGCAGTGCACCAGCGCTGCTGCTGTCCTGCTCGCTGCCACTTGCAGGACACCGGCAGATTGCTGCTGCACTCTTACAACACAGCCCACTTCCTCACTACTGTCCAGCAGATGCAATGCGCAGACGCTGCTGCTCACTGTCACTTGTGACAGGATGCAGCAGACTACACATGCACAGGAACAGCTGGACATACTTATTGCCTTTCATAGGCTTATTACACACCACAATGATGCACCTCCCTGCCAGTGCTGCTCACTGCGCCATGCAAAACAGGGCACAGCAGGGCGCAGCATGCACCGTGCTGTGACAGCAGGACACAGCATGCACAGCAGGGCACAGCATGCACCGTGCTGTGACAGCAGGGCACAGCATGCACAGCAGGGACAGCATGCACCATCATGAAGGAGCCCTCCAAGCCTCCCATAGAAGCCCACAAGGCCTCAAGCATCTCACACTTCCAGATGCCAGGTTGTTATTTGGGTGGTTGCTCAGCATGGCTGAGTGGGTTTGATTGTTGCCGCTTGGTTGGCCCGTAAGTGCCAGCAGGCCGGCGGTTGTCTGTCGCCAGGGCACGTGCGGCACCAGGATCCCAGCAGCACAGTGTCTTATTTTGCAGCGGGTCGAACACCTGCAGCAGCAGCAACAGCAGCACAGCAGGCAGCAGGATGGGTTAGTGCTTGTAATATTATGCGTTGTAACAGCGGCATTCCTAGCTGCTGCTGCTGCAGCAGACATGCACGTGACAGGAAGGCTGCAGATGCAGCACAGTGTCCGAAGAATAATGCATGTGTCCGTTCTTGTAATTGCTGGGCTGCATGGTGGCTGCATGACATACTTTTGGCGAACACAGTGCTGCATATGAATGAGCAGCAGGCTGTACTGTGTACCAGCAGCACAACTGCAGTCAGCTGTGCCAGCAGCAGCTGCTGCTGCTGCCAGTGCTCGGCATTGGCTCACCTGCTGCTTCATTTGTCCACAGCATCGGGTGGTAGGTCAGGCTGATGAGGAGCCATTATTGTTGCCTTGGCTGGCTGGCTGGGTGGCTCTGCAGTGCCACCTAGGGGAGGCTTATTGGCCGCATGCCATCCAAGGTAGTGAGGCAAAGCCACCTGGGGCATTGTGGCTCTGCAGTGCCCACATGCCACATGCGGCTCTGCAGTGCCCACATGCCACATGTGGCTCTGCAGTGCCACCTAGGGCAGGCGTATTGGCCGCAAGCCCAGCTCCTGGTAGCCAGCTGGGTGGTGGCTGTCAGTGCGCGGGGCATCACGGGATAGGCGGTGGCTGCCGAGTGGTGGTTGGTGGTGTCATGGTTGGGTGAGAGGTGATGAAGGGCTGTGCTGCTGCCAGTCAGCACGGGGGTGACATGGCCTGGCAGCAGCAGCAGCAGCAGCAGCAGCAGTGGCGTTGGCGTCACTTGGAAGCCTGTGTGCCTGCCCAGGGGTCTGGGCAGTGCCACTGGGAGACCTGCAGCAGCAGCAGCCAGCAGGACACACACGTGGTTGTCAGCGATTTGATAAGGTGAGTGATGGGGGCACACATGTAGCATGCTGCAGTGTGAGCCTGCAGGGACTGGCAGCACCAGCAGCACCAGCAGCACAACTGCTGTACTGCGAACCTTGCAGACGCTGCAGTTGCGTGCCAGCCTTCTCTATCGTCGAGTAAGCAGCAAACAGATGCGATGATGCTACTTCGACGAGGCTGGTGTGAGAACAACGCGAAGCTTGCACCAGCGGTGCCAGCAGCAGCACCGGGCTTACCCGACACGGTAAGCTGTTCACGCCATTCAATCATCTTTAAGCCTAAGCCTTTGGCATAAACTATTCACTGCTATGGGAGTTGTCAGGCCTTCTATGTTGAGGAGACCGTGCACTCTGCCCTGTTTATGGGTCCAGTTCAGAGTGACTCCACAGCTACTAGTGTAAGATTTGTATATCATGCATCCTAAATGCACAAAGCCAGGCCTGCCGAACACAAGCGAGCCCCGCTCCTTATATAGCCCTGGTGACACTACGGACACGGGTCGCGGAATCGTCAGATTGCAATCTTGTTTATGACGCAGTATTTCTTTGTTCGGGCGACTCAATATATTGAATTTACGTTTCTTGTCATCATATTGGTGCCGAAATGCGTTGACACACACTGCAGAGGGGTCCTGCAGAACGAACAGATTATGCTGCTCTTGATACGTAGATTTTGTAAGCTCCGCTTCCTGATATAGTTTTCAAAACGTGAATTGCACTGTTATACTGACTAAATACATGTTCTGGGTGTTTGTCGCTCATCTTAATGTGTAGTTCGTTCGTGATTTCGCCACATGAATCAAGACGCAATGCATGCATGAGGTGCACGAAAACATTTCATTAGTGCTTCAATTTTTTTGGGTGTACCTCCGTGCGACAAATGCCTTGACGTCAAGGGGTGATACTCGTGCAGGTCACCCCCCTCTCATGACTAGCCAGCCTTGACGGCCAGGAATACTTTCCTCACAAACTCAGCGTATCAAATACGGCTATAACAGCAATATTAAGCTTTTAGTGCTTTAAGCGTGCGGTCATTGCCTTACATAAACCACTGCCTGCTACACACCAGGTGACAGCAGAGTTGATCGTTCGTTGCCTCACAAGCGCGATGACAGGCGACTGCACAGCACAATGCGGCAAAATAAGCATGTACAGTAAATCAGGGGCCCCATTCACCGAGGTGACCTGTTGCAGTGTGCGCAATACTCATAACAGTGGTTGCATCATGACGCTGCCAGCACTGCTGCCTGAGGCACCCAGCAGCTGAGGCATGCACTGCACACTGCGATCACGATCCCTGCCAGCCCTACGCAGACTGCAACAGCAAGATATTGGGAAAATTTGCCAAAGCACGTCGGAGCAAGCTCCCTGGCAGGCTGCAAGTGCAGTGCCTGCAGGAAACTGCAGCACACCAACGCACGTGCAGCACACCAAAACAGGTGTACGCACGTGCCAGCAACTACGCACATGCGCACCACACCTGACAGCCAGGCAGGCAGAACAACCTCCCAGGCGCCGCAAGTGCTACATGCATGCACATGTAAGCACATAAAACTAGCCGGCACAGAACCAGCTGCGTCAGCGCTCCCCTGGAGCACTGCAGCATGTCCTGTGGCAAGGCAGCACACTGACTAGACACTGCTGCACGCACTCAAGCAGTTCGGATGTGTCAACAGGATGCACTCGATGGGATGCCTCATGCAAGTTGCTGCAAATTGCCATGTGGTGCTGACATGCCACAAGAATCCATGCGACCTGATGCTGATAAGGCACTACTAGTACTATTACATGATGGCATCATGGCTGTAGCGTCACCACACGCATGGTCTTGCCATATCAGCATCAGATTGCATGATTTGTAGTACAAGCATGTTCAACAAGCACAGTGAGGCCTGCAGGGATGTACTGCGTCAGCCCTCAGCTGCCGTGAGCCCCTCTTGGGCTGCAGCCTGGACAATGCAATTGCCAATCGAACATGTGGCCGCCAAACACGCAGCAAGTGCGCACTCGCAGTGAAGGATGCACTTGAATAGTGCACTGCCACCATGGTGAGGCTCAATGACACGACAGGCGATTGCAGCACATGCAGATAACACAGCTGCACTGCCGTTGGGATTGCCAGCTGATGCAGCCAAACCACACCAGGCATCGCCAAGACAAGAAACAGACCATTGCAACACACGTGGAGCCCACTGCTTGCTGCACCTGGGCACCAGCGGCAGTGCCGGCCATGATGTGGCTGCTGACAACTGCAGGACCTCACTGCTGTGCAGCCGCTGCTGCAGTTGCTTGTGATGCTGTGCTGCTGTCTGACAGGTGGCAGGAGGGCGCCAAACAGCCGGAGGGTATGCAGGGGCGCACGCCCAGCACACGCACTGCCTGACTGCTGCTGCTGACAATGTTGATGATGCATGTGTTCCACTGACACACCGCTGCTGTCAGCAGCCGTTGCCAAATCGTGCCGCTGGTGCTGCTGCATGATGCGCCAGCATTGCAACTGCTGCTGCTGCTGCTGCTGCTGCTGTTACGTCCCTGGCGAACTTGGGCAGCTGCCTCCCCAGCACTGCTGGAAACTTCAGCAGCAAGCAGCAGAGCAGTCACAGAAACAACCTGCTGCTGCTGCTGCTGCCGCTGCCGCAGCTGTTGCTTTACTGGCGTGGTGCCAGCACAACCAGCGAGTAGACCAGCAGCCCTAGCACGCCAAAGAACAGCAGGTTGAGGCCCCAGGCGCCCTCAAACAGTTGAAAGGGGCTGGCCAGGCCAGCTAGCAGGGAGCCTGCAGCAGCTGCTGCCTGGCCACCATACTGCTGCAGCACTGCCAGGCCCTGCAGGGGCAGCAGCGGCAAGCAGGCGAGCAAAAGGCGGGAGCAACGTTGAGTCAGCTGCAGAGCAACTAGACCCGTGGGGTCAGTTGCTGGTTGTTCCAAGGAATCTGCAGACGCTGACTGGCCTGCCATGTTGCTGCGTCGCTGCCTCAGCATGCTGGGATGAGATGGTGCAACAGCCCTTCGACAGTAACACAAGGGAAGAGCAGCTGCGGTGCTACTGCAGGCGGTTCATGTGTAGCCTGCTGATACGCGCACTTGCAAACGCCTATCCTTCAAGGTAGGGCAGCAGCAGCTGTGACATCAGCTGCCGGTGCTGCTGCTGCTGCTTCTGCTGCTGCTGCCACTGCAAAAGAACACAGGCTCAGAGCCCCTGAATCCATATTACCTCCTTCGCTGTATCTAGGTCCACATTCATATCACTTGGCACACTTATGCTGGGTAGCTGCTGCTGCAGCTGCTCGCTGATGCTTGCTGGTGGGGCTGTGGCTGTGGTGGTGAGAGGGACACCGTTGAATGAGGCAGAAGGAGCGCGAGCAGGCCGACCACGCACAACATAACGCTGAAAACCACCCAATTGTTGCGAACAGCGACGGCTGCTAGCCAATGTGCCGCTGGAGGGACGAGTGGTGACCGAGGTGGAGTACATGTCGTGCTGCAAGCCCCTTTGCCACAGTGATTGACAGCAGCTTTTTGACAAGTAACAAAAAATGTAAAAGTTAGTATGCAATCGCCTCAAGGTACCTTCAACAGCTGTGCAGCATGTGTAACTTGGTGCAGGTTCAGGGCTGTGTGTTTGAAAGCAAGGAGCTTGGGTGACCGGCAGCACTTGCAGTCCGTGCAAGCCACTATTCGAGGCTTGCTCTACCAAACCCAACGCAGCAGAGACCTGGGATGAGTTCCCCGTTCTACCATCTGAGGAATTGTGCCGCCCGACCGGCAACAACAAGATGGAAGCAACATGCATGATGCAACATCGCCAGCCTGTTCACATCGGTGATGTGCATCTCAATGCAAACAACTTGCACATAGCCAGTTCCATAGTAGTGTACAGCTGCTGTACAAATGCTGCTGCGCCGTGATTCTTGTGTGCCGCATGAACCGCAGCCTGCTGGCTGGCTGCTCCCTGCATCACCACTGCAGCAGCTGGTCACTACTGCAGGCTCCAATGCAGCCAATCTCCTGCACCTCAGCCCAGTATTGGGCGGTACTGTGGCTGCAGCACTACCAACAACCAGACCTACTTGCCGTGTATCACTGCCAAGCAGCATGCCAACACACACGACAGCATCTGCCTGCTATCTAGCCTGGCAACACGACAATCCATGCACAGCATGCAGCATAGTGAAAATCACCAGTTCACAACTTGACATGCACCGAACGCTAACCTGCATGCAGATGCAACTGCTCAAACCTACTGGTGCCCCTGCGCCGCAGCAGCAGCGCAGCGCGTGGCATCTTCCCGCCACCTGGCCAACAGGTAGCACCCCAAGGGGCCCAGCTGACCCACGCCAGGCAAGCCTGCTGCTGCTGCTGCTGTTGCTGCAGTGCCGCCACTGCTGCTGCCGCCGAGGCCGCTGAGCCCACCGCCAGGCCCTGCAAACGGCCGCTGCTTGCCCAGCCCTGCAGGGGGGGTGCTGCCTAGCCCAAGCTGCTCCATCTTGCGCTGCTGCTGCTGCTGCTGCAGTACAGGCTGCTGCTGCTGCTCTACCTCGCTGATCTGTGGCAGCTTCTGCTGCTGTTGCTGTGGTTTTGACCGCTGCTGCTCCAGCCCGTCTGCTGCTGCTGCGCCAAACATGCTGGCTGCTGCTGCGCGAAGTTTGACCAGCGCAGGCTGCTCGTTGACCGACAGCTGCAGCATGGCCTCGCACAGCAGCAGTGAACAGCTGCCCGGCTGCAGCTGCTCCAGCTGTTGTAGCGCTGATGCAGCAGTGTCAATTGCGGCCTGCGGCACAGCATGGGGACCAGCAGAAGAGCAGAGCAGATCAGGTTGTGTGATGGAACACAGCTCGCAAGCAAATTGCCAGTAGCACACCAGACTGCCTGCACAGCTGCCTGAGTAAGTAGAGTAGCAGGCGCACAGCTGACAGCAGTGCTGCTATGCTCAAAAGCAGACCGCCAACAGCAGGCTGCGCTTCTGCAGTGCTATCGCGCTGTCCAATGCTTGTTTGGCCCGTTGGCTCAAGCACACGCTGTGCATTTGGTGTATAAGAGAGGGCTTTAGGCATGCCGCTGCCCACCTGCACGCCTGGTGCCGGCCCCGCCCCTGCAGGCCCCCCAGCGCCCTGCAGCGACTGCAGCGCAGGCAGCAGCAGCCGCCCCAACGCTGCGCCTCCATCTGCTACTGCCGCTGCTGCTGCTGCTGCTGCTGGTCCTGCTGCGCTGACGGGGGCGCTGGTGCCGTCCTGCCAGACCACGCGTGATGACACGATAGGGATGGCGCCCGGCGCTGACCCGTTGCCGGCAGCACCACCTGTGCAAGGCAGCAGCATCAGCAACAGCAGGTGAGTGTGTGGACAGGCAAACAGGCAGGCACAGGGCAAACCTATGGGGCGTTGCTTTGCTGGCACCTGGCATGGCGGTGCACAGACCAGTGATCAGCAGCATTGAGCACATACTGCTATTCCATACTGCTATTGTACAACCTGCACGCTACAGCTGCATTGTGCCTCCATGCTGCAAGATAAAAACTGCTTCAACACATGCTTGCTGGCACGCAGTGCAGTCAATGCGTCAGGCAGCTTGCCCTGCCGCACCTGCTGCACTGGACGCCTCAACAGGCAAGGCGTTGACATCCACCGACAGCTGCTGCAGCGATGGCAGCCGCGCATACACCGGCTTGCCTCCCGCTGCTGCTGCTGCTGCCGCTGCTGCTGCTGCACCCTGCATTGCTGCTGCATTGCCTGGTGCCACCCCAGCACCACGACCCTGCCCTGCAGCTGCAGGCCCGGCAGCAGCAGCAGCAGCAAGCGCCTGGCTGCCGCTGCTGATGCGGCTGTTGCTGCCGCTGCGCAGCGTGCCACTGAATGAGCTGCCTGTGCCAGAGCCCACAGTGTCCCTCCAGCTGCCGCCACTGGCAAGCAGGCCCTGCGCTGCTGCTGCTGCTCCTGCCGGCAGCGTGCCGCCCCAGGCGCTGCCTCCTGATGCTGCTGCTGCTGCTGCTGCCGCCTCTGCTGCTGCGCGTGCCTCGTTTGCAGACAGGGTGCGGCCTAGGCTGCCAGCTGCAGTGCACGGCAGGGACGTACAAACAGTGCCTACAGTCAGAGCCTTGTCCTAGCGTGGCGCTGGCAGGGCGTGTGCAGCACATACAAGCCGACCTGACACGTGAACTACAACATACAAGCACAGCGAAATAGAGCAGACGCAGATGACAAGCCGCGCTGCGCTTTTGCGCATTGCTGCTGCCCTGCCCACCTGAGTAGTCTGTGAGCACTGACTGGCCCAGCCCACCAGCAGCAGCAGCAGCAGGGCCCAGCTCGCCAGGCCGCAAGCTGCCTGCAGCACTCAGCCCACCACTGAGCCCACCACTCAGCGTGCCACTGAGCCCACCGCTAGCCATAGTGCCCAGAGCGCTGCCAGTCACGTATCGCTCTACTACCGCTGATTTGAGAGCATCGCCGGATCGCAGAGTACCTCCCATTGCTGCCGCTGCTGCTGCAACTGCTGCAGCGTTTGCGGCTGCTGCGGTGGCTCCCGCATTGCTTGCTGTGCTGGTGGCTGCTGCTGCTGCTGCTGTTTGTGCCGGTCCCGGGCCTGAGCCTGTCATGAGCTGCTTTGCCTTGCGCGTGCCAAAGTCCCAGACAGGAATTGTACCCATCTGCAAAGCAGCCCAGCAGGACAGGCAGCAAGCACATCAGCACGTCAGGCAGCACGCAGCAATGCGCTGACACAGCAACGGCATCCATCAAGTGGGGTCACGGGCACTGCATCTTACGCCAGGTGCGGTGCTGAACGCATGCATGCGTGGGTGTTGCCACCAGCAGGCCTCACACCGCTTCCCGCGTAGTCCGCAAGCGCACATGCACAGGCGCTTGCTTATATGCTCTCCGCCCACAGCCAGGCCCTGCATGATGAACGCATGACCTGCGCACCTGCCACGGCAGGCCTCACATAGTAATACTACTCACTGCGCAGTCTCCGCCCGGCTCCCAGCCGCACCTGCCCACCCACAAACTACCCCCGCGATTGCTGCCACGCCAGCAGGCGCCCCAAGCCGTGCGAGTGCAGCACTGAGCGCCAGCTGGTGGGACTCTGAGCCCCTCAGTAACGCAAGATCAACATCTACAAAACAGTACATACCAAGAGCGCAGCCTCACCGCATAGTCGCCGCCCGGCTCCAAGCCGTGCCCGTCCACCACGGGCCGCCCTGCTTTGCACACACTCACCGCAAACAACCCTCCGTACTCGCTTGCGCCCAGCAATTGCCTCCCCACTCACCACATAGGAGCGGGCCAGCCCCAAGCCGCGCGCGCCCCACACTGAGCGCCAGTCGGCGAGAGATTGTGACCAGAAAACAGCAACATCCGTAAACAACAACCACGCAAAGAAGCAGGAGCTCACCGCATAGTCGCCGCCTGGCTCTGAGCCGCGCCCGCCCACCACAGGCCGCCGCCGCTGGCCCAGGTCGGCCACGCGCAGCAGCAGCTGCGGCGGCGCGGCGCTGGGCGCTGCCGCGATGAAGGGGTGCTCAAACAGCTGCTCCGCATTGGGCCGCAGCGCTGGGTCCTTCTGCGGTTGTATGATGGACAGCGCAGCAAGAAGCAGCAGCAGGGCAGGTTGCAGAAGTGAGCAGGCAGGAGTAACAGCAGATCACAGGCCAGGCAGGGGTTGCTGATGCTGCCAGAGCAGGGGCGCATGGTATGTGTTTGCAAGAAGCGCCAGGATGTTGCCGCAGACAGGCTGGGTCCTTTCGTGAAAGTTCAGCAGGCAGCCAGCCGATGGATTAGAGTGCAGCAGCAAGCAGCACCAGATGGAACTAAAGTGATACGAGGGCGAGTGCACGCGCATGGCAGATACGTGGACGCTTCCAGACTGGCGAAGATAGCGTGCGCACTGTCACGGTCAATTGCTGACCCCACACGACCACACCTGCAGGCATGTTGCCATGAAGCTCTTGAAGGCTTTACCAAAAACAGTCATCATCATCATCATTATGTTAGCCATCAAGCGATAGCATCAACGCCAAAGACAGTGAGGGGAGAGCGAGACAGTGTGTGCGCATGCACCTACAAATTCACAGGCCCCCACCTGCAGGCATGCACCTGCAAACTCATAGGCCCCCACCTGCAGGCAAGTTGCCACGAAGCTCTTGAAGGCCTCACTGAAGGGCCCCTCCAGTGAGGGAGGCGGGTCCCGAGGGATGAGGAACAGCACACGCATGGGGTGCATGTCGGCATGCGGAGGCGCACCACATGCCATCTGCGAGCGGAAGCGTGAGCAGACAGCAGCAGACAGGTCAGCAGGACAGGTCGCGCGGGGTGCATGTCGGCATGGGGATGCGCACCACACGCCATCTGTGGTGTGCATGTGTGCAAAGGCAGACAGCAGCAGACAGGCCGTGTGGCATTGCGAGCAGGACAGGTGGCATGGGGTGCATGTCGGCATGGAAAGGGGCGCCGCACGCCATCTGGCAGCAGGAGCAGACAGCAGCAGACAGGCAGCAGAAGGCACAGCGAGCAGAGCAGGTTGCAGGGGGTGCATGCCCACATGAAAACGGGCACCGCACGCCATATGGTGGCATTGAGCATGAGGTAAGCAGCAGCAGACAGGCAGCGGAAGCAGAGCAGACAGGCACGCAGGCAAAGGAGGCAGCACGAACATTCGTGTCTCTTTGGCGCACACCAGCACCCCCTCCTGCACAGCGCCACACACAGGGCCAAGAGCTGCGCACCTCACTCGCGGTGATGCCCAGGCTCCAGATGTCCGCCTCGCGGCCATAGCACACACAACCACACATGAACAGAGGCACACAACACTGGCAGACAACTGCCCACCTCACTCGCGGTGATGCCAGGCTCCAGATGTCAGCTTAAGCCTTGTGGCTACAGCACACGCACGCACATTCAAGAACACACCAGTGTACATTGCCCGAAAGCTGCACACCTCTATCTCCACATGCCTGCCTGGTGTCTTTGTGGAGCCCACAAGCACTACCTGCTACGTAGAATCGCACAACATGCACTTCCCAATCACGCACCTCTATTGCGGTGATGCCCAGGCTCCAGATGTCAGCCTTGTGGCTGTAGCCCTCCTCGGATGACTCGATGACCTCAGGCGCCATCCAGTAGGGCGTGCCAACAAACGTGCGGCGCCTGCAGCAAGATAATGCATCAGATGCAATACTTATTGATGTTGATGCGTTTGCAGAACAATGATGCTTGCTGCACACATCCAGCAGGGCGTGCCCACAAACGTGCGGCGCCTAGCAGTCAGGAAACACATGAGATGCATTGTGATGAGAAGCTCGTCTACACTTTCAGTAGGGCATGCCAACAAACGTGCAGCGCCTGGCGTGCAGCAGACCAGCACAAATGTGCATGATTAATCAGCCATACGTGTTTTCAGGTGTCATGCATGTCAAACAAACGCAAGCGTGCCGCTGTCGTCATGTGCGTGCAGTCGTGACATGTGCATATGCAGATGGACACGCAGCAAGCAAGCGCCAGACAGCCGGGCAATGCAGCTGCAGAACCATGCAAGCTGGTTGCCGGCCGTGATGTGCTGTCCTGCAAGCTGACATAGCCAGGCACAACACGCATGCACTTCAGCTGGCTGGGCATGCCACAACAGCACACACATGTAGGCGCGCTGGACGTCACAGCAGTGCAGGCTAGCTGTGCACATGCAGCGCTGCCGCTGCTGCTGCTGTCGTATTGCTGCTGCTGCTGCTGCTGTCATATTGCTGCTGCTGCTGCTGCTGCTGCTGCTGCTGTCGTATTGCTGCTGCTGCTGCTGTTGCTGCTGCTGCACGCCCCAACTGTTGCCGAGCGTGCCGCTGAGCTAGCAGCTCATGCTGCCGCTGCCACCGCTGCTGGTGCTGCTGCTGCTAGTACTGCTGCGTCTGCTGGCTACCCACCTGTATCCCAGTGTGCCGCTGAGCTGGCCGCTGACTCCAAAGTCGCTCATCTTGACCGCGCCCTCGCCCGACAGCAGGATGTTGGCGGCCTTGATGTCCCTGCGGGGGCGGCAAAGACAGAGGTACAGCAGGACACAGGCAGAGGCGTGTGGTTACGTAGTTGTGCTGGTTTTGATGAGGAGAATATGGTGTGCATGCCCCTGCAATGACGAGTACACAATCATGGTGTTCCTTGCAGGACCAGGTGGGTTGTGTCTCCAGATGAAGATGCTTGGGTGCAGCATAACCAGCCACATTGCTTGCAGCGCTGCTGCTGCTGCTAGTTGCGTCAGTATGCTTGTGGCTGCGCTGCTCCTGCCCAGCGCAGACCGCACCTGTGCAGCCGCCCCATGCCGTGCAAACACATCAGCGCTCCCACCAATCAACAGCTACAACCAACTCGCAGCAGCAGCAGCAGCAGTCGCCCTAGCCGCACCTGTGCAGGCGCCCCATGCCGTGCAGGTACACCAGCGCCCCCAGCACGCGGGCCAGGATGAAGCTGATGCAGCCCTCGTCAAGCGGGCACACCGCCAGCTGCAGGCACAGACACGACACATTAAACAAGAAGCAAGGGGACAGAGCAGTGCGGTACACATAGCTTTGTTAGCTGGGTGCGGCGGCTGTCAGCACAACGGGCGGCAGCTGCAGAAGCACGCTCTCACACCAAACTCATCCCAGCAACCTGTGCATGCGACGGCAATTGAAAACTCAGATTAATGTAACAGATGCTTGAAAATTGACAGCAACAGTGGCAGCAGCATTCCCCCACTCACCGCGTCCGCCACGCTGCCCAGCAGCAGCTCCATCACAATCAGCAGTTGGCTGCTGCCGGGCGGGATGAGGCTCGCATGGTAGCGCGTGATGAAGGGGGAGCGGCAGCCAGCCAGCGTGGCGATTTCCTGCAGAGTTGAGTTGATTGCAGCAAAGAGCAGCAGCGGCCGCACGGTCAGCAGCAGGTTGACTACAACAGAAGGGTGGTGGAATGGGCTGCGGCAGCCCGCCAGCATGGCGATCTCCTGCAAGGCCTGCTACGAGGGAGACACATGACGTGTGATAACAAATGCGCAATTCGGAATCCATTTGCATGTTTGCATTGCATATCGCGATGTTAACTGCTTGCTGGTTGAGCTCAGCTGGTGCTGTTGTTGCTGCTGAATGTCAGATATCAGCTGGTGATGCATGCTGCTGCCCCCACTGCCGGTGCTGCCCTGCCACTCCTGTCATTGCCACTGCTGCTGGTGCTGCTGCTCTGCCAATCTTGTGCTGCCGTTGCTGCTGCTGGCCGCACCTTGTGTATATCTTCAATGTCATCCTCACTGCAAAGCAGCACGAAGCAGCACAGGTGCAGCAGCAGCAGGGCGTCAGCATGCTTGATAGCTGGCTGTTGCGCTGTCCAGTGCATTAGCGAGTAGCGTACGCCCCTACCACTCATGCATTGCCACTGCTGCACTGCTGCAGCACTGCAGAGCACTCGCATGCTGCAGTATGGAACATCAAGAGGGCACGGCTCTACATGCGTTGCAGGTCAGCAGATGCAGAAACTTCTGCCCATTGTACGGGCAAAACTACCTGCTGCCTTGTCACATCTGCCTTACTGTCTGCTATATCTGGCCAAAAAGCACCATACTACTGCTACTGCTACTTCCTGGACGGTGCGGTGTGTAGCTGGATTACATCTACATGCTTGCAGCAGCAGTCCTGCAGAGCTGTGCAAGTAGCTGCGAATACATCTGGTAGATGGGACACGTCAGCAGCTGCTGCTCACATTTCCTCCAAGTCGATGACCTTGATGGCCACCTGTTGCCCTGTTTGGTGGTCCACACTACATGACAAGCAGTAAAGGCAGCAGCAGCAGCAGCAGCAGCAGCAGCAGCAGCAGCAGCACAACAAGGCAGCTCAGGACTGCGCAGTGCTCACCAGCTGCCACATGAGAACACGCAATGCATCAAGAGGATACCAGACCAGTTGCTTGTATTTGGTAAGATACAGATCACGGTGATTAACAAACAGTGAACAGTACCCCTATGTAATCTGTACTTCTGATTTGTGCTGTGCTGCTGACCAGCTGCCCTGGAAGCGAAGCTGCTGCCTTTGTCTGTGCACAGAGAGCAGCAGCAGCAGCAGCAGCCCGCTGCCAGTGGGCTGATCCTGCTTTTTGACGCTCACCCGCGGAATACATCGCCGTAAGATCCCCTGCCGATGCACTCCAAGCGCTCATAGCGGTACGAGTTGTCCTCCTGCAGCCCATTGTCTGCCATGCTGCAAGGCCTGTTCTACTGCTCAGAGCAGCACTGCACGTTGCTGCCCCAGCCCCGAAACGCCTTGAGTCCTAGAGACGACTTGCGTTTCGTGATTCTGAATACTTCATCAGATGCTGGGCCTAACTTCAGCCCTGATCGAGCGTGTTCAACGCAGTCGTCCGGAAGTTGAGGCACTTGGCTCGCTGCTCCCGCACATGCACCACTGCCACAGGTAAGAACCGATTCAAAAAGTGAAACGGTGCTGTAAATTAACATCAATCACGCTGCCCAAAAGGGGTTACCCAGCACCTTGACATGTTTGAACAGACAGCTGAAGGCTGATTGCACCTTATGTTGTTTAGACAACTGGATCTCCGCCCACATCTGCTGCTGGCTTTCCACACAGCACTGAAGTGGCTGGCAAGCAGCGCTCTGCAAGGTTCGGCACAGCCCTTCAACCCTGGCCTTGACCCCTCTGGCATGACCGCTGCAGTGTCACCCACTTGTCAAGTTGGCCTGCACAGCATCGCGCATGCTACAGGTAGACTGCCATAGGTGTCAGGTGCTGTCCTTATATGAAATGCCTGATTGGAGTCATGTACAATCTGGCTGCTGCCAACAGGACCATAAGGTACCACGGTAATCATAATGATCACTGCGTGACAATGCTGTCTGTTGGGACATTATAGCACAATGAAAGTGTCCCATGGCTGTCGACGCACATTCGTAGCACATTTCTGCAAGGCGGTTGGCCGTAGAAGCTTTTGTATCAGTGAGACTGCAGAACTGAGCCAAATCCACACAGTGTGGCACACGTCAACTGATCATCCGGCATCATGGAAGATGCCCACAGCACTACATGACGCTATGCATTAATAGATAAGAAAATATACAGTTTTAATCGAGTCTGGAGATACATGGCACTGCTGACCGTTTGGTGGGAAGGGGCAACTGTGCCACCCTGGCAGCTTCTGCAGCTTTGTAAAATCTGTGCCACGAGCAGATTCCACGCAAACCCAGAACAACACTGCATCATTTAGGCCTGAAATAACGCGGTTCTGAGCTGACGATGCATGTGCCGCGAACAGAACATGAACATCGGGTACAGGCCTGTAGATGCAGCCAAGCCCTAGTTGGCATCTTAGGTTTGAACTTGGCTGCAACAATGAGAATGTTACTGCTAGGGAATGCATTCTATTCTCATGCATTGTAATGAACCGTGCGATAGTCATTGCACGCTTCCCGCTCACGAACGGCCACAGGCACAACAGCATCGCCGACTCTGGCCCTATCGTTGACCTGCGCCTATAATCAACTGCTTCTGTGTTTTACAAGTTTGTACAGCAAGGTTAGTCTGCTGCAGCATGCTTGATTAAGCTGGGCCCTGCGTCAACAGCAGTAGCAGAGCAGCCATGGAACACGTCCAGTATGAGCCCTGCGGAGAGGGCGCTTGCCCTGCCAACATGTGGGCACGACATTCGCAAGCGCACAGCGAGCAATGTGGTGATGACTGCCCAGCGCTTACCTGCATAGATGAACACATGTGCTGCAACAAGTGAGTGCTGAGCCACTGCCTCCTGCTGCTGTGTCAGCTGCAGCATTATGCTATCCCCTCGATGTAGAACAATGTCAAGCAATCGCGCATGCAACTGCTACATGTTGCAACAATTAGTGGCCGCGTACAGCATCAGCAGGATGCAGCAGCATTGCTGGGCATGACCCTGCCCTCACAAAACACAACAGCAGCCATGCAGTGCCGCTGGGCGCTTTTAACAGCATAGACGTACTTGGAGCTCACCAGACGTTACATCCTGGTTGCTTGATGACCATCTGCCTGTCTCTTGATTGCTGCAGCTACCTGTTTCACGCCATCCGCCACTTCGTGAATGTGCCCCAGCCAGAGGCCCTGCTAGTCGTGCTGCTGCGCCGCACTTGGCTGCCAACCGCCTACCCACGTGCTCTGGACCACCTCTGGCAAGTACGAACCAAACCCAAATGCCAGCCCTTTGACATCAAATCCACTACGGCAGCAATCCTGCAAGCAGCGCCTGCAGGATACTTCTTCAAGAACCCTGCTTCCCTGCTTCCTGCAATTGAGTGCGCCTGCCAGCCCATGGCAGGGGCTGCCAGCTACATGACAGCTCAGATTGACGCAGCCACGCTGCTGCTGAAGGCCTCTGCTGTGTGGAATCCAAGCCACCTGGCTGCAGCCATCACCAAGATCATCATTGCCAAGCCACCACCGACCAACTGCACACCCTCAGCAGCAACCGTCTTCTACCAGTCCCAGAGCATGTTCCTCACGCTGCTGCTGAACCACTGCCACGCACCACCTGCCGACGTTGGCGACAACGTAAGCTCCTTCCTGCACATCCACATCAAGGCTGCGCTGGTCGCTGGCGCACCGCCTGCTGTGCTGGAGCTGCTGCTTGCACGCGCACCCAACTGGCGTCCAAGCGACCTGCGCGAGACAGACGCGCAAGGCACGACTACCTACAACTGGGCGCGTGAGACCAGCAACTACATTCAGCTGTTTCCTGTCATGGTGCGCATGGCAGTAAAGCGTTGCGCTGTCTCACAGCTGATGCCAGCGCTGCTCGCCCTTGCGCAGCCATTCCAGCGCGGCATGAACAGCGACAGATGCGGCTACGCGCACCGCATCAGCTACTTCCTGCGAGCTCTCGCAGAGTGCAGGGCGCCAGTGCAAGACATGCTGCCTGCAGTGACGGAGGCAGCCACCACGCGCAACCTGAAGCTGCTGCTAGCCCTGGCTGCTGCAAACAAGCGGTTCCGCTGGCCGGCAGCGCAGCTGGCGCCGCTGCTGCCGCAGCTGGCAGGCGGCACTGAGGAGTATGATGTGGCTACATTGAAGGTGGTGCTGAAGCTGGGCGAAGGCTTTAGCCCACCACACATAGCACTGGCAGTGGCAGCCGCAGCAGAGAAGGCCAAGGCAGCACCTTACCTGGAGGCGCGTGGGCTCACCCAGCGCATGTGCGATCCCATGTGTGCGGGCGGCAACTGGAATGTTGTGGCAGCGACAGCAGCAGCACTCAACTTGCCAGAGGCAGCAGCATTGCTCAAGATGCTGTACAGTGCCAGCGGAGGCAGCAGCATGGCTGGCAGCACTCCTGCTGCAGTGGACCTCACGGCAACAGCCAATGCTGCTGGCAATGTTTTGCGCCTGCAGAGTGGTGCTGGTGCCTCGCCAGTTCAGCAGCCAGTTCAGCAGCCAGTTCAGAAGCTGTCACCACTCAAGCTTGTTCGTGGCCAGGGGGTGGTGAGCTTAGCAGCAGCATCAGCAGTGCTGGCAGCAACATCTGCAGCCCGCTCACCAGGCTGGAGCGGAGGCCATGGCGCTGTGATTACTCAGGTGGCGCTGCCAGCGCCTGCAGATGCAGCGTCAGCTGGCAATGAAGCAGAAACCATGGCGCTGGTGGTGCCTCCAGTGATCACCACAGCAGCCAAGCCGCCACTCAGCCCAGGCATATCTGCACGCAAGAGCGCATCCATGCCCAGCTCACCAGAGCCACTGGACTTGAACATGCCAGCAGCGCAGGAGAAGCAGCAGCAGCAGCAGCCCCAAGCTGACCCTGCAGCTGCAGCCAAGCACCTGATGCCACCTCCACCCAACAAGGTCATGCCCAAGCACCAGCCTCTTCCATCAGCAACAGCTAGGCAGCCAGGCCAGGCAGCTGCAGTTGCGCACAGCGGCTCTATGGCTGCTCCATGCACGCTGGAGCACTCGCCATCAGAGGAGCTGCTGGCCATTGCAGCTGCTACCCTGGCTACCTTCAAGGAGAGCAGCGTAGCGTCCCTGCACCACAACACCTCTGCCAGGATTGGCAGGTGCTCTCCAGCATCACAGTCACCCGCTGCTGCATCGCCACACGGCACTGGCAGGCATGCATTTGGGATGGACCTCAACCCCAACATGAGCGCAGCACAGATTCTGAGTGCTGTTGCGCCTCGCCCAGGCAGCCACTGCAAGGGCTCACCCTGCTCACCAATGAGCTCTGACACCAGCCCCTTCAGCGGCGGCAAGGCAGCACGGGAGTTGCGCTGGCAGCAGCTCGTGCAGCACCCTGTGCAGCCGCCTGTTCCGGGTGCAACTGGCTGTGAACGCCAGCCGCAACAGCAGCAGCAGCAGCAGCAGGCCAGTGATCCGCCAATCCCACTGGACCTGCCCACACAGACAGTGCTGTTCCAGCTGTTTATGCAGGCAGCAGCTGCAGCTGCAGCTCCTGCTGTAGGCAGTGCAGATGTTGAGCCTGCTGGCGAACAGCCGCCGCCGCGGCAGGAGGGCGTACCATCAGTAGGCATAGAGCTAGAGAGCAAAGCAGCAGGTGATGATGCGGCGTCTGCAGCAGCAGCCAGCTCCATCTTGGAGTCAGCAACTGCGGCAACAGCAGCAGCACGGCAAGAGAATGCACCCACGTACCTGGCACCAGCAGCTGGCACTGCAGCGTCTGAGTCTGAGCCGATGCACCTGGATGGAGATGATGCAACA
Organism: Tetradesmus obliquus; assembly: GCA_030272155.1. Classification (NCBI taxonomy): domain Eukaryota; kingdom Viridiplantae; phylum Chlorophyta; class Chlorophyceae; order Sphaeropleales; family Scenedesmaceae; genus Tetradesmus; species Tetradesmus obliquus. The sequence goes on from CP126204.1 coordinate 4,659,605, forward strand.
CAGGAGCATGGCGTTGAGAAGGCTTCCTGCTCAGCAAGTGTGGTGACAGGCCAGGGCGTAGGGGCTGCTGTGCATTGTTCTGAAGATGGGCCAGATGCAAAGAGGCAGCGTGTTTGAGAGTGACATTGATGATGCGTCCGTGCTAGATCTAAATTTGAGGCATGGTTTTGATCATAAGGCAGTATATGTGCGTCTAGTAGCTCTGCTTGGACTGCAAGTGTTCTGGGAAGTGCACATGCTGTGCACAGTTTGCAGCCGCTCCAAACTAGTTCAGCGGCTGAACTAGGTTTTTGAGATCCAAGCCAGCAACGTGTTCGCGTCACAGCTCGCATCAATGTATCAAATAATCTTTTTGTTCATGCACCTGCCTTGCAATTGGTGATGAGGCAGCAGTCGTAGCCACAGGCTGCTTGTCTACGTCATGGTGCAGGCGTGTGGCTGAGACGGCATCAGCCAAAAAGTCCAGCGGCAGCAGTTTTGCTTTTGAAACGTGTGATCTGCTATTTTGAGCAGCAATGCGAAAGTTCAACGTTTGGCATTCGATTGTTCAGGCCAGACTTCACGACACCACGAGTCCCAGACGAGTGCTTTGAGCGTTACGCGCCCGCTGATCGCGCTTTGCTATCATACTGAGATTCTGTCAAGTATGTAATATTTGCCTGCTTTTTTGGGAATCTGACAACTGTGTGTCGAGTACGATGTCTGATGATGCATCCTTGCTTCATCGTGATGCACGCACTCTGTCCACCGCACAAAGCGAACGTATATAACAGCATCATGTACAGCACGCCATGCGTTTTCTAAGTCTTTAAACTTGCAATCAGCACTCTGAACAACACCCGGACTTACCCCTACTTCCTTCCAGACAAGCAAACAAGATGGTACAGGTGAGCCCGAGATGCATGATGAATGTGTTTACATTGTATTTAGCAGGTATCACTGTCGTTCTTGGCAAACTTGTGTTTCTATCATGCACATGCCGAACCAAATGCCAGCATTGATGCATGCATCAACATGCATTTTGAGCTGAGCTGCATTTGCGCAAATGCAGCTCAGCTCAAAATGCATTATGAGGCGGGGGCAAGGAATGTGCCTGGAGCAGGTTCCAGTATGCATTTCCTACCAACTGTACCATAGCTGTGCTTCAGGAGCAATTGCTCGCCACTGCTTTGAAAGCTGGACGTGCCAGTTTGTCTGCTGCCTGCACATGGGCATCAGCAGGGCGGACTGCACCGCCAACGTGAGGCGCAACAGGGCAAACCAGCCTGCAGTAGCATGCACCTCCTTGGTGCCAGTAATTGTAACGCAACCAACTAAGCTGCCTACTTATGTCTACGGCAACTCGCTCTGCGCAGCATTTAGTGCATTCAGCAGCAGCGCCAATCGCTGCTGCTGCTGCTGCTGCTGCTGCTGCTGCTGCTGCTGCTGCTGCTGCTGCCTCCTGCAAGACACCTCACTATGACCACTGCCGCACTGCTGCTGCTGCCCATCCATGCCCTGCCTGTGCAGACGCGTGCGCAGGAGCGTGGTGCGCCCCTGAAGAAGGAGGGTGCGTACAACACTGACGCCTACTACGAGGAGATCGACCAGGGCTTCGGAGACGTGGGTGTGGACCAGGTGGGAAGAAAGGAACTGTTTTACAGTTGTTTCCTGCTACGATGACCACTGCTGTGTCAGGTCTTGCCCTGCCCTGCTGTGATCCACCAAGTGTACACAGGGCTCAGGTGACGTGGGCGTGGACCAGGTGGATGTGGGGGGGGGGGGGGGAATTCTTGTGTTTCCTGCTGTGTCTGCTGGATATAACTGACCAGAGTTGACCAGGGCTTTGGTGACGTGGGTGTGGACCAGGTGGGAAGATAGGGGCCATAGCCTATGGCTTGGCGGCCAAGGGTGTTTGCTGCGCTGCGGCCGCTGCTGCGTCAGATCGTGCCCCTGCCACGCTGCGATCCACCAGGGCGTTGATGCCGCCGTGCTGCTGCCATGGTGTTATGCACAGCGTGCCAGCAGCACTACATCATTGTGTTCAGTACCTGCTGAGTGTCTCCCTCTACTGGCTGGCAAGGTAGTCCACCACAATGCCACGCACGTTCTGTTCGCAACATGCTTGCTGCTGCTCACGCAGGCGGGTAACCCTGCTGCTTCGCAAATTCATGCACGCCCACCACCTGTCGCACCCATGTGTACGCCCCTGCTCCTTGCGTCACCATCACCACTCCCCTATCTGTTGCTCCTGCAGGAGCCCGGTGCTGCGCGCACGCAGTTGACGACACGAGTGACGCCGACTTGTCCTTGGCCAGGCACTGACGTTTGCTGCCTGCTGCAACTTATCAGGCCACGATGCGGCTTGCCCCAGGCTGGCAGCTCAGCACTGCTCAGGAGTTGTCGGTGCTTCCAAGGCACCAACAAGCTGCACGATGCACGTCATTTCCTGACACGAACTTGTTGCTGTACACACCTGCCTCTGCATTCCCCACCAACTTGCAGGAGCCCGATGCCGCCCGCACCCAGGCTGACGACAAGAGTGACCCTGACTTCAACGTGGCCAAGAACAGTGACATGTGATGTCTGCTGCATCTGCCCAGGCCATGATGCGGCTTGCTCTAGGCTGGCACTGCCGGCAGGGCTGTTGATGTTCTACACCTAATGAGCTGGACGATGTACATCACCGCCTGACACACTCTTGTTGCCGCCGCTGCACACATCTGCCCATGCGTTGTCACCAACACTCTGCTGCTTCAGGAGCCCGATGCCGCACGCACCCAGGCTGACGACAAGAGTGACCCTGACTTCAACGTGTCCAAGGATGAGATGGCCGCTGCTAACGCGGCAGCAGCAGAGGACCCCGCCACAGGTGAGTCCTTAGGACGGCGTGTGTGCATTGCTGCATTGCTGCATTGCTGCTTTCAGCTGTATGGATGGGTTCACCTGGTCGACAGGCGGCTGCTGGGCTGTGTTATATAATGGATCTCTGTGTATGTGTTGCGTGTGAAACCGGGCATCAGCAAGGTAGGCTGCTTGTGAGAAGACAACAGTGACGGAGAGTACGATTTGATGGGCAGCCTTGCATGTAGCACAAAGCAAAAGCACCATGCCAGGGCCGCATCTGTGACCGTTGCAACAGAGCAGCCGGCCACAGGTGAGGCTCTAGCATGGTGCTCAGCAGCAGCAGCAGCAGCAGCAGCAGCAGTAGCAGCAGCAGCAGCAGCAGCAGCAAGAAGGCACGGGTGGCGGCAGCAGTGGCAGAGCAGCGACGCCAGGCAGGTAGGCGTGATGCATGGTGCTGTTCAGCTGGCGGCGTGATGCATGGTGTTGTTCGAAAGTCGGCAGGCTGCATGATGCCAACCACAGTATGTACTGTCGGCAGTGCTGCTTGTTGCTGTGCTTCTTTGGAGCAACAAGTTGGCTGACAATCTGCTCGGCGTGAGCTTGTTGTCCAACCAGCTTGTTGCTGTAAACAAGGTGTGCTCAACAATGTGTCAATGCACCAGCAGGGTAAAAGTGGTGGCACTTATTATGTTTTGACCTGACAGTGACAGCAGCTCTGACAGCTGCCTCTGCTGCCTTACAGCAATAAACACAGTGGCTGTTTTGCTCAACGAAGTCGCTGCTGCTGCTGCTGCTGCTGCTGCTGCTGCCTCCTCCCTCGTTCAGATGTGGCGCTGAAGGAGGATGTGGCCGACCTGCAGGCGGGCCTCGCTGTGTACTGTTAAGGCACTTGGATCTCTACCATGCTGCACTGAATTTAACCTTCCGGTGCTGCTGCTGCCGCCGCCGCCACTGCAGATGCGCCGCTGAAGGAGGATGTGGCCGACCTGCAGGCGGGCCCAGCCGAGGATGTTGACACTGCAGGCAAGGATGGTCCCATTGATGTGGTGCCCACCAGCAGGGAGGAGACTGAGGCACAGGAGGCCTTCGCCACAGCATAAGCCGGAGGCGTGCCAGTGCTATGCAGTTGCGGGAGAGGGTGTGCTGCAGATGGCTTGTATTTGGTGAACTGCCAGCAGGGAGGAGATTGAGGCACAGGAGGCCTTCACTACTGCATAAGCCTGAAGCACCTTGTCAGTGCTATGCTGCAGCTGAGGCGTTGCAGGAGATGGTGTGCTGCAGCTGGCTTGTGATTCTAGAGACCCACTGCTGCTGGCTGGCAGTTTGACAATGCGACCCGTTGTGTGTGGCACAGAGGGTTTATTTGACCATTCGCACCGATTGTGCTTTGGTCAGTGTGCATTTGACTTGCTTGGACGGGGTGGGTTATTGTGACACAGCAATATGATCAGTAGTATCACCTGTACCAGGTATGGGTGCTGGTGCTGATCAAGCAACGTGACAGGAGGTGCATCATGCTTTGGGGAGTGGTGCTTGCCCAGGAGTGGGCTTGATCAAGAAGCATGCGTGAGATTGAAATGGTGATGGAGAAGGGAAAAACAACGCGTCCCGAAGCTTGTGAACTGGTTTGCTGAGCAGGTCTGATCAGGCAGGCATGACTGCCGGCCAAGATGAGGCAGGGTTCTTTGAGCCGCACAGAACAGGCAGGTCGGCGTTGCAGCACATGACACACAGATGAAAAACTCTGGAATTTTCTCCATGGCTCCATGTAAAAAAAGCGATCTGGCAGCTCATTTGGTTGGTACACAAACTTCTGGATCACGATGATGACGGCAAGCTACGTATGTACAGACATCTAGTACTTCTACAACATCTTGCTACAAAACACTGCCGTACAGTTGGGACAGTCTACCACTCATGTGGCAATTTGCCACACTGTCACAGGTGTCACATGGGTTACACATGTGTCATGCATGTTGTGCGGTGTGGATAAGGGTCCCATGAATGACATCACAATGTTATCACAACTGCAAGCTCAGTGCCGTGGCTGTTCATTGAACAGCAGTTGTGGCCAAAACAAGCAGTTGGCAAGTGCTAGCGCTGTTCACACATGCTGGCACCGATTGGCCACTCTATGCAACCCGCTTCACCGAAGCTGCTTCACCCAAAAGATTTAAAAGTGCATCCACAGTGAACATTTCCTCATCTTCCATCTGCAACATGACAATGACACAGTAATCAGCGACTGTGCATGTCAACTAATAAATGGCCAAAGCTGCTGGCGCGCACGTCATTGCAGTGCCACCAGACTGCATCAGGTTCAAAGTGAAGTGCACGTTTGCTGTGCAGAAGTGATGCTACCAGAACAGTTGCAGCTGCCACTTGTCACAATGCTGCTGCCATATGGCGCGGATTGCCGCTACCTGGCATAGCAAGTGCGCTGCTGTTGCCATTCTGCTGCTGCCAGGCAGTTGCAGTGGCTCAGCAGACACGCTGCTGCTGCAGCAGTGCATCAAATGTCTTGCTGGGGTTCTTCACATCAATCTGGTTGTAGGCAGGCCAGTGCAGCGGCAGCGACCCTTGCCTGCACACCAGCACAGCAGAAGGGACAGCATGTGTCTTGAGCTCAAACCAAGTCCAGTTGCACCGCACAATAGCTGGCATGCAGTGCATTCTACATACACCAGCAAACGTCCAAACATACTTTTGAATTGGTGCCGCTGAGTCGGGGTTTTGCGGCATTCCATTGAAAGCAGTGTCAAGTGCATGTGCATCATTGTTGGCTGAAGTTCTGGACCGGCTGCAGCAGCAACGCACATCACATTTGCACACTGACTGCAGTTGAGGCTGAATTGCAAACAGCACAAACAAGCAGCAGCAGCAGCAGCAGCTGCTGCAGCGCACCTGAGGTCGTCAAACTGCACCATGCTCTCCAGTGCACTCCTCAGCACCTGGAACACCATGGCCTGCCCCTGCGGCCCGGGATGCAGCCCATCCTCAGCCCAGGCTGCCCTCTCAGCAGCAGGCAGGCCATTCACCAGGCTGAACATGTCCAGCACAGGCACAGACTGCTCAGTGCCTAGGGCCCGCACTGCTGCTGCGTATTTGGCTACTTGGGCGTTGGTGCGGTCAGAGGTGGGCCTTTTCTTCTGCCAGGGGCAGCAGCGGGCGGCGGCAGCACACAGCCAAAGAACACATCGGCACTTGTGATATAAGAAGCAGGCCGAGCACCCCTGGCAGCGGCAGCGTGGTCGGGTGAGTGCAGTCCTAGGCATTCTGCTGCTGCTGCTGTTGCCATGCACGCTGTGGAGCTGCAGCGCATCGCCCCAAGCTGCGGTGAGCCAAGCCAGCCCTCAGGCTGCTCAAGCCGCTGTGAAATAGTGCATCCTAGCTTCGCCACATCCGCTTTTTAAGGTGGATTGAGCCACAGCAGCAGTTGCCGCAAGCCCTGCAGACTTCAGCCAGCCACTCACTGCCTTAGCCCAGGCCGCCTCATCCACTGGCGGCGGCGTGACCAGCAGGATGTGAGGCACGCCCGCCTTGCGCGCAGCCGCCACCATAGCAGCCAGATTAGCTTTGTACTCATCAAGCGGCACTGAAAGCCAGCCGCTGCGGGCATGCAGAAAACAAGGCAAGCAGAGGACAAGTAGGCAAGCATGAGCCAGGCTGCAGCTGCCACCACGACCACCAAAGCTGCCTTGCACTCCTCATGCGGCGCAGCCAGTCGCTGCAAACAATGATTGAGCCAAGCAGCTTGCAATGTGTGTCAAAGATGCCGCATCACACTGCAGCGTAGCTGTTGCACTTTGCTGGTGCACACTCAGCTACTGCTGCACCTCACAGCTTTTGCACGTCACCACTTTGCTGCATGCTCTGCTGCGCTGCAGTGGCTGGCTATCCTATCATAATCCATTTTCAGCTGCTGCCACTCACTTGTTTCCATTTGGCAGCGTTGCGTCATTGGCGCCAAACCAGAGTGTCAGCAGCTGCACGCGCGGCACCCAGGGGGCGCCACACCTGCTGCGGCCTGCTGCCCTGCGTGCTGACTCATCTCTGTCTACTGCCGGCACCAGCTGCTGCAGCGTGGTGGGCAGTGCACGAGCAGCCCAGCGGCTGTTCCAGCCAGCCATGCCACGGTTGAGCACATCGGCCTGCGGCAGCAGCAGCGCAGCAGCAGCAGCAGCAGCAGCAGCAGCAGCAAATGACGGCAGCTGAGCTGCAGGTGAGGCCGCAAGGTTTGGGCAGGGACAGCAGCAGTGCAGGTGTTGCTGTCCCTGTTGCTGCGCAGATGCTGTTGGGCTATACTGCGCTGGCTGCTGCAGGCTCTGTGTGCAAACTGGCTGCAGGCCTCTGTTGAAGGCTAAAACCTGGTCCTCTGTTGAAGGCTAAAACCTGGTCCTCTGTTGAAGGCTAAAACCTGGTCCTCTGTTGAAGGCTAAAACCTGGTCCCAAAAATGCACAGCTCAAGCGGCAGGGCAAGGGCAGCATGCATCATGGCATGGTCGCAGACAGTACTCTGGTATGATGGCGGTGCAGTGCACAGGCAGAATGCAGCTGCTGCAGTGCGCTGCACCACTGCTCAGTGATGTCTGAGCATGCCACCAAACATCGCGCATGCAGCTTTTGATAAATGACCAGCGCCCACCTTGCGCGAGTAGTGCTGAGCCAGCAGCGTGGCCCAGCCGCTGGGCCCGTTCCAGCCAAACTCAGTGATGCTGTCGCCATACAGCACAAAGGAGGGCCGGCTGATGGCATAGCCGGGCCACTCCACCTGCTGCTGCTGCTGCTGCAGCAGCTGGCGAGAGTGGGTGGGGCTGTGCAGGCCTGCTGCTGCTGCTGCCGCTGCTGCTAGTGGTGCTGCCTCAGCTGCTTGCAGACCGCCTGCAGTGCACACAGGCAGTGCTTGGCAGGTGAAGGCAGGTGCCAGTGCTTGCACGAATGAGCTATACAGCAGGTCTAGAAGCCAACATGCAGTGCGAATCTCGGTGAAGATGATGTGATGGGTGGATGGCGGTGTGTGTCTCGCTCTCTTGCTGCTTCTATGCTTGCTGCTGCTGTTGCTGCCGCTGCTGCCATGCACGCAAAAAAGCATAGTCGCAGCTGCCCTTGGTGCGCTGACTTTACTTACCGCATATCATAAACAGCAGAGCTAGCGCGGCGCCCTGCTGCAGCATCCTAAGAGGGCGGGCTCCAGTCCGCCGGGTGACACGCACTTTGTGGCAAAGCTGCGATCACAAAGGCATATTTAATGATTTTGTAGATCTGAAAAAGCTATTATGGACGTATACCCGGCAAACTGTGAACAGTAAAGCGAGTTCGTCCCCTGGCAGTTGTTATGGTCCTTGGTTGAAAGAGTGAGGTGTGCAGTGCATGCCTCTGAGGCCTGACAGGCATGATGCCTGCTTGCTCGATGGCGCTTCAGGCACTCCTGGAATAAGTTTATAAGTTGATGCAAGTGCAGCACATAATCATTTGGTATAGGAGTTTGTGCAATGTAGCAATTGTGTTCTTGGCCAGCTGTGCGGTTGCTGACTGGCACATGAAGACGGTCAATGGAGGTCACTAGAGCAGCAACACCGCCAACCCTGGACACCAGAGGTTACAAGCGACGATGTGACGGCACAACCATCCACACTCCCATTTAGAGCGCACAAGGTGGGTAAATATCGACGCTGCCAACCGTCCAGGCCGCCTGTGGGGCCCACAGCAACCACAGCTTGCCACAGCCGTCTCCTGCTGTCAGTGGCTGAAACAGTAGCAACCAGATTGAACCATAAGATGGTACCAAAGAGTAGTACGTGTGACTACCTACCACAAAACAACACTGGCAACTCATCAAACGTGCTGATGTGCATGCCGAGCACTGCAGCCCAAGTGTCAATCCAGCTAGGTGCCGTCGCTGTTCCTGCAAGCAAACAATACAGACACGCAAACTTTTTCCGCCGGCACTGCCAACCTCGCTATCATGATGCAGTACCAAGCTTCAAGTTTTAATATGTCTCATAATCAAGGAAACCCATCCAACCCCTGTAATTATTGCATCCTGGCCATCATGCGCAAATCATGGAATGCCCCAAACGTCTTTGCAAGCAGCATCCAACATGGGCCATGCATGTAAGCATCATGAGTTGGGAACCTGGCTGATTCATCTGCAGTAACTGCTGCATGTCTTCAAGGCTCGCTCAAGCAAGGCAGGCTGAAGATGCCTGCCACTGCCACATTACTGAATGTTAGGAGACTGCACTGGCTGCCAAAGTCCAGCCTTTCAGCAGGTACGCCAGACACACAACTCAATTCATCATTGCAAAGCATTGATGCACTGCACGATAAGAAGGCATAGCCTGCTGACAGACAGGTATGCTCTCCAACTTGAGAGACCTGCTGGACAGATGCCAACTGCAAGAAAACTGCAGATGTCACGAAGTCAAGCTCAACAGCACTGCAACCAGATATAACACAACATAACCGCCACCGCGCCGTGTGCATGTGCTACAAAGAGACTTCTGCAATGCCACATATCATGTCCTGGTTGCCACATATCATTGTGCAAAGCCTGGCATCACACACACCTTCAGAGCTGATCAGGCCCTTCATTAGCAGTGTTACAGCCAGCACTGCCGCACTGCCTCACTGTGACAGCCAGCACAGCCAAAACGCTCCACGCCTCAGTACTCCTGGCGGTACCCCGCCCCATAGCCCTCACGCTGACCATAGCCACCCCTCCCACCCTCTTGGTACCCGCCCTGGCCAGCTGCCTGCGCCTGATAGCCCTCCCCAGCGTACCCCTCATTGCGGGGTGCATACCCCTCCCCGTACCCCTCACTGCGTGGTGCATAGCCCTCGCCGGCGTACCCACTACGCTGTGGCGCGTAGCCCTCCTGCTGGTTTCCATACCCCTCACTGCGTGGTGCATAGCCCTCGCCAGCGTACCCTCCACGCTGTGGCGCGTAGCCCTCCTGCTGGTCGCCATAGCCCTCACTGCGTGGTGCATAGCCCTCATTGCGGGATGCATAGCCCTCGCCACCGTAGCCCTCATTGCGTGGCGCATAACCCTCCCCACCGTAACCCTCACCACGCGGCGCATAGCCCTCCTGCTGGCCGCCGTACTGAGAGTTGTACATCTGGTTGGCCTGCTGGCGGGCCTCGTTCTTGGCGCGCTCTGCAGCCAGGCAGCAGCAGCAGCAGCAGCAGCAGCAGCAGGAGAGTGATGATGAGCTTACGCCTCTTGACCAGCCATTGGAGCAGGTGGTTGAATGAAGGCACACCTTTGGCCAAATGCACAGCTGCTGGCTGAGCCAGGTGGCCATCACAGCAATCTGGTGAGTGAGTGTGTGAGTGACTGCCCAGGCAGCTCTGCAGCTCCTGTGTAAGTTAAGGCTAAGAGGGTGGGTGTGGCTAGGCCCTAGCGCCCCTGAGGGGCGGCGCAATGTGGCCAACCCAGCAGAGGGTCCAGTAGTACTCGCATCACGCTCTCACAGTATGCTTGCACGGTGCATCGAAGCCTCACACCATCAGGTCTCCCTGCACTAATGGCTTTAACATTGGTGTTGGTCCAGCTGCATTCACGGAGGTGCCAGCGGCTCTGAATGCACTCCACGGTCCAGATAAGTGTTACATAACACACTGCAAGTGTTATACATAACAAATGACGCTCACATGCGTCCACGCCGCTGAGGCCCCTGGCCTCAATCATCTTGTCCACCTCTGCACCTGCAAAGGCGGCAAGCAGCTCCCTGCACAACAGAGACACCTGCAAAGGCGGCAAGCAGCTCCCTGCACAACAGAGACAGCACAAGGATGTGTGGAGCGGGGCTGTACAGAGCACCTACTGGATGTGCAACGTCAGCAGAATTTGCTCAAGGGGGACAGCAACATGCATGTACCATAAATGTACCACAGTAGGGGAACAGCAAGTGGCATATTGTAGCACGCAGCTGCAGCTGCGAAGCGCTGCCAAGCCCGCAGTGCAGACCTGGATCCAGGCTGGGCTCAACCGCACTTGCAATTATGCCACAACCTTGAAGCTGGCTGTTGCAAAACAGAACCGCTCCATGCCTGCTTGAAGGCCTTACGCGTGTTTTGTGTTTTGTAATGGTTGGAGGGCACACACTGAATGTTCGTTACTCTCACCGGCTGCAGCAACTTGCTGCAAGGTGCACAAATGGCCGCAGCTACCGCTGCGCAGCACAGTGCTATTCAGAGAATAACCTTGTATGAGAAATGCAAGGCGATGGTCTGCATGGAATGCCATTTGAATGGGCGTTGGTGGTGCTAGCGCGTTGGCGGTCTAGGGGCTTACTTGGCCATTGCGTTGTCATGGAAGCCCTCTACCCCTCTTGTTCTCATACTGGCGCATGGCAGCAAATGCTGCACCACCTGTGCGCAACAGCAGCAGCAGCAGCAGCAGCATCTGGTGGCATGAGAAGGTGCATTTTTGTGTCGTAATAACCCCTCTGCTTGGGGGCCCCTGCATGGGAGCTGCAGGGCCTGCGGGAGGCCTTGGGCCTGCCAGGCCTGAGTGCTGCAGCACTGCTACCAGAAGGGCTGTGCAAGTGCCAAACATGGCCTGCTCATTAGGCAAGAGACAAGAGCTGCCTGCGGAAATCATACAGCTCATTCGAGTGCATGCGTTGTAAGCAGAATATCCTGTGGGTTGGCTGCATTGCTGGCAGCGGCAGGTGCTGCTGCATGCATGGATAGGGATATCCCTTGCGCATTGGCGGGCTGCTGCTGTGGGGCAGGCTCACCTGCCAGCATCTCATGCAGCCTGTTGGGCTCATGGTCTTCAGCACGGAAGTTCCTGTCACCAGTGCCAGTCATAGTGTTGAAGGCTTCCTCTGCAGGCAGCAGCAGCAGCAGCAGCAGCAGCAGCAGCAGCAGGAGCAACAGCAGCAGCAGCAGCAGCACAGGCACAGCAGGCAGGAACAACATGGATCAGTAATGCGTGTCATATCGTTAATTTCCGGCAAAATTGGCTGCAAATGGCCTGCAGAACTCACAAATATGCGTGCTAGGAGCTCAGCATTGGCAGATAATGTGAACCAGGGGCACCAGACACGCACCAAGATGGTCAAACAACCCCATTGCACCTGACGCTTCAATGGCAGCAGCCTGCTGCACCTGGGTGGTTCTTGCGGGTTGGCTAGAGCAGTGGCTACTTCTGCATTGATGTAGCGTTGCAGAAACGATTCACACGTGCTTGATCACCTAACGCCGTTTGTGCTCTGCCGAGGCAGCTTCTTCCAGAGGCCGTGCATCCGACTCCTACCTTCCTGCTGCTCCAGATTCTCAACCGTCTTTGGGATTAGGACACACTTTTTCATCAGTCGACGCATGCGTCACGCCATTAATCATATTATCATTATGTTATATTTTATCGTTTCATGTGTTGGAAAAGGCATGTGGGCCGACAAGCAACTGGGCTTGTGCGATCACACTCGTGGGACACTGTCCAAGGATGGTACACGTGGGCAGTACGGAAGGTGTACTGCTCAGCGATACTTGGCCGCCTGGCGACCGATGCAGCGGCACTCAACTACCCATTTCTAGGGAAAAACACGCAAGTGCTTGTCCACTGCAGCATCTGTGACTGTCAGACCCAGCCAGCTTGAACGCATGTCCATGGATGTCACTGACATCCAGTTGAACTGCCAACCATTGTACAAGGTCGAGTTTATGCACGGCAATATTCATTGTGCTACAGGCACCAGGCAAATGCAGCGACAATGCGTCCAGAACAGCGGGAGGAGACACCAGGTGACCAAGTCAAGACACGCACTGCGCAACCTCGGCAAGACTGCTGCCAACCTTTTCAGGCTGCCATCCTCCCGGCTACTGCCTACTGGCTGAAACTATTCGGAGCATTCAACGGCAGACTTCAAACTTTGAAACAGACGGCATGCACCAGCGCATGACGGCCGCTGTGCACACCAAACCAGCAAGCTTGCTGAGCAAGCCGCCACAAAGCTATCAGTACATCGCAGCACTACCATCAGCGCTATAGCAGTAGCTACTGCTGCTCAACCAGCGTGGTGCAAAGGGCGGCGTGCTGCTGCTGCTGCTGAATGCCTCTGTGAGCGCACCCGCTGCTGCTGCTGCTGGCAGCAGTGACTATGCTTGCAGCATCTGCCACCCGCAGCATCAACAAGCTCGCGGCCTGCACGGCAAACACAAACAGAACAGCAACACAGGACTAATAGTTGGTCCAGCCGCCAGCATTGACGCCATTGACTGTGTGAGTGCCCTGCAGGCATGCGGCAGGCATGCAGATCTGCAACACTCAAGCCAGCAATGCCTGCTCCCATGCCGGCCTCTACTTGCGTGTGCCTGCCTGCTTGCCTGCCTGCCTGCAAAGGGTTGCACGCCGCTGGAGCTAAGCATCTTTTCAGCTAAGGATTGAAGGCAGCAGCAACTAACAGATATGCGCCGCTTGACCCCTGTATTGACTGCACAACCGCACTGCGTGGTGCTTGTGGGACAAACCTGGCCAGACTCCTGCCCTTCCCGGTTGGCCGGCAGCGCTGCTCTACTGCAGGCTGGCCCCAGCAGCAGCAGGCAGCAGCCCAGCAGCTGCTGCAGGTCCAGCGCCCCAGGTAGCAGCATCGGGAAGCAGCCACCACAGCTGGACATGGCCACACATACCCTGCAGCAGGCACATCAACATAGCATTTGTGACTCTGTCAGTGAGCCAGTTGCTGTATTACGGTGCTGCAGAAAAGTCTGTGAACGCATCACCCAGCAGGTTTGCTGACAATGAGGCGCTGCCAGCGCTGTCATGCTTATACTGCCTGCACCAGCTGCTGCTGTTGCTCACCACTGAGCGCAGCCGGGCAGGCGCTCCATGACAGCAGCAATGCGGCAGTGCAGCGCAGCCCTGCCAGCTGCACTGCTGCTGCTGCTGTTGCTGTTGCTGTGCTTCGTGGTGCCACGCGGAGCTTGGTCTGAGCTGCTGCTGACATCTCCTCCAGCAGAGCAAAAGCCATCCCTGCGTTTGCCGCCAGTTTCGCTAATGCTGCTGCTGCTCTTGGGCTTGTGGCTTGGCTGGCCTGTGCTGCTGCTGCAGCTGCTGCCAATGGTGTTACTCTTGCTGATATGCTTAGCAGTGGCTGCAGTTGCTGAAGTTGGCTGTTGTTGTAGCTGCAGTTGCTGCTGCTGCGGTTGCTGCTGCTGTTGCAGCTGCTGCCAGGTTACCAGCTGACAGCCAGCAGGCAGCAGCTGCTGCGACAGGTGGGCTGCCAGGTCATGCGACAGCGCCGCCTGCAGGCACATGCACGCAGCAGCAGCAGCAGCAGCTGCGTCAATGCCGCACCGTCCACAGCTGCTTCTTACTGCTTGAGCATGCGCTGAGCCTGGCTTGCTGCGCTGCCGTCCTCTTGGCAGCTCTCTGCTGGCAGCTGCTGTGCTGGCAGGCGCGCGGAGGTGGCTGGTGCGCCATCAAGCGTGCAGCACACCGCACAACAGCAACCGACCGCATGCATTGCCGGCAGCAGCCTCCTGCAACTGGTGAGGGACGCGCTGCCAGCAGCAGTGCTTGGTGTGCTGTAGTGCAAGACTGTGTCTGTGATGCAACATTATTACAAGATGGCCTCAACCCGTACCTTCAGAGCTGCTTCCTGCTGCGGTTGAAGCCCTGTGCGCCTGCTGCCACTGCCACGGCTGCTGCTGCTGCTGCCTGTGCAGGCTGCCAGTGCAGCCAGCAGGCGGCTAATGGCTGCCACCTGAGCAGCAGCAGGCAGGCAGGGGTCCAGCCGCGCTGCTGTGGTGAAGTCCTGCAGGGCAGCAGCAGCAGCAGCAGCAGCAGCAGCAGCGGCAGCAGCAGCAGCAGCCGCCGCAGCAGCAGCGTGCCTGCGGTGAGTGTGGGGAAGCTCAGCTCAGCCAGGCCACTCAGAGTGCATGGGCCAGCTGAGGCGCCCCACCTGCAGGGCCAGAACAACTGAAAACATGGACATGCTCAGCAATGTAGATTGTAGTTGCGCCCCACCTGCAGGGCCAGAACAACTGAAACATGGACATGCTCAGCAATGTAGATTGTAGTTGCGCCCCACCTGCAGGGCCAGAACAACATGGGCATGGATGGCAAACTGCAACAGCAAGCAAGCCTAGTCTGGGTAGTAGTGGGCTGCGTGGCTGCCATCCGTCTGTCTGCACACGCTCACCTGCAGCGCCAGCCCCTGCTCCCCAAGGTGCAGAGCCACGGCCGCATCACGCGACATCACAGCCCTGCTAACAGTCCACGCGTTAACCTAGGCAAAGCAACTCAACGCAACTCAGTTTGCACGCGGCCTCGCCTACAGTGCTAGTCCCAGCTCCCGAAGGTGCAGCGCCACAGCACAAGGTAACATCTCTGATTTCTGTTAACACTTCAACACAAACAACTACAAGTATCAAACAGCCCCACCTGCAGCGCCAGCCCCAGCTCCCCCAGGTGCAGCGCCACAGCCGCCCTGTTGAACCACAGCTCAGGCAGGCTGGCCAGGCCGGAGCGCTCAGCAGCAGTGAAGGCAGCCAGGGCGGCACGCGCAGACACATCTGCTGCTGCTGCCTCTTCGGCACAGCTGCTAGCTGCACCTGGTGAGGACAGCTGCTGCTGCTGCTGCTGCTTGAGCTGCAGAGTGCTGGGTGACTGGTCGCAGGAGAGTGCTGTGGCTGCTGCTGCTGGTGGGGGTGGGGCTGCTGCTGCTGCAACATGAGCCATGCCCAGCACGTCTTCGAGAATCAAGCAGGCACAGTGCAAACACGTCGGAATTGAGCTCAGAAGCAGCACAAACAGACCCCAAATGAAGCACGGCAGCACAGAGCAGGTACAGCGCCCTTTGCAATGAGGCAGCACACAAGGCAGCTGTGACATGGTTGTCGTCAACCCCACAGCTGCACCGTTGACGCCTTCGATGCATCCACAGCGCTGCCTAGTCCGCAACACTACAGCGCTGCTACTCACACCAGCTGAAGCCGTCTGTCACGTCCAACGCCACGGCCTGCTTGGCAGCGGCCAACGAGGCAGCAGCAGCCTCAGCTCGCTCCTGAGGCAGCGCACCTGGCGGTGCAGCGGCAGGTGGGCGGTGCAGGCGGCAGGACATGTGTGGCATGCAGCGGGGAGCAGATGGCAGTGGAGGGGTGAGCTGCAGAGATGATGTGGCTGGCAGGTGCCGGGTGCTTGCCGTGCAGTTGCTGCAGGGCAAGGCGAGTTTGCGGCAGGCCGAGTCGTGTGTGCGAAGCTCGCACGCAGACACCCACAGTTGCATGTCGCGTGCCATGCCAGCCCTAACTCCGACCCAAAGGCTTTCGCTGGCTTGTGTTACGCTGCTGCAGCACATGCATGTACATGATGGCCGGTGCCAAACCCACCTGTGCTTGCTGCCAGGCGCCGCAGCACCAGGCTCATGGCGCGCAGGCCCTGGGGGGTGACACGCGCAGCCAGCCCACACGACAGGCAGTGCAGCGCCATCACCTAGGCCAGGCACAACGCCAGGGTAGCAGGCCGGCAGGCGTGCAGATAAGGCAGGCACACAGGCAGAATTTAAAATCTACACAGCTGGGTAGCAGCGATGTGGGCTTCCTGCAGCTGACCCATGTCTGAGCAGCCTTGAGCAACACGTTGAAGGCAAGCCAGCTGCACAGCACAGCATGCGAGTCAAGCCAGGCATGCGCTCTAGTGCAACAGCAGCAGCTACTGCATTCCATGGAGCTGCCCAAGACCGTAACGTAGCAGCCAGCTGATGAGACGATTCAGTGAAGCAATCCACCTTGCTACAGCTGCTATTGCTGCTGCTGCTGCTGCTGCTGCTGCTGCTGCTGCTGCTGCTGCTGGCGGTGCATACGCTGCATCAGGCGCATCTCACCAGCTGCCCTGCCTGGCTGTGCATGGCTCCCAGCACCACCCAGGCCTCAGCCAGGCACGGCTGCAGCTTCACCTGCAGTGCAGCAACGCACAACACAGCAGCACACAGCGCAGCACGGTGTACCGCACAGCACGTTACACATTGCAGAAATTAATAGCAGCACAGCTACAAGCTGATCGTCCATCCAAGTTATGTGCTGGCGTGCCAGTTATGACGCCAAGTGCAGCAGTTGCACAAAGCCACATGTCGAGCCTAACCACGCAAACTGCTGTGGCCCTGCCTGCTTTGACAAGGCTGTGTGCATGTGGTGACGTTGTGCATGTGCAGTGCAGCCACAGCACTTGTTATGAAAAGGCTGCTTCGGAAGCTGCGACCGCCTGCAGCTATGTGACGTGTGAGCTGGGAACGAGGTGTGCTGTGGGGCTGAGCCGCATGCAGCACCACGTCAGCCTGCAAGGCCAGCCACATGTGGTTACTGGACATTGGACAACTGTTACTGCAGCTGCTGCTCGCGCTGCTGCTGCTGCTGCTGCTGCTGCCAGCTGAGCCTCACCGCTGCTTCCATGAGGCTGGCAGCTCTGCGCCTGTCAGGCGCTGCTGCTGGCGTGGGCAGTGGAGCAGCAGACAGCAGCAGCAGACCTCCGCGCAGATACAGTGCTAGTGGCTGCGAGGACGCTGCACTCCAGTCCACCCTGCAGGCATGCAATTGCAGGTGGCGGTTACAATTGCTGGCCTGAGAACCATTGATAACCTATGTGTGTCATGCTGTAGCAACCATGCAGGCCACTGGCTTGTTGGCTGTTGCAGCACGTGCTGATATGCTACAGCCTGCAGGACGTGCTCACCCATCAAGTGCCCTTGCAGCAGCTGCCCTGCTTTCTGCATTGACTGGATCGTCTCTAAACCAGACGCGCAGCAGCTCGTTTGTTAAGGCGTGAGCAGCTGCCAATGAGGTGTGTGCCTCCTGCATCGGATTTGGTTGCCTGCAGCAGTCCTGTGAAGTAGCTGCTGGTGTGTGTGGCAGGAATGAGGCAATGCTTTATCAAAGCGTCTGCTTAGGAGAGTCCAAATGAGGCAGAAGCTGTGGATGATGATCAGCACTGACGTTGGCTGGTGAGTTCAAAGGACGGGCCTTGCCATCAGTCAAAAGTTCGCAGGACGCTCACAAAGCTTGTAAGGAAGTTAGCAGGTGTATATAAATGCTACAGAATATACTGATCGAAAGCGTTGTCGCGCGTGTTGTGCTGACTGTCCCTGGCTATTCAACTGCATGTCACTTGGCATCGGCCATTCCTCGTACACAGGTCATCCTGCAGCTTTCTACATCTCCGAAGTGACTCGATATGGCTAACCATACTAGATTACATATGCCCACCACCATGGGCACACCTACCTCTCCTACTGCTGACATCGCTCGTCCGCAGCAGGAACAGCAACAGCAGCAGGCAACTGTAATTGTTACCTCGAAACGGTCCTCACAATCACCCACCGTACATGCTCGCTACCAGCACTACGGCCAGGAGCTTGCCCTGTTCCTGCTTCAGCATGGCCAAGACTCCCTGCAGCTGTACCTACGCTTCCTGCTGAGAGCCAGCAGCTGCCTGAGGCTGTGGCTGCAGGACAACCAGCAGCATGTAGTGCTAGCCAGCATTGCAAAAGCGCTGCGCTGGCTGCGGCTGAAGCTGCTGGCGCCCATAGGTCAGCTGCTGTGCGGCCTGCTGTCGTTGCAGCTGCGCATCAGCACAAACGATGACTTGGACGATGCCACCAAGTGCTCAGCGAGGCTCAACAGCTGCCTCACACTGCTGTTTGGAGCTATCAGGTGCGGGTGGGGCCTGGGTGGCAGCAGGGGTGCTAGGCAGGCTTGCAGGAGGGAGTCAACATTGTGTCATGCCGGTGTTGTTGACTCACATGGCTGCACGCGGCTGGCGCAGCAGCATGTGCCTGCCTGCCGTGTGCCTGCTATCATTAGGAATGGTATCTTTGGCAATGTGAGCAGATGGTGTGACGGTTGGGGTTGTGCAGTATCCTTGCTTTCTCTTGCTCGTCGTCTGCATGTACACACAGCGACAGACCTGCAACCTGCTGCTCTGCATGCCGCCCCGATTCATATCGTTGCTCTCCTGTCTATGCTGCCATCCTACAGGCTGCGCAGCCACAGCTGCCTGCAGCTGTCACTGCCCAGCCGGCAGCCGCACTTCATCCTGCCCGAATTCAGCCTGGCCAGCCCAGCAACCTCACCACGCCTGCCAGGCACACCACGCAGCAGGCAGCAGCAGCAGCAGGAGTGGCCGCTGGCAGCGCAGCAGCAGCTGCGCAGCAACAGCAGCCGCAGCCCCATGCGCTCGCCGCGCAAGGCCGAGCGCGGCAGCAGCAGCAGCAGCAGCGTTGTGCGGCGCAGCGCTGCTGCTGAGGAGGAGGTGCATGTGCTGTGCAGCAGCGAGCTCAAGGCAGCCATCATGTGCTTCCTGCAGCATCACAGCGCCAGCAGCGGGCAAGAATTTGTGCTGCTGCGCAGTACGTCGTGGGGTAGCGCTGCAGCAGCAGGGTCAGCGGCAGCAGCAGTGGACAGCACCGCAGCAGGCACTCGTCGCTCTGCTGCTGATGGTGCTGTGTCTCCCAGGCGCAGGAGTGGTGGGCCTGGCCAGGTCATCTCGCCAGGTGAGGCGCTGGCTGGCTGTACAGAGGCAGTGCAGCTGCCAGCAGTCAGAGCGGGCTGCATGCTGCCTTGGCCCGTTTGCAGATACAGGCGGCAGGCTAATGCAATGTGACGAGCCTGCTGAGTCTGTTGGTGCAAGCATACTGCACAACATATCACACCGCTAACCGATTGTGCTGCTTGTGCGCGCGCTCTCATCCCAATTGTCCCGCTGCGCGCGTGCTGCAGGTGCTTGTGGGCGCATACAGCAGTCACGCCAGCTGTTCCAGACGCTAGCAGACAGCAGTGCAGGCAGCGCGCGCAGCAGCAGGAGCGCAAGCCGTGACGGCTTCGCCTTTGCACCCCTGCAGTCGCCAGCCACATCAGCTGCTGCGCTGAATGGTGGCTGCAGCAGCAGCAGCACGCAGTTGTGGCGCAGCACGAGTGCAGTCAGCAGCAGCAGGGACGCGCTGCAGCAGCGCAGCAGCTGGCCTGCTGCAGGCAGCGCGGCATCGCCTGGCGTGCTGCAGCTGATGCAACACGCTGCGTATGCTGCTGCAGATACTGGTGCAGGTGCGAACGGGTCGGCAGATGCTGTTGTGGCTGTCAGCATAGAACAGCCGCAGGACGGTGTCACCAGTCCACGCTTGCCTGACGGCTGCAGCTGGCCTGACAAGCAGCAGCTCCAGCAGCAGCAGCAGCAGCAGCAGATGCAGCACCTGCACACACCGGTGCTGCAGCGGCAGCAGCAGCAGGGAGGCATCACTCCCAGGAGCCTTGCTGGCTGCTTTTCCGAGCCAACCAACCTGAGCATGTGTGTACTGGATGACCCCAGCCTGACACCCCTGCGGTCTTTCAGTGCTAGCGGCAGCTGCAGCCATGCCCTGCAGCAACAGCAGCAGCAGCAGCCTGCCTCCCCATCTGGCCGGCTCAGTGGCCAGCAGCAGGTGCAGGCTGTGCCCCTGGGCTCGCATCGCGTGTGTGACAAGGGTGGCGGCTACACTCCGCCCCGCTCCGCAAGCCCCATCGCTGCGCCAGCACGGCATGGCGTGCGGAAGGCTGCCGGCAAGCTGCCGCCTGCGCCGTTTACTGCGGCCCAGCTGCAGCAACAAGAGCAGCAGCAGCAGCAGCAGCAGCAGCTGTTCTAGCAGCTGCATAGGTGCGTGGTAATAGATGAGCCTGTGGTTTTGCAGCACTGCTGCAGGCTGTTAATCAGGCACAGCGGTTGAGTGGCGGCACACTGTCCTGCAGCCGCTGATTGGTGGCATTCAACTTCTCGCTTGCCTTGCTATAGCGCTTCATTGGCGTGAGAAAGGCGGCAGAAGCGGAGTCGCCCAACTGGTCAGGCTTGCAGTTTTAAGCGGGCGAGAGAACAGCAGTTGGTGATGGTTCAGGACTGGTACATTTCTTAACAGCAATGCCAGGCCTGGATCCTGGTAAGGATCGTGCTCTGTGTTGACTTGGTGTTGACTTGGTTTGACATGGTGGGACTCTGAGTGCACGCATGTGCAGCTTGTTCAGTGCTGGCTGGCAAGCCATTTTGCCCCTGTGATCTTTTTATGTTTTGAGTGATGCAGAGATGACAACTCAGTTGAACTGGGCGTAGTAGCTGAACAAGCTGGGGCGGTGTTATAACTAATTCGCCTGCTTGGCGTGGTGTGATCAACTTCAGTTTGACAAGTATCAGTGCTGTTAAGATGGGTTGCAGCCTATGCAACTGCGTGCTTAGTATTCTGTGTGTAAGACTAGCTGTACATGGTGCCTGTCGTGTTTTGCGGTGCTGCTGAGCAGCAGGGGTGTGTGGCACCTTGCAATCAGTGCAGTACTTGCATGCCTGCAGGTGTCACTTGCGACATTAGTGGCCAGGCCAGGCCTGGCCTGCCATGCGACTGGCAGCGAATGTGCCTAATACTGTTGCTTATATTTGCAAATCTGCTTCGTGTATCAGATTGTTGCAGCCTTTAATTTTGTGTTTCAAGGGGTGTAGCAGCACAACCGTGCTACCCGCCAAAAAGGTGTCAAAGTGCATAGGACCACGAGGCTCTTGTAACTCATGTTTGCTGTCAGATGCGGCTTCACGTTTTTGTTGTGATAAGCATCAGCCAGGCAAAGTTGGACTCTTATGTGCTGATTTCAAGTTCCATGTGCGTTCGAGTGCCCGCTCTCACTACCAACGTACTGCACTGTGCTGCAACAGCTGTCAGCTGTACACACGCAATCAACTGGATTATATGACGTTATCACGCATAAAAAAGCTCTTTGGGCTGTCTGTGAGCAGCCCAAGGGCTGGGACGGCACATCTCAAGAGAAACCTTCGACAGTCTGTCGTTCCAGCTGCCGCGAGCGCCTGCGTCCTCGCTTTGATACCAGTAGTCATATGTGAGTCGCCCGAAGCATTGTGGTGCTTACATCCTGCAGCCTGACAGTGGCTGACAGTGGCAAAGGGGTTGCAGCTGCTGCCAGGCTGCACTGGACTCTGCCAGTCCCACAGCAGTGTCACACTGCAATGCAGCGACAACAGCACTGCTGTCCTTGGATGCATATCAGAATGGGGTCAACAGGTACCCACACTGTGTGCTTTGCATGCTGCCTGCAATAGACTATGCTGTGCAAGGAAACAGCAACAGCAGCAGCGGCAGCCATGCAGCAGCAAGCGTGCAGCTGAACGCGCTGCCTCAGCTGCAGGAGCAGACCATACCCATAAGCAAGCTGCTGAGTGGCTCTGCAAAGGTGGCAGATGAACTGCTACACAAGCAGCAGTGCCAAGGTGAGCACCAGGTGTCGACCTAGATTGCAGATGATGTGTCTAGACGCAGCAGCTTGGCACTGCTGTGGGTGTTGTACGTGACGCTGCATTCCCGCCACGTCCTTCTGATACTTTGAAGTGTTGGCTCTCCGAATCAACATCGGTTTGGTTTTGCTTGGGCAGCAGCTGCCAACTGTGCCACATGGGGATGCACAGACTCCTGCGTGACGCATGCACTAGCGTTGGCTGCTGTTGCAACAGATATGCTTCACCCGCTGCCTGCTGCTAGTGGCATCGTCAGCAGCTGACAAAGACCGCCCTGCCGCTACTATGGTTGCCGCTGCTGCTGCGCTGCTGCTGCTGCTGCTGCTGCCGCTGCTGATGCTGCCGCTGCTTCCATTTTGTGCATGCTGTTGTGTGGCGTGCATGAGCTGCAGGCTTTGCACCTCCGCAGCGCGCGCAGCTGCCGCCGCTGCACCCTGCCAGCAGCAAGCAGCCCAACTTCATCTACCTGCTGGTGGATGGCATGGGGTAAGGCTGCCAGCTTGCTGCGCAGCAACGTCAGGGACAGCAGTTGAGGTTGATCTCGCCTCTGTTTCCCCATGCTACGGCCAGTACCAAGCTGTGACAGCAGCTGCAGCTCAAGCTACTACGCTGCATGCTTGCAGGAGACAACACCGCTGCTGTGCAGCTGTCCTGCTTGCCTTTTGGCTGCATGCCTTGCTTCGTAACATGGTTCTGTAGCTGTGCGCCAGTAAACTTTGCAGCACCACATCAACGCTGTGCACATGCTGCTGCAGGTATGATGACCTGGCCCTGCACCACCCCACTGGCGGCATGCATGCCTGGCTGCGCACGCCCAACATGGACAGGCTGGTGCGGCAGGGCCTGGAGCTCACCAACTTCTACACCACGCCCATGTGCAGCACCAGCAGGGCGGAGCTGCTGACAGGGAGGTTCTACCCGCGCACCGGCAGCTTCTACATCAACATTGAGCCCCTGGCTGCTGTTGAGCAGTGCCTGCAGTGATGAGGGATGACTGAACGAATGCGCTGCATACCAGCCTGATGTTCCTGCAAGCAAGCGGCGCCGCAGTGGCATTAGGCTGACTTGCAGGAAAGGTGTCCAGGCCATGGGTAGCCGGCCAGAGATGCAAGCCATGCTGTAGCAGTACCTGCCCACCATTTTGCTTCTTTTGTCCTGCCAGGCGGCTGGGACTTCATGAACACCAATGAGGCGACCATGGGCCGAGTGTTCTCTGCAGCAGGCTACAAGACAGTTCAGCTGGGCAAGGTGAGCCCACCTGCACACAGGAGCGTCGCTGCAGTCACATCTACAGGGACAAGGCATGCAACTCACACAGCTTAGAAGGCAGCAATTGAGCTGTTGGGTATGAAGCTGCGGGCCATGGTGCAATGATTCATATGGTGGTGCTGTTCTGCTGCTGCATGCTCCTTCTTCTTGAAGTGGCACAACGGCATGACGGCTGGGTGCGAGGGGGCAGCTGTACTTGTCCTGGCAGCCTGTCAGTTGTCAACAGCCGGCAGCCCTAACTAACCAACAGCAGCAGCAGCAGCACCTGTCTAGCATGGGTTCAGCACCATAGCCCAAGCCCAGCACAGCTGCCCTGTTTGAGATGCTGCGACGTACTGACAGCGGCCTGGCAGCGCAGCAACACAAGGCACAGCTGCGAGGCGCTGGGTTTACACAAGGGAACATGCCGCTCTTGTGCCGCAATCACTAGTACCTATGGCCTAGATTGGTTGTCGCTCCCTGCTCTGCTGCGCCGCTTGCAGGTACATGCCGTCTGACGTGGGCTTCCAGGACTCCTTCATGCCCACGCCCTACGTGTACGAGAACAGCACCATCAGCGTCAACGGCCAGGACGTGCCAACAGCAGGTGCGCACTTTCTGCTGCCACTGCTGCGGCCACAGTCGAGTGCCGTGCCGGTAGAAGCGTCGTTGAGGTGGCTTGAATAGTCTAGAAACACGGCCTGTAATATCGATGGGCTGGCAGCAGCAGCCCGCCAGGTGGCTGAAAGACGACCTGGGCCTGCTGCTGCTGCTGCTGCCTTGTGATGCCTTGCTGCTGCCTTGTTGTCTGCGCTGTTCCTGTCTGTGCTGTTCCTGTGCTGCAGGCTGGCTGGAGGAGAACCTGATGGGCATGGCACTAAACTACATGGGGCAGCGCGCGGCTGACAGGCAGCCCTTCCTCATGTACTACCCCTTCTTCAGCGTGCACGCGTAAGTGGTGGTGGGGCTGGAAAAAAAGACAGGGATAGCAGGCACGCGCGCCAACACTCGCTGCCCCGGCTGCCTTGCTAAGCGCACAATCAGCGTACGAGGCTCACTGTGCTGTTGCCCGCTGCCAGCTGCTTGAAAATAGTCCGCAACACACCTGTGTGTTTCCCATCCTATCTCAATGCCACCTCTCCTGCGTGCTGCTGCTGCTGCTGCGTCATGAGCAGTGGCTGGATGACGTCCGATCATGCGGGGCCCCGCTTCCAGCGCCCCGCGCCGCCCGAGTACCTGGACAAGTACGCAGCGCTGCCCATCAGCAGCAGCACCGCGCAGCTGTACGCCATGCTGGAGTACGTGGACAGCCAGGTGGGGAGGGGGCGGGCACGGCAGAACACAGCAGCGGCAGCAGCATTGGCTACTGTGTTTGCTGACGTGGCGAAGCGCCGTTTCTGGTGTGTGCAACAGCCACAACTAGCCTGCTGTGCAAGGCCCCGCGGTCGCTTGACGATAGGCGGTATGTTTGTCTATGCTGCCACACAGGTCGGGCGGCTGCTTGCCTGGCTTGATGCGTCAGGCCTGGCCTCCAACACCTACGTGATGCTGTCAGGCGACAATGGGCCCGCGCTGTTTGGCAGCGAGCAGGGCCACCTGCTCAAAGAGGTATGGCAGCAGCGCAAGCGCCGGGTACGGCTGCCAAACAGGCTACACCAGTGTCGGTACAGTTGCTGCTGCTGGCAGCTGCACAAACCGGTTGTATGCTGTCACATCCTTAGCCCATATGGATGTGACTCAGCCAGCCACCATCTTAATTTCAAATATAAAACGTCGCCCTTGCTCAGCGTGCACTATCAACCTTGTTCATCTGCTGCTGCCCTGCTGCAGGTGCGCATGCCGTCAGGCATGGCTGGCAGCAAGCACGAGGTCAAGGAGGTGAGCGGGGCTCGTCCAACTCTAGGCCAGCACAGCCGCAGCCATCACACATTGTAGAGCGTCAACTGCGGCCCTTTGTACTCAGTCTTCATGCCAGCACCAGGATATAGTAGATCAACAGCCTGACCACACAGTGTTGCCTGCACTGAGTTACTCAAAGCATGGTGCCCCACACAACCAGGGCATTTCACAGTCCTCAGCTTGACATCTTTGTACATCTACATGTATGTGTGCTTGGGCTGCTGCCGTGCCGCTGTCACAGGGCGGCATCCGCAACTTCCTGGCGGTGCGCGGGCCAGGCATCCCGCAGGGCGGCACCAGCGGCCAGCTGGCCGGCCTAGTGGACGTGCTGCCCACGCTGGCGGAGCTGGCGGGGCTGGGCCAGGTGGGGCATGCAACACCTGATGCATGATTTTGTGCATGTACGTGTGCAGGATGTATCACATGTGTGCATGTGGTGTATGCATGGTGTGTCCACGCTGGCGGAGCTGGCGGGGCTGGGCCAGGTGGGCCTGGGCAGCAGGCATTTGTCCATCCCAGCAGGCATGCAATGAGACGACACAAGTGACTGAGATGGGGAGCTCAAGCAGGGATGTATATGGTTGAGTCAGCGAGCTGATGCAGTGCCAATAGGCCGGATGTCTGTGTCCAATCAACACTATGTGTGTTGCAGTCACTGCAAGACGCAATGCACACACCGTCCGGGGTCGTACAGCTGGTATGGCTGTGCTTCGGAACAGGTGGTGGTGCACCAGCCCTGGGATGGCATCAGCTTTTGCCAACACGTGGCATGCTGCTTGGCGCCACACAGCTATGTAGTACTGCACTGCTGTACACATGCGCAGGATGTGGCGCACCAGCCCTAGGACGGCATCAGCTTCGCCAACATCATACGCGGGCAGCCGCTAACCACCATCCAGCGTGAGCGGCTGCTGGTGACCATGCAGACGCAGTGCATTGAGGACGACTTCATCCCACACCCTGGGGCCAGACAGGTGCGGCACAGGGGACTGCAGCGCAATGCGCTGCTGGTCTCGTGGACAGTGCAGCAGGTAGTACACTGCATGGCCAGGGGGGTGCTGTGTACAGCAGGCTCCCAGGCCGCCATGGCACTGCTGCAGTGTGCACAAGAATAACCTGCTGGAACCCTGTTGTGCTCTGTGCACGATGCTGCAAGCAGTGACCTGGCGCTGGTGTGGTTGCTGCGTCCGCAGGCATGTGTTGAAGCCGCAGCCACTGCTGGACTATAGTCAGGGCGGCAACAGCGGCTTGGGCTTCAAGCGCTGCATTGGTGAGCTTGCAGTGCCGCTGATGCAGCAGCCCAGGCCAAAACAGCACGCATGCAGCACCAATTGCTCACCAGCCTGCAAGTGTTGACCAGCCCAGCTGGATCACCATGCAGCGGTACACGGAACTGTAACAATGCTGCTGCTGCTGCTGCGGCGGCGGCACCTGTCCACCCGCCGCAGGAGTGCGCTACCAGGACTACAAATGGCTGGCTGATGCACGGGACACACAAGGAGCGGGCCGCAGCTTTCCCCTGGGCGCTGTTGGCGCGCCCGTCACCACCGGGCTGTACCGCTTCCACGACAACAGCCACGTGGAGGCGGCTTGCAACGAGGTGGGTGGGCGCGCCTGGCGTCTGTTGAGGACGTGGAAGTGTGCCAAGCACCTGCTGGCCAGTTATGATTTGTGAGCTGGCTGGCTTAGCTAGGCTGCACCCAGAGCTTGCGGCTTGCGTGGTTTGGAAGTAGCCTGCATCTTGTGCACTCCATCAACTGCATGCTGCTGCTGCTGCTGCTGCTGGCGCCATGCAGGTCTCCCGCGCGGAGCCGCGCATGGCGGCACGCCTGGAAGCTGCTGCAGCCTCCTGGTTTGCCGACATGCTGGCCAGCCCCCATGCCTTTGAGCGGCCCACCTTCTTCCTGGGCCTGGCCGGCAGGCCTGTGGCCAACATTGTGGGGGATGGTGCCATCGCGCGCACACCTGGCAGGGTGCAGGTGCTGCCGGTGGGCGTGGCGGGCTTTGTGCAGCCCGGCGACAGCGCATGGTACCGCATCAAGGTGCGCTCGGCTGCAATAGAGCTAGTGAGCCGGAACCTGTTGCCGTGTGCAGAATGCTGCTGTCGCTGTCAAACATTCTCGGCACAATAGCTGCTGCATCCTGCTGCCCCTGCTGCCTCGCTGTGCTGGGCCTGTTGCAGGTGGTGACTGCCGGGCGCTACGAGGTGCGGCTGTCCTACACGGCGCGCCACAGCGCGGCCTTCAGGCTGTGGCTGGGGCCGTACGCCAAGATCCAAGCCGGCAGCGCGCAGCACATCGACGTCACCCTGGATGCCGCGGTAAGTTGCCTGCGCCCTGCTCAGCACTCATTGTCACAACTGAGTTGATGGCCCACAAGCAGCAGTATATTTGCTTGCGTGTGAACACTTTGCACAATGCACACCACGATGTGGCGCTTTCATAACGTGACCCTGCGTCAAGCATTGC
Source organism: Tetradesmus obliquus (assembly GCA_030272155.1). Lineage (NCBI taxonomy): Eukaryota > Viridiplantae > Chlorophyta > Chlorophyceae > Sphaeropleales > Scenedesmaceae > Tetradesmus > Tetradesmus obliquus. Next base: position 4,687,313 of record CP126204.1, read on the forward strand.
AGTGCATGAATGCACGAAGATCTATGAGCCTTTCTTGCTGTCTGCTGGACCCTCCTGCTGCACTGCTGCTGCAGGCGCAGCGCAGCCACCAGCCAGCCGGCTCTCTGCTGCTGCTTGCAGCTGCACAGGGCGCTGAGTGGGAGCTGCGGCTGCAGCTGACCAGCAACAGCCAGCCAGGCAAGCCTGCCCTGGCAGCACTGGACACCATCCGCTTCACGCTGCAGGTGCGCAAGCTGTGTGCATGGGCGTATATGCGAGTGTTTCACAGCAGCATGACACCCACATTGATGTGTGGCAGCCACTGACGCACCCGTGCATCATGATCAGGCCCTGACAGTAACAGCTGTAAACACTGCACAGTCAGCATGCAGCCCTGATGCCTGCCGCACTTGTGCTGAACACTGACGGACCCTGTCATATATCATTTGTTGTGCCACACACCACATCAAGGCTGCCCTGCTGCTCCTCTGCTGGCCTTTTGTTGTGGATCCTGCGTTGTGGCTATCTGCTGCAGGGTGCTGCCGGCGTGGCTGCTGCCAGCAGTGGCCGTGGGTACAACCCTGAGCTGCAGGAAGGCGTGCATGACTGGAAGGTGGCGCATGGCTACGCCACATGAAGCTGCTGCCAAACTGGTGGCTTATGTGGCTGTGGCTGCAGCTGCAATAGATTCCTTTGCAGAGCAGCTTAGGTGGGGCGCAGTGCAGTGGGCCCTGCAGCAGAGATGGGGGCAGTTGTCACATATCACGCTGTGAGTTGTGGGATGTTGTTATGACAAATAAGGCTGGAAGGATGCTTAGACATGGGTTCAAAGTCACTGGTGATGCTTGAAACTCTTTTCGTTTGATGCAGTGATGCATGGTGCTGTTGAGCAGGCAACCTTGGATTTTGTGCAGCAGACCGTGCAGCAGACTGCACAGTGAAGCGGATCGTGTGCAAGTGCTCAATTTTTAAAGCAAAGCTATCCTAGCTTCCAACTCCTGTGCACTCCGTGGCGGGATCACCACCGCACGACTCGCGGGCCGAAGAAAACTCGCAGCTGCTGCTCTCGACAAACGCGGTGAGGGACGGCACGGCTTCAAGCACCGACAACGGCATTTGACGGCACCTAGGACGACATTTATTCAGCTTAGAAGTGTCTGGCCCTCGCAGCCACCTGCACCGCTCGATGGATCCGGCTAGTCCCTGCTTGCAGGACTCGCCATGCTGTTCTTGATTGGTTCACCTGCCTGCACTCTTCCTGGCAGGTCTGCACCGGCATGGACAGCAGCAGAAGTAGCAGCAATGCTAATGCCACCGAAATGGAGGACAGCAGCACCAGCAGCACAGCAGCGGGCAGCAGCCAGCCGCATGCAGCAGCTGCTGCTGCTGCCAGCTGTGACAGCATCCTCGACTATCGCCTGCTGAAGCCGCTGCTGCACCACCACAGCATCAGGCAAGACCAGCAGGCAGTGGCAGAACTGCTGCAGACCTCAGAGCAGCTGCAGGCAGCAGTGACACAGCTGCTGCCTGGGCAGCTGCCAGTGGTGCTGCATGCCAGGAATCTACAGCAGGCAGAGCAGTTTGCTGCATGGCTGCGGAGGCATGGCAGCCTGCTTGAAGAGCTAGCTGTGCAGTGGAAAGGAGGCAATCGCTACTGTAATCCCAAGTTCGGCTGGCGACCTGCAGCTGAAGCAGCAGTCAGCGCTGCAGTGCAGGAGGCAGCAGCAGCAGCAGCAGGCGGCCTGCAGCTGCAGTCCTTCACACTGCAGGGCAGCAAGGCACCCCTTAGCCTCCTGCAGCAGCTGTCAGCAGCTCACCTCACACAGCTGGCAGCACAGGTGGACGTGTACGACAGTGACAGCATGGATGCAGTGAAGGCGCTGTCAAACCTGCGCAGTTTGACCCTACATGACGACAGCTCGGTGCCCTCTGCTGTGGCGCTTGAAGCTGCCGCGGCACTGCCTTTCGCAGCATCTGCACCGCAGCTCACGCAGCTGCACATCACCCAGATCAGGCCCACACAGCTGTATCGTACTCTTGGCCAGCTGCCGCCGCAGCTGCGGCAGCTGCACCTGGCAGTCCATGCTCGCCGTGATCCGCAAGAGCTTGAGGCGCTAGCAAACTGGCTACAGCAGCATGGCCACATCGTCAGCAGTCTGAAGATCCGCGGCACTAGGTTCTACGGGGCTGAAGCGGCGGCTGCGTGGGTAGCTGCTTGGGCTGCAGTGGCCTCAGCATGTCAAGCAGCGGGGGCAGCAGCGCCGCCTCCAGCTGCTGATGCTGCAGCAACTGGCAGCAAGCGCTGGCAGCTGCAGTCTTTCAGCGCTGATGTAGGCGCAAACGATACAGCAGCTGCGCTGCAGCAGCTGCTGCAGCACCTGCCTGCACATAGCTTGACGCAGCTTGGCTGCTGCCTCAGCAGGGCAGATGCAGGCCAGGTGCAGGCAGCGCCATTGAGGGGGCTGAGCAGGCTCACTGGGTTGTGCAGCCTGCACATCAATGTTGGGACTAGTGCCACACAGCACTCAGACCAGCTGCTGGCGCCATTGGCGGAACTACTGCACCTGACAACACTGCAGCTGACGAAAGGGACGGTGCGCAAGGTGCAGCTGCAGCACCTGCCTCTGCCGCGGCTGCAGCAGCTGCAGGCATGCGTCAGCATGGGTCGTCAGTTTGAAACGGTGGGCCAGCTGCAGCTTGCACACCTCACAGCACTCACCCAGCTGCAGTTGCTCGAAAGTTTAGCAGAGTTGAGAAAGTGGGATCAGCAGTGTGTGCTGGAGCCTGCCGAGCAGCTGCCACCAAACCTGCGGGTGCTCAGTTTGTACCACAGCAAGGATCCTGCCAGCCACAGCCATGGCAGCAACGGCAGCCTGCAGCCACTCAGCGGGCTGCAGGAGTTCAGGCTGTTCATGCGTGGCGGAGCACCAGCAGCAGCGGAGCTCGCCGCATTGAGCAGCATCAGCAGCTTGACAAAAGTGGAGCTGGAGTATGACTGGGACGACTGGCGACCGCCACATGTGTGCGCGCAGCGGCAGAAGCTGTGGCGTTAGCGTGGCCCACGCTGCCCGTGAAGGCCCTTTACTGGACCAGCTTCCGCATGCCGGCTGCTGTCGTGCAGCAAGCTGGTGCTCTGCAGGGGCTGACCTCTCTGGAGCTGTGGACTGATTTTGGGGATTTTGACGATGGGCTGGTGCCTGCGCGGCTGGCAGCCATGCTGCAGCCGCTGACTGGACTGCGGCGGCTGCTGCTGGCATGTGTTGATGTCTTAGCATGGGAAGAGGAGGAGTCACAGGAGGAAGGGGAGGAAGGGGAGGAAGGGGAGGAAGGGGAGGCAGGGGACGAGCAGGAGGAGGAGGAGGGCTATGAGTGTGCTGCTGTTGCAGCGCTCATGCAAGCGGTTGGCGGCTTGCGTGAGCTGGCAGACGTAAACGTGCGCCTGCAGATGCATCTTTCAGAGGCAGCAGTTCAAGAGCTGTGTAGGTTGAAGCAGCAACTCCTGCCGGCGTGGATGGAGCAGGTGTTTGCGCTAAATGCGCGACTGCTCGTCATTAACAGATTTATTGATAGGAGTGACAGTGACAGTGACAGCGACTTGGAATAACTATGGCATCAGCGTGGAGTGTTGCGCACAAGGGCGTAGGCGTGCACATGCATGTTGCGGTGTTGTGCAGCGTGTCGAGGCAGCTGCCAGTGGTAGCCGCTGCTGCTGGATGTTGCTTCATGTTGGGCATAGGCATGGCCGTGTTGTCCTCGGCATTTAGTGAGCCAGGTCCTCCGTAGCAGGCTGTCAGGCGGCATAGCATGATGCGCCAAGTTGTCAGCATCCACATCAACACGCAGCATGCAGCATGCAGCTGGTGTCGTGTAGGTTCTGCGACTCTTGCAGGATGCGGCGCTAGCGTGCACTGCTGTGATATCACCCAGCGTCCCGCAGAACAGCTTGGCAGGGTGTTGCAGACTGTTGGTTGTACGTCACCATTCGACTAGGATTGAAGCAGCCGCCGTTGATGCATCCAGTGAGCTGTGACTGATCTTGATGTGGCTTATGTGAATGGACAGATAAGATAATTTAGAGAGGATAGTTACAAGAGAGAGATAAGATAATGCAGAGATTTTAGGCAGAGTTATCACATAACGTGTGTTGTATCGTGGGATGCTGTTATGACAAAGAAGGTGGGAAGGATGCTTGAACATAGGTTCTAGGTAACTGTCAACGCTTGAAACTTTTTCACTTGATGCAGTGATGCATGGTGCTGTTGAGCAGGGCAACCTTGGATTTTTGCAGCAGATCATGCAGCGAACTGCGAAGTAGAGCTGATCCTGTGCAAGTGCTCACTTTCAAAAGCAAAATCATCATATCCACCAGCTTGTGTGCTTTGGGTGGCGGTAACACCGCCGCACGACTCGCGGCTCAAGAATCCGCAGCTGCTGTTGCTCACGGCAAGAACGGTGAGGGACGGCACGGCAACCATGAAGGGCAACGGCAGCTACTGGCGCCCAGCGCGACTCTCAAATCAGCAGATGAGAACTTGATCCTGGCAGCTGCTCACACCGCACGATGAAATCTGGCGAGAACCTGCTTGCAGGACTCCCTATGCTGTGCTCACTACGTTCACCTGCCTGCACTCTTCCTGGCAGGTCTGCACCGGCATGGACAGCAACATAAGCAGCAGCAATGCTAATGCCACCGAGCTGGAGCACAGCAGCACCAGCAGCACAACAGCGGGCAGCAGCCAGCCGCATGCAGCACCTGCTGCTGCTGCTACCAGCTGTGGCAGCATCCTCGACTATCGTCTGCTCAAGCCCCTGCTGCGCCACCCCAGCTTCGGACAGGACCAGCAGGCAGTGGCAGCACTGCTGCAGAGCTCAAAGCGGCTGCAGGCAGCAGTGGCAGAGCTGCTGCCCGGGCAGCTGCCAGTGGTGCTGCATGCCAGGAAGCTGCAGCAATCAACAGGCTTTGCATCCTGGCTGCGCAAGCATGGCGGCCTGCTTCAAGCGCTAACTGTGCAGTGGGAAGCAGGCGATTGCTACTACTGCTTCAGCAGAGGCAGCTGGCTGCCTGCAGCTGCAGCAGCAGTCAACGTCGCAGTGCAGGAAGCAGCAGGAGCTGGCTGCCTGCAGCTGCAGTCGTTCACGCTGCAGGGCAGTATAGCACCTCTTAGCATCCTGCAGCAACTGCCAGCAGCGCACCTCACACAGCTTACAGCTGAGGTCGGCTTGCACAACAGCGACAGCATGGATGCAGTGCGAGCGTTGACGAACCTGCGCAGCCTAAACCTATTTGACGTATTTGGGGCTGTGTCTGTGGAAGCTCCAGCAGCATGGCCGTTTGCCGCGGCATCAGGCTCGCAGCAGCTCACGCGGCTGCACATCAGCACAGTCAGGCCTGCGCTGCTGCATTGCATGGTTGGCCAGATGCCGCAGCTGCAGCAGTTGCATGTGGGAGTCAATGTGCGTGCTGATGTGCAAGAGCTTGAGCTGCTAGCAAGCTGGCTGCAGCAGCACGGCCACATCGTGAGCACCTTGAAGGTCTGGGGCGCAAGGTATAAAGGGGCTGATTGGGCGGCTGCTTGGAATGCATTAGCCTTGGCATTTCAAGCAGCCGGGGCAACAGCGCCACCACCAGCTGCTAAAGCTGCTGCACCTGGCAGCAGGCGCTGGCAGCTGCAGTCTTTCAGCGCTGACGTAGACGCATCTGCGACAGCAGCTGCACTGCAGCAGCTGCTGCAGCACCTGCCCGCATATAGCTTGACGCAGCTTGGCTGCTACCTTGGCTCGGCAGATGCAGGCCAGGTGCAGGCAGCTCCATTGAGTGGGTTGAGCAGGCTCACCGGGCAGTGCAGCCTACATCTCATCGTGGGCCGGGGTCCCCAGCAGCAGCCACACGAGCTGCTGGCTCCACTGTCAGCACTGCGGCAGCTGACAGAACTTCAGCTGCAAGCAGGACTAGTACGCAGGGTGCAGCTGCAGCACCTGCAGCTGGCGGCAAATGTTGGCAGCGATTCGATCGAGGGGGCGGACCAGCTGCAGCTCACACACCTCACAGCGCTCACCCAGCTGCTGCTGCTGGAATGCTTGGGATCCACATGCCTGCTGGCGCCGGCAGAGCAGCTGCCGCCAAACCTGCGGGTGCTCAGTTTGTACCATGGTGAGGACGCTGCCAACCGCAGCAGCGGCAGCAGCGGCAGCCTCCAGCCACTGCTGCTACTCAGACGGCTGCAGATGGTGCGCCTGCACATGCGTTGTGGAGCACCAGCAGCAGCCGAGCTTGCAGCATTAAGCAGCATCAGCAGCTTGAAGGAAGTGAAGCTGCCGTGCATCTGGGAGCAGCGCTCTGCACCGCATCTCCGCACGCAGCTGGGGGAAGCAGCGGAAGCAGCAGCAGCAGAAGGTGGGGCCGCAGCGTGGCTCACGCTGCCCGTGAAGGCCCTTCAGTGGCACAGCTACCGCATGCCGGCTGCTGTCGTGCAGCGAGCTGGTGCTCTGCAAGGCCTGACATCACTGCAGCTGCTGACAGAATGTGAGGATGTGGGCGATGGGCTGGTGCCTGCGCAGCTGGCTGCCATGCTGCAGCCGCTGACAGGGCTGCGGCAGCTGCAGCTGGCCTGCAACGGCTCCAGGAAGGTAACTAGAGGCAGTGCTGCTGCATTGTACAGTGTGGGTGAGGTGCCGGGCTATGAGTGTGGTGCAGTGGCAGCGCTCATGCAAGCGGTTGGCGGTTTGCGTGAGATGGCGGACGTGAGTGTACACCTGCAGATGCAGCTGTCAGAGGCAGCGGTTGTTGAGCTGCGCAGGTTGCAGCAGGAGCTGCTGCCGTGTTGGATGGCGCGGATCTGTAAGGTAGATGCACGACTGCTCAGCATTTAGTCCGTTTTACGATTGACAGCGACAGTGACATCGACACTTATGGCTGGTACGTCAGTGTAGAGGTTCCGGTGGATAGCTGTGTTGCGTACAATGGCGTAGGCGTGCATAGGCCTGTTGCGGTACTGTGCAGCCTGTCGAGGCAGCTGCCTCTGGCAGCCGCTTCTGCACACATCTGCAGCATGGAGTGTTCATCAGCACTGGCAGCAGCAGTAGCGGCGGCAGCAAGTAGAGCACAGGGCCGCAGGTAGCCGTATTGCCGCACTGCCGCTGTGGTGCTGCGGGGCGCATTGGTAGCTGCTATGTGGCATGGAGGTGTCCAGTAGCAGCGCAGGCAGCAGCAGCAGCAGCAGCAGCAGCAGCAGCAGCATAAGCGGCTAGTTTCTTGAACTACGAAACATTGAGTAGGTGGATGCATTGCAGTGAGAAATGCCGAGTTAGGCTTGTGCGGCGGTGGTGTGGCTGGTGGGTGTGCTCGCCACACAACGTCACAGTTGCACAAGCCGGGAGGGTGGGCAGCCAGGCGCGTGTTTGTGAGACAGCCAGGCGCATATGGTTCGACTGTGAATGCCCTACAGCTGCTGTGGCTTTGAATTTGTGGTTTTACTTGCAGATTGTCTAACGCAGATTGGATAGAGTCGCACTGCAGTGCTTGCAACATGTTACACTGCAGTGGTACAGTGAGCCACACTGCATCAGCCATTATGCTGGAGGGGCATGTGAGCTGTGATGTTATTTGTAAGTTGTTGACAGAAAGGGTGTTGTTGCCTGGCATGCAGCTGGCTGCCGCAGGGATGTACGGCTCTGTAGCTGGCCAATTACATGCCGTCTCCTTGTGAGGCTCTGCCGGGATAAATCTGCTGTGGACCGGCTTGTACACGGTTCGTACACCACACGTGCAGTATCTGAACGTGTCATGCAGCATGCGGGTACGTTCATGCAGCATGACAGCAGCTTCAGTCGTAGGAGCAGGCAATGAAACAGTCAGCATTCAGGGGCCCTGACAGTTACACTTCCTACTCTGCCAACGAGCAGCTCAGCTATGCAATCACTGCCACCCTCGCTGCTGAACAACTCAATAACTTTATCATATTCTGTTCAGCACCATGCTGGAGCCGCCCTGCCATGCCCAGCAGCAGGCGCTGGGCTTGGGCTCCATTGAAAATGGATTTTTCCTTTGATTGTGAGCTCCCACTGGTGCAATTGGAGAGCAGGACATGATGTAATGCAGACAAAGTCGAAGGTGCTAGTAGCGCTGCGCCAACGCAACAATGGCATGGCCGTATGCGAGCTACAGTCACAACTCTGAAAGACAGCTGACCAACACATGCTGCAGCAGCAGCCTGTGGATATCTGGGACTGCTCACCATCACTATAGCACTGACAATCCAAATCCGCTTCTTCTGCAGCTATCTCAGCTAGCTCAAATGGGCCAGGTGGTGTTGCTGCGCACCAAATCACCAATGCGCAATGTGAAATTGGCTGCTGCAATGCGTCTGACCCAATAGCAGCGACAGGAACACGTGCAGCAAACCTATACTAGCAACCCAGCACGTGAGCCTGAACACAAAGACACCTACACTGTACGAATATAGTGTCTGGCAGCTGCAGTGCTCAGGAGAAAACACGCCAAAGCCCATCCAGCAGCTGCCGTGCAAAAGTGCACTGTGCAGCTGCACCCCCAAAAGAAAAACCCACGCACAGAAGAATACCCAGGTGATACCTCAAGCACACCACCACCGCCATGTCCGCCAGCTGAACACGCAACGCAGAGGTCTGGCTAGTGGCTGCATGCAGATGGTTCAACAGAGGTAGCATCGTCAATCGTGAACTCGATGAGATTTCACCATAGCTGTGATGGCAGAACGCCATTCAAGTGCTGTGCCGTGAATCTGCCAAGCACCCTGGTTCAGCCTAGCTGATGCCGCCACTGTAGTAACATGACAAGATGTACGTACACAACCTCAGGCGGCCGCGCCTCTGTAGCCCGCTCCCAAAACTAGCAGACAAGCAATTCAAAGCACCCCCGTTAAGAGCTGACAGCAGCAGGCCGACCAGCGCAGAAGATGTAGCACAGTATGCTGCTGGCGCACACCCCGCACCATGCGGTCAAACGGCGCAGTCATTGGCGCTGCTGTGCTGCGGGCCGCGATGCGCAGCGAACATTGCAATGCGTACGTGTATGTAACATGCTCAAGGCAATAACCCTACTACAGGAGGTATAGGCAGCATACCCTGGCAGCATGCATGCCAGAATGTCACTACTCGCCCCATGCCATGTCACGCAAGGATCCTCCGCGGCCTGATGATGGCTCACGCCCTCCAGTGCGTGCATTGCATTGAGCAGCAAGCGACCCCACACAAGCAGAAGAATACCCTCAACCAGATGACCGGATGGAGCTCCTAGACACAAATGCAACACCAGCACCAGCACAGCCCAATACCCACGCAGCGCTAGCTGCAGCAGTTCTCTCGTCCACAATCAGGCTGTGCCGTTCTGCCCCTCCGTGTGAAAGGCAGGCTTCACACATCAGCATGCACGCCACAGCCGCCGCCAACCAGCCATGGCCAGGCAACCAGCATGGCGGTGTGCAAAGCTATTTGATCCAGCCATCCAGCCAGCTGAGCATTCATGGCCTCATGCCTGCCATCTGCGCATGTAAAAGCATGCCAGCCCACGCCACATGGCAGGCTCTATCAGTATGCTTCAAAATATGTACCAAGGAGTGCATGAACAAGCGTTCATTGCAGGCAATGCTGCAACAAGGCGCCTTGCACATGCGTGCCATGCTAGACCCAGTCACAGCAGCAGCAAACCGGCCAGGAGCCAATGCTGCTGTGACTCAGGTACCTGTGCACCCAGCTGCCATTGTGCAGATGTACACACATGCCGTATCGGATGTGGCCAGTTCTGCTTGCAGTATGCAGCCCATGCCCTCAGCTCAACTCGCTTTCCATCATGCAAGAACTTCACCACAGCCTTCAAAGGCAACTCACGCCTCATGACCACGCACAGATGCGCTCGGAATCAATCGTAGCTGCTAATGCACCTTAGCCCATCACAGCGCAGCTCACACCTCTAGATAATTGCAACTCCACTATCCCTGAACGGCACGACCCTTCACCCCTTGACAGAACAGAACCACCAGGCCACCAGAACCACCAGGCCGCTCGACGACACCGTGCTCAGCCACTAGCAGCAGCCCTCCACCTGAGGGCCAGCATTAAGACCCGTCTGCACACAGCACGCTGCTGCACTGATCATCAAACGCACCTCGCAAATGTCCCTAGAAACTCATACCGCATGTTGAACACGTCAAAAGGTGTGCTGTCATACCCTGCCGAATTGAAAAAGATACCAAACGGCTCACCAGCCATCAGCATCCTCACTGCTGCAGACGACTCGCACTTGACCTTGCCGTGCCCAGCAGTGCCTCCCTTCCTCCCTGGCTGCATGCACGCACAGCTAACCCAAACAGCTGACCGCCTGGCATGCCTCTAGCTTGGTCAACTGCGCCAGCTGCTGTGAACAGCGCATTCAAATTGTTGCATCAAGGATACGGTCAGTTGGCGTAGTAACTGCCTTGATCCATCATCAGCTGCTGCAGAGCTGCCTCCAAGTCAGCCATGGCCTGAGCCTGCGCCAGCTGCTGCTGCTGCTGCTGCTGCTGCTGGGGTTGCTGCTGCTGCTGCTGCTGCTGCTGCTGGTAAGCATACTGTTGCCGCTGCTGCTGCGCTGCCAGCTGCGGTTGTGGCGACAGCTGTGCTGCTCTGCCAGAGTCAAACAGTTGACCGCTGCTGAAGCCGCTGCTGCCGTCGCCAGGCAGCTGCATAGGGTACAGCGGACCAAACCTGTGCTGGGCCTTCAGCGCCTGAAGCTGCAGCATCACCTGGCTAGGATTACCAGGCACAAAGCTGCCTGCAGCAGCAGCAGCAAGCTGTGCAGCATCCGCAGCCTGCTGCTGCTGCTGCTGCTGCTGCTGTTGATGGTGTTGCTGCTCCATGCTTGGGCCGGCACCTGCTGCTGCCAGGAAGCTGGCTGCCTGCACCCATTGCTGCTGCTGGTTCATTCGCTGCAGTGCCTGCTGCTGCAGCAGCACTGATGCTGCTGCCTGCTGCTGCATGTCGCTCGGCTGAGCAGGCAGCAGGTCAGCAGCAAATGACAACATGCCTGACGCGTCCGGCACCGTGGAGTGAGGCACCTGAGCATAATCCATGCCCAGCTGCTGCTGCTGCCACTGCTGCTGCTGCTGCTGTGGAGATGCTTGGATGGCGCCATCAAAGGATCTAGCTTGCTGTGGCTGCTGCTGCTGCTGCTGCTGCTGCTGCTGCTGCTGCTGCTGCTGCTGCTGCTGCTGCTGCTGCTCGTACTGATCAGTCTGCCAGCTGCTGCCGGCTGCAACTGCTTCCAGCACTGACTGCTGCCGCCACCCCTGCTGCTGCTGCTGCTGCTGCTGCTGCTGGCTTTGAGAGGCGCCGGTCAGCACCGGGTTGCTCTGCACCTGTGGTGCTGCTGCTGCCTGCCTGGGGGAGGTCAGCGGTGCTGCTGGAGACACGGGGCCAGCAGCAGCAGCAGCAGCAGCAGCAGCAGCTGGAGCTGCAACCGCCTCGAGAGCCGGCTGCGGTGGGGTGGCAGCTGCTGGAGCCTCTGAGGCTGCTGCTGCTGCCGCCTCAGCCCCTTCCGGCTCCTCCACGCGCCGCAGCTCTTGCATGTTGTGCGCAAAGAAGCACAGCGCGCGCCGGCAGTGCATGCCCTGCGCAGCAAAGCGTGGCGGGGGCACAGTGGAGCTGCGCAGCAAGCCAACATGGTGCCCGGCATGCATAGTCACTAGCACTGCTGTGCGCCTTTTGAGCGGCAAACTGCAGCCTTGTCAGCGGTACAGTGCCTGAGAATGCAGGCAGTGTTCTGCAGGGGCTGGTGCGTGACCACAGCAGCAGGGGTTCAGCAGCACTGCACATCAGGGATGCAGCCAGGGCCGGCGCTTTCCAAGGCTAGCAAGTTGAACAGAACCACTACTACAGTCCACAACATAGTGTACTTGCTGCCCTAGCACATGACGCGTTGACAGAGCAGCAAGGGCACGGCTGCTGTTCAGGCCAGCTGAGCGCCGCTACTCACATACCAGCTGCTCCCACCCTACTACCACCCAGGCGCAGCAGCAGCTAGTGCAGCAGGCACAAGAATGACAGCAAGAAGTGAAGAGCAGCACCGCCTGCCAAATGTGTTGTGCTGCGCTGTGCTGTGCTGTACTGCGCTGTGCTGTGCTGTGCTGTGCTGTGCAACAGCAGCAGTGCCCCTCTGCCACCCACCTGCTGGCACATGAGTGTCCTGAAGCGCTTGGGGTGCAGCCAGTACTCATACACGTGGTGCGTGTAGGGGCAGGCGTCACCACGCGGGCAGGACACACCCTGCAAGCAACAGCAGCGGCAGGCACAGCAGCAGAGCAGGCGCGGCAGCAGGCAGAGACAGGCAGACCTCAGCAGCAGCAGGCATGGCAGCAGCTGCAGCGACCAAAGCGTATGCAGCTCAAGGAAACACGCGGAGAAGCAGCCATAAAGCAGGTGTGCACAGCTGAACGGCTCTGCTGTGCTGTTGAGACCTACACATGTCGTGACTGTAGCCAGCTGCCAATGGCTGTGACGAAACCGGTGTGCAGTTGGTTACACAGCCAAGCAGTTCCTGCAAGCTTGTGCTGTGTGCTGCATGTGCTGCCTGCTGTGTGTTCCTGCAGCAGCAGCTGTGTGCAGCCGCACCTTCTTGTCGGCGGGGCACAGCAGCGGCTCGTAGCTGAAGCGGGTGGGGTCCCTGCGCCGTGCACGCTCCCCAGGGTGCCAGAAGGGGCAGCTGCGGCAGCAGCAGCAGCAGCAGGCACAACGTTATGTGGCGTGCGAGCTGCAAAGCACGGCACCACATGCAGGGTATCGCAGCACAAGCGGCACATGCAGACGCTTGCAGGAGCTGCAATATTTTCTTGCCCAGTGCAACTTGTCACAGTTTCATATGTAGGCGTCTGCTGGGCTCGCACAGATGTAACCAAAGTGTTCAGCAGCTGCCACAGGCAATGCCTCTTCGAGCACTATACATTCACTATCCTTGCACCATTCATGCACTGCCGATGCAGCCTGTACACAAGTGCAACCACCAAGCACCAGCCGCGCTCACGTGCTCCACTCGTGCGGCCCAGTCACGCTGCAGGGCGCCACCTTGTAGGTGTACAGGTAGAAGTCAGCAGGGAAGCGCGAGGAGGGCGGCACATCGCTGCTGCTGCTGCTGCCCGCAGCATCGCCTGCTGCAGCTGCTGCTACGCTGCTGGACAAAGCCATATGCTCTTGTGGTTGCTCCTGTTGCAGCTCATGTTGCTGCTGCTGCTGCTGCTGTTGCTGCTGCTGCTGTACCTTGGTCTGGGCAGCTGCCGCGCTGGCGCCTCTGCTGGCCTGCTGCAGCAGCTGCTGGCAGTGCCGCATGTTGCGCTGCGCAAAGCAGGCAGCCAGTGAGCCCTGCAGCGATGCCTGCAGCAGGTCCCAAGGCTGCTGCTGCGTGCCGCACCACAGCAGGCACAGAGCCAGGTCCTGCACTAGGGGCAGCAGCTCCTGCCAGGGGCCACTGCTGCTGTTGCTGCTGCTGTGCCTGACTGCCTGTCCTGCAGGTGGCAGCAGCTGCTGCAGCTCTGCAACTGCAGCCGCCGGCAGCAGCAGCAGCGGCAGATGCTCCAGGATGACCGGAGCAGCAGCTGTAGCTGAGGCAGCGGGCGCAGGCCTGCGGCCAGCTGCTGGCTGCTGCTGCCTCTGCTGCTGCCTCTGCTGCTGCTGCTGTCTGTGCTGCTCACCAGCTGTTGCCATGACCACCACTGTCACGACATGGCTGTCGCTGTGTGAACCAGCAGGCGCCTGGAAGGCAAGAGGCAGCTGCAGATCTGCTGTGTCAGATGCAGCACGCGGCGCAGCTGCAGAGTCTTTACTGCCTTTTCCTCTGCCTTTGCCACTGCTGCTGCTGGCACTGCTGCTGCTGCTGCTGCTGCTGCTGCTGCTGAGCTGCCAGGATGCGTCATGCAACACTGCACCCATGGGCTGCAGCATGCACACCACCCGCACAGCCTCATGCCCTGCCCGCAGCAGCTGCTGCACCCACTCCTGCGTAACAGTTATTTTGGCGTGGACTTGCGCGGCTGCACTGCTGCTGCTCAAGCTGCTACTACTGCTACTGCCAGCGGCCTTAACAGTGCCACGCAACCCCTTCCTTGGCTGCTTAGCTGCTGCTGCTGCTGCTGCTGCTGCTGCGGGTGTCACTGCTTGCTCCTGCAAAGTTTCTGGCAGGGCAGCTGCCAGTGGCTCCAGAGTGATGCCCTGCTGCTGCTGCCGCCTGCTGGTCCACTTTGACCACAGGCACGCAAGTGTGCCAGCCATCCCATTGCAAACTGCTGCCACATCAGTGCTGCGCTGCTGCGCTGGCTGTGCCTCAAGCTGCACTGCTTGCACCTTCCAGCCAGCTGGCAGCAGGGACTGCGCGTTCTGCTGCAGCAGCTGCAGCACTTGCCTGACATCTTGGCTGCTGCTTGCGGCAGCGCTGGTGCTGGGATGGCTGGAGCCACTGGCACTGCTGCTGCCGCTTGCACCTGCTGCTGCTGCTGCAGGTGGTGCAGGGGCTGCCGCCTCCACCAGCTCAAAGAGCAGCTGGTAGGAGCGCCCTGCATGCTGCTGGCCTGCAGGCTGCAGGCTGCCTGGGCAGGGTGATGCCCCTGTGCACTGGCCACGAGGGAGGGCAGCACGCTGCTGCTGCTGCTTGCAACCCTACCGCCGTCAGCGCCACGCTGCGCCGGGCGCTGCTGGTGAAGGGTTCACGAGCGCGGGCTACAGTGGCGGGCGATTGCCCGGGGCTCGATTGGAAGGCCGTGCGGATGGGGCGTCTGCCCCCACGACCCAACTATCTAGCCCCTGCAAGCATTAGCACCGCCAATGGGATAGGGGTAGCAAGTTTGGGTGGTACAAAGCAAAAGTGCGGGCCGTTGAGATACTTGCGAGGATACTTCTTGGGTCGAATGCACTTTTTGCTAGGCACTTTCCAGCCCCTCTAGGCCTCTGCATCGCCTGAGTGATAGATCAGACAGCTAAACAATCAAATTTGGCAACAAAAAGCCAAGATTTGGCCTGACAGAGCTGATTTGCTACTTGGATACGTCATTTAGGTGCTGCAGAGTAGCGAGTCGGCCTCACCTAAACTTCAAAACCTGCTGATTGTCTTTGCAATCGAAGATATGATGGCTGCTGGTCGGCGAGCCCTCTATAAGAGTTGGTCTGCATCTACTCTGCGACTGCGTATGTTTGGGTTCTGTAAGGTGTAAATCATGCTGTTGAATGCGTTGTAAGTGATTGGGATAACCTGTTTGAGCCGCACACAATAACGTATCAGGAATGTGAGGGCCGCTTTTGAGTGTTTAGGGTGCGGCCCTGACAGCATCGCAGCGCCTGTCACACAGCTGTACTAGAAGTCACAGACAGTTGGTACATATATCCGGATGATTATGCTAGTCAGGCACCAGATGACCAGGCTGGTTCGTCCGTGAAACGCGTAGGGTGCCACTCGCGCTTCGTGTGCTGCCACAGCCGTATCACCTAGAGAAATCAAAATAATGAAGCCAAGGGACGTTGATCAATGCAACAGGCCATTCCGGGCTGGCCTGTTTACCTGTAGTCTCAGTCATGCTCAAAGCATGGCCATCACAAACAAACGCTGAAAGAACATGGGGTGTGCCGCAAGCAAGCAGAGCGTGATTGGCAACACACATTGTGCTTCAGGTTGTCAGCAGCGTCAACGTCGCAGCAGCTCTGCAGACGTTGCTGGCTACTGGTGGCCCTGAGTCTGCAACTGCTGTAGCTGCTGTGTAGAGGTGACAACATCAACACAAAAGTTCGGGCCTGATGAGCATGAACTGTATTATATGTTATCATACATTGGTTCTCCGGTACGCCTGTTGTAACCCAAAAGCTTGATTTAAACTGCAGATGTCTGTTGCCTGCAAACCCCTCTTGCAGATGGATCCTGGACCACAGGTCCATGCAACCTGCAATGTACTGCCTATGTCCACCTGCCATGCATAGTGCTGCACTGCAGGCTGCCCAACACAAAGCAAGCCCGTCAACATTACTTTGCAACTGCATGTCATACACCGTGTGGCACAGCTTGCTGTGCTCAAAGCCACGCCACTTGCACCAAAACCCTGAAGGTGACCATGCGCGCAGCCGCCAAGCTGTGTGCAGCCCATGGCAGCACTTGGCCACACTGATCATGCTGGAGGAGGCCGCCTGCGCACTGCTGTGGCATGGAAGCTGGGAGGCTCACTGCAGCCGCCGCTCGCCTGCACAGGCAGCAGCGCAAGTACTTCGTCAAAGCAGGTGCGATGACAAGCAATCGTTCATTGATGCATGCTACACAATACACGTTTGCCTGCACCCAAACACACAAGGTATATGGTGCGCCACTCGTTTGCCTGCCCCGCACACCGTGTCGCAACATACGCCCCCTGCATGCTCACCTGGCACGGACGCAGGCCTGTAGCTGCTGCCCCTGCCGCTGCTGCTGCCAATCTGGGGGCTGCCAGGCCGGGCATGCACAACACCTCTTGCACTGCTACCTGGCCGGGCCACGCCAGCCTTCTGCACCAGCACACCATCATGCAGCAGGCCCCTGCTGCTGATGCTGCTGCCAGCAGCTGCACTGCCAAGCCAGCCAGCAGCAGAGCCTGGCCTGCTGGGGCTGGCTGGGCTGACTGCACCAGCCAGGAAGGCGTTGGCTGCAGCAGCCTGGCTGCGCTGCACGCTGCGCACCGTGCACAGCAGCGCAGCAGCACGTTGCCGCTCAGCAGCTAGCTCCTGCTTCGCCCTGCAGCAGTAGCGGCGGCAGTAGCAGCAGCAGCAGCAGCAGCTTGCGTCACACGGTAGCTTCCACGTGTTCTTCGTCTGATGCTGCTTCCTGGTTGTGCTGAACATGCCCAAGCAGGTTTGCCGTTATGTCACAACAGTTGTGACTATGGTGAACAAGCTGCAGGCCATGTGTGCACACCATGTGTGTAGGTCACAGCTTGCATAAAGAGTGGCTGCATGTTTCATAAATTGTGCACTGCACCACATGGCCTGTTTTACATGCCCCTGTGCACTCACCCCTCAAGCTGCTCTTGCAGGGTGCAAGCATACTGAGCAAGCACTGCTGCATCAGCAGCAGAAGCACTGGTGGCAGCAGCACTGTTATCACTGTCTGTGCCGGCTGCTGCTGCGGCTGCTGCTGCTGCTCCAACAGGTGTCAACAGTGCAGCAGCTCGTTGCCGCAGCTTGAGCTCAACCTGCTGCTCCACCTGCCGCTTGAGCTGTTCCATGGAGCCTGGGCTGCAGGCAGCGCCGCTGCTGCCCAGTGCACTGCAAGGCCTGCTGCCACGCCCTGCTGCTGCTGCACCGCCATTGGGTGACCTGCAGCGGCTGATTTTGCTGCTGCTGTGCTCCAGCAGTGCCCCTGCAAGGGCCAGGTCGGCACGGTAGTGCTGCTGCGTGATGCATGCAGTGCCAGAGCCGACCCACGCCCGCTGCTGCTGCTGCTGCTGCTGCCGCCTCTGTCCACCACTAGGGGAGCAACAGCTGACAGGTTGCACGGCTGATCCAGGTCTGCTGCATCCCTGCTGGCTTGGTACAACAGCAGCTGGCGAAGCAGGCCTCATGCCAGGTGCGTTTGCTGCTGCTTGCTGGGCCTTGGCGCTGCCTGCTGATGCTGCTGCGGCCCCGGCAGCCTCAGCAGACAGCTGTGCCTGCTGCAGCTGCCGCTGTGCGTCAGCCAGCTGTGCCTGCAGGGCTGCAATCCTGGCATCCTTCTGCTGCAGCAGCGCACTGCTCTGCGCCCTCACTTCAGCCAGCTGCGTGGCCAGCAGCTGCTGGCTGGCAGACACCTACAGCAGCAGCGCCACCACGGCTGATATCACTATGCAAGCATATGCTTGCAGCACTACCGCACCGCTGGCAGCAGCCCCACTACTCCACATAGACACACAGTCCGACAGATAGAAGCGCTGCTTCAGCACATGTGTGAGCACACAAGCATTGCATACTGACCATGCAGGCACAGCGCCAAAGCACAGAGTTCATCACCTGCTGCAAGCAGTGGGCGTTGAAGTGTCTCACTTGCTGCTCCTGTGCACGCGGTTGCTGCTGCTGCTGTTGGCCTGGAATGCCACTGTCCTTGCATGATGCGCTGCTGCCATGGCTGCCAGCAGGGGCCTGCAGCTGCTGGCTGAGCCGCTCGCTGAGCTGGGACACCTGCTGCTGCGCTGCTGCCAGCTGCCCTGCATGGCCGGCCTTCAGCTCAGCCAAGGTATCCTGCAGCGCACGGAACTGCAGCAGCAGCAGCGGCGGCAGCAGTCATGTGCTGGCACAGTAGATTTCAGCGCTGCAAGCAGATGAACGCCACAGCGAGTTGCACCTGGATACGTCAGGCAAGCAGGCGCATGCAGCTCAAGAAAATACGCGCTGCACGGCTGCGCATGTGCAGAGCATTGCGCCAGTGCACCCACCTGCCCCAGCAGCACTGCCTTGTCCTCCGCTGCTGCTCTCAGCGCCTCTGTACCCTTCACTCCAACGCGCCGGATCTCAGCAGTCAGCGCGCCCTCGCGTGCTGCAGCATGGCCAGCCGCTGCCGCAGCCTCAGCCTGCAGCCCAGCCAGCTGCTGCTGCAGCGCCTTCACCTCCTTGCGTGCTGCTGCTAGCTGGCTGTTTAGCGAGGCCAACTGCGCCTCACTTGCACCAGCTGCACCACCACCCACGCTGAGCCGCCGAGTGGCGCCCTGCAGGCCTATCACCACACCTGCTGCTGCTGACAGAGATGCGTGGGTAGGCATTGCGCCAGCATTGCCACCGCCGCTGTCAGATGCCCTCCTCATTGACAAACGTGATTGCCGGCCTGCTGTTGATGTATCTGCATGCTGCTGCTGGCTGGCTGCCGCTGCAGCGTCTGCTGCTGTCTCCAGGCCGCCCGTGTCGTGACTCCAGGCAGGCCCCAGCTGGTCCAGCAGCTGCTGGTAGTGGGTGTGCGCGTCATCCAGCTGCTGCTGCAGTTGATGCACCTACACGGTGGTGCCAGCAACAGCAGCAGCTGCGTTACAACGGGGCAGGCTGTGCAGCGGACAGCAACGGGCATGGCAGTGCAGCACCGCTCCCTACCAGGGCAAAACGGCACGCTACCAATGGTAGCTACTATTGCAGCACAACCACCAGCAGAGTGGCATCGCAGTGCTGCTTGGCAGCAAGCAGCTCGTCCCAGCCTGTTCACGCAGCCCACCTGCTGGCTGAGCTTGTCTGCGAGAGGGTTGCGCTGCGCAGCAGCAGTTGAGGCACGGCTGACACCGCCAGCTGCTGCAGCATGTGGTGCTGGCGGCTGCGGCACACACGCGCTTGCCAGCTGCAGCATGCGGGCTGCCAACTGCTCAGCAGCTGCCCCTGTGGCTGAGGGCAGCAGCAGCATAAGCGACACACTGCTGCTGTCCCCGCTGCTGCTGTGCACCAAGCGCTGTAGGTTGTGCGGCAGCTGCAGGGTTGAGTCCAGCGCCCATTTTGGCAGCTGCTGCTCCTGCAGGTGAAACACAGACATGCGATGTTGATGAGCAAGCAATGGATGCAGGCAGTGCACATGATCTGTTAGCCTTAAAATCCCCTTGCTGTTGGTGCCGTACTGGCAACATGATGAGGCACGCTGACAAAATGCACACAAAGAGCTGGCGGCCCGGCCGATGCTTGCGATGCTCACCTGCACACCCGCAGCTGCCAGGAGCTTTGCAGCTGCAATGTCGGACCTGCTGCTGCTGCTGTTGCCGCTGTGTTGCGCTTCCAGCTGGGATGCAGAGACAGCTGGTTGGCTGGGCAGCAGCACCAGCTGCAACTCTCCTGCAAGCATGAGCATGTCACATACACATTCATTTGCACTGGCTCCGACCAAGCGTTGTACAGCGTCACGTGCAGCAGCTGCGGCATGCAGAGCTGCCATGTTCAACAAACAGTATGGCACTCGCAGCTGTCTGCCGCAGGCGTTGCATAGAAGCTTTGCACAGCAGCGGCCCCAGCTCACCGGCAAAGGCTGTGCCAGCTGGCAGGTGCAGGGTCAGCAGCAGGCCATCTGCTGCAGGCTGCTGCTGTGCCACACTCTGCAACAGCTGCTGGATGTCAGCAACACAGCAGACCTGCAGGCAGCGTAAAGCATGCATGCACGCCTTTAGTGTGGCTGTCCTGCAAGCATGTTCATAGCTGTGTCACGCAGGTATAGTGACTGCAGAGCAGCAGATTACAGGGAGGAAGGATGCAAGCATCATGCAGCTCCAAAGTGCTCACCTGGCACTGCAACGGCTGGCTGCTACATTCATTGCTTTGGCCTGATGCTGCTGTTGCAGCGTCAAGCGCTGGAGTGAAAGAGAAGGAGCTGTCTGGACTGGCGTCCTGCTCCTGCAGCTGCCAGGCTTCACCAGAAGCCAGCCAGCACGCCTGCCCTGCTGCTGTTGCAGGCTGTCCAGCTGTGCAGCACTGGATGTTGAAAAGCTGTTCAACGACAGCTGTGGCCTGGTCAACTAATCGTCCTTGTACTGAGAAGCTGCCATACAGTATCGCTACTGTACTGCTGCTTGTCCTGTTGGTGGACAGCACTAGCTGTGCAGCATGGGCAGCATCAGCGCATATGCGGCTATATCTGTACTCCGTACAGCTGTCTCTCACTATTCCATGTGACCTGTAGGTGTCCTCATGCTTAGGCAGCAATGCTGCGGACTGGACAGCCATGGCATGGTGCCAGTCAAGGCCGAATGTGTTCTCAAGCTGTAGCTTGCTAGCTGAAGTTCAACATTTTGTATGATTGACGACATAAAGTTTCGTCCCCGTCCTGCCGATACTCACCCACGTGGCAGGCACCACTGGTGTGTTATCAAGCCCTAGTTCATCCCATCACACTCATTCAACCTTCTTCAATCAATCAACGATCACGTTCGTTTTCATCTGCTTCCGCAGCTGTGCTCTCCTGCTCGTGTCGCAGATACCGCTGGTGACTGCTACTATGGCAGAGGAGTCAGCAGTGCAGCCACACTTGCCACCATTCCACCTCGCATTTCCTGTCAGGGATGTGCAGGAGGCACGAGAGTTCTACACCAAGTAAGTTCAGCGACAGCAGCCGCTGCAGGTGCAGCTGCTTGCAATCTGGCACCAAACACCATCAGCAACTGCAGTGACAGGTGTGGTTCACACGACATGCTGCTTGTCTGCACAGCATGACTTACCGCAAACTTGAAAGGTACAGAGGCATTGGAACTGCCTAGATATGCATTTTTGACGCATTGCATGCTGGCAAGGCGTGCTGTGCTCCTGCACTAGCGACTTCCAGCTCTTTTATCAACACCACGCGCTGTCAATTGCCGCTGCCAGGGTGTTGGGCTGCACCGAAGGCAGGTCGTCAGCTCGCTGGCAGGACTTCTCTTTGTTTGGGCACCAGGTGCGTGCGGTAGTGCTGCCCAAACAGCAGCAGCAGCAGCAGCAGCAGCAGCAGCAGCAGCAGCAGCAGCAGCAGCAGCAGCAGCAGCAGCAGCAGAAGACAGCAGTTCAAGCACATCTGGGGTGCACAACAGCTGCAGATCGCTGGAGAACAGCCTGCCTTACAGCAGCGCCTGCATTTTTTACTGTAAATCAATCATTAAATGATGACTTCGGCTGACAATGCTTCAGCACCCGCCACCAACTCACCAGCAGAGTGCTTGTTGTGCACGCGCGCTGCAGATAGTTGCGCATCAAGTAGATGGCTACAATGCAGGTGTGAGAGGGGACAGATAAGGGGCTGATGAACAGCTGCTGGCCATAACTCTTGAGTGTAGTTGTGTCAGTTGTCCGCAGCAAAGGCGGGCGCATTCAGTACGGCAGAGCAGTGAGGAGCAGCCGCAGCCATGTTCTTGGGCACCCCTGATGCCTCCGCACTACTGCCAGACCTCTTCAACCTCCTTCGCACCATCCCTTGCTGACCACTCTGTGTGCCACCCCAGCTGGCCCAGTGGTACATCGCCTTGTCAGTAATACAGGCAGCCTGAGCCCTGCATGCCCCTCGAGCCAGCCACCTGCCAACACACTGCTGCTTCCGTGCCTCCCTCCCTTCCTGCCTGCCTGGCCGCACTGCACCATTGCCGCAGATGCCGCCTGCAACGCCGTCGATGGCGACCCAGTGCCTGTGCCGCACTTTGGCGCAGCGCTGACTGTGCAGCAGTTCCAGGCGCTGGCGGAGCGTGTGCGGGCTGCTGGCGTGGCCTTCATCATCGAGCCACACCTGCGCTTCAAGGGGCAGCCGGGGGAGCAGGTGCGGCGGCAGCAGCAGCAGCAGCTGCTGGAGGGGCACCAGCACTTCATGCAGCCCATGACGGGTCATTGCTTGTTTTCTCTCATTCTCACTGAAATGCATCTGATACATGCTTGCATACCCTATGACTGCATGAGCTCCAGCTGCACCAACGCCTCTCACGCCCAGCAACCACCTGCTGATCTGCTGCTGGCTGCTGCTGCTGCTGCTGTGCCATGTGACCGGCTGCTGCGCCACTCCTGTACGCCTGCTGTTTTTTCACCCTACTGGCCAGCTGACCCTGTTCTTCAAGGACCCCAGCGGCAACAGCCTGGAGTTCAAGGCCATGAGCAACCCGGGCAACCTCTTCGCAAAGTACCAAGTGCAAGAGGGCTGAGGCCAGGCAGGGACAGATGCTGTGTACTTTGTGGCTTGGCTGGCGGCATGTTGTTATGGCGGCCGACCCCAGGCAGCAGCAGCAGCAGCCGCCTCATGCAGCTGGGCAGCGCTGCGGGCAGCTAGCTGGCTGGAGAGCTCTGGGGTGGTCCACGGGACACGTTGGGGTGGCGGACGGCGCACAATGCAAGTTAGCGGCAAGAAGATGCTGTATTGATTGCATGATGCAGGTTGATTGCAAGGTGCAGGCCGACAGTGTGTATTGTTCAAATGTGTGTTGTTGCGGTGCTGGCGATGTTCAGATGCTGTCACAGCAACGGTTGCTATCTACCAGCTCACGATCATCAACCAATTATTTTTCGCTTGTGCTGTCACTGCAGCATGAGAACTGCTTGGACTGGCTTATTCTGTTTGAGTTTGACCATTGATGTTGGTTGCACCTGCTGTTGCTGATAGCAGGCAGCCTGTGACGTGAGAGGAATCGGCACTGCATGCCAAGGAAGTTCTGGGTGATGGCGCTGAGCACGGCGCAGCACTGCTTTATGGCATGGCTCACCAGTGGGTCTCACATTATGGATTATCACCAGCTGTTTTGAAATGACGAGTTGCTGCTTAAGTATTGGCTCATCGCAGCATAACTGCTGCAGCAGTGGTTCGTGGTCCAGGGTATGCTATTTGATGTCATACAAACGCTGAAGCTTGCTTGTTATCAATATTATTGTTTGATGTTACTGTTGCAACATCTCCTACAGACAGTACGACACATCGACTTTTCATCACAGAACGCAACCCCGTCCGGCCTGCACTGGCGGGTTGACACCAGACAACACCATGGCAGCAGCTACGAGGCCGTATCAGGTGGATATGACAAAAAGAAAATGAATAGTAGCTAGCGGGCTTGCAGGACGATGTGGCAGAACGTGTGCACTACTGGTGCTGGGGTGACCACAGGCTGACCGCAGCATCCCGCACTGCAGGTGGTGGTATGGGGCGCCACTGGCTTCACCGGGAGGCTGGTGTGTGAGCACCTGGTGCGGGACTACCAGGTGAGGGAGGGCAGCCTGTTCCTGCAAGCAGCTGTGCTGGTGCTGGCAGCAGCACAGCAGGTGGCAGCAGCAGCAGCGTGCATTGCTGCACTGCAGGACAAAACTGTGGCCTTTTTCCAGCTTGATTGTAGCGTAGCGTTTCAAAGACTACTTTAAAATGCATGCTATGTGCTTCTATTCAATCAAAGTATGTGTGCTGCAGTCCAAGGGCATCCGCTGGGCCATGGCAGGGCGCAACAGGGCCAAGCTGGAGGAGGTGAAGCAGGCGCTGGCACAGATCGACCCGGCTTGCGCGGTGAGCTGCTGCTGCTGCCTCTGCTGTGGAAATGATGGTCCACTTGGGCTGCTTGCAGCGGGCATGCACGCAGTCGCACGCAGTCGTTTGGCGATGAGGTCTGCTGACATGGAGAGGAGTGGGCCCAGGCTGGGCCGCCCAGCCCAGCCTCCTGCTTGCAATGACCAGCAGCTGGAGTAGATACTGCGTGCGATGCATCCCTGCTGTGGCATACAATTTGGTTGAGTAATGTAATCCAACCTCTTTTGTCTGCACACCCCTCTCCTGCAAACATTTGCCACCGCGCAGGCTGTCCCTTTTGTCATTGCTGACGCGGATGACGAGGCCAGCCTGGCAAGGCTGGCTGCAGACACAGACGTGATCATCGCCACTGCCGGGCCCTTTGCCAAGTATGGCAGCAAGGTGGTGGCGGCAGCAGTGGAGGCGGGCACACACTACTGCGACATCACAGGTGGGGCCGGCAGCAGGCAGCAGGCAGCAGGGACCTGACTGTAGCTGCGTCTGCTCAGAGCATAAGCTGCAGCTCTGCCTCCAGCATGCATTCCAGCGGCAAGTCTGACAGGCCTAGCTGTGTGCTCAGCAGCTGTGTGGTGCCTGCACCATGTCCTCACTCCAGCTGTGCTGTGTGCTGCTGTCTGTGTGCAACATGCAGTTCAAGGCAAGTATGACGTAACATAATCTCAGCTGTGTGGTTGCAGCAATGCGCTGGCTGCGTGGGATGGTGCACTCTGACGTCACCTCCTTGCTGTGCGCGCTGTCTTGTTGCAGGCGAGCTGGTGTGGGTGAAGCGCATGATCGCTGCGCACCACGAGGCAGCGGCAGCCAAAGGTGTGAAGCTGGTGCACTGCTGCGGCTACGACTCCACACCCTTTGACCTGGGAGTGCTGCTGCTGGCTGACCACGCGCGCAAGCAGATGGGCAAGTGAGTGCCAGGGCCCTGCAGCCGGGACAGCAGCAGCAGCAGCAGTCGCAGGGGCAGCAGCATGTGTGGCGGGCCAGCCTCGTGACAGCAGAAGCAGGGGTGGCAATGGCGGCTGCAGCAGCAGCAGACACAGCAAGCAGTGGCAGTAGCAGCTGGAGCAATGGGAAGAGCAGGGGTTACAGCAGCAGCTGCTGCCGTCTCATGTGTATGCGTTTTGTGTTTCTATCACTGTGCCGCAGGTAGGTGGATCACACAGGCCGGCGCAGCATGTTGCGTGATTCATTAGGTCACACTGTTTGTTATTGTTGCTGCACACACACCCTCATTCTCACTTGCCGCTCCCGCACCCGCAGGGCGCTGAGCCAGGCGTACGGGCTGTGTGTTGACGCGCGGGGCGGCTTCAGCGGCGGCACCATCGCCAGCGGCTTCAACCAGGCTGAGAGCGAGGCGCCTGAAGAGGTTGGCCGCTTCATGAGTGACAAGTACTACCTGTGGCCCAAGGATAAGCAGTGAGTGGCTGCTGGTGCAGATCATAGTATGATGTTTGAGGTAGTGCTGGTTGCTTTTGTCAAGCGGCTGCAGTGGCGCTCCCTGTGTTGAGTGATCATCACCAGTGCTGGCTTCCCATTTGTACTCGGCGGCACTCAAAACGGCATGCATCGCATGTGGGCATGCCCAGGCTTGATGCTGCATCACTGCTCAATGGCATACTATGCTGCCTCAGTCCCTCATCGTGGCTGCTGTGCTGTCTTACCCTGCCTGCAGGCGTGGCAGCGACAAGCCTCCCGGGCTGCTGCCGGAGTGGAATGAGTACGCCAAGACGTGGATGGGGCCCTTTGTGATGGAGGCCATCAACAGCAGGTGAGGGATGCGCTGCAGAGACGGTGTCACAGCGTGTGCAGGATCGTGCAGCGCAGCAGCCTGCTCAACAGGCTGTACGGCCTCTTTGAATAGCAGCTACCCTGCGCTCATGACCGCCCCACTGCTGCTGTCATCAACACCCCTGCTGCTGCCCCTCATTCAACTTCTCTGCAGGATTGTGCAGCGCAGCAGCCTGCTCAACGGGCTGTATGGCCCTGACTTCAAGTACAGGGAGGCCATGGCCCCTGGGGGCCTGCTGGGCGCTGCTGCCATGAGCGGCATGATGGCAGGCATTGGGGCCATGTTCGCGCTGGCACCACTACGCAACCTGGCCAAGAAGTGAGTGGGGTCACTGCGCTGGTATGATTTGCTTCGGGTCTCCTGCAGTATATATGCTTGATGGGTGCTGCTGACATTGCTGCGCAACCTGACCAAGAAGTGCAGTTGCAGGGAGTGCACATGCTGCTCGTCCGTCTGCTGCCGCAACTCACAGCTGCTGCTGCCTGCTGCGTGCTGCTGCTGCTGTCTCATCAGGCGGCTGCCGCAGCCTGGCGAGGGCCCCACTCGTGAGCTGATGATGGGCGGCTACTGGAAGCACACCATGGTGGGCCTTACGCAGGAGGAGCCAGGCCAGGCGCCGCAGGTGAGGCGGCACTGCGGTGCTGCTGCTGGGTTAGAGGGCTGGCAGCGGGCCAGAGAAAACAGTGGGGCAGGGCCAGAGACCACAAGCAGCATCTTCTTTGTGGCATCTGAGCTGGAAGCTACAGCAGCATGGCTCTGGCTGCAGCAGTTGCGCGAGACATGCTCATGGTGCCTGACAGGTGTGCCTGCCGCATGCACTGCACTGCTGCCTCCCTTGCCTGCGGCCTCGACATTGTTGCGGAGTGCGCGCACACTCTGCTGCTTGCTTGCGCTCACGCCGACTGCCTCCGCTGCTGCCCCTTGCATGTGGTAACTGCAGGTCATCGTTGCGGAGTGTGCGGACCCAACTCGCGACCCCGGCTACTGGGGCACTGTGCAAACCGTCTGCTACCTGCTAGTGCTCACGCTGACTGCGTCCGCTGCTTCCATCTTGCTATTGCAGGTCATTGTCGCGGAGTGCGCCGACCCAGCACGTGACCCCGGCTACTGGGGCACTGCGCGGCTGGTGCTGGAGGCGGGGCTGTGCCTGGCCCTGGACAGCGCAGCATGCAAAGCCGCCGGCTGCGCTGATGGCGGCGTGCTCACCCCTGCCAGTGCCATGGGCATGGTGCTGGTGCAGCGGCTGCACGGTGCGGGCATCAAGTTTGAGGTCACGCAGAGCCCTGCGCTGGGCAAGCAGCAGCAGCAGCAGCAGGTGGAGGTGGAGGCAGTGGCTGCTGGCGCCGGCAAGCAGTAACTGGGAAGCAGTGGCGCAAAAGCGGGCACGCGGAGCAGGGTTGGTGGTGCATCAGCTTGCAGGGTGCGGGCGTTGTCGGCTTTGTAGTGCTGAGTGGACTAGTAGCGTGCAGGCGGAAAACTTGAGTTTTTCACGGCGCATTGAGTGCGCTGCGTTTGATGCGCGTGACTGTTTGTTGCAGTTGCGCAGTTGGTGACAGGCTGGGCATTCTGGGGTACCTGTACGCACGGAGCTGCAGCAGCCTCTGCAGAGGCAATGTGTGTGCCTTTGTTGGGGCGGCTCGCACCGAGCGGCGTGCTGACCCCTGCCAGTGCCATGGGTATGGTGCTGGTGCAGCAGCTGCGCAATGCGGGCATCAAGTTTGAGGTCACGCAGAGCCCTGCGCTGGGCAAGCAGCAGCAGCAGCAGCAGCAGGTGCAGGTTGAGGCAGCGACTGCGGATGCTGGCAAGCAGTGATAGGGAAGCATGGGGCAGGGAGTAGGGTTGTTGGTGCAGCAGCTTGCAGCGTGCGGACGTTACTGGGCTTCAGTGCTGAGCGGGACTGGCAGCGTGCAGGAGAGAGGTGATGGTTGCATGGCGCAGCAATTGCGCTAATCGTAGTATCGTTGCAGGGTGAAGCTGCATCGCTAAGTGAGCCGCTGGCTGCATGTGCAGCCAGCGGCTCACTTAGCGGTGGCGGCAGAGGGCAGTAGGATACAGGATGGTGTGTGTACGTGTGTAGATAATTTTGTTCATGGTTTTGAGGATCGGTCATGACCGACCTGTCAGCGCAGTTTGTGACATGCTTGTGACAAGCTGGATGCCTGGCATTGCCAGGCTGACCGTGCAGCAGCCATTGCAGACGCGTCTTGTGTATCTTTGAACCAACATGAAGCAGGCTCACACATCCCCGGTGATAAATGGCCATGCGCGTTGCTCAGCAGTTTCTTGTACCATAGCTTCGAATTGCTTGTAACAACCCAGCGGTCAACAGCATGCGCTCTTGTCAAGCACTCCGAGTGCCTGAGTAATACAGCGACGCCCTGGGTGGCCACAAGGGCCACTCAAACCAGCACAAACAGATGCATGGCTAATGCAGCACTGCTGGTGCCATGCTGCGACAGCATGCACTGCAGCAGCACCTGGCACCTCACGCAGCCTGGACCGTGCATGCAGTTCCAAGCAGGGTGTGGCAGCTGCATACCCGGAGCCATCGCCTCTTTTTAAAGATGACTTTATGCATAAATTCATGCATGAAATCATCTAGTGCAGAGCCGTGCCATGTGCTGCTGCAACAATGCAATGCAACAGGCAGACATGCAATGCACCGATCATGAGCTGCAGGAGCAGCCTCACACAGGCTCTTCAACACTGGCATGCATACTGTGTAGTACATGCCGTACGTGCGGAGCTACATCAATCAAGATCGATTTGGAGCCGCATGTGCGATGCCTGGTCAAGCATTCATGATCATGCCACTGCGGTGCATCGTGCCATACGCTGCTCATTGGGGCACAGGTGGACATGCACCACGCAGATGACAGGTGGACATGCACCACGCAGATGACAGGTGGACATGCACCACGCAGATGACTCATGCTGAGGCATCGGCATGCATGTGATTGTGCGTGCAGCTGGAGCACAACAGGTGAATGATTGCAGTCTCACTGAAAAACCATCGAGAGCAGGCAGGTGGGCGTGGACACCCCTATATCACAACACCACAGCGTGCACCCTGGAGCTCGAGGACAACCGCACAACTAGTGCGTCGACAGGGCTGAACACAGCCAGCAGTAATGCAGCTGCGGCTGCGATGCAACGTTGAGCGCATTCAACCTGGCATGCATGCAACGCGTGCAACCAGTAGCAGCCTGAACTGAGCAGGTGTCGCTGCACAGCCAACACTGCTTTAAGTTCAAGCCTCAGGCGCAGCCTCCAGCCCTGCAACTGCTGCCGTAACAGCACCATCCTGATCCTGTGACTGCTACCACTGCTGCTACTGCTGCTGCTGCTGCTGCTGCTGCTGATCCTGCGGCTGCTGCACATCCTGCTGCTGCTTTTGCTGCTGCTGCTCCTCCCGCCGCTTCTTTGCAGCACGGCAGACCTGCTTGTGGTGTGGCCACATCGCCACCAGGCACTCCTTGCTGCAGAAGCGCACAGCCATGCAGCCGCTGCACACACAGGCCTTGCCACCCACCAGCTGCGCCTCACTTGTGTGAGCAATGTTGGTGCAGGCAGGGTTGTTGCAGCAGCAGCTTGCAGCAAAGTGACCAGAGAAGGCCAGGCACCACTGCTGCAGCTGCTGTGCCAGCTCCTGCACACTCAGTGCATGTAAGTGCCTGCAGTTTGCTATGTCATGGGCAGCTGCGCTGCTGGGGCTGCTGCTGGCATCGCCGGCCTCTTCTTCTGATGCTGCGGCACGGCTGCTGCTGCTGCTGCTGCTATCATTGTTGGCCTCTTCTTTCAGTGCTGCGGCGCGCCATGCAGCTGTGCGCGTTGGTGACCATAGCTGCTCAAGCTGTTGCCGCAGGTGCAGCAGCCCGCTGCTGCTGTCTGCGGCTGCAGCAACCGTCCCTGCCTTGAAGCCTTCAGCAGCTGCATCCACCAGCAGCAGGCACTCCCGAAACCCCTCCACTTCCAATTCCTTCTCTTCCAATTGCACTGACGCAAGGCGCTCTGCTACCTTGCTGCCCACAAAAAGCAGCCGCACTAGCAGCAGCGACCACGGCACCGCAGCACCGCAGGCATAGCCACTGCGCTGCTGCTGCTGCTGCTGCTGCTGCTGCTGCTGCTGCTGCTGCTGCTGTAGCTTTGCCAGCTGGCCCACAGCAGCAGATATAACCTGCAGCACATCACAACTCATCACGTGCGCAAGCAGCGCACGCTCAAAGAACAGCCCGCCCGGCAAAGCGCCCGGCGTAGCTGGCTGCCGGCTTGCATGCACTGCAGCCTTCATGAAGGTTGACAACAGCCCGAACAGCTGCTGCTGCTCCTGCTGCTGCTGCTGCTGATCTGCGCTGCCTGCACATGCGCTGGCAGTGGCGTCCAGCAGCATGCCTGCCAGCAATGCACTTGGGCCGCCGTCTGCCATGCAGAGTTCGTCAAGCACACGGCACATGAGTGCGCACGCCTCACCTTCCAGCCCAGCAACTTCGGCGGAAGGCGCCCACAGCAGCGGCAGCATCTCACTGCGCAGGAGCTGCTGCAGCAGCGCCAGTATCTCTGCTGACGAGCACCTGAGTGCTCGCTGCTGCTGCTGGTGCTGTTGCTGCTGCTGCTGCTGCTCTGCTGAGCTGTTTAGGATGGCCACACACCCGTGCACAACAGCCAGCCTAGTTGAGCAGGAAGATAGCAGTGCCGCTGCTGGGTGCGGCCCCTGCCTGCCCTGCGAGCGGCTGCTGCTGATGCTGCTTTGTGCACAGCCAGGCAGGACACTGCATTCCTCCTTTGCTGTTGCCTGTTGGTCTGCAGTGGGCGGCGATGCCTTCATGCTGCATGCCACCCGCAGCAGCTGCTGCAGCAGCGTGTGCCGGCAGAGCGCCAGCTGCGCATGCAGCTCGAAAGCAGGTGGCACTGCTGCAGAGCTGTACATGTGAGAAGAGCTGCTGGCTGCTGTGCCGCTGCTACTTGCTGTGCTGATGCTGCTTGCTGTGCCAAGCAGCCGCCAGCAGCTCATTGATGGCGGTACTGCCTGCAGCACATTGTCCAAGAATCAATAATCAATAATGCCGGCTTTGCAGGCTGTGCTGCTACTGCTGCCACCGCCACTGCTGCTGCTGCCACCGCCACTGCTGCTGCTGCTGCTGCTGCTGCTGCTGCTGCTGCTGCTGCTGCTGCTGCTGCTGCTGCTGCCATGAATGCCACCACGGCTGCCGCTGCTGCTGCTGCTGCTGCTGTTGCTGCTGCTGCTGCTGTTGCTGCTGCTGTTGCTGCTGCTGCTGCTGCTGCTGCTGCAGATACCGAGACTGCTTGCTCGTTCAGCTACATCCATCAGCAGCAGCGGCACCGGCATCGCCATGGTTGCCAACTGCACATGCTGCCTGGACAGCTGCGCTACTGTTGGCAGCGGGCCCCCAGGCCACTTTGCTTTGCCAAGCAGCCACAGCGGCTGAGCTGCCGTGTGCACAGCCTCCCGAAAGGCTGCACACGCTGTGGTGCATGTGGTGTATTTGCGTGCTGCTACTGCTGCCTGGTGCAGCAGGGCCTGTGGCAGCTTGAGATCCTGCCACAGCTGCAGGTGATACGGCACAGCAGGCACTTCTGCTTCTGCTGTTGTTGCTGCTGCTGCTGCTGCTGCTGCGGTGTTTGTACTGCGACTGGCGCTTTCTTTCCAAGCACGTGTGGCCAGCGCTGAGGCGTGCTCCTGCAGCATGAGCTGTGCCATCACAGCAGTCATGACCAGCGTCAGCTGCCCAAAGAAGAATGAATGACCTGCCAGTGCCGCACGCTCGCACGCCTCCGCACTGCTGGCTGAGCCGTGCGGCTGAGTGCTACGCAGGCGCTGCTGCTGCCAGCTGCGGATCAGCAACCTCCCAAACTGGATGCACGCTGCGATGTTAACGCCCACATGAACAGCACTAACAGCATGTGCTGCGCTGCGATTGTGCTGAGCAGCTGCTGCTGCCCTGAGGGCTGCTACTGCGAGCCGTGCTGCTGGGGCAGCCAAGGCTGCGCTGAACAATGCTGCTGGCTCTATGCTGCTTAGCATGGACATGAGTCTCAGCAGCTCAGCGGGCAGGCTGAAGGCCGCAGGCGGCAGGCCCACCACGTGATGGGCGCTGACGCTGCTGCTGCTGCTGCTGCTGCTGCTGGTGCTGGTGCTGCTGCTGCTGCTGCCGCTGCTGCTACTGGTGCTAGTGCTGTTGCTGCTGCTGGTGTCAGTGGTGCTGGCCTGTTCAAGCACTGCTGCTACATCTGTCACGGCCAATGATAGCTGCCGCAGCAGACTGGCACGCCAGATCTCAGGTAGCAATGCGCCAGCTGCGGCATCATGTCCTTCTTTTGCTGCTTCCAGTGCTGCTGCCGTGCTGTTGCTGCTGCTGTTGCTGCTGCCGGCAGGGCTGCCCTCTACCGTGTTAGCGCTGTGCAGCTCTCCTGCAGCTGTTGATGGCTGCTGCTGCTGCAGCAGCAGCTGCTGCAGCTGCTGCACTTGCTGTTGCCTCTGCCAGTTTCCAACTATGAACAGCACTGGAACAAGTGCTCGGATCACATGCATCACACGCACTGCATATCCTTCTGTGCGCCAGTCATGCGGCTGCTTGCGCTCTGCCAAGACAGCAGCTGCGGCTTCAGACAACGATGGGAAGACTATCCCCTTGATCACTGTCTCCACTACAACATCGGGGATTGCTGCAGGCTGCGCAGCCAACGCGAGAATGGTCTGGCAAGCTGCCTCTAGCTGCTTTCTGTCCATGAGCTGCTGTGATGCGTCCAACCAGGCCTCGACAGCAACATCTGCTGATTCCATCACTAAAAACGCGGTGACACGGCGATCGATCTGTTCAGCCCAGCGTATAAGCACAAGGCACGAGAGAATCACGTCCAAGGTAGCATGCTTCAGCTTTGTGGCAGCTATGGAGCACAGGAAAACCGCAAGAGCATGCTATCCAAGAAACGTGTACTGAGATGGAAACATGCCAGAGCGATAACCAAACTGCAGTTCGTAATCCTCGACCCAAAAGCTCGAGTGCCAGAACCTCCCCAAGGCCTGTACGCCACAGGCTGGCCGGAGCAGCAGAGAGATACGAAACAATAACACCATTGGTTACGCGTGGTTAAAGCAAAATTGGCATCGAGGACAGCTATCAGCAGCCAGAAATGACAGGTGCCTGTATGGTGTACTGCACTGTCAGCTGACCCCCCCTGTTTCAGCAACTTTCAGCCACTGGCAGCTGGTGAATCCAGCAGTATTCAGTGCTGAATCTGTGCAGTTAATGTTACTTAATGTTGCCGAAAACGCTGAATTTGCGGAACAGCGTAGCTTTTTCAGTGTGCTTTCAGCGTTTTTAAGCAATATTCACTGCCTGCTGCTGAAAAATTCACCGCGAGTAAAAGCGCGCGATAATTCAGCGGCGTCTTTCAGCACTGAAAGATCGTTGATAATCGAGTGATATCGAGTAATAATTCACCTCTTTCTGCCGCTGATAATGGCGGAAATCTTCACTGGGACTGGATTATTCACTGTCTTTCCCTGCCGAATTCTGCGCACAATTTCACCAAAATTTCGTTGATTTCTGGGGACGGCTGATAATTCAGCAAATACGGGGCAGCGGGGGTGATCAGGGGCTTGCCATGCAGGTGCTGCTTGGGATCTGGGTGACGTTACCGCTCAGGCTGCAAACACCTGCTCCAACTACTGTACAACACCCATTGCACCATATGGCATGCATGCCGTGCGCACAAATGGTGCATGTGCACACCAAGTGCACATATTCATCATCATCATGATCATCATCAAGCTCATATTTTGCAGCTGGTCCAGCGCTGTAGGCGGTGGCCCTGCCGCTGGTTGATGCAGCGTGGTGCCCTGCATGAACAGAAGAATGGAGGACGCGTGCCACACACTTGGGTTGGTGCTTGTATTCAACGATCGCAGCTGCTCAACTAGGTAACACAAAACTATGCTGTTTCGCCACGCGCAAGCATGCTAAGCCTTGTAGCTTGCATTGAGCATGTAAGTCTGCAGTGACTGCACTCACGTGGCAGTGGCCTCCAGCGTGTTGCGCTGCATCACTTGTAGTCTGTAGTTCTGGCGGCGCAGGTGAAGGCGCCGCATGCTGCTGAGACAGAGCGCAGCCCGATGTTGCACCACCTGTGCTCAATGCCGGGGCCATCGTTGATGCAGCCGCTGCTTCTTGACTGCCCATCTCCGCCCTGTGCTGCTGCTGCTGCTGCTGCAGCAGCTGCTGCCGGTCAAGATCGTGAATAAGATCGTGTGTTGCTGGAAGGCCAGGAATGCACCTGCTGCTGCTGCTGCTGCTGTTGCCGTCATGCGCGTGAGACGGCACTGTGTCATGCTGCAGCCCCCTGAATAGGTGTGTGCGCAGTACACCATCTGAAAGCCCTGCTGACAATGCTGTCGTGGCTGCTGCTGTCGCGGCATAGGCATCGGCATTGTAGCTGCTGCCAAAGGCGTTGCTAAACATGTTGCCCGCCGCGAACGCCCCTTGCTGCATGGCATGCTGGTGACTGATCAGGGGGCATGCCCCCCGGCAATGTCGCCACCGCCGCCGCCTCTGCTGCTGCAGTCTGCCCAAAGCCAGCCATTTCAGAAAGCGAGAACTGCTGAGGGTGCAGCGCCCCTGCTGCTGCTGCTGCTGCTGCAGCAACGTCTGCCGCAGATACGCTGCCGGGTGTGTTGCCAAACATGACCTGCGGGTATCCAACAGCTCCTGCTGCTGCTGCTGCCGCGGCTGCTAGTGTGGACGCAGTCTGCGCTATGCCAGCAGCAGCAAAAAACTGTTGCTGCGTTGGCGTGGCCCACAATGTTGCAGCTACAGCAGCCTGTGCTGCTGCGTATAAGCTGTCAGGCGTGTGACCAAACATGAACTGCTGTGGCCCCACAGCTCCTGCTGCGGCGGCTGCTGCTGCTGCTGCTGCTGCTGTTGTGGTGTGCCACAAGTCAGCAGTGCTGAACATGTGCTGCTGTGAGTGCAGTGGCCATGCTGCTGCTGCTGCTGTGGTGCCCAGGTGATCACCGTGGCAAGGCTCACTGTTCAAAGAGCCATGCTTGGCCTGCATTCAGTCGACACAAACCACTGGTCATGGCTCGCGATCGGTGATATCCCCTGTACAGGGCCACATGTGGCAACTTGATGTGTCCAACTGCTGGTGCTTCCAACTGCCCTCTGCTAACCCACCTTTCGCCTAGCCCGCAGGTGGCGCCTCTTCTTCTTTTCCTTCTCCTCATTTGGTGGCCCTTTGCACCAGCCGCGCTCCTTGTGCACTGCCAGGCAGTCCGGGTGGCAGGCCGGCTTGAGGCAGCCATCACAGTTGACCTTGTATACGCCACAGTTCCTGCCATTACGAATGTCTGGGTTAGGCTTCTTTGTGCAGTCCTTCGCGAGTACACATCGCTGCCTCTTTTCAGTTTCTGGCTCGCTTTCAATCTCGCTGTCAAGCGCCATCATGCAGTAAAAATTTCAAAGTTGAAGCCTGCAGTCAGGCTGACGCTTGCGGCCACTGGTCAAGACAGGCAAGTTCAAATGTCTTGAGAGCGACTGACAGCAACGGGTGTTTATTGAGCCCCAAGCCTCCAAGCACCGCATATTGTGCTGCAAAAGTTTTATGTAGTTTATATTAATAACTTGAGGGCCAGTGAGCATAGTACTGTGGTGTATGACCTCCCGGCATGCCTTGCGCTCAATTGCTCTCAGGCACCAGGTCTCTTGCACGTCAGTTTCTTGCGCTGAATAACGCTCAATTGTAATAGCGTTGTTTTTAGGGGTGCGACGTTTGCCGTGCACCACACGCGTGCTCCGAGCAACTGGAAGCAGTACTGGCCTTGAGGGAACTGGCTTGGATGTGGGTCAATCTTGTGTGCATGCTCATGTTTTACATGAAATGCTCATTTATCGGTCAATATCCAATAATAAGCCACAAGATGAAAGCACGCCTAGACAAGGATAGCATGTTGTACATGGTGTGCCTGTGAATACACCTTGGCACATGCATGTGCATGTCATGTGTGTGCTCTTGACCCGTCCAGTCACCCATGAGATAATAATGATGTCTACCACATATGCTTGCAGTCAATGTATTTGGAGTTCCTGTGCAACACCACCCATTTGCCCTGTGCTGTATGAGTCTAACAATGAGGCACGAGCACTGGGTGTGTGGGCAATATCCTGCGAATAGGCCACATGTCATCTGCGCGCGGCTGACTGAAGTTGCGTGAAATGATAGGGCAGTCCTCAAGAGGCCTCGAGGCACGGCCACAGCGCACCAGCTGGGTCTGCTGGTCATGTGAATAAGCAAACCACTTCACATCAGCAACGTTGCTCAATGTTAACATGCTCAAAAGCTGGCTGCGAAGGGCTGTGCTCGCTTGCAGGTGTCCTATGCTTGTACATAGCCTGTATGCAACCAAAGAAGATGCCCTCATCAGTGTCAATCATAACAATGCAATTCTTGCCATTGAATGACTGGCATTGGCTTTGAGAAGTGAATGGTACACCATGCACCTTGACACGATGCAGTGGCTCAAACTCCATTCGGGGCCCGTTTGCCATGAACACTAGTTGCGCAGGCTTGCCCGCAGACTCTGCCCAACCGCTCCATCTAGGTAGCAACTGCAAGGTCAGGGCCTGAGGCAGGCGGCCCCGCTGCTGCTGACCAATTGCAGCGAGATACTCATCCCCCAACCCAAATACACTGGATCTTCACGCAAGTAGTATGTGTGCATGTACCACAGCAACCGCTCGTATTCCTGTGTGCCCCCGTGTGGGCCATCGCGCTTGGGCGTGTAAGGCTTCTGCGCATGTGACATCACCTCAACGTGGAACCCATCGATGCTGTTTGAGTTGGTGTAAGCCCAAGGCGGCATCACAACAGAATCAGCAATGCGTGTGCGGTGGAACAGTTGGCTAAACAGCAGGCGCTCAGTATCATGCTTGTGTTGCTGACCTCCTGGCATCGGAGTTTGCTGCTCCGCACCATCCACCCCATCTTCTCCACTGTTCATCACATCATGGGTCATCGCTGCCAGGTTTGGTGTGGCTGCAGTTGGCAGCATGCTGGCGTGCAAGCTCACAATTGTGTCTGTTGCAACAGACGTGTTGTTTCTGGTAGGGGCTGCAGGCAGCCGAACGGGGGGCCATGTAGACCCTGCTGCTGTTGTGACGTTTGCGTGGTTGCTGCATACCGGCTTGCCGTCAGACCATATGCAGCAGCTGCAGCAATCAGCGCTTGCTACTTGG
Source organism: Tetradesmus obliquus (assembly GCA_030272155.1). NCBI lineage: Eukaryota > Viridiplantae > Chlorophyta > Chlorophyceae > Sphaeropleales > Scenedesmaceae > Tetradesmus > Tetradesmus obliquus. Next base: position 4,724,281 of record CP126204.1, read on the forward strand.
TTGTTCATCAGTCCTGCTGTCTTCAAGGACCGTGCATTGCTGGACATGTTGTTGGATGCGCTGCTGTCAATCAAGGCTGTGACGGCGTGGGACAAAGACAGACCCAAACGGCAGCAAGCTTGGGATCTGCTGATGGGCAGCAAGCATGGCACCCTTCCGCTGAGTCTCACAATGATGCACCATGTGCTGGAAAAGATGGGCAAGCACGCCAAGTTGGTTGAGCAAAAGGCTGGGCAGGGTGTGTGGGTGCCCCCTGGCTGGCTGCACTGGGTCTTCAACAACCAGGCATGCTTCAAGATTGCATATGAAGTGTGCCCCACCACACATGCTGCAGCGTGTTGCTACATGCAGTGGCGTGTGCGCTTTAGCTTTTGGACAGATGACAAGGAGGGGGGTTACATCTGTGTGCGCAAGCTGGTGATGGAGGCATTCGGCCGCTGGTGCAAGTCATGCCCTCCATCATCTTAGATGGTGCAACCACACTGTTGGTGTGTGTTTGTCACTGCTCAGCATGGGACTTGCCACAGATGTGCCAATTTGATTTGAATGCTTGGACCATGTGTGTGCATTGTGCGAGGGACTCTGTTGCATTCACATGGGCAGCGGGCAGGCAAGCACTAGAGCAGATGTGCGTGTGTGGCACATGCGCACTTGAACTTCAGTCACTTTGCTGTGAAAGGTTCAACAGAGTGTGATGCATTTGGTCGTTGCCCAATGAGCCTAACATATGCTAACAAACGAATGTTCTTCCTGTTATCGTGTAACAGCCAACCTGTGGACCAGCAGTGAACCATGTTTCAGTGTGGGGTATGGCACAGCCATAGTGCCGCTATGGCCAGTGGCCTAAAGATGATGACAATTTCAGGGATACTCAGCAGTGAGGAATGCTGAAAGTGTGCACCCAAGAAATTAATTGTTTTCAGCCAACTTCAGAGGCCAGCTGAAAAATTCACTGCAGTCAGCAGAATTCAGTGGTGCAGGCGCTGAATTTTGCCTAATGTCTGCTGAAACAGGGGGGGTCAGTTGACAGTGCTGTACACTACGATTTGCATTCGAAGCTGCTGGAAAGACACTTTGCAACAGCTTAATGTGTGTTACACTACGAGAACACACAATATTCCATGAAAACAGTAGCATCTGGCAGTGTGCGTACCCTTCAAGACAAGCTGGCAGGCCACCTCATCAACCTACCCGCGCTGCAATCAGCTACAGCTGCAGTTTGTCAGCGTCCACGCTCATCTGGTGTGCAGCCCATGCACCTACTTCTAGTGTGCAGCCCATGCACCTACTTCTAGTGTGCAGCCCATGCACCTACTTCTAGTGTGCAGCCCATGCACCTACTTCTAGTGTGCAGCCCATGCACCTACTTCTAGTGTGCAGCCCATGCACCTACTTCTAGTGTGCAGCCCATGCACCTACTTCTAGTGTGCAGCCCATGCACCTACTTCTAGTGTGCAGCCCATGCACCTACTTCTAGTGTGCAGCCCATGCACCTACTTCTAGTGTGCAGCCCATGCACCTACTTCTGGTGTGCAGCCCATGCACCTACTTCTAGTGTGCAGCCCATGCACCTACTTCTAGTGTGCAGCCCATGCACCTACTTCTAGTGTGCAGCCCATGCACCTACTTCTAGTGTGCAGCCCATGCACCTACTTCTAGTGTGCAGCCCATGCACCTACTTCTAGTGTGCAGCCCATGCACCTACTTCTAGTGTGCAGCCCATGCACCTACTTCTAGTGTGCAGCCCATGCACCTACTTCTAGTGTGCAGCCCATGCACCTACTTCTAGTGTGCAGCCCATGCACCTACTTCTAGTGTGCAGCCCATGCACCTACTTTTAGTGTGCAGCCCATGCACCTACTTCTAGTGTGCAGCCCATGCACCTACTTCTAGTGTGCAGCCCATGCACCTACTTCTAGTGTGCAGCCCATGCACCTACTTCTAGTGTGCAGCCCATGCACCTACTTCTAGTGTGCAGCCCATGCACCTACTTCTGATGCCGCTTCTGACATACGTATCTGAAGGATGTGCTTCAAGCATGCAGCGGTGTAGCAGGAGTACCTGCCATTGTGTGCAGAGCATGTTGGCACTATGAGGATGTTACCAGTCGTGGCTGAAGTCTGGATGGTTACTTCTGGTGATAGTGGCATCAACAACACTTCTGCTGCAGATGGGCTCTGGCCAGGGTCGCATGAGGTGAAGAAAGGCCCCCCACACATGCAGCTTTGTGACCTATCTGGGCCGGGCAGGCGGGTTAGTGGGGTTTGGCATGCCACACTTTACTCATCTTGGTGCTGTGGATGTTGATGCACACAATGTACTGTGGAATCTGTGATAGCCGATGATTGTACGGGCTCTGATAACTCCCATGCATGCATGCGCAACATGCTGTGAGGTGTGTTGCACGTTGCTTTTGCAGTGCCTGGTGCACCGATCGTGCCAGCCATGCCACCATGCAGGCTGCGTGCGGGGGCTCCTCGCCACTTTCAGTTCGGCTGGCTCCTCCGGGGATGTGGCGGCTGAGTGGAGCGGCAAACCCTGTGACTGGGCCACAGGGGAGCCTGGAACATGAACAACTCGGTTCTGTGGAGGATTGCATGCTACATGATAGAGTGACTGTTGCACGATGTGAAGCTTTGCTGCTGTGCATTTTGTCTGCATCTGCATGCATGCTACTGCACCATGTGCACGTACGCTGTGAATGTTGCATCTGCATTAGCTGCTTGGCAGTATGTGGTTTTTCTGCAGCTCTCATTCTAATGATGTGCAGGCAAGGTGGGCGTCACCCCCACCCGTAAACTGTGTGGCAACCCCTCGTAGGGGGATGGCAGGAGTCCCGGTACATGACCGAGGTTTTGTGTGTCGGCCCTGCCGTCTTCCCTCCGTTAATTCCGCCCTCTGAAAAGACGGCGTAGACACTTTCAACTTTCAACTTTCTGATGCCGCTTCTAATGCCTATAGTGCGGCTGGCAGCTCTGCAGCAACGGCAGCCGCAGCCAGCACACACGCAGAGCACAGCTGTAGCCGCCGTCGCACCATATGGTGCGATGCATGCATGGTTGGCACTCCCGTGGCTGCTGCTCGCATCAAACGCATGGCTGCCACCAAGACAGTCCACCACCTCAACAGGGATGCATGGGCCAGCTGCGCAGCCCTGAGCAGCTCAGAAGGCATGTCAGCTGGTACCAGCTCAAACAACACAACCATATGCATCCATGCATCCATGCTGATGCTTCCATGACAGTGCACTGCCAACTTTGGTTTAAACCAGCGCTGGCTAGCCGGAGCCGCAGGGTTCTGGCTTGGAACCTTCTTGGTGTATAAAATGCAACAGCCGCATGTGTCAGATGCTGCCATCTCTTGAACTGCAACATAATGTTGCCAGTGACAGGCGCACGTGTGCACAGTAGTCTGCAGTTGGTGGCTGGCTCACACGGCGCATCCTGCACCTGAGGTCTTTGGGTGGGCTGCTTGCCTACCTTGCCACCGGCCTCGACATAGAACATCCTCCAGGCTGGTTGCAGCTACTGCAAGCTATTAGCTCTCCGCTTCAGCCTCAGAAGGTGGACGCGGTGCGCAGGCACGTGCCGGAGTGGTGCTTGCTGATCGACACGGAGGGGCATACGTGTACCTGTTCAAGAAAACGTACCAAACCATGGAAAAATAGCCTCGCAGTAAAGTCTTTTGACACAGCGACGCCAAGTATGGCTTGTGTACGAAGGTGTACCATCCGAGTACTGCTGCCACGGGGAAGCCTGGAGCTGCAACACGCATGGTGTAGAGCGTCGTCGGTGCAGATGCAATTAGCGATGGTAATTATACACAGCCACTTGCACAGGTGGAGCGCTGTCGCTTCTGAAGAGTGCCCACTGTGGTGGTGCCATCCAGTGCTGCTTCTGCTTCCAGCCTACTCAGGCTCACAGCACCGTCCAGTTATGCGTTCACTCGCCCAGACAGGACCAGTATAAAGAAAGTTGCCGACCAGTAGAAAGAATTGCAGGACCAAAACGTCACTGCATCAGTTACCGCGTACCAGCACAGCAGCAGGCACTGTTGCTTCACTACATCAGCCCAGCAACGGAACACAGCCGGAACTGCTTTTTAAAGCAGAATGAATCCGTCACTGCAATGTCAAAGCACTGCTCCTGTGTGTGCTCTGCTGCTGCCTGCTGAGGACTTTAAGAGTACTTCACAGTAGTCCGCCTTATGGCCTAGCAGCAGCTCCGCCTGCAGGGGGTGCACTGCTGCCATTCATCTTGATCAAGAGAGGGGCTGCACCACCAAGACAGTCTACCCTCCCCACATATCAGCACCGATGCAGCTGCAAGGTGCCCTCCATGCACATACAGCTGCAGCTCACATCGCAACCACCATCACCCGCCAAACGGCAGGCGCTCATTCTGCATATGACCATAGCACTGCGCACTGCACTTTCGCAGGTGGCCCTCGCCAAACGGCCCTAAGCCACCCTTTACAGCTGCAGCTGCGCAGCAGCTGCTGTAGCAGTCCCACTGTGCGCCTCAGAAGGTGAGCACGGTGCGCAAGCACTTGCCGGAGTGCAGCCGTAGTGCTGCGTGTCCAGTCTGGCCCGGCGACTGCCTGTCTTCGTAATGTTGCCAGGCAAGCCAGGCGACCTCCCCCTCAGAAGGTGAGCACTGTGCGCAGGCACTTGCCGGAGTGCAGCAGGTCGAATGCCTCGTTGATCTCATCAAACTTCATCTCGTGCGTGATGTACTTGTCCAGCAGCGTGGTGCCCGCCATGTAGTCCTTCACCAGCTCAGGCACCTGGCAGCAGCAGCAGCGGCAGCAGCAGCAGTGTGGGCGGCAACCAGGCTGTGTTCTTACAGCAGCGTGCTGCCAGCCACGTAGTCCGTGACCAACTCAGGCACCTGGCGTGGCAGCAGCAGCAGCAGCAGCAGCAGCAGCAGCAGCAGCAGATAGCCAGCAGCGTCATTGCACTGCTTGTGCCGGCCCTTCTCTCCGCAAGTGGCACAGGCTCAGCAACTGTGACACTTGCATGCACACGTACAATTCGACACCATCATTGACGGGAACTGCATGCCACAAACCCACTCCCTGCTGCAGCTGCCGCCACCACACGCCACCACCATGCGCACCTGCACCCTGCTCTTGTAGCCCTAAATACTGTGCCCTTCCACCGGCGCCCCGTGAGCTGCAACTCCCCGCTGCAGCTGCCACCCTCACCCCCACCCACCCTCACCCCACACATACGCCCATTGCACACTTCACCCGCCACACACCTGCACCCTGCTCTTGTAGCCGCCAAAGGCGGTGCCCTTCCACTGCCGCCCTGTCACCAGCTGGAAGGGCCGCGTGGCCACCTCCTGCCCCGCAGCAGCCACGCCGATGATGACGCTCTGGCCCCAGCCGCGGTGCGCACACTCCAGCGCGGCACGCATCACCTGCACGTTGCCGATACACTCAAAGCTGCAGGAGGCAATGAGGAGGTGGCAGAATGCGGGCGGCAGCAGCAACAAGGTGGTTCGAGGGTAGATACGGCTGTGTGCAGCACCGGATGGGGAGACAAGTGTGGCATGCATGACCAGTGTTTGCTGTGGGACAGTCGCTTGCTGTGGAATGCTGCATGTGAAGGCAGGCAATGAGGTCGAGCCGGCCAGGCGTGGCTGCACTGCAATGCAATTATTGCGGCAGCCTGGCTTGAGCAGCTGCAAGGTGTGGACACTCTGGTGTTCTGCTGCAGCTTGCTGTGCTGGTGTGCAGTGTGGACGGCTGCGGCTCACTGTACAGCAACACACAGACTACAACATCTAGAACCTGAAACCCTACAGCCTGAACCCTTGACCCCTCACGTGTAGTCGCAGCCCCACTCCGTCTTCTCCACGATGACCTGCTGGATGGGCTTATCGTAGTCGCGGGGGTTGAGGCACTCCGTGGCACCCCACTCAGTGGCGGCAGCAAACTTGGAGGTGTTGATGTCCACAGCGATGATGCGCGACGCGCCTGCGCAACAAGCAGCAGCAGCAACACAGCACATGTTGTAAATTGAAACTCTCCCTTTACAGCAGCAGCACACTAATTTGTCAACTGCACAGCTGCCAATCAAATCGTGCCTGCAGGGAGTGTGTTGCACCAGGCTCCACCCTGCACGCGCAGGGCGTGCTGCATGTGACGCTGCCAGTTCAATTTGCACACACTATGGTAGCCTGACTGACACGCTGCTCTCCCCACCTGCACGCTTTGCCGCCTCAATGACCGCCAGGCCCACCGCGCCCAGGCCAAACACCGCCACGCTGCTGCCCGGCTGCACCTTGGCCGTGTTGAACACAGCACCCCAGCCTGTGGCGACGCCACAGCCCAGCAGGCACACCTGGCAGCAGCAGCAGCAGCAGCAGCAGTGAGGTGGGTGCAGCAGCAAGCAGCCGCAGGTAAGTGTTGGGTTGCGGCAGCATGCATGTGCCGGACAGCGCACTGTTTTGCCACGGCAGGTCCACAGGGACCTGCTGTTATGGACACCACCTTGCCTCTGGGCTCATCCTCCCTAGCTGCTGCTGCTGCTGCTGCTGCTGCTGCGTTTGCTGCTTCCTGTGCAATCGTGCACAGCTGCAACACCCTACACAACGAGGCTTACATGATACTGCCACCCACATCACTGCTGCTGCTGCTGCTGCTGCTGCTGCTGCAGAGGCCCGCTGCTGTCCCCCGCGGCTCACCTTCTCCAGGGGTGCTGCCGGGTCGATGAGTGCCACGCTTGCACTACTCACGCAGCGCTGCCACCATTACTGCTGCCGCTGCTGCTGCTGCTGTCCCCCGCGGCTCACCTTCTCCAGTGGTGCAGCCGGGCCAATGAGCGCCACGCTCTGCACCACTCACGCGGCGCTGCCATCATCACTGCTGCTGCTGCTGCTGCTGCTGTGCCCCGCACCGCTCACCTTCTCCAGGGGTGCTGCGGGATCGATAAGCGCCACGCTCTGCTCATGCACCACGGTGTACTCGGCAAAAGTGGAGGTGCCCATGAAGTGGAAGATGGGCTGCAGGCAGGAGGACAGCAGGCAGCAGCAGCAGTAGCAGGCACAGCAGCAGCAGGGTGAGGTCGTGCAGCCGTCGACAGCAGGCAGTGCAGGGTGCGGCATGTGGACACGTGCATTGTGCAGCTGCAATCATTGCAGACTGGGCACGGAAGGCCATGCACTGTGGAAGTCATATGCCCATCACTGCAGTGCAGACGCATGCCTGCTGCTGTCGCCCCACCTTGCCGTCCTTGTGGAAGCGCGGCTTGCCGTCAGACTTCATCACGCCCTTGCCTGCAGGGTGGTGCAGCAGCAGCAGCAGCATTGGTAAGCAAAGACGGCTGAGGTAGTGGGCCAAAGCTACAAAGTCACGTTTGCATGTTTGTGAGCAGCAGACACAACACAGGCAGGCTTGTTGTGCCGCTGCTGCTGCTGCTGCCGCCGCTGCTGCTGCTGCTGCCGCCGCTGCTGCTGCTGCTGCTGCTGCTGCTGCTGCTGCTGCTGCTGCTGCTGTGTGTCGGCTCACCCGTGAATGCGCGCACGCTGATGCACAGGTTGCTCTCGGGGTGCTTGCAGAACTTGCAGTCGCCGCAGTAGGCCTGGTAGCAGGGGATGACGTGGTCGCCTGGCAGGGGCAAGGAAGTGGGGTGAGCAGCAGGCAGGAGGCAGTGGTCTCAGAGCTGAAGCGTGAGGTGCAAGTGCGTAGGTCGTTTGTGGGTGATGTGCAGGCAGTGAGGTACACTCCTCTCTGGGTACAAAGGCACAGCGAGGCAGTAGCGGTGCTGCATGCAGGATCATATGCTGCGATGTGCTCTGCATTGCACACATACGGCTCGCAGATCTTCTGCTTGCGCTGCAGGCTGCCTCACAGCTGGCTGGAGCAGTGCTGCTAGATGAGTCTGCATTGCTATACACTCGCACAATGCTCGTGGCTGCTGCTGCTCACTGCGCCTGCTGCTGGTACTGCTGCTGCCGCAGACCGTGTCGGCCCCACCTGGCTTGACTGAGGTCACACCCTCGCCCACACTCTCAACGATGCCTGCCGCCTCGTGGCCCAGGATGCAGGGGAACAGCCCTGACGGCAAGAGAGCAGCAGACACAGCAGCAGCAGCAGCAGCAGCGACAGCAGCAGGCGCAGTTACAAAGCACATTTGCAGAGCAGACAGCAATGCAGCAGGCAGTGCAGCACCACATGCGTCTGTGTTATCATAGTGCAGCATTCCTACGACAGCCTATGAGCCCGCGCAGCTGCTGGTGGCAAGGCTGAACTGGTGATATCGCAATGCATTACATTCGACACGGTATTGAACCAAATGCAACTGCTCTGTTGTCTGGAGTATAGCAGGTGAAGGGCCATCTCAACTTCATGCAAGACAGCGTGTTGTGCTGTGCTGTGCAGTGCAGCAGTACTGCTGCTCACCCTCAGGATCCAAGCCATCCAGTGTGTACGCATCCTGCAGCAGATTACAGCAGCGAGCAACGGCAGAAGCAGTTATGCCTGCACATAGCGTGGATCACTCAACTTCCATGTAGCAGCAGTAGCAGCTGTGACAAGGCAACAGCACCACCTCCGCTACTGCTGCTGCTGCTGCACCAGCTGACGTCCAGACACCTCACACATAACTACTGCTCACCGTGTGGCACAGTGCTGTGGCCACAATCTTCACCCTGACTTCTCCAGGCCCGGGAGGGTCCACAGTGACTGTGGTCACCTCCAGCTTTTTGCGCGAGTCCCAAGCAATGGCAGCCTTGCAGTCAATCGGCTTTCCTGCTGTAGCTGAGAAGTCTTGCGCCATGATCGTTGCACGCACGCGTTGATGAACGTGGGGATGGATTGCCTGCTTGCGTTGTAGTGCTGTGATGCTCAACTGTGCAATGCAACTACGGAAACGGTGATCAAGGCGTTAAGTCTCAAAGTGAAAGCGCTGACGTTCAAGCTCCGTGCGTATGCTGCTGCTTCTCAGTATGCTCTGGACTCGCTGCTTCGTGAACCACCGCTGTGTAATGATCAGGCCGCAAACGTCACATCGCAGCGCTCACGTGTTTCTTTAGTACTACTTCTACGCACCACAGCACTGCCTTCAGGTACGTAATTGACGGCCGGTGTCAGGCACACATAATAGGCGTCGAACCAGCCAACCTGGACGCCAGTGTCACGCACATTGCTGCGCAAAGGCTACAGTTGCACATTTTAACCGTGTTTGATGTCCATAACCCCTAGTCTGCCTCCCAAACTTGAAACCCTAGGGCCACAGCAGTTTGACTCCCGAGACAGCCCTCAACCAGGGCGACCTCCTGCATGCTGCTGCCCCCAGGAGGCATCCACATGCCGTATGGACGTTTACAGGTGCGATCACCGCCTTAGTCTCTGTCCGACAGCCTCAGCAACCAAAGCTGCCAACCCTCTCTGCCTGTCAACTGTCAACTTGAACTTGACCAGGGGCAAGCACATCCAACACGCCACACCAAATTCCGCCAGCAATCAGTGCAGCTTTGCAGCGCCCTTCTTTCAATCCTCGCTCCACACCCACCACGCTCTATTTGTTGCCGCTGCTGCTGCCAGTGCTGATTGAGGACACCTCCATGCTGTAGATACGAGCTGCCTTCATCCTGCCAGGCCCGCTGACCTCCAGGCTGATATCCAGGCTCCTATGCCGGGCCCTGCTGCGGGCCATGCTCAGCCTGCAGGACAGGCTCTGGCCAGGGCGCAGTGTCACCGGTGACGCCAGCGGCAGCAGCGCCTGCGCCCAGTGCGTCACCGGCGCGTGTGGTGACGTGGACAGCGTCACCGGCTGCTCCTTGCAGAACCTCGCACTGAACTCCACATCAAACCACAGCACCAGCGCAGCAACCTCAATGCTGTCACCGCTGCTGCTGCTGCTGCTGCTTGCGGCCTCGCCAGCCTCGCTGCTGCTGAGCAGTGCTGCCGAGCTGGCGCTGAGTGTGAAGTGTGCTGTGAAGTCCTGCTGCGCTGCACTCATGGTGGCCAGGTCCATGGCGTGAACTTGCAGCGCAGGTGTGGTGAGGCAGGAGGGGTCCACGGGGCGCACTACCACCTGCGCCTCACGCGCTGCTGCTGCTGCCAGCTCGTCAGCGATGGGCTGCATGCTGAAGCCATACACATCCTGCGGCAGCAGCAGGAGCAGCAGCAGCAGCAGCAGCAGCAGCAGCAGAAATTGCGAGGAATTGAAAACACATGCTGGAGTTGTGCGAAGGGCTGTGACAGTCTTGAGGATGCGTGTGTGCGGCAGGTGCTTTGCACACTCAGCCTGCAACCCCAGTCACCCGACATCTGCTCAACAGCGTGTAGCACAACCAAGTCGCACAGCAACAGCACCCTAACCTAAACCCATCACCAGGCCAGCACCCCACAGACAGCACCTGCCAGAAAGCCGTGCCAAAGGCTGCCCTGCTGGCCCCAGCCACGTGTATGGAGGCCAGGTCGGGCAGCAGCGCCCCGCCAGGCGCCAGCCACCTGTCGCGTGCCGCCAGCAGCGAGTCCAGCATGGACTCAAACAGCAGCGCATAGCCCATCCACTCGCTCACAATCACGTCAACCTGTGGGAGGCAGCAGCAGCAAACAAGAGCAGTAGCCAAAAGACGAGAAGAGCCCCAGCCGCAAACATAGATCCGCATGAAAGACAATCAGCTGTGCAGCCACATCCGGTTGTCCTGACCTGGCAGCGCAGGCGCAAAAGCAGCCACAGCTGCTACTGCATTCCAGCCAGTCACCTCTGAACCGTGCTACCCAATATTTGAAGCCTGTTCCACAACATCACTGCTGTTCTCTGCTGCTGCCGGTGCCTGCAAATGCATGCACTGTGACCTTCTGCCCGCACCCACCTTGTCAAGCCCGATTCCCTCCACCGCCTCCACGCGGCCTTCAACGATGCTGATGGGGCCAGCACTGGCAGCATCAAGCTTGTTGGCAGCCACCACCTGACCATCACGCAGAAGCAGCAGCAGCAGCAGCAGCAGCAGCAGCAGCAGTACACAAATGATTAAATGATGCTGATGGGGCCACCACTAGCCACGTCCAGCTTGTTGGCAGCCACCACCTGACCAGCACGCAGCAGCAGCGCCCGCAGCAGCACACAGTCATGAGCAAAGCTTGTGATTGACATCAAACCACAGGCTGTCCCATCACAGCTGCAGGCACGCCACACACCACAGAGTCATCACCCAGTAGCATGGCAATCGGGAGCTGCTACATGCGACACGGTCAACAACGTAAAACACAGCCCCCTGACCTGTCACCCATCCTGCTGCTGCCGCCCAGATCAACCACAGCAGCATCGCTGTGTCCCCAAAACATGCGCGCGTACTCCAAGCATAGGCATAACCTGCAACAGCCTACAGCGGTAGCTGCTTTCACAGCACCGTTGGCACTGTTGGCCTCACCTGCCGTGCGCAGTTAGCAATACGTGCACTGCCGTCCAGCCCCACCGCAGCTGCCTGCACCGCCCTGCCCGCCAAACACGCCCGCGCGTACCACACCCACATAGATTCCACAGCACACAGCTGATGCCTGAGCACCACTGCAGCTCACCTGTCGTGCGCAGTTGGCGATGCGTGCGCTGCCGTCCAGCCCCACCACACTGCCTGCACCGCCCTGTGCGCCAAACATGCACAGAATGCCCGTGCCGCAGCCCACATCCAACAGGCGGGCCCCCTTCATCAGGCCAGGGTTCTGCGTGAGGGCGTCACGGTACGCCTCGGTACGCGGCTGCGGCAAAGGCGTAGGCAGCAGCAGTGGCGGTCACAAGGAAGGCAGCAGCAGCACAGCGGCAGGCGGCAGCAGGGTCCTGTCTGGTGATATGCAGCTCAGCCTGCCTGCGATGTCACCCACACACGCCAACTGCTGCCATGTCAGTTCACCATGGATGGCCCTGCATCAAGGGCACTTTGCTTCCAGCCCCGCTAGCCCTTAATCGACACACACTCATTTATGCCCATTGACTCATTCTTGACCCACAAAAGATGTACATAGCGCCCTTAACCCAGGCACCAGAGACCCTTAGTGGCGCCCACGCCCACACCGTCCAGTTTGTTGTCAGCAAGCTGTTGTCAGCAAGCTGTTGTCAGCAAGCTGTTGTCGGCAAGCTGTTGTCAGCAAGCTGTTGTCAGCAAGCTGTTCAAGAACCGCAGCACGCTGCAATGCAGAGTAGCCGATTGCTGCAGGTTATGCGGGCACCTTGTCTGCCAGCATCTCGTGGTAGATGTCGAAGCCGCTGTAAGGGCAGCCAAACTCCCCACACCGCATGCTGCCGTAGGTATGAAAACTGCACCTTGCTGGCACAGATCACGCCGATTTTCTTCGCCCAACACACATCCATGCCCAAGCCCGCCCACACCTTGGTTCACTACAAACTGCTCGTGAGCCGCAGCGCGCTGCAGTGGACAGCAGCCAGCACCGTATGCGCACATTACTTGCCCGCACCTTGTCGGAGAGCATCTCGTGGTGGATGTCGAAGCCGCTGTATGAGTCAAAATACTGCGCGTCAACCGCGGCAGCAGCGGCAGCAGCGCCCAGGCCCACGGCCGGCCCCACGGCTGACACGCCGCCAGCAGCAGCAGCAGCAGCTGGGGGTGGCGGTGGAGCACCAGCGGCGGAACGATCGCAGCAGTGCAGACAGGGCGGCACGTAGGTCAGCCTTCATTTGCATGGTTGCAGCCAACAAAGGCTGGCGCGGCATGCTGCTGTTGTTCTCCTCCCGGACAGCATAGGAGAGCGCTGCAGGCATCACCGATCAGCTAGGCGGTGTCTGCTGCCGGCGCTGACGCCGCGCTATGCCACCATGACAGTGCTGCCAGCAAGCAGTGCAGCTGCTGCATGCACACCAGCCATCGCCAGCCCACACAACCATCCTCTCACCCCACCCTACCCACCTGCCGCCTCAACAGCCCTAACGCTGGGCCCAGCGCCAGCACTCCCAGCAGCAGCAGCAGCACTGCCAGCACCAGCGGCTGTGTCTGCTGCTGCCGCCTGCCGCACCTCCTCCCGCACCTCAGCAGGCAGCGCTGCGTCCATCAGCGCAGCCAGGCGCAGCTTCAGCTCATGGTTCTCAGCTGACAGCGCTGCCAGCTGGCGGCCCAGCTGCTGACTTGAGCCTGCTGCATCGCTGCTGCCTGCTGCTGCTGCTGCCGCACTGCTGGAGGCGCCTTGGCTGCTGCACGCAAAACAGCAGCAGGGTGAGAGGTTGGCCAAGCTGCGAAAGTTGGTGGGTAGCAGGCAGTGCTCGAACAGGAACGGGCAGCTCAGCAGTGCGTTGCATCTGCAGACATCCACTGCTGAGACGCGTCAAAAGCAGGTGTGAGGCAGCATAGACGCATCCTGGCCTACCCACAACCAAGCCGCTGCTGGTCCCTAAGTGCTGCACTGCAAACCAGCTTGCTGGCAGCAAGTTCACGCCAGCTCCTGTCCGTCCTGTTGCTGCACGGCAGTCATCCAGCCTGCTACCTGGCTGCTGCCTCAGCCGCCCCTGCCTCACCTGGTGATGCCCAGCTGCTCCAGCTCCTGCCCCAGCTGCTGCTGCTCATCATAGTCATACGTGATCAGGGGGTCGTCCTGCAGGGTAGGGTTCAGGAACTCATCACCTGCCCAGGGTGCTGCTGCGCCGCCCTGCTGCTGCTGACCTGAGGCCACCAGTGCCGGCAGGGGGTCCCTGCCGCCTGCCACCTCGCGCCGGATGAAATTGATGACGCGGATGGTGTCATAGTCATCCAGGCGGCGCTGCGGCAGCAGCAGCAGCAGCAGCAGCAGCAGAAGCAGCAGCAGCAGCAGCAGCAGCAGCAGCAGCAGCGCAGTCAACACGCCTGGGTGTGCGCACGGTGCGGGCGTGGGACACCTAACTGGTTATCCCGCACATGTGCTGGCTGCTGTGCAACCATCCAACACACACGGCGTTTTCCTGCAAAGCTCTCAGCAGGCAGCTGGGTGTGGGCGGGGTGCATGCTGTGAAGGCAGCTGGGTGTGGGCGGGGTGCATGCTGTGAAGGCAGCTGGGTGTGGGCGGGGTGCATGCTGTGTGAAGGCAGCTGGGTGTGGGCGGGGTGCATGCTGTGAAGGCAGCTGGGTGTGGGCGGGGTGCATGCTGTGAAGGCAGCTGGGTGTGGGCGGGGTGCATGCTGTGTGAAGGCAGCTGGGTGTGGGCGGGGTGCATGCTGTGAAGGCAGCTGGGTGTGGGCGGGGTGCATGCTGTGAAGGCAGCTGGGTGTGGGCGGGGTGCATGCTGTGAAGGCAGCTGGGTGTGGGCGGGGTGCATGCTGTGAAGGCGTGCATGGGACAGCTGCTGACTGAGCACCTGCTGCAGGGCACAGGCTGCCTGGTGAACAGGTTGAAGTGCGATATGCCAGGCATGTTGCAGATAGGCAGCTGCACAATCCTCGCTTATTGTGATGAGAGAGGTGTTAGCCCAGGCTGCACAAAATCCGCGCGTCAGGCTCCCAGGCTGCTGCCAAAAACATGCGCAGCTAGGCTGCTGCTGCTGCTGCTGCCACCAGTTCAACACAGTATTCAACACTGTTGCAACCACCCACCTCTATCTTGAACTGGCGTATGTCAAAGCCGTAGTGTGTTGCATCGTACTCAAATGCCGCCTCAGGACTGGGCAGCACTACGTCACAGAACAGGCTGCGTGTGGCGTCATCCTCCTCCTCATCGCCGTCCCACTCCTCCCACTCATCGTCCTGCTGACCAGGCAGCTGCTGCTCGTCCTCGCTGTCGCTTGATAGGCTCATGCTGCTGGCTGTGTGCTGGGCTGCTGCCGCTGCTGCTACTGCCAGGCTGCTGCTGGTGCTACTGGGTGACCAGGGCGTTGCTGAACGACTGAGCCTGCGTTAAAAGCCGACTTAGACTACTTGAAACGTTTTGTGCAGCTTGCACGATACAGTCGAGCCATAGCCGAGAGACCAAGTAACATCAGTCAGCAAGGGCTTTGCACGATGGTACAGCATGGGGTTCCTGGCGTTGTTACACCTCCTGTATGCTTCCTGATAGCACTACGATATGCGTTTGAAGCTTGCGGATTACGTGTGTTGTGTGGTTCCTCCGGCAGGACAATTTGTTCAGACAGTTTGAACCTCAGTGTGCCTTGGAGACAACTAAACGCTTTCCACGTTTAAGGTGTGCTGGTGGATCAAGAGCTAGGCCTATCTATAGACGTGTGCTGGCCGTGGAGAAGCTCAGGTGCGATGCTTGCCAGGCGTGCAGCGAACAAGGCGCGGCGAGGGTTAGATTTTGCTTCTACTCGCCGATCAGGGTTGTGATGATGTTTTGATATACATAGGGCACCCATGCAGCGGCCTAGGTGCTGCAGGCTAGGCAACAGCAGTGTCAACCTGATTGGCAAAGCCCCTTGCCCTTCACACGCACACAGATCGTATCGAGCCTGATCTGTAGGGATTCTGACAGTTTCTTTCCTGTTGGACGCTCACGATGTGCGCCTGCAGGGCGGGGAGGGCCAACTGCAGCTCATCACAGCAGCAGCTAGCGCAGCAGTAGCAGTAGCAGTAGCAGCAGCAGCGCCATGGCTGACACGCAGGACATGGAGACCGAGCAGCAGCAGCCTCGTGCCAGCGAGGGTGCAGGCCCCAGCAGCAAGGCTGGCAAGGGCTCCAAGGGCGGCAAGCGCTTCGAGGTGAAGAAGTGGAATGCTGTGGCGATGTGGAGCTGGGCCATCTGCACCGACACCTGCGCCATCTGCCGCAACAACCTGTACGAGCCCAGCATTGAGTACCAGGCCAACCCCACAGGTGTGCAGCTGCGTGTGGTGCTGCTGCTGCTGTATGGATGTTGCTGCGGCTGTGTGGCACACGCTGTTGCGTGGGGTGCTGCAGTTGATGATCAGGCACAGGGGTTGCATGCAAACAGCGGCAGCAACGCTGCTGGGATGTTGCCGTGGGCTCTCTGTGACGTGGGCGCTGCAGTAAATGGTTAAGGCACCAAGGTACGGCTGTTTTGTGGCGGGGTGGCGGCATCTGGGAAGCTGTCGGGCGTTGGGCTGCTGGCTGCTTGGCTACAGCAGCTGTGAAGTGGCTGCAAGATCAGCACGGCCAGCACCCCTTAACGCGAGGAGCAACACATATTTGTTGCTAAGGCTTCGTTCTGGGGTGTTGGCGATGGGCAGGCATTGGTGTGTGCTGCGCTCTGTGTCACAATGGGCCTGTAGATGAGCTTCCTGCAAGCGTCTGCACCTTGTGTGCCGCACAGGCAGTAGCTGCGTGGATCATGGGGAGGCAGCTGCAGCAAAGGAGGTGTACACACTGTGTGCCTCCTGCTGCCGCAGCCATTCCACTTGGGTCTGCACGTGCATGATAGGGTCATGTGTGTTTAATTTAAAGGGCGGTTGATTCACGTCTAGCTATGCGCCCAGTGCAGGGCTTTGCAGGAGGTGCTGCTGGCCATGGAGCCCGTGCTTGCGACAGCTGTGCTCGATGTGAGATTTGCCTGGCCAGCATGCTGTATGGCGCCTCCTGTGCCTTCTGCATGGGTTGCAGCAGGCCTTGGCTGTTCTAAATTGCCACTGACCAACCAAGCTGATGATTGCTGCTCACGTGCTGCTTGCCTGCTGCTGCTGCTGCTGCTGCTGCCCCGCCTCCCCATACAACCACCTTGCTCATGCCAGGCGACCCTGACCACCCCGGGCTCTGCATCTCCTGGGGCTGCTGCTGCTGCTAGACTGACACACTGCCTGCTGCTGCTGCTGGCGCCCTCTATGCCGCCCCACCTTCACCCCTACTGCAGGCGACCCTGACCACCCTGGGCTGAGCATCTCCTGGGGCTGCTGCGGCCACGTGTTCCACCTGGACTGCATCCAGCGCTGGCTTAAGACGCGCTCCGCCTGCCCGCTGTGCAACAAGGAGTGGGAGTTTGCAAAGATTGAGAAGATCCTGGCAGGTGGGGTGGTGTGGCACGGGCAGCAGGTGCCCTGCATCATAGGTGCTGCGGTGTACCATAGCAGTGCCTCTGTGCATGTGCTTTGCATGTGCTGCAACAAGGGTTGGGAGTCTCCATGAAGATCTAGCTGAGGCTGGAGTACGTGCAGCAGCGTGGGGGTAGGTTGCACCTGCGGCTGGCGCAAGCGATGCAGCTGGCGCAGTGCCGCTTCTTTCTGCAGCATTGCAGGCAAAGCAGCAGTTAGTGCTGGGTGCGCTGCAACTTATGTGCAACCTGCTCGGCATTGTCTTCCCAGCATCCCTGACATTGCCTGCTGCCCACTGCGTGCTCTTCTGCTGCTGCAGGCAGCTCCATGGCTGTGGACTAAGCAGGGCTGCAGGGCAGCGCCTGGGGGCTAGCGTGTGCGTGGCATGCACATAGCGTGGCGATGACATGGGAAAGCAGCAGCAGCAGCAGCGCAACAGTACCGGGTACTAATGCGCGGTTGCATGGGAGCCGCCAGCAGCAGGCTGTGCTCAGCAGGTGGCTGGGAGATCCAGTCGCTGTCTGCTGGTGATTGTACAGTAGCATAGCATGGGCGATGTGTGGTAGTTGTGCTGCGTGCTGATGCTGCTTGCTGATGCTTATGTGTGCAGTTTGGGGCAAGCCTGCCAAAATGTCTGGCAGAACGGCCTCGCATACTGGCATTGTTAACAGGTCTTTGTGGTGTGAGTGGCTCGCTTCGGTGTTGCTCTTCAGTCACCTGGTGTTTGGCGGTGGGCCAATGAACCTGCCAGGTGTACTATCACATTGGGCTTGAAACAGCTCAGCGGTCTGTGGCAGTGTTGCGTGACAGGGCAACTTTCCTTATATGACAGGGACTTGACCGGCAGTTGAAGCGTCACCCCCCACACACAGCGCTGCATGCTGCTGTGCGTTGCGCCCTGCACAATCCTACCCAGCAGCAGCAGTTTTAACAAGAAGCGCGACGGAACGCTGCCGTGTTCTCTGATAATCAATTTGTTGTGTTGCGCAACAGATTGTGGAAGAGCGCTGTCTCGAATGGTCTGACCATGCAGCTGCAACGGAGTTGTCTGGAGTCACCACGACAAAGCCGTGGCTTGCCAAGCCCTATACCACTGCGCAGAGGTGGCAGTGTCTGTGAGCTTTGAAGTAAGCTGAAGTTCCCTGTCTGCACCTACGCTGCACAGTGTATGGCAGCTAGCACTTCTGAGCAGCGCTTGTGGATGGGGTTCTACGGGTGTGACAGGAGGATGCCCTGCACCACGTGTGTATGCCGAGCGATACATCAACCTTCAACCGGTGTCTGCACGAGCGTTGCCTATCTGTAGATGTTTATGTTTCGTTCCTGGTTCTGCGCGATGAGATAGCGCCACATCCGTAGCCAACGGTCAATGGGAGCTGATTGCCAGCATGAATGCTTCCAGGGCTACAGCTGTTGACGATAATATAGGTGGCGGCGATGAAACAACGCATGAACTACTTGAGGCCGTCCTCGCAGGTGAAAGACGGTGGGGTTTCGGCCAGCAACACATTCCCTCCATGACTGGGACGCAGCTGAAAGATGTAACCGCTGCCTCTTCTTGTTGATGCAGCTGGCAGATGCAGCCCCCATGTTCTGTTCAGTTTATGCAGCAGCAGCAAGCAGACGCATAAAGAGGTCCTGCAGTGGCTGAACCAGCAGGAAGCCCAAGTGACAGCGCTGCTAGAAGGAGTGAAAGAGGCTGCGTACGCTACCACAGCATCCAAGCAACAGAGGTCTGTCCAGGCATTGTGTTGGTTTCTGAATGAAGCTTTGCCCTCTGGTGCTGTTACCAAGCTGCTGCTGCACCCTGGCCTCATCAGTGGGCTACTGCGCCTCCCCAACTGCCCTCACTGGCTGGCTGCAAGCCTGTGCACGCGTGGCCTACGATGACATAGCAGCAGCTGCATGCGGCACAGACCGTGTAGCAGGTGCGGCTCCGCCTTGCAGCCTGCGCAAACTCCAGCAGAAATGCCCATGGCCAGCTTAGGACTTGCAGGAACCTTGTTCGGTGATGCAGCACTGGTGTTGCTGGTCTGTGCAGCCATAGGCACATACTCAAGTGCTCATTAACAACATGAGACGGTATGCACTGTCAATGCAACGTTGACAGCTGGTATGAATCACACGGGCATGCATGTGCAGCACGTCAGCAAGGTATGTCATGTTGCAACTGTACAGCCTTCAGGCGCCAGTACTACCCACACTGTACATGCTGCTGAAACGCTTGCAACCCTGTGTTTGCTGCTTTTCGCTATGTCTCATCAAAATGTACATGTACGCATGTGTGCAGGGGTTGAGGTGTGTGTCCTGGCACAGCCGGGCCAGAAAGGCATCGCAGCAGGCATACCAGAAGAAGCACAGCAGCTGCTGCGTCACGGCAAAACACCAGTTGCAGGCGCGCTGCAGGTGAGCTCCAGCACTATCGGCTGCTGGGTCGACAGCCAGCACCTCTGCTAGCATCCCAGGTCTGCTGCTCCTGGATGTGCTGATGCAACGGTTAAAATCCCCACACGCATTGTGTTGTCTCTTGCATGCAGTGACACCCCTTAGCGCTTGTTGCTTCAAGCACCAATATGCTGCTTGCTCTGATAGTATGTCGCTTCACTTGGTGCGACATACGTTGCTGGTGCCAACAACTGCTTCGGCTAGTAACGCTGCTGGTTTTTGGCCAATGCAGGATGCAGACATGGTGAAGTTGGTTCAGCTTGGGTTCAACTGCAGCAGCAGAACAACAGCAGCAGCAACAGCAGGGATGCTGCCTCAGCTGCCGTGCCTCACAACCGCTACAGTGGTGGAGCTGCTCGGTACAGCAATGGCGCGGCACAAAGACAACAATGTGTTGATTCACCTGTGTGCGGCAGTAGCCATTGGCTGGCGCCCTTGTGTACCTTGTCCGCTGTCAGGAGAGCAGATATCGGTGAGCGGCATCACAAAGGCTTAGTGGGGTGAAGCCCAAACTCGTGCCAATCCTGTGTATGCGCTGCTACGTAGTTTGATGCAGAAGTACCAAAGCACATGTGCAGAATTCAGAATGCACTGCCGACATGCAGACATGCATTGTAGCATTTGTTAGTTTGACTGATGTTACTAACGTATACAACCACTTACACAATTACAACTACGTTGGCTGCTGCTGCTGCCACCTCTGCTGATTTTAGGACGCTTGCATGTCCTCAATCATTCGGCTTAAGCTGAGCAGCAGCATGTCAGCAACAGCAGCAGCTGCAGCAAGCAAGCTGCTGTACCTGCCGCGTCTGAAAGCTGGTGAAGTGGTTCAGCTGCTGGACACAGCAGTAGCGCAGCACGCAATCAACCATGAGCTGGAGCACCTGGCTGCAGCAGCAGCCTATGGCTGGCGCCCTTGTCAGCTGTCAGGGGAGCAGCTGCTTCCGGTGCTGCAGCATGCAATAGCACTGGGTGTCCAAGCTCCACATAGTGCGCCCACCATGTTCTGCCACTTACAGAGGCTGCTCGATGTACTGCCAGTCAAACGGATCTCAGCAGACGCAGTGGCTGGCCTGTTGCACATAGCGATCAAGGCCGGCAGCCACAGCAGCCGCTATGTTCAGCTGGTCGAGCTCCCAGCGTTGCGAGATATCAGCAGATGGCAGTTGATAGACCTGCTGACAGCTGCTCTGCTGGCACCCAGCAGCAGCTGTGCGT
Source organism: Tetradesmus obliquus (assembly GCA_030272155.1). Taxonomy (NCBI): domain Eukaryota; kingdom Viridiplantae; phylum Chlorophyta; class Chlorophyceae; order Sphaeropleales; family Scenedesmaceae; genus Tetradesmus; species Tetradesmus obliquus. The sequence goes on from CP126204.1 coordinate 4,744,855, forward strand.
GCGCCCTACACACACTTCGAAAGGTCCGTGCTTTCCGCCAGCTTGATTCAGCAGCAGTGACCTCCATCTTTACGAAGGCATTCACAGGAGCAGCAGCTTCACAGACCAACAGCATGTTGCCCAACCTGAGTCGGCTGTGCCAGGACCTCCGCCAAGGACATGTGCCTGCAGCAAGAAGCAGCCGTTCCATTACGCAGTGGCTTCTGCCAGTGCTGACTGTGGCATTACCAGCAGGCATGCTTGAAGAGGCAAGCATCCTCGTGAGCGTGGCAAGAGGGATCACCTTCAGCCCATATGATGTCACGGAGCTGCTGCAAGCAGCACTGCAGCTAGAGAAAACTGGCGCAGCTTTCATGGCAGTTCTTGAGCTACTGCCATGCACCTGCTTCGAACCTCCTGAGAACAACCTTTGCGACAAGGAAACACTGCAGCTGTTACGATATGTCAGCCCCCTGCTTGCACAGAGGGTGAGGCACACGCTGGTGCACAGCAGGGGCTGGAGCAACATCAGTGCACAGGACAAGCTAGGTGAGCTGCTGCCGATGCTGCTGCCCTGGCTGGATCAGACGGAGTGCAAACAGCGACTGCAAGCAGCCAGATTGCCGCCAGGGGCAGCAGCAATCATTGCAGACTCTGTCAGCCGCCTTTGGTCATCAGAGGAGCCCAGTGGTCTGACTGACTGTGGCTGCTGGGCACAGCTGCAGGCAGGCAGCCAGGTGCGCTACTGCATGGAGTCATGGTCACAGACGTGCGCAGCAGTGCAGCTCAGCGAGGTGTTGCTGCCGGCTGCATCAAGCCCAGGCCAAGATCTACATGTGACCTGCTGCCCAGCACAGCCAGCTGACAACACCACAACTACGCTAGGCAGCTGCATGCAGCATGCACCATTCAAGGCATGTCAGACACTCAATGTACCGTGTATGGGCGGCTCAGCAGTGCAGTCTAGCAAAGCAGCAAGGACAACTGCCAGTTTTTGGGCTGTCAGCTGCCCAGCAGTCGGATTGCCAGTGTCGCAACAGCAGCAGCAGCAGCAGCAGCCTGCTGCAGCAGCTGGTGCTGTTTGCAGGTCAGCAGCTATGTTGGGCAGCATCAAGCAAGGTGCAAGGTACGCAGCACCACCACCAGCAGCAAGGGATGCGAGTACGAGGGATAATTGAAGCAGCGCTGCAGGTGGCATGGCAGCAGCAGCAACAGACAGCAGTGCAGAAACAGCCATGCTGCGCCGGCAGCTCTGCGTTGCGGAACACTGATACAGCTTCCTTCTGCACTGTTCGCTCAGCAGCGCCTGGCAGCGCACAGGAGGCAGCAGATGGGCAGCTGGTAACGGCACCAGGTGCAATGACAGCTGCCTTCGTTGCTCCAGCTGGTGGGACTGGCGCTGGTTTGGTTGCTACAGTCCTTGCAGAGGAGCAGGGTGAAGAGGATGCTGCTGGCATTGGCAGCAGCGCCAAGGTGGCGGCACGTGAGCAGCCTCTACTGCAGGGTGCTGCCTGGGCAAGCGCAGCAGCCGCCTCTGATGGGCACGGTGCTGGCTGGCCGCTACTGCAGACAGCAGAGCTAGCATTGGCACCACCAGCAGCACCACCAACAGCAGTAGTACAGACTGCAGCATATAAGCCAGCAGCAGTTTGTGGTGTCATGCAGTGTATTGCTGGGCCTAGCACTGGCCAGCAGCTTGAGAGTGGAGCAGCAGCATCCCACCCTGCAGACGTTCAAGAAGCTAGCGTGCAGCAACCAGCATCCCATATGGACAGCATGTGGCTCAACCGGAGTGAGCTGTGCCAAAGCCTCCGCCTAGGACATGTGGCTTCAGCAAGGAGCAGCGTTGCAACCATGCAGTGGCTGCTGCCAAAGCTTACCGTGGCGTTACAAGCAGGCAGGCCTGAAGAGGCAAGCAGGTTGATCAGTAAGGCGAGAGGGGTGGTCTTCAGCACAGATGAAGTCATGGAGCTGCTGCAGGCAGCACTGCAGCTGGATCCAACTGGCACGGCTTGCCTGGAAGTGCTGGAGCTTCTGCCACGATTCGGCAGCGAACCTGCTGTGAGCAGCCTCAGTAACCAGCAAGTACTGCAGCTGCTGCGCTGTGCCAGCCCGCTGGTTGGGCAGAGGGTGAAGCACACACTGGTGAACAGCATTGGCTGGAGCATCATCAGCGCGCATGACAAGCTGGACGAGATCCTGCCATTGCTGCTGCAGTGGCTGGAACCAATGGAGTGCAAGCAGTGCATGCAAGCAGCCGATTTGCCAGCTGAGACAGCAGCAGCATTTGCAGATTTTGTCAGCCGCCTGTGGGCAGCGGAGGAGCCCAGTCACCTGGCCGAATGTGGCTGCTGGGCACAGCTGCAGGCAGGCAGCCAGGTGCGCTGCTGCCCAGCAGCGTCAGGGCCAGTATCATTCTGGCAGCAGTGTGCAGCAGTTCAGCTCAGCAAGGTGTTGCTGCCTGCTTTTTCAAGCCCAGCCCCAGAGCATGCGACCTGCTGCACGGCACAGCCAGCCAGTGCAACTGCTGCTACGCTAGGCACCTGCATGCAGCAGTCGCCACACAAGGCACAGCATGGGAGCGGTGTGAAGAGTGTGAGTTATCCGACAGTGCAGTCCAGCAGAGCAGCAATGACAGCAGGAGATGTGGGGCCTGTAAGCTGCCCAGTGCTTGACTCACCAGCGCGACAGCAGCAGCAGCAGCAGGGAGTAGGCAGCGCGCTTTCATGCTCTGTGCTGGCACGTTTGCAGCTGCCTGAGGACCTTGCCCAGCTGTCGCAAACAGATGTGATGTATGAACGTACTCCAAACAGCAGCATTGGCTCGCTCCAGAGTCAGCCGTCTCCTCATCAGCAGCACTAGCAACAGCAGCAGCAGCTGCACGGCATGATGAACTGGGCAGGGGGGAGTTAGAAGCTGCAGCGGCAGCCAACCTGGTTGCTGCTTGGGCTGCTGGTAGCAGCAGCAGTGTTAACGGTCCTGCTTCTGCAGCACCTGCAGCAGCTGGCTCTGGGCGCAGGTCACCAGCATCCTTGAGCTGCAGCAATCAAGAGCTCCCAGCTCCGCAGCATCACCAGCAGCAGCAAGGAATGTCAGCGCCAGGGAGCCTCAATGCAGCGCTGCAGGTGGCACGGCAGCAGCAGGCTGGCTGCGCCAGCGGCTCTGCATTCTTCAACAGTGAGACATCCTCCATCTGCACAGTCAGCTCAACAGCGCATAGCAACGCACAGGTGTCAGCAGACGGACAGCTGTTGACGGCACCGGGCGCATCGGCAGCTGCCATTGTCGCTCTTGCTGGTGCGGCTGGCCGTGCGCTTGTTGCTACGGCCATTGCAGAGCAGCAGGGAGAACAGGATGCTGCTGGCGTAGATGACAGCACCAAGGTTGAGGCAGCAGAGCCGACAGTGAGGCACCTGACTGCTTTTCAAGGCGTGCCAGGCGCATGTGCCCTCTACAGCCAGTGCAATGTTGAGCAGCCACTACTGCAGGGCGCTGGCTCAGCAAGAACAGCAGCGGCCTTCTACAGCTCGTATGGTGGTGATCGGCCACCGCAGGGTGCTGGCTTGGCAAGCACAGCACCTACTTCACTCAGCTGTCATGGTGGTAATCGGCTGCTACTGCATGGTGCTGGCTCGGCAAGCACAGCAGCTGCCTTCTACAGCTCGTACGGTGGTGATCAGCTGCTATTGCATGGTGCTGGCTCGGCAAGCACAGCAGCTGCCTTCTACCGCCCGTACGGTGGAGATCAGCCGCTACAGCAGGCAGCAGAGCCAGCCGTGGTACCACCAGCATCATCATCAGTACCAGGGCCAGCACCAATAGAGGCTGCAGCATCCAAGCCAGCAGCAGTGGTGGAGCCGACAGCGCCAGCGGCAGAAGATGAAGAAGACACTGCACCCGCAGCAGCAGAAAGAGAAGATGATGCCAGCGTGCCTGCTGCCAGCGCTGTTCATGGTGCTGGTGGGTCAGCAATCGGCGGCCTGCTGGAGTCCTTGCTGAAGCCTCTGCTGCAGAAGGGGCAGAAGCAGCAGCAGCAGCAGCAGCAGGTGGCGGGTGAATCTGTACTAGCAGGCGGCGTGCTGGACAGCGTGGGAGCAGCAAGCACGGCGGCAGTTGCCAGCGCAGCAGTGCAGCACCTGGGCCACTGAGCTGTGCCAGTGCACATTGGCGGCGTGTGGTGGCCTTCAACAGCTGTGCCACACCTGCAGGTGATGGCTGCCATAGCACTGGTGGCATTATGCATTGCATGGGCGGTGCTGGCCCCAAGCAGGATGTCTCTGACTGCGCCGTAAGCATTCATTGTCAGACTAGCAGCTCAAGTGCCTGTTGAACATATGAGATGTGAGACAGCATGCGCGGTATGGTTGTAGGTTCGATGAGGTTGCTACTGGTACTAGTATTTGTAGCATACTGTAGTGTCACCTCGCAGCATGATGGGTTAAGACACGAGGGTTGTGCAGATTTAAATTTGCATAATTGTCTTCAGATCATTTCAGGCTTCTGTGAGTAGGCCGGGGGGTTGCATGTACCGTACAGGAGGCTCCTGTAGCTCGCACTTCAGGGCCCTTGATGGCTGAGATGCCTCAGCGTTATAACGTAATCACCATGTTACAACAGTCCAGACTGATCACTTTGGCCATCAAAGTCTGACGGCTTGCCAGCAGGTATTGCTGCTGGGTATGCTGTGTGCATGTATGCCGGTAGGTCACGACTGGCGGTGTTGCCTGAACCATTCAAGGGGAGGTACGTAACCTCTACAGTCACAAGAGCTGCAGTGCTGAATTGCACGTCGACGTGCGACCGCAGCAGACGTCTGCTTGTTGCCCACCCTCCCAGATGATGAGTGAGCGCCACTGGCTGTGACAGTTCACGCCAGGCAATACACACACTTGCAGGGGTACACCAAATCAGTCGCGGAAATGGCATTTCGCCCAAAGCCCATTTCCCAGCCACGGAGAAAAGAATCACATTTGTAGGTTACATCTGTACGTGGACTCGCCTGTATAAGCAATTGATACATGCCCATCAAGCAATGGGCGTACGTGTAAAACATATGTTGTTGTTGATTGTACAGGCAATATGCCCTGCACCAGTTACTATGCACCACGCATAACCACCATTGAGCACACCACTAGTAGCGCCCAGCCCGCAGCAGCTGCACCAGCGCAAACATCAGCAGCTCGAAATCCACACCAAGCTACACAGTTCAGTCTAGAAGAGATGGTGCAGCCTGCACTGCACCACCTGCAGCTGCTGCTGGCGCTGGGACTGCAGATGCAGTCGTCACAAAGTCACCAAACAAGTCGTCGTCGTCGTCAGCTGCTGCTGCTGCTGCAGCAGCCTCTGCAGCGCCAGTGCCAGGAGGTGCTGCTGCCGCCGTGCTGCCTGCTGGCCCCAAGCTGTCCAGCAAGTCTCCTGCTGCTGCAGCATCACCAGCCACCTGCTGCTGCTGCTGCTGCCCCTCCAGCAGAGACTCCAGCAGGGCATCCACTGCTGACTCGCCAGCAGCACCTGCAGCAACTGCAGCAGGCACATCGGCAGCGCCTGCTGCTGCTGCCGCTGGTGGTGGAGGTGCAGCGCCCTCTGCTGCTGGCACTCCAGGCCCTAATGCTGCTGCTGCCTCGGCCATTGCAGCAGGCGCTGGCGGCTGCTCGCCTGTGTGCGTGGCCGTGTCTGGCGCTACAGCACTTGCTGCAGCTGCTGGCAGTGCTGCTGCCTGCTGCGCGTCAGCTTCGTGTGCCTCTGCAGGAAGGGCTGCTGCAGCTTCCTCTTGAATTTGCGCCTGATGGTCAGTGCTGGGCCCAGCAATAGGCTCCACAGGGTCAACGGCTGTTGCTGGCTGGAATGCTGCAGCCGCTACTGCTGCTGCTGGTGGTGCTGCAAATGCTGCTGGTGCCTCTGCTGCAGTAGGCGCTGCGTCCTGTTGCTGCTGCCACTCCGGCTGCGCGGGCTGCGCAGCAGGTGCTGCAGGTTGAGACACAGGCTCTGCAGACCGAGCAGCCGCCGCAACAGATGCCTCAACAGCAGCAGGCTCCACGGCAGCTACGTGGACCGCAGCCGGCACAGCAGGTGGCTCAGCTGGCGGCGGTGGCGGTGGAGGCGGTGCTGCTGCTGCTGCTGCCGGCTGTGGTGGCATTGATGGTGCGACGGCTGCTGCTGGCACTGCCACCACTGGTGCTGCAGGCACCACTGCTGCAGGTGGCGGCCCTGGCGGTGGCGGCGGCACCCACTCGCCAGCAGCAGCAGCAGCGACTCCATGTCCACCATGCTGCTGCTGCTGCTGCTGCTGCTGTACATGCTGTGTGTGCTGCTCCAGTGCTGCCGTGAGCGCCTCATGCCGCAGCACCAGCTCCTTATAAGCAGCCAGCAGCCGCGCCACATCACCCAGGCTGAGGCTGTCCAGGCTGCTGCAGCTGAGGGGGTGGCGGCTGGCCAGGCCCTGAGTGGCGGCAGCAGCGCCACGGGACGCCAGCAGCGCAACGCCTTGAGCTTCTAGTTCGGCGATGCTAGGCAGCGGCGCGGGGACTAATGCGATGCGCTGCTGCTGCTGCTGTGGTGGTGGCGGTGCAGGTGGCTGGGGCGGTGGGATCGCCTGCTGCTGCTGAGCGTAGTATGGCTGCTGCTGCTGATACTGCTGCTGCTGCTGATACTGCTGCTGTTGGTACTGCTGCTGCTGGTACAGCGCCGGCGCGGCCGCGTGCTGCTGGTGAGCCTGCTGGTAGGGTTGCTGGTAGACCTGCTGCGGCTGCAGCACCTGCGGCGGTTGATAGGCCTGCCCCTGCTGTGGCTGCTGGTACTGCTGGGCTGCTGGCTGCTGCTGCTGCTGCTGCCAGCCAGGTGCGGAGTTGCCACTGGTGCTTGGCGCAGCTGGTGGCAACGCCTGCATCTGCAGCTGCTGCTCGCCCTGCTGGTGCTGCCAGCCGGACGCCGGCTGCACAATGCCTGCTGCTGCCGCTGCTGAAGCCGCCTGTGCAGTGGACTTGGCCACTCCATTGCGTGTCGAGTGCCTGGGCGAACCCGCAGCTGCTGCTGCCGCTGAGCCATCTGCGCTGTTGCTGTTACTGCTCTGCATCATTGCCAGCTGCTCGTCGCTCATGGCTCCTGCTGCCAGCATGTGTGCGATGAACTCGTCGGGGTGCACCTTGAGGCTGGTGGCGTCCATCATCTCAATGAAGGTGGCAGCAGAGCACTGCAGCAGCAGCAGCAGCAGCAGCAGCAGCAGCAGAGCAGAGGGAAGCTATGAGCTGTGCAGAGATGATGATGCGCAAAGTAAAGTCACAGGCACAAACTGCAATTTCACAGCGCTGGCCGCCTGCCGCACCAGCTGTATGCGGTGCTACTGTGCACTGTGCCTCACCAGCTGTATGTGGCATGGTGAGATCTTGAGACGCGACGATGCCACAGCATTGCCGCATATACTGAGCACTGCTACCCACCAACTGAATGTAGTAGTACTGCGCCTCGTTGAACAGCTGCATGCTATTTGACAAAAACCTCTCACAAAAGCCCGCAAAACAGCAGTTCCCCAAGGCATTGCGTGCCCCGCCGCTCACCAGCTGTATGTAGTACTAGTAGTACTGCGCCTCGTTGACCAGCAACATGCTATTTGACAAAGACCTCTCACAAATGCCCGCGAAACAGTATTTCCCGAAGGCACCGCATGCCCCGCCGCTCACCAGCTGTATGTAGTAGTACTGCGCCTCGCTGACGAGGCGTGCGTGGTAGCGGTAGCGCTCGATGTAGGCCAGGTTGCTGGCCAGGCAGGTGGGGCGCGCACGAATGACCGCCAGGATGAGCAGCGGCGTGAAGTCGTCAGCGCCTGAGGGCCCCAGCAGCAGCAGCAGCAGCAGCAGCGGCGGCGGCGGATCACTTTAGGTTTGAAGCGATGAGGTGCACTGCTGCTGAGCCAGTGACACTTACACGTACTTGGACACGTACACACATGATGCAGGCAGCGGCAGCACAGTGGAAATGCAACTGCTGCAGCTCGCAAGGCAGCACACAAAATGCAGCAAGCCACAGCACGCGCTGCAAGGCCTGAGTGTATAGGCAGCTGCAGGTACAGCTGTGCTTGAAGGTTGTTGGCTGTGCTGCACAGTGCTTTGTAACACAGCAGCCTGTGGTCGTCCATCAGGCCGACCAGAGGGGCAAGCGAGGAGCACATGACCTGCAGGCAGCGTCCCTGCAGCATTACTCACCGATGCCGTCTGCCGTGCTGCGCGATGTGAGCAGGTTGTTGAGCATGCGGCAGCAGTTGAGGATGCACACCAGCTTGTCGCGAGGAGCCTGGCAGCAGCAGCAGCAAGCAGGGCAGCAGCGCAGTCTCAGCGCCTGTTGCTAGGGCTGAGCTGATGCCAAGCATGGCCATCGCACCTTGCCAATGAATTGCACAGCAAGCACTGTACTTGGATCGCTGCTTGATTCCACCTGCAGGCATGCTCACTCATCGCACTGACACATCACTCTTACTGAATGGCCAGCCGTTTCCCCCCACCTCAACCCTCCCCCACCTCAACGCATGGCTGGCCATACACAGCACACTCAGATCTTGGCAACCCCTCTCCTCCAATGCCCCACCCACCTTGAAGTTGTTCATCCTGTTGAGCTCCGCAGCAGCGCGTGCCAGGCAGCCCTCATCCACGATGCCATCAGGCACCTCCAGGTGCTGCGGCTGCACAAAGCCCAGCCCTGTGCAGCGCACCGCCAGCAGCTCATCTCGCTCCACGTCATCGGGGGCCGCCCTGAAGGTGCGCTCATGCAGCTTGGTCATCAAGTACTTCTCCATGGCCTGCAGGGGCAGTGCAATGAGACACAGCAACGCAACATGCAGTGAGCCACACAGCAGTACACCACTACACGTCAGCTTGGTCGTCAAGTACTTCTCCATGGCCTGCAGGCGTCAGTTGAAAAACACATTTGTTGCTAGCCTGCCTGCATGTCGTGATGTGTATCCTCTCTCCGTTTGACACAGAGCCGCGGCGCACACATCATGGCCATAATGTACTGTGCTTCATGGCGTGCAGGGCACTCCTTCAATGGCAGCGCATTACAATGTAAGCAACCATGCTCTCTGTTTGTTTGCATCTCAGCAGCAGCTGTGGCTGCTGCTGCTGCTGTTGCTGTTACGTGCGACACACAGCACTCAAGACACACATGTCATGCTGCCTGTGGGGTTGCATTTGGGCCGCGCATATGTTGCTGCTGCCGCCGGGCGCACCTCAGTCGCCGCGTCCAGCTCAGCGGGGCTGCTGGCCGCGAACAGTGGGTGCTTGGCCATGGCCGTCTCCATCTGCTGCAGGAAGCCCTGCGGGGTGAGCAGCAAGCAGCAGCAGCAGCAGCAACAGCAGCAACAGCAGCAACAACAGCAGCAGCAGGCACGTGCGTGTGTCACTGCCTGGGCCTGCCAATGTTGTGCAGGGTGTTTAGAGCTGTGCTGTACAGCAGGGCAGTTTCGATTACAGCAGGCATCATGATGTACAGCTGACATGGAGTCACAATCATGTAAACTTCCAAAGCAAGGGTCAACATGCATGCATTTGCATTCTGCTGCCGCAGCTGTTGCCGCTGTCCTCACTGGTGCTGCTGCTGTGCTCAGCTGCTGCTGCAGGTGGTTGCACGCACCTGCACTGCCTGGCTGTCAGCCTCCGCATTTGGTGTGCGGTGCTTGAAATCCTTCATAAAACTGCAGCAGCAGTACCAACAAGCACAGCAGCAGCAGGGGGCTCCATACTTTCAATGCACAGTGCAACAGCAGCGGGACTGAACTGGGGTTGTGTGGGTGGGATGCAGAAAGTCCCAGCAGCTGCCTCTGGATGCACTGCCGGCTTTGACTGCTGTGCTAAGGCACTCTTGCTCCTCCAACTTACGTGTTGATGGCTCGCACCAAGTCCTTCGCCTGGTCCATGTTCATGACTTCAATGAACTGGTTGAAAGCCAAAGGCACAGCCGCGTTCTGTGCCGTATCCGGGTCGGCCATGGTTTATTCGTTTCGATCTTGAAAATTCACAGGTCAAACGTCGGCAGACGCCCGGGCTAGTGCCTCTGCGCTCTGATCAGGGGACTGTGGGAACAGCAGCAGGAACCTCCCATGGCGTGAGGCACAGCCAGCAAGAAGCAGAGCTTGATGTTCGCTTTAGAGTCCTGCTGCTTGCAGTCGACGCACGTGCTGGTTGCCTAGGGCTCAAGGCTGGACGGGTGTGTTACCTCGGCTTGAATTTCTGTTTGCGTCAGGCGATCCATATGCATCCCTGCGGCTGCAATGATTGTATTGCTGCTCGGTAACATAGGCTGTTAGCAAGACTTTGAGCAGCTCCTGCCAGTCAGATGCACATCACCAACCACCTGGCGCGCCCTCACAACGCAATCAGCAGTTGTCGCGAATGTTTGCAGCAGTAGGTGTAGCAGGACTCTACCTGCTTCAAGCAGCCGGTGGAGGGCGCCTGACGGAGTTTGGCCGCGGCAGTCAGCACACCCAGGAGCAGCAGGCGCACCAGCCACAGCAGCAACACAAGCAGACAGCAGATGCCCTGCCCAGCTCTCCTGCAAAGCTCAGGCCGCAGCAGTTGCCTCAGGCACGTATCAGGCATGGCTCAGTTGTGTTCTTCCAGGACAAGCGCGGCCAGACAGCACTGGTACAGCCATGCGGCACAGGCCGCAGCACCTGGCAGATGGCAGTGACGTGCGCTGCCAGCGGCAGTAGCAGCATGCTGAAAGGTTAGTGGAGAGGGGATATGTGCATGGTTGATATTTGGCCGGCATGCACACAGAGCATTGTAGCTGACAGTAACGGTGCATTGTTGCGTCCAGTGGCTGCAGTTTTGGTGGAGCAAGCGAGCAAGTGGATAACAGCACAGCGCGAAAGGTGCATTGCTGCAGAACATCTGTGTCTCTGCATGTCAGCCAGCAGCAGCGGCATCTGGTGTCTTGGTGCGTGCTCACCACCATCCACACCGCATTGCAATCGAATGAGTACACTTGCACTGCTTGCCTGCGCATCCTGCTGACTTCTGTTATACCATACACTGCTGTGCTGCTGCAGGCGAGGCTGAGCTGTGCTATGTGCCAGCAGAGGCGCTGTTCTTGGCAGTGCAGGTCGACAGTGACAGCGGCAGCAGCAACAGCAGCAACATGTTTGCATTCAGGAGCCTGGGGTGAGCAGAGCATTCTGCGCAAGGCCTCAGCATGCACTGCCATTGCTTGCTGCGCCTGCAGCTGCACTTTTGGACTCGCGCGCGGCTGATGCCACCTTTGGTGCTGACATGTACCACCGCAGCTGCACTTGGCCCATGCAGTCAATTGCATTCATTAAGCTGACCGTGTCATGCACCTAGGGCACGTCAACTGCTGCAGCAGGTTTCCTCATGCGCTATGCAATGCTGCATGTGCTGTGCTGTGTTGTGTGTGCCTGCGCGCAGCGCTGAGGGGCGCTACCCATCTGCCGGGCAGCCCATGCTGCCAGTTGCATGCATAACTCCAACTGACTATGTCGTACAAGCAGGGGGACCTCGCTGCTGTAGCGAGCATTTGTCAGCCGTTGCCCCCTGCATCTGCTGCTCTCTGCGGTGTGTGCCTTGCTGCAGCGCTGAGGGGCGTTACCTGGCAGCCAGCCGCGACCTCTCCCAACCGCCAGTGCTGGAGGCGCAGCGAGTGACAACGGCAGGGCAGTGGCGGCTGACGCCTGGCGGCCTTGTCAACGTGCAGCACAGCCACAAGGTGCGGCATGGGCGCTCCACATCTGAGGGCAGCAGAGTGCTCGCAGTGGAGTCACGTGTGACCTAAATGGCTTAAAAGTGATGGTCACACAACAACCTTGCCAGCTGCAAGTCCCACGAACATATACAGCATTGCGGCAGCTCATGGCGCTGTAGCAGTGGCGGCTGTGTGCTGTGCAGGCATGGGTATGCCAGGCATGTGGGGCCAGCTCAGGGCTTTCCCAGGACTCACTTTGAGTCGCAAAAGCCTATGCCACACACTAGACGCGCCAGCTTTGGGTGCAAGCATACGTGCAGTACATTCCTGCAGCTCGTTGATGCCGCAGCATTGGCTGCGGTGCGCTGTGCGGCACTTGGCTGGTTGGCACCTGGTGCGGCTGTTGTGCTGTGCGTGCCGTATGCGTCTTGAGCAGATGTCCTGCGCATGCTTGCATCTGAAGCTGCTGCTGCTGCTGCTGCTGCCGCAGAAGCTGGGCTACAGCGTGCACGAGGCCAAGGCGGTGCCGCTGGAGGGGGCTGGGTCCCTGGCAGGGCTGGAGCGTGTCTGTGAGGGCCAGCAGGCCCGGCAACAGGCGCAGGTGCGTGGCCTGCTGGCAGCCGGCAGCCTGGCTGTGCAAGCATATGTTGAGTCTAGCTTGGATGCTCAAGCCAGACCGCAAATGATCCAGTGTTTGCAGAGCACATGTGGGGCGCATGGCCGGTGTTAGGCCTGCAGCTGTTGTTGACAATTTAGATCAAAACAGCCGGTGTGTGCGTGCTGGCTGCGCTGTGCTGTGCCTGCAGGCGTCCGCCAACGAGGCTGCCTGCAAGCAGCTGGAGCGCACGCTGCAGGACATCACCGCCAAGCTGGTGGCAGATAGGCAGGAGCACGCAGACAAGGTGCGGCGGCCACTGAAGGCAGTAACTTGTTGCTGTTGGACTGTGCTGTGCAGCATGGCGGTGGGTGACAGGCGGCTGCGTCAGACAGGCTGCGGCATGCAGTGAGCCGGCTGCTGGCGGTAGGGGTGAATGCGTTGGTTGATGTGTAGTAGCGTTGTGTGGCTGCAGGGCGTGCCCAGCAGGGCCTCACAAAGCAGCTGCATGGTGCATTGGAGATCCTCACAACACATGCAAATGCAGCCTATCATGCTGACAGTGTAGGGCTCATGTGCAGCTCATGCCATGGAAGTTGATGTCGTGTCATTTGGCGTGTTGAAACTGTGTGTGCTGCTGTCGCTGCCGCAGGTAGAGCATCTTACAGAGCAGTTGTGTGTCTGGAAGGACCGCGCGCGGCGGCTGGATGCGGAGCTGCGGCAGCAGCAGCAGGCGCAGCAGCAGGCCAGCCAGCAGCTTCAGGAGCTGCAGGCGCAGCACCAGGTGCGGCTCCAGTGCTGGCATGGTAGCGTCACCAGCACTGCTTGGCTGAATGCAAAAATCACGATGTGTCTTTGTTGGCCTCCTGTCACTGGGATGGGCTGTAGATGACTATCCTTCTCTCCAGCAGCATGTGCCTGTGCATCCGGCTGTCATTTGTGGGCGTTTTGATTCCATGTGCCAGGTTGTGTGTGTTGGCGCTCCCCACTCCGCCTGCCCCTGCTTGCCATGCGCACAAAACACAATTGTGCTTCCTGCTGGCCTGCACATGCTGCTGCTGCTGCTGCTGCTGCAGCGTGACGAGTCTGAGCTGGGGTCGGCCTACCAGGAGGTGGCAGCACTGCAGCAGCAGCTAGCGGAGCAGCAGCAGCATGCGCTGCAGCAGCGCCAGGCGATGCAGGACGCGCTGGCCAGGTGGGGTGGCTGCTGCAGGGGTGGCAGCCGCCTGCGGCAGCACGAGTGTCGGCTGTGGCAGTGATGCATCCTCAGCAGCATTTGGGCCTGGCTGTTGTGGCTGCCTAAGATGCTTTGTGTAGCATGCATGGCACCAACAGGATATGCGCGATTCACATCCCCAGCATGGCAAGCCACAGCCATATGCAAACTCTCTGTGAACAGCGCAACAACGGTCCTGATCTTGCATGTAAGTGTGCTGCTGGGACACTTGTTTTCTGCTGCTGCTCCTGCTGCCAGGGAGCTTGCTGCGCGTGATGCGGAGCTGGCTGAGGCGGCGGCTGCGCAGCAGGCGCGGCTGGAGCAGCAGGCGCTGCGGCACGCCAAGGAGAGCCGGCAGTGGGTGAGGGACATGGGGCTGGCGCCGGGGACTCACCGGATGTGTGCAGAGGGCTGCGTTTGCATGGTACTCAATGGACTAGCTTGCTTTGCAGACGCACTTGCTGCTGCGCATATGTGTGGCCAGCCAGCTTGACAGCCATCATGTGTTGGCTGCATTGCCGTGCTGCCCGCTCTTGTTGCTGCTGCTGCCTCCTGGTCTGCCAGGCTGAGGTGCGCAGCCGGCTGGAGCACCACCTCCATGGCAAGGACGACGACATCGCGGCGCTGAGCGGGCAGGTCACGCGCCTGGACCACGCGCTCAAGGTGGGTGGCGGGTGTTGGTGTGCAGCTGGCTGGCTGTTCTGCAGTGGGAAGTGATAAGGGAGTGGCTGCTGTATGATGCTGCCACACTGCCGGTGAAGACTAACCGCCTACAGCCATGGCACTGGCTCTTGAACAGGATGCAGATATGTGCAGGTGCCTAGTAGGTACATGTTCCCCATCTCAGCTTGTGTCCATGGGCTGACTGCTTCTGGCGTTGGTGATGTTGCTGTGCCTGCCGCCTGGGCTCCTGTGTGCCTGCTGCAGCAAGTGCAGCGGCTGATGGGCGGCAACAGCAGGCGGCAGCAGCTGGACCGCGCCTCGCTGGACGCGGTGTCCATCCAGCAGCTGCAGGCCGCGGTGGCGCAGTTTGCGCAGGGCGAGGTGATGCTGCCGCCGCCCTCGCCCGGCTACAGGTGGGTTGGTGCTGCTGGGCTACACGGCTGCAGCAGAGGTATTGCTGGTTTGAGGTGGCTGTGCTGTGCAGATAACGAAGTTGCATTGAGGCCCTTGAAGCTTTGCTTGGTCTTGGCATGGCGATTGGTAATGGCAGTCTGGGGCAAAAGGGTGCACTGCATGTTTGTGTTGATGTGACCAACATAAGTCAAGTGCGATGGCTTGAGGTGCAGGTAATGGGCGACGTGGTGCTTGTTATGCATTGTGTGCATGCTGCAACCTGGCTGGCAGCCGTGTGGAAGGCTGGCTGCCGCACTTGTTAGCACTGCTGATGGATGTCCTGCAAGCGCTGCTGCCGCCGTGACTGCTGCTGCAAGACCTACCACTGCGTTTGTGCTAGCTTCTGCTACTGATGTGCTTTCCTGCTTGTTTTCTTTTGCTGCTGCAGCTCACTGCACGAGTCGCGTGCACTGCATGCACTGCTGGTCAGCAGCCAGGCCAGCGATGGCAGCGCAGCAAGCACCCACGAGCAGGACGCAGTGCCGCAGCTGACGCTGCCGCTGCAGGACGCGCCCCACCACAGCAGCCAGCAGCAGCAGCACCGGCGGCCGCTCAGTGCGCAGGCCTACTACGGCAGCAGCGGGGGCGACCTGGGCCCAGCAGCTGACCAGAGCCCAGGCGGCAGCATACAGGTGCGGCAGCTGCAGCAGAGCATGCCTTGTGCTGCCGGCTGGCACGCGCTCTGGATGTGTGGCAAGATATGCCGCAAAAGGATTATCTTCTGCTGACGCCCCCGTATGATGTGCTGCTGCGTGGCGTTCTGGTGTGCCGTGGATGAAGAGCCTGGCGGCTAAGCTGTCTGTACTTGTGTCTCTTTGTGCTTTTGTGTTGCAATGCTGCTTGATATGCAGGAGTCGCCTCGCCCAGCGCTGGGCTCTGTGGGTGCGCTGACCAGCACCTGCGAGGCGCACGACTCGCCCCTGCTCAAGCTGGCAGCAAGCGCCAGCGCATCAAGCACTGGTGCTCTGCTGAGGGGCAGCCAGCAGCAGCAGCGTGTAGGCGCGCTGGGCAGCAGCAGGGTGGGCGGCATGAGCCAGCGCAGCAGGTGAGGCGCGCCATGTGATGTGTGCAGCCGTGATGACTGCTGACAGACGCCATCCACCAGCTACAAGGGGAGCACTGCACAGCTTCCTGAGCAACAGGAGGTCATGCAGCAGGAGCTTGTGTGCACATGTGCTGATACCCACTTGCTGTGCGCGTGTGGCAGGCGCTCAGGCAAAGCTTGTACTGTGTCACGTTGTTGATTGCCGCAGGCCGCCTGTGCCTACTTCCAGCAGTACGTCTGCTGGCGCCAACTGGCTGGCGGCAGCTGCAGCTGCAGGCAA
The DNA here is from genome assembly GCA_030272155.1 of Tetradesmus obliquus. Classification (NCBI taxonomy): domain Eukaryota; kingdom Viridiplantae; phylum Chlorophyta; class Chlorophyceae; order Sphaeropleales; family Scenedesmaceae; genus Tetradesmus; species Tetradesmus obliquus. The sequence continues at coordinate 4,760,774 of CP126204.1, forward strand.
GGAAGCGGCAGGCAGCAGCAGCTGGGCGGGAAGCTCAGGTGGGCAAGGGCAGGGGGCTGTGCTGGCTGCACCAGTAGTGGGGCCACCGTTGCTTGTGGCTGGCAGCTTGTCCGTTGCCAGCAATTGGCCTGTCATGGAAGCTGACCCAGCCGGCTGCAAAGCAGCTTGCAGGAGCTCAGCTCAGCTCACAAAAAGTGACGGCTACTCGCGCTGCTCGCCGTTCAACCTGTCACTGCATCGCCCTGCAGGCACTCCTGGACGGCATGGCATGCGCACTGGCAGCAACAGCAGCAGCGTCGGCGGCAGCCGCATCGCTGCGCCGGGTGCTGCAGACGAGGCGGTGCTGCCAGCTGGCGGCGTGTGGGGCATGGCTGATGTGGGCGCCAGCGGCGGCAGCAGGCGGGCAGCCAGCTCGGCAGCCAGCGAGGAGCATGCCGGAGGGTGAGGCGCAGCAGCAGCAGCAGCAGCAGCAGCAGCAGCAGCAGGGAGTCTGGTGTGGGGTTGTGCGCAGCTCCTCAACACATGCTGCATGCTGCTGCTGGTGCTGCTGCAGGCATTGCAAAGCAGTCCCAATTTAAGCAATTGGCATGCCTTATGTCAGTCGTCCTCGACGCATCCCCTGCAAGCTGTACCTGTATCTGCAACACAAGAGCAGAGCACACCCTTATAATCATACATGTATGGAACGTTTGTTGGTTCCCTCCTGTGACGGCGCTGCTCTGCTTGCTTTGGCTGCACTGCTGCTCTGCAGCCACCGATACTCCTGCTCAGACCTGTCAGACGCAGACAGCGGCAGCACCGCAGGCGGCGACGCTGACGCAGACGCCACCAGCAGCAGCCAGCAGCAGGGGCCTGCTGGCAGGAGTGAGGCACGGCAGCACAGGCGCAGGAGTAAGGCTGCTGCAGGCCAGCAGCAGGATGATGCAGCAGATGCGTCAGCCATTGGTGATGCTGATGCAGACACAGCCAGGTACCATGATGATGATGATGATGATGATGATGATGATGATGACGATGATGATGATGATGATGAGGATGATATGGATGCTATCCACAGCCTGGGGCAAAGCATGGAGGAGGACGTGCTGCGGCAGCAACTGCGCATCAGCAGCCAGCAGCTGCAGAAGCAGCAGCGCGGCGAGGCGGCCAGCAGCAGCCCGCGGCTGTCTCCTCGCGTGGCGCTGGCGATGCGCGCAGCGGCAGCAGCGGCGACAATAGCAGCCAGCGGTGCGGCGCGGCGCAGCAGCGGCAGCGGCCTGCTGCCAGTGAGGGAGGAGGAGCAGCATGGCGAGGTGCAGGTGGGTGGCCTTCGCTGCGCGCAGCAGCAGGGCAGGGGGAGGGGGGAGGGAGTGTGTATTGCGGAAGGGTCGGTGCAGCTGGATCACACTGACACGCCGGGGTGATGAAGGAACTGATGGCACTGGGGGCCATGCAAGCAGACTAGCAACACACCTTGTTGTGTGCGTGGCTGCTTTATCAGTACGAGGGGACCGTACAGTGTTCACCGTGCTGGCTGCTGTGCGCATCACGTGCTGCTGCCGTCACTCTGCCACTCTTGTTGCAACAGTCTCACGTGCGTTGTTTTGTGTCTTGCTGCTTTCTGTTTGACCTCCTTTGCAGGCAAACACTACATGTGCGCCTGCCACACAAGCAGCTGCTGCAACAGCGTTGTGATGAGACCAGTGCATCCGCTGCCTGTGAGGTGCAGCGCGCCATGGCGGCTCTTTACGCCTGGCGCTGCTAGATGGCGAGTACTGCATGCGGGCCAGCACCTGGTGTTGACGTCGTTGAAACAGCCGGTAGAGTGGCTGGAATGTACGCTGTGCTTGGCAGCCGAATAACAGCAAACGCTGCTGGGGCTGACCACGCACGTGCCAGGCATAGGCAGCTGTGTGCGTTGAAAAGCAGACCTGGCCCCACCGTTCATGTGCACGCCGGCTTGCGTGCCGAACTGTATTTTACACAGGCGGGGCCAGCACACTGCAGCAGAGTATGGAGATGCTGTGTCTTCTGTGCATTGTCTTTGCTGATCGTCAAGTCCGCAACAGATGTGTTCATGTGGATATATTGACTTAATGGGGAGCAGCTGACGCTTGCCTAGGCACTGCAGGCAAGCTTGGGCCATGCTAGCATGCGCGGTCACCCCACCGGGTGCTGTGCAGTCTGCAGTAGGTGGATTGCCACTTCCTACGAAGTAAGAGGTTCTGAACATCTGCTTGGACATGACCGAACCTCACTACCACGGCGATACCTGCATGGTTTGTTGCAATTGGCTGGGGGTGCGCTGTGGCAGGGTGGCAGTTGTGATTGTAGTTGTTTGCCAAAACGTTGACTGTGAAAGCAACAACTGCCGCACAGATCAGCCCCTATTATGATGATTTCATTGTGTTTTGCAGATCTCGCAGACATCCTCTCCACACACGCCGATGACAGACGTGCTTTGACCGCGTGGGGGTTCTATGAGCCACTTGCACCCGTCTAAGTGCCTGCCGCCGTGCACGTACGGACGTCAATCAGACCACTAGATCTCAACGTGCTTTGAACAGACGCTGCTGCTTGATTCTGCTGTGTGGTGCTAGCTGTTGCTGACGTTCCAAGCAATCAGACAGCATGCTGGCTCGTGGAGTAAGTCGCACATGCGTTAGGTGAGCTCAAGCAGAACGCTAGAGTGCACGCAGGTTCGGTAGCACGCTTTTGCCACCCACCAGTGCCTGTCGCACTGCCAGCCCTTGTTCGTTTAGGCTCTCTCAACGGCCTGAGCGTTGACACACGTCGCTAAAAAGCTGGAAATGTGCACTGTCCAGCAGCAAGCAAGCTTTTGAGCGATCACAGGTGTCACCTCGGCCTTTCCTGGCGCTGTCTGTCTCCCTAGCAGCCTGATCACACACAGCTAGCTCATTGGAGGCACTGGAACAGCAGACTGTATCACTGAATAGCGATGCTGCGCCGCTGCTGTGCTGCGCAGGGGCAGCAGCAGGCTGGTGCAGCAGGGCATCTTGGCCCGACCAGCAGCTGCCTCCAGGGCCAGCAGCGTGCGTGCGTACGCGCTGTCGGTGGGGGACAAGCTGCCGGAAACAAAGTTCCGCTACTTTGACAGCGAGGGTAACATGAAGGAGCTGGGCACTGAGCAGCTGTGCAAGGGCAAGAAGGTGGTGCTGTTTGCTGTGCCTGGCGCGTTCACGCCCACCTGCAGCATGAAGCACCTGCCGGGCTTCATTGAGAAGGCGGAGGAGATCAAGGTGGGGCGGCTGGCTGGCTGTCTTGGGAGGGGTGAAAGGTGGCCTGGGATGCAGCGTGCTCCTGCAGCTGTGAAAGAGGCAAGGGAGGGGAGGGGAACAGGGAAGGTTGTCTGGGGCGCAACAATGAAGGTGGGAGAGTCGGAGGGGCTGCCTCAGCTGCAGCATGGTGGCGGCCTGGGACGTGGCATGCTGTGGCAGGCAGTGTTGTCATGCTGATTGCACTACAACACAGCGGTGACGGCAGCAGCAGCAGCGGTGCCAGGCAGCAGGGTATGAGCAGGGATCGCCTGCTTGCTAGTCTGGCAGGCGAACCAGCAGGGTGTGCTGGACGTACAGCAGTGCATGCTTGCAGGATAAGGATATGCAATGCATGCACAGCAATTGCACAAGTGAGCTGTACGATGCTGCTGTGGCACAGCAGCTTGCGCCGCCTCTGCACAGAGCCTGCAGCCGCGCTCTGTCCCTTCCTGGCTTGCAGCAAGCCGCCTCAGCTCCTGCTGGCTCCATGGTCTGCCAGGCTGCTGCCTCCATGCCTGTGTGCACATTCATGTTGCCATGCTCTACTGCCTGGCACCTGCACATACTTGATCCGGCGCTTGCCTTGCTGACACACATGTAACCTTCCCTTGCACTGCTGGCTCCCTCCGCAGTCTCGCGGCGTGGACGCCATCGGCTGCGTGAGCGTGAACGACGCGTTTGTGATGGACGCGTGGGGCAAAAGCGTGGGCGCGGGCGACAAGGTGCTCATGCTGGCGGACGGCAACGGCCAGTTTGCCAAGGCCCTTGGGGTGGAGCTGGACCTTGCCGACAAGGGCCTGGGGCTGCGCAGCAGGCGCTACGCGCTGCTGGCCGAGGACCAGGTGGGTTGATTTTGGGGGATGCTGCAGCTGCTGATGGGGAATGGAACACGGCATTGGTGGGAGTGGTGTGCGAGCTGTTGCATAAGGTTTGGCATCTGTGGCGGTGGCAGTGGCAGCAGATGGCGCTACGCGCTGCTGGCTGAGGACCAGGTGGGGGCTGCTGGCAAGTTGGTAGTACACCTGGTAACAAAGGGTGTAATGGAAGGCGGTTAGACTGGTGGTGGATGAGCATCGTGGACAGCGGCAGTGGCAGGCGCTACGCTGTGCTGGGCGAGGACCAGGTGGGTCAGCTGATGCTTGGGCCGTCTGCTGCTGCTGTTGCTGCTGTGGAGCAGAACAAAAGTACAGCGGGGTTTGGGGTGGGCTGTTGCGTGGCGGGTTTCAGGGTTGGCTTTTGTGGCGGTGACAGCGAAGCAGATGATGTAATTTCGTGATGGTGTGGGGCTGGGGCTGCTAGCAACCAGTGAAGGTGTGCTATGCTGCATCTGCACTGCTGGTGGTCCATCGCCATCCAGTGCTGGCGATGATGGCTGTGCGTGGCCGCTCATCGTTGCTTGCAGGAACTGCGCACAGCTGGCTCTGAGGTTCTTTATGTTGCTGCTGGGTGATACAAGGCACTCACACCTGTTGTCGCTGCTGCCGCCGCTGCTGCTGCTGCTGCTGCCGCCTCAGGTGGTCAAGGTGCTCAACCTGGAGGAGGGCGGCGCCTTCACAGTCAGCAGCGCAGACGCCATCCTGGAGGCGCTGGCTTGAGCAGCAGCAGCAGCTGGTGAAGCTGGCGAGGGTGGCAGCAGCAGGCAGTGATTCAGCAGTCCAGTGACTGGCTGGCTGACTGCAGCAGCAGGGCGCTGCCAGGCCAGCGGCGCAGACATTGCTGGAGCTTGCAGAGCGCAGTGGCATTGCGGCAGCAGCCAGCGCGGCATGGCACCGGCGCAATGCACTGCAGGTTTCTGTCTGCTGGGGGCGATGCCATGCTGATGTGCAGTGACAACTATTCAGAGGGTTGGTCGCGCCAGCAGCATCTGGCCAGCGCACACCTGTGTCCACTGCATCATGCTGCACACGCTGTCATGCATGGACTGCAGCCAGTCAGCCCGCTGCTGTCGTACTCGTAGTTACAGCAGCAGCAGCAGCAGCAGTGCGGCGCAGCGCTCTTTGGGGTGATGGAAGTGCCTGTGGTGCACCAACAGGCTGCCCACAGTTGCGTGTGCGGTTTGTGAGTAGGGTTGGCCATCAGGATAGGCACAGGCCAGTGTGTGTGAACAACATGCCAGTGACGAGTTGTATTCTGGTGCAACCAGCACTTTGGGTGATTTGCATGTGCAGCTGCGGCAGCAGGTCGGGAGTGACATCACCATGTTTGAATGTTGATCAGGCAGCACAGGGACGGAGTGTGCATCAGCCGCTGGCAGTGGATGGTTGTATTTCTAGCGACACTGTGACTGCACTATGCCTCATTTTGTATGGCAGATGCGTGCATCATGATATTGTGCTACAGCATAGTAGTACTTGCTATCGCTGACTTGGTCAAGGCAGGAAAGTTGTAAGCATCACACATTTCAACCGCTGTAGTCCTCCTGTAAGGCGGCTACGCGTGCTGGGGCAATCTGGCTAGGGGTCGATGTCGATAACATGGTTATCGACTTGTGAGGCAGAGTTGGTGCTTACATGAGCAGCTGGCTAGTCAGCAACAGCAGCAAAACAAACTCTGGGTAAGGCCGATGGCGACGTTAGCTATGGCTTACATGGTAACATGGTTGGCAGGCAGCAGCAAGCACCGGCCATTTGCCTTTATGTAAGTCTCTTGGGTGCATGAGTCAACTCATGCTGGCTGGTTGACCCGCCCAGCAGATGCCGCTGCATGCGGAGCAAACAGCCACTGACAACATACCCAGTAGGAACAATCAACGCATCAGACTAGGCTTTCAACGCAACCACTTTAATTGGGTTGTTGGATCATGCGGTGTCAGCGATCATCCGGGTGCAGGGCGTACTGTCATGTTACTTGTTTTTGAATGAGTGCGCACGAACGCCGCTTTGAGCGTCTAAGAGTAGGTGACGATAAATGTTTGGTTGTATCTTCACATACTAGGTAGCCCAAAGATAACGAGCTTGAATTGCCACCATATTGGACTGGAGCACCACAGCCCACAGTGAATCCACTTGTGTGTTGCCGCAGCTCAATCCCTCGGGATGTTGGCGTTCATTGTTGCAGCGTACCAGCGCTCAGTGGACCTTGTGCAGCAGTTGCTTGACAGAGGGCAGCCAGTGGCAGCAGCAGATGTGCAGCGCCCCCCACCACTCCACCATGCAGCAGATGCTGAAGGCTGGACTCCGCTGGCCGATGCAGCCTTAGAAGGAGATGTGGACCGGGTGCGACTGCTGCTTGAGGAGGGGGCACCAGCGGCGGCAACAGATGCTGAAGGCTGGACGCCACTGCACCTCGCAGCTAGAGCTGGCCATGGCAGTGTGGTGGAACTGCTGCTACAGCATGGCGCCATAGTAGCAGCAGCAACAACAACCGGCATCATGCCTCTGCACAAAGCAGCCCAGCATGGTCATGCTGGCGTGGTGCAGCAGCTGCTGGCCGCAGGCGCGCCAGAGGCAGCTGCAGCAGCAGCGCACACCGACACTGCTGCTGCTGCAGATGCTGAAGGCTTGACACCCTGCACTGGGCATCCGCACAAGGGCATGTTGGTGTTATGCAGCTTCTGCTGCACCACGACAGGTCAGCAGCGGCAGCAGCAGTGGCAGCAGCAGATGTATATGGCCGGACATCACTGCACCTTGCAGCTGAAGCTGGCTATGCCAGTGCTGTGGAACTGCTGCTACAGCACGGTGCGGCAGTGGCAGCAGCAACCGCACATGGCCTGACATCACTGCACCTTGCAGCTGAAGCTGGCTATGCCAGTGTGGTGGAACTGCTGCTGCAGCACGGTACGGCAGCGGCAGCAGCAGATGAACACCACCGCACGCCGCTGTTTGAAGCAGTCAGGCATGGGCATGCTGGTGTGGTACAGCAGCTGCTGGCAGCAGGTGGGGCAGTGGCAGCTGCAGATTTTGAAGGTTGGACGCCGCTTAGCCTAGCCGCGTACTGTGGGCATGCTGCTGTGGTGCAGCAGCTGCTGGCTGGTGGAGCAGGAGCTGCAGTTGCAGATCTGGAGGCAGGACGCCACTGCATGAAGCAGCGCGTAAAGGCCATCTCGAAGTAGTGGTGCTGCTGCTGGGGCAGGGTGCATCAGTGGCAGCTACGAATGCAGCAGGCAAACCGCCAATCCACCAGGCAGCTGCAGGAGGCCATGCTGAAGTTGTGAGCCTGCTGCTAGAGCATGGCGCTTCCATGGCAGCAGCAGATTCCCGACGCCGCACACCCCTCCACTATGCAGCCCATCATGGTCATGTCAGTGTCGTGCGTCTGCTGCTGGAGAGGAGCGCGGCAGTGGAAGGCCGGACACTGCTGCACTTCGCTCAGCACTGGAGTTACTTTGGCGCCGCTGCCAGGCTGCTGACTGCCATGGAGCCTGAGCACGCGGCCCTGGTCGTGGAGGTGCTGCGCCAGTCCCCACAAGGCGCACAGGAGGAAGGTGTGTACAAGGCGTTTGCAGAATGTGTAACAGCCATGCAGGCGCTGGCACAGCAGCAGCAGGAGCAGCTGGACAGGCAGCGGCTGGCAGCGGAGCGCGCGGCAGTTCAAGAGCTGCTTGTTGCGGTGTACCTGGAGAGAAAGGCTCAGGCCGCTGAGTCCGATGATTCTGAGGAGTACTTTTCCGCTGGTTCCTCTGACGTTGATGAGTAGTCAACATGTAGCGCTCTGGAGGGCTCTGATGCTTCCTTCCTTGGGGCTCACAGGCTGAGCCACTAGTTGGCTGGTGAATGATGAATGGAAATGACTACATGCTGATGGCCACTGTATGAGGCTCTGCTTTGCTGAATGAACCTTTGCTGAATGAAGTATTTGATGTGATTGAGGGCTACTGAGCCTGAGACTTGAATTAAGCAGCGTTGGCGGTGTACAGCTTGCAGGCGTACTGCTGAAGGTTTAAAGTGGCTCTGTCGCACGGCCACTGCTGCCCGCCATGCTGGTTTGCTGGAAATGTTTAGTAAGCATGCTGGTGTGATTGAAATGGTTAGTCAGGCTGGCACTGATTGGGCTGGCTGTGAATCCTTGAACTTTTGGCTTTTGCTTAGTCTTGGCACTTGAATATTAGAAAAGAGGGTATGAGCAGTGACATATGGGCAATCAACAACTAGGCTAGAAGCTCTGCCAGTGGTAGTCACATGTGTCTGGTTATGGATGCGAGTTCTGTGTGCGGTATGCTGGGCAAGCATGCAGGTACGTTGCTGCAGCCTGGTGCGGTAGCAGGTAGGGGAGGTAGCCCTTTGTGCTCTACTTAACTCCTTGCAACCTCCGGGTGTTCAAGCGCTGCTGTATCCGAGTATTTTGAAGGTTCAATTGTGCACTCCAGGATGCGCAGGGGATCTATGCATTGGATGGCGGCTGACAGGCGAAGTTGGGGTTCGTTACTGCTGTGACTGTATTATGTGAATGTACGTGCCATCGTGCGTTTTTGATGTACTCAAGTGTGTGCAGCCTGAGAACGGTTCTCATGTCGTGCATTCTGTCATGCACCTTGTGCATGTTGTAGTGCTAGACAACAACGTCTTTCGAGCAAAGAACTGTATTTGGTGGGCATGTACAGCAGCAGTATTGTGGGTGGCTGAGCTGTCAGGCGGTCAGGTGGCCTGTTGCGTGCCACGGTGTGTGCCTGATGCGTGGTGATTCTTCTAACAGCGGCTGGACTGAGCCGGCTGTCGTTTCCAGCTGGACCCAGTGTAACATGCATGTTGGCATATGCAACTATGCTGCATTTGGCACAGTATGATCACGAATTCCATAGTTTGCAGTCGGGACAGCAGGCAGCATAGACTTAAGCAGAATTGCCTGCTTCTGTTGCATATGACTTGTGAACTTGTGAAAGCAGGCACAAAGTTAAGCGATGCACTGTGTAGACGTAAGATTTGCAATGAGACAAGTGCCGCTTATAGATAGAGGGGTTACACGGTGTGTTCATGCGGCATACGCCACCACAGACACCTGGTAAAATAGGAAGCTGCAAGCAGTGCCGCTTGCAGTGCAGCCCAGTGTCTCAAAGCTGAGGATGAATTGCAGAAAAACGTCAACTGCAGCATCGGTTGTGATGAACACTCGGTTGAGCTCAGCCTTGCTGGTTTTACTAAGAGGGGGCTATGATGGTGCCGGACCAAACCAACCACGCAATACCTTGCAAGTTAATCGCCTTCAACGATAATCTTGGCGCACCCTTGTCGGGTAGCAGTGGTTATGTATCCAGCTAAGCAGCGTTGCCGCCTTGCTGTGATCGGCCAAAACACCACAACTCACACTGCTGCAAGCTGACAGCAGTCTTGCGTAGCACTGCTGAAACACAATGCATGGCACACGTGATGACGCCTGCACCTCAGCCAGCAGTCCACTGTTTGCGGCTAAGCCACAGCAACCGGTACCGCTCTCACATACAAAGCCTCAGCGCCGTACAAGCATACAAGCCGCACCATTGTAGCCCCTATCGCCAGCCAGCATGCAATTGTAATGCCGGTCAATTACGTGCTTCTTCTCTACTCATCCAACTGAACTGCAAGCAGCAACTGCTGCATGCATCGCCTAAGCATGCACCAAAACCTGTGGCTGCACAGGCCAGACGGCAACGGGCAAGGTCCCGCAGCCGGCGAGTTCAAAGTAAATATGCAACGGCACGCCTACAGAACCAATTGAAAACTATCGTGTGCGCTACAACTGTAACAGACAGCTGCTGACTGCTGCTGATTGACCATCACAGCCTGGCTGCAGCAGCAGTGCATTGCAGCACCCAGCAGAAACAACAGCCTGCGCCTGCTGCCATGCCTCTTAGCAGACACACCCTTAACGCATGCGGCTGCTCACCAGCTTTCAAACAACCAACCTACCATGCCACCCCACTGGCATGGACGTCAGAATGGATGTAGACCTTTGCTGCTCCAACAACCACAGCTGCCATCACAGCAAAACACAGGCTCGTGTGCACCAGCAGGAGGCTCCTCTGCACCGACACCAGGCTCAGCAGCCGGCTGTGGCGGCAGCTGGGTCAGCGGGCAGCACAGTAGCTGGGCACTGCTGTACGCAGCTGCTGAAGCGCACACGTGGCTGCACCTGACGGCCGCCAGGCAGCTGACTGCTGCAACCTGCTGCTGCTGGGCGGTGTGTGGTGAGCTGCCAGGCTGGGAACTCGCTGGGGGGTGGCGGGCGCCGCAGGATGCCCTGCAGGCAGCAAAACACAGTGCAGCAAGGCAGCAGTCGACAGCACCAATGTCAGCTGAAAGAGAATGACACAGCAGCGGTGTAGCACAGAACTGGAAGGCAGCAGTGCTGCATGTGCTGTTACTGGCTCACTGTTCATCTGCCATTCAACAGCCATGGGTTGACCCGAGCTGAGCAAGTAGTGCAGCGCAGTCTGCTGGCGCACAAACTCGGCACAGCGTAGGTGCCAATCATGATGCTGAGTTAAAGGCAGCGCTCCAGGGGCATGTGCCCCACTGCCCAGCAACCCGACAGTGCACGGCACCTACCTGCTTGCTGCAGCTGCTGGCTGCTGCCGTCGCTGCCATGCGCACGCGCCGCAGCCAGGTCCACTCTGCTGTCATGGCCGCCTCCTGGCGGGCCACCTCAGCTGGGGGGCGGCAGCGCTGCAGGCGGCAGCGCGCTGCGTCGTAGCTGCAGGCGCAGCAGCAATACAGGGGGCATGCGTCAGCAGAGCTTGAAATATGGAGCAAAGTGCGGCTTGAGGTACGTGCAGTTGTGCGCTGCGGTGTGAATGCGTGCATCTGCAGTAGCGGGAGCCTCCAGCACAGCATCAACTGCACTACGTCAGTAGATATTCATCTGCTCCTGCAGCTGTCGTCTTATTGCACTGCATGCACCAGTGCAATTGCCAGTCATCTGCTGCTGAATCATGCGCAGCACCTCAGCATGCACACTTCCGCACACCATCCCACAGCCCCACTCCTGCCACTCACTCCTGCCTGTACTGTGCCAGCTGCTGCGCCCCAGCCGCCCGGGGCAGCCCAGCCAGGTCCAGCCCCGCCCAGGCCGCCCCCTCAGCAGCAGCAGCAGCCAGCTGCAGCTCCAGGAAGGCCTCCCGCAGCTGCTGCTCCAGCGTGTCGGCTGTTGGTGCGTTGCCGGCGCCATCCAGGCGGGCCATGGTCAGCATGCCGCTGCTGCTGCCCGATGAATACGCCTGCAGGGAGACAGGAAGCATTAGAAGATTCCATGGGGTGGATGCAGTACATAGGCAACCCCTCATGCTGCTTGCTGATGGCAGCAGCTTGCAGGCACTCGCGGCTAGTGCTGTCACGTCGTTTTGAACCAACACCGCTGCCACCGCCGCACTTGACCCCAGCTAGCAAACATGCCCTCACTCCCAGCATGGCAACTGCAGAGCACACCAGCCGCTCACCTGCTTGGCAGAGCCTGCTGACCAGCTGCTGCTGCTGCCGCCAGCGTTGACCAGCGACTTGGGCACGCGCACGTACGCCATGCGCCGCGTCACCCCCAGCAGCGATGATGGCGGCACGTCCCACAGCACAGGGCCAGCAGCAGCAGCAGCAGTTGCTGCTGGGCTCGGCTGCACGTTGACTGCTGCCGATGACGGCGCCGCAGCTGCTGCTGCTTCCAGTGCTGTTGCTTGCGGTTCCTGTGCCTCCCTACTGTGCTGCTGGTGACTTGCACAGTGCACAGCTGTGGCAGCTTCAGCCCTGCATGTCGCTGCTGGGTGCGCCTTGAGTGCACCAGCCAGCGCCGGCTGCTGCTGCTGCTGCAGCTGCGGAGTGTTAGTGCGCTCTGCCAGTGGCTGCTTGACGTGACAGCACACTGCCACATCAACATCCTCCACTGCTGCTGCTGCTGGCATGCAGGCGTGCTGCTCTGCAGGATCAGCTTGCTCCTGATCAGGCAGCGAAGCAGCAGCAGGTTGCTGCTCGCCCTGGTCACCTGCACTGTCCTGGCTGCGATTGCCCCACAGTGCTGCTGCGTCATGCTCGCCACCAGCAGCTGCTGTGTCACCTGTTATGGAAACACTGAGCACTGCATGAGCCTGCTGCTGCTTGTGACCTGGATGGCTGTCTGAGAGCTGCAGTGGCGGCAGCAGCCGTCGGCTGCCAGCGCTGCTGCTGCTGTGGTGCAGCCAGCTGTCCAGCAGGCTCATCATGCCGCTGCTGCCTGCTGCATCAACTGCTGCTGCTGCGCTGCCCTCAGCAGCCTGCTCCGCTACAGCAGCAGCAGCAGCAGCAGCAGCAGCAGCAGCAGCAGCAGCAGCAGCATCGAGCGCTGGCGACATCAGCAGCACAGCCCGCCGCTGTGCGACGCTGCTCAAGCTGCGGCTGCCACGTTGCTGGCTGCGCTGGCCTGACCCGTGCTGCTGCTGCTGCTGCTGCTGCTGCTGCAGCTGCTGCTTATTGTCAGCCTGCCCTGACAGTGAAGCAGACGGTGTGCACTCAGGCGTGCAGGGGGCGGCAGCCACAGCAGGTGCAGCCTGACCGTCTGTCGCTTGGTCCTGCCCTTGCTGTGTATCTGCCTGGCTGCTGCTGTTGATGCGGCTGGCTGTGTTGGATGCATGTGGCGGTGTCAGCATCAGCCAGTCGGCTGCAGCAGTCTGGCCATCTGCTGCTGCGCCAGCTGCACTGCCTGCCAGCGTCCTGCTTGTGACTACTGGCGAGTCAGCAGACAGCATGCTGCCCAGAGCTCTGCACCCCTGCTGCTCTGTCGCTGCTGCTGCATCAGGCTCAACCGCAGCAGCAGCTGCTGCCGCAGCTGCAGCAGCAGGTGCCTGCAGCAGGCCCAGCAGCTGGGGCGTGCCGGGGCTGCGGCAGGCACGCTGCCTGCGCGACAACTCGCGCTGCTGCTCAGTCAGCACAGGCGTCTCCTGCAGCTGCTGTTGCTGCTGAGCAGGCTGGCTGCTGGCAGCTCTCTGAGCATGGCTGGCTGTGCAGGGTGGCGTGCGCTGCCGCCGCTGAGCAGCAGCAGGCGTGAGCGTAGCCTGCGCTCGCCTTGGTGGCGCTATATGCCACTGTGGCTGCTGCTGCTGCATGTGCAGTTGCAGGCGTACTGGAGATGGTGAGTCATCAGCGGCAACTGTGCTGCTGTCAGTGTCCTCACTGCTGCTGGAGCCTTCACTGCTGCTGGTGTCTTTGCTGCTGCTGCTTGCACTGCTGCTAGACTCCTCACTGCTGCTCACGTCACTTCCACTGGTGTCACTACTGCTTGACGTGCACTGCCCACCCTGCTGGGTAGGCACCTGCTGCTGCTGCTGCTGCTGCTGCAGCTGCGGCTGGTCGGGTTGCGCTGGCCGCAGCGATGATGCAGCCTCAAGTGCGGCATCAGGCGCATCACTGTCGCCTTGCTGCTGACTGCTGCCACTGTCAGCGCTGCTGGCAATGTTGTCACTGCTGCTGGTGTCACTACTGCTTGTGTCGCTGCTGCTTGTTTCACTACTGCTTGTGTCACTGCTACTGCTGCTTGTAGCATCACTGTCCTGTGCAGCGGCAGCAGCCACAGCAGCAGCATCTGGCGGCTGCTGGGTTGTGACTATAGCACCGCCAGCATTCTGCTTGTCAGCAGCTGCTGCAACTGCTGCTGCCTGTAGTGCTGTGCCTGCCACACTCACAGCAGGTTTGGCTGCAACCACATCTTGCATGTTGCCCTGTCTGCGCTGTGATGGTTGCAGTGGTGCCAGCAGCCGCCTGCGGCCTGCGCTGCTGTTGCAGCTGCTGCCACGCAGCGCCTTGCTGGCGGGGCTGCCCACAGCCCCAGCCTGGCTGCCGCCGCCACCTGCTGCAAGGCCGGCAAGGCCGCCTGCCATTGCAGTGCCAGCGCCAGCAGCAGCTGCTGCAGCAGTGGCTGTCGTCATCAGCAGCGCAGCTCGCCGCTGTGCGATGCTGCTCAAGGAGCGCTGCTGGCTGCGCTGAGCTGGCAGCTGCTGCTGCTGGGGCGGCAGCAGCTGCTTGGCCTGCTGGGCTGGCAGCGGCACAGCCAGTGCCACTTTAGGGTGGGGGGCATCCGGCTCAGCGTCGCTGCTGTCAGTGTCGTCACTGCTGCTGGTGTCTTCGCTGCTGCTCGACTCCTCACTGCTGCTGCTGCTGCTGCTGGAGTCGCTGCCACTGCTGACGTCGCTGCTGCTGGCATCAGTGCTGCTGTCACCACTGCTGCTCGTGCTGCCACTGCTGCAGCTGCTTGTGTCACCGTCTGTGTCACCTGACTGCACAGGGTCAGCAGCCGAAGCATTGGGCGGCGTGCTTGCAGGAGTCGTGTCACAATCCATCGCATCGTTGCTGGCTGCAGGCAGCACAGTCTGCTGGCTGGCCTGGCTGCAGCCCTGCCCAGCAGAACGAATGGTGCCTTTTGCTGCTGCTGAGTGTAATGCTTGGACTGCAGCTTTTGGCGATGCTCCTTGCGGCACTGCTGCTGCTGCTGCTGCATCCGGCCCTGTGGCGTGCGCCTGTGTGGCAAGGGCAGGCCCAGCATCAGCACCAGCAGCTGCGCGGCCGTGCATGAGCTGCAGCAGACTTGGTAGCAGACGCTGCTGCTGCTGCCGCAGTGTGCTGCTGTGGCTGGCCAGCTGCTGTGCTGCCTGCCAGGGCTGCTGCAGTTGTGTGAGGCGCTGCAGCGGCACGCCAGGTGGCCCCTGCTGCGCCCTGAGGGCAGCTGCCTGCTGCAACACCTCAAGTTTGCACACCTGCAGCAGACGAGCGAGGTGAACTAATATGCATCTGAAATGAAGGCAGCAGTGTTGTATGCATGCCAGTAGGTCAGCCGGCACATCTGCACATGTCTGAATTGATCAGCATGCCATGCTGGCTGGGTGTTGGTGACCTGGGCAGCTCAACAACAGGCACGCACCTCCAAGCTGCGCAGGGCGGCAGCCATCGGGCCAGAAGGCTCTGGCCTCATCTTCCTGGCGACACATCGCGCCTGCTGCTGCGGCTGCTGCCTCTTTCGCTTCATGCCCAGCAGTGCAGCTGCTGGGCTGGGATGCTGCTTGCTGCCGACCCAGCTAGCCCCAAGTCGTGATCTTATAAATCATACACATTCACAAGAAGGCAAGAAATGTCTGCAAGCAACAGGCGATGGTGCTATCCCGAGCTTGCCGTGTTGTTGCGTCTGTGTTGTCGTTGTGAGGGAGACAGACACGATAGCCAACCGATTATGATCTGCACAGATCTTCGCAGAATGTGCCAACGGCGAGCATTGGGTTCCGTGGTTGTCACGGGCCAGCCGATCCGTTTCAAATAATTTGAAATTAGGTCTTCTCAAGCAGACAGCACCACGCGTGCATGTGCAAACAGTCTCACAACAATTCTTCGCTCTGAAACTTCCATATTATTTTATTTGCTCCTTTGTCACGGCTCAGCTGTCTTGTTTCTCAGTGAGTGACTCGCTGACAGTGACCACCTCAGCTAGCTGATTGTGCGGCAGCCTGGGCGCGCACACAATGCTGCATCATCGGCTTAGCGCTCTGTTTACATCGTTGATGAGAACTGTCAACACAGTGCACGGGCCGCACCAGAGATAGGCAGCTGCAGTCACAGCAGGGCCAGCAGCAACAGCAGCAGCATCATTTGTTGAATCGTCCACAGGCTCCATCCGTCGATGTGCTTGTTGTCACATACATGGGCGCTGCATGACATCATAGACTTGCAAAGACACTCTTTGATGCCGCCGCCTGCAGTGCACTTTAGCAGCGCAGTGCTGGTGTGCGTGACATGCAAAATCATGGCCAGCAACCAACTGCTGCTGAACACGTTTGCTTGCCTGTTTTTGCTGCCCAGCTGTCAACCGGCCAGCCACAGCATGCGCCTGCACAGTAGCTGCTGACCATCTGTGCTGGGCAGCTTTGCAGCAGCACTGAGCATGGCAGGACAGCAGCAGCAAGTCGACCAGACATCCCGCACTGCTGCTGGCACATGCCATTTGCAGTGCTTCTTTGCAAAGGTGTCAAGACATGACTGTCATCAACTGTGCAGCCTTCACCATATACAGGCGAATGAACAATATACTCAGCCGCTGGCGCATAGCGCTTCTAGCTTTGCAGCACAGCAGAGCACTCTGCTAGCCCAGCATGTGCTTGGCTGGTTGCCATACACGAGTGGTGCTCCGACTCTAAGCAGTAGTAGCAGCGATGCCTTCCTGCGAAACTCGCGGTGCCTGCAGGCTGGGAAGCCACACTACTGTCATCACGATTTGTGTGTTACACGACGGGAACACAGACCGGTTTTGAGCCAATGCCAGGCTCATTGGGCAACCACTTGATCCATCAGCCATCCACTGGATTTCACATGAGCGGCACGTTGCTGCAGCCAGTGCTTGACTGCTGGCAGCTCAGCCGCTCACATGTATGCAAGGGGTTGCCTACTGCATCAGTGGGTGCGTCAAGAGTGATGTAAACATGTGGGGACTGCAGGTATTAGCTTCTGCACCTGCACAGCTAGTAAGTCTGTATGGCATCATCATGTTACCCATCAAGTCTGTAAGACCTGTGCAGTATGAGGATAGGGCGGCTGTGGCGTTGTGCATGCTCTTGTAGCGCTGCAGTTGAGCTAGCCCTCTGCGGAAGCGTGACCCGAGTCACGCTCGGAGGTCGGGTGCTTCTGCCCTTACTTTTGTTGCTGCACTTGCCAAGTGATGTAGTAGGAGCTGTCCTGGTTTCCTGCCTTAGCTGATGTCCAGCTGGCTGCTGTTTGTCAAAGCGCGTGTGTTGCAGGGTGCACAGGGTGCAGTGGAGCTCGTGTGTCATCATCAGCAGCATTTGGTGCACTGCACCGTGCACTGAGTGACTCAGTGCCAGTAACTGGCAGCCGCCGCTGCAGCAAGGTGGTGGCCACTATGGTCATGCTAATCAGGAGCAGCACCTCTTGAACTTTGCATGCTCACTTGAGGTCATGCTTTTGCCAGCAACATACTCCTGATCACGCGGCACTGTGCTCTGGTGGCATCAGAAGCTACATGCATAGCCAGCTGGTCACCAGCCATGACAGTCATGGCTCGCACTGTTCGGGTCGTGCCCTATACAGTCTGGGCCTACCTGCCTGAAGTTGTGGGGATCATAGGCAAGTATACACATGCAGTCAGGTCTCAAGCAACTTGTAGCTCTGCTGAACATCCGTACGAGCAACAGCTGTCGTGCCAGCAGTGCTGCATGGCTGACATCAAGGCACTGGCTTGTCACAAGCCTGAGGCTCAGGCTGGAAGCTTCACGAGGCAGCATCTTTGCTTCCTCCGTGGACAAAGCAAGATGCGAGGCGGCATCTGCGCTCCAACACTCACTGTATTATGCTCAGTTACGCGAGGTGGCGAAGCTACTGGCGGAGCTACTGCAGCGCCACGTGGCACAGGCACGTGTACATTGCCGTGGAATACGAGGCATCGCTACGGGTACTGCCACAGCAACGAGCCTTATCTAAGCCCGTTTGTGTTTGAGAGCAAGCACTTCTCCGGCTGGTCGGGCCATCCCCTCAACAACATCCATTTCGGACACACAGGTGATCACCTCATGAGGCAAGACGAAGCTTGCTTCAGCGTGCAGCATGCGCCATTGCTTAGCTGCAACATACGATCATACAGCCTTTTACTCGCATTCCTCCCTGAAGTAGTTTTGATTGGCTTTCCTGCTTTCAGGTGTTTTCGCGCGCACGCTCCTCACTTCCCGTCACCCCGCAGCTGCGGTAAGTCGAGGCAGCCAAGCAGCCATTGCGAAAACTATTTTTTGCTGACTTAATGAGCGCAACTGCATGTGCGAGGCATTGAGCGGCGCTGGTTCGTGCATATGCTGCGTTGCATGCATGCTGGTAGTATTTAAGCCGGCGCCAGCTGGGAAGCTGCAGCATGCAGCACAGCGCAGCAGGCAGGCAAAAACCTTGCAGCAGCTATACGGCAGCGTGCGTGACTGCCTTTTCCTCACAAGCATGTTTCCTGCTGCTGCCTACCGTTGCAGGCCAAACACCCTCCGCCTGCCTGCCTCACCACATCCAAGATGAAGCCTGCTGCGACGCTGCTGGCCCTAGCGCTGGCCCTGTGCCTGGGCGCCGCCCTGGCCAACGACCTGCAGATCACCGTCAAGGTTTACGACTGCAAGGGGAAGTGAGTGTCCCAGCTGCTGTGGGCAGCATGCACCATTCAGCAGTGCTGCTCACTTGGCAGTGCTGGCTGCTGCTTGCACGCGTTCCTCCACATTGCGTGCATGCCAGGACTGTGACCCACAGCGGCTGCAATGACGTTCTTGTCATGCTGCATTGTGCTACACTTAGGTTTGAAGCTGATGTGCACGGCCAGTCACGAGCTACGCATGTTGATGCAGCACATGCAGCACACAACAGCTTGCACAGATGCTTGGTAGGGCCATCCAGCATCGATTGAAATCCGCTGCTGCTGCTGCTGCTGCCGTCGCTCCTGCTCCCTCCTTGCAGCCTGCTGCCTGGCGCGTCTGTGCGCATCTCCGGTTGCGTTGATGACGGCCTGCAGGGCCGCGGCTCCATCGGCATCACCGCCACCACCAACGCCAGCGGCATAGCCTACTTCAAGGAGCACGCTGAGAACAGCATCCAGTACTGCTGGTGAGGCACGCCACCCTGACAGCTGCAGGCTATCTGTTAGGCTGTGCCACATTGCTTGTTTAGGCCGCTGTGCCAGCTGTGTTTCTCGTACTGCATGACGCTGCATGCCTGAGGCTGCATGCACAAAGTATGTATAGTCCTGACAGCCTGTTCAAAGTGATGCATGTGGCCAGCTCAGGTGCATGCATACAGCACTCGAAAGCAGTCCAGTTGCAGGACTGTAAATCCTGCATATGCAGTATGCCTTGCATGCCATGGAAGATGGACTTGTGGCTTGCAACCCATCGGCACATGCTGTGCTGCTGTTGCCTGCAGGGGCTCAGCCAGGGACAAGTGCAAGATCGAGGTCGTGAGCGGTGCAGGCAGCGCCACCTACTCCACACTGGTGAGTGGGGCGGCCCGCTGCGGCAGCCAGGCACTGTTAGCTTGCCATGCGCTGCCAGTGCTGCAGCACTCACAATACTCAACCCTCCGCACATCTCCTACCTATGTACTCAACACACATCTCTCAGCCTAGGCTGCAGGCATGCATATGCAACGTGAAGGCAGCCATGCATTGCCATGCGTTGCCATGCTTTGCCACGTGTTGCCATGAGTTGCCATGCGCCGTTGTCGGTGCTGACCAAAGCTCCATGCTGTGCTCCATGTCACTCTCCGTTGCTGCTGCTGCTGCTGCTGCTGCTGCTGCCGTGCATGCAGGGCCTGGTGCACAACTACTGCCTGGTGTCGCCCCTCGAGTGGATCTGCCAGGCCAAGGGCTGCTGCCACCCCTGCGCGCCCGAGAACCGCGCCGAGGTGCAGTGTACGAAGTTTATCGACTACGGCACACTGGAGTTCAGGCCCACCGGCAACTGCCCCCGCAGCTGCTGCGCCGGCGAGTGCAGGGTGCTGTGGACTGAGCCCGGCTCCCGCTCTGCCCAGTGGGCCAGCGGCACCTGCTCCAGCCACTTTGATGAGGAGGATGACGACCGCAGGCGCTCCCTGCTGCAGGTGGCTGAGGAGGCTGCTGCTGCCCCTGACAACGAGCTGCCAGTCTCTGAGGTGCCTGAGGACGCCATCTTCCTGAATGATGACGGCAGCATGCGTGAGGTCCCTGCCAGCAGCCCCGGCAGGCGCCTGCTGACTGATGACAATGAGTGCCCCAGCGGCTGGCGCGACAGCGGCAAGTCCTGCAGCCTGCGCGGCTGCGGTACGTGCTGCATCAGGAGGAGGCGCTAGGCGGCCAGCACCCTCGCTTGAACCAGAGCCTGGCCAAGATTTAACGGCCATCCTCTCTCTATTTTCCCCATTTACATGTTCGCTTCTGGTGTCACTGCTATTGGTGTGGCGGCCCAGCACTGCACTGTGTTGCTGCTTCCCATGATTCCACCTCTGGCAGCCAGTGCAGCCAGGTGTACCATGATGTCTTCTATATGAGTGAATGTGCTGAGGGCATAGTCCGGCACTTTCACATTTAACGATTGTTTTCACATGATGCTATTGTTGGCGCTTTATCACATGATGCCAAAGTGTTTTGCATCTGCACCCAAGGTGCGGTGCTGGGCCGTAACTGACATTGATTGTCTGGTATGGTATCGCCTGTGGCGTACCTGCTCTTGTGTGGCGGGCCTTGAGATGTGCCTGCAACAGCTGTTGTGTCAGCTGGTTGGATGCCCATTATTATTTTGTCTGCAGCTTTGATTCTGCACGCATCCTGCAAGCTGTGCTGTTGGTGCCACAAAAAAACAGTGTAAAATGTTATTTCAAGCCATGACAGCCAGCGGCACTGGGCTGTTAGCATTATACAAGGGTTCTCAAATCATAACAGCCTTCTCCAGTACCTCGGCAGCTGTGCAGTACTATAAATTGGAGGTTGTACTGCACATCTGCTGTACAGATTGCAGCCCGCAAGCGGCTTGTCCGTGCCCTGCCCATGGGCAACGTTAGTGCGGGTGCCGCTTGCACATGAGTGAGTTGCTGAGACATGATAATCCGAAGCAAGTGTCATGATATGCATCACAGGATGGATTCTGGCTGGGTCCTGAGCTGCCTTGACTTACTAGTTCAAGCCCATATGCTGACTGTGCTGCACACACTTGCAGCAACAGCATCATTGTTACAGTGCTGCCTGTTCGCCTGACCTCTGCTCCCTTCAGGCAAATTCTGCGAGCATCTTCGCATGTCAAACGTATATTGATTATGATGAAACGGTTGCTAGCGTCGGTTTGATCTCGGGTGACCAGCGTCAACCTCTCAGTGTTCGTGTTGGGCGCTGCACAGGAGGCACAAGGTCTCGTCAGGCGTCCGTTACGCTGTTGAGTGGCGTGCGGCTTGGGATGAAGCCTGCGTTGCTGCAGCGTAGGCTGTCTGGGCCCCGGACACACCTGCTGCTGCCAGCAGCACCGCGTCCTGCTGCTTGTAACCCTAGCATCAGGAAACGGAGCAAGAGCTGCGTCGAAGCAGCATGCAGGAGGCTTAGCAAGCAGGTGCGTCTGTCTGATCAGCGCTGTTGCCAGCAGTGGTGATAGGGGGTGTTGCTGTTGCTGCTGCTGCTGCTGCTGCTGCTGCTGCTGCTGCTGCTGCTGCTGCTGCTGCTGCTGCTGCTGCTGCTGCTGCTGCTGCTACTGCTCCTCCTCCTCCGCGTTGCAATGTGTTAGAGTTCAGCAGCATGTCAATGGATAGGGACATTTAGCTGAACATATTAAGATTGGTTTGGTGGTGTGCCTTGACTGCAGGGCAAGAGCAGGCAGCCCCTCGTATGTGCTGCCAGCGCTGCAGGCGCAGTGCCAGGCGACAGCAGCGGCAGCAGCAGCGAGCCTGGGGTGTTCAGCCCCCTGGAGCAGCGGCTGGGCAGCATCTGCAAGACGCTGACCACGCTGTTCCCGCTGTGGGTGGTGGGCGCGGCGCTGTTGGGCTTCCACCACCCGCCCGCCTTCCTGTGGTTCACTGACACCTACGTGACCTGGAGCCTCATCTTCTGCATGCTGGCCATGGTGGGTGGCTGCGAGCAGCTGCAGCTGAGCGGATGGTGTGTGCTCATGGCTTTGTGGTTAGTTATTTGTCCATGCTGCTTTAAGTGCCTTGGTTTGGTTCAGGTGCCTTGGTTTGCAGGCAGTTGCCGGCTGGTGCGTGCAGCTGTGTGCCGACCTGCTGCTGGGGTGCAAGGGCGGGGTTGGCATGTGTGCCGAGTTGCCTCGGATGCACGGCACTGCTGAAAATGCCACTTTGCTGCAGTTACCGTGTTTCCCATGCATCTTTCGGGCGTGCACCTGCTGCTGCATTCCCATTTTCTGCCTCACAACTGCCTGCCTTCCTATGCTGCTGCCGCTGCAGGGGCTCACGCTGACCTTTGAGGAGATTGCCAGTGTGTTCACACGCAGCCCGCAGCTGCTGCTGCTGGGCATGGTGAGGGGACGCTGGCAGATACAGCAGCAGCGCAGCAACAGCAGGAATGGCAGCTGACATGTGCGGTAGTGTGGCTTCAGTGTTACTCATCCTACTGCTTGCTGCATCCATGCCGGCTGTAGCAGCAGCAATGTATGTACGGCGTCTCCCTTGCGCGCCAGACAGCAGGTGGCAGTGCCTTCAGCCGGCCTGGCCCATATGTGACACAGGCACACAGTGCTCATAGAGTGCTGCAATGCTGCGGCAGTTGTCAGGACACTTCCTGCACTGCATGGGGTGCTCTACTGTGGCTTGCGCTATCAGAGTTGCAGCAGCAAGCAACCAGCACCTCCGTCACACAGCTATGATAGAGCGCTGCGGTTTGTTTTTCAGACGTGCTGCTGCCGTGTGTGCTGTGCTACAGGTGCTGCAGTACTCAGTGCTGCCGCTGATTGGCTTTGCCATCAGCCGCCACTGGGGGCTGTCCTCAAGCCTGGCCATTGGAGTGGCGCTGGTGAGCATCATCATCATCATCATCAGCAGCAGCAGCAGGGTGGTGCGCACACACCAGCAGACCGATGGCAGCTGCAGCAGCAACAGCAGCACAGGGCAGGACGTTATTGCGCCTGAGCATGTTGACCAGCCTGACAAATGACAGGGCTGTAGTGTCTGACGGGGAGGAAGCAGCATCAACAACAAGGGCAGCAGCTGCTTCCTTCTGTGGATCGCCACAGTCACGCGCCTGCTGCGCTGACGCTGCCATCCTGCCCAACCTGCATGTCCTGCCTGCCGCACTGCAGGTGTCTTGCATGCCTGGCGGCACCGCGTCCAACATCGTGGCCTACATTGCGCGTGGCGACATGCCGCTGTCCATCATGATGACCACAGCAAGCACCATCATGGCGGTCTTCACCACGCCGCTGCTGACGAGTTTGTTGGTGGGCACGCTGGTGCCTGTTGACGCGCGTGCCATGTTCCTGAGCGTGCTGCAGCTGGTGCTGGCGCCTGTCATTGTGGGCACGGCAGCCAACCAGCTCTTCCCCCGGGTGAGTGACGTCCAGTGTGGGGTGGTGCGGGCAGTAGATTGGGGGCGGGGTGGCTTTTGGATTATGTCTGTAAATACAAAAGTGGTGCTGACACCAGCTGACGTTAAGCGGCAGCCGGCGTGGAGTGCAGGGGACGTGGGGCGTTTGCAAGTTGTTTGACATGTAGGGTGCAGGGAGACATGCCAGCGGCAGGGCTGATGCGTGTGCTGCAACTACACAAGGGCTGCTAGGTGCCAGCCGCAATGCTGGGCGTGTGTCGAAGCCGTGCCTTTGTGTCTGCAAGCAAGCCTGATCATCCTGCTGGCATCTGCTGCTGCTGCTGCTGCTGCTGCTGCTGCTGCTGCTGCTGCTGCTGCTGCTGCCTCCCATCCCTGCAGGCCGTGCAGCGGCTGCGCATCTACACGCCGCTGGCCGCCACCGCTGCTGTGGTCATGATCGTGGGCAGCATGATCGCCACCAACGTGTCTGTGGTGGCTGCCAGTGGGCTGGCCATCATCACTGCCGTGCTGACGCTGCACAGCTGCGGCTTTGGGCTGGGTTACTTCATCAGCAAGGGCCTGGGGCTCAGCGACAGAGTGTGCAGGACCAACGCCATAGAGGTGGGTGTGGGGTGGTGTGCCAGGGGGTGGGCTCGCAAGGGGTCAGCGGGAGGGTTAGATTGGGTGCTGATGGTGCTGGTGTGGTGGCGTGCGGGTGTGTTAGTGAACATGAAGCAGCAGTTGCGGCAGGGTAATCTCACCAGTCGGCTCAGCGACAGAGTGTGCAGGACCAACGCCATAGAGGTGGGGAGGGTGGTGTGCTGGAGGCGAGGACACTCAAGGCGCAACAGCAGTGGCAGATGTAGGGTGCTGAAGTTTCTGACTGCTGTTTCTCTGGTCTGCCTCTGCTGGATGTTGTGCTGCTGACCAGCGCAGCAGCAACGCGCAAGGCACATGCGCATTCGTGCTGTGATGCATTCATTGGCGTGCCTGCTCATGTTGTTACCACCTCTGTTGTGTTGCTTGCCACCGTTCCGTTCACGACACGTATCCTGCCACCGTTCCGTTCACGACACGTATCCTGCCACCGTTCCGTTCACGACACGTATCCTGCCGCCTGCTCTTCTCTGAACGCTGCAGGTGGGCATGCAGAACTCAGCACTGGCTGCTGTGTTAGCAAGGGCCCACTTTGGTGACGCGCACATGGCAGTGGTGCCTTGCGTGCTGTCCGCCTGTACACACGCCACACTGGGTTCCCTGCTGGCTGGCTACTGGAATGCACAGCTAGAGCGGCAGGAGAGCCAGCAGCAGCAGCAGGCGTAGCAGCAGCAGCAGGCATAGCCGCTGCAGCGGCAGGTGGCAGCAGCAGGCGTAGGCGCTAGCAGTAGGCTGTCCTAGTCCCTAGGGTTGCTTGCTGAGCCCTGCATGCCTGCTGCTGCTGCTGCTGCTGCTGCCAGGTGGGCATGCAGTCCAGTGCGCTGGCTGCTGTGCTGGCGCGCAAGCACTTCCCGCATGACCCCATGATCGTGGCGCCCTGCGTGCTGTCGGCCTGTACACACGCCACGCTGGGCTCGCTACTGGCAGGCTACTGGAACCTCACCTCAAAGGACGAGGAGCAGTAAGGGTATTAAAAGGACAGCAGCAGCGCGGCTAGGGCGGCTGGCGCAGCAGCGGAGGCAGCAGGGGAGCGGCTGTGGCAGCGACAGCAACACAGCAGCGGCGGCAGCAGCAGCGTCAGCTTGGGTGCTCCCTGGCCCCTGACATGTTCCCCTGCAGTGGCTGGTTCCGGCCCTTGTGTGGTGTTGTGCTGCACGTCTGATGGGTAGCTTGCACATCTGCAGCTTACTCTCCCTCACTGTGCTCTACGCAGTCATCATTTCATGCTTCACCAAAGATTGTGGTTGCACATTGAATGTGGTTCACCACAGGCAGCAGCAGAGAGGTCGTTGTATCAACAGAGCATTTGTCACACTTGATGCTTTCCAAGCCATCAGCAGATGCTGATGAAGTGAGGGTCTTGCATAATCACAATTGTGGTCTGGTGGTTGGGGAGTCTTTTGTTCCACGCATGTCGCAGCAAGCTGGTTGGTGGTCATCGTGCACAACTGCAGCTTGCATCAAAGATTGGGCGCCATGCAGACATGTGCTGCTCCATTTTTGTGCCGTAGCTCAAGTGGATCGTGTAATGCAGGCAGCATGACGAAGTGGTGTTATTGCCTTGAGCAGCAGGACTGCCAAACCCTACTGCCAGCCTGGCAGTGAGCCTGGCAGCCTGCTCAGTGAGCAGGAGGACTGAGGTTGGCCCAGGCAGGAATGAAACACGGAGACAATTGAGAAAGAGCACATCTAGACGGTGGCGCTGGCTGTTCAGAAGCGCACGCATCAACCCCCAGGGGCGCGGTACCTGACAGACAAGATCTGTCACACGCCACCGAGTGATTAGTCACGTGAAGCAAGTGCCATCTGCAGCTCGAAAAGTGCACGCGCAGCCAAGAAAGCATTTTTGAATGAATATGGTTGCGGTTGCGTGATTCACGAGCTGCAGCTTGTCGGCCGGATCTGCAGCAGCAGGGCGAACAGCAGCATGAAGGTGGTCTCCCTGTTCACAGGAGCGGGGGGGCTGGACCTCGGCCTGCACCAGGTTGGCTTCACAATTAAATGTTTACTGTGATTGTTAGCTTCAAAACAGTGATCTGCACGGCGAACACGGGCCAGCTTCGCTGCTGCCTAACTCCCAAGGCAGCGCCAGCACAGCACCTCCCCACCCCTGACCGCTGCTCACCCAACGACGCTGCGCTGTCCTGCAGGCCGGACACGAGATTATATTGCAATGTGAGATTGATCCAGGCGCGCAGCAGGTGCGGATGTGCAGCGCACGGCTGCCAAGGTCCCACTGCAAGCATACTACCCTGCGCCTGCACTGCCTGCGCCAGGATGTACACGCCAGGCAGCAGCAACATTCGGACGCCCCAACAGCTGTGGTTTTTTTCTCGCAGGTGCTGCGCAAGGCGTTCCCTGGCACGCTGCTGGTGCCTGACGTGTGTGGCCTGCAGGCGCTGCCCAAGGTAAGGCTTTGCGCCTGGCTGGCTCCCTGCCTGGATCCTCACGCATTGGCGGCGCTACAGCGCTCTTCCTGCACATAAGATGTTGATGACTAATCGTGTCTGTGCACGAGGAAGAAAAGCTGGTATAGGAGGGAAATTGCAGACTGCACTGCTGGCGCTGCTGCTGCTGCTCCCAGGCTGCAGCCAGCCATGGGACACACGCCTCTGCTGGGCAGCCACTCGCTGTGATCAGTGTTTGTGGTTTTCGAACATGAACGTGTGCAGCATCGAGCATGCATGCAATGCAGTGCAAGAGTGCACTTTGCTCGCCTGGCACTGCCTGCTACCTTGTTTCCTACTGAGTAGCTCACAGCCCTTATCACTGTATGCAGTGACGCACTGGCCTACACGGAGGCTGCCACATCAACCACACAGCAAATCTGGACGACGGCTCTCCTGATCCCCTGTGTCTTCACACAGCTGTATGTGTGCCTCACCACTCAACCAGGACTGCATGTCCCGCTGCCTGCCCTCTCGTTTGTATCACTGCTGCTGCTGATGCAGGAGACTGACGTGCTGGCTGCTGGCGCTCTGTGCAACGCTGGCATATGCAGCATGCCTGCAAAACGTACCATCATGTTTGCAGCACTGCCTGACCACAGCTCTGGCCCCTTGGGCCCGTGCTGCTGCTGCTGCCGCCGCCGCTGCTGCTGCTGCTGCTGCTGCTGCTGCTACTGACCCTGCTGCTGCTGCTGCTGCTGCTGCTGCTGCTGCTGCTGCTGCTGCTGCTGCTGCTGCTGCTGCTGCGCCTGCAGGAGACTGAGCTGCTGGCTGCTGGCTTCCCCTGCATCGACGTCAGCAGGGCAGGGCTGCGTGCAGGGCTGGAGGGAGTGGTGAGGGGGTGGCCTGCTGGGGGTGCTTCACGCCTGCATACACAGCGGCAGCAGCCTGCTGTATGCCACCTGGCATGCTGGTTGTTGTCACAACAGCAGCAGCCGATCAAAGCCAGCTGCTGCTGAATAACATACTGCTGTGAGCGTGCTCTTATACTTGTATTTTCTAGGCTGATTCATTTTCACCAGCCTGACAGATCATTTCTGCACCTGCACTTGCTGCTGCTGCTGCTACTGCTGCTGTGGCGTGCAGTCCACGGGCCTGGTGCGTCATGTGTTCAGGCTGCTGGCGCAGGCCAGGAGCGACCAGCGGTCCGTGCCCTGGGTGCTGCTGGAGAACGTGAGCGGGGCTTGTGTGTGGTGTGGTGTGGTGTGGGGTGGAGTAGGGTGTTGTGGGGTGAGGGGGAAGGCGATGCTGCCAGCTGGTGCTGCCTCAGCTGCGGCTACGCTCAACTGCACTGTGGCAACACTTGTGCTGCCAACCCTTGCCATGTAGCTGCTAGTGCCACGCGCTCCAATCTGCTTGTCACGAAATGGCTATGGACTGTGGCGCTGTGCCTCCACTGCGCTTTTGTAAGCTTGATGTGCTGCATTATGCTGCTGCTGCTGCTGCTGGCCCCGCCGCACCCTCCAGGTTGAGGCGCTGCTGGACCGCTGCCATGGCGGGCCTCCGCTGGTGTCCTGGGTGGTGGGCCAGCTGGAGGCGCTGGGCTACAGCAGCTGGGCACACCGCGTGGTCAGCTCAGCAGGTACGGGGTTATTGGGTTTGTGTGCATGCGGCCGTGCATGTAATGCCTTGCGCTTATGTTCCAGAGCCGATTGTGTTGGGCTACAGCAGCTGGGCACACCGCGTGGTCAGCTCAGCAGGTGGGGTGGGTGCTGGGCATGGTGGGGGTTGGGCCCTAAGCTAAGCACGTTGCAGTTGCGAGAGCATTTGTGCTTCTGCCCCTCATGGTGACACAGCTGTGCCAAGGCCGCTGCAGAGGCCCATCGGGGCAGCAGGCTGCATGCGGGAATCAATGGCATATGAGCGTCCTGCCTGCACCTGGCAATATGTCTAACTTGGAGTTGTTAAGCTGCTTTACTGTGAAAGGGAGCATTCTGCTACCTGCCGCTGCCGCTGCTGCTGCGCCTGGCCAGGCTTTGGCGTGCCCAACAGGCGGCGCCGCATCTTCATCCTTGCTTCCATGCACGGCGATGCGCGCGATGTGCTGCTGGGCCAGGTGGGGGCAAAGGCGTCTGGGTTGTCGGTGGACGGAGCTGTTGCATGCTGCACACGCGCAATACATGCCAGCTGCTTGGCAGGCAAAGTCAAGTGCAAGCATACATGTGCAACACATGTGACATTGTAACCTGCTGATGGCTGTGCTGCTGTTGGGTGAGCTGGCAGCTACATGGCAGTAAGCTGCGCTGCTCTGCTGGAATGTGGTCATGACCTACATCAGCTCATCAGCAGTCGCCCTGCATCTCAACCTCCACTACTGCTGCTGCTGCTGCTGCTGCTGCCGCTGCTGCTGCCGCTGCAGGGGCTGCAGCGCTGCATGGGCTCCTGCCTGTCAGCCGTTGGGGGTGACTGCTGGGAGTGCTTCGACCCTGATGACGACCCCGCCACTGGCAGCAGGAGCGAGGCGGCCATGCTGCGCTGCAGCTACGCACTGGACCTGGGCAATGCACGGTGCGTGGTAACGGAGAAGCTGCGTTTGCAGGCTCGCTTGCGGTTGGTGCGCTGGTCAGGGAGACAGCTGCGTGTGTTGAAGCTTGCTGGAGGCTGCAGCAGTGCTTGCAAACGCACCGTGGCACTTCACATCCTCAGCCAGCCATTGCTGCTGTGGGATGTGCACAAAAGGCAACTGGCTACAAAGATGCATGACAGGCAGCACAATGGCTTCGCTTTCCGCTGAGGAATGCTACCTTCAAGCTGCTGCTGCTGCCCCGCAGGTCTGCTGCTGGCGTGGACGTGGTGCCCACCTTCACCACCAGCAACGCGCGCATCTGCCTGCTGCTGTCAAGCGGCAAGTACGGAGCGCTGCGCATTGAGGACGCTGAGCGGCTGCAGGTGGGGCGTGCATGTGTGTGGATGGCGGTGTTGCGGCCTGACAGCTGTTTGTTGCAGGATGTGGAGGGTGGATGAGTGATGCGCGTGTGGATCAAAGCATGGCAGCTTGCCGACTTGCAGTATAGGCTGATTGCGTTGCAACTGCAAGCAGATGTGAGGCAGAAGCAGGACCATGAGGGCCAGTCAGCCTTCTCTTGCTTTGGGCATCACGGCGTGGATGTCGCTTGGATCACAGCAAAGCCTTTGGCATGTAATACGTGCTGGTCCCGCTGTTGAGCTGCCTGCTGCTGACTGCTGCTGCCTGCTCTGCTGCTGCCAGGGCCTGCCAGTGGGCCACACTGCTGCCTGCTACCCGGTGGCCAGCCCAGGCATACGCCAGCACAGGGGCCCTGCGCTGCGTGACAGTGATTCTGATGCGCAGGCGCGCACCCGCTTTGCGCTGCTGGGCAACGCAGTCACAGTGCAGGTGGGAGCGGCCTTTTCTTTGAAGGCAAAAAGTGAAGTCAGCGATAGGAGGGACCAGAGACTGGGTGCAGGTTGAGTTGTTTGAGCTGATGTCTGGGTCAGTCTGGCAGGAACAGGTGCCTCCTGTGTTGCATGCAAGCGCATAAACAGGGACGCATGCTGGCACCTTCAGTCGTCATCTAAAGCAGAGTGAAAACTAGCGGGCTGCAGCATGTGTGGCCACCAATCAGGCTCCAGTTCCCAGCTTGGACTTTGTCATAATATATTCAAAACACACGGGTGCAATGTCCCTCCTGCCGCATGTTGTAGCGCCAGTTCATGTCTGCTGCCTTGCTTGCTGCTGCGCCAGGTTGCGCGCTGGCTTGGTGAGCGGCTGGCTGACCCGTACCGCTTCAAGTACATGGCCACTGACAACGACATGCCGCTCATGAGGGCCTTCCAGCCCACAGCACTGGAGGACAGGTGGGGAGAGGGGTGGTGGTGTCAGTGCGGCAGCACACACCCTAGGGTGTGTTTGCAGGACAGCCCATGAGGGCCCTCCAGCCCACAGCCCTGGAGGACAGGTGGGTATCTTTGGGAAGCAGGCACAGCCCAAGGCAGGCTGGAGAATGGTTTCTTTTGGCATGGCTTCTTGGGGCCTTTGGCCGCTAGCCCTGGACGGCAGGTGGGGTAAGGGGGTTGGTTCCAGTGCGGCAGCAAGAGCCCTGGGATGTTGGGGGTGTGTTTGACTTTGCAGGACAGCTCATGAGGGCCTTCAGGCCGACATCCCTGGACGACGGGTGGTGGGAGGGATGGAGGCCTGTCTCAGTAGGTCACCCCCCGGGTGATGGCTGCATGGGTGACGTTGCAGGACAGCTCCTTGGGTGTGACGCTGACACCACTTACAGGTGTGACATTGTGGCAGCGCATGGCTGTGGGCCGCAGTGACTGCAGGCAGCTGGTCAGACGTTGCCCCTGTGTTTGGTGCCTGGGGAGTATGTTCATTGATGGGCTTGGGATGCTTGGCAGTGTGAACTCTCCTACAATTTTAACATGCTTGTTCCTCCCTGCTGCTGCTGCTGCTGCTGCTGCTGCTGCTGCTCCTGTCGCCTGTGCGTGCTGCTGCAGCACCTGGCAGGCGCTGCGTGAGGTGCGGCTGGACGCGCTGCGCGGTGACGGCGCGGCAGGCGGCCAAGCGCGGCTGGTCAGCAGGGGCCAGGATGGCTGGGAGGCAACAGCAGGGGCACCCGGCAGGGAGCCGGGCCAGGATGACGGCAGCGGCAGCGGCAGTGAGAATGAAGATGTTGCGGCAGCTGATGAAGGTCCAGGGGCAGCTGCTGCTGCTGCTGCTGACGATGAGGAAGCTGCAGACAAGAATGACGATGATGCTGACGATGTGGTCGTGACATATGACAGCAACGCATCACAGCAACGGCAGCAGGCCTCAGCAGCTGGCACAAAGCCGCAGCGCGCTGCTGCTGCTGGCGTGGCTAGCCTGGTGGCTGCTGTTGGTGACGAGGAGGAGGAAGAGGCTGCAGCAGCAGCAGTTGCTGCTCAGGATGCAGCAGCAAATGGCAAGGTGAGGCTGGCGCAATGCAGGCTTGCCTGCTGCTTTGTGAGGCAACCATGTACATAAGCAAAACCACTTGATACTATGCCGCATGCACAGCCAGGCCAGCCCGGCTGGCACCTGCAAGCATTTCCTGCAAGCTGAACAGGCAGTGCTGTGTTGTCATGCTTGCCTCCACTTCTCAGCTGCTGCGGGCATGGGTTGAGTCAATACACGCCTGCTGCATCTACAATAGAGCCACCGCACTGTGCGCCATCCCTGCCCTGGCATGCATGTCTTGCCTTTTAATAAACCATCAGGTGGTCACCACGCGCTACCGCCCCGCGCGGCTGTCCACCGCCTGGCCCAAGGCGGCCTGGTTTGTGGCAGGCCATGGGCGTTGGGGCTTGAAGGAGGCCAGCGACAGCCCACTCAAGGTGAGGAAGTGAAGGAGGGGGGCAGAAGTGGTGGTTTGGGCCATGTATGTGCAAATGACCGCAGCAGTGGTGTCTGGAGGTTGGGGCTTGCCTGTGCAGCAGCATCAGTCTTCTCATTGGCTCTGCACTTTTTTTGGAGACTGCCTTCACTGCCACTGCTGCTGCTGCCGCCGCTGCTGCCAGGTGCGCTTCCACCCCTTGGGTGAGTTCATCCGCCGTGTGGGGCCAGCGCCATCTGATGTGGCCCTTGTCACATACCTGCAGGTGGGCACACGCTGTGCTGCATATGCATGTTTGTCCTGAACCGGCCGCCTTTCTTGCTTGCATATGTCTGGCTCCAGTCAGGCCGATACGATAACACTCAAGCAGGGCACATTGTGCACCCCAGCCTGCCCGCAACACACCTCCTTAGTACATGTTGCATATGCCACACAGCACCGTCGTGCGCTGTACGTGCTTTGTTGCACACCCTGAGCATGCTGGTCTGGTGGCTCCTCAGCCTCCTTAGCATACATCATCACCACCACCACCACATCAACAACAACAACAACCTCACCAGCATTTCCTGCCTTACATCCTTTGCTGCCGCAGCGCCTGAAGGAGCAGGGCTGGAACGTGGACCGCACCGAGCGCAAGATGCTCATGTGCGGCGTGGCGGGGCTGCAGGCGGGCGGCACTGGCGCTGGTGCTGATGGCCTGCAGGACTTGCTGGCTGGTGCGTGGCTGGGGGAAGGGCAGGGTGGGGTTTGGCGTAGATGGGTGGCACTGCTGGTGTCAGCTATGCAGGTGGTTGGCCTGCAGGGTGTGGCGCTTTGCTGCTTGCAGGACCAGTACATGCCGCGACTCTGACATCCTGAGGTGTGTGCTGCCTGTGGGTGTGAAGCTGCTGTGTGCCAGCAATGCATAAAGTGCTATCCCCAGACCTGCACTTGTGGCTCTCAGCATGAGGCAACCGTGCGGCAATGTCACCTGTACCTCAAAGCGGTGTTTCTCAACACCATACTGCTGTGGAAAGCTGGTTACGGCACGCTGACCACGCCTGGTCAGCTCGTCAATGCACCCCTGGCGCATTTCAGCAGTAGCCAAAGCTGGCCTCAGCCGCCATGCATGGCAGTCATCAAGGCAGACAGGCAGCCACAGGTTGCTTGTTCCACTCTTCAAAAAGTGCACTAGACAATGCTGCGATGCAGCAGGTGGGAAGCAACCGCATTATATGACTGCCTGCTGTCGCTGGTGAACATCATCACTCACAGCCCGCTGCTGCTGCTGCTATTGCTCGTGTGTGCCTTCATCGATCTGCTGTGCTACCGCTGCTGCTGCCTGCATTCTGCTGCTGCCAGGTGTGCTGGACCCCACCCACACCGACTCAGCAGCAGACAGCATCGGCCGCCTGGTGTGGGCCCCACTCTGGACAGACGAGCGAGCAGCAGGCAGCAGCAGCAGCGGCCCCAGCCAGGTCATGTGGCCCTGCGAGGCCATCGACCCCTTCAACCCGCCGAGGGGTTTCACGCTGCTGCCTGAGCACAAGCTGGCACTGCCGGCTGCGGAGCGGCGGCTGCACCTGCCTGGCGAGGGCGGGGCACCCGGCAGCACTGCTGGCACTTCTGCTGCTGCTGCTGCTGCAGAAGCAGGCACTGCTCAGGATGGTGATGCTGGCAGCCCGTCAGAGTCAGCAGCAGCCGGAGTCGGCAGCAGTGCTGCTGCTGCTGCTGGTGGCGATGGCGCTGCAGGGCGTCGCAAGCTGCTGCTGGTGTGGTTCCACAGCAACCAGTACGAGTGGCGCTGGGGTGATGAGCTGAAGCCCTTCAGGCAGCACAAGGCGCAGTACAAACGTGAGCGGGGTTGGGGGACAACAGCTTGGCGGGAGAAGGAAGCGTTGAGCTTAATTTGTGCTGCAGCATTTCATCTGCGCTGTAGCCTTTAGTCATCATCTTTCAGGGTTCCAGGAGACATCACTACTGTGCGGCTTGCATGCCTGCTGCACTTCCCAGAACTGGGCATGCTCCGCCTCTCAACTGCTACAGCTCAAAGCTGTTGCTGCTGCTGCTGCTGCTGCTGCTGCTGCTGCTGCCGCCACTGTGCCTGTTTGTAGATGAGGCCGCGGAGCTGGCTGAGGCAGGCAAGCTGCCCCGCCCGCACGAGTGGAAACGCGCCTACAGGGAGGCCAAGCATTGCTCCACCATCCTGGCGCGAGCTGCCAAGCTGCGGGCCAAGGCTGCTGCGCTGGCTCCCCTAGCAGGGCCTGGCGCGGTGCAGATGGCTGCTGCCAACCTCAGCAGCAGTGGCAGCGACAGCAGCGGCAGTGATGGTGATGGCGAGGAGCGTGACCACAGGGCTGCCGTGGCTGGGCGGGCAGCCAAGCAGGCCCTGGCTGTCAACATGCGCATGCCACGGTGAGAGGCCCGTGGTTGTAAGCAAAATTTACCTGTGAATGTCACACCAGACATCGCTAAGCAAGCTGCGCCGCCATGGTAGGTTACTTGCATGTAAAATAACAATTTAGACATTGACCGAGGCCCTTGGACAACTGTGGATGCATAAGTGCACATTCGAGCAAGCTAGGCCCGCGAGCGTCTTGTTCGTGTTATTCGTGGGGGGGTGGGGGCAGTGCAGTTGAGTGGGGTTGCGTTACCTGCTAGACGAGGCAGGACTGGGCTGCTCCTGCACCTCAACTGCTGCACTTCAATGTTTACAAGCTCGCCTGGCGCAGGCTGATAGCTGTGTGCATGCTCACATATCCCGCCATGCCCCGCTTTGCTTGCTCCATGTCGGGCCCCCAGGTGCAAGGTGTGTGAAACGTGCACACAGAGCACCGGCAGCAGCAGCCGCCGCTGCCTGCTGGTGCGCGCCACCGCTGCCGCTGCCTCTGGCCACGCTGGCGCGCAGCTGTCAGTGCTGGGTGACAAGGCCGTGGGCGCTGAGATCGACGTGTGGTGGCCGCTGGACCAGGCCTGGTACAAGGGGCTGGTGAGGAGCCGAGAAGGCCAGCAGTAGCCAGCATAGCAGCCAAATGTCAGCCAGCAGTTGCCAGCCCGTCAGCTAAATGTCAGCGTCTGCATGCTGCGGGAGCAAATGCACAACTATTTGCTAAGGTTTGATGTGGGGTTGCTGGCAGCGCTTGCGCAGTAGTCACCTGGCCACAACACACACTGCACGCTGTTTCACGCAAGTGTTAAGCGTGGTGTGCGTCTCCACAACAACAGACCAGCCAAGACAATCGCCTTGCTTCGACACTGCTTGTGTGATGCTGCTGCTCTGCCTGCTGCCTGGGCACTGCCTGCATGTCCTCCTGCCCCCCGCCAGCTCACGTCATACGACTCGCTGCGTGTGCGGCACACTGTGGCCTACGAGGACGGTGACGTGGAGATCATCCCGCTGTGGGCACCACAGCAGGTGGGGGCTGTGGTGGAGTGTGTGGTGGTGACGAGGCCTGCCTGCATGGGCTGGAGCTGCTGCTGCTGGTGGTGGTGGTGCTGGTGTGTGCTGGTCAGCAGGCATGTGACGGTGGCTGCAGTTGCAGCTGCGCTTGCTGCGGATGCCGGTCAGCAGCTGCAGCCACTGCGTGTGTGCATCAAGCTGCCTAGTAGCCAAACTCAACCTCCTGCAGCCGTTTTGCTGTATCCGACCCCAGTTGTTTTGGCAGATGTTGCCTGGTCACCAGTAGTTCAGCGGGGTCACAACTTTTAAGCCTGCAGCTGTATACACCTGTGCCATGTCACTGACCATGCACCTGCCCGCTGCCTGCTGTGCTCCTGGCACTCTTTTACGTTGCGCAGCGTGTAAAGCTGCGCAGCCAGCCAGCGCAGTGGGTGGCCAAGGCTGCAGAGCTGCAGCGCGCGAGGGAGGAGGCGCGCAAGGAGGTGGCGCAGACGCGGCTGCGCGTGGCGGGCGCGGTGCGTGCGGCGGGCTGCGGCAGCGAAACCACATGCAAGCTTGAGGATTGCAGTGGCAGCAGCTGCAGTCGGTGCAGTGCTGTGCATCCAGCAGCAGCACATCCATGTCACGTTGTGCCAGTGCAGGCTGTCACTACCAGGAAATCTTCACACGCTGCACTACATGCCACATCCGCTATATGGCTTGCACTAATGACAACACCCCTGCCTCTGCGCCGTCATGCCCTGCTCCTGCAGCCCGGCCTGGCGGACGCGCCGGCTGCGCCACTGACTGCGCTAGAGCAGGAGCGCGCGGACAACATTGCACGCAACAAGCAGGCGCTGCAGCGCTACATGGACCTTAACACACTGGCGGGGGCACCACCTGCAAGCGCAACGCCTCCAGGCGCAGCAGGGCAGGCGCCACCAGCCACGCCTGTGCGGGCTGATGCACCAGCGGCAGCTGCAGGGGCTGCCAGCCCAGCCACCCCTGGCACTGCTGCTAGCACGCCGGAGGCCTCGGTTGCGGCTGCTGCTGCTGCTGCTGCTGCTGGGCTGGATGGCAGGGGTGCGCCCCATGCGGCTCAGAAGCCTCACAAGCGCCCCAGGGCCCGCCCACCCAAGGCAGAAAAGGCGGCGGCGGCAGCAGCGGCAGCAGCAGACAGCACAGCACTGGCTGATAGCAGTGGCGCCGGGGCGGCAGACACAGATGGCGCCGCAGCAGCAGCTGCAGGTAAGCCAGCAGCTGCAAGGGCAGCAGTGCAGCCCTCAGACCCTTTCAGTGTGCGTGAGAGTGCGCTGGGCGTAAAGCGCACCGCTGCTGCTGTGGCTGGCTGCAAGATAAAGGACCAGATGGTGGTGCTGCTCAACGCTAGCAGCAGGGGCCCTGCAGGCAAAAAGCGCAAGCCCAGCAAGCCGCCGAGCACTGGCGGTGCGGCAGCAGCAGCATCGGCAGCGGAAGGTGCAGAAGGCCTGGCTGCTGGTGTGGCGCTGAAGGCAGAGGACGATGGCGGTGTTGCAGCGCTGGCTGTGGACTACTCATGAGCACGAGCATGCTGCTACAGCCACTGCACATAACCATGATGCACAGGCCCAGCTTTGCTTGAAATGCGCAATTGCGCATCCGCCGTAGTCCTCAGGACTCGTAGGGTGTGTAGAGTCGTGCTTATACATCAGCAAGATGGGCATGGTGTTCAGCGCATGTCAGCTTGGCCTGTCACAGGCCCCACAGTGTGGGCGGCGCCCAGCCGCCTGAGGCAGTGGCCTGGCAGCGCAATGGCGTCCTTTGAGATGTTTGAAGTTTTCTGTGGTTCTATCATGCCGTGAAGCTCATTGTTGGAGGTGGTTCAAAGTCGTCTAGCCTTTTGAGACTCTGCATTGCAGGGTTGAATGTCCCAGCAAGCCAAATGTAACGAACAGCAGGTGAACCTCCTGGCCCGTTGCAGCGTTCGTACGGATCTTTCATTCTTGTTCGTTTCATCCTGACAATGTTTAGTCTCTATATGGTGATCCTACCGTGCCAGCCCGTGCGAGAACTTCATCACTGCTTTCGCAAGGCCCGTTTGCCAGAAGCACAAGCACGTGGTGCCTATCCTTTACGTCCGAAATGTTAGCTTGCTGCGTTGTTTAGCTGTTGTACTGTCAAGGTGTGGTGTCCGGAAGCACACGCAAGCCCGGGTTGCGAGGCAGGAGGATACGAGGGCCGATGCGGCATGAACGCAGCGGCAGGTGGGATATGTGGCAAAGCTTAATGCACTGAGTGCTTCTCCAACCGATGAGCGTGCGTGCTGCTGTCATGAAGGCCCGTGATGCTGGCTTGCCTACGGCTCACTGCTACGTGCAATCTGTCGCTAATTGATTTTGCACGGGCTTTTTGAATCATTTGCTGTGTGAACACGTGCTTTTCACCTCGCTAGCGGGTCTTTTTGCCACCATAACTGTTGTTGCTGCTGCTGCTGCTGCTGCTGCTGGTGTCCCTGCCACTGCTTCTGCTGGCGGCACTGCTGCTGCTGCTGCCTGCTTGTATAGTGAGCCACAAGGATTGCACCGAGAAGTCATGCAGCGACAGCAGAGCATCACCAGCCATCCAGCACATGCAGGGGCCTGAGCAGAAGCACAGCCAGGGCCAGCCGCAACAGGCTCCGCCCCAAGCAGGCCAGCAGGCTGTGCAGCTGTCACCAGCAGCGGTGCTGCCCCAGCCGGGCCTCAGGCGGCAGTATTCTGGACAATCCTTTCAGCCAGTGGCAGTGGCACTGCAGCGTGGGCCGCAGCTAGGCTGCCGCGTGCTGCCAGTGTGGGCCCAGGCAGGCAGTGGCGAGTGGGTGCCGCGGTATCATGTGTGGTGGTTGGATGCGCAGTCAGACACAACGGCTACAGCAGGCGCAGCAGCATCAACACCAAAGGTGGCTGTAGGCAAGCCGTCAGCGCCTACCACGGCAGGTGGCACCATCCAGCTGGCCAGAATCAGCACTGGGTGTGTTGGTTCGCCTGAGCATCTGGGCAGCAGCAGCAGCCAGCAGCACAGGATCGCAGGCTGGCTCGGCCATCTACCCAGCAGCCAGCATGGGCAGCCCCACAGCAGGAACGGCAGCAGCAGCAGCAGCCATGGCGGCAACAACAGCAGCAGCAGCACTGGCAGCAACAGTGTTGTGCAAGCACTGGGGCACCTCCAGCTGGCTTCCATGCCTGCTGCTTCCAGGAGGCCTTGGGCTGACACCAGCACACGCCACAGGCGCGACCAGGTCAGTAGTGCTGCAGCAAATCAGCCGAACGCTAATCCTACAATCCAGGCTGCCCAAGCCTAGCATGCCTGCCTTGGTTGTTTTGGCTCTCATTTTGCAGCTGAAACCTTGCCTACCCACTGTACATGTCTTGAACAATCAACACCCGAGCACGATTGAGCTGTGGCTGCTGCTGTTTGCTGCGCGTGCCAGGCTGTGCATGACTCCCGCTGGGTGAAGAATGCCGTCAAATCGGCCTACAGCCTGCCCACGCTGCAGCAGGCCCTGCAGCAGCACGGCGCAGCCATGGATGCAGCATGCTGTGCGGCAGCAGTGGCCAAGCTGGCACACCTCGCAGCCGCAGCGCAGGATCCTGCCATGACAGGTCAGCTGCTGGCGCGCCTGTGGCAGCTGCTGCGGCTGCACCTGCAGCAGCTCACATGCAGCCAGCTGTCCACTGTGGTGTGGGCGTGTGGGAAGCTGCAGGTGCATGGCAGCGAGATGTACATGAGGTGCCTGGCAGCATTCATGCAGCAGCTGCCAAGCGGCCAGGCCACTGCGCAGGACGTGTCAAACATGCTGTATGCTTTAGCTAAGGGTGAAGCTGCGCAGGCGCAGCTGCACCTGCCGCACCTCATGGCGGTGCTGCTGCAGCAACAGCAGCACGCCAGCTCTCAGGCAGTGTCCAATGCGCTGTGGGCAGCTGCCACCTTAGGGGAGCGCTTGCAGCCAGAGCAGCTGCAGCAGCTTGTTGGTGCTTTTGTGCACACTTTGCAGCAGGCCAAGCCTCAGCAGGCGGCCAGCACCATGTGTGCAGCAGCTAGCATGGGACATTCCATGCCGCTGGCAGACATGCAGCTGCTGCTTCAAGGCGTGGCAGGCATGGCTCAGGCGGCCAAGCCGCGTGAAGTTGTCAACGTGCTGTGGGCGGCAGCCAGCATGGCGCAGCAGCTGGCGCCAGGGCAGCTGCAGCAGCTGCTGGACTCCTTCATCGGCATGCTGCCACAGGCCAAGCCGCACGAGGTGTCAAATGTACTGTGGGTGGTGGCGCGTATGGAGCAGCAAGTGGAGGAACAGCAGCTGCAGCAGCTGCTGCACTCGCTGCTCTGCCAGCTGCCGACAGCTGCAGCACAGGACGTCTCGAACACGCTGTGGGCGGTGGCAAGCATGGGGCAGCAGCTTGAGCCTGACCAGCGACAGCAACTGCTGGCCACGCTGATGCAGCTGGTGCCCAATGCTGGCCCTCAGTGCATTGCCAACACGCTGTGGGCAGTGGTGACGATGGGACAGGAGGTGCCAACAGAGCAGCTGCAGCACCTGCTGGCGCGCCTTGTCAGCGTTGCGCCGCAGGCCAGCTCACAAGACGTGTGCAACGCGCTGTGGGCATGTGGCAAGCTGGGCTTCATCCCCAAGCAGTTGCTGAGCTGCCCTGCCATGGCGGGCCAGCTACAGGCGGCCACAGCGCAGCAGCTGGCGCATGCTGGCTGGGCGTGTGCGCAGCTGGGCCACCGCCATGAGCAGGTGGTGGGCGTGGTGCTGCAGGAGGCAGCGCGCAGGATGGCTGGCCCTGCAGCAGCAGCAGCAACAGCAGCAGCAGCAGCCCCAGCAGCTGCAGCGCCAGCAGCAGCAGCAGTAGCGGCAGGGTC
Source organism: Tetradesmus obliquus (assembly GCA_030272155.1). Taxonomy (NCBI): domain Eukaryota; kingdom Viridiplantae; phylum Chlorophyta; class Chlorophyceae; order Sphaeropleales; family Scenedesmaceae; genus Tetradesmus; species Tetradesmus obliquus. The sequence continues at coordinate 4,800,576 of CP126204.1, forward strand.
AGCGGCATGCGTTAGTGATGCCAGCAGCTTCAGTGCAGACAACCTGTGCAACCTGTGCTGGTGTGTGGCAGTGCTGGACCTGCAGCACCATGCCGGCCTCACACTGCAGTTTGCCTGCTGCTGCAGTGAGCAGTGGGACAAGGTGGGCCCTGAGGGCATGCAGCAGCTGCACCAGGTGCACTGCTGGCTGCTGACCTTCCAGCTGGCTGGCGGGTCAGGCCTGGCAGGCAGCCTCAGCTGTGAGCAGCTGCAGCAGTGCAGGGAGGCCTGGCAGGCAGCGCTGGAGCTAGCAGCAGATGCTGCTCACACCTCACAGCTGCTGCAGTCGGTGCTGCACGCTATGCAGCAATTGCCAGTTGAATGGGCCGAGCCTCCCGCCATTGCGCAGGGCAGTGTGGGCACAGACGGCGCACCTGATGGTGTGCTGCTGGTGGATGTTGCTGCGCGCACGTCTGCTGGGGTGCTGCTGGCAGTGGAGGTTGACGGCCCTGGCCACTTCAGGCAGCCTGACGGGGGCCTGATGGGTGTGGTGCTGTGGCGCAACAAGGCGCTGGCGGCCCGCGGCTACAAGCTGGTCAGCATCCCCTGTGCGACTTGGGAGAAGCTGGCTGGGGATGAGCAGCAGCAGCAGTACCTGCTGGGACGGCTGCAGCCATACAAATGATGGTGAGTGGTGCTTCCTTGGTCTCCGTAGGTATCTACCTCAGGCTGATACGGCAGTCTGGTGGAGTCTGTTGCTTCATTGTTCGGCAGTGTAGAGCTGTACCTGCCAACCATCAGCAGCTGTGCTTGCCGACCATTAAATGCCTAGCCAACATGCCTAGGGGGTTGCAACATCACGCATTCAGGTGCAGATGCGACTATCCCCAACAATGGTGTAGCTGGGGACGGAACATAAGCATCATGCAGGTACACGCATGCATGTGTGCCACGATCACTCATGCATTTCATGCAAGGACTAACTGCTGCGCATGCTGCTTGATGCTGTGTGACAGCGTGTGCAGCAGCGAGGCGATTTGATGGACAACATCTTCCAATAATGACCAGCCTGGGCTCCTGATTTGACGGCCTGACACACTATTGTGTATCAGCTGGTCAGGAATCTGGTCCGTCCAAGATTACACCCTATGTGCAGGTGACCTACTTACCAAGCACATGCACACAGCAATGTCGTTTCGTGTTGTGTCACATGGCACAACTGCCAAGTCTTGGTTGCTTGGTCATTTTCCGCAGATTGCTTGCATTGCAGATAGCTGTGCTGCTGCTCGGCAACGAATTGCATGGCACCTTGCCACATGACACACCGATGTCTGACACGTATGCGCACTGCAACCTGCTGCAGAAATGGTAGCAGCCAGTGCTGGAGGAACACTGGGCAAGCCAGCCAGGCAGAAGGGCAGCAACAGTAGCAGCAGCAGCAGCAGCAGCAGCGGCAGCAGCGCTATGCATGAGATGCTTGCCGCTGTGGGGTTGATGTGGATCTCGAATGGGTGGTGCAAAGCCAAGGGCGGTGCTGTACAGCATGCTGTACATGTGCTGCAACAGCGCTGGGCCTGGCCAAACGCCATGCCATACGCAACGCTTGGCATATGTCTGTGTGCGGAGCATCCTGGTTTACAACTGCCTGGCAGGCGCGAGGGCTGGGCAGAGTGGCGCGTCATGGTGCGTTAATGTTAACATAATGATGACTGTGCTGTTTTCAAAGTCTTGAGGATGGCACTTGGCCATGTGTGTGCAGAGTGTTGCAGCAATCCTGCCACGTGGCTTGTGTTTCCCTGACTGATCAGTCATGAGTGCATCAGGTTGCATCCTAGCACACGAGAGACCACCTCTGGTTGTTTCCTTCTGGAGTGATGAAGATGTGAATGTGTATGTAAATATGCATCATTGTGGCTTGTTTGTAAAGAACCGTGCGAACGGAGTGCAGCCTGTGACAAGCCCTTGCGCTTGCAGAAGCAGCATGCACAACCGTTGTTGCTGGCAGCCATGCACTACCCTGGCACCCCCCCTTGTTTACTAAGGGTACCCCCTTAGTGGTGCCGGATTGCCCATGTCAGTAAGCCCTGACCTTAGTGACAAGCCCCTTAGCAGGCCAGACCTTAGTGACACCCTTAGCTGTTGGTGCTGCCACACTGCTAAGCCCCTTAGCAGGGCAGGTCAGCACTGCTGGAAAAGCCCATGTAGTGTGTCTGTTACATTTAAATTGTTGCACAACCATCACTATGGCGAGGCAGGCATCCCTAACCCGTCCCTAAGCTGTCCCTAGCTGTCCCTAAATGCTGCAGCTGTATCCCTAAACCTGATGACTGGCTTAGTAACTAGGGTTAAGGCTTAGTAAATCAGGGGGGTTGCCAGGGTAGTGATGGTGACCATTGAAGGGACCCGACATCTAGCCATGTAACACACCGTGTGTTACATTGATCACATGTGTTGTTACATTGATTACATGTGTTGTGTTGTTACATTGATTAAATCGTGAGTGACCCAATATGCTGCTTTGTCTACTGCAATGTGTGTTGCCTGCCTTCTTTATGATGCAGCAGGTAAGTAGGTGTTCAAAACAAGCCCGGCGACTCAAACATGTTTCTGGTGAATATCCTTGGAGGCAATGTGTTCTGGCATACATATATGCTGTGGCTTTCAGCCCTGGGTTTGTGCGGAGAGGGGAAGGAGCCGGTGATGGGACCATGCTGCCAGACGAATATCGCTCGAGCCTAAAACCCATCACCCGAACCCCGACACTCCCAGTGAGCAGCCCCAACTCGCCTCAACTTTCTGCTGTAACCCGCATCGCCCCAACCCCGCATGCTGAAACACGGCCAGACTCACATTACGGAGATTACACAAGTAACCTCGCGTCATTGCGACGCTTGCAAGAGGAAAGCCACGCCAGTAATGCCAATGGCACACCTGCCGTTCCAAGTGTTGTCTACCTAGCTGGGGATGAGCCCAGCTAGGGTTCACGTGCAACCTGTGCCTGCGAGGAGCATCAGGCATGGGCCACAAAATAGACAGTCTCCTCCCAGCAGGCTGGGGCATACACCTCACCCCAGCCGTTCCAAGCTTAACAAAACTCATGCACCCTCAACATAACCCTGCCGACCTGCCATCCTCATAGAAACCCTCCAACCCCTGCCAGTGGGTGGCGGCCCTACAGCCTCCACCCCTGAAGCCCTTAGCCCTTGCCACCCTTGCCCTTGCCTTCTGAGATGCTGCCTACACAGGTAGGTGCAGCTGCTGCAGCAGCCTCAAGCCTGCTGAGACAGGCGCTGCTGGCGCTTGGTGGTACGCCGGGTTTGCTGCTGACTGCCCAGCTGGCTGCTCCCTTCAATATGCTGGCTCCTAGCCTTTTGAACCCCCTACTTCATCTTCTTCTGCTTGGTGAGCTGCTTGAGCTGCTCAGCATCAGATGTCGCTGCTGCTGCTGTTGCTGCTGTGTTGGCTCATCACCAGCAGCCTGCTCATCACCAGCTGCTGCAGCAACATGCTCGCCAGCAGCATCGCTGCTGCAAGCAGCATTAGCAGACTCAGAAATCACCTACTTCTCATGCTGCTGCCTTAGCCACTGGCTGCCATGGGAGCCCGGCAGCTGCCTTAGCCACTGACGCCCCTACACGCGCGGCAGTTGCCCAGGACCCCGGCTGCCTTTAGGGTTAAGGGTTTAGGTTTAGGGTTTTAGGTTTTTAGTTTTTCAGTTTTTAGTTTTTCAGTTTTTAGCTTTAGGCTTTAGGCTTTAGGCTTTAGGCTTTAGGCTTTAGGCTTTAGGCTTTAGGCTTTAGGTTTTTCTAGGTTTAGGGTTTAGGGTTTAGGGTTTAGGGTTTAGGGTTTAGGGTTTAGGGTTTAGGGTTTAGGGTTTAGGGTTTAGGTTTAGGGTTCAGGGTTTAGGTTTTAGGGTTTAGGGTTTAGGGTTTAGGGTTTAGGGTTTAGGGTTTAGGGTTTAGGGTTTAGGGTTTAGGGTTTAGGGTTTAGGGTTTAGGGTTTAGGGTTTAGGGTTTAGGGTTTAGGGTTTAGGGTTTAGGGTTTAGGGTTTAGGGTTTAGGGTTTAGGGTTTAGGGTTTAGGGTTTAGGGTTTAGGGTTTAGGGTTTAGGGTTTAGGGTTTAGGGTTTAGGGTTTTAGGGTTTAGGGTTTAGGGTTTAGGG